>JBAJHW010000005.1:83478008-84866037 GCA_037013535.1 Intellagama lesueurii | reverse complement strand
TCAGTAATATAAAATATCAATGTTGCCTTAATTATTTGATTTTAGGCACACAAATCTACCCTTTCAAAAGCAGTCTCCATCCTGAACAACATGCTTTCTTTTGTTTGCTTCCTCCTTATGAACAGGCAAGGTTTCCTGCCACCCACAGCAGCAGCTGTAACTCTCTCCTCTGCAATACTGGGGATGCAGCTTGTGTTGGATGGGCTTACACTCCTAAAAACTCAGGTGCACAACATGGGGATGCTCCTGGATTCATGCCTGAGCCTGGATGCCCAGGTTTTGGCAATGGCCAGGAGTGCATTTGCACAGTTAAAATTTGTGCGCGAGCTGTGCCCATTCCTTGAGAGGTTTGATCTGGCCACAGTGAAACACACCCTAGTTACATCTCGGCTGGATTACTGTAACATGCTCTACATGGGGCTGCCTTTGGAAAGTCTTCGGAAACTTCAGCAGGTCCAAAACACAGCAGCCAGATTGTTGATTGGGGTTCTTTACAGGGATCACATAACCTCCCTGTTACAGTAGCTCCACTGACTGCTAATTCATTTCTGGGCACAGTTTAAAGTGCTGGTTTTAACCGAAAAAGCCCTAAATGGTTTGGGTCCAAGCTATCTCCCTTTATGAGCCTGCCCGGGTGTTGAGATCATCAGGAGAGGCCCTTCTCTCAGTCCCACTGCCTTCACAGGTGCACTTGGTGGGGACACAGGAGAGAACCTTCTCTGTTGCTGCTCCCAGATTCTGGAACAAACTCCCACAAGAGGCCAGGCAGGCCCCATTTTTGCTGTCCTTCCGCAAGCAGGCAAAGACCTTTCTCTTCAGACAGGCTTTCCCTTAGTGACTGGCTATCTGAGAAAGGTTTTTAAATGGAGTGCTGTGTCTTGTTACTTTGCATCTGCTTTTGGTATTGATTTTGTTTATCATTTCTAGTGTGGCATTTGTTTAATCCTTTTAAAATATTTGCATACTTTTTAGCTTTTAAATACTGTCTTTTAATGATGTAAACCACCTTGGGTCCTTTTAAGGGGGGGAAACAGGATATTAAAAAAAATGCTGCTCTTGCATCCCTATGTTACATCCACACAGAACCAGTGGCCATATTGCTGTGGTGACAATGATGAGGATGGCAACAGTGGCAGGCCTTGAATGCCACCAAAAGAAAAAGAAGAGGAGCAACAAGAGGGCCCTTCCTTCACCTCAGAAGACCTACCTGGCTGTGAGGAGCCCTAGAAGCCAAGGTACTTCCCCCACCCCTGCCCAGTTTACAGTCACCTTTCATTCAATATCTTGGCTTCAGGGACCCCTTGCAGCCAGGCATTATTGGGGGGAAAAAGCTGGCTGGCTTTTGGAGACAGCCAGACAATATTGATCAGAATAGGGGAGCAGTAGAGGGTGATTTGCATCAGCAGCTTTACAGCCCTAGTGCTCTGCTATCTGAGGCAGCTGCCTCTGTTTAACCAACAGTAGAGTTGGCTCTGTTCTTCACCAAGGTGTTTTTTCCTTTTTCCTTTGTCATGTTTTAAAATGCTATAAAATGCCAGGTCTCCTATGGGCTGTTATTTCAATTAGTTGTCCTTGTTGTGGTTAGTTTTGTTCCATTCTGGTTCTGCCATTTCTGCCACTGTGGTGGTTCACATTGGCTCTGACTGAAAGCATTCTTGTTAAAAATCACTGAACCAACCATGACTTTGCCTGAGTCTTCACAGCCTCTTTCCTCCTGCTGCACATTTGGTTCTGGTAGCCTCAGTCGTACTTCTGCCAGAGCAAAGGCCTGGAAAAGAACAGCTGGAAGACTTGCCTTGGTATTCGTCCTAACAACAGACCCAAGGTTTCTGTGGACTCTGTTGTTTGTTCCTGTGCTGCTTGATCCCCTGGGATTCCTGGAAAGTTCTCTTTCAAAGCTTACTCCTGTGTTCTGGTGCTCCATTCCTCTTCAAACTATACTTTCTACCTCCTTTGCCTGCTTTTCTGTTGAACAGTAGAATGAGTGCCCAGAGAGATTTACCATTTGAATCATTTGAAGGGATTGAACTTGGAATACAAAGCACATGCTCTAAGGCTCAGCTATCCCAAACAGCAGCTGATTCTCCTGGGGCTGGTGGGATTCAGGACAAAATGAACAGGGAGAGGGCTAACTACTTTGATACAGCCCCCTTCTTTGCAAGGCCTATATACACCTCGTGTTACCATCGTCCTGTTTGAAGGAATGTTGGTGACTTGGTGCCCTATCTGCCCAAACAGAATAGCATACCCTTACTACCCACAATTTCTTTGGGTTTAGATGTAATGCTAATTAACTGTAGTTAATTAATATAGGAAGGTAGGTGAAAGCGTTCAGTCTCATAATCATAGCTGTGCTGGGAATTAGAGAAGAGAGACCAAAACACAAGCTTGAGGTTCATTCCTGTAATGCTAAACCATAGCTCAGCTGTATATCTGAACAAACTATAGATCACAACGCGCAAGAGTAGCAAAGCCCAACCTGTAGACTGAGATCTTATAGCTGAGGCAGATAGTTTCAGATCAGTTCCAGCTTGCTATCTGTATCCTAGGCCAGACATTATTCCATGAGTATTGTAGTACAAACAGTGGCCAGAGTCCGTTTGGCAATGTATGTGTACATAAGTGAAACAGCCTACGTTATACTGCAAATTGTCACTAATTAATGACATGCCAGTTGCATTCCTGGTTGTGTGCCTGCTAGAGATGGGCATGAACCTGGAAAATGGTGGTCCATGATGGTTCATGGGTAGCCACAACCCACGACGAACAGCAATACTATGTGCAGAACTTTGACCTGACTTTCCTTCAGAAGCAGTGTTATCTATTTTTCTGATTTGAAGACAAACATCCCCAGACCACAGTTCTACATGCCAGATGCTTTTCCAGCAGAGACATGGAAACCTGAACCGGATCGCAATTCGTTTTGTAGTTCATGCTGGGAGGCGGGGTGGGGGGGGGGGGACTACCTGCTCCTGTCATGCTGCTGCTGTCACACTGCCACCACCTCCTCCTCCTCCTTGGGTGCCATGCTTTGAATCAGGAACCAGGCTCCTTGCAGGGAAGCTGGGGTGCTGCCTCTGAGTATGCACTCCCTTTACAGCTGACTACCCCGATCTGCAGGGAGGCAGGCACATGCTCCAAGGCAGTGACCAGCTTCTCTATAAGGAGTCTGGTCACTGCCTCAGACATGGCACCTGGACATCTGAGGAGGTGGTGGTGGTGATGGTGGTGACAGTGTGGCAGCAGGAGCAGGTAGGCCAGGCAACCCGGGCAGCGGGGGGTGGGCTGGGCTGGCTATCCCAGTTTGCCAAAGCAAATGAAGCACCCAAGGGAAAATATGTTCAGTGTTTCATTTTGCTTTGGCAAAACGGGATCCCCAAACTGGGTCATGAACCGAACTGCAAATCAGCCTGTTTGGTCAGTTTTTCAGGTTCACGGTTTAGTTCATGCCCATCTCTGGTGCCTACCCATCATATGACTGGGCATGCAACCAGTACAGCTTTAATGAACAGTAATTCACCACCACAGCTTATGTGATTTCATTTGCAGACATGTATGTAATTGATAAGATTCTGGTCCTTTTAGCATGGGAAAGGGTCTTTTTTTTTTTAGAGGTATAGTTTAGTGCAGTGGTTCCCAACCTTGGGTTCCCAGATGTTCTTGGACTACAACTCCCGGGAATCATGGCCAGAACAGCTAGTGATGAAGGCTTCTGGGAATTTTAGTCCAAGAACATCTGGGGACCCAAGGTTGGCAACCACTGGTCTGGTGGATATACAATATACTTAAAGATGCATAGTTTTTCACAATACATATTCATTATAAAGTTACAATTCTGTACCAAGAATAATGCTTTGTTGTCAGCTCTACTTGGAGTTTTTAAAGGTCATCAGGTGTTGATTGAACTGAGTGAGTGTCCATTCCACCAAGGGTATTACAGAGCAGTCTGAGAAGGCTTTCCACCTCAAAGGAGTAGAAAAGAACCTTCAGGAAGGTGCCTGACTTGGTCAACACCACTCATTCAGAAGATGCTGCCTGTGTTGTCCCTGTGGACAACCTTGGTGGAACAGACACTCTTTCTGAGTAACGAAAGGTAGTTGGGGTTGATGAGTCATAGCTGTTGCCTTTGGAAGATGGATCTGAAGTTCAAAGTAGAACATCCACAGCTTGTGCCAGTGCATGTGGTGACTATCTAGCAGGTCAAACACCAACAGTCCTCTTGATTATAGCATGGGAGACAAGTTGAACGTGATCGACTAATACAGCTGTAGGAAGCCAGAAGTTTGGTCTGCTGACTTTCCAGAGGGTATCACAATTCTCTCTCAGACAGCGATACTATGTGCAGAACTTTGACTTGACTTTCCTTCAGAAGCAGTGTTACCTATTTTTATGATTTGAAGACAAATATCCCCAGACCACAGTTCTTCTACATGCCAGACGCTTTTCCAGCAGAGACATGGACAGAATCATAAACATATGCCTGATAATAGCATGACATGGAGAACTATGGGATGAAGTGCATTTTTGCCTTGATATAACTTAAGTTTATTAGATTTCTCCTTGCAGCGGCCATTTTGGTGTATTGCATTCATAAAACCGCCGTGCGAAGTACATAAAGAGCTGTTTTGCTTTGTTAACTGCTTTCTTGTTTGTTCTCTGTTTTATGGCTTTATCATATCGTCATAAAAATGATTCAGTGCAATAATAGTGTCACCACAGTGTTGCACAGCTCATTCTAAACCACATCCTTGATTGGTAAAGAGTTTATGGGGATTTTTGTAATTAAAGTGGTTGGATTTTTCTTTGTTTTCTTTTCTTTTTTCTGAAACAATTTAGGCGTGAAATATTCCACTTAATGTTAACAACACTGTTGGCTGTTTTCCATCATTGAATACTGGCAGATGGCTGAACACTATTATGGGAAACTTGCTACCCTTGATTTTACCTACACTATTGGTTTGAGAAAACAGAGATTCTACAAACAGTCTTTTATAGGGGTAGTGCCCCATTCCTTGGAAAAATTACTTTGGGGGGACTTTCAGACTCTCATAACCAGCACAGAGCTCTGTCTTTCCGTGGATGGAAAACTGGAGACTAAGGTCCTTTTCTAATAGAATATTGGTCATGTTCTGTTATGGATGTCATTTCCTCCTCCTCAAGACTGAATGCCTTGATGGGAGGAGTCCTGCAGTGATAAAGCAGCTCACTTTTCATAGAATGGGCAAAACCGAGCATGCTCTCGAATTGCTAGTAGTTGTTGCTGAAGCAAAATTTATGAAATAAATTTGAAAGAGTAAGAATTGGTAGGACAGTAAGGAGTTCTGAGAGTAGTAAAACAAGGTCTACTAGAACTACAGCATGTCCTAAACTCTATTTTCCATCCAGGCTGCAAAATATAAAATAAAATAGAATGCTCAAGTGCTAAGTTACATGAGATGTTTGAGATGCAGCTCAGTGCAGAATAGAGAAAATTCCTGGGTGCCTACATTTTGTTCATCTGAGATTATTTTTCCAGGCCAAGTGGGGTTGCCAGAGTAGCACTCTTCCATTCTCTGGGATCTCAGGATCAAAGTTTAAGACTTAAGAGTAGACCCTTATGATGTTACAGAGGGCGGACCCTTGTGCCATAAATAAGGACAGGCCATTCATTATAACATGCCAACAATGTGGAGACACGATGATGAATTTAACGGTCAGTGAACTAACACTATCAAGTTTTCCTCTCAAGAGTGTCTTGGGAGAACTCTGCCAGCTGAAGTCTACAAAACAGGGTGGGAAGCAAGCTCTTTGCTAAAAGGAAAAGAAACATTGTTTTCTAAACCAGGTGTCAAAGAGTAAATATGGATTTGCTGTTAGAACTCTGTGTGATCTGCAGTAAGTCAGAATAGATTCCTGGATCCCAAGTGTGTCTTTTAACAATAGTAGCAATGTAATTACCTCTATGGTCTCCTGGCTCTAATTATAATTGCTGAAATGAAGAACACTTGGGGTAAACAAAAGTGGATTATGGTATGGAAGGGTTGTGAGCTCCATTAGATTTTGGGCACTGAAAACAAATTCCAGGTTGAAAATGTTTAAAATTCTAAGTGTATGTCTTATGCACCTGAAACTTCATACTGATGGGGAGAAGTTCTTGAGCAGTAGCTGGGAAGGGATATGCACTCAGAAAACATAGTTTCTGTTTTGAATGACAGCCCATAAACAGTGGTGATTTTTCAATATTTTCTTTAGCAACTACATTGCTCGATTAATCCCATGTCAACAACGTCCCTCTAGCTGTATGAAGCAAAATTTAAAAAAAAGGAAAAACAAAGTTGTTACTGTGCGGATTCTGGCAGTGGCTAATGATGCATTGCGATGCAATGAAAAAGACAAGGGTGCTTCTCAGTATGTCAAAATCCTGAAGCCATGAGGATGAACCCCGCCAGCCTAAACCTGTGATTTTTTTCAGCATCTCCTTCCTTGAACCCCAGGGCCAACGACGGAAACCAGGGGACCTGGTTCTACTTAATATACACTGGCTGAAATTCAGTAGTAAGTCACAAATAGTGTAGGCCCATTGAATTAATGAGGATTTGATAATTCAGCTCCTCTGTAAGTTTCATTTATTCAGTGGGCCTACTCCAGTTTCTACTTACTACTGGATTTCAACCACTGTATTATTCCTCAAGAGGTATTACCAAACCTCCAATCTACTTCTCACATATTTCCCATCCTTCAAAAAGATTGTGGGTGGCTCTTTCACGACAGTCATGTCATATTTTGCCTGGGGGAAAAAATCGGCATGAGAACAAATATGTTCTTGGGACTAGGAAGAAAATAGCAGTTTTCCTTAAACTTGCAGTTGCTCCCCCCCCCCCCAATTTTTTAACATTTAGAGTAGGGGAAAAAGCTGAGGGAAGCTTTTTTGCATTTGACCTAACAAGGAGTGTCTGGAGAGGAGGGACATTTGTCATGCTTTAAAGAGCAGCTCCTTAAGTGCTACAAGCAACTTTCTTCTCCACCTATTGATCTACTTTAAATGAATGTCATTAGAAATGTGTGGGCTGTGTGAAATGTGAAGTTTAATTACCTCTGGCATGACCAATATACTTCTCTGGCAAAGGCTGCTTCTCCCATGGATTGCGCAATGTCTCAGGGTCTGATTTATGAGAATTGTGGCCTTCTCAGAATTCAAAGGGAGCAGTTTGTTTCATTTGAATTCTTTCCTCTCATGCTACCATGTTATCTGGTTGTTGTTGTTCCCTTCTTGTTGTTACATGTCGTCAAATCACCTCTGACCCTATGAAGGAGCAATCTCCAACATCTCCTATCCTCAACAACCCTGCTCAACTCTTCTAAACTCAAGCCTGTGGTTCCTTTAGGGAGTCAATCCATCTCGTATTTGGTCTTCCTCTTTTCATGTTACCTTCCATCTTTCCCAGCATTATTGTCTTTTCCAGAGAATCCTGCCTTCTCATGATGTGCCCAAAGTAGAACAGCCTCAGTTTCATCACATTTTCGTCTCCAGAGATAACTCAGGCTTGTCTTTCTGGCAGTCTGCAAAGCTCTCCTCTAGCACCACATTTCAAATGAATCAATTTTTTTCCCAGTCATCTTTCTTAATTGTTCAGCTTTCACACCTGTACATGGTGACTGGGAATACAAGAGTGTTGTTGATCTTGGTCTTCTTCCCCAGTGACACATCCTTACATTTGAGGATCTTTTCTTATTCCTTCATTGTTGCCCTTCTGAGTCTCAGTTTTCTGCTGATTTCTTGGTTGCAGTCTCCATTTGGTAGAGGAGGGAAATGCTTCAGTGAGCATCAGCACAAAAATCCCTGAGGTTGGACCTTAAAACTGAAGCTGCCTGAGAGTTAGCAGTCATTCAGGTTGTCCACTCTTCCATGAAGAGGAAGCCCAGAAGGTCTCAAGCATTGGACGACCATGTTCGCTATTAGTTTGGCAGCAGAAGCTATGAGGAGCAGTTGTGGCCTGCATCATCTCCTGAGGCTAGGACAATCCTGGGACTAATCCGTTACATTTGATGTTTCTTAAAGTTGAAAGTTGTTTTGTGTGAACAGTAGATTTTGAATAAATGTTAACAAAGACTTCTCTATATAGTGCTGTTTCCAAACTTGTTTCCAATGTTTTTATTTACTTACTTATTTATTTGTTATTTATTTGTCTTATTTACAGGATGCCTTTCTCCTGATAAGGGGAGTCAAGGTGGCTCACAGTATTAAAAAGAATAGAATTAAAAATGCAGACCATGTCAGCAGCTCTTCACGGCTGATCTACACTGGCTCTTTTGGATCTGGCTGGTGTGGGCTAGATAGTGTCACTTGGGGCCAGGTAGAGGTGTGAGATGCCATTTTGGTGCAATCCTTGCATGCAAATGTCATATTGGAATTCAAGTGACCCTATTTGGTCCAGGTCCTTCCGATATCATGAAGTGGCTTAATAAGCAAGCCACAGGCAGTTTCTCAACTGGTTCTTTAAGAGAAACCAAAGAAAATATTGGGTTTTCTTTTTTAAAAAATTGATACAGCACCTCTGCAATAATCCACCAGAGTCTTAAAAGAAATTTTACTTCCCCTGTCCCTCCACTGAGGAGTAGAGGAAGTGTTCAAAATGAACTTAAAATAAAGCTATTTCACTTTATTGTTAATTTGGGTGTGTCAGCAACCCACAGTTGCTTTGCTGGGTGCAATTTCCCTTAAAGTGATCTTTTGTGCACATGTGATTCGATCCTGATCACTTCAGTTCAGCTCAGCTAATTATTACAATGCACTTCATCTCTCATATCAGCTTTTATTATGTAAATGATATCAAGGCTGAAATGCTGTTATAACAAACAGTGTAATTTAATGTGCTGAATCTGTATACTATTAGCATGTATATTATACTAATTAGTTTGCATAATATGTAAATTAGGCTGCCTGCGATTTGGGGACTAGAATATGACAATCCTAGTCATTCGGCTGTAGAAGAGATTATTTCTCACTGATTATAAAACACAGACACATTGATCTACTATATTACTTGAATGGTACAATTATTGTCTTTAATATCTGGGTGACAACAGCAAGCTATGTAGAGTACTGTGTAAAATTTAATTTTATAGATGAGCATGTAGATATCTGGCTGCGAAGCCAGAGGTTGGGAGCTTGATTCCCCATAACACATCCCAGACGAACCAGCATGTGTGGCCTTGGGCAAGCCTCAGAAGATGGGAATTGTAAATCACTTCTACCTGGAAAACCCTGAAAAGGGTTGCCATAAGTAAGAATTGACTTGATGGCACATGATTATTTATTTTTATGTGTGTCACAAGGTGACATACATATATTTACTCTCTCCTGTTTATTCCTTCTGCTTGAGTATTCATACCCAGAAATAACAATTGCCTCAAAGGTCACATGGCTGAGTGAAGATTTGAACAGGGGTCTTTTTAGAGCTACTCCAGTGCTCTGCCTCTTTTACCTCACTGGCTATTTAAGACTCACAACACCTTGCAAATGTTACCTCTTAGGTGCGGCAGAACTGGGCAAGATGTGCAATTAGCTTGCTATATTCACAGCGACAAGTGGTTCACTGATGCAATATAGCAGCATTCTGTGCTTTTTATATAGACTCTGTGATCAATATAGCACAATTTAATGCAACTAGGCAACATGACACATCAGGCAAGGCAAAGACCTTTATTCCTGCCAACTCCCTGATGTATTGGGAACGTCAGGCTGTCATGTCATTGAACCTCTTCTCATACAGAGTCATTTCCAGCAAGTGTTTCTATTACTTCTGGTCAAATGCTATTCTGTGCTCTGCCATGAATATTTTTAATGTTTTCTCTTTTTTAAAAAAAAAAATGCACAGGACAGCCATTGGCTGACATCAAATCTGTGGAAATGCTACACCTTAGTAGATTGTTTACCAGCTGCAGGAAATAGCACATTATATTCCAAGCAATATTTTACAAGAGCTAGAGTTAGTTAAAGCACAATTCTTTGGGATTCTGCAGTTCTTGGTGGTCTGTGATCTGATCCAAAATGGGGCATAGTTTACAAAAATCTGGGCCTCGTTTTGAGGATTGTTGAGAAGGATGCAAAATGTAAATGATGCTCAGCCATTTCAATGGCAGCAGGAACCTCTGTCCTCGTTTTGGCATATTTGGCTCACTTTGGTACATAGATGAAACTAAATCTGATCTTTCTTTTCTGTATACTCAATACAGTGTAATGGATAGCGTGATGGAGTAGGACTCAAGAGATCTGGGTTTGACTCCCCTTTCAGTCATGGAAACTCACTTGGGGTGGAGAGTGGCACTGGTAAAACTACTACTTAAATATTTCACTTACCTTAAAATAAATGAGATATTTAAGTAAAGTCACTATATGGTAGCTGTGACTTGTTGGTACAAGGGACATAACATCATCTGAGAGTTTATTTAGATACAGGAGGCATTCATCCCATTAATCTGATTTGCCTTGTGGGGGGATCAAGAGTGATCAGCTGCATGATGAAGTGGCATCATTGTACTATTTATGCAATCTTGGCCTCACACTACTTCAGAAAACAGTCTCTCTTTTAAAAAGTGGAGCAAAGGAAGAACCTGCTGTGAAAAGGTAGTGTAATCTGTACAAAAAGTAAAGTGAGCTGTCTATGGGGGGCAAGGGGACTAACCGTTCACCTGCAGGAATTTTCTCTATCATCTTTGAAGCTTTCAAGGGAAAGAAAAAATCTGTGTGGCCATATAATTAGAATTCAGTTGTTGTCCCTCAGGCCAAACCAGCTGTCTCATTTGAGTTGCTTCATCCTTCCCAGCAAGAGAAAGTATGGTTCTCTTAATTTCTGAGAATACAAACTGTACAGCGTCTTCTCATTGAGATCATGAGGTTGGAGTTCTTTTCTACAGGTCTCCAGTCTAAAATTATGACCTTCCATTTCCATTTTTTTCTGTGCCAGTGCATCATGAAAGTGTTGCATCATCTCTGTAACAGTATGCAAACAAAGCTCTACTATTTACCTGTAACCCACTAACCATTTTGTGCTGTGATGTTGCTAGAGGAGGTGCGGACATCAATTTTATTTTATTTTATCTTTTGACAGAACAGAAAAAACCCACAAAAAACAAAGAAGAGTATAAAGGGGAGGTGGATGTCAAGCCCACAGATATATAAGTCTTCTAAGGCTGATTTAATCATAGGGTCCCATTTACAGATATAACAAAAGCTGTATGAAAGACCTCAGCCTTTCTCTCAATAAAATACCAATGTGCAGTTCATTTGAAATGCTTGGTTGTGAGCAATAATAAAGTACACTTAACATTAGTGGTATTGTATATTATAGATGACTTGAACCTGAGGAACATACAACAATCTGTTATTACATGTTCTGCTCCACATGTGTTTTTCAGGTTTTTAACAAATAATCACGGAAGACTATAGGATCTTAAACCCTTATAGTTATCAGCCCTCACACAGAGGAAAAAAAATAATCAGATGACAGTCTAGATCTTAGAATTAAATGTACAATTTTAATCCAAAACAGCAGAAATTGATTTATGTGCAGTGTTGTTAAAGAAACAGAAGCTTAATTATACAAGCAACATTCAACCGGAATGGGCTCCCCACTCCCAGTCATCTCTAAGAGATGATGGGGAAGGGAGGAGCCTAATGTGAAATATGGAGAGGACAGGTCAGAAACACATGAAGTTCTTTCGCTAATACATCATTGGCATCAAACTACTGTCAAACTATCCAAGCTCAATAGCTCACAGTGAACACTACTCTGGAGGAGTTGTGGTCAATATAGTACATTTGTTCACCTACGGTTGGAATGTCATCTTGCCACTGTAGTGTAGTGGGTAGCGGGTTGGACTAGGAGTCAAGAAACCTGAGTTTGAATCCCTGCTAAGCCACGGAAAGTCACTGGGGAGGCTGCACTAGTAAAAGCACCCCTTAAATATCTCACATAACTTGGAAACCTTATTAGGGTTGCTGTAAGTTAGACTTGACTTGAGAGCATGTCACACCTATAGTATGCATCCAGATAGTCTTGTCTTAATGAGATTTTAAAAAATTAAACAATAGATTTCCATGGTCAGTTCCCATTTTGATAAAATTTGCTCATCAAAATTTCCTTATTGTATAAAATCTTTGCTATAATATTCCTAGCAGTAGCTAGAAGGGAAGTATCCAAAAGGTTAAAGCAGAGGTCCTCAACCTTTTTTGTAAGGCGGACTGGCGGAGCCTCTGAGGGAGATGGGGCGGCCCCTCGCGCTCGCGCTCTCCGACGCATGCGCAAAGTGGTTGGGGAGCGTGTGTGCCGTAGGCGCGCATGCGTTCCCCCACCGCTTCGCGCATGCGCAGGAGCGCCTGCCCACCCGCGCGCCCACCCCACCCCTGCGCGCGGGGCGCATGCTTGAAGGGGTGAGGGAGTGCGTGCCGGCGGTGCCGGTGGCGGCGGAAGCCTGGGAGTCTGAGCATGGCCGGGGGGCTCCCTCTGGCTGCTCGCCTCCCGACGGGCTCCAACGAGGCCGGGTCGGCGCTCTTCACCGCCCTCCATGGGAAATTCAAATGCAGCCGCTGGTGCCGGTTCCGGAGTTGGAGGCACCAGCGGCGGCGGCGGCCTGCTGAGGGTGGTGAGGAGCGCCGACCCCGGCCTCGTTGGAGCCCGCCGGGAGGCGAGCAGCCAGAGCACCCGGCCATGCTCAGCCTCCCTGCTCTTGGTCGCCCCCGTCACCGCCTCCGCCGCCAGGAGGCGAGCAGCTGGAGCACCCAGCCATGCTCAGCCTCCCAGCTCTTGGTCGCCCCCGTCGTCCCCGCTGCTGCCGCCGCCGCCGGAAGGCCAGCACCCAGAGCACCCAGCCATGCTCAGCCTCCCGGCTCTGGGCCACCCCTGTTGCCGCCGGGCCGCGAAGACAGACCTCCCGCCCCCGCATGCACTCCCCTCCCCACAGCTGCTTTGCGCGCAGGGAGGCATGCGTGAAGGGGTGAGGGAGCGCTCACGCCGGTGCTGGCACGCACGCGTGTGCGCAAAGCAGCTGTGGGGAGGGGAGTGCGTACGGGGCGGCGGCGGGAGGTCTGTCTTCGCAGCCTGGTCGGGCTCAAGCCACGGACCGGCAATGGGCCATGGACCGGGGGTTGATGACCTCTGGGTTAAAGGATCTGGATGGTTCAGCGAAGAATATCTGTATAGACTGAAGGTATGATCACATAGAGAAATAGATTACATTTTGGACAGCTTGTGGAGAAGTCTAGTGTGATCTGTTTCCCAGCAATCATGCAGGCAGTAGTGTTCTGGCTCAACCATGATCTGTGTCCAAGCTGGACTTTTTGGTCCTACTGTTGGGCTACTACTTTTTGGATCTGAGCTGGAGCCTGGCAAATGGAAGGGTTGCTTTAAGGGAAATCAATCCCTGCAAAGCAACCATTTCTAGTGCAGTTGGATGTACAACTTTCCAGCCACCTGATAGCAGCCTGAGTCTGGTCAATTGTATTCAGTGAAAAATTAGCCTGTAAAATAAGAGTAATGAAAGGAATAAAAAATGAGACAGATATAAGGAAACTTAATTTCTCTCCCCCCCCCCCCCCGGCATATATGAATAACAGTTCTGGTTCCACTGGACAACACCAAGATTAGCTCAAATTCTGGAAAGATATTCTATGAATCATTATGAGAACATTTTTTTATCCATGTAACGATGATTTCGTATTAAAGTATAGATGTTTGCTTCCTTACTTCTTTTAGCTGCACTTGACTTCAGTGAAGATGGCTGTAATAGTTATTGATGTTTTCCACTATCAAGATTTCTTTTTACCGTATATATATAAGGTCTAATGGAAGCCGCTTCTTCTTCTTCTTCTTCTGTGGGATGCTGCAAATAAAAAGATTACAGGACAGAAGTAACCTCCTTTAGGTTACAGGGGTTACTTCTGCAGTGGGAGTCTGGGAGCAAGTGGAGCCCTCTAAAGTCCCTTTGGCAAGTTCTTCAACTTTGGCAAGTTCTTCAATGACTACATGATACAGGCATTGTGGAGTTCTCTCTTCCCTGTGCATTTTTAACTAGAATCAGGTGCAAAATAATAAAGATGGAGAAGTAAGATGAGCACTGAGGGAGAGCACAGTTAACTGGGAAAGAGTTGGAACAGTTTGGATCAATGGTTCCCAACCTAGGGTCCTCAAATGTTCTTGGATTAAAACTCCCATAAGTCTACACCACTAGCTGAGTTGGCCAGGATTTCTGGGACCCAAGATTGGGAACCACTGGTCTCAATAATCCTCAGAATTGTCTTTGAAATGTCATACAGGCTGACCACTAATGTTTGGACTACATGACACAGATAGCACCTTGCTTCAAACAAGAATTCCATAAGTCTTATCTGACTATCATAGCATAAGCTTTATTCACCTGATGTAGTTTACAGATTTTCCTATTTTGTTTTGTGATTGGTCATTGAGAGTTAACATAGGCTTTGTTTGCAAGTCTGATTTCTCAGGCAAGAAGCTCTGCAGGAATCAGTCTGTTAAAGTGTTCAGAGCCTGGGATGATGGAATGAAATTCTTTGGGGTAGGATGTAGTTTTTTTTTACAGTGGAAGCTGCAATATTGTTTCAACTGAAAGGAATGAACAGAAGGCAGAGGCAGCCCAAGACATTTTGCTGCATGAACCACAGCATTAATTCCACCACCATCCCTCAAACTGGGTCGTAGCCCTCAAATTCAGTCAAGGTATTTTAGTTCATAAGGCAAGAAAGCCCATAAGCCGCTTCCTTCATCCCTGGCAGTAATCATGTAATAAAAACAAGGTAAATAACTAAGAGCTTACTACATTTTCACAATGCCCATGGACAACCTCTGGCAGAAGATTCTGAGTAAAGTGTGTCAGCATCACCACCACTGCAGCCACTTGTGCAATTAGGTAATTTCAGACACTGGGTGTAATTGTCTTACCACTGAGTGCCCTAGAAACCTGTCCTATACTGGTGCAGCTTCTGATCTAAACAAGGGGAGGTGAAACTCACCCAGAATTCAGAGGTGAGGCATCCATCCTTCTTGGACCATGGGGTGCCTATGGTCCTACAGCAGACCTGGGCAAAGTGCGGCCCTCCAGATGTTCCTGAACTGCAAATCCCAACATTCCTCACTGTGTGGGCTAGGCCCAACTCTCCTCACTATTGGCTGTGTGGGCTAGGCCCAACTCTCCTCACTATTGGCTGTGTGGGCTAGGAATTATGGGAGTTGCAGTTCAGCAACATCTGGAGGGCCACATTTTGCCCACCCCTGTCCTACAGTCTTATCTTGTCAGTGCCACTGTGACTGTGGAGAAATTCAATCAATGCCACATTTATGTGCCTGCAATGTATGCCCCACCATGTGTACGAAAGAAGATCTAGCAAATGACTGAGATAACGCCATTGAAGTAGCCCACTTCTGCTCAAAAATAGTCTAATTATCTTAATATTTTAATTTGTTTTAAATTTTACCCATATTTCATATAAGTAAGTCTATAATTTTAAACTGGGCAGTGCTCTGATACAAGGAAGGAAGGAAGGAAGGAAGGAAGAAGGAAGGAAGGAAGGAAGGAAGGAAGGAAGGAAGGAAGGAAGGAAGGAAGGAAGGAAGGAAGGAAGGAAGGAAGGAAGAAAGAAAGAAAGAAAGAAAGAAAGAAAGAAAGAAAGAAAGAAAGAAAGAAAGAACCACTGACAATAGGTCACCTCTTAAGAATGTCCATACAAGAAAGCTTCGCACATACTCACAAACTGAGGTTAGGGATGAAAATTTAAATTTAAATTCCATGTCCTAATATGGACACAATGCCATGGATTTAGAACTTCTTTTACACCATTTCTTGTGCTATGTTTTAGAGCTGGGACCACCTGAGGATACAGTATTATTCACTGTGACTCTTGCATGAACAACATTTTGCTTGAGCAATATTCTTCAGGTTTTTTTTTAATGGGAACAAAAGGAGGGGAAAACAAGTGTACTACATTGCTTAATGTCTCCATTGTATGTGTTGCATTAGAATGGTAAATGCCAAGGTTTGTATCTCATTTGTGCTTGCATTATGGAGTGTTTTCACCTTCATCTAGTTCCTAACAGAGGCATAAACATACACAATGAAGACTTCCAGTGAAATATGTGAGAGAAAGATCCTTGGCCCGAGTCACCTTGCGGCTCCATTAGCCATGTAATATAATGGGTTTACAGCAGGTTGAAGGTGATGGAGAAAGATGCAGGAAAAAAAATTAGCTGGAACAACAAGAAAAGAACACATTGTTATGCCTGTGTTGTTACATTCCCATCCTGTTACATCTGAACACGATTCTCTCATTTTTGAATATATACTAGATTAAAAGAAGAGAATAAATGCTGAAAAATCTCAAGGAGATATATGCACATGGTTTAATAAAAGCAAGACTGAAAGTGCATTCTTCTCCACTGGCAAAGCTGCCATTGTCTCCTGATGTGACTGTTTTATGAGGGGGTTGAAACTGTGCTCATGACCAAACCTCACCATGACCCCTTCACAGAGATTCAGAGAGGAGAGCTGCCAAACCACACAAGGATCTACAACTACTGGCCATAACCATCTAGGGAATTCTCAGTGCTGCAGTTCCAAAAAGCAACATTCCCAAGGTCTGGGTAAATGAGGTTTCTAAGTTGTGGGGGGAGTTTATGTTTCTACAGAAGGCTCCTCAGTTCAGACTGTGCCCAAAACCAAACTGACGCTTGAGGACATAAAAGTGGAACCACAGAGTACAGTCTTCCTCGCCCTGTCAGTCAAGGTAAAAATAAACCCACCACTATGTCAAGTCAATGTATATTTTTTTATCTTGCCTCAGAAATCAAGTCCATGTTTTTAGACATATCATTTTCTGTCAACAAACTTGGTTGAGAACAAGACTTCAATGATGGGAATATACTGTGCTATAGTGAATGGGAAATACTTGACCACAACCTTATTGGTTGTAGCTCAATATGTTTGGCACAGCAGAGGAGTAAGGATTAAACATGGGCACTTTATATTCATTTTCCTGGGGAAACGAATACAAACTGTAGCACCACAGGTGCTGTGGAAGCCCAATGCCACCCAATCCCAACCACCCCAGAACCACCCACCCCAGAACCAGCTGGGCCACTTACCAAGCTCTGTGTGGTGCTCAGCTCCATTGTTGTCATTGTAGCACCAATTATGCAAGCAGCCAGGCCGTCCCTTCCCCGCCTCCCCGCACAGCTGACCAGGGAAATGAATATGAAGTGCTCATGTCTACTAAGGATCCAAGCACTGACTGAAGTGATGGCCAGATTATGGACTGCCCCAGCCCAGATGCTGGGAAATCAGCATACATGTGCTCCAAATGGGGGCAGGGATGAAGCCTCCTTGACATGCGGCCCTTGACTCAGGTCTGTGCTTCTTGGCCTTGCCCCCAACCCAGCCACTTATGACCTGATTTGGGTGCACCAGCAGGCTTGTGGCCCTACAGGAGAACATTGTTGCCACCAAGATATGTCTTGTCATCTCCATGCTCTGCCACTAGGTCACAAATGGGGCTTTTCAGCAAGCCAAGGCCCCTTGTTTGTGCTTAATGCAGCTGGGTAGGCTCTGTAAATGAACTATTAAAGCCTTAATCCCAAAGTACCACATTGTTTACAGATGGCAAAGTAGATTTTTTTTGGAGGATGGGGACTGCAATCATTTGCCTGATTTGGGGGATGGTAGGGGGAACTTATTACTACATCAGTTGCACCTCTGCTTCATTAAAAAAATTGTTTTGAAAGAAGCATCATATCATGGCAAGTACCCCCACCCCATCTTCCACCAAACTAACCAGATGTTTAAGCCCCTACCAGTATCAACCCGACAGCTTCCCCAAATGTGCAAATGTTGGTTTTGCCTCCTCTTTAATAGCTCTACTATAAATAGATAACCATAACTCTTTCCCTCAACTACAAAAAAGTGGGCCTCTGATTATGTTATGCCAATGAAGCTCTACTGACTGAGGTGTATCTCAAGTTATGGCAGCATTATGGGGCATCCTTAAACCCCCTATCTTGTCTGTCTGGAGTGCAGAACTTCCTCTTTATACCTCATATCAAAGATGAGTCTTCTTGTATTTTAGCTGTTGTTTGAACATGCCTTTTCTATATTTGAACATGTTGCTAAAACACAGGACACATATCCAGGAAACTTAGCCAACCTACAGCACCCAGAGAGGAAATGAAATTCTTATAGAGACAGGGCACATTTTGCAATCACATTGTGCACAGCAGTTATGTATGTCTTTCCCCACCCCCCCATTCCAGTATTCATCCAGATATCTTGTTAGTTCTCTCCCACCCGTGTTTGCATGCTAAACCTCTGCATATATTCATGCGTAGGCAATTATAATCTGGAAGAATGTTCTTGTTGGGTTATGATAATTTGCACATTACATAGTAATTCACGTAAGCTAGATGGGAGAGATGGGAAATAAGCCATCAAGACGAGAGCAAAATGAGAAATGTTTTCAGTAATAAACACAATTAAGAGCGTACTGGGGAGTTCTTGCTGATTTATGAGTTGCTTATGCAATGATAATGCATGCATAAAACGTTATCCACAGAGCAATCCAATAAATTTATTTATTGTATGTGCTCAGATTAGGAAAGTAACTCTGCCAGCCAACCAACTGCAGACATTAGAGATTCCAGATTAATTACCATCTGCATGGGACAGATGTTAAAATCCTCGGGTCCACAGCACGCCATCTATTGCTTATTTCCCAGGGAGCGTTCCTTTCTCTGATCAATAAATGTATCAGGCAGGCTGTTTGTCTTCACAGAGAGGTCACGGCAATGACAGGGGTACATCTGTTTTTGTGTCACATAAAGGCTAGGAAATGAATCTTATTGAGGCAGATCCCCTGCAATAGACATTCATTCTTTTGCTAGTCCACTGATGGTAACACCCTTGGAAATTTGCCTTATTGTTGCTCTAGAAAATCTATGCTTTGACCTGCTTTGATTTTGCACATTACCCATGCTTGTGCGAAAAACAACAACAATGAACTCTACTATTAAGGGAGAGAATATCAGCACAGTCCCTTTAAAACTTACTGGGCACTGTTACTTACAAAACAAGAATATCAACTTGGAAGTAATTCCCCCAGGTATTCAATGAAACCTAAACCTGCATAGGAAGGTAGCTTTATTGAGTCATCCCTATGTGATTACTCCAAAGTAATGTGTTCAGTAATGTTTATACCTAAGGGTATATAGGACTACAGTTACACTACAATTCTTAATGAGATCCAAGTCCTACTGTGTTCATTGGAGCTGACTCCTACAAAGGGTCTCTAAAATTAGAGTCTTCCATACATGCATGTTTATTCCAAAGTAAGTCCCAGTGTGAAGGAGTTTATTATACATCCACAGGACTGCAGGTTGGAGGATCACATGCCTAATATTAAGTATGCACCAGAAGAAAAATAGTCAAGCAGAAGCAAGATACTTATTTGTTTTAGTATGATGGTGTTCTTATTTTATGCCAGCAGTTTAAATGGTACCACTTTTTGCGATATTACATTCAACAATTCAAGTTTTGTTTGTTTTGTTTGAAGTCCAATGCATTTTACAAGTTGAAAGTGAGTTCAGAAAGTGAGTTCAGAAATAGTTACCATTGGGTTCAAAAGAGCCTTGTGTCCACATCCACATAACTATGCAAAGGACGTGCATTCTTACACTGCAAAAGTAATTGACATTTTATTGGTGTTTCTTGATTTGCTTTCTTCAGCCATTTGTGATTTGTTTCTCTTTCTTTGGTCTTTTCAAAATGCATCCATTTTTGTTCCTATGTTCTGTTTTATTCCCACCCACCCTCTTCTTTCATTACTTATATAGTTTGGCCACCTGTGAGGGCAACTGAACTGAATTTGGTGAATGTTCTGGAAAAAATTAGTCCCACTGTCAGTGGATTTTCCTGTACCAATGAAAATCTATAAACACAGTTCAAGGACAAAAATATATAATACTAATATATACTAATATATATATTAGTATATAATATAAAAATTAAGTGGTTGTGGAAAGACGCAATATTCGTATATAATATACTAATATATACGAATATTGCGTCTTTCCACAACCAATTATTTTTTTTACTAATTATCTATTTTATTATTATTCATGCATACAAAACAACAAAGTAAAACAAAACAAAAACAACAAGAAACAACAAAAACAAAACATCCATACTACATATATAGATCTGAGATTTCGCCGTCATCTAGGTCATCTAATATCATCAACAGGTTCTTGTAAGTACTGGTTCGCCATGATCTTTTCTTCCCCTAATTTCCTGCCTCTTTCTGGGCCCAATTATACATCAGCTTCCAGCTTTCCTTTACAAAATGTCTCAGTTGGCCTCGTAATGCCTCTGAAAGCATATATAGTTCTGCAATGTCCAATAGTTTCTTTAGTAGCTCCTTCTTTATTATTTCTCCATTCTTCCATTTTTCCAACCACTTAAATTTGATGTCTTTTGCCAACAGAGCTTTTGTGCACATGTCATTTTTAAACTCTTTTAACCAAAATGCTGGTAGATTGCTTCATTTTTCTTCAGTTTTAGGGGAAATCATAGGGGGAAAAGTGACATGTAATCTTGCATTTTTAATTCTGCATTTCCTCCTGTTAATTAAACTTATTTGGATTACAGATCATCTGATCTATTGAATTAGTTGGCTGGAATGAATTTTATCTTGGTATTTACAGATATATTGCAAACACCTGTTTTCATCAAATTGTCAGTAATGTTCTTAGCACAAGCTATAGATTTTATTTTTACAAGAATCTGATGTATTTATGACATATTTGGCAGTTCCTTCCTTCCTTCCTTCCTTCCTTCCTTCCTTCCTTCCTTCCTTCCTTCCTTCCTTCCTTCCTTCCTTCCTTCCTTCCTTCCTTCCTTCCTTCCTTCCTTCCTTTTGTGCTCTTTTAAGTAAAAAACACTCAGGCAATGTTAAGATCAGAGTTAAAGACACCATAAAAGCACTGATTTTTACAGAGTTTTAAAAACGCATGGCTACATTGGTAGTTTTAAATGTAATGCCAAACTACATTTGAGTTTTATTATTTCAAGCTGCCCAGAGAGCCATTTTTGGTGGAAAGAGAAGCCAAAGGTCTAATAAATAAATAGCTTGGCACTGCAGGAATGAATCCTGTGCCTGCGTGCTTCCAATTCCCTCTTGTGCTGCCTTATGTGTAGCAACAACCTCCAAGCCAGGCAAGGTATGCTTCTCACATACTCTAGTTTGCCCACAGTCCAGTACACTGACCCCCCCAAAAAAGTGAGTGTTCCGTGAAAGTTGACTGCTATGGTATTTTCACCTTAACAGAAGACAGAAATATGCATGAACATTCAACATTTCAAAGGACTCAAAAAGGACCTCTGTGATGAAATACGTTGCAGTATTGGGTAAAGAATGCTATTAAGATTCCCAAATAAATAGTCACCTCACCTCTCTTAAGGCACTTGGCTGATCTTTCTTAGCATCCTTCTCTTAATTTTCATCCAAAATCCTACTGATATTTCATGAAAGTGCAGTTCTTTCAGTATACTTATATACTTGCAAGCACAGGACTAGATTTTTCAAGAGCTAAGTCTATTATGTATCCAGACATGGATTTTCATTTTGTTGTTGGTCTGACACCACCTTGTGTTTCGCACAATTTGCTGTGGAAATCGTAAAAAAGAAGGAATAGCTTTTGAGATCCACTTCTCTAAAAGCAATGCTGGTTCAGTTTCAGAAACCCACAATGAAAAACAGCATGTACTTCAAGTACCACCAATGTCAAGTGTATAAAGTGGTGGCATTGCCCCAAAATTTATTACAATAAATTGGAGAGGTGATGAGCCATGCACACTGACTTTCTTGAGCTCACTGCAGGAAAAGCAGGATATAAATGTAGCTAATAAAATGATTTCAAAAATTAAATATAACTAAGATGCAACTTCTAGTCCAGTAAGGAAATGTTGGCCACACTTCCAGCAAACTGTCACAAATGGAAATTATTCAAGGAACTCTAATCACATTTCTTCTTCTTTCTTCTTTCCTTTAGAACAGAGGGGTTAGAGAGAGAGAGAAAGAGAGAGAGAGAGAGAGAGAGAGTTCTTACCATTGCCTGATTGTACAAATATTTGGACAGTGTCATCGAAGCTACCAACATGAATTTGACCAAACTCCGGGAGGCAGTGGAAGACAGGAGGGCCTGGCATGCTCTGGTCCATGGGGTCATGAAGAGTCAGACACGACTTAACAACTAAACAACAACAACAACAACAAATATTTAAGTGATTTACCTTGTTCCCACCTTTATTCTTCATCTGATTCAATTTTCCCAGGGTTTCAAATTTAACAGATTACAATATTTTTTTAAAAAGGAAAAATGTTATAAACCTACCTATCTCAGAGGTATGTGACTCATAATATAAAATTGCCTTGCAGTGTATTATAGTGTAATACTAAGGCTGCAATAGCAAGCTGACAGTTTGCACCAGCTGTGAAGCAGCAAATGTATCTAACCATTGAACATGTAATTGATAATTGCATATTTCCCTCCTGAGTATATAAATAGGAGACAGATACTAATAATCAGAGCTAATGAAATGTTTTTAAGCATGTTTGCTGGGGGCTGCAGAATGTAATATATACATCTTCCACAAGAGGGGACTGAGGAGCTGTGCTGAAAGATCAATCATCACTTTTTTCTGGCTTTCTCTTTGATCTTGTTTTGCACTTCCAGTTGCTCAACCTTTAGTGGCTTTTGGGCTGCTTCTTCCACTTGATGAGATTCCAGTTGTGCTCAGCAAACAGAATCCAACCTATTTTGATTGTCCTGAATCAATGCAGTACTAAATTAAAATAAATTCAATTAGTTCCATTTATCACAGTCTCGGCTTCTGCAACAAATGTGAGTGTTAAATAACAATGTGACCACATTGGCCCTTTTGGTGTGGGCTTCTATGGAGTGGCAGGGGAAGTGAAATTGTTATTTTTGTCTGTGCTAGGCCATTGCCGATGCACTGAATCACTTAGATTATATATTTTTTAAATTCTGTCCCTTGTGTATAGTGCTGATTGAGAAACTGCCTGCAGCCATGGTTTCAATTGGCACTTCACACAAAGGCAAAGAAAAAAAATCTACTGTAAGTGATTCAGTGGTGGTCTAACAAATTAATACTAATAATAATCAGAATAAATAATAATAATTCACTTCCCCTGCCCCTCTACAGAGCAGGGAAAGTGTTCAATTTGCCAATATACTGAAGTGGCTTGCTTATTAAGCCACTTCACAATGCCAGAAATTGACACAGGAAGGAGCCCTGGCAGCTTTCAAAGCTACAAGATTCAGTTTCAGTCTGTTTCCAGTGATTGCACAGACTGGGAATGGACTAAACTAGAGCGCATCAACCTGCACCCAAAAAAACAGAAGCCCCTGGCAAGGGCTCAAAAAGGTGTGGATTGGGTGCTGTGGGGGCAAATTGGTCTACTCTAGTGATTACATAACGGTCAACAGAAAAAAGAGCAAGCCAATCCACCCCCCACAATGCACCAAACAGCAGGCAAAACACCTGTCTGAATGACAGGCATCTTCTTTACAATACATGGCTATGGCTTACAAAAAATAAGCAAAAGCCTATCATCCAGACAACATTTCTGAAGTGAAGAACAGAATAAAAGAGAGCTATTATTTGTTCTTCTTCTTTTCTCTCTTCCTCCTTTATGTAAAAATCCCTGACCACTTGCCATAATGCTGGACATCCAGCTGCCAGGTGTACAGGCTAATAAACAACCAGAATTTTGCAATCATTGGTGCAGTGGTAAATTTTGAAATACAAGTCCTCTCCATGTAATTTCCCCAAACTAATCCCCTATAGACCAGAGGTCGTCAACCCCCGGTCCGCGGCCCAGTGCCAGTCCGTGGCCTGAGCCGGACCAGGCCACGGAGACAGACCTCCCGGCCCCCCCGCATGCACTCCCCTCCCCACAGCTGCTTTGCGCACATGCGCACGTGCCAGCGCTGGCGTGAGCGCTCCCCCACCCCTTCACGCATGCGCCTGAGCACCTGCGCGAAGGGGTGGGCGGGTGCGTGGGCAGGCATGCAGGCGCTCCTGCGCGTGCGCGAAGGGGTGGGGGAGCGCTCACGCCAGCGCTGGTGGGTGAGCGTGCGCTCCCCCACCGCTTTGCGCATGTGCCCAAGGGAGTGCGCGCATGCGCCCGAGAGTGCAGGGGTTTGTGCCCCGCCTTCCTCAGAGGCTCAGCCGGTCCGCGGTCCCAAAAAGGTTGGGGACCACTGCTATAGACTATCCAAAATGCAGGTGCAGGTTTACATCAATAGACCATTTCTGCCAGTTTTCATCCACTTATAGAATGGCAGAGCTGGAAGACACAATTAGATTCATTAAGTCCAACTTTCTACGGAAGCAGAAAAGCCACAGCTAAATCCCTGACTGACAGCCATTCAATATTTGTGAAAAAACCTCCCATGAAGGAGAGTGGGTTGCCTTCCAAGGTACTCTGTTCCACTGTCAAACAATTTACTAGGAGGAAGTTCTTTCTAATGATTAGTCAAAATCTCCTCAATCCATTAGTTCATGTCCTACCCTTTGGATCTGCAAAAAACAAGCCTCCTACATTTTCCATTTGACAGCCCCTCAGATATTTGAAAATCATTACATAACATTGACTCTCAATCTTCTGTTCTCCTGGCTAAATGTAAGTCATAACTAACACCTTAAATCTGAGAGCGAAGAAGGCACCAGTGCAGGTGAACAAGGATAGGAGAGACATGAGCCTAGCCCCAGAGATTAACCGGGCTGCCTGCATTCTGGACCTGTTGTAGCCAGAGCAGCACGCTCTCTTGTACAGAGTAGCACACTCTGTATTGTCTTTTAGGGGAAGCCCATACAGAGAGCATTACAGTAGTCAGTTCTCAAGATTACCAGTGCATGGATCAAGGTCTTCAGGGATCTCTTATCTACATAGGAGCACAGCTGGGCAATTTGCCTAAACTGGAAAAAGGCAGTCTTGGTCATGGCTGAAATTTGATCTTCCAGAGGCAACGCTGAATCTAGGATAATGCCCAAATTACAAACTTGGTCTTTTAGGGGGAGTGTAAACCCATCCAGACTAAGTAAATTATCCCCTAATCTGGCAAGAGGCATCCCCCCCAAAACAATATTTCTGTCTTGTCAGGATTCAGTTTCAATGTGTTTAGCCTCATCCAGTACATTATTGAGGACAGCCAATGTTCCAGGAGCTGAACAGTATCTACTGCAGATGTCATAGATGAGAAATAGAGGTGTGTGTTGTCAGCATATTGATGACAATGCACTCCAAAGCTGCAGATGACCTCTCCCAATGTCTTTACATAGATGTTGAACAGCATAGGGGAGATTTTCAAGTCCTGGGGACCCCATAACACAAGGTCCAGGGAGATGATACAACCTCCTCCAGCTGAATTTTCTGGATGCAGCCGTCAAGGAAGGACCGGAACCAATGATGGATGAGGCCTCTGATCCCTAGTCCTGAAAGCCGCTCCAGAAAGATACCATGGTTGAAGGTATCAAAAGCAGCTGAGAGATCCAGGAGGACCAACAGGGTTACACTCCCTCTGTCAGACTTCCTCAAGAGGTCATCTTGCAGAGCGACCAGTACGAATTCAGTCATGTGGCATGGCCTGAACCCTGACTGAAATGGATCTAAACTATTGGTGTCACCCAAGAACACCTGCAACTACTCGGCCACCACCTTGATCAACTTACCCATAAAGGTAATATTAGCAATAGATCTAAAGTTGTTCATATCATCCATCAACAAGTTGGCTTTTTTTCAGAACAGGTCGTACAATGGGCTCCTTCAAATAGCAAAGCATATGTCCTTCCCAGAGGGATGCATTCATTATTTGAGTGGCCCAGTCTATAGCTAAATTTCTTGCAGATTTAACCAACCATGATGGGCAAGGATCAACTGGAGAGGTGGTGGCTTTGCAGTGTGCAAGTGTCTTCTCAATGGCATCAGGTGTGACAAATTGGAACTGATGCCAAAGAACCTCACAAGACGGTGCACTGGATGTCTCAGTTTGAATCACTGAACAAGAGAAGTCCAGGTCACACTGGATGGCTTCAATCTTCAATTTAAAATGAGCTGGTAGTCAATTACATGTAAATAAATCCAGAAGGAACACACTTGTCAGTCCAGAGTTGAGAAGGCTCTGGGCTATTCAGTGGAGTTCTGCCTGTTGATTGGCAGCTGAGCCAATGAAATTGACATAATAGGCCCTCTTGGCAACTTTGATGGAATTATAATAAGGTCTGGACACCTTTTTGACTGTAACTGTTGCCACTCAAAGGAGTTTTCTTCTATTTGCTCTCCAACCTTCTCTTCACTTGCTTCATCACTTGAACTTCATTCATGAACCATGGGGAAGGACTAGCTCTGCAATGGAGAGGGTATTTGGGTGCAATCGTGCTGACCACTTGGTATGCCAGATTATACCAGCTGGCTACCTGAGCTTTGACAAGAGCATCTGTCAGATGAGCAGGAAAAACCCCTAGAGACTCCTGGAAACCAATTGGATCCAGTATTTGGGGTTAGACCATCCTAATTGGTCCCATCTCCCTTCAGAAGGAGGTCACCAGTGTGAGGCTGAATTTCAAGATTCATTTACTTCAGGATGTTGAGGAACTACTGATAGGTATAGCCCATCAACTAAAGACAAAACCAACTCACAATAGCATTCTTTACTCACATTTCATTCATTCATTCATTCATTCATTCATTCAATTTGTATCCCACTCCTATTAGTGTCACAGCACTACATTTTACCAGCTTGATCTGGTAAATAAAGATATTATCAGTCAAAACCCTTGCTAAAAATAAGATATACTACATTTACAGCATTCCCCTGATGTACTAAACTTAACACTATCAAATGAATGAATGAATGAATGAATGAATGAATAAACAAACAAACAAACAAACCAAACACAATACAGGATGATATTATGTGTTTTTCCACAGTACTTTTTGGTTCTGAGAAATCACTACATTCTTTTCTGAGTGCCCACAGAGTGTCTGTTTAGAAATAAATTCTATAACTATTCCTGGTATCAGTGTCAAGTTGACTGGTCAATAGTTGGCCAGATCTTCTTTCCATCTGTTTCCCTCCTCCTCATTTTTCCCTTGGGCAAATTTGCCCATCTGCAATTTTAAAGGATACTAATTCTCTAAGAATTACTATAGACAAAGGTACAGAGATGGCACCTATGCGTTCCTTTAGTACTATGAGTGGCAGCTTAAGGTGCAACTGTTAATCAGGTCCAACTTTTATGGTACAAGGGTACTTTGGGCAAAAGGCCTGTGAACATATGGACTGGCCTACAGATATATGGCCAATGGACTGGATTACTGCCTAGTGCAATGGTCAGCCTATGGAATGGCATCGAAAAAATCTTTGGTTCGTTTTATACACAACACATTTGACTGTTTCCTGTTGGCAAAAAGGGCTGACCTTCCAGCCTGGACTTCTGCATGATGGAATGAGCAAAGAAAGACAGATACATGATTGCTGTGGCAACAAGGCTACAAGGTTGAATACTTTCAATGGTTCCAGGCCCAGATTCTATGGTCACATTGTGTGCCGCAGGAGAAAGGGATGATTTACTTTCTGGGAATAAAGAAAAGTGGTGCAATGCACTTTTTCCTCCCAGCTTGCCATCTACCTACACAGAACAGAATTTTAGGGGTGGCGGTAAGGATGCCAACCAGAATGCTGGAAATTTAGGGGCATCAGTGGAGCAAAAAGCAGTTGCGGCTTGGGACTCAGAGTCACATTTATTCCTACTCACATTCGTGCTCAAGTGCAGATGTTTCTCAGTTCACTTTTTTCTCATATAATTTTTCCTTTTGCAGATTTTGACTGCTCTGGGTCCTTTGGGCCTTAGTTGGTCTTGATTCTGAGAAAAGCCTCAGTTTTTACAATGGGGTAAATTACTCTGTCTAGGAGATTCTACACCTCCTTCCCAACACTTATACCAGTGATTTCACTACTCTGTTATACATTTTTCCTTCTGATTTTCCTATCTGGATTCTCCTGGATCAATTCTCCTGCACATTTCCCTGAATCTTCAGGAACCTCTTCCTTGGAATAGGTAGCTTTATGTCTTTCTTTCTCCATCCTTAGGCCAAACAACTGGAACATAGTGAGCTTCAACTAGAGGGCTGGTGGAAGGTTAGGGGCAAATTTCATAAAGGGCTAACTGTGGCTAATTTTGCATAACTATACTTTCATCTGATACTTTAATACAGGTTGTTCAGCTTTGCACTTTTCACTTCATCATTGCATTGTATTGTGTTAGAAATTCATTGATTTTCCTTTGATTTCTTTTATATTGTGTCTTAATTTTGTGGATCTTATTCCCTGTTTATTTGCTGTGATTTAAATTAATCGCATCTATGGATAGCCTCAGATTGTCTCTGGTTATACTTTTCACCCTCGGGGCAAATAAAGGACCTCATTTTCAGTGACTACAATGGCAAGCCAAATTGAAGTGATTTGCCTTTGCTGTGGCTTGATTCAAAGCCTATTTTATGCTTCTGGTCTGATTAGGTGATCACTCAAAGATGTGTCCACAATGGCCCTTCAATCCGATGTGGTTTGACCTATGTCAAGAACTGGACAGGAGGAGTGTGTCCCTGTTGGTTCTGCTGGACATCACAGTGACTTTCAATATCATCAACCATGGTATCTTTCTGGGCTATCTCTCTGGACAGGACTTAGAGGCACTGTTTTGCCATGGCTCTGGTCCTTCCTGGAGGGATGAGCTCAGAGAGTAGTGCTGGGGGACTCTTGTTTGATGTCCTGTCAGGTAACCTGTGGGGTCCCTCAGGGCTCTGTTTTGTCCCTCATGCTATTTAACATCTACATGAAACTGCTGGGAGAGGTCATCCACAGTTTTGGGATTCTGTGCCACCAGTATGCTGATAACACTCAACTCTACTTCTCCTTACCATCTGATTCCAGGGAAGCTCTTTCAGTCCTATACTTGTGTCTGGAGGCAGTAATGGACTGGATAAAGGCAAACAAACTTTAGCTTAATCCAGACAAGACAGAGGTGTGCTTGATCAGTTTGAATAGGAGTGGGTTGTATTCCTCCTGAAAAACTCAGATTCACAGTTCCTCAGTTTATCCCTGAGCCTGGATGCCCAGGTCTCATGGGTGGTTAGAGATGTGTTCACTCAGTTAAAATGAGTGCACCAATTACAGTCATTCCTTGAAAATTCTGATCTGGCAACAGTGACACATGCCACAGTTATATCATCTTGGATTACTGTATCATCCTCTATGGTAGCAGACTCCTACAGTGATTCCACTGTTATTTCCCTCTCCTTTGATTTTTGCCCAGGAGTGTGTAGTCTTGGATTGCCTCACTGGATTATATCTACTTTATATATAATGCTACTCCTCCTGTCTCCCTGTTTCATCTATTACTTTTGAATAAATAATATCCTTCAGTTACTATATTCTAATTATTAGCTTCTTTCCACAAGCTTTCAGGAAATCCCATTAGGTCATGTTTGCTTTCCTGTGTTAGGAGTTCAAGTTCTCCTCGTTCATTTTCTTAATTTGTGCATTGGTAGAGAAATCTGAAACCATGGGATAATCTCTCTAGCTGCTTACCTATTCTCTCTCCCCGCCCCACAACATTCATTGGTAGGTTCTTGTACCACCATCTCAGTTCCTGGTGCATTACTGATATTTTTGTCTCCGGTACTCGGTGTCTCCCTTGTCCTCTGGAATACCATTTCTGTTGCCATCAAAGTTCAGTTTAAAGCTCTCCTGACTAGATCTGCAAGACTCCTAGCAGACATGGTAAAGTACAACCCATCTTATGTCAGGAGTCCTTCCCCACTGGTGCAGGCATTTTGTAAAGCTAATTGCTCCTAATTGCCCATTCAAAACGAAGACATGGAAGAATACTTTGTGTTACAGTAAGAACAGCATACAAAAATATGATGTTGCTAAAATAGTCCACTTGCATCCATGCCAGTTACTGTGATAATTGCAGCTAAGAACAGAGAGAAAAGGGAAACTTGCAGAGGGTGGCATTGCCCCTGCTTTGACCATGCATACTTTGGCCACTCAGTGCTGAGTACTACTATATAGCAGCAGTCCCCAACCTTTTTCGGACCGTGGACCAGTTGGGGGGTGCGGGCTCCATGCACGGGGGGCGGGGGCACCCCCACACTCACGGAGGGGCGTGTCACGCTCACGGGTGGGCGTGTCACACTTGCAGATGGGCGTGTCACGTTCGAGGGTGGGCGTGTTGTGCTTGCGGAGGGGCGTGTCATGCTCGCACGCATGCGCGTGAGCGTGACACACCCACCCCCGAGTGTGACACACCCACCTCCGAGCGTGACACGCCCCTCCACAAGCGTGACATGCCCACTGTGCGTGTGTGCAGGGGGGCGGAGATCCGTGTCTGCGGCCCAGTTCAAGGAAGCCCACGGACCTGCACCAGACCGCGGACCAGGGGTTGGGGACGCCTGCTATATAGGGTACAGGACTTCAGCCTGAATCTCCCAAGTTTCATTTCCATCAAAATGTAGCAACATCTTATCTAAACCCTGGTTTGGGAAATCTAAATATTTGGGGGTGAAAGGTGCATAGTTTGCAGAAAATGAAGTGGTGAAAACCTTTTGCAAGTGATATCTTTAGGAATGCCAAAAAAAAAAAAAGTGGCTTCAAAATTTAAGATGCAAAATTCAAAGGAGGGACAATAGTTTGTGATTACAAAAATTGGTTTTTGGCTATCTTGTAAGTGAGCATATCTATGTAGGAAAGTGGCATACCAATTAAAAATTTTTTAAGTAATCAATGACTACTTAAGATCCTCCACAGAGTATTCTCTGGACAGTTGAAAGACTCAAGGTCAGCTGGCTTTCCCCCATTACTTCAAGTCAAACAAATGAACAAAGACAAAGGAGCTCAGCCTGACATTCCTTGAATAGTGTCTGCCAAGAAACAACTGTACATTAAAAAAAAATCATAGTGATGCTTCTGCAACAAAAAGTCTAGCAGACTATTGGCAGAATATCAAGTATTGTCATGCAACAGGGAAATTTATAGCATACAGTCCATTTGCTAAAAACTCAACGCAGAATCTAACTGCTTAAAATTGTTATGGTCCAATTTAAAGCAACAAGCTTTCTTTCCCTATTTATGTGAAACAAGGATTACTTAACACAACAGATTTATCACACACTGAACAAAGGTTAATAGCCAGTTCCATACATATCCAAATCTAGTTTCAAGACATCTTCAAAAATTATCCGAGTGGTGAGAATGTGCTTACACAAAGGATAAAAGATTTATGTCGCACAGCCTGTATTTTATCTGAATGACAAGAGGTTTTCAAATCAATCACAGTTGTTAAGCTGATTATAGCTTCCATTTGTAAATGCTAGGATACTCAATGGCTCACAGTAGTTAAAGCTGGTGGGGTATTCCTTCTTTGTCATTGTGCTTAGATTGTACATGGCGGTGGTTTAGAAGACAAAATTGTATCAACAGAATCAGGAAGACATCTCCAAGACACCACAGATAAATAATCATAGACCATAGACGTGCTGAGCTGGAAGGGACCCTATGGATCATATGCCCATGAGCAACATGAACAGTGTCCTGTATACATTGTCCAGTCAATACACACAACTTCCAGCCACTGTTCTTTCACACAAGGAACAGTGATTACACCATATATGTGTGGAGAAAATGCGTAGGAACTGGCTCCTGTGTTAAACATCCCACTGTTATGATGTTGTACATGCTCCCGAACAGTGTTTGAACATATGCACATTGACTGGGTAAGATGCAAAATCTCCTGTTTATACTGTTCATTTGTGCACATCCGCTGACATATTCAGTGAAGGCACAAAAAGGTTGGTGCCATTCTCCACCCAACTCACATTAACTACAAGAGAATCATAAATACACTAGACATTAAGTAGTAGGTTAGAGTGTTTAACAATGAGCTGGAAATTTGAGATCCAGTGCACACATTGCTTAAAATAACACGACTACAAGAATTATTCAGAAATAACATGTTTGTATATTTCTCTTAAGAGGCTTAAAGTAATGTTAAGCTAGTTCATCATGAAATGGGAAATACTACATTGGCCAAAATCCTGTTACACAGTCCCACTTGTGCAGTGAAAGTGATGACATAATCAGTAGGAGATTGCAGTTGATTGAAGATTTCAGTTTTCAATTTTAGGGTGCACACAGTTTACATGCAATGAGTCACATGTGCCCCAACATTGAAAAAGAAAATCTTTAATTGGTGACAATCTGCTGCTTACAATAACATCATTCCTGTTACACCTGTGGAACCTGCCAAACAGGATTTCAGCACTGAAATTTGGCATCCATCTAACTTTAAATCATATTTTCTTAACCAGTTCCCTTCAGATTTATCAGACTCCAACTTCCACCCTGCATGTCCATTAGGAATGCTCCAAAGGGCATCAGGCTGTGGAAGGATACCTTAGTTATTCTGGAAGTGGGACTATTGTTTACTTCATGATATTTTTTTGCTTCATAATACAACCAGAACTCTAGCACTGTGCGCCAAATTGCATGTGTGAAATAAAGGTGGGCTGTATTCGTTCTGTTATTCTTTCATAAAATAAACTCAGCATTGGAGAGTCTTACTGAATATTATGACCTACTTAGGGAGGGGACACCTTTTGGGCTTTGCTTCTGCAAATCATCCTGGGTAGTAATATAAAGATTACCAGCTAAATTTTTCATTGTCACCTTGAAGAGACAACTCAACAGTTTTCAATCCCCATAAGATTCCTTGACTCCAAGAAAGATTGAGACAAGAAATACTATATTTGAATTTGCACCAAACAATCTCTGCAGAAGACTAGTGCCTTTCACTTCAAAAAGGAAAACACAGTAAGTGCAGAACTGAGACAAACAACCCATCCAGTGCTTCTAATCCTTAAAAATCCATGCAGTCAAGCAGCACTGTGTCATGAGTGCAGCTGAAGACCTGGAACCGGAAGGGTTAACTGTGGCTGAGGAGAATGCTGAGCAATTAGAAACGCAAACACCTGAATCACCCCCAGATTCTCCTCCCCCAGTAGACAGGCTGAGGGCCAGGCTTCGGGGAAGATTTATGACAAAAAGGTCAGAAGATCGCTCGAAGGCTGCCCACAGAAACATCCGATCAACTAGCCCTGAGTACTGACAGGATGGAAAAGCTTCCAGCAGCTCAAGGGGCTGTTTTACTATATAAACAGCTCTTAGTCGGCTAGAAATCCGTGGAAGCAACAAGTCAAATCTCTGGCTTGCATCCACGCTCCTGACTACCTTGAACCTTGTTCCCTGGACCTTTGGCTTTGGACTCTGACCCCGGACTGTGTGATTTGGCTTTGGACCCTGACCTTGGATTACGGTTTGTGATTTGGCTTTGGCATTTTGGTATCGGCTCTGAACTTGGACTGGCTTATCGGACTCTGCTGTTGAAACCCCCGGGAACGTGACACACTGCCATTTTGTGCAATTTGTATTGTATTAACGCATTATTAGCAATGTTCTCTCTAATTTTCTGGAGCATTGGGTGGGGGCCTTGCTCTGCAACTGGAAACAAATGGGCAGCAACACTGGCTTGGCTGTGCACGGCTTAGAGGGAACGTTGATTATTTGCATAAATTTGTGTTATTTGTGCACAAAATTGGTCTCCTCTTATCTTGACAAGAGTGCCACAATATATCTTACCCTCTTCCTAGGAAGAATAATTTTGTTGGTCCTCATATCTACAAGTGAGGACAAGGTGCTCAGAGTGAATGTAAGTATGTTTTGCAATGCTCTAGAAAAAAAAGAGACTGACACATTTAGATTTAACCACTCCCCATTTTCTTGTGCAGATTATTAAATTGTAATATAAAACATCTTCCTTGTGGAAAGGTGTTTGCAACATAGGGTTTCTATGACAGATACATGCACATCTATAACAGGGTGATACAGAGAAAGAATTGAAAGCATGGAATATTAGGGGATGTCACCAGCACACATGTAAGTGATGACTGAGGAGTAAACAGTAAACCTGGTCTGCCTGCACATTCATGCATCACAAAGAGGATAATGCTACTGGAATTAAAATGTTGAAAGTTCAGGAAATATGATTTTGTTTAAAGGTCTCTCTCCAAACTGAGTTAAACAAAAAGAGGTTTCTCTCATTTAAAAGGAAAATAAAAGATGAGGGAAACAACAAAGTACAATGAGGGGAGACACAGACCTTTAATCCCTTTTGAAAATGGACAAAATTGGTATTTTTTTTAAAAAAAACCCTTATTATTATTATTATTATTAGTAGTAGTAGTAGTAGTAGTAGTAGTTTTAGTTTTATTATTATTAGTTTTATTATTAGTTTTATTTATATGCTGCATTTCTCCCAACAAGGGACCCAAAGTGGCAGTTGAAAGATTGTGTAGAAAGGAGGAGCTTCCAGAACCTTCCATTCTGTCACAAATGGTTCGCCCCAATTTCAGACAGTTGCCTGTTTCTGCTTGTACACATTCTTCTGCCTCCAATCCAAGCTAATACAAATGTGCAAAAGAGACTCCAATTCCTATGTATTTTGTCACATGTTTAGCTTGATTTGTTCTCTCCTGGCTGGCTGTTTTGAGACAAATCTTTCACTGTGCATTTAGACATAAAAATGTGCTGTTTCGGAGCCCCTCTGAAACATGCTCCAGGAATGAAATGAGCCCCTAGTTGATTATGACTACGGTCGGGTGGTTTGAATTATACATTTTCAATGCATCCATCTTATAAAATGTATTTGTCTATTTGACTGAACATAAGCAATTATTCTCCTGTGGAAAGTACATATAAAAAAGGGCTGAAGGAAACAGTAAAATAGCATTTGAGAGAAGCTTTATTTGAATACGTAACACTTTTTTAATAAGTTGCCTTCTCTACAGCTGTCCCAGTAGACCTTTTGTGCCCACCCAAACACATTCGTTAATTTAACTTCTTTCAGTTACTCTTTGTTGACAATAGGACCTTATTTGTAACCTTGTTTGTCTGCTAAAACCTGCCGGGGGAATAATACTGGTAATGTTTATTTAAGTAAAAACCCAACATTTACCTTGCTTCTCATGTAAAAAGCTCTCAGAATAATGGCTGTAATGAAACACAGGTATGTGCACATGTTCTCACACATATGCACACACTGCACAACAGGACAGCATACAACAAGAGCAACAGAAGCAAAAAAAAAAGTAGTGAAAGAAAAGATTCCAGGGAGGTGAAGAAGATTTTAGAACTTGTTCCTCTTGTACTGCTCCAAAATAGCTACCTGTCTTCTGTTTCAATATTGTTTTATAGGGATACTATCAAGGTACTTTGATTTTATGTACACCTATTTGAAAAAATGTGCATCTTTATAGATGGTATATAAATAGCTGAGAAATAATAAAAACAAACAGGTTCTTAAAGGACTGGGTGAATAATGTCATTGTCAGGTCCCCAAAAGACATCAGACCCCAAAAGACATCAGACTCAATGGCAGGCAGACCTTTCTGGCCACAACCAGAAAGAGCTATAATGGAGCATCGTCCACCAAGCTTTGAAAGTAAGTGGACCTGAACTTACTGTGATGGTGAATTGGAATAGGCAGATTCATGGGGGAGAAAACAATCCTTACAGTATTTTGCCCCCCCCCCCCAGCTGCTTATGGCTTTAAAGCCAGTATCTTCAACTGTCAATGAAAATACACCAAGAGTCAGTGGACTTGTTTTTCAGACTGGATAAATAAGTTCCATCTGGCTAGTCACTGTGAGCATCTTAGCTGTTATATATTGTATGAATTGTAGTTTTCATTGTGAACTTCTTCAGGGAATTTTGAGAGATCCAAGCTATGCATGAAAGGGAGCTGAAAAGATAACACATCTGTCAAGGAAACAGTAAAATTTCAGAAGGGAGAAAAGTAAGAGAGAGGAAGGAAAATCTTCTGTTCTGGCTGCCCATATTCTTTTATGGCAAGCTTTCTGATTCTCTGAAAACTTTGCACCTTTGCTTCTTTCCTCTCTGGAAACCTCCCTTTCAGAACCAAATGGGTCTGTGATGGTGGGATGACAATTGCAACACAACACTAAATTTTTCCGGAAATTAAAGGATAAAGAACATTTGCCAATAACCCAGGACTTTCCCTATAATCTTCTAGGATCTATGGGCTGAAATCCTGTTCTGTAATTTACACCCACAGAAGACTGGTACTGTCATCAACATGGATAATTTTTGGGAAATTAAACATTTCCTACTTCTGTCCCAAGGATCCCATAGTCCTAGTCTAATCTCTTTCACAGTCTTTTATCACTGCCGTTGGTACAGTCAACCGAGTGGTGGCAATTTTCATTATGTGGAGCTACCTATGGAATGTGTCAGCTTCTTCCTTCCATCCTGCTGCTCCCACAGTTTCCCAACAATGAAACGGCTTACATGGGAGCCTTGGGACAAAATTTGGAAATGTTTAATTTATGAAAAATTGCCCACTAATGACATCATCAGCTTTATGCAGGCATAAATTACAGAACAAGATTTCAGTTATGCTATGTTAATGACATAGAGAAAAGAAAATATTATTTTTAAAAATTATTCTAATATGCATACAGCATTTTAATGCCAAATTACATAATCATAATGGCTTACACACAAAACAGTAGCACAACAAAATGGCAGCCTATGCCTCAGAGATGAGGTCCCACTGTACTCAGTAGGACTTACTTCTGACTAAACATGCATAGGATTGTGCGTTACTATCTGATCTTCAGTTTTGGAAACTGAAATAATATGTTTTTTTCACCAGGCTGCAAATGGCTATGATGCATGTATTCGTACTTCACAGTACAAAACATCTCAATGTTGACCAGGAAGGACTATCGCTAAAGGTAAAAAAGGACAACTTATTCTGTCCACTCCACTCTAGGGTTTCATGCTGAAGCTGCCAAGAGAGATACCAATTAGTGCCAGTTATGCTGCTAATTATTTTATATTTAACCTTCTTGGATGACCTCCTCCTTAAGTGTATAGTTTAAAAAAGGCAGCTGATTTTGACCTCCAGTTTCTGGGTCAACATCTAGGCCAAGCCGCCTGCTCCATATGGGAATGGTTAAATATGGAGTAAAATCTTTGGTAGCAATGGATCCGATGGCTACTTATAAGCCTGGCTAGTTTAAATGGATGAGAATTATCCCTTTCCAATGATCTGTGGGACAGAGTTTCTAGAACGAGTACATGATTCCTATATGCCAAGTGGGGAAAAGTCTGATTTTTCAGATTTTGGGGGTGGGGGTCTAGTCCCATTGTGCCTTGCAATTTGGAATGATGGCTGTGGTTAATGGGAGTGCCATGGGTTCCCTGCCCCTGTTATACGCTAAAAGTGAACTCAGTTCTCCAAGCTTATGTAGTCAAAATGATACCATCCATGCACAAAAGGGAGGTAGGCCAGCAGCACTGGGAGAAGCTTAAAAAATCCCAGCAAGGAGTTAGCATGCCTGCTGGGCACTGAATTCTCATTGACAAATAGAGAACCAGATGGTATCAGTGGGATGGAGTTCCCTGGAGGGTGGTGTGGCTGGCTGGCTGGAACCTTGACTTGGAAGACTCATGCAGAATCTCATGTCTATTTATAGTTATTCTTTTTTTTTTAATGCTGCTATTCTATTGACTAAAATATGCAGAGTAATTTGTAAATAAAGCAAATATTTCAGTAAAAATAAAGCATGTACATGAAAGGAGTAATTAAAAAGAATCCTGTTAAAATTCATTTTTACAACACCAGCCCTAAAACCCTGCCTGAATGAAAATGTATTTACCTGATAGCATTTGCAGCTTGTGGATCAAGAGGTAGGTCTCTCCTGAACTTTTGAGGGAGGCAATTCCCCTAGGATCCACAAGCCATCTGCCTGTGATAGTTAAAATGACACAGCCAATCATGCCCTTGAGGGAGAGATTTCCAGTGGATAGGTGCTACCAATGTAAAGACCCTGAGCATTAACCTTAGAAAAGGACAGAATAATTGGAAACCCTCATTGGAAACCCTCAAGGAATAGTTACTTTCCTTTTTTTTTTAAAGAACCCTGTTTTTATAATGCCCTAACAATTCTTAATTTCTCTCTCTCTATGTGAAATAATATTAATCCAGTGCTGGAAATGTAACCTGTTTCAGTTGCAATGATTCAATGTACCCATTTGCCACCACACTACACGGCGCTTGTGGCAATGCCATAAAACTTTATTTTAGGCACCATGTCTGACAGATATGTTAACAATCAATCTGTCACAGGCAGAGTGGAGTTCTCTGTGAAACATTGTAAAATATAGCTATTCCACTAAACCAAGAAACCCCAAATGAATGCGGACCGAGTGCTTTGTTTGTTCTTGCCAGAGGCCACCATGCTGCAATCGCCAAAGTGCTGGTAAATTTGGACCCTTGTCTGAGTCTCCCTACCTCCAACCATTCAGTTCACCAGACAGATTCACCAGTCACCAGCTCATTCATCTTATCCACTACAAGCATGTGATTGGGGCTCTTAAGAGGGCCAAATGCATTGCGGTCATTTTTAATAGGTGGAAGATGCTATAATTATTTTTCTGGAGAATTATTTTATTGAAAAGAAAAAAAAACCATACAATTTTAATAGAGCAGAGAAGGAACATAGAGAAAGTTAACACTCAATGGCTGAAATCCTACTGAACAGCTACACTTTCATAACTCAATATTACACAAGCAGTAGCTCTAATCTGCTTTGTGAAATCCTATTCACAAAACAGTTCAGCATTGCACGGGTGCAACGGGAACCATGTGGCTGATTGTGCAGTTGAATTTATTTATTTAAATATTCTTGTCCTACCTTTTGCTTTAAAAAGGCTCCAAGGCAGCTTACAACAAATAGAAGGCAGTATTTAAGCTAACAACAGTGAGTATACTAAAAGGATCAGATGAATACAATACGAAAAAAACATAAGCAACACCAAAGCACATTCAATGCAGTCAGGTACAACAATCCATTTAAAAAACCCACTCGGCAGCCATTCACTCAGGGAAAGCCTGAAGAGAAAGGTCTTTGCCTATTGGTGGGAGGACAATAAAGATGGGCTAACACTCGAGCAGGCTCATAAAGAAAAATGTGATCCTTGAGACATCGTGGGCCCAAGCCATTTAAGGTTTTATAGGTTAGAACCATCACTCTGAATTCTGCCCAGGAACAGATCAGCAGCCAGTGGAGCTGCTGTAACAGGGGGGTTGTGTGATTCCTCTGTCCAGCTGCTGCGTTTTGCACCTGCTGAGGTTTACTGACACATTCCATAGGCAGTTCCACATAAAATATGTTACAGTAATCTAACCGGGATCTAACTAAGGCATGTGTCAACGTGGCCAGATCAGACCTCCCCGGAAATGTACACAGCTGGCATAATTGTTTTAACTGTGCAAATGCACTCCTGGCCACGGCCAAAACCTGGGCATCCAGGCTCAGAGAATAATCCAGGAGTATCCCCAGGCTGCACACCTGAGTTTTCAGTGGGAGTGTGACCTCATCCAGCACAGGCTGCATCCTTGTTCCCTGATCTGCCTTTCGACTGACCAGGAGCACGTCTGTCTTGTCTGGATTAAGTTTCAGTTTATTCACCCTCATCCAGTCCATTACTGACACTAGACACTGATCCGGAGCTGAAACAGCTTCCTCAGATTTAGATGGCAAGGAGAGATAGAGCTGGGTGTCATCCACACACTAGTGATATCAAACCCCCAAATGCCAGACAATCTTTCCCAGCAGTTTCATGTAGATGCTAAATAAAACAGGAGACAAAACCAAACCCTGAGGGACCCTGCAAGCCAATGGCCAGGGTGTTGATCAGGAGTCCCCCCCGGTGCCACGTTCTGAGTTCTCCAGGAAGGACTGGAGCCACTGTAAAACAGTGCCTCCAAGTCCCATCCCAGAGAGATGGGCCAGAAGGATACCATGGCCGATGCATAATTCTCATTGGCATAACATCAGACAAACTTATGATTTTTAAATTAAATTCCAATAAATGCTTAACACAAAAAAGAGGAAAAAATCACAACCAACAAAATATATAACTAAAAAAATACATAATGCAACCGACTTAACCATAATTAATCAAACAAATGTAACTTTTTTTAAAAAACATAGTGCTTTCCCACTTTCATTTTTTTGTTTAGTTAAGAAATGTATTATATTCAGTACCCTTCTAGCTAAATCTGCCATTTGTCTCCCACCTATAAATCCACTTTGATCTTTCTTAATGTAATTAGTAATAAAACAACTTATTCCTTTTGCTAATTATACTGTAAAAATCTTAGCATCCAGATTTGTAAAGGAAATAGGCCTATAATCACCCAAATCTATAGGGTCTTTATTAGGCTTTAATATCAATATAATTAATTACATTAATTTTAAATTACATTGGCTACCAGTCGCTGCCCGGGCCCAATTCAAAGTGCTTGTTTTGACATATAAAGCCCTAAATGGCTTGGGCCCTGGATACCTGAAGGACCGCCTCCTTCCATATGAACCTACCTGGCGATTAAGATCTAGCCAGGGGGCCCTCCTGAAAGAGCCGTCCCTCAAGGAGGTAAGAGGGATGGCTTGTAGACAAAGGGCCTTTTCGGCAGCCGCCCCCAGACTATGGAACGCCTTCCCGAGGGAGATTCGTCTGGCGCCAACGTTGATGACGTTTCAGCACCAGGTCAAAACCTTCCTGTTCCAGAAGGTTTTTAATTGAAATAATATCAACTGTGGGTCCTGATGGCAATTTTTAGAGCACTGTATTTTTAATTGTATTTTAATTGTTTTATCTTTTTATCTTTTTACTGTATTTACATTGTTGTATGTAAGCCACCCAGAGACCTTTGGGTAGTGTGGGTGACATATAAGTTAAACAAATAAATAAATAATGAATGCTTCCAAGATGATGGAATTTCTTCTCCTTCCATTATTTTTAAAGAAATGACTTGAGCGTTGGTATTATTATTATTTTTAAATGTTTTATAACACTCTGGTCCAAATTCATCCATCCCTGGAGTCTTTCCAGCTTTTAAGTTAACTTTTAAAAAAACTTAACACCCAGCAAATTTACCCGGGTGTAACTTTACGTTACATGAAGACAAACAGGATTTTGCCCAGTATGCTTTGCTTACATTGTAAGTATGTGTGACCAGAACGACACACTGCTTTTAAGGGAACATTTCACTACTTACTCATCAGTTAAAATCAATAGTCCATAAATTATTTTGAATCCGTTCCTTTATCATAAACATGAGTTTGTTTTGCCAGACTGATAGTGGTTGATTTGGAAGGAAATAATTAGAAAAAAAATCTTCCCTATAATTCTCATTCATCTTTCTGCCTTGACAAGAAGTGAACACTCAGAATATATAAGTGCTCCCCCAAAAAAGATTTCATGAAAAGGACATTTAGCTCAGCTTGTACATGTTCATTTTAATACTAAAATTAATGTGCACTGTTCTGTTCCCTGAGTACAGGAGATGAAAGGGCACATGGTTCCCAAACAAAATACACAGATACCTGACTTTGCTTCCACTTTGAAAACAAGTTGGTGGCCTTATGTGTGTGTTTTTTATTGGCATTGCAATTCTTTCCTCTTACTAGGGGGAAAGCACATTGAATTCAGTGGGATCTACTTCTGAGTTAACTTGAATAGCATGACACTACTGCTAATTAGCAAAACAAGGCACTAGCCCTCTTCACTTCTTGTTGCTTTACTATGTATGTATGTATGTATGTATGTATGTATGTATGTATGTATGTATGTTTTTCAGTCATAGCTAATACTCAATGGCAATGCTGTTCTACCTTTCAACCGCACAACATTCTTAAAGCTCAAAGTCCTTAGTTGTGCCTTTTTTTTACAATAGAAAAATACAGAGTGGGGATTATGAAAGTGAAGCAAAACCACTGGTTTTCAGTGCACGCCTCGCAGATGCAACTGACTTTTCCACTGTCTCTACAACCAGTATTTGCCAAAGTGCCACAAGGTCAACCAGTCCCCTCTCCTACCATTCAGGACTAATAAATGCCTGAATCTGTGATAGTATTTCCAGCTCCAGTTCAAAAGACGCAGCATTAGGAGGCTCATGAAGCATCCTGTAATGAGGTGGTTCATGTTGGAGCTTATTCTGAGGAGGAAACTTATTCATGGGAGCCCCCATCATAGTGCTGTAAATCCCCCCCCCGCCCAAGCTTGGCATTGAGATGATACTTACCTTGTAGTAGCTCAAGCCCAAGAATATTCCTCCAACTGGATGAGTCTTCCCAATTTCATCATGGACATTCTCACTCAACTTGCTGATACTGGATTTATTCCAGGCCACCATCTCATGCCTCTTGCTGAGACTATGATTCTTACCAAGTGTGTCCCTTATATATATAAATTTTCAAAACAAATACAAAAATACAAAATACTTACTATACAATCTAAACCACAGTGCTCCCCCATACCCATGGGACCCCTTGGAACAATACTTTTAATACGAACTTCCTTTCCAAAATTGTATTGATTGTTGTTCAGAGGCTTTCCCCTTTCCTTTCACTAATACAAATTCAATAAATCTACCCCAAATAGCATAAAAATATTTGAACTTATTTCCCCTCTTTTCATCTTAAGTTCAGTAGTCAATTTATCATTTAATGCAATGTCCCATACTTCATTATACCAATCTTCTAATTTAATATCATTTTTATCTTTCCAGAATCTAGCTATTAATATTCTAGCACTTGTCATAAAATTGGAAATCAATTCCTTTGAACAATAATCAAGTTCTATCTTATCAAAAATTGACAACAAAGCAATTTTAGAATTGAATTCAATATCTTTTCCAAATATATCACATATTTCCTTAAAAATCAGTTTCCAAAATTTCTGAATCCATTTACATTCCCACCACATATGATAATACGTGCCAATTTCTTCATCACATTTCCAACAAGCCTTAGAATAGTCTGAATTTATTATATTCAATTTCGCTGGAGTCATATACCACCTTAAACTAATTTTTTTTAAATTCCTTTATTCTTACCGACATTAATCTTAAAACTCTCATCCTCCAAATTTTTATCCAATCCTCTGTTTTAATTTCTGTCTTTAAATCATTTTCCCAAATTGATTTCAAACCTTCTATTTCAGTCTGTTTTTCCTCTTGTTCCAAAATTAGGTTATAAATTCTACTTACTACTCCCTTCGTCAAAGCATCTTTCTGCATGTCTTCATGTGATGATAGAAATTGTTCGTACTTAGTACATTCTCTACATTTGCCATTAATTTTCAACCATTCATTTGTCCAACTATCTAACTGGATATAATTATACCATGATAATTTATTAGTTTGAAGTTTAATTATAATCTGATCCTTTGATCTCATTTTAATCATCCAATCCTTCAATCTGGCAACTTTTTTGTCCTTAAACATATCAGCTAAACCCTTCAAGTTTGCTGGGAAATTTTCTATTTCGGTCACTAATTTTAGTGGTGAAGTAAAGGGACATAACTTCTTTTTATTTTTGTTCCAGATATTTAACATGTTTCTTAAAAAAAGGGTTGTTCACCTGATTTATTGTATTTCTTTTTACTACATTAAACAAATATTTTTCAATATTCCCATTTATTTCTGAGGATTCCATATCCCACTAAATTAACCTTCCTTTGTTGTATATAATATCGCCAATAAATCTTAACTGATTCGCTATATAATAATTTTTTATATTAGGAATACCTAAACCTCCATTTTTTGAGCCTTATACCAATTGGGAGCATCCTGAATAAAAAAGTAATTTTTGGTAATATTTTCATTTTGATCATGGCGATTCTCCCAAACCACGATAGTTTCAATTTAGAACACTCCTGCAATTTATCTTTAATATCACTTTTTAATTTATTAAAATTTTGCTCCTTTAATTTTTGAGTCACTTTAACTATATTTATACCTAAATATTTAATATAATTGCACATTTTAAAACCATATTTATTTACAAATGTTTCTTGTTCATGTTTATTATAATTAAACATCATTATTTGTGTTTTTTGCCAGTTAATAGTTAATCCTGTTATTTCCCCAAATTTTTCTAAATGATTTTTAATATTATCCATACTTTCTAATGGGTTTTTAATGGTCAATAATGAGTCATCAGTAAATAAATTAATCTTAATTGTATCATTTTTTCCTAATCCTTTAATTAATTCATCATTTCTTATTGCATTAGCTAACAGTTCTATAACCATACAAAACAATATTGGTGAAAGTGGACAGCCTTGTCTTGTACCTCGGCCTAGAAAAATCCGCTCTGTTAAATCATCATTAACTATTACTTCTGAAGTATTATCTGAACATAATTGGTCTATATACCCTATAAATCTTCTACCAAATCCCCAACCCTTTATAAGCAGCTTTAATGTTGGCCATTCCACACAATCAAAGGCCTTAAATATGTCTAGTGATAAAACAGTTGCCTTTGTTTTTTCCTTTTCTACCTCATATATAATATTCAAAACTCGCTGTGGCGGAATGCCCATGTCCCACCTGTCCATCATGTGAAGCTCTAGAACTGGAGCCTATTAGAGGACAGGAGGGCGGAGTCAGGGAGACAGTTGAAAACTGGGAGAGAAGGAGAGAGGAGGTTTAGAGAGTTTTATGAGAGAGATTGGAAAGTTGGTGTGGTATTGTTGGTTTATGAATTAAAGAATAGTTAAAAGATAGAAATACAATAAATAGACAGTCATCTAATAGTATTCCAGTGATTCACAGTGATTTATATGAAAAGTAATACCAATAAAGAAATGTGTTTAATATCCAAGCAATGAGTGAAACATCATACAACATCTATTAATATACTTATGTGATTCAACAACTAAACAATAAATAATCAGTTATATTTGACAACACGTGTCCAGGCAGCATTATTGGTAAAGTGTGGATAAAGATCCACTGGTGGCAGTTGGTGTAAGGAGAATAAAGAACGTCGTGCCCAAAGGTGGGACCTGGGTTTGAGGGAAACAAACTAGGGACACTGGGGGTGCACGACACTCGCCTATTTAAATTATCAATTTGTCTTCCCTTTATAAAACCACATTTATCCTCTTTAATATAATTTGCTATAAATCTGTTTAGTCTATTTGCTAGTATAGCAGTAAAAATCTTGGCATCTTGATTTATTAGAGATATAGGCCTATAAGATCCCGGATCTGTTAGATCCTTGTTGCGTTTTGGGATAAGAATTGTTAATGAGTGTTTCCAAGAAGGTGGCATTGTATCTCCTTCCAATATTTTATTATAAAACATTTTTGGTTAGGTATCAAAATGGAAGTAAAATGTTTATAATATTCTGGACCCAATCCATCAGGGCCTGGTGTTTTACCATTTCTCAGTTTATTAATAACTTCAGCAATTTCTTCTTCTTTAATCTCTTCTTCTAATATTCTTTTATCACATTTCAATAATTTAATTTTTAAATTCTCATTTATATAATTTTCTATATTCTCTTTCAGTACGTTATTTCCTTTATATAATTTCTGATAAAATTCTTGAAAAATCTTCAATTTATCTTTCATTATATTACACCTCTTACCTGTTCTATCTTTAATTACCCCAATTGTGTTTTTTAATCTTCTATTTTTGCACATTCTAACTAATAATTTTGAATTTTTATTTCTAAATTCAAAAAAATGCCTCTTTATATACATCAAATCCCTCTGAACTTTCTCTATCTCTAGGTTTTCTAGTTCCTTTCTCTTTGCCTGAATTTCTACCAATAACCTTCTATCTCTGACTAAAAAACCTTACTTTCCAAATTTCTCAAGTCTTTTTCCAATTTTTTCACGTTTTTCTCCTTAATTTTTTTCAATTTAAAGGATTCCCTTATTGTTATTCCTCTTGAAATTGCGTTCATCGTGTCCCACAACAGGCCTAATTTCGTTACCTCCTGCTTCATTTATTGTCCATAATTCTAACCATCCTTTCTTTATCTTTTCTATTACCTCTGGGTATTGAAAAATATTAATATCCATTCTCCACCTTTTAGAGTCTTTATAATCTTTTAAAATCTCAATCTCCATTGACATCAAAGCATGATCTGTTATTTTTATGGAGATAATTTCAGTATTAACTATCTTAGAAATTAAATCTTGAGATGTGAATATAAAATCTATTCTAGAGTAACTATTATATACTGCTGAAAAATAAGTATATCTTCTTTCATCACCTTTCATTACCCTCCAAATATCCTTCAATTGATTATTTTTACCTTCTTGCTCCATATTGTGTTTCTTTGAAGAACATCATTCCGATCATAAAAAGTTTTATCCTTTGTTCTTATCCATAACCATATTAAAATCCCCTGCCATAATAACATAACCCTTCTTTACCTTCTCCATTTCTTTAATAACCATATTGTAAAAATCTCCTTGTTTATTATTAGGTACATACACATTAACCAAAGTATATTCTTCCAAACCCATTTTACCCTGTATTGTTATAAATCTACCATTACAATCTTTTACTACCTGTTTCACTATAAATTCATAATTTTTTAAAATTATAATTGCCACACTTCTAGATTTAGACGTTCCAAAGTTTTTTTTCATAAATGTCTATATTATTCATCTTTAGTTCATTGACTCCATCTTCTGACTGATGAGTCTCTTGCAGAAAGGCAATGTCCACCTTATTTTTCTTCTTGGAAAATCTGCAGCTTAGTGCCCCTATAGACCAGCTGGTCTTGTTTTGTTGGATTTCTCTCATAAATTGTTCTTTCTTTGTATAATTAAAAAACTTCACCACCACTGGTCTTGTTCTTGGGCTTTTGGGATTACCAACAAAATGAACTCTTTCTATGTCCTGTTCATCCAAGTGTTGTGTACCCATTATGGAGTTAACCCAGGTTATTATCTCTTTTTTGAGGTCTTGTCCATGTTGCAATTGAAAATTCATTATTTTAATATTGGACCTTCTGGAATTATCTTCCAGATAAATCAACTTTTTGTTTGTTTCGCTGATTCTCTCATCCAGGCTGCTTATCCTGCTTTCATTTGCTTGTGCCCTGTCTCCCAGCTCTTTAACTTTCTGTTTAACATTTTTCAACTCCTGTGTCATTCCTGAAACTTGATCTTGAAGCTTATTAATGCTTGTTTCAATAGACTTGGCTTTTCTCTTTGCTTGCTCGAACTCCTGACTCATTTTACAGGACATGTCCTTCACAATTCACGTCAGTACGTCCATTTTTTCCCTGTTTATCTTGTTTTTCTTCGGGTTGGGCTGGTGAAACTACCCTCGTCAAGCGTTCCAAACTGCAATCCAACGGTTTGTCAGAGGTTTTAACTAAAGCTTTATCTCTTGTCCAAGCAGGAGTTTTAACAGCCTTATCTTCCCTCTTTGGCATAGAGAAGAATAATTAGGAGTGAATATTGTTGTTGAGAGCTTTTCATTAGAAGCAGGTCTCCAAAAAACTCTAACAGCTTATCAGACTCAAAAGCGAAAGCAGTATTCAACTTTAAATCAACACAGTCTTTAGATAATTTAACTAGATGTACACATTCCTTATCTTTCCCTCCGAAGGTTTATGCAGAAAAAAACAGTCTTCAGAAGGAAGAAATGCATTTTAAAAGTTGTTTACCATGTCGGCGATGCGGAGCTTCAGTTCTTAGCTGCTCATCCCTCCCGAGTGGAAGTGACGAGCTTGGCATTGAGATGATACTTACCTTGTAGTAGCTCAAGCCCAAGAATATTCCTCCAACTGGATGAGTCTTCCCAATTTCATCATGGACATTCTCACTCAACTTGCTGATACTGGATTTATTCCAGGCCACCATCTCATGCCTCTTGCTGAGACTATGATTCTTACCAAGTGTGTCCTAGATACCAAGATTCTCTATATTAACATTCTCCTTCCCATCAGTATGATTAACCACCCCCACAGTCTTCATGACATGATTACTGGGAGTAATATCCTTGGTAATAAGGCATAGGGCTCACTACTGCAATCACTCTTCCACATGGAGATCTGATTCTGTGCCCTCAGCATCTAGAAATATACCTCAACACAGGCCATCAATTCAACATCTTGTCCTCCTTCAGCATTTCGAGATGGACCTCGACACAAATTCTATGCCTCCATTTCCTGTTTCAGAAACTACTCTGACCTTGGCATTAGCCTTACATATTCTTCTTTGCTGGGACCCAAGGCTGCTAACAACATGATTAAATAAATAGATAGAGGAAAAACACCTGATTAAGCTATAATATTAAAATAAGATCAAGCAGATTAAAAAATTTAAATAACCATCAAATTAAATCATTTATAACTATTTAAAAGCACATTGCGGAGTGGGTGGGAGTACAACATCTGTCACAAAAGGCCTCTTCCTCAGCAGTTCGTCAGTTGTCAAATACCTGTTTGATTCAATAGGCCTTCACCCTGCTGGCAGAAGGACAAGAGGAAGGGGGCCACCCCAATCTCCCTTGGAGGAGGATCCCATAGTCCAAAGGCAGCCACCAAAAAGCCCCTCCCATGTGTCCCTCCCTTGTGTCCTTACTAACATGCCTTTGAGGATAGTGACACTGACAGCAAGGCCTCCATGAAGATCTTAAAATATAGGCAGGCTCATGTGGGGAGATCAGTTAATTCAGATGATAACAACTATATAAAAACATATTGCTATAGTAACAACTCTTTGAATATTATGGCACTACTCCCTTCATGGTGAGGGGGAAAGAAATACCTCTCAGATAACACTCTATAATTAATAAACATTATGGCAGGGGGGAACAGTAGCATGGAATTTTTTTTTAGAGAATTCAGTGAGGTACACAGCCACTGAACATTTTAAAAGGCAGTGCTATAATGTTTTGGAAGAGGTAGCCATGATAGTTTTTGCAATCATGTTAGGCAAAAACGAAACAAAACAAAACAAAAATAGAAAATAAATAGGACATAAGACAAACAGGACAATCTCTACATGAAAGAATTAATGTACATAAACCAGACATCAGAAACTGCAGTACACAGAAACCTGTTTCAGATCACTTCAATCTACTAGGACATTCTTCACAAGATATGAAAGAAAAACTACAGAACAAGAATCCAGAGGGAAACAGCTAAGATAAAATTTATACACATGCTGGAGACTCATATAAATGAATTGAATATCAGTCAAAGCTTCTTAAATCATTACCAAATGTAATAATTATGCTTTTATCTACTGTCATTTTCCTTTACAACTACCAGATCCATCTTCCAGAACAAGGCTCAAAGGTAAAGCCTGTCATTCTCTATTAACAAACACTGTTCCACTGTTGTTTCTTTTAATCATGTTACTGCTTATAGTCAGTCTTGAAAGTGCCACAACATCCTCTCTCTCTCTTTTCTTTTCTTTTTCCTTTTGCCTTGTTTTGTGTCTCTTGTTGGAATGCTTATAGAACCAGACTTCAAAAGCACTGAATACCAAACGGAGGTCATAAATCATTGCAGGTGTGAAATGCAACCATACACCACTGTCTCTTAGAGCCTAGAATGAACATTTTACTGTGTTAATCTCTGTATTTCACCTCATACAGTACGTCTGAAAAAGTGGGCAAAGTTCCATGAAAGTTTACATTAAAATATAACAGTTAGTCTTTAAAGTGCCACAATATTTTTATCTTTTTGATTTTTTAATTTTAGTTTTGTTTTTGCCTGACGTGCTATTATGTGTCACCTAAAACACTCAGTGCTGTGCCTTGGATGCATTTCCTTTGCAATGAGAAGAGACTGACGTGTCCGCTGGCTTTCGACACTTCCCACATCAAGAGCAATTGGTGCATAATTTTTTTCCTTGGAGTTGATATTCATAAGGTCAAAGCATACCCCATTCTGGTTCATTAAACTATGAGATGAAGCATGGCATAAGTGGCTTTTTTAACACAACAATGTCAACTTTCTGTTCAGCCCAAATAGATTTTGAATTAGGCAAATGAGGTGAGGATGTGGACATGTACGCCAAAGCAAGGAATCGGCTTAGGGATCTGGTCTCTTGGGAGGGGGTTGCTTAGCAACCAAATACAAGCCCTATTCCATGCAGCTACAGCTCACAGTCTCCACATTGGAACAAAAGGCACAGAGCTACTGACAAGTGAAAGCTAGGAGGGCAAAGAGAAGATGGAAGCCTGCGGTGTAAATTGGTTGTAGTGAACTTTTCATAAGTCCATATGCAGTGTGATGTAGGAAAGTCTTCTAGCAATATCAATCAATCATGACTATGTTTAAAAACATGCACACGCACACACATACAACCTGGATGGACTCCTGTCTGGATCCTAATAGTACAATGGAAATGTGAAGTAAAAGCACCTAGCTTTGACTAATTTTCATGAGAAGTGACAAACATGTCTGCCGCTGTCAAATGCTCCACAACCATTACAGTTCATATTAATTATCATATTATGTCCTTATTGGGAAATGCAAACTGTTTGTGACTGTTTGTGTCAAAAGCTCCATAACCCAAATGAGGTCACTGACCAATGAGTCTACACTGAACATAACATGCAACCGTACCACTCTGGATATATTTGATTTTGCTTGATTTCAGAAGGTAAGCAAGTTTGGGCCCAGTTAGTACTTGGTGGGAAACAAGCAGAAAATATAATGAATCTCTAGGTAGGACCAGGAGAAAATCCTGCTTAAGACCCTATGGATATGCTGCCAAGGAGTATCAACAGCGCTGGGACAGTGGTCTAGCTCAGGATAAGGCAGCCACCTATGAAGGCAACAACATTCTTAATTGGGTCCTGAGGTTTCCAGAAGCACCAAAACAGGGGGAAATCCCTTTCTCAAAAACAGTCCAAGGAAAAGTGACTCGGGGTGTGATCAGATGGGGAAATAGCTTGTATTCTGGACTGCTTGTGGCATAATCCTGTGAGAGCTATTTCCTGATGGTCACATGACTCATGGGAGATCTTGAACCATTCTGACCATGATCCCTATCCAAGAAGGACTTTTTTTGGTCCAGCGGCAGAGTTACCTTTGGGAGGGGTGTGTGAGCTGGAATGATTCCCACATAGATGGGTTGGTAGAAGAGAGACTGCTCCCAGCAAAGCAATTTTTTCCAGTGCAATCAGATGCAATGCTTTCTTGCCCTCTGAATGCATCCTCAGTAGCCACTGTGATGACTGTCCGTTTGGGGTAAAGAGAAACTAGAAAGGTGAGGGGGGGGGGGGTCTGAAATGGTGAGGGCTTGCTGGAACTTAGAAGAGAGCTGCACTTTAAGATGGAGCATATGATGCAGTATTTTATCACAGGTCTCACTTTTATTACTTAAAATCCCAGCATTTCCAAGTAATTGCTGATGAGGCTTTCATCACACTATTAACCTGCTTCATTTACATGGGCTTCACCCGTTCTCCAGTTATAACTCTCCCTTGTTTTCCAACTGTTCCCTCCTTTTTTTCTTATCAGGGTGAATGGGTTAAGGAAAGAAAAGATGGAATGGCTGCCCAGTGCAGTGTAATTGCTAGCACAAAAAGCCTTCTGTCTGAGAACACCCTCTATTAACAGATGTGGACATGCGAGCAGGCTCAGTGTGATGCAGCAGAGAAGAGGAGACTTGCTATTATTTTAATTTAGTGGATCTTATAGGAATCTGTACACTGTTCAATATGTTTGTTTAAATTTAATGGTTAGCTTATCTTCTACCTTAACTAATAAGCTCAATAACAACCTGTGTGAGAGATGGTTCCCAGGAAAACTCAACACATTCCAACCACTATGTATTTCTTTTGTTTTCTACATTCTTCTCAGTAGGGCTAGTTCTTCCGAAAACTGCAGTTTTGCGTTACTTAGACTGTGTTCACTTGAATATATGATAACACCTCTAGGAGATCTCCAGCTTATTCACACAACTTTGTCAAAAGATCTGGCATACATAATGCCAATTGTCCTCATCAGAGGATAAAGGTCTGCGGAAATATTTGACTATATCCTATAATTTGTTTTGGCTTTGCTTTCTACATACAAATCATTATCATCTGTGGTCAGCACTGCAATACACTGATCCCTGTACAATTCACAGCAATTAATGGGGAGGGCGTGTATATCTTTTCTATAGTGTGTGATACACGTGTTCTTTCAACAGAGCAAGCTCAGATGTTTTTGCTTTCATTAAGAGCAGACACTCAGTGACTGGGCCTCCTCAGTGCCTATCTGCTACCATATTTATGTGTCCTCCCATTCCCCAAAGGAATCTAATTACCTGTTTGCAAGACATGTCTAAAGCTGAGCAGGAATACAAATGTTATCTTAGATGCCAATCCGATTGCCAAACTGAGATGCTGTGAAACAATGGGATAAATGTGTTTAGAGTCGTCTGTTTATGCATTAGAAGTCAGCTTATTGTAAGTTATAACCTCATGAGCTTATAAGAACAATTTTGGAGGATCAAGTGTAACTTGAATATGGAATTCTTCCTCAAATTGTCAAAGGTATTTCTCAGGCACTCTCTGCATGTAGCAGTGACTGTTTCCCACAGCTACTGCAGTTCATTTTTGACTGTCACTTCCCAGCATTACTAAATTTGCACATATATGTATTTGTTCTGGAGCAGTGTGGATTTGTACTCCCTCGGCCTAGTTCCTTTGTGTAGCTTTGGCTTATAAACTGACCACAATATCCATTGTCTTAAAGAGTTTCCCTTGTAAGTCAGGTGAGAGGCTCTCGTGTTCTGCATGTGGCTCAGGTTTAATTAAGTAAGCACATCTCATTTCATCTTAACAATCAACCCCTTCCCAAGTCAACTATTCAGAGGTTTGTTTCACTTTGTCTTGTGCATGTAGACACATCCGTGTATAGCTAATATTTGTTAACATATTGATACTGTAAACCTAAAACTATTAGCACAATCCATTAAATGATTGAAAACCTGCTGGTTTAAGACTAGACTTGAGGTTAACTCATCTCAGTTGCTGTTCTGCAAAGCAAAGAAACTGGAAGGCACGACTGATGACTTAATAGAATTACATCCCCTCCCACAAATACACACACCTGCATGATGTTCAGTAATTATTTTTTGCAATTTCACAAATTGTTCTTGCTTGCAAATCCTCTACACAGCAAACTTAATAGGAAGAAGTAATTAAGAACATGTAGAGAACCAAAACAGATGTGCCAAGTAAACATACATCAAATTTCTTCTAAACATCCTCATTTCATCTCCCATTTCTTCTTGAGAGAAACTCAAGGTGACTCACAGGATTCTCATCTTCTTCTTTTTGATTTTTACAACCACCTGATATTGCAGGAGATGCTGTCAGAACAGGGATGTTTTATTAGCCACATTGAGAATCTGCATCCACATTACAATCAGCAATTAACAATTATAGAAGAGGTGGTAGATCTATACAGAGGCACAGATATTAGCACATAATGAGAATCTATATATGTTCATTTCCTACAAGGATTACTTGGTAATAGTCCAGTGCCCTTTGGCCTGCTGAGAGACATCCTTACCTTTACGTCTGTAATACAGTGAAGTTAGGGAGGGTCATGTGTAGCTAAGGCATGCATGTGTGTATGTGTGGGTGTTCACTGATGCATTAGTGCTATGGCTAGGAAGTGCCATAACATTAAACTCCTCCCCCTGGTATAAAGGGGCACTAGAAATAAACCAAGGCTTTGATGAGGAGAAAAAAACGGTCTGGAAACCTATGGTGGCAAGAGTGCAAACTGTGATAAGAGGAATGCTGTCTGGATGTTGAGAAAGTTTCTGTAAAGATCAGTGGAAAACCAGTTACTTAAAGGGGAAGAGCCTTAAAAGAGAGTGAAAGGAGGAAGAAAAGCTGCATATTATGAAATGATGGACTTTTGTTGTTGTTTGCTTCTGCTTTCTAGTTATGCTTGTGATATTTGCCCATGAAAGAGAATCAGTGTCATGGCTGGAATATTGCTGTGATTCGGGCTTCACGTTCCTCATCTTCTTTCTAGTCTGTTCTGGGCTCTGAAATCTGCAGAACCCTTTTTGGAAGGAGAGATATTTCTCTGCACAGTGCAAAGACATAACTATGACATGGGACCGGCCTTTTGCAAGAGTCACTTTGGGTTCTGGTGCACAACTACTACCTATTGTTCTGAAAATGTCTGTGAAGTGTCAGAAATATTGAATTGGGTGGCAGAGTTGTACTAAGGATTGGAACCCAGCTGTTGAGGAATGCAACTGGACCACTTCATCAAAGGCCTGACTCTGCCACTATTCTACTTAATTTAAGGCATTTGCATTTTGGATTTTTTGGACTACAAATATCATCATTCTCTTTCTTGGAGTCCCACCAGCCAGACCTCACAGACACCTGGAAATGGTGCTCACTTGGACAGACTTTCTGCCTTGGCCTAACTTCCTGTTTGAAAGAGAAGATGCCCCAGTGCTTGCTGGGGAGCTTCCTTTTTCAAACAGGAAGTGAACTATATCCCAGGCATGAAGCCTGACAGCTGAGCTCAATTTAAGTGTCTGTCAGATCTGGGTCTGGAAGATGGAACCCCAGAAAGAAGAATTATGCGATGTGTAGTCCAGAGAATCCAAAACATGCAGCCCTAAAACCTTACAACGTCTCTATAAGGAGTATTTAGAAAGTGGCTGCCTGCAAAAAACATTGTCCTTTGATAGGTTATTGGACTGATTATTTATAATATACTGTGAATGTTTTCCTTCATTGCTTGTGAAAAAAATACTGTGAATGTTTTCCTTCATTGCTTGTGGAAAACAGGTTTTATATCTAATATGTCATTTTCATTTTATCCAGCCCCTTTTATTCCCCAGCCCATTTGATTGCCTGAAAGACTGTGAAGCCCTGAAGGGACATATAGCTATTAAAGTTTAGGAAAAACTGTTGTCATCTGCTCTTAGCTCCTGGCATACAAGAGATGTAAATAAAATAACTGAATAACAATAAATAATAATAGTGTTTGCCGATGGTATAATGGGCTGCATCAGAAAGAAATAACTGAAGTACAATAAAAGAACAAATTGAACAGGTTGGCACATTCATATGGTAGTAGTCAGTCCCAGAGGCAGCATGGCTTTGCTGCTGAAGTCTTTTAAAGACTGAAACCACTATTTTAAGTTGAGCTTGGAAATGGATCTGGAAGTTGAGTCATGGCAACTGGACTTCTTTCATATTAAGTTGAAAGGTTTCACTACTCATCCAAGTAGCTTCTTCAATCTGAGGAGTGTTGGTAGGAGATCCCTGATATATCCTCCACGTTTGTTTCACTTCCCTCTGGTCTGAATAGGCTCGTTAGATGGACAAAGGACCGAGATGATCGGTGGTTTAAGAGAGGGGTCAGGGAGGCCATACATGTGCATATAGAAAATCCCTCACTCAACAGGGGTGGAGTCCTTAGATACAATCTGTCTCCTATTTATCATGCTGCCCTTTCATCTGTCCCCAAAAAGATCAGGACCACACCCACCAGAAAGACCACTGTTAATGACTGTTAACAACCCATGACAATGAGTGGAGAAGGACTGCAGAAGTGGGATTTTCACTCACACCCCACCCCATCCTTTGTCCATCTAACAAACCTATTGAGACCAGGGGGAAGTGAAACCAACATGGAGGATATATGAGGGGTCTCCTACCAATTCTCCTCAGACTGAAGAAGCTACTTGGATGAGTAGCAAAACATTTCAATCTAATAAGAAATAAGTCCAGTTGCCATGACTCAACTTCCAGATAATCTCACCTGGATGACTGAGAATCTTCACAGATATCTTGGAAATAGACATGCAATCAATGCCCTGGCAATATCTTCCTGTCTTCTACCCACCCATAATGATCAGGGTGACATGTTTTGGACTAACTGAAATCTCTGAGCTGGCTTTACAACAAGTGCTATGCAGAGAGCACTGCAGTAGTTGAGCTTTGAAGTAACCGGGCATGAAAAATATGCATGTTTTCTAGGAAAGGTCACAGCTGATGAACCTGCTGAAGTTGGTAAAAGACATATAGTCAGCTGACCACCATGGGTTGGAAGCTAAATCGGACTAGGACTTGGAAAAAATAACTACAACTCTGAAACACCCCCCACCCCCAGTGGTGAGGCAAGGACAAACTCTAAGTCACTCATTCATTGATAATTTAAAAAATCAATTCAATGAGCTTAGTGCATTTTTTTCCAGCCAAAACAGAGAAATAAGAGGAATGGACCCTCAACTGCTCCACACTTTTTTGACGGGTTGGCTAAATAGACCAAATCTTTATTTTGGATTGGGCATCAGTTCAGAGAAAGGATTTTGAGCAGAGTCAATAGAAATTAATTGTGTGCCATGTTGGACTATTCTGCGTATGCCAGGGAGTGATCCTAAAGAAAGAAATGTATGACATGAGTTCCTTAGCAGTTCGACTGTGTAGACTTCACTTTCTATAAATCTTCGGATATTGTACTGATATTACATAAAGCAAGTGCAACAAACAGATGGAACCATGGTATGGCTTGCTGTCAAATTGCTGAATCTTCCCCTCCCGCTCACGTTGTTTAAGGGGGGGGGGGAGGGTTGACCTATACACAACAACATTCATTCATCTGTCTGCCAGGGCAACTGGTGCTCCTCCATGGCCAGCTGGCTGAGTAGTGCCTGCATGAATGCAAGCCAACACTCTCCGCAGGGAGGGAATGAATACGGCAACCAGCACCTGTGACTCGGTGTCTGTTTAAGAAGTTCTTCAGCCTGCTATTTAAACAGGCTGATGAAATCTACCCAGAGAGTCTGCCTAGTTCTAATTTATTAGTTTGGCAAAATGGTTGAGAGGAAAACAAGCTCTTCCAGAAAAAAGCTGCACTGAATTGAGAACCTTACTTTACTGAAAGAAGATGGTGCTCTGGGCTATCAGGCTATTCAGCTAACATGTTTGTTTGTTTGTTTGTCTGTCTGTTTGTCTATAAGAGGCCACTCTGGACAATTTACAACATCTACAAACAACATAATTAGAATACAATTTGACAAAACTGAAAATAAAAATAATAAAATACAAATGAATAGTGCAGTCAACGCATAAAAATACATTTGCAAAAAAAAATTAGAACATTTAAAACATTTAAAATGGTGGGCTGGATCAAGTTGGCTAACTAGGCTCAGCTGGATCCATAGGTATAACATTTTGGAATGCCTGCCTAAATAACAAGGTTTTTAGTGACTTTTTAAAAATCGCCAGCAAAGGGGTGAAATGAATTGCAGGAGGGAGTTCATTCCACACCCGAGGAGCAACCACTGAGAAGGCCTGGTTTCTCATATTCTCCCTCCAGGCCTCTCTCGGGGTTAGCATCCTCAGCCAGCCTGCTTGAGATGTTCTTGTAGGATGGGCAGATCCTGTCTGAAGTAGGCATCTGCCAGGTACTGAGGTCCCAAACTGTTTAGGGCGTTATAGGTTAGAACCATCGCCTTGAAGCTGGCACAGGAACAGACAGGTAAGCAGTTTGTGGCCACCAGAATTGGGGTGATATGGTGATATTTATTCACTCTACTCAATAACCTGGCTGCCATGTCCTGGACTTGTTGAAGTTTCTATGACAGCCTCATGGGCAGCCCCATCTAGAGAGCATTGTAGTAGTCTAATCTTGAGATTACCAGTGCATGGACCAGTGTGGTGAGGGACCTGGTGTCAAGTTAGGGTTGCAGCTGGGCAATCCGTCTGAGATAAAAATAGACAGACCGGACCACATATGCTATTTGAATGTCCCTAGACAACGTTGGGTCCAGTAGGACACCCAAACTACAAACCCCATCCTTCATAGATTATTCAGAATTCTCTCCTAAGAGGTTTGCCGCATTTCAGTGGAACCTAATTTCCCTACTAAATAGGAACCTTGAGTTTCAAAAGAAGGCAAAGGGAGAGGGGAAAATGTTAGATATCAGGCAGCCCTTTGTTTGGTGAGTTGTGAGACAGAATCCAATCAGTGGCCACCAGGGATAGAATTTGAAATCGACACTCCTGACTTTGGTTTTCAGTCTGCTTTTTGGAACTCACTTTAAGAAACAGACCTGGCACAGACATCTGCCATGACTTTAGACTAGAGATGGGGGTATTCGTATACAAATACCCCTGCACAGGTGGCGATAATGAGGGTCTGGCCCCATGGGGATGGTCCACTCACAATTCTACCGCTGCCGCGAGCCTGATGAAGACTAGTATAGCTCCAAAGCTAGCAATTTCTTTTAGTGGTCTAACAGAGATATCACCTGCCCTCACTTTCCTACTCTTTGAGGACCATATGGCTTTCTTTCTTTATTTTATTGAATTATTCTCTTGAAGCAAACATGGTGTTATGAACGTGATGCTGTTATGGCATTTGTCATTTATTCTGGTCATACCAAGGTGATGTCACTGAATCAATGAGAGCTACTGTACTAGCTTCAGAGCATATTTTTAATGTTCTTTTAGGGGGATGATGGCACAGTTTAAGGAGGTCTCGTCATATATTATAATGGAGAACCATGTAGCCTTTGGAGGGGAGCATGAAAAGAGACTCGCCCAACTGGGGAAGGCCTCTGAGACCCATAGAAGTTTAATGGCATAGAATGTTGAGAAACTGAAGCTCATTTCAAGCATTGTGCCTGAAAGCATGAAGAGCTCTAAATAGGGTGGGGTGCAGGGTTGTGTATGTAAGAGCCACGCCTCATATTCCTCCCACTCCCATTCCACCCAGAAGTAAAGAAACCTTACAAGTTCAGTGCAAAGGTTTGCAGAAGGCTTGTAAGTGCATTCAGCTGAAATACACAGTGTTCCTGTTATACTGAATCCTGCATTTTTGGGGCTCCTGATCACGAGAATGATGTAAGTCAGGGGTCCCCAACCCCTGATCCGTGGCCCAGTGCCGGTCCATGGGCTTGCCGGAACTGGGCCACGAAGACGGATCTTCGCCCCCCCCGCCCGCCCGCCCGGTGGTCGTGTCACGCTCACATGGGGGCTCGCGGAGGGGGCATGTCATGCTCACAGGGGGCGTGTCGAGCTCACACAGGGGTGTGTCGCATGAGCGCAGGGGCGTGTCGCACAAGCACGACATCCCCCCTGCGAGCACTGGGGTGCCCCTGCCCACCCCGCATATGGAGCCCACCCCCCCACCGGTCCACGGTCCCAAAAAAGGTTGGGGACCGCTGCTGTAAGTCATCCAGCTAGATGCATTTATTACAAGCACCTCTGCAGTCCTTTGCAATGAACATGTAAAGATCTGCCTTATTGGTTGGTGAGGTGGAGACATGGTGATGGACCTATATGCATTCCCACTACCCATTTAGTTCTTCATGCTTTCAGGCCTGAATAGAGCTGAATAGGGCTTGAGAGGAAATGGGAGGGAAGACTACCAGACTGAAAGAAGAATGGAATGGAGTGGAGTGGAGAGAAAGGACAATAGAATAGACACCTAGATACATAAAGGGTAAATAAGTCCCTCTTTTTTTGGTTCATCCCAAGAAGCTATTTTTAAAAGTACTGTACCTAGGGACAGTAAGAAGAGCTGCTTTGGCCTGAGACCCCTCTCTTCTTCACCTGGCCCCGATTAGTTATGTACTGCAGGTATCTGATCTTGAGGACACCTATACTACTTTTGTTGCATTCTATAGAGTCAGGAGGTGGTTTTTTCATAAAGCCCTCCTCAAGTTGTGGAGGGATTTGGTCTTCTCTGCCAGGGCCAGGTACATCCTCCATCTCCTTTGCTTCTGAGAGAGGGCTGCCACTTGGAGCCTCACTCTGGTGATGCACGTCATCCTCAGCTTCATCATCTGAATGGTACTCAATCAGGGAGGATGACTGGTAGAGAGACAGAAATGTCTGGTTTGGGAGCAGAATTCTGCTTGATTGTCATTGTTTGGATCCAACATTCTGTTCTCACTCCTCCTAGTCCTTTTAGACTGTCTATGGAATACATGAGCGATGCATCTGAAACACGTTACTGGAATGAACATCAGTTGGAAATCTGGTCTACAAGATTTAATTAGTTAATGGAAAGTGGGATTTTTAATTATTTAATCAAAAACTGTATTTGGTTCTTTTTTTTTCCTGCCATGTATCTCAGAACACTTTATCTTTTCACATACTCCATATGTTTCTATATGGCTTGGTGAATTTGCTTAAGCTTTACATGTATTTTGTGCTTTTACAGGGTTTTTTAATGATTGATGTGGTATGTGTTTAAACTTGGTTATTGACTTATTTATTTAGATACCTTGAGGTTCTGTTCTCATCTTTCTCCCATCTCTCTTTGTTGTGGAGAATGGGAAAACAAGCCAACCGCTTAGGGAGAAGAGCTTAGACCTTGCATCAACAAAATATTGTCCTTCCGCTGTAAGATGTGTTTTGTTTACTAGGCTCAGTGCCAATTCTGAACTGAAACAAGGTGAAAGCCAAGTACATCAACAACTTTAATTTCACCAAAGCATACAGGACTACTTCACAAACACTGAAAAGCACTAAAATCCTTATTTACTTCCTCCTTCTAATCTGGCTAGACCACTTGGGATTCACTTTGGCTCAGTACTAGAGATCTAGTTTTCTAAATCTTGGTTGAGCACCTAATTGTTTATGAACTTCTGGCCCTGCACATCATTCTATGAATGTGGAGCAGCACATAGAAAAAATGTTATTCTGTGAGCAGGCGGATTCTAAGATTCTCTTGCTCTTTGTTTTTTTTTTTTAATTCTCTTGGAAAAGAAGAAAGTTTTGTACATTGTTTTGCATTGTTTTGTATTTAATACCAATAATAATGATAATGAGAAGAAGAATATGCAGTGGGGTGGTGGACTTATTTTAGCATAGTAAGTCACTATTAGGATACCCAGTATGGTATAGTGCAGCGTTCCCCAACCTTTTTCGGTCCGCGGACTGGCTGGGGAAAGCAGGGCACCCCCTGGGCTTGCGCGCATGCGGGGGTGCCCGCGCCCGTGTGCATGTGCAAATGGCGGTGCGGTGCTCGCACAGGCGTGCTGGAGTGCGCGCGCAGGTGCAAACAGGCGGCGCGGGGTGAGTGCGTGCGGAGGTGGGTGGGAGGTCTGTCTCGGCGGCCCGGTCCGGCCCAGGCCACGGACCGGCACTGGGCCGCGGACCGGGGGTTGGGGAGCTCTGGTATAGTGGATAGAGTAATAGACTAGAACTCAGGAGGCCTGGGTTTGATTCCCCACTCAGCCATGGAAGCTCACTGTAAGATCTCTAAATAAAAAAACTTGGCAAACAATGCAGATTTTCCATATGCTTTCTATATAGGCAGACCACCCTTATAAAGCTAACCTGGAACTTTTTCCTGTCATTTTTATATGATAAAATCGAAGTGAGCCAGCAGGAATCTAAACACTCACTATAGGAACCTGGCTTCCAGGAAAGGGAAATCTTGATTTCTTCAGAGAAACTACTGAATTTTCAGCTTGCTGATAGCGGAGAAAAATAGAGCAAAATAAGATGGGTGGGAGTGTAGTCATTTATACACTTCACAGATTTTAAGGTCAAGAAAATTAGATTGGGTGGACTGACCTTCTGAAGTTCACGAATGTTCAAAATTTGAGAGGTTGCCTAACATTTGGACTGCAGGATGCTGCTGTGAAGAAAAATAACAATGTTAAATTTAATTAATAACCTTCTGCAAACATTCTTACACAACATAATAGGTAACATTTCTCATTCTTTTAAAGAAATAATAATAATGGGCTACTGTTTGATGTAGTTGAATACGTAGACTTGAGATGCATGGTTTGGCATTCTTACAGAATTGCTGATGTTAATTGGAATCCCTCCAGCTACTGAAAATACATCAAATATTTCAATAGAGTCTCTTCCAAAAAAGGTCTAATTTTAAATATTTAATTTTCTATTGAGAAATTAACTCATTTTGCTTGTTTCTGTTCAAATGAATACACCAATCCATTACACAGATCTTTGTTGAATGCCTCAAATTTCTAGACATGACTAGACATGGGGACGAATAAAAAAATGAATCACGATGTTCGTTAAAAATCGATGCATTAAATATTCATCTCTTCATATTCGTGAGTTCCATACACCCAGACGAATACAAAGGGATGAATATTGCCCCATTTTTATTCATCCCCCCCCCCCAGGAAGTGAAGGATGGCTAGCCTTCCCTCTCTGCCTAAGGCTTTCTCACTCTTCCTACGGGCTCATCAATCTGCCCATGGGCCTGCTAATCAATCAGCTGATTGGCAGGCCCATAGGCAGCCAGGCAGCTCCAAAGCCAGCCACCCCCACAGCCTGTCCCCCGCCCCTTCCCCTCCCTCCCTTAGTCACTGCCATCATCCAGCTTCAACGCCATCCATCGCCACCCACTGCCGCCGCCATCCATCACTGCCTGCTGCGGTGGCCTCCGCAGCCACGGCATGTTGTAAGGGACACTGGCTGTCCTTCACAAAGATGATGGCTGCAGCTTCTCTTAGGCAGGGAAGCTGCAGCCGCCATCTTTGCAAAGGGCAGCCTATTCCCTTAAGGCAGGCCATAGAGGCAAAGGCCATCGTAGTGAGTGGCGGTAGATGGTGGCTGCGGAGGCTGCTGTGGAGCAGGCCACTGCGGATGGCGGTGGCATGGACTGCACCAGCTAAGGTAGGGAGGCAACAGGGGGTAGTGGGAAGGGGGCAGAGGGGCAGGCTGTGGGGGGTGGGGTGGGTCAATTTTTTAAAAAAACTCCCGGTGAACTGACGAACTGATTTGTAGTTCATCAGTTCATGGAGAGGAGATTCGTGGTTCGTAGTTCATCAACTTTGACGGACCACGAACCAGAACCAGTCATCTCTAGACATGACTGCTGTATACATTACATTGGTAGTGGAAGGAAATACTGGTAGCAAGATATTTTGCACGGTGAGGTCTGAGAGAAAGAAAGTGGGGTAATGTTGAAGTCAAAGAGGCATTTCTAATTGTGAATGCCACCTTCCTGCAATGGCACTGTTCAGCAATCATTCTTAGCAATGATAATACATACCTGTTGTATCTCAGTCCTATGGCTTACGTACTTTCATGGGTGCGAAATATAGGTTCTAGGGCAGTGGTTACCAACCTTGAGTCTCCAGAAATTCCTGGCCAGCACAGCTAGTGGTGAAGGCTTCTGGGAGTTTTAGTCTAAGAATATGTGGGGACCCAAAGCTGGGAACCACTGTTCCAGAAGATATAAGTACAACCCAAATAAATACTTTTTCAAGTCTTGGCCAGACTGGTTGTGTGTATGTGTGGGGCTATTCTAGGAGTTACAGTTCCAAATCCAGTGTTTCTGAAGCAGAAGGTTGGCCATACATTCAAGGCTGGCATTAGGATGAATAGCACCCTAGGCAAAGAGAGCTTTTACTGCCCCTCAGTTCATTGAGCTTGCCACCCTTCTAGATCAGCCTCCTAGCACCTGCAGCTCAGCTTGTTATTCCCAACAGTTCCATGCCCTTGGTGACCACCCAGCTCACCTACCCTGAACAACAGATCTGCATATGTGACGTACCTCATTCAGCTCTAAAGTTCAATATGGGAACTGCAGAGTACATAACTTTCTTGTGTGATTTTTTTTTAAAGCAGCCATTTTCCTGATTTATCTTTGTAGCATGGCCTTTCATTTCCCCTGTTTTCCTTCATGTGTCCAAATGATTTTTTGATAGCTGAAGACTACACACCTGTAAGTTGCTATACTTCAATGGGTTTCATTCTTTCTTCCACTGAGCTTTTGTTAGTGCAGACATTTCCTGTGTCATTCAGCATAAAAATGTCACAATGGGTGGCTTTTCTTCCAGGCGGACCAAACGCTGGAAACAGCATGAGTGCTGGCAGGGTTTCGTACAAATTCAATCATCAACACCAGTGGGGAAACTGAAAGATTACAAGTTAGAGGGCTTCCTACATTGGCAGTCCTAGGATTTTTCTTCTAGCGAGACCAAGTGTAATATGGTGATATATTGGTAATGCAGGCTGTGAGCGGTTTCCAGTCCAAAGCTAGTGGGGTGCAGAGATCATCAGGGTATTGGAATGGGGCCTGGGAAATTTATGTTCTAGCCCATAGTAAGCTGGCTTGCCGCTGCCTCTCAGACATCAGCAGTAGGTTTATGTGCTTGCCTCATACCTTGCCCATGGGTTTTATCCAGCTTGGGGTTTGGGAAGCAAAATATATCCTCCACCAATTTATGTCAGGGAAGCTGCTAAACTGGCAGCATGGAGTGGGGGTGGGGACAGGGAAGCTAGCGGGAATTGTTATAAGTTATCCTCATCCCTGCTAATTATTATCAGCCTTGACTCTGCAACATCACATGATCATGTCCCTCCCATATGATTGGTAATTGAAAAGTTTCCCAGCTGTGAGAGAGCCCTTTGTGTGATTCAGGTAGCATTGGGGGCAGGGGCAAGGGGTGGGGGGGTGGGGGTGGCAGAAGGATGTGGCAGCTTTTTCATGCCAAGGATGGAGCTCCATTTTAGAGATGTTCTTGAGGACCTGCATATCAGAGATCAGCAGCACCAGAGGCAAAAGGTTAGGATCAAATAGATCTGCAAATGTTCACTTAAAGCCTTTCCTGGCAATAAGGAAGTCCTTGGAGAGGCATTGAAATAGGTTAGAAAAGGGGAGGATCTGTGAAAATCTCACACAACAATGATGTTTTCCATGGAGCTCCCATTCAATCCCATGACCTGATGTTTTCCCAGTTCTTGGATCCAGAGTCTCCATTTCTAATCAGTTTTGTACATTGCACTGTTTGATTATGCCGCTTCATCTCAATCCAACTGAAGTTTTCCCTTGTGGATATATAACATGCAGAGGAGAGGGAAACTTGAATGGAATACAACATTTGTTCTATTATTGTGCTTTGGGATAAATATCTGTGAAACTGATGTGACTCATTAAAAGAACATTTCTCTCCTCCATCACGGCAGCTGCACATATGCACTGAACATATATAGTTCTTAACTTGCATCTTTCTTTCACATTTTCAGATGCTTTGCAATCATTAAAAGATAACTACAAAAGCAAACTTCAATACAACAGTATCATACCAAATGGCAGAACTCACTAATTATGGAGGCTAGGTTTTATTAGTAACTATGCCTGTCATCATGAATAGCAGGGTGTAGGCAGGGAGAATATGGCAGAAAGCTCATGAAGGGGAGCATCATGCACCTCTGTGTGCTCCACACATCCATGTGGGGTCTCAATTGAGGCTGAGCCAGCCAGTGCCAGGACTGATGAACAGATTTTATTCCCACTGCGACAGGACTGTTGTTTTACGTTCTTCCATAGGAACAAATGTGCTAAACTGAGCACTGTTATTGTTATGTGCTATCAAATCAGAACCAATTTTTAGAGCTTTTAAGGAAAGTGAGATATTTAAAGAGTGGTTTTGCTAGTTCCAGCTGGCTGGATAGCTCAGTGAGTTAGGTTGCTGGTTTCAGACCCAGAGGCTGGGAGTTTGATTCCCCATTGTGTCTCCTAGGAGAAGAGCCAGACTGTGTGGCCTTGGGCAAACTGCACAGTCCCAGGGCACCCCCAGAAGAAGGGAACAGTATACCACTTCTGAGTATTCTCTACCTGAAAAGTCCTGAAAAGGGTCACTGTAAGTCAGAATTGACTTGACAGCACACAATTATTATTATATAGCAAACACTCCCACTGAGCAGTGATTCAAACCCAGACCTCCTGAGTCCTAGTCCATCACTCTGTCAACAATGCCATACTCTCCTCACAGTACTCTAGTGCAATATACTGCACTACGCAACAGGGTTTTGTCCCATGCTAACACTATACAAAGTGTTAGCAAAGTGAGCTGCAGTTGTGTTTAGTAGATTCAGCTGAGTGAAATGTCAGAATGGCTGCCTCAGCACAGTTTACTCTGAGAAAGCATTCACATTCCGGTTTCTTCTTTATGACAATAAGAAAAATAATATTGATTATAGGAAATAAATGAACATAAGGAAGGTCTAGGAACTGTTGTTTTGTCTAATAAAGGTAGAGAGGCAGGGATCCCTCGTTGCCTCTATCTCATGGGAACAAAGCCTAGATTTCTCCTTTTCATGGGAGAGATGAAGAAAAACTGTGAGAAGAAGGAAGTGACATCAGCAGCCTAAAGAGCAGGCTTGAGATTGTGTTAGTAAAGTCAGCATAGGTGAGACCAGATAAGTTTAGGAAACATAAGGAATAGAGATGGGTGTATTCATATTTGTAAACAAATACCTCCACACAGCTGGATGTAATGTGTCCGCCACCGCCAACCACGCTCTTCCTTCCAATTGCTCTGGAGCACCCGGTCAGCTAGCCACTCGCCAGCCTTGCAGGGAGACTTGTCTTCCCTCCTTCTGCCAGGAGTGAATAGTCGACCGGGAGCTCCGGAGCTATTGGAAGGGAGAGTGGAGCCGGCAGTGGCAGCGAATACATGAGTGGACAGCCCCCCTGGGGCCGGACCCTCGTTACGTCCAGCTGTGTGGGGGTATTCATATTTGTATACGAATACCCCCATCTCTAATAAGAAAGTCCCTGTCTTCTTTCTCTTCCTCTCCTCTACAAAAACATACACATTTTCAGTGAAAGATGAGTTCTGCACACCACCTCCAACATGGCATATCCACTCTGAGCTCATACTATAGGGTTAAGACTATAACTGACTGACTGAGAAAGGGACTCATCGACATGGAGTAGGTCACAAGAATAAGAACATTAAAATGTGAAAATAGTCCTGCTTGATGACAGCAAGGTTCCATTTTAGTCACTCTCTCTAGCGAGGCTCATAAACAAGCTATCTCAAGGACCATGTCTCCTTTTATGAGCCTGCCCAGCTTTTAACGTCATCAGGAAAGGCCCTTCTCTGTGTCCCACCACCTTCACAGGTGCAGTGGGTGGGGATTCAGGAGAAAGCCTTCTCCGTTGCTGCTCCCAAACTTCGGAACTCTCTCCCATAAGAGGCTGGATTGACCCCATCTTTGCTGTCCTTCTGCAGGTAGCTTTTTCTCTTCAGGCAAGCTTTCCTTTGTAACTAGCTGTCTGAGTGGGGTATTTAAATGGATTTTTCTCCCTTACTGCTCTGAATATATTTTTTGTGTTGCTTTTGTATGCCATTTTAGTATGTGTATACCTACTGTTTTTAGCTTTAAATATTGTCTTTTAATGATGTAAGCCACCACGTGTCCTTTTTACGGAGAAAGGTGAGCTAAAAACAAACAAACAAACAAACAAACAAACAATGGAATGAAATTAACGCAAGATCAGTTGATAACATATGGTGTGCAAATAGTTCTCAGGAAAAGTAGCTTCTATGGCTTGCAGTAGTTAAGAGAGGACAATACTTACTGTACTTTCTTCCATATTCCCTTTTTGCATGATGTCTGACACAGTTTTGTCTGATGCAGGGATATTAGACTGCATGTTGTTTCAGTGTATAAAAATGGTGTGCAGAAATTTCAAACATGTGTTCCCATTATATTACAAAGAAAGCATGAAACATGTGTAATCAGAGATGAGTGGAACCCATGAGAGGCAACGGACTTGATTCCTGTCTACACTAAATTCTCATTAATTATAATAATTGTGTGCTGTCAAGTCAATTCTGACTTATGGTGACCCTTTCAAGGATTTTCCAGGTAGTGAGTACTCAGAAGTGGTTTGCCATTCCCTTCTTCAGGGGGTGCCCTGAGACTGTGCAGCCTGCCCATGAGTGCACAGGAGGCATAGTGAGGAATTAAACTCCCAACCTCTGGCTCCACAGCAAGATCCCATTAACACTATAGAAAAATGCATTTCCTTTGAATGGGGGCCGCTTCTATCAGTTGGGGAAAAGATCAGAGATGAAAAAGGGGTTTCTGTTGCAGGGGGAGGTGGTGTCGTGGGTTTTTTTTTTTTGCGGGGGGAATAAAACTTGCAGAATGATCATGCTAGGGGTATTTGGAAAGCTGTCCTCAGAATAAATATCATGATCCTGGATTTGTTCTTTATTTGTAAGCTTGCCAGGGGATAAGTAGAGCCCTAGTGGATGGCCTATATAGCCTCTATAGAAATTGCATGATGTATCTCGAACCAGGGTTCTCTCCTATTTCATACCAGTTTGCCTGTTCTAATTGTGGCTTGGAAACACAGGCAAAATAACTGCCCCTCTCACAGACTGGTTGCTTTTGCTAGCGATCCTTTGGGACCTTTTGTCCTGTCACTGGCCTCAGACATCACCAATATTGTTCATAACTTACTTCTAGAAGATATTTCGTAGAGTTTTTCTGTTCTGCTTTCCAATATTATTTTTGGTCCCTGCTTCCCCTGAAAAAGGAAAGTTCGAAAGGATGGTTTGGTTTCCTTAGAGGCTTATGGTTTTGTGTATGTGTGTGTCTTATCTGTTTGTTTGCAAATACAAATGTGGAATAGGATAATGTAGACAGACATCCAGAAAGGCAGTCCTGTACTAAAAACAGCATCATTTCTTCCTCTCCCCAAGCCATGACTCATCTTTGCACCTACCCAGAGCAGCTTTTGATCAGCCTGCCTATCAAACTGCTGCAAAGGTTTTCCACCAGCCTGGCAAAATCCAAGCTGCAAAACCATTCCATTTACTTCCTGTCCATGTATGGTGACAGATATTCTAATGCCTGGAGGAGGTGTCTTCCATCAGAATCCCTGATGTCAATACAATCTGAGGCTGGGAAAATTACTTCTTTCGGCTACAACTCCTAACACCCAAGGACGGTAGTCCTAAAATGTAATATTTCAAAGGTTTGTATCAGTTATTAAACTACAAAAAGAGCCACTAGCTTTCTTTTAGTGTTGAGCAAACAGTCATTTCAATAGTATTAAAGTTGCCCATGGTAAATGGCCATGTCTAAAGGGAGAAAAGTTACAGCCTGGGAGAAGTGATGTCACCTGTTTGAGATGGTGGGCTACCAGCGATGCAATTCTTAGATGATGATGATGATTACCCTGGCTTATTCACTGAAATCATATAGTAAGATTCAGAGGCCAGAATCTTGTTCATGTAAGTGAAAATGTAATATCTCTGTTTCCAATATGGACAGCAACATGTTGCAACAACCTGCCATGCAGAGGTAGCAGAGGAGCCTGCCAGAAAAAAAATTGGTGGCAACTATTATTCAGCACCACAAACCTAGTTTAATACATCTATCTGAATACTCAGAAGCTCACACCTTTGTAAAGCTCTTATTAAAAAATGAGCCAAATGAAAGTGTCTTCCATCCTTTGTCTTTACTGACCTAGCCTACTTACTTTACTGACCTAGCCACCTGCCCTTAAAAACAATAATTATGACAGTGGAATAAAACAGAAGAGTGCAACAATTTGGGAGGAATATCCTGGTCTTTTTAGCAACACATGAGATAATATCAATCAGAAAAAAAGAATAGCATATACTGGAGCACCCAATATTCCATCCTTTGTGGAATAACTGCCATATGTTTTCTGCCACTAGGTGGCACCAATATTTTAATATTGTGTTCTTAGGCTGTTTATTAATAGTGTTTACTGTCCAATGTATCTTTCAAGACCTGAATCAATACAAGTTTCAATATCTGTATGTGGCAACACCAGAGTACTAATCTCTATATTCCAGACTCTCCTGAACAAACAGAGATGCATGTTTTTAAAGGAAAAAGAGACATAGATTAACTAAAATTTTTGTTTTATACCAGTTCTGTAGTTATTGGCACCTATGAAGTACTGTGTTTTGCAAACGTAAAACAAAACAAAATCCCCTTCATGGATTGCTGCCTTGTCGTGGCGAAGGGGCTTGAGTAATTCAGAGAAGCTATGGGCTATGCTGTGCAGGGACATCCAAGACGGACAGGTCATAGTGGAGAGTTCTGACTAAACGCGATCCACCTGGAGCAGGAACTGGCAAGCCACTCCAGTATCTTTGCCAAGAAAACTCCATGGACAGAAACAAAAGGTTAAAATATATGACGCTGGAAGATGAGCCCCTCAGGTCGGAAGGCGTCCAACATGCTATTGAGGAAGAGCGGAGGACAAGGACAAGTAGCTCCAGAGCTAATGAAGTGGTTGGGCCAAAGCCGAAAGGACGCTCAGCTGCGGACGCGCCTGGAAGTGAAAGGAAAATCCGATGCTGCAAAGAAAAATACTGCATAGGAACCTGGAATGTAAGATCTATGAACCTTGGTAAGCTGGATGTGGTCAAACAGGAGATGGCAAGAATAAACATTGACATCCTGGACGTCAGTGAACTAAAATGGACGGGAATGGGCGAATTTAATTCAGAAGATTATCATATTTACTATTGTGGGCAAGAATCCCGTAGAAGAAATGGAGTAGCCCTCATAGTCAACAAAAGACTGGGGAAAGCTGTACTGGGATACAATCTCAAAAATGATAGAATGATTTCAATACGAATCAAAGGTCTTTTCAACATCACAGTAATCCAAGTTTATGCACCAACCACCCATGCTGAAGAGGCTGAAATTGACCATTTCTATGAAGACTTACAACACCTTCTAGAACTGACACCAAAGAAAGATGTTCTTGTCATTATAGGGGACTGGAATGCTAAAGTAGAGAGTCAAGAGATAAAAGGAACAACAGGTAAGTTTGGCCTTGGAGTTCAAAACGGAGCAGGGCAAAGGCTAATAGAGTTTTGTCAAGAGAACAAACTGGTCATCACAAACACTCTTTTCCAACAACACAAGAGGCGACTCTACACATGGACATCACCAGATGGGCAATACCGAAATCAGATTGATTATGTTCTCTGCAGCCAAAGATGGAGAAGCTCTATATAGTCAGCAAAAACAAGACCAGGAGCTGATTGTGGCTCTGATCATCAGCTTCTTATAGCAAAATTCAAGCTTAAACTGAAGAAAGTAGGAAAAGCCACTGGGCTAGTCAGGTATAATCTAAACCAAATCCCTTATGAATACACAGTGGAAGTGAAGAACAGATTTAAGGAATTAGATTTGGTGGACAGAGTGCCTGAAGAACTATGGATGGAGGCTCGTAACATTGTACAGGAGGCAGCAACAAAAACCATCCCAAAGAAAAGGAAATGCAAGAAAGCAAAGTGGCTGTCCAACGAGGCCTTACAAATAGCAGAGAAGAGAAGGGAAACAAAATGCAGGGGAGATAGGGAAAGTTACAGAAAATTGAATGCAGACTTCCAAAGAATAGCAAGGAGAGACAAGAGGGCCTTCTTAAACAAACAGTGCAAAGAAATAGAGGAAAAGAATAGAAAGGGGAAAACCAGAGATCTGTTCAAGAAAATTGGAGATAGTAAAGGAACATTTTGTGCAAAGATGGACATGATAAAGGACAAAAATGGTAGGGACCTAACAGAAGTAGAAGACATCAAGAAGAGGTGGCAAGAATACACAGAGGAATTATACCAGAAAGATTTGGATGTCCCGGACAACCCAGATAGTGTGGCTGCTGACCTTGAGCCAGACATCCTGGAGAGTGAAGTCAAGTGGGCCTTAGAAAGCATGGCTAACAACAAGGCCAGTGGAGGTGATGGCATTCCAGTGGAACTATTTAAAATCTTAAAAGATGACGCTGTTAAGGTGCTACACTCAATATGCCAGCAAGTTTGGAAAACTCAGCAGTGGCCAGAGGATTGGAAAAGATCAGTCTACATCCCAATCCCAAAGAAGGGCAGCGCCAAAGAATGCTCCAACTACCGTACAATTGCACTCATTTCACACGCTAGCAAGGTTATGCTCAAAATCCTACAAGGTAGGCTTCAGCAGTATGTGGACCGAGAACTCCCAGAAGTACAAGCTGGATTTCGAAGGGGCAGAGGAACTAGAGACCAAATTGCTAACATGCGCTGGATTATGGAGAAAGCCAGAGAGTTCCAGAAAAACATCTACTTCTGCTTCATTGACTACGCAAAAGCCTTTGACTGTGTGGACCATAGCAAACGATGGCAAGTCCTTAAAGAAATGGGAGTGCCTGACCACCTTATCTATCTCCTGAGAAACCTAAACGTGGGACAGGAAGCAAGAGTTAGAACTGGATATGGAACAACTGATTGGTTCAAAATTGGGAAAGGAGTACGACAAGGCTGTATATTGTCTCCCTGCTTATTTAACTTATATGCAGAATACATCATGCGAAAGGCTGGACTGGAGGAATCCCAAGCCAGAATTAAGATTGCCGGAAGAAATATCAACAACCTCAGATATGCAGATGATACCACTCTGATGGCAGAAAGTGAGGAGGAATTAAAGAACCTCTTAATGAGAGTGAAAGAGGAGAGCGCAAAAAATGGCTCATAAAACCTTGTATACCTCCCTCGGATGGCAGAGATAGAAAGGAATGCCTTCAGAAGCTTTTGGAAGATAGGAATAAGGAGGTAACAAATAGAGTGGCCAAGTTTGGACGGCTGGCGATCAAACTAAGGGATAGCTGGCTGAATGATAAGGATAGAAGTACTGGGGATATGGTATAGAATATGGAGCTGATTAGAGGCTATATGGTTATCAGATGTACAACCTTACTGTTGTTGTGTCATTTTGTTGTGCGTTTTAATGTATATGTATATGTTTGTGGTTTTAACGGCCAGTGGATATAATAATTTTTTATGCTGTGGGAATACCTCATACCCCATCTGAGGACTCACCTGAAATGACTTGGTTTTTAGAATTGAAATATATGTACATTTTAATCCTCTTGTATTATGTTTTTAATCCAGCATTTTGTAGAAAGTATGTATTTGTATTTGTACTTTTTAACTTGCTAGCTCTGTGGATGTTCAGCTGGCTCCAAGCATGTGTATATATTTATTTTTATACCTATGTTTTAAATCTGTGGATGTTGGAAGACCAAAGTGGTCAAAACAATAAAGACTGAGAATAAAGGGGAAGATATGGAGGCAGTGACAGATTTTACTTTCCTGGGCTCCATGATCACTGCAGATGGGGACAGCAGCCACAAAATTAAAAGACGCCTGCTTCTTGGGAGGAAAGCGATGACAAACCTAGACAGCATCTTATAAAGCAGAGACATCACCTTGCCAACAAAAGTCCGCATAGTCAAAGCTATGGTTTTTCCAGTAGTGATGTATGGAAGTGAGAGCTGGACCATAAAGAAGGCTGACCGCCGAAGAATTGATGCTTTTGAATTGTGGTGCTGGAGGAGACTCTTGAGAGCCCCCTGGACTGCAAGGAGAACAAACCTATCCATTTTGAAGGAAATCAACCCTGAGTGCTCACTGGAAGGACAGATCCTGAAGCTGAGGCTCCAATACTTTGGCCCTCTCATGAGAAGAGAAGACTCCCTGGAAAAGACCCTGATGTTGGGAAAGTGTGAAGGCAAGAGGAGAAGGGGACGACAGAGGACGAGATGGATGGACAGTGTCATCGAAGCTACCAACATGAATTTGACCCAACTCCGGGAGGCAGTGGAAGACAGGAGGCCTGGCGTGTTCTGGTCCATGGGGTCACGAAGAGTCGGACATGACTTAACGACTAAACAACAACAAAACAAAACAAAGCATAAAAACAAAGCACAAAGGCAGGATTACAGTTGAACATTAAGACAACAAAAATAGTCACTACAGAAGACTTACCGTATTTTTCCGTGTATAAAATGACACTTTTTCCTAAAATCATTAGAGGAAAAATTGAGGGTCGTTTTATACACGGAAGGAGGCGGAGGCGAAGGAGCAGCTATGCTCGGTCGCCTCTCGTGACTGCCCATTGACTGCCGCCGCCGCATCACCTCCTCCAGCGCCACTCGCGGGCTCCCTTCGGACAGGGGACAAGGCGGCAACATGAGCTGGAGGTGATCCCCGGCAAGTCGCACTGGAGGAGGTGATTGGGCGGTGGCAGGAGCAGGAGGAGGTGGAGGCGCAGCTGTGCTGGGCCACCCCTCACGGCTGCCCATTGACTGCTCCTCTGCCTCTGTCAAGGGTTAAAATTGGGGGTCATCTTATACATTGGGGGGGTCATATACACGGAAAAATACGGTATATGACTTTGGTATTGACAATGAGGAAATCAAAACAGTTAAAAGAATAATTCAACACTTATAAGATATATGACAACAGCAGCAAGACTTTCTTATATTCAGTATTGGAAAGCGAAGCAAACACCTACAACAGAAGAATGGCTGCTTAAAGTGCTGGACATGGCGGAAATGGCAAAAAGTGCCAGACCTTATGAAGGACAAAGCATTAACAAACTTTAAAATAACTTGGAAACCCTTATTGGACTTTTTGCTAAATAGAGAAAAAATGAATTAATGACATACGGTTTTGAATTTTAGAGTTTTGGATGAGCTATACAGAGAAGGAGACTCTTAATACCTTGGGTATGGATAATCATTTATGTAGCAAATACTGTTATGAGTATTGGGAATAAGGGAAGACGTAATTGTAAGAATGGTTAACAAATTATGAGAAGATTCAAAACGTCAGAGAGTGAAGAAATTGTAAAACCGGTCCGCCCACTTGTGAACCTGTTTCTTTTCACTTTTTTGTTGTTTTTTGTCTCTGCCTTATGTGAAATTCAGTAAAATGCATTAAAAATAGTTAAAAGATTTTCTATACTTTTGCTAATCAGTAATTCCAATGGAAACTGCACCCAAAACATCAGAAGAAGACTGATACTCAGAAGGCCAGCTATAAAAGACCTACAAAAGACCCCCCAGTGGAAGAAGTTGTCTCTTGAGGCCAAAGCCAAGATCATCCACGCGATGATATTCCAATTATCTTGTTCAGACTTGAAATCTGGACAATGAAGAAAGCTGTCAGAAGGAAGAACGCCTCAGAAATGTGGGGCTGGACATGAGCTTTACAGACACCACAGGCCACCACAAGAATAAGTAAACTGGTTCTAGAGCAAAGCAAACCCGAACACTCACTAGAAGCTAAAATGATTCAGTTGAGGCTGCTTTGGACATACCGTGAGGACTCACTGGAAAAGACGGTAATGATAGGAAAAATAGAAGACAGTAAGACTGAATATGGGATGGATTGATTCAATAAAGAAAGCTACAGTTTTGAGCATGCAAGAGCTGAGCAGAGTGGTTAATGATAGGACATTTTGGAATTCATTAATTCACGGGATCACTATAAAGTGGATGGAAGTTGGACTTGGTAGTCCAAAAAACCAAAATCATTGGAGATCCCAACAATGTCATTCCAACATGTCCCACAGCATCAGGGACCCGTTTACTGGTTGATTTTCTAGTGCAGGATATTCCATTCTTGCCTCTCTGCACTGTATAGAGTAGAGAGCCAACAGGAGAATCTCTACACAAGATCATAAAAGAATCTGAGATCAGAAACAGCAACACACAAAAAGTCAGGATCAGAACATTTAAGTTTTATACTGAAACAGACTGTTTAGAAAATATCATTAAGAGTTCCATAGAGGTCTAATTAGTCCAGTTGTAGCTTCTACTGCTACTGGAAGTGTTGTGACTGGGCCACCATGAGGAGACAAAGAAGTGAGAGATAGAATAGTTTAACTTCACACACAGTTTCAACCAAACCAACAACGTGCCTGCAGGCATCTGCTCATTTAAAGTACCTTCTGTAACTTTCTCAATGCTCCCTGGGAATTGACACCAATTTCTTGCTTGAAATATTGTAGTAATACATTCTGGGGCCCCAGTTCTGACTTTCCTATCAATGCCACCGGGAATCTGTCATAGGTGACAACTGCCACTCAAATAGCAGTACCCTATGTGAAAATTGGAAGTTTCACACCTTTCTAATCATTATCTTGACAACAGTCTGGCCTTTTTCTTTCTCTTTTTCACTAGAAAAAATGATTGCCAACCATTATTTTTGATCAGATTGGTTTTCCAATCTGACCGACTGATTAACAGAAGAAAAAATATGACCATTCCTTTCATTGCCCTACCTCAAATTAATTAAAATATGTACTAAGCTTTTGAACTCCACGGGAATTTTCCATCTGACTAAAACACAGCAAACTGGATCATGAGTTGTTTCACACCTAGCTGGTGCTTTATTTTGCCCACAGAATAAAAATTGCTGGACAAGAGAAACTGACAGGTTTACACATCAGTTTTATTTGTCCCTAGATTTGCCATCTTTTATTTCTTTTTCCTTTTTTTCTGACCCTGCTTTTACAACGACCTGGCCCATTTGACAACATGACTTCTGGCATGGGTGTGGTAAGGAAAGCTGTGCCTGTTTAGGCTGATCAGTGGCTGGAATCCTACTGCTGTTCACATACATTTTCTGTAATCTGCTGTGTGTGATTGCAACTAATAGATGCGGTTCTGGTACATGTCTCAGCAGTGCAATTGCACCCACGACAAGGCATGAACCTGAGGCATGCTCAGGCACCTTGTTGGTTAGTAGCAATCAGCTGTGGCAAGTTATTAAGGTCTTACACAGACACCAAGAGGATTCTGGCCAATGTCTTGATGGAGAGCTTTGCTGAACAACAATTTAACAAGGAAGCATCAAAGCATATGTTATGGAGGAGGAGGAGGAGGACAGAGCTGTGACCATGTTTGTTGAAGGATTCAAGGAGTACAGAAGTAACTTTCCCAAATTCTGCTGTGAAGAAGCAGAATTTGGGAAATAATTTGGGAATTTGATCCAGCAGTCCCAGAATGGCCTCACTGGGAATGCACTGGGAACAAGAATCAATGTCTAGCGATGTGTATGCATAACCTAGCTATGAGTCTGCAGGGGACAGCAGGTCTCATTTCTTTGTCATTCTATGCAGGATGACATAGATCATACGGCTTTATTAGTTTATGAGGCACAGTTCCTCTCAGCATTACATCGCATAGAATCTGCATCTGCTAAAATGGCTCCTGCATTGATGTCACTAAAGGCACTAGACCCTAGCCCTGCACTGGCAATGACAACTTGCACATATATGGGGATTAATTCTATTTGAAGCTTGACTTGCCTGTCCTGTGATCAAATGCCGAACACATCTGCCAGGTGTGCCTATTGAAAGGAGCTTGATAGATCTCATCTGGCACTTGATAAATCTCCTGGTTTTGTTGCTGACCTATGACTTCAAAAATGATTGTCTTATGTTGAGAACACGGCCGAACAACAAACATGCACGGTAGATTATATTCAGCATGATAGATTATAAAAGGCAGCACACAGTTTGATAACATTAAAAAAAACCACAGTTGGACTGTTCCATTGGCACAAGCCCTTTTCATTTCCAGTGTTTCAAGTCTCTGAGACTCAAGCTGCCCATTTCTTTGTGCTGAATTCCTGTTGCTATGACAGTTGTTCTCTATGAGAGAGAGCATCTGAGCAAAACCCCATTGTTTTATCAGAAGATATCCATCAAACAGATCAGTGGGACCTACTCCATGGTAACGGGTTGCTCTCCTCTCTCAATGCCTTGGTTATTTCCACAAATGCAAAATACATACTAACCACCTAACCAAACAGTCTTCTTCCACTTTTGGCAATTCTATAAGGCTTGCATTGGGAAATACCTGCCATCTCATAAACCAGAGCATTCAGCTGCCACAGTTCTCTCTTTTTATTGTTCATCATTCATTTTTATCTATCTGCTGGGTTTTCTGAGACTCACGTATTCCCTGAAACAGCTGAGTTACTTATGAAGATGATAAACAATAAGAAACGATGACGCAAAAGCTTGTCTTCCTTGGGGAAGACATTTAAACAGAAAGATAAACCTGCCCGTGGCCTGGCAGGCATCTAGTTTTTCCATTGAAACTTCATTTTTTTTAAAAAAAAAGATTATTTTGATAAAGAAAAAAGAAACAAAACAAAACTATAATACAAAAAATTCAGACTTCAGCAAAAAAAAAAAGCTTAGAATACACAAAACAAAAAGACCTATACAATTACAGACACAGTAATTGAGTTGGAAAGGGCCTATAAGGCCATTGAGTCCAACCCTCTGCTCAACTGGGACCATTGGAGATATATTAAATTATTTTTCCCATTGAGGAAGCCCGATTCCCCTTCCAAAACTGCATTGAATCTTGCAAAGGTGCACAACCTTTCCCTTTCATTAATTCAGACTGTAACAAAACTCCCCAAATATCACTAAAAATACCCTTATTTATCAACCCCTTTTAACCTTAATATCACAGATTAACTTATAATTAATAGCTATATTCTATACTTTATCACAACTGAAAATCATGCTTCACTTTCCAGTTCTTTGCTATCAGTAATCTTGTGTCTGTTAGTAAATTTGTTATTAAATCTTTTACAGTCCAATCCCATTGTTCTCTATCAAATATTGCTAAAAGTGCTATTCTAGGACATACCGCTACATTTAATTTCAATATTTCATTAATTGCCTTGAAAAACAACTGTCACAGTTCTCTATTTTCATTGTTCGTCATTCACTTTTATCTATCTGCTAGGTTTTCTGAGACCCGTATATTCTCTGAAACAGCTGAGTTACTTATGATGATGATAAACAATAAGAAACGATGACACAAAACCTTGTCCTCTTCAGGGGAGATATTTAAACAGAAAGATAAACCAGCAAGTACACTGGCAGGCATCTAGTTTTTACACTGAACCTTTAAACACTCGGAATATTCATATGCCAGGTTCCATTTGCTTATAAGAATAACAATAATTTAATAATTTAACGAGACACAAAATTCTAGAAATTCACAGATTTGAGCCCCACAGATTTTTAAAAGGACTCTGTAAATATATGTAACGTGCATTTTTGCTCTTAGTCACAGAGGCGTATCACCTACATGCACAATTGTTCATGTGGAAGAGGTATTCCTATGTAGCAATGATGGTTAGAGTACAGTTTTAGTTACCTCATGACGTGCTCTTTTATTATATATCAGCTGTACCCTGGGTAACAGACGGCTTTCAGATATGTAAGAGCATCTCTGAATCACAGTCCACGTCTCTGCCCCCTCCTCTCTCATTCAGAATGTATATTTTCAGAAGACAGATGGTGATTCCGGGAAAAATTATTTTGGTTTTCAGCACAAAGCCCCTATAACTTGGGGGGAAAAATTAAGAGGACGTAATTTGATGACCAAGCCTGGCACGTCAAAATGTGACACTGAGAAAGCTCTACTTCCACTTCTTATCAGGAGTTTCATAGTCTTTCTGTGGATCTTGTTCAGGTGTTCCCTGGTCTGCTTCTTACATGCCTGTCCACTTTATCAACAGGAACTATAAAACTGTGCATAAAGAACAAGGAACTACAACAAAATGTCCCCGGTGCATCCTCCTTTTGCTGTTCAGAGTTCTAGCTAACCATGCTCATTAAGCAAGGTGCACAAATCCTCACCCATGATTTCCATCCCCCCAAAAAACTGTCATTCTACTTTCCATGGTTACGGAGGATGTTCAGTATTCAGTGGGTGAGTCTTCCTGACCACCCACACTGTAGGGCTATTTTCATCTTGTTTTGTAAACCTAAGGCTCTCTGAAGCAACAGAAACTCCAAGTGTTCCTACAAAGATACACAACATACGTTTGAGAAATAATAACAACTTTATTGAAATGGAAAATGGCCACAATATTTTGGTTACAGCTGGGGACAGCCTTCTTCCATGCATGGGAGATGAGTTAACCTAGTCCACCTCCCTAGCCTGCTTGCCAGGAAAAACCCAGGATGACAGAATAATTGAGTTGGAGGAGGCCTATAAGGCCATTGAGTCCAACCCTCTACTCAATGCAAGAATCCAAGTCAAAGCAGATCTGACAAATGGTTGCCCAATTTTCTCTTGAATGCCTCCAGTGCCAACCACTTCCCGAGGTAACTGGTTTCATTGTCATAGTGCTCTAAAAGTTAAGACATTTTTCTTGATATTCACCTTGATAATCTGCCTTCCTGTAACCTGAGCCCATTATTACATGTCCTACCCTCTGGGATGATCGAGAACAGATCCTGCCCCTCCTATGTATACCTTTTCATGTGTTTGAAAAGTGCTATCATATCTCCCCTCAGTCTTCTTTTCTCAAGGCAAAACATGCCCAGTTCTTTCAGTCTTTCCTCACAGGACTTGGTTTCAAGTCCCCTGATCATCCTTGTTGCCCTCTTCTGAACTTGCTCCAGTTTGTTGGCAGCTTTCTTAAAGTGCAGTGTCCAGAATGGAACACAGTACTCTAGATGAGGCCTAACCAGTGCTGAATAAAAGGGGATGAGGACCTAATGGGATCTGGAGACTATACTTCTTAATGTATCAGATAGCATTTGCCTTTTTCTCAGCCACATCACACTATTGGCTCATATTCAGCTTTTGATCTGCAACAACTCCAAGATCCTTCTCACTCATAGTATTACTGAGCCAAGTATCCCCCATCTTGTAACTGTGTGTAGGTGTAGAACTTTGCACTTATTATCCCTGTTAAATTTCATTTTGTTGTTTTCAGCCCAGTGCTCAAGACTATCAATATCTTGTTGAATTTTGTTCCTGTCTTTCAAGGTATTAGCTATTCCATGCAATAGGTAGGTGCAAGTCACTGTCTGATCCACTCCTGTTACCTCATCATCAAGTGTGCTCACAGCCCCTGAGCTCACTGTTTATGTGCAGCCTTCATTTGTATGATCCCTTAAAGCAGGGATCCCCAACCTCTGGTCCGCAGCCCGGTGCTGGTCCATGGCCATGGCAGGACCAGGCCGTGGAGACAGATCTCCCACCCACCTGCACACACTCCCCCCCTACACCCCACATGCACGCACGGCACATCCACCTGCACGCACGGGTGCCCCACCCATGTACGCATGCATGCAAGTGTGTCCTGCCCACCCGTGAACACGCCCCGCCCACCCGTGAGTGTGGGGGTTGCCCTGTCCCCCCACGCATGGACCCCACCCCCCAACCGGTCCACGGTTCAGAAAAGGTTGGGGACCACTGCCTTAAAGGATCACCACTGGGTGAGATATCTAGCTTCACCAATCCACCCTCAATCGTCCCCCCCCTCTGGGCCCATCTGCATGCTGACCCACCTGCAAAAGTTGTGACAGAAGGAAAATTAATCTTTCAGCACTCATAATGTAGAAAAATTACTAGCAGTTCTCTCCGAGTTCCCAGTTGCATATGTTCAGCCATTCATCAAATGAAGAAGGGTGGGAGGATGAAGACCAAGCCTGGACTGGCTTCTTCACTGCTTGCATTTATATCCCCCAGGGGGACCAAAGAGGAAACTACCACTCTTGGGCCTGTCTGGGCTAGGCCGGCCCCCACTGCTTCTGATTGGTCTGGGAGCCTGCAGCCTCCAATCATGGGTCTCCTTGTCATGCAAGGGTGTCTGGGAACTACACAACAGTTCCAAAATCATGCTTATGCTTCTTGCTCCTGCTGCTCTGTCAGGCTGCAAATTAGTAGTAAATGAGCAGTAAATCCCTGAGCCCACACTAACAATCTTGGTGGCCTCTACCCCATGACTTTGCTGTTACTGACTGTAAAATCCACAGACAATCTTTATTTTTCCCTCAGGACAAGCAACTAATTAGAACATTCAGATGTATATGTAAAATCAAAATACTTTAAAGTGTGGCTAACCCAGATAGGTGAAATAATATTCCTCCTATGTTTTCCACAAACCATACAGATTTATATAGTTCAAAAAAGCCTTAGAAGTGCTAACCATTTGTAATTTCTATTCCCTAGTGAGTTTGGAGGAAATAACACAAAGAGAAATTGTTGCTTAAGAGGGGCTTAATTGGAGGAATCCATTTGAAATCAGCAAGTTTGTATTAAAACTGGATGGTATAGTTTTCCTCCATTTCATGTCTTCCATTAGTCTTTTCTGAATGTCAGCTGAAAAAGAAAAGATAAATAGCTAGGGTTATTTTTAGATCTCTAGGAATGGAAGATTAGTGCTGAATGTACTAAGCATGTGCTAAAGTCAAAAGCCTCTTTCCTTCTATTAAAACAAAAGGAACCAGATCTACAAAGGCAATGAAGCATGAATTGTGTGCAATGTGCAAAGGAGGTCTGGAGGAGCATGTGAGAGACAAACCCCTCATTCTGCATCATCCTCTAGCACGGTGGCTCCCAACCTTGGGTAAGGCAAGGTGTTTTAGACTGCAATTCCCAGAAGCTGTGCTGGCTGGGGTATCAGGGAGTTATAGTCCAAGAACACCTAGGTTACCCAAGGTTGGGAACCACTGCCCTAGTACATTGCTTGCACACCATTATACATTCCTATGTTAAGGAGAAGGTAATAGGAATGTATATCTGAAAGTGTACACAATGTTCTATTGATACTGTTATGCAGGCCCTGTAGTAGCAGTGTGGCTGAATTGTTAAAAAAAGAAAAGGTCTCCAAGATGATTTACAAATTAAAATATATACAATAACATCATAAGGAATAACAAACTAAATGCATTAAAACAGGAGGGAAACAGTTTAACAACAACAAAGCGTTGAACTACATTATGAAACAGTGAAACAGCACATGGAATAAAAGTTTTCATGGCCTGCCTAAAATTAAACAAGGAGCCAATCTGACTATAGAAGAAGCATGCTACCTTCTAACATAATTTATTGTGTTACTTATTACTGCTTCACAGCCAGTTTGCTATTATCATTAATTAGCATCAATCTGATCATGCAAGTAACTTGTGTTATGCGTTTTTTTTAGATTGGTTTTCTAGATTGAAGTAGATTGCCATTTCTCATAGGTAGAGAAGTGGGTAGAAGAATCTCTGGGCATCCTGGGACTGTGCAGCTTCCCAAGGTCACACTGGTGCGCTCTTCTGGGATGCACAGTGAGGAACTGAACTCCCAGCCTCTGGCTCCACAGCCAGATTCCTAACCCACTGGCGATATCTACTCAGTTAAAGTGTCTCTAAAATGCTCTTAAACATAACATCTGAACATTATCTAGTTGTTAGTTGTTTTACCTAAGTATCTGAGATACTACTTGTTACACCTAAAAGTAACATGTATATTTGCTAGTTACATTAGTCACTTCCAGAAAGTAACTAGGTGACTATATTACCTATAACTAGTTACTTCTGAGCTGTGGGAGGGAGTTCTACAATTGGAATTTTCATCCTGTATTCAGAACAAGCTAACCTGCTTTTCAGCACTGGGGATTCTACAGTGTGTCAAAATCCTGTATTCATTTTGTCCATTATTGTGTTTCTAATTAGATAGAGGTGGGTAGAAGGGTGATAAGAGACCAAACATTTCAAACATATGCATTGCTTATGACTCAAAGCTGGGGGGGTGGAAGAGGAGTTGAGCATGGACAGCTGCACCTGGGTAAAGCTGGCAAGAGGATCAAGCTATTGCTCATCTCTAAAGTGTGCTGAAACAACTTTTTGGGGAAAGTAAACCGTCCAGGGAATATGTGAAGAGAGAGAGATGCTTTCATAAGTGTGCAGTGTGAAAGAGAGCTATCTTTTGCTCACAGCAGGAATGGGTGGCTTTGTGGATGGGAGAGAAGGGCGAATACGGACATGTTAAAAGTTCAACCTCATTCAGCTTTCCTCATGGATGGTTGCTTAGCAAAGCTTTAACACAGACAGCTAATGTGCGTGACATAAATGTACTTTTGCAAGTATCACAGTATTTATAGATATATTAAGAACAGTGGTTGCAGCTCGATCAGTTGCACCCACAAAACTAGGTCTTAATCTGGGAAATTTATGGAATGGTTGCCTGACTCGAATGGACCTACTGAAATCAATGGGACTCCAGTTAAGCATGACTCCCGCAGCTTTTAATTAATCTACTTCAAGCTTGATAAGTCTGCATCTAACTCAGTGGAATCAAGATAGAAACCTGTTAGTTGTATATAGTTTAATGACAGGGGACTAAAGAGAACCCTATGCTGATAGGAAGGTAGATATAAAACTTTGTCATGGCCTACGTGGAAATCTCATCTCCATTTTGGATATTAGGAGGCTGGTATCATATTATTTTATTCCACACATCTGCACAGTGAAGACTCTTCAAGATGCACTTACACATTATGAGATTAATGCCCCCCCATACTGTTCAGTCAGACATATCCCCCCCCCTTTTAAAAATCAAAAACACTAGAAAAATCTTGAATGGGGAATTGTGGAGAAACGGTTGCTTAATTTATTTACCCCCTTTTAGCTTAACATTTGCTCATCTCCCAAGCTGTGTTCCTGCCCTCAAGGGAAAAGATGTAGGCACAAAAATTAAAAGAGAACATAATTTGGATGAGAACATAAATAGAATTAACACTGTTGATGAATTGTATAAAGCAATCTGTTATGATAAAGAGCACCAGTGGCTCATGTTCTGAACAGTGTGTGCGTGGGGGTGTGTGCTTCATTCTACCATTTTGGGGTGAGCCCTCCCAAGTTGGACCACAAGATGGCTCTGGATAACAGAAAGCTCAGTCTGTGGTTATCAAAGTATTAGCTGTGTTAGCTTGTGCAAGCAAATCAGACAAGAAACACAACATAACAAAACAAACAAACAAAAACAAAAGAAGACAAAAATATTTTGGAACCTTAAAGACTAACTGCTATGTTTTAATGTGAGCTTTCATGGATCAAGTCCACTTGGGGATCAGCTGGGGAGGGATCATCCAAAAATGGTAGAATGAAGCACACCCACCCACCCTACACACACACTGATCTGAACATGAACCACTGGTACCCTTTATCATAACAGATTGCTTTATACAATTCATCAACTTTCATTTACTTCCATCATTTACTTCCATTTATTTTCTCATCCAAATTATGTTCTCTTTTGTTTTGTTGTTTTTCTTGTCTGAAATCTGTGGTTAGATATTGTGTTCATAGAAATAGCTATAAAATAAAGCAAGGATTCACAAAAGAAATGTGAGCATCATATCACACATCAAGGCAAATGTGTATTTGCTTCTCTTATAGCATTCTCCCTTCAGACCTGCAAATCTTTCAGGCCTATGTGCACAAGACGTCAGACATGCAAACAAAGGGCAATTTTTCCAAACCACAAATTACAAAACCAAACCAAGCTATTTTGCCAAAGGTGGACTGAGTCAACCTCAATGTAACAATGCATAATCTTTACCTTTTAAAGGTGTACTACCTCAAATGCTATTGAATCGGTGTCTCCTCCAGAGAGGCCTAGAGAGAAGGCTGAGGACTATTGGCAGGAGTAAAAATAATTGATCAGGGAGAATAATGTAGGTTGGGGAGCATTCTTCATTATTAAAGCAGCACAAAAAGGAAACAATTACACCTTTGATCTATTACACCATGTGGGAGAAGAAGAACATTTCATTGTTGAAGAAAGACTTAAACTTTCATTGTTTTTAATACAAGCTCAATACTCTGCTGTATTATAAATTGACTGTATAAAGCCAGTGTATCCATGGTCATGTACAAAAGCTTAAGATATAAGCCAGTAAAATTTAGGGACTCTTTTTCATCACATCATTTTTCACCATAATATTTCAATATCTCTTGCAATACTTACCATCACGGGTTTGATAGCTCCCTGCTATTTACTATTCTAAGTTACATTGGCTACATTCAAGGATGGTTAGAGCTACTGATGGAGACCATCACATGGTTCCAAAGTATACTGGCACATTCCTGAAAAATTTGGAATAACCTGCAACTTTCCTGTGCTCTAATACAAGAGTGGGCAGCTATAGTCCTCCAAGTATGGCTGAACCTTATTGACCATTACAGTCCAACAACAACTGGAGGATCATAGTTGTCCACCCTGCTCTATGTCTCAGATGATATCTTCACCATTTTGAACCAAAGATGATTAAAGAGACTGTAGAGGCCCTAGTGAAACCACTTGAACTTTCATGCCTCTGTCAACCAAAGCTTTGTTCATTCAGCAGTACACGTTCACTTTCTAGATATCACAATACTTCATTATGAGGACCATCTTAAACTACTCTATTCCAAAAGCACATGTACACCTTGAAAATGCATGCTGTGTTCATAATATAGCCATTGAGAGTGCTCTACTGTTGCTCTGGTACTGATCTTGTAACTATTGGACCCTATAGAAACTCAAGCCCCATATATCCTTTTGTCCTTGCTATAAGCAATTTACCTCACAATATTACACTAGGATATTATGGCTATTATTACATCGTGTCCAATGGCCACATATTTTTCTCTTGGTTATATGCTACTACTCTATTCATTCGTGCATGTCTGTTCTATTTGCAAAACAGACCCAGGCAGAATCCCAATTTCTGTTGGGTTGTCCATCTGTGGAGTAATATTAAACAGCATCAATCAATTCATACAAAGGAAGATGGTACTGACCTCTGATTGTATTTCCCTCAATACTGTCAGCAAAGCATGGGTGATAGGTCTATTCAGAATGAAATATGGAAATCAGATGGGTTAGCTGCTAGAGGCTGCATTGGACTAGGAAAGAGGTAGCAGCTGTTTCACAAAACACTAATAAAGGGGATGAAAAAGCATTTTTGGCACCTGAAGGAACAACTAAAGAAAAACAGGGTTTCTGTGCCATAGGAAATCTTTATTCCCTTCAAAATGGCAGCTTCTGAGATGTATTCATTCATATATTAAAATAACAAACTTACCTGTGAGGCCTGAAACAGTAAGAAAACAATTACGTATAATCCTTTCAAATATATTAGTATAAAGTGTAAAAGAAGAAGGGGAATGGAATACCTTAGAGGGCAAGAACTACACCATTCATTTCCTGTTTCCATCTGGATGATCAGACTCCTGTTCACACCCAGCTATCAAAGACAGCTCTCGTAGCTTCCACTTTACGAAAATTTGGTTCTGCCTGCTTTACTAGGACCCTTTTCTCAAAAGCCAAGCTATGAAACAGCAACAGAAACAACATTAACAAATGTCAACATTTCTACAATAAATTGAAATATTTTTTCAATTTAAAACTGGAGGTGAGTGAGCTTTTGCTTTGGGCCAATGTGGAAATTATCCATGTTATTTCTAAGGAACTGGAAAGAGACTGGATAAATTCCTCAAGTTCGGAAAACAACCCCCTTTCCTTCCAGCAGCCCCTGTCTCCTGAACATTCTTCTCACAAGCAGCCCTAATATCTGTTTTCCTGTCTCTTTTACCAAGGACTTCTGCAGAAATAAGGTGGGGGGAGTCTATTAATAATACCTATGGATTGTTGATCTGATTGTGGTTTTTGTCTATGTACATTTAAAGAAGTACTGTACCAAGTCTAGGATTTGGGGTGGGGAGGCAGGTGCCCTTCCTTGTCCCCCTTCGACGCCCATGATCTTTACTTATCTCAACAGCAGCCATGACAGAAACAGTGGGAGAGCATAAGGAAATGAGATGAGGGAAGTCTTTTTTCTCCTTGGTCTCTCTGTTGCCCATGAGCATTCCAAAATTATGGGACAGCGAGAGGACATGGATAGTTAGCAAATGCTGAGAATATGAAAATGTGGGGAAGGAGCCAGCAGCTCCTCTGTGGTTCAGTTTTAAATCCTGTTCAGAGAAGATCTGGTGGCCGGCCGGATTTGATTTAAATCACTATTTAAATTTAAAATTTTGATATTTTTTTTTTACAATTTAAATTAATTTTTTTATTTTAAAAAATCATGATTTAAGTCAATTTGGCTTTAAAAATAATTGATGTTTATCTTAAAATGCACCTCTTTTGACATAGGGTTTGCAAATTTCTGACATTCTTTTTTGAAGTGAGAAGAAACTTAAAATAATTACTATTAAGTGCAGGAACATTCAGTGAGACCACTATGCTTTTTCTATCATCTGTTGCTTGGTCTGTGAATAAGAATACATATATGACAAACAGAGAAATTTCTAGCAATGCCCCCTGCTAAGAAACTGGAAAATAAGAGATAATGGTTTTGGTTGCCCTTCTGAAACACAGGCCTTGTAGTTTGTGCCTGGGAGGAGCTGACCAGGAGAAGAGGGGGGAAATGCCCACTGTTAGTTGGAAGGCCCTAACACCTGTCCTTATCTTTGTGAGAAGAAAAGCTCCGAGGCCAGAGCTCACTTCTTGGTATAGAGCTAATTAACAAGAACAAATTCCACTGAAGTGAAAGAAGGAGGGGAGAAGTTGCTGTCTCTTTGAGAAGGTTCAGGGCAATTTGATGCCTAATTGGTAGATCTCTTCAAAGACTCTAGAAGCTGGAATGCTGGGTATAAAAATGAGGAGAGAACTTACTTAGTTTAGCCTACTTATTTCTTAGGAGAACACTGTGCTCATCTGGTGCCTGACTTGTACTCTCTATATACTCTGGAACTATGCTGAAGTTCTGTCAGAATGTGAGTATTAGCTCAGGAGAGCTAGCTTGCTTGTTTTCTTGTGGAATTGTTCTGGAATTGTTCTTGCCTCAAACCATTTAGAATGCTCTTTTGCTCCACAACTTTTAACTGTTTCTGTAACTTTTGAAACTTTGGATTTTTTTAAAAAAATTGTCACTTTTATTAAAATATAAAATTTTACAGCTATGTGGTCATTTTGGACCAAAAGAGGGTTGTTAGTACCTGAAACCAGTCCTTGCTTCAATCATGTACCAAGAACCTGTGTATTTTATGTACACTTTTGGTATTTTTACCTTGCAGGGTTGGCATGAAAGCCAAAACATTTATCCTTGTGGATTTTTGGTAACTTCCTGGAGCACTGCTTAGTCAGTGATTGAAGATGTTGGGAGAGGACTGGGCAGGAAGATTTCCCCCAGCCATCGACACCTTTGTCCCTCCTGAAGTTTTCCCTCAAGGGGAAAGTCTGGGCAGTGTGGGTGAGTGTAACCAGTATGGGCCTTTCTGACACACCATAATCTCGACACTCCCAAATGTCGTAATTACCTGGCTCAGCACACACATTTGTGCTAATTATCTTGATTGTCTCGTTTATGAATTGAGTGCTACTTCTCCTATTATTTCTTTCACTGGATCAATCAAGAATCTGAATGGGCATGATCGTAGATGCCCAGAAACAGCTCCTTTGTAGGTATATGCTTTGACATTTTTGAAACGTCAGCATTTTTGAAATGCCTTGATTGTGGCAGATCATGAGGCCAGAACATCCAGCAATTCAGTTTTCTATTTGGTGAGAATATTTAAAGTCAGAGCATTGTTTTAAGTAGATACTGCATGTGGTCATTTATTACCTATCCAACTCGCAAAAGTTTTCTTGATTATTTTGGAGATGAACAGAGCTCAGAAATACTACTGTTTTTGTACCACAACCCCCCAGAATCTCACACTAAGCACAGTAGCTCTGTTAAAAACCTCTGCCACTTCCCAGTATGCTCAAAACTGCCTTTCAAAGAAGAAGAAGAGGAGAAGGAAAGATAGAGACAGAAAAGAAGAAGGAGAAGGACAACCATCACCACTAGCAAGAGTCCAATAAAAGAGTGCTGGAACAGCAGTTATCCCTTCAGTACTTTGGGAAGCAATGAATTAATCAGAAAAATAAGTACTTATAATTTAGCCTGGCGTAAATTAACCACCTACCACTGTAGTTGTTTACAGAACAAAACCTTCTAGAAAGGAACTATCAAATAGAGGTCTTAAAAGTCATTACAGTACAAAGCTTCAATGGAAAATATCTGAATATCAAACAAAAGTCATCATAAGATGTGAAATACCACACAGACTCACACAATTTGCAACTTATGTCTACTAACCAACCAACCACTGTCTCTTTATTTTGATGTCATGTATAAATGTATGCAAACTTGTCATGTAATCTCACTCTTTTGTCTGAGGAAATGGATTTGATCCACGAAAGCTCACATTAAAATATAACAATTGGTTTTTAAGGTGGCACAACATTCTTATCTTTTGTCTTTCTGATTTTTCTTTGGATCCTGCTTGATATGCTAGCACAGACTAACACAGCTACTTCTTCTAAATCTAAAAGTACATCTGACAAACAACATTTGAGCTGTAAAACACAAGGGAGGAAAGAGTGCCCCCCCCCCATTGGCACTGTGGCAGGCTGGTAAGGTAATGTAGGAAAATAACCCTGGATATCATGCTTGACTGCAGCAGTTATTTTGTTTGAGGTATTCAAACACATGTAAATCAGCCTAGTCAAAATCCCCATGACAATGGGAGAATGTCAGCAGGACTGTAAATGTCAGGTGACATTTAAATGCTAATCACTGATTCGTTCATAAGTGAGCAGGATAATTTAGACAATAACACTAATCCCCTTCCTCCATGCTGTATTGATTATGCATCTTTAATGGATGAGTGAATTGAATACCACCCATTTCTTCGATCGCTGGTGTGCTCATTAAAAGTACACTGTGATGCCTTGTTGGCTTGCCGGGCATTTCAGATGTGTTGCTCCACTAATAGCCACTTCCAGTCCCCGAAGTGTACCCTTCTTATCTATCAGGTGTAGAGCACCACCTGTTTTTAAAGCTGCTGAAAGAAATGCAATAGAATTAAAGCTGAAATGTGGAGCAGTGTGGTAACACCTCTAATTCTGCGAAAGCTAGATCACAGTTACATCCATGAAAAACAAATCCTTGAAAGTGTGCTTTAATGTTTTATGTCTGTTATTTGTTACCCTGTAATTTGTTCTGTGAAATATTGTTACAGTGATGATGATGGTGATGATGATTTTCCTTAGGTGGTTTTTGTCCTTTTGTAGGAACATTTGGTGGAATTAGATTTGGTGGACAGAGTGCCTGAAGAACTATGGATGGAGGCTCATAACATTGTACAGGAGGCATCAACAAAAACCATCCGAAAGAAAAGGAAATGCAAGAAAGCAAAGTCGCTGTCCAATGAGGCCTTACAAATAGCAGAGAAGAGAAGGGAAACAAAATGCAAGGGAGATAGGGAAAGTTATAGAAAATTGAATGCAGACTTCCAAAGAATAGCAAGGAGAAACAAGAGGGCCTAATTAAATGAACAGTGCAAAGAAATAGAGGAAAAGAATAGAAAGGGGAAAACCAGAGATCTGTTCAAGAAAATTGGCGATATTAAAGGAACCTTTTGTGCAAAGATGGACATGATAAAGGACAAAAATGGGAGGGACCTCACAGAAGCAGAAGACATCAAGAAGAGGTAGCAAGAATACACAGAGGAATTATACCAGAAAGATTTGGATGTCCCGGACAAACCAGATAGTGTGGTTGGTGACCTTGAGCCAGACATCCTGGAGAGTGAAGTCAAGTGGGCCTTAGAAAGCATGGCTAACAACAAGGCCAGTGGAGGTGACGGCATTCCAGTGGAACTATTTAAAATCTTAAAAGATGACGCTGTTAAGGTGCTACACTCAATATGCCAGCAAGTTTGGAAAACTCAGCAGTGGCCAGAGGATTGGAAAAGATCAGTCTACATCCCAATCCCAAAGAAGGGCAGTGCCAAAGAATGCTCCAACTACCGTACAATTGCACTCATTTCACACGCTAGCAAGGTTATGCTCAAAATCCTACAAGGTAGGCTTCAGCAGTATGTGGACTGAGAACTCCCAGAAGTACAAGCTGGATTTTGAAGGGGCAGAGGAACTAGAGACCAAATCGCTAACATGCGCTGGATTATGGAGAAAGCCAGATACTTCCAGAAAAACATCTACTTCTGCTTTATTGACTACGCAAAAGCCTTTGACTGTGTGGACCATAGCAAACTATGGCAAGTCCTTAAAGAAATGGGAGTGCCTGACCACCTTATCTATCTCCTGAGAAATCTATATGTGGGACAGGAAGCAACATTTAGAACTGGATATGGAACAACTGATTGATTCAAAATTGGAAAAGGAGTACGACAAGGCTTTATATTGTCCCCTTGCTTATTTAACTTATATGCAGAATACATCATGCGAAAGGCTGGACTGGATGAATCCCAAACCGGAATTAAGATTGCCGGAAGAAATATCAACAACCTCAGATATGCAGATGATACCACTCTGATGGCAGAAAGTGAGGAGGAATTAAAGAACCTCTTAATGAGGGTGAAAGAGGAGAGCGCAAAAAATGGCCTGAAGCTCAACATTGAAAAAACCCTAAGATCATGGCCACTGGTCCCATCACCTCCTGGCAAATAGAAGGGGAAGATATGGAGGCAGTGACAGATTTTACTTTCTTGGGCTCCATGATCACTGCAGATGGTGACAGCAGCCACGAAATTAAAAGACGTTTGCTTCTTGGGAGGAAAGCGATGACAAACCTAGACAGCATCTTAAAAAGCAGAGACATCACCTTGCCGACAAAGGTCCACATAGTCAAAGCTATGGTTTTTCCAGTAGCGATGTATGGAAGTGAGAGCTGGACCATAAAGAAGGCTGACCGCCGAAGAATTGATGCTTTTGAATTGTGGTGCTGGAGGAGACTCTTGAGAGTCCCCTGGACTGCAAGGAGAACAAACCTATCCGTTCTAAAGGAAATCAACCCTGAGTGCTCACTGGAAGGACAGATCCTGAAGCTGAGGCTGCAATACTTTGGCCATCTCATGAGAAGAGAAGAATCCCTGGAAAAGACCCTGATGTTGGGAAAGTGTGAGAGCAAGAGGAGAAGGGGACGACAGAGGACGAGATGGATGGACAGTGTCATCGAAGCTACCAACATGAATTTGACCCAACTCCAGGAGGCAGTGGAAGACAGGAGGGCCTGGCGTGCTCTGGTCCATGGGATCACGAAGAGTCGGACATGACTTAACGACTAAACAACAACAAGGAACATTTAGTAGAATGCAAAGAGCAAGATATATGATCTCTTTTGAATGCCAGTTAAATCCAAACAAAAGCAGAAGCAGCCTTGCTGGTCTGAAACAGAGGTTGAAGCCCATACTGGGATGATACCTTTGTCAGGTCAAACCAAACAAACAGAAAAAGTGCACAGCGTTTTGCATTTACTATTTCTTCATCAGGGAAGACAAAGGTAAATAGGGGGTCTGCATCTTTTCTTGTTTTGTGAAGGAAAAAGCAGGGGATAGACAATAAAATAAGACTTATTAGGTAATGCAGGGGTATTGAACTTCACCTGGGATAGCCCATGTAAAGATGTGCATCTTTGAATTTTTTTAGTAACGCTCCCAGAATGTCTCAGAATTATTGGGGTGTAGTAAAAAAAAAAAAAAAAGACAAATATACACACCTGCACCATAGACTCACAAGTGACGCTGGCAGGATTCAAAAAGAACCAGCTCATACATTGAAACTAATATATTTGCAATGCATTAACAAACCCTGTTATGATTCATCTAATTAAAAAAAATGTAGTGTGGGGTTGACTACAAGTTAGTTTCCTTCACATGCACATCTCACATGACTAAATATCCAAACTCTGTCATCTTTGATCATGCTCAGTCATTGCTTGCGATAACAGCCAATAGTGTGATAAAGCCGCCCAGAGACCTTTGGGTAGAGTGGGCGGCATATAAGTTAAATAAATAAATAAATAAATAAATAAAATAAAGGCCAATCAGAGAAGGTTGTGTCATAATGCATTGAATTGCAGTGCTAGATGGAAAGGAAGACCTTATTACACAAGCCATATTGTCATGATGCAATCTCTGTGATGTGCTACTGCAAACGTTTGAAAAGAATTTGTGAACTTGTAATAACAGGGACCTTTTATTACTTGCTAAGCAAATCACAAATTATTATGCAGTTGCTCCTTTGGACATGTATGTCAAAAGACAAAAAATACTGCATAGTTTTGAGCAGCACTGAGATGTCTCACTGAATTAAATTAAATATATTTTCCAGCAAACCTGTTTAACATGGAGATGTTTATATGAACTATGATGTTATGAATAGTCCAGTTTCGTACTCTTGACCTTGACGCTTTCTCCATCCCTTTTCCCTCCAATAATTATTTGCATGTTTTTCTGTCTTGTTTCTTACTTGATCCTTGGTATGTGTACATGCATCCAAAGACATGTCCCATCACATTTTAAGAACACGTGTACAAATGCTCTGTATAAAACTCAGGGCAATCATCTCTCAGCTGCTTGTTCAAAGCTGTTGTCTATATGGATGAAATCCTTTGCTTATTTTCAGTACTTCCCAGGAAGGGATGGAACTATCACAAAACCGATACACCGGTTGAAATCCTGCTGTGCAACTTACACCACATAAGTTGCACAACAGGATTAATTCCTGATTTTTCGTCCGATTTTTAATTGGAAGCCAAACATTTCCTATTCCCCTTCAATGGTCCAAATGCTCTCTTGGGAACTCTTTTTAATGTGGGGAAGCCATTGGGGGCTGCAGTAAGAGGAGAAGTGTTTAATTCCTGAACATTGCTGCCACCAGTAAAATCATCTTGGCAGCACCAATTATTGGAAATTAAGAACTACCTCCCCATCCTACAGCCCTCCGGTGGTTTCTCCACAATGATGGGAATCCCAAGGGAGTCTCATGCTCTTCGGGGGGAATTAGAAAAAAATTAATTTCTGAAAAATCACTACGGCTGATGGCGTTATCAATCCAATGGAACGTGCATTGTGTGACAGGATTTCTGCATCGTCAGGTGAAACCAGTGATGATTATCCAAGTAAGTGGATGATGTGTATTCAGTGGGACTTTTGTTGTAGATGCTGTCACAGACATGCATTAAAGGTATTTATCTCACAGTGCCTTGCAAACATAGCACAGTGGGCCATTGAGGGTTACAAAATGTCATTACTACAGGCTGCCTCACCCTTCTGGCTATGCTGAATAATCAAATAGGTTTGCCAACGGAATCAACCTATGTTCAATCAAATTCTTGTGCTTTAGCCTTTATCCCATTTTTTTCTGGCTCCCATAGTTCCTAGAAACCATAGGCTAACAGGTATCTCTTTTTAGGGAAAGCAAGAGAGAGTGCTTAAGAGGAATCCTGCCATTATTGCAGGACAATTCTGTATTTTAAGTCCTCCATATTAAATCCTGAACAAATGGATATATTCATTATTTGAGGGGAGACAGTAACAAAGTGCATGTTTTGTGGGGGGAAATAGAATAAAAAGAAATTTTGTTGGGCTTTGTACAAAAGGAGATTGATGAGGAAGTGGAAAGTAACAAGTTTTTTTTAATAAGCATGTGTAAAACTGATACAAACAGGTTTATTAAAAAATCTGTGACCTTCCACTTTCTCATCAATCTTCTTTTGTACAAAGCCCAATGAAATTTCTTTTTATTTTATTCCCCCCCCCCCACAAAACATGCATTTTGTCACTCTAAAATACTCATTTTCAATTAATTTCAAACTTAAATAGCACCAAGTGTGTGCATTTTAAACTAAAATGTGCATTTTGGCACATTTTCTTTGAGCCAAAAATTATACTACAGAATTTGGTGAAGATGTGATGCAGAGAATAACTCTGTTCTGATCCGGGAAGTGCAAATCAGATGTGTTTGCATAGAAATGGAGACTGAATGAAATTAGCAAGCACTGCTAGGTGCCAGCCCCTTAGATATATAGAATCCGACCCCTCTAAGGCTTTAAATTATCCAGATTATAGGACAGGCAACTTCATTCAGCTGAAAAAGGCAAGCAGAAATCTCCAGACGTATTGCCAGATGCTTTGAATTACTGGATGGCCACAGCTAATGCCATGTATTTTTCCGTCCTTAGATGATTCTCTTTTTTCAAATCAATAATAATAAATAAAATAAAAGCAACCTAGTAACTTACATTTAGAACCTTATATGCTTTGGCAGAAATGAAAAGCATTTGCCTGGCAGCATGGCAAACATTAATGTTTAAGTTTACACAATTACAATATTAAGGTAGCCAAAACAAAGCCAAACAGCTTTGGGAAACCACTAGAGGGCAGAATTAGGAATAAGAAAAGTAAATTCTGGAAGTAAAAATATATTCTTAGAATGAAGAACTAAGCAGAATAAGAAATGAAAACAAAAAGTAAATTCAAGAAATAAAGTTGCATGTGTTCTGAATCTTATTTTTTCTGAATAGCTTGGTTCTGTTCACTTCAGTGGTACCACTACATCTGGTTCATTGTTTGCTTTTTTCTCCTGCATGCTGAAGTTTATCTCACCTGCTTCAACATTTCCTTTCCTTTCCTTTATTTTAAATCAATATAGTAGATCCTCTAAGGACTGACACCGAGATCAGAGAAAATGTGATGATGTAGGCACAAAGTCAGAAAGAGTACCTTTCGCTTCTTATTTGTGTGCAGTGTGTCCCAGGCTTATCGTTTCCATTTCTCAGTGGGCACAAGAAGTTGGTAGACCCATGGGTGAGGAGTGAAAGTTGATGGCAGCGAAGTGGCTGGAACCCTGAACAGAACACTCCTCACGGCAACATTTTGTTGCAGGGCTCTACTTAATGGCTAAAATCCTACTCAGCATTTACACTGGCATTAATACAGTTAGCATATATCTGACTGGTATATTGGCGCAAGTTAAAATATTAGTATAGGCATTTCCTCTTGTACACCTTCCTCAGTGTGCTACAGCAGATACATGGGCTAACTTCTTAACTTGGGGAAATTTACCATGAGATTTATGCCAGTTGCATTATGCTGGCAATATGATTTTGGTCAATATCCTCAAAGTTAAGGATAGGCAAATTAGCCTTTCCATAGAAGAAAGGAAGTCCTTTATGCAGCTAAGGAACTGACTTTGTGGATTCCTCAATTTCATTATATGTGCGGAATATTGTTTGTTTCATGAGAAAAAGCAGTAGTTCTTTCTCAGCTAGCGGCCGTGTCAAAGAAATGTAAAACCATGACTCAGAATGGTTAGGGTTTACATAAATAATTTTTAGTACTTTTTCTACATAACATGCATTGCTGTCTCTCTTAGGATTTAATACCAGACTGATTTTTCTACCCATTTTACAGATGGAGCGCTGAGGGTGATGCTGCTTTGTATACTGAAATGAAACAAAACCCATAGATCTAGCACTGTAACAGACTACGGAGGGGTTCCAAATAGACTTGGTGGATGAAGATCTGTCTGGCACCTCCCTTTCTGTAAAACCATGATGCACCCAGGCAGCTGTTCTCCCATTGAAAGAAATGTGATCTCATGTTGATTTTGGCATTAGAGAAGGGATCCACCCAACACATCTCCTCTGTGGAATGAAGCCAAGTTAAAGGGCAAATGCAGCTTGATGGCACATTGTAACAATTACACCGAAAAAACACAAATTTCTAAAATGAAGATAAATAGAACAAGCAGTTGAGAATGATGGTGAAGCCAGGAATGCTGGGATATGAATGGGATAGGGGAGAAATAACAGTGACAGTTTGCTTTCTCAGTTCCATTGGCAACCTGTGGTCCAAGTGGTCACAACCCCCTCACCCCAAAATTCTGAGACAAGTTGCCCCAGCTCATTGGTGGTGTGTATTTGTGTCACTTGCTCTGACCCTTCAATACGGGTCGCCAAAAGGCCCCCCCCCCACATGTGTTCCCACAGGAGACAATGACATGGCTCTTCATCTTTACCTCACAACCCTTATGAGCAGTCCTGTGTGAAGACAGCGGTCATCTTTTAAAAAGTAAAATTAACTATGGCATACTCTGTAGGCCACCACAAGGGAGAAAAACATGGATAGATTTGGTGAGCAAACTTTCCATCTTGCTCTCCAGCCTTGCAATTCTGTTCAAATCTACTTATCATAGAATGCTATAATAGTTGACAGTGGAAGCTGCAAAAAAGAAACACAAATTCCTCACAGAGTGTGAGATGTCTGACAGAAACATAGCTTTGCCTCCCAACCTCACCATTCTCTTCTCTCTGAACTTTCTATTCTCACGCTGTTCTGTCCTTCACCCTTTGAACCGACACCAGTAACATCAGGTTTTTTTAAAATAGAAATGGTTGGCTGACAAAAATATAACTGATACATACAAATGGATGGGCAGGAAACAAGTAGTGACAGACAACTGTGCTTAAAATAATTCAGTTCTTCAGAAAACCTCTGGTTTATGAATGTGGCATATTGTGCTTCTGTGCCCAATTAAAAAAAGCCAGGAAATGGCCCAATATTGCTGTACAATATCATGCCTGCATTGCTAGTACAAAAAAGTACCCAAAGCTTTATGTAACAAAAGGCAGCCTGAATGTTGACAACACCAAAGGCAGCAGTCAAGATGGTCTACCGGATACCTCTTGTGTTCACTGCCATTCACAAAGTGACAGCATGCAAGGGAAAATCCCAGAAGCTGATTCCTTTTTTCATCAGTCAACCACTTTTAACCCAAGCACAAATGAATTATCAGGGCTGTTTTTCAACAAGTGTGAATGGTAGTGAGCAGAAGTTTTATTCATAAAAGGCACAGGTCAGAGTCCTTCCAGTGTTCATGTAAGGCTTGCAAAACTTGCTGCATATAATTGAGACAAATGAATGGGGTGCCAAGCCAGAGCACCCTTGCACAATCAAGATTTGTTTTCGCACCTTATGTTTAGCCACAAGAAGCAGTGGCAATTTATGCAAACATTATGCAAATACCAGTAAGATTCCAGTCACTGTTTTTTTGTCTATGCTGTTGCTGAAGAAAAAGGGCTGGCCTTTCAATTCTCATAAAGGAGTGAAAAATCTTGCAGCGTTTTGAGGGGGTCTCTTAATGCATCAGTACACATTTTGTCATGGAGGATGTGAAATTTCATGAGTTCTTCATAACACCCATCACGTGCATGCCACCAATACATAATCCAGCCACATCTGCCTTGACAGATGTGTGTCTAGGCCATGTTAATATAGCACAACATAGTCACACATTCCACTCTGTACTCTTACCTGTAATATTTCTGAATGCTTTGAGGGTGATGATAAGCTTCTTTTCCTAAATATATTAGAATAACAACAACAACAACAACAACAACAACTTAAAAACTGGTCCTCATAAGAGTTCCTCTGCTTATGGAGAACTGGAAGTATACCAGCTATGCATGGTCACAGAGCATTTAAGAGTGTAAGTATTGTTTCCAGTACGATCCTGGCAATATAAGCTAGGGAGTATGAGAGGGAAGTGTAAAAAGAGGGGACAAAATAATGCTTGCTTCAGTGGAGGAAAACAGTGGTAAGCAAGTAGACAGTTGCTGAAGGTTAAAAAGCCCTAAAATCTGTCACTAACATTCAGCCCAACTTACCAGTATTAACATAAAATATAGTCGTATTTTCTGCAGAAATCTCTCTTTCTCTCTCTTTCTCCCTCTGTCTCAGAGGTGGGGACATGTTAAAAGATCAACTTGACAGCTGAACTCTCTGCTGTAGAAGATACTATTTCTCAGTTCAAAATGAAGGATACTACATCAACCTTCCAAAGGGCCCAGTTGATAGACTGCAGGGTCAGTGAACTTCTCGGTTATTTTCTTCCACAGATAGCTATATCCAGTTAGGCCAAACACAGGCAGCTTGGGTGTGGCCAAGGCCATTTTTCAGATTGGCCAGTTGCATGGGGACTGCATTCTGCTGGGGTGTAGCTAAAGTGGAAAGGAGTATGGACAAGAGAGCAAATTAGCTGATTTTCTTTTTTGCTTTTTTGCTTTTAAAAAATTGAATGTATGTTACAGTATTTAAGCACTATGATGGAATCTAAAAGAGGTATAAACATATAAAAGCAGTACGTAATATGAAAAACATGTGAGCATATGGAAATGTATAGGCAATATATGCTGAACTGATAGATAAAAAGATTTGATCCTATGCAATTTAAAAGAATTTCTATTTTGTCATTAAACATTATTCTTATGTAAATTAATTTTGTACCATGCATGAATTTCTATAGGCACACCTACTAATTAATTTATGATAAATAATATATTCTTAATATGTAAAACTTCATTTTTAGTTAATAAAATATTATTCATTCTGTGAAAATTAAATATATTTATCTACTATGCTGGAGCGCAGCCTATTCTAAGCCATGCAGCCTTCCAGCTCAGCCTTTCTCCAGATGAGCATGTTAGGTATGGGTCTGGCAGGCAGAACTCTCCATTCTGGAATTTAGAATTTTTTTAAATAGATGAATGGTATAATGAAATATGGAATATAGCTATAAATGATAAGTTAACTTGTAACTTAAAGGTTAAGAAAGGAGAGATGAAAAAGAATAATTTTTATGATATATGGGGCAAATTTTTGGAATATGTGTTAACAAGAGGAAAAGGGAAAGCTCCAAATCAAGAATCAATTCAGTTCTGGAGAAGAGGACAATAAAAGAAGAAGAAGAATATAGATGGAGGAAGAAGAAGATTATTGCAAGAGGTCCCATCTGTGGTGGTGCTGAACACAGTTAATTTGTATTTTGGTTTATGTATTTTATGTTTATGTTTATGTTATAGTTTAAAAAAATTAAATTTTTTTAAAAAGAATTTTTTTTATAAAAGAATATTACTTGCCTAGGTTGGAATCCAATACATACATTGGAAGAGAGGTGTATTGGGTTTTGTACGTTAATGTCAATTGCCCAGAGTAGAGCTTTGCACAAATCAGGTGGTATATAAATAACTGAAACAAACAAACAAACATATGTTTTGTGACACAAGTCGTAATTTACAACCAGAGATAAAGAGGTTTATGTTGTCCATTCATTGATTAGCTAAAATATCTTTCCTTACCTAGCCCCAGGACTGGCTTCAAGCTTGCGCTGTGTTGCTGGAAGAAACACTAGTTTTTGAGGGATTTAAAGAATGCTGTAGAAAGCAATATATCCTTCTCCTTACTTATGTAAGCCTAGATCTTTTACAGCTAGAGTTATTAAAATGTTAGTGGTGATAATATTCCCTCTGGAGAATATAGAAAAAAAGTGTATTAGGGTTTAGCGTCTGTACTTGAAGGGCTGGAAGTACAGATGCTGTGGCTTATGGACTCAGAAGTACATCATACCAATTACTTACTGCCAACTGAATATGTAGATGGTAACAGCTCCTTATTTCTCATCACTGGAGGAAGTACTAAATATAGCTGCCAATCACTTGACCAAAACAGTTCAGTTTCTATACTGTAATCAAACAAAATCATTTTCTCTAATTTTGCAGTTTCTTGGGGTTTTTAAGTTCTAAAATGTATATCTATATTCAACAGCTCTTTCATCCTAATTCTCTTCTGCAGGTAAATTATTACTATTAATGTACATTTATACACTACCCTTCAATCAAGTTCCCAAGGCAGTTTATGTATGGTTTAAAGAAAATAATTGTATTTGAATTCTATCTCTCCTTCTGGCAGCTGAAGGTGGCATGTGTGGCTCTTGCGTCCACTTTTTCTTCACAACAAACCTAGTAGTGTAGTTCAGAATGAGAGCAAGTGACTAGTCCAATCCATATCTTTGAAGTTCCAGTCCAAAATGTTTCCACTAAAACATAGTGGATCTCCACAAATTACATTTATAGTTAACCATGGGTTTTCCCTCTCTGATGTGTGTAACTCTTTTATGAATGGAATGGGGATTCTAACAGAGTGCAGTGGAGGGAGAAAAGGCAATTCTATTGGTTCTTCCTTTCCATCAGCTAACAACACCCGCTCCCTCAGACTGGAAAAGCTCAGAAACAGGCCACTCCATCAGCTGTACTGAGGGGCCAGCTTTTTCTTTTCCCTGGAATCATTTTATTGGGAACTGCTCACTGTGATAACTTTGGTTTTTGCACATGGATTTGTAAAACTTTGTTCCTCCTCCCTCCACACACAGGTTTTCTTTTTTTGATATGACTTTTAAGATATGATTTGATAATCTTGTCTTTCAATATATGGTTTGATTGGATAATCTTGTCATTAATTGCCCACATGACAATTAGCATCAGGAAAAGCTTCCCACTAGTGCCAACTGGACATTTTTCCTAGTATAAATTCCTATACTTTTACAGAGATCACAGCTGGGGAGTGAATCTTAAATGTTTACTTTCCACACACTGTGTTGCCAAAGACAGTTCCCAACCTGTCCACATTATTAATTTAAAATAACAATGAGATTGCTAATCATGTTGTTAGCATCACTTTTATTTAGGACCTTAGACCTGTAAGAAAAGAGGCTTGTTGATCTGTAAACTCCAGTGTGAGCTATTTTGGCTGTAGGGTAAAAATGCTTTAACTAAATTAATGGATAACTGTTGGCTAACATAGTTTATAAAATATTGGAGGAACAATTCTCTTGCTTCTTGCAATCAAACTGCATGGCAAAAAGAGATGTAAGATTTAAAGCTTTGATAACTAAAAGCATGGAGAGTAGAGAAAGCGATAGTTTTAAAAGTTTCTGACTGTACTCATTGCAATCTCTGTTTGCAGGAGTGAACAATGAACCATAGTGGCTTGTCTAAAAGGAATAATAGTTTAAAAACCCATCAGGTTACTTCAGAGTTTCAAAAGCAATTTTTGTGACTGTGATGGAAAGAAACAAAGCCATTGCTACTGTACTTTCTTTTCAAATTTTTCATTGAGGGGGAAAACTGAGGTAGGGGTTATTTCTAGAAATTAGTTTCAACACTTTACAAATTTCTCTCTTGGATTTCAGATATTCACAGCTGCTGGCAAAATAGTCAGCAAGCAGATTATTAGCTATATTTAAAGCACTATATTCCCACTTCCACTCCCTCAAACTGTGCTGTTGTCTGTTGTAGCTTTCAAATTTCACCCACACGTTCAGAAGCCTCTGGACGACCTATTTTTTAAAATGCAATATTTTTCCAGTTCACCTATCACTTGGCAAATCTACTTGGCAGCCCTGGTACACCTGCATATTGAGTTACAGAGTCTGAACCTTGTATCAAACTTAAAATAAACTCAAACACATCAATTAACACCCTGTTGCAATTATCCAAGGTAACCCAAGTCTTTCCCAGTGTTTTGTTTTAAAATAAACCAATGCTTACAGCATTAACTGATTTCTCTTTGTATCCTTATTGAAAAAGGAGCTTAAATATTAATATGCAGTTTTCCCCTGGAAAACCAGGCATGTTTGATTGATTTTTCAATAGAGCTTTCATACCAAATTTGGAAATGAAAATACTTAGAACTTATTGCCATGGTTCATCATCAAAGCTCTCTGTCTCTACAAACAGATTAATAATTCTTTTGTTTGTCTTCTTCTTTATTGTGTTTTCTCTTGCCCCTCAGGTTCTCTTTCAAGGTTACTTTTTCCTTAATAAACATCTTTCCATTTCCATACCTACCCTGGTCTAACTTTTTTAAAAAATTCACACCAAATAAAATCTCCCTCATTTCTTCCTTTAATTTTTCTAATATAGCATATATAATCTCACAAGGTATGTGGTATGCTCTGTGGTACACCCCTATTCTTCACCATTAAAGAAATGAAACCTGTTAGTTAATCTTGTTGAGGTTTTTGCAACCTGGCATGCTGCCTCTAATAGGTGTGGCTGGGAGGGATCTTTCTGGGCTGGGGTGACTGTCGATCTATCCAGCAATAACCAATAGTTCCCTCCTGCCTCTGATTCAAAGAGAGCCCTGCCTCTTTACTCTGCCCTTTTCCCTTCTCTTTACATTTGTTTGAAGTAGTCTAGAGTCTTTTAAGGCCTGCTGTTGAAAGCAGTCAGTCATGTTTTATCAGTTTGCTGTTTGATCAGTTCAATTGTAAGTAATGAAACCTTTTATTCTTTCTACTATTAATTTCTCATAACAATTTATTGAGACTGTAAGTGCCAGGTTATGAGAGAAAAGGGCTGGTGTTCTCTGGAGATCTTGAAGCTTATTCTGCTCTGTGAATCTCTGCATTTCTGCTATGCAGCTAGAGAAATTTAAGCAGACATGCAAAACTCTGCAACAACTCTCACTACAGTAAAGTGTTTTTTTATTATGTCCTATTAAGCCAGAACTGATTTATAGTGACCCTTTCAGGGCTTTCAACGTAAATAAAGCATTTAAAAGTAAATAAGGCTAGGAGCCTCATGGTGCAGTGGTTAAACTGCTGTACTGGAGCCAAAACTGTGCTCATGACCGGGGGTTCTATCCCAGGTAGCCACCTCAAGGTTGACTCAGCCTTCTATCCTTCCAAGGTCAGTAAAATGAGTACCCAGCTCGCTGGGGGGGGGGGGGGCGGCAATCTGTTGCCTGCATAATTAACTTGTAAACTGCCAAGAGAGTGCTTTAAGCGCTATGGGGTGGTAAAAAAGCAGCACACTTTGCTTTTGCTTTGCTTTTAAGGAGTGGTTATAACAACAACCCCACACTCCCAGTGAGTTTCCATGGCTGAGCAGGGATTTGAACCCAGGACTTCTGAGTTCTACTCCATTATTCTATCCATTATACCACACTGGGTACCCATGATAAATGACAGTACTTGAAATTTTAAATATGACTTCTATCTTTTATGGTTGTAAGAAGGACTACAAGTCATATAGGAAACAGGAGATGGATGGCAGAAGGGAGGTGTTACTTTTTAAAGCACAAGCCAGTAGAACAAGCAAGTAATAAACTTTATTTTAGGTGTGTACCCCTTGCATGTAATATCATATAATACTTTATTTTATTTACCATTTATTTCAGGTACTTATATACTATCCAGCTTTGTGCCAAACATGACTCTGGGTGGTTAACAATAAATAAGAAAATCAACCCTCCCAAACCAAACACCACACAATAAACTCCCTTTACCAACACCAACAAAAATTAAACCCAAGACCAGAAATCTAAGTTATGTTAGAACAAGTCTGTAATTAATACTGGAGGGGGGTTGTTGTCTTTAAATGCTTCTTTAGTTATATGTCAGAGGTATAAATGCATAACCAGAATACTTCCATAGCTCATTTCTGCCCACCCAGAGAAAAAAGAATGCCTAAGATTGGGAGGTTTATTTGTTAGATTAAATAACAGAGATCTCAATCTATTCATCTAGAGTAGACCTGCTGAATTAGATATTGAATGGTGAGGTCAGCCCACGCTAGTTTAAATCCTTCCCATTCAAAGGCTGTATTTTACTTTGGACTACGGACATGTTGTGGTCTGTAGCTTTCAGTTGATATGTGTGCCATGAGAGAAAATGACAGCTTTGGCTGATTAAGTTGACCCTGCAAATTAAAGGGCACATTTGGGTTATTGTAGTCACTGTAATATGGGGCTGTCAAGCCTCATGGGATCCCTATGCTTCTCTGGATCTCCACGTGAGGTGGGAAATTGTTGTCCTGCTGCCTGTACCGGTTGAGGTAACTCCATTGCCAGGCTGGTCACACATGCTTTAAAGGAGAGTACTGGAAATGTCTCTTCATTTGCATCCTGTAGTTTTGGCAACAAACCAAGAGTGTCACATTCTGGCTGGGCCTGTGAAGTTCTGGCCAGCTGGCAATCCCATATTGTCGGCTCCTAATGATGCTCCCTCTTTATTTCTTTTGGACTGTTTCCACTTTAGCCAAAGGCAAGACTGAAAACTGTAAGCTGAACCCTCTGTTTGTGTCACATTTCAGGAGATGGAGATAGTTATTTTCTTAACTTGGTTTGAGGACCTTGGCTAGTACAGATATTTAGCAACAACAGCTTCACCCACATGTCACTTTTCAGCCAAACAATTATGGCTTAATAAGAAAGAATATGAGCAAGCATGGGTTATACATACAACCTCTTTGTTCCTACATCCTGCCTTCCTTTGCTAGAGCTCAGATAAGATAGCCTTTTGGAATAAAACTCCCCAAATTCCCTAGAAACATGGTTACTTGCTCTGCATTATAGACAAGCAGATAATGAGGCTGGAGAAAGGATACCTTTTTGTGATGATCAAATCTGGGATGAGGATTAGATGTATTCAAACTTGCCAGGTTTGTAAACCATCTTTGAACAGAGGTTTGCTGACTTATAAATCCACACTTAATTATAATTCATGGTTGAGATATCCCAGGAAGTTATCTCACAGGAAGTAGTGAGACTTCTTTCCTTTTTTAATTTTTTTATTCATTTTTAATAAGAATAGGAGTTGGGGTGTGTATACAAGGGGGCAGGAGGGGGATGGGTAAGGATAGGGGAAAGGTAAAATTCCAGAGAGCAAAAGAGTATTCTTACATCCGCTTACACAGTTACGCTAAAAAGGGAAATCACCCACAAAAGAGAAAAATATAACAATTTTTCCAGAATATCTATAGTTACTAATCTCTCCATTCCCTTGGACCTTCTCATTCTTATTTTATCTATACTTTCCAATCCAGGAAGTAGTGAGATTTCAAAGGAAACATTATTATGTACTTGTGAGGAGAAAGTGAACAGGCTGCATCCATAGGGATGATCCACAATGTTTTGCTGCTTGAGACGAAGGACAAGATAGAAGTAAGCAGGGCTGATATTTGAATTTTACTTCAGCACTGGCAATGGGACAGTCTTGTACTCTGCACCTGACAGTAGCAGCCTAGTGTTAGGAGTCCACAAGAAGAGGTAACTACATCTGTGTCCTGCAACTGAGGGGAACAGGTGTTTGGGAGTAGTAAAAGCTAGAGGTCTGCTACTGCTGCCCTCAGGATTTTCCACCTGAGGCAGTTGCCTCATTCTAATCTCAGGATCAACCCTGCCCATGTGCTTGTGCATAGCTCATTCACATCACAGTTTATTAAACCAAGAAGGCTATGGAATTTAGCTTCTCCTCATAGTATTATCATGTTGGACTTAGTCTGCACATAAAGATGTAATGCACACAAAAGGCTAGACACCACTGTGGATTGGTTGCTGAGGAATGGAACTAAAGCTGAATTTGAACAAGACAGACGTGTTGCTAGCTGACAACCAATGTATTGTAGGAGAAGTAGACCTTTTTGTTGAGCAGGATCTATATTTGCTAGCTTGGAGAGAACTACTCTCTTCCTCACAAATCAAGACTAGTGGTGTAATAAACCTTTATAGTTTTTGATGCAAGAATAATACACATTCAAAGTCATGGATCAGTATCCTGAATAAGGCACAGTTATAACAAGTCGATAATTTTTAAAAAATGTTGGAGTTACTATTTTGCACACAATGTGATGGAGCATTTTACAACTGGACAGGTATGAAGCTGTTGCTCAAAGGGACTATTGCATTTCATCCCTTTTTTTGTCTTCTTTTTGCAGTTGGCTTAGAGAGGAACCTTTATAAGCAGAGCTTGAGAAACTGACTTTAGATTCTCAATGAAAAAGAAAAAATGTTCTCCAAAACCTGGGGTTTAATAATTTTATTGGATAATTCAAATACAAAAAACAGGTGAGTGTTTGAGTCAAGCAGGACTCTTCACAAGGCTGGGCATTGCAGTGCTTGAGTGGGCAGGTGGAGAAACAGAATAGTCCGAAAACATATCCTAACCAGATGTTACAGTGTTAAGATGCAAGTAAAAATAAATGTCCCAAGATGGAGACTGCAAGCTTGTTGCAGCAGTTGGAGGTGTCTGGTTTCACTTCAGGCAAAGTAGGATGAATTGTCTTTCCCCATGTCCATAGACAAAGGGTCCACCTCTTCGGTTCAATAAAGCTTCATCCCTAATTAGTGTGGTGCTTCAGGTGATATGGAGGACTGTATCCTGTGGCAAGGTTTCAAGATTCAACTGCCAGCCCAGTCAGATTCCATATATTGACTAGAAGATGGGTGCCATCTTGTCCATCACTAAAGGCAGCAAAGCATATGTCTTCTTGTGGGAGTTATGGAAAAATGCTGCTGTTTGGCTTTTGTTGAGGAGATTCAAGGTTCTGAGAGACTACTCAACTCTGAATGCAAGGTTCTTGCTCAGCTGGGCTTCTGAACACAGGTCAAGAGTTCTATTTACTGCCTGTAAAGACTTAAAGCATTATGGTCCTAAGTGCGTCTTAGGGTGTTTGCTCTTGTCAAAGACACAGCTTTTGAGATCCACTCAAGATACTTTGCCTGGTTTCCATCTAGTTGTAAAGGGAAAAGTGCAGGGATGCTCAGAGCCCCCCTTTTTTTCATTGATGGTACCACAGTGAGGCAGCTCACATTGCTGCTCACATTGCAACCCTAAGCATTACGAAGGAATACACCCCTGGTTCAATGGAGCTTACTCTCTAGCAAGTGTGTTTATGACAACAGTACAAATTTTTAAATTTCAGTTGAATGTAATTCTGACCCAAGATGTTAAAAATGCTTTTCCTTTTCCTGATTGTTGAAAAGGCTGGTATTTTAACTTTTTGTGTAACTGTAATGCAATTCTGCCAAAATATTTGTATACTGCATAGGATCTTTTTCATAGAAGTGCAGCTGACATATTTTTTAAGAAAATCAAATCAGTGCTAAATCTGTGATAAGCATTTATTTTCAAGCTGGATATTCAAACAAAATAAGTCATATCTGAACCAATCTCAGTTTCAGCTCCCACCTAAAGCTTATTCTTTCCTCCTCCTTGTATTCTTTATTGTTATATTTTATTTATTTCCCTGGAATTTTTTCCTCTATTATTCTCATTCCACACACCTTTAAAAAAAAAAAAACACCCGTAAGTAAAATGTATATTATTACAAATACTTTATTGAAGTAACACATCTCTGATGCCAGTTTATCCATGAGTAGGCTTCATTCTGAACCTTCCTTCAAGTTATTTTTGTTAACTCTAGCTGTTGGTTTCTAGTTTTTGTCGTGTCTGCTCTGTTGCTTCTTAACTTTCTCTTTTCTCTAATTTTGTTCTGTTTCCATGTTGTCAGGTTTTCCTCTTAATCTTCATTTTTGACATTTCCTGCCTATTAGACAGTTCATCCTTTCATTTCTGACTCCTGTTTTCTCCCTAGCCTTTTGTCTCCTTTGACATATGTTAATGAGTGGATCCTGAAGCTTTTCAAACAGTATCAAAGGAAAGGTGAGAAGGCCAAAAAAGGTCAAAGAAGATGACAATGAGGACAAAGGAGAAAAACAAATAGCTTAGACTTGTGGTCATCTCTAAATCACATCTGAAGGATAATGCCTAACCTTGAACTTAGACAACAATTATTTCTGTTAACGCAAAGGCTCAGTTCCATGAAGGCAGTTAAGTACAGAAAGCAATAAAGAGAGACGTGTTTTCCTTACAGCAAATCTAGCTCAAAAACCTGAGAGAAAAGCCTTGTTATTATTACTAAAAGTGTTATCAAAACCAAAAATGGTTTACACTGATGTGTGGTTATGGGAAACAAAAAACTGAGTCTAGAATAAAATGTATTTATTTACCGTGTTTTCCCGTAAATAAGACAGGGTCTTATATTAATTTTTGCTCCAAAAAACGCATTAGGGCTTGTTTTCAGGGGATGTTTTATTTTTTTCATGTACAACAATCTACATTTATTCAAACAATCATGTCATCTTCTGGTTTCTGCACAATGCTGCACAATGGTGGAGGGCGGGGTTTCACTTAACTGGGGCTTATTTTGGGGGTAGGGCTTATATTACGAGCATTCTGAAAAATCATACCAGGGCTTATTTTCAGGTTAGGTCTTATTTTTGGGGAAACAGGGTATTTATTACTTTAATTAATATACCACACCTTTAGTGCCAAAGCACTATTCTGGGTGGTTTACAATGCCATTATCATGTTTATATACAGGCAAATTTATGTTTGAGATGAAAACAGTGAGCATGTAGAATACAAGAAAGCCCACATAAGACAAATTATCTAGTTTGGGCACTACTGCATTGGGTATGAGCATCTTCTAATACTGTTTCCCCACCATGAAATGGGTATTTGGAAATATCCAGGAAACAGCTTAAGGTGTCAAGTTTATTTGTTGGAATCAGTGGCCAGAGATGTACATGAAATGTCTCAGTTGGGAAAAGGTTCCTGTAGCTTAGGAAGATGTATTTCAGATTTGTTCTTGATCTAAGGCAGGAAAGCTTTGCACCTCAGTTCATTTTTCTCTCCATCTCCAACCCCCGAAGTACTGTATTTTATATGTTTAAAACAACAGTGGGAAATCATACAATGGAATTAACTACTTGTAAACAACTAAAGGGAAATCCCTATGTTACATAACATCTTCAGACACAGATTATAAATGTGGCTTTCATCAAGCATGAAAGGTGTGTGTATCAGAAATAGTATATGTGCCTTTTAAAAATACTTAAAGCAATGAGCAGGAACTGATTGTCTATTAACTTCTGATCTTTTTTTTAAATAGATTTTTTCCTCACAAACATTTCCTCTTATCTTTCAACTTGCAAAGAGCTGATAAGTATCAACTGTGTTATTTTGTGCATTTTGAATAGATCAAGTGAATGACAATGATTTAAAAGATGGAATTGAAATTATACCTGTAATAAAGATTTGAGTTAGTTTCATCTTCGTATATAGTTTTTGTATTGTTTTTATAGACCACCCTGGGAATTTTGAGTTGAAATACAATATTTAAACTAAATCTGTTCCATAGCTGCTTCAACATCATTCTCAGATGAGTTTACCTACGCTCCCATGTAACTGTTCTTAGGATGAGAACATAGTTGGCTATCTTTTATCTTTGCTATAAAAAACCCACTTCATTACATTAATTATTAGCAATGCACTCATTTCAATTTTAAAATATAAATCAGAATTATTAAAAATAGCCCAAAACATCTAGCCCTCCCAAATAACCCACATGGAAATGAACTAGAGAAGTGTGCAGTATTGCTAACATACAATTAACAGATGCTAAAAACAGTTAAAACAATGGTCTTCATATTCTTTTTATAAATTATAATTATGGGTAGTAGTTAAATTTTTAATAGATTAATTCCATGCTTAGGAAGGGATCCAATATTTGTCAGTTTAGGGAGAAGAAGCTCTAGGAGGTTTATGGGGAATATTTTAATCTAGTTAAATTAAAGTCCTGAGCCACTGCTGGAAATCTGTCGCTACATCCCCTTGTCACTTTGCCATCTGTCATCTTTGCACTGCTTTGAGCTTCCAAGAAAAGTTGTCATTGGTTCTAGGACAGAATATGAAGTCTCAGTATTGTTTATTTTAGACAGAGAAGTGGAGCATTGTGTTACATTGTCCCGTTCTGAGGCAAAAAACAACAACAAAAACAAAAAAAGGGCGGGGGGAATTGAAATCTGACATTATTTTCACATGAACTATTTTGAAATGTGTTTACCTAATGGCCATGTTCCTAAAGTGACTGAATTCAGGCCAGTTTCATTTTGCTATGCTTTTTATTTCCCCACACCTTGAATAGATCATAATTAAGGGGAAGTAAGCAAAACTACTGTATTGAGAAAATCATTTGGAGAGAGATCAAGTCATAAATTTTACACCAGAGGCAAATACTACAAAATGGAAAACCATTTTACCTGGAAAGGAATTTTTTCCAAGTTTGTTCCAAATTGTTTTTTTCCATGCTTCAGACTTACAGTAAAAGACAGTGCAACTTTCACATGTTTTGGATATAACAGTGGAAAATTAGACCTTTTTGATTAACAATTTGATACACAAATGAAAAGCAAATAGCAATAGAAATGAATCCAAACTTTTTTACTTTGTGTGTATGTATATGGTAGTTGGTAGTACAGAAGATTTAAGGTTAGTGATACTCTTAATACATTTTCCCCTGAACTTGGTTTCTTCCAGATATTTTATACATCAGCCCTAACCAACTGCTGGGAGTTGTAGTACAGCCAGAAGCTAGATCATGAATTGTTAAGGAGTTGTAGTCAAGGTTCTGGAAGTCACTAGTTTGAAAAAGGTTTGAGAACAATGCCACAGAAGATACAGATTAGACCTTTGTCTTTTAAAGAGGCATTTAAATGGAGCACCGTTATAAGGAATTAAAAAATGCAGTGTAATGAGAGGTATCAGGCAGGTTCTCATGGCAGGTTTTTCTGCAGGAATGCCTTCAAGCATGAGCTCCTGCATGGCTTGTAATTAATGCTGAGAAAAATGAAAGCTTTCATATTATCAGCCAATTGGCTACAATTTAACATGAGGGGAAGGGGAAAAAAGATGAACAAAACCTGCCCTTTCTTATACTGTAGATTCTATATAGGATACTACTACTACTACTACTACTACTACTACTACTACTACAAGTAGAGAAAAATTAAGGCAGTGAAAATGGAGAATATTTTGAAAACAACAGAAACAAAGGCTCAATATATGAAACAACAATTTGAAAATAAATTAAACAGCTTGAAAAACAAACCACTACATGGACAACACCTGAGAAATATTGATGGAAAGGATGATCATAATTCAAGATGGGCATGGCTAAAACTGGGGACCCTTAAGAAAGAAACCAAAGGCTTGATTTTTGTTGCACAAGAACAAGCACTCCAAACCAACATAATGAATGAAATCTAAGATCCAAGGAATCAGTGCTAACAGCAAATGTCGACTGTGCCAAGAAAAAGATGAAACTGTGTCACACCTCAATCTGCAAATGCCCAAAGATTGCACAAACAGATTATAAAATTAGACATGATAGAGTGGCAAAATTAGTGCACTGGTCATTATGCAAAAAATATAACTTGCTGGCCTCCAAACCCCTGTGGGAACATCAGGTAGAGAAGATATCAAAAAATGATGAAGTGAAGATCTTCTGCATCTAAACTGATAGGCAGCTTGAACATAACACACCAGACATAGTAGTAATAGAATGAAGAAATATCTGGATCATTGACATTACAATTCCAGGGGATGCCAGAGTTGAAAATAAAGAATTGGAAAAACTAACAAAATACAGAGATCTTGCAATCGAAACATCTTGTGTGTGGATGAAACACACTTCAGTAGCCCCCATAGTCACTGGGGCCTTGGGAACAATATCAAGAAATTTCACACAATATTATAAGCAGTTGCAGATCTCCGAAATAACACCACCAGAGCTACAAAACCCGGTAATATTGGGAACAGTATACATACTGTTTCTAAGTATTTAACAGACACTTGGGTTTTTGGTTAAGACTTGTATCTGTTATATAATGTGCCTGATATTTTTGAATAATAATAATAATAAACTATTTGTGTAGCGATGTTAACTAGACTGTGATTATAGTACTTATGACAGCCCACATCTTCTGTTATCTGATAACATTTCAATTATGTCAGTGGGAAGAAATTCAAATGCATCCATGTGAATGGATGGGTTAACTGGCTTTATGAATAGTTACAGATCCACTGCTGGTTGCTACTGACTGGATGATGCCTTATAATGTTTTATTTAAAAATAAAACAGCTCCCTGTAATTATCTCACATGCAATATCTAGAAAATCACATTTAAACTGGAGCTGAAACTAATGTGAAGGAACAGAATTTTCAAACACAGTTGCAACAATTCAGATATAATCTATGGTCTTTTAATTTGAATTTTTAACAACAGTGCCAGCTGTGGCTACTATCAGTTCCTTTAATAAAACCAGCAATCAATTGGATGACAAATGTAATGTCATATATTGACTTTGATGAATTAATCCTTAGTGTGATTGTATTAAAACTACTAGAACTTGGTATTCAGTTCAGTTCTCAAACTCGGTATTTGAAACCCAAATAGTGAACCTTTGCCAAACCTTGTGCAAAACTGTGTTTCAGGACCACGGCAATGCACAGTGCAACAGAGATTCTGAAACACTGGGATCAGTCACTCAGATTCATTATCCAGCAGGTCTGGCACTCTGCCTGGAATAATCATCCAAAGGAGACAGAAGTGCACAGGATTTCTTTGTGTATGGGTAGGGGAGGGGGCAAAACAAGCAATGTGAACTTGACTGTTGCTTCGTCAAAGCAAGCTTTTAAAAACAGCTGGTGTGTGCAATGTTTTTTATACTCTCTCATCCTCTTCAGGTTGGTTGTGATAATCCTATGTTATTTGTTGGCTAGATAATAAGTGCGATTGTAGGACAATGTATATTAGAACAATGCAATTATCTGTCAAGCCCAGTACTATAAACTGGTCTATCTAGCAGCTCTTCAAGGTTTGAAATATTTCACTGTCATGTTATTGCAGCCCTTAACTGGAGATGCAGGGAATTGATCTTGGAGCCTGCTGTATACAGGACATACACTTGGCCACAAAGCTGCAGTCAGTAGTGCTTTTAAGCACTTAAGAATGGAAATTTTATGGATCAGAGGGAGACAGAGATGAATTATGATTACACAGAGAACTGGCATCATATTTATTCTTGCATGGCTACATTACGGAGACCTGGAGTCCGACCTTCAGTCTTCATTTTTTCCATCTCCCTGGCCAGGAGTAGCCTCACCACAAGGTAGAGTATGTTTACCTTGGGGGGAGGCAACTCTCAGTTGTTTAATCTGCTCTGTTTATTCTTTGGGTGCCCAGTTTGGTGTAGTGGATAGAATGATGGTCTAGGACTCAGGGCACCTTGGTTTGTATCCCTGCTCGGCCACAGAAACTCACTGCGGGATGTGGAGAAGGGTAAAACCACTCCTTAAATATAATCTCACCTTGAAAAGGTCAGTTTCAATTTGACAGCATATAACACACATGACACTTATTCTTAGAAGAAGGAGCTAGTTTGCCAACTTGATTAAAAAACAAAACAAAAACAAACCATTGGTTACTGAACTGAGGCACAGGATGGAGTCAAGCCATACAAGAGCCAGCCTGTAGCAGAGGGGAATGTGCAGCAGCCCACCAGCTGTTCCCACTTGTGGAGGACAGAGTTTATGTACCATACTGCCTGACCCGCACACTCTAAGTTATCAGATACCCTGTCCTACTGCTAGTTTTTTTAAATTAAAATAATAATAATATAAGAAATAGAGCTGACACATCTCACTAGGCTGGAGAGTCTGCCAGGGGTCAGAAGTTTGACAGGCCAGCTGAGATCACCCAGAGCATATGTGGCTTATGGGGTTATGTGTCCTGAAAACTTGAGCAAGCTGCAAAATCCCAGAGTATCACCAGAAGAAAGGACTGGTAAATTACTTTTGAATATTTTATACCTACAAAACATTGGCAAAATTGCCATGTCAGAACTGATTTGGCAACAAATTATTGTTATCATTTACAAGAAATACAGTTAAATCACAATACATACACTGCAATTCATACACACAAAAACACACATCTGAATATATATGTAAATGCAAGCATATATTGTAAGAGACTGCCGCATTTTCACAAAATTAGTTTTTTCCCTCCACTTTCAAACCATGGGGCAACTTGTGATTAACAAAACCACAAAATTAACTAAACTACCTTCATTAAATTATATGATATACTGCAGTTCACTTGCTTGTGAGTTCATATGACTTACAAGTTAATGTATGCTGCTTTGCTAACACATTAGTTCCACCCCCATCCAGTGCTCTCTCCCCCCCAACTCTCCTCCCCGCTGAGGAGAGTGCTCTCTCTCCACCCCATGAGCCCTACTGTCACCTCAGTGCCCTTTCTCTTTTCTCTTACACCCTTATTCTTTCTATCACATTGGTCCCATCTCTTTCCACTCTAGCACTCACACAACTTGTATCAACTTAACTGAAGAGTCCACCAAATGCCTAGGGTCATGCACTACCAATAACTAGTTATCTTTGGGCCCCACTAGAGCTTTGAGGAAATTGATTTTGAGACATCACCAGTCCAGCTATTTAAGTTAGGAAATCAGTAGTATCCTGATGTTTCTGTCTCTTATAGTTTTGGGAGAAACAAACAATCAAGGCCCTTGGGGAACCAGTTTCAAAATATAACCAAGCCAAGAAGAAAATCAGTAATACCTCTGCAATATCTCTGTGTGGGGTTTTTGTTTGTTTGTTTGTTCTTCCTTGTTCAAAAATTGTTCAGGACAAGCAAACAAACTAAACTTGGGACTCAGGGGGGAATGATTTCAAGATAAAATCTCACCAGTTATTTAAATTGGGAGCTCAGTAGTATTTGTGCCAGGTATTTGTAGTATATGTTTGTAGGCTTCACCATTTCAGAAATCCTTTGAGCCTGTGGATGGTTCATTGAAGTGGTCATGTTTTAGTCCATCTGTATTTTTCTAGGTCACCTGTTTCACAAGAAGGGCAGCATCCTCACTGAAGGGAATTTTAACACCTATCAGGCTGGTAAGTAGGACTTTGTGCATGGGAATTTGGGTGTGTGACGAATAAACCTGGGAGAGGATAAGATTGGACCTCTCTGGCCTTTTATCCTCAGGTGAGAACCAACGTTTTATAAGGGAGTCTCTTGAGCAAGGACTTCATGAGAGATAAGCCCAAAACTTTATGAGAAACAAAAGCAACGGGGATTCAGTAACACAGAGTACATTGTTGTGATCCACCAGTGTTATTGCTGGTAGCAGTAATTTCATTTTTTTTAAAGCAAGAGAATATGACTTGAACCCAGGTCTTCTTTTTCAGAAAACTAAATACCTCTAAACAAACTAAATAATGATGTGACCTCTGTAGCTTTCCAAGAGCCTAGATGTGATGTGTCCTCTCCCTCACTCACAGAAAGAAATAACAGTCTTGTTAGTATGCCTACTTATGCATAATAAAAACCAAAACATGACAAGTCTTTCAAAACCAAAATTAGGAGGACCAAAGAGGGCACATATCTGCATAAATGTGCATATGTTAATTTATATAAAATGCAGTGCATTTCACCATGGTAAGAAAGACTTTGACTATGTGAATTGTGTGCTTGCTCAGTAAGCTAATGGTTGATAGATTTCTTCAAACAGCAGACACCTTTACACAGAGGATGACCTCTGTAATGTAAAGCCCATGGTCATCGTAAGCCTTATAATCAGGTATCTTATAAGCCTGAAATGCAACACAACAGCAACGACATTTTGATCTTGGCTCATTGAATGCATATGTACAATACTTATTGTTTTTAAAGCACCTTTTACAGATCTGAAGATTAGGAACACAAAAATGTATCCTGTGTCGCTTGCTTTGATGGTAAAATTACCAGTGATTTTGCAGCTTGTATCATTGTAGCAATTTCCAAGGTTCTATAGGGCTATCTTTTAAATAACTGTTACACACACAATTGAAAGTATTCCAAGTTTGTGTTGAAAATAAAGAGAAAAACTAGCTACAGCAATGCAAACATATATCAAGACAGGTACTTCATATACATGTGTCCCTTAAGATCCATTTGTCAGAAAGGCACTGTTGGAAGAGTACACTAGAGAAATGTCCCACGTTTCTGTACTCCCAAATGCCAGAATTCAGGTTGCTATTGTCTCCAAAACGTTGTCTTCTTAAATACAACAACAACAACAACAACAACAACAACAACAACAACAACAACAACAACAACAACAACAACAACAACAACAACAACAACAAGAAGAGGAACCCAACAATGTGAACAGATAAAAATTTAAACCCTGGAATACACAGTAACAGAGTAGGAGTCGTGTATCCATGGGGGATCCATTCCACAAATCTACCACAAATGCTTGAAACAGTGAACTCTTTATGTAACATACAAGGAGGTGGGACAAAGGCCACAAGAGGCAGGAAAAAGGACACAAGGCCCGCTCCTTATATGTTGTATATAGGACTGCAGTAAATCACCTATGACTATGGATACTGGGGTCCTACTGTTATACATAATGCTCACTACAAAAGAACTGTCCTTCCATTTTCTCAACACATAAATTGATGCCTACTACTTAATCAATAGCATTAGGGCTGGTACATATTTGCGCTGTCTGAGAAATAAAAGTATCATGTCTAGAGATGGACACAAACTGGAAAACCGGTGGTTTGTAATGGTCTGCAGTTCATTGCTAACCATGAACCCCCAGAAAAATGAACCAGTTTGCAGTTTGTTTTTCTGGTTAATGCCAGAGGGGGTGACCTGCCTCCTCTTCCTGCTCTTCCACCTGCCCACCCCCCTTCCCACTGCCTGTTGCCTCCCAACCTGGTTCTGCCACTGCTACTGCCGCCCCCTGCCCATCATTCTCAGAGACAGTAAGTCTGGTTTCTCTTCCAGGAGCCAGGCCTGCTGCTTCTGATCATGCACCCACCTTTCAGTCGGGCAGCAGGTGCATGCACTGAGGCAGCAGCCCTGGCTCTAAGAAGGGAAGCCAGGTTTTCTGCCTCTCCACATGCTCCTGCCACCCAGCTGATAGGTGGGAGCATGTGATGAGGTAACAGGCCCTGCTGTCTCTGAGGACGGTGACAGCAGTGGAGGCAGTGGCAGCAGGACCAGGTTACAGGGGGCAGTGGGAAGGGGGTGGGCGGACATCCCCTTTTGCTGAACAAAACTAAGCATTGAGGATGGAAAGTTTGGTGCTTTCTTTTGGTTTGGCAAAATGGGATCACCAAACTAGTTCATGAACCAAACCATGAAACTGCCTGATTCATTGGTTTTTCTGGCTCTTTATTTAGTTCGTGCCCATCTCTAATCTTCTCTCTCTGACTAATCCAAAACAAAAGAGCACAATCTCTTTTTTTAGGATTCTCTACTCCCTGGGTTCAATCAATTAGCGTATGGTAGTTAAACCAACACAGTTATCCTCACTTTTATTTGTGACTTTGTGGATACAGATACCTAATTTAGTCTGTTAGGAGGAGGGCCTACACTGGAGGAATTTACATTGCCAAAGACTGGACACTGTCAATTGAAACAGGTAAAGCTACACAATTTGACTACATCAACTGATCCATTGTTTAAGATAAACTCTAGAATGGACAATGTAATGAATTCAGCCAGCCAAAGAGCCTGTGTGCTCAGTCAAGATGGGTACAGCCCTTAGTTTACTATTTGAGCAGCTGCAGCCTTTTTGAGCTTTTTTGCTTGACTTAATAAAGATATCATCTTGGTAAGGATTTGGGAAATTCTTCAGTGCCAATATGGCTGTCCATTCTTTTGTTTGTTCATAAAATTATGTTTGATGTGCTAAACTTAATAATACCATTTGTTCACACAATAGTTACAGATTTCTTGAGTTTGTTTTTCAGTGTTTTACATTTTTGTTGCAAATAGAAATACAAGTTGGACTCTTTAACAAACCTAAAATAATGTACAGTAGTTTTCTTGCCAGTTTGTGAGAATCATAAGGGCTGAAGTTGAAAACAGAAGAAACCATTGATGTTATAGTGAAACAGAGAATGTTATTATGTACTCTGAACAGAAATAGAAAAAGAATGAAAATGGCATGCAACAGACAGCTGATAATTGTGTGGATGCCGTTTCACCTGCAGTTTTTCCATAGCAAAATTCTGGGCTCTATTTCTTGTTTTGCTATATTTCCAAACATGGTACAGTTGTTTTAACATCCTGCAGAGAGTGAAGGAATCTGAACTGAGACAAACACAAGGAGTCAGAGGCTGCCTCCTGTCAAAGACCCAGCAAATCTCCAACCAGATCCCTGTACCAAATACATGAAAATGTCATATTTGAAAGTTCCTTTCTGACATCAAGTCTTAAAAATATGCTTAGAGATCATGTTTTAGAGGTAAAGGTTGAGTAGCATTAGGTGACCACCTTGTCTCAAATATTTTATTCTCACTCTGAAATAAATCAGCCCAGCCAGCCCACTCCTCTGATGATGACAGCTGGGCAGACCTGACCTGAGGTGAGGGAACACCCCATTTTTCTGAATGGATGAACCATCACTGCATCCTAAGACAGGTGCTCCTGGTTCTGATCCTGCTATGGAAAGAAGGGCCTGCCTTCTGCCTGCATTCCCCTCCTGCTGTCTGTATGTTTGAATTCTGGCTTGCTTGCTCTGTGTGTATGTATCCGCTTTCACAATGCTTGTCAGCCTGAGTTCTTACCAGTACTGTGTGTTCCACCACACCCATCCGAAGGGACACCAGCCCCATAGAGGTAATGCTCAGGACCAACGTTCATTTTTCCCCCGCAAGGAGGTATGTGGGAATAAATAAATGAAAATGGCGAAGCTGGTTTCCACCTGCTCATTGATGTAGGCCTTATCCCTGGTGTGTAAGACCTCAGCAGTGGGGTGCCTCCCGGCCTCTGTGACTCCCGAGGGGTTCCTGATGGCCTGTGAGAAGGCGAGAGAGACCTGGCCGTGATCAAGAAGAAGAGGGGGGGGGGGGTCGGTGGGGTGGGTGGCTCAGAAAAGGCGGCACCTCTTCTCCCATTTTGCTGCATGCCCTGGCGAGCACCTCACGGGTCCCGCTGGCCGGCCCTTGGCCTCGAGTGCTGGAATGCAGCCCTGCCTGGCTCCCCCTTTCCTGCCTAGCCTGAGAGTCCGCGGGCGAAGCGAGGCGGGGAATGAGCCCAGAGGGGAGTGAAAAACCTGCCCTGTCTCACCGAGTTGGAGACGAGCCCGCCACCACCCTCTCTCTGCTCTCCTCAAAGTGCCACTCGGGCCGTGGGACCCTCGTTCCTCACACGAAGTCGCACTGCCCTGTTGCACCTCAGGGCAGAAGGCAGCTCCCTCCCTGACAGACATTATCCAAGGAAGCTGCCCTCGGAGATGCGGCAACAGACCAGGAACGGTCCCCGGGCGGGACTTGGTCAGGCGAAGGGGAAGGGGGAGAAGTTGGGCGAGGAGAGAGACTCCCTCCGCCGCGCCAACTCCTCTTGCCCACCCCCGCTTCTTCGCAGTCACCGCGGCTATTGACCAGAGGCTGAGCGGGCTGGAGGGACAGACATTTCCCAGCCCCTGGAAGCCCCAGCGCGAAGAGCGCGCCCTGAACAACAACAACACCCGCCTTCCCGCTCGCTCGCTCGCTCGCCTCTGCCACGCGCCGGGTGGGAAAGAGCGCGGCTGCCTTGACAGCGCGGCGGCGAGGAGGCGGGAGAGGCATCGCCGGCCGCGTCCCGCCCTTCCTCCCCCGCCCTTGTCCCCAGAGAGCGGGAGCGAGAGACGTGGGGAGCGGAGGGAGGGCTCAGACGCTAACTTCGGGAGTTTCCTTGGATTCCCTTGTATGGCAAAGCTCCTCTCCCCTAGGACTCCGCGTCCCCCTTCCTTCCTACAGGCGCCTCTCTTGGGCGGCTACCCCTTTCTCCCCTAGACCCTCTCTCTCTCGCTCTCTCGCTCGCTCTCTTCCAAGCCAGGCAAGCCAAGACGGAAATCTCTCTCTCCCCCCCCCCCCCCCACCCCCGACAACTCCCTCGCTCGGTCTTTCAATCGCCACCCCCCCCCCCGACTCCCACCCCTCCCTCTTCTCCTCAACCCTCCCTCCCTCCCTCCCTCTGCAATCAGGGGAATAAATCAGGAACGGAAACACGCACACGAAAACACACACGCGCACACACGGAGTGAGCCGAGATCTGTTACAAAAGTAGCCCTGATGGCGGCGGATCCGAGGAAGCTGAAGCTGCTGCCGGAGTAGCTCGCTCGCTGGCTCTCTTCTCCCGATTCTTCTCTCCCCTTCCCCCTCTCCACCCACAGATCTCGATCGCTTTCCTCCTCCCAGCCACCCCCAACGAGCCTGCCTCCGTAAGGCTGCCTGTGGCTTTCGACTGGAGCCAGGAGGAAGGAGAGGAGAGGGGCTTCGGCTTTGCGCCTCCACGATCTCTCTCCCCTTTTATGATTATCTGTTAAACTTTATCTCGAGCCTCATCCTCATCCTCATCGCCGCCCGCATCCCCCCCGCCACCCCCGCCACCCTTCTCCTCCCTTCCTCCGGCACTTGTGGGCAAGGGGCATCGATCTTCGATCAGGAAGATGGCTGCTGGCTGGTGGCTCTTCTTGAGCCTGACACTTTCCCAGTCCTTGGTGAGAAACATCTCCGCGGAAGGGCCCTTCCCTTCTGCCACAACGTAAGTCCCACCTGAGTCCGGCAGGGTTTGCTTGCGCTGTCGCTGGGGGAGCCGAGCCGGGTGGGTGGAGGAGGTTTTCCCGGGGAAAGGGGGACAGAGGGAAGTGGGAGGAGGGAGGAGGAGGAAAAGGAAAAGAAGAGGCGGCGGACGGCCGGGCAGCGTGGAGAGGAGAGTCCAGGTCTGGGCTGAACGCCGAATCGAAGGGGGATCCAGAGCCCCGGTTTTGTTTTTGGAGGGGGAAAAGTGTCACTGGGTAGAACAGCGCAGGATGCTGCCGGCTTTCGGCTGCTCTGCAAAGGGCCTGCTTCTCCAGTATCCCTCGGAGCCCGGTCCTGTACTTTGCCCGGGATATGCCTGATCGCAGCCAACAGCATCTCGAAATAGACCTTCCCCAGCAGGGTCAGCTGTGCTCGGAGGAAAGTTTCTAGTTACATTCCCACCCCTGTGACTTGAAGGGCTATTTTAGCCCTACTGAGATTTAAAAAAAAAAAAAAAGATTAAGGGAAATACTGATTTTGTGTGTCTTCCTGTACCTATTACATCCGTCTGTCTGTCTGTCCATCTCTCCATCCTAAAAGGCCCTGAACCATGGTTTTCTAAAATCATCACAGGTCTAAATTAGTTCCTAAGGCACCTCTCTGCTCCTTGCCAGCTGGATGTTTGCTACTGTACAACAGGAATGTTTTGACAGTTCCAGGGTTTGTTTTATGTGTGTGTGGTTTTATATGTATCTACGCATGTGCAAAACTAGAGCTGTGGTGAGGTGTGTGTCTGTTTTCCTTTTTTTTTTTTACTGTGCTAAAATGCGATATAAGGTAGGCAAGTGTTTTAAATGTAGCATCCTGCTATATGAATTGATGAGGTATAGTTTACGAAGAACTGGAGACTGGTGCTATTTATGCCCATATTTGCTTTCTGTTGCGGTTTTGCATGAATGCAGGAGAACATCTTGAAAGCAGCAGACAGTTATTAGCATAAAACTTGCCCAGAGCAGAGCAAGGTTCACATCTAGAAATGAGGGCATAAATAAAAATAAAGGAACAGTCTTGTTGTGTGAGGCTGTGGTAATAGTGAGAAGTGGAAAAAATAACACTTTGGACAAATGACTTCCTTTGCTTTAGAAGTGAACTCTAGGTGATCACTTCCTTTAAGCATCCCTGGGTGAATAACTGGCTGTTGACACATAGGAATGTAAGGATAGCACACACATACAAACACACTTGCATTATTGGGAGAATCTAAAAGACACTGCCTTTGTTCAGTCTGGAACACAGAAAAGAATTCACAGTAGTTATCACTGGTATCGTTTGCCAATTAGCAAGTTGGCCATTCCAGTTAAGCTCACTTGTCTATATTTGTTTGCTTGGCATAAACTCAGGTAGGTTACACTCATGGCCAGAAGAAGAAAGTTATGACAGAGCTGATCTTGAAATAGTTTGCCTTTTTAGAATGACTAAATGAAGTCAGACTTACACTGGGGGACTTGGGCTGTCACCGTCTCATTTCCTTAAGCTGGAATAGTAGTTGTTTCTGCCATTCTGAGACAAAAGCCTGTCGATTGTAACCCACAAAGGCTCCTGCTAAGACCTGTTAGTCTTAACACTAGCCGTGACACTCTTTTGTCTTTTTTGCCCCCCAAATGCAAACACTGGTAATGATTATAATTTAAATTCCTATTTTTTAAATTGTATTATATGAAAGCACCAGTATTTGCTTCTGAATGTGAAGTATCTTGTTGTTCACTATTGATTGCTCAAACCTTCCGTTGGGCATCAACTGCAAAGAAAAAGGGATACTTCACAAATTATTTAGGTGTCTAGGTAAGACTAAAAAAAATAGCATTATTTGCCAGCTGTATTTATAATTAGAGATAGTAATGTAAGGATAGGAAGCACAGCTGGACTTAGCTGCTGCAAGACAGGGAGCTAGGAATGTCTGCTGTTGTTCAGAGCCAAATGCGGTTGGTGTCGAGTATCCTACATAGTTGCCTCATTGAATGGATTGAACTGCTTTACCTCTGTTCATAACATGTGCTATTCATGATAAAGCTGTCCTGTAAGAATATTGCTTGATTTTTAAAAGGCAAAGAAAGGAGAATTATGCTAGAGATGAGTGTTCTTTTTTTTTTTAAGTAACCAACTAGGGAAAAAAACAGGTTTAGCTAGAAGGTGTGTTAGATTGTTTTGTAATAATTAGCTGAATTTTATTCACTTTTGTGAGGGAGGAAACAAATATAGTCAAATTCAGGGTATGTGCTAATAAGTAAAGAATTAAATATGGAAAGAAAAAATTGAGAAGCTATGGTCTAGATATTTACAGATATTTCTTATTATTACATTTTATATATATTGACACAAACATACATACCTGTTTCCTTTAATTATTATATTTGAAATAGACATTCCATTAATCCAGTTTTTCACAAAAAAAAATGGTATGGGTTGGGAAGGTGTATCTCTAAGAACAAATATTTAATAATAACCAACTCTTTAGAATTGGCCACTTCTGTGTTCTAATGTTGTTGCCTAATGTAAGTAAGCATTTTCTTAAAATGCCTATCTTTTGTCTACAAAGATGTATTCAGACACATTTTCAAGGAGAAGATATTTTGTCAACACTAATATTGATTAAAATTGCTGAAAGCTATCTGTTTCAATAGTAATTCCTCAGCCAATCTGATTTTAAAAATCTTTTGCTGGAATTTTTACCATACACAGTAGAGCAACTATTGTGTTTCAATGTGAATAGCTCTATACAGCATCTATGTGTCTGATAGCTAGAATGACATGCAAGCTAAACTTTTATATGCTACATATGTAAGTACTGGTGAAACATGTCCTGAAATGTCTGTAGAAAAGAGAACAGGCATAGCTTTTATTATTTTAAAAATTAGGTTTTGAAATTGAAATACATTTCAGTTTAATATAAAAAGAATACTTGATCAGAGACAAAAGAAAGCCTCTTTGCCTTTTACCTTTAATTTGAACAATTTTGTCCAAGCAATCATAAATGTATCATATGTTTCATGAACTGGGGATTGAATTTCTCAGATTTCATTGGTACCTTGCTTTTGTGTGTCCTTTTTGTTGTTCCTGTTCTTGTATCTACCAGCATACATAATTAATGTTATTTTTCATATCTTATACATTGCATTTAAGGAACTGATTTGGAAAATGAGCTTGAGGCATATCTTGTTGCTTTGAATTTTCAGGATCCATTCAAGATCAGTGAAACCAGAAATGCCCCTTCTCAAACAGGCTAGATCTGTGCCTGAATCTGTTAAGAAATGTATACTGAAAAGAGGCATGGCGCTGGATGCATTTTGTTATCCACAGTAATCTTACACTTAATTTGCTAGAACAGGATTATTCTGGTGTATTGATAGAGAACATGAGGTCTTTAAGGCATCCCCCTTGCAGGACATTTTAACTCACAAGTGTGATGATATTATATCATTTGGTGTTGCACAAATGAGACATTTGGCTCACTTAGCATTATATAAATGTACAGGCTGCTGATATAAATACATTGGCAACTATATGCTGTTATACTATGCATTTAGTTCTGAAATAAATATATTTTAAACTGAGTAAGACTTACTGCTTAATAAGAGTACGTAGAAGGGAGCAGGTAACAGTATGCCTAGAGTAAAATTGTAAGATACTGTTGCTATGAAATGTTGGATCCTAGAAACCAAAGATATTTCAAATACTTTTAAAGTAGTTTTTTTATAGATTATAATTTCTTGAACATGCATGCATTTAATAACTTTCCTTAGATGGCTTGTGTAGTAGACACGATCCTATACTGTAACAGTTAATCACTGAGAAGAGCCCTATCTTAATTGGATGAAGTCTTGAGCAGCCAAAATATGAATTTAACATAGGCGATTGGGAGAAACCATGTTTCTCCCAATCACCTATGTTAAATGTTACTCTTAGTCATAAAGTGCATCATTCAAAGCATTAAATCCCTCGTGGTTAAAATATGACAGTTCATGAGGTGCGCATCATGTACTGATCAATCATGTTTCTTCTTTGTTTGGCTGGCTGTTCTCGTGACAGACCTGTTGCTTTGTATGTGTGAGTCTGAGGTGAAAAAAAGTTACAATGTTGACCAAACGTTATGTTTATCTTTAGGGAAATGACCAAGGAAAGGTAAGCAGTGGGATTTTTGCATCTTCTGTTATGCTCTTGGGTGGTAACTGTGTTTTTCTAACAGCTGCTATGTTTAGTACTGCATAATATTTAAGATGGCAACGTTTTGTCACTAATGCAATTTCAACTGAAACACATCAGTACTAACATGCAGATATGTTGCAGAAGAAAAGTTTTATATTGCTGTAGCAAATCTGTTGGTACTCAGATGGTAGAGAATTTCCCAGCCCCACATTTCACTGAAAATAAATTAGGCTACTAGAGTATCTTGTCACCCCTTGATTTTTATCTTGATATGTCCAGAATGGTTCCATTTCCATCTGAAGACTTAGCAGCCAGAAAGTATGAAATAGTAGGTGTGTCATCTTTTCATTTTTTTCAATAACACACTTCATAGGCTGTTCACATGTTCACATATCCATGTTCACATCATATCCTAAGACCTGCTTTTGGTCATTAAGACAGTAGGAAAGCCTCTAAATATTTTTTATTGATTGATTGATTGATTGATTTAATTTATTCATTATTTATTAATTTTATTAATTAATAAACAGTATATTGGATTTTAAAGCTTGCCTAAGGATTCTTCTAATTAGGGTTGCTATATTTTAGATTCCAAACCAGGGTAGCCTAATTATTACATATTTAATAATTATGTAATTATTCAGGTTTGATCAGAGACAAACCTGAATAATTACAAACCATGTCATAGATTGGGAAAGTGGGGTTAAACACCCTTCCGCCACTTTTCACATTTCAAATAATCTTTTAGAGTTCCTTTCCAGCAGGAAACCAGGTTGTTGGGTTTTCCTTATATTACATGTGAAAGAATGCATTTGAATCCCCAAGGATGAAATAAAAATTAAGACACTTATATCATAGAAGATATTTAAGTCCTGTAGACACTTTTTTGACAGTAAGCCCCATTGAAAACAATGGATCTTACATTTGAGTAAACATGCATGGGGCTGTTAATTAGACTAACTCTCACCTCATTTGCAAATATTGCAATGTGCTTCACAATCTGCTGTTCTTTTTTCTGTGCATGGAAATGCCATGTTATATTCCTTACTCTGCTGCTTTCTCCTCCCATTTTTTGTTATTTTTTAGGATGGTACTTTTGATTTCTGAGGATATGGTCACCACTTAGTGGGAGAGGAATGAGTTTCTAAGCTTTATGCAGACTTTTTTGCCCAGCTCTTTTAGAACGTAATCCGTTATTCTTCCCTGTTCATCACATTTAGGCACCAGTGGTTAGAGACTTGATTGTGGGGAGGGGTGGGACACAAAATCTGAGATTAGCAGGGAGTGGAAAATATAGGACCAGAGGGATCATTAAGTCGGAGTTTGGCAATTAATTTAGAAACTCCTAAGAAGACTTCCCTGTGTACCCTGTTTTTGTACATGATAAAGCATGGATCTGGAAACCTTAGCCTTTTCTAACTCTAAGAGAAAACCATTGCTAAAAGGGAAAGTTAAATATTTATATATTTATATATATTTGCAGAACTTTTCTGCAAAAGTGAGGCAGTAGCCTCCAGTGCTTTAAGGTGTTGGGTGCCGTAATAAGTATTTGTGCCTCTCAGGAAGGAGTCTGTGTGAAACAGAGGCCAGTGAGTGCGCTTAAGGGCTACAGGCAAAGTTTAGAGTTGAACCTGTTGCATCACAAACTCTCTGAGATAGATTCGATACTCACTGCAGAGATAGAAAAATCCAGGTGTGAGGTGCTGCTTCGTTTTAAGGAATTTGGGAAGAGAGAGAAGTAATGATTTGCCATGACAAACACGCAGTGGGTATGTGGCTGCATGTAGTTCAATGGAGCATGAGGCTACTGCACGCAACTGAGTGCTGGTTTTGGCTGGAAGAAATTTTGAGTGGGAGCAATTGAGCTGCATTGACCTCTGCTGTCACCCAAGTGTGCGTGCTCTCTCTCTCTCTCTCTCTCTCTCTGTATTTGTATATTTATGTTAGCATTTTGTACTAAGATCCAAACTGGTGATTGCCAGAAAGTGACTGATTCTGCCCAGTGATTATATGTAACTTCAGCTGCAGCATTTTAAAGAAGAACCCAGATACAGAAGGTTGTTTTATAGTTTTGGGGAAATGCAGGTGGGAGAGTGGGCAGGGGGCTGCGAGGCTGTGGCACTGGGGGAGGATTGATTAATGCTTTCTTTTAAACTGCTTTTTGCAAGCAAATCACACCCTCTGAGTTCTCCTTTTCCTTCCTGTAGATGGGAAAGAATAGCAAGCAGAGAGTTGTAAAAAATCCTCAGTTTGGAGGGATGTAAGATGCAAAGTTTTCCCAAGGATCTGTATTGGGGCTGATGCTTCTTAGCTTCTTCATCTGTGATCTTGAGTTGGTCTTGGCCACTGAAATGGCCAAATTTGTGGATGACAGACTATTTTGTTTGCTATGAAAAGAAAGAGAAAGACTCTAAATAGTTTTCTTCAGTGTGGGCAATTAAAAATAGCAAATGCAATTCAATGTAAGCAAGTGTTAGGTGATGTCCATTATGGCAAAATAAATCCTTCCTTAACATATAGACTAACAGGGACGTGATGGCGCTGCGGGTTAAACCGCAGAAGCCTCTGTGCTGTAAGGTCTATAGATCTGCAGCTGTAAGATCGAATCCACGCGACGGAGTGAGCGCCCGTCGCTTGTCCCAGCTCCCGCCAACCTAGCAGTTCGAAAGCATGCAAATGCAAGTAGATAAATAGGGACCACCTCGGTGGGAAGGTAACAGCGTTCCGTGTCTAAGTTGCACTGGCCATGTGACCATGGAAGATTGTCTTCGGACAAACGCTGGCTCTATGGCTTGGAAACGGGGATGAGCACCGCCCCCTAGAGTTGAACACGACTGGACAAATTGTCAAGGGGAACCTTTACCTAACATATAGACTGGTGTGGGCTGAAGCTGGAAATAAAAGTTGCATTTCAGGATTGTGATGAATAGTTTGATGCAAACATCAGTAAAGCGTGGGGTTATCTGTGAAAAAGATGTATTCCATATTGTGGATCATTAGGAAAGTAATTAAAAGCAAATTACTGACTATATGCCTATGGTGCAACAACAGGCAGAATGCTATTTCTAGTTGTGGGCACAACAATTCCTATTCTACAGCTGGAAGAGTGGAGAAAAGAGCAAGTTAAAAGATCAGGGGGAGGGGGGAATAATTCCTTTAAGAGAAGCAGTTACAATATTTGAGGCTAATTACTTAACAAAAGAGGTGAATAGGGGAAGACAGTAGAGCCATGTAAAATTATGCACAATGTAGAGATAAGGGGTAGAGAGATGTTTTCTTCCTCTCCTGTAATACTGGACCCTGGGGTTATCCTGTGGGATGGGAGATTCTACAGAACAGAATTCAAGCAGTATGGATTCAGCACTAATGTACAAAAGATTTCTATGGGGTTCAACAGAAACACAACTGATATGTATTAGATGAATGAATGAATAGATGGATGCATGGATGATATATACAGACATTCTCCTAATAGTACAGTGTGCTACTGTGTACATTAAGAAAAACAGCAGCAGAGTCTTAAGTTAAATGGCAGTGTTAGCAACGTGTGACTCCAGATGTAGTTGGCCTGTAACTCCCATGCTCGGTTATTCTGGTTACAGCTGATGAGAGTTGCAGTCTCACTGCAGCTGGAAGGCCATATGTTACCCACTCCTGCTGCACAGGAGTTCTCTGTGTGAGTGCTCTCTGTACCTGTATTGTATATGGATTGTGTCCTTTGAAAGGAACGTGGACAGTGCTGTTAATCTTTCTCCAAATGTATTATGTGGCTTTAAGTGATTCAGCCATTGTTACCTGTTGCTTTAAAAACTTTTCTCCAAAGCAGTTGCACAATATTTAAATTGATTCTAGGATTATGCAAACGATCAGTCATTAAATAGTTCCTTGGATGGAAATTGCATCATAAAGCAATGATTGTTCAACTATGTGAACAATGAATTGTCATTTTCTGGTGAGATAATGTATCATTGGAATAGATGATTTATCTCTACAAATGTGAGAGCTTTAATCAGCCTCTTAATTTGTCCAGTTGAATCAAATAAATTGCTTGAGCCATTAAAAAGTATTTGCTAAAAGGTAACCTGATTGTTTGGCACAGGAACTTGTTGCCAGTCTGTGAAGCCTGTTGCATAAGGTTTGTTCTATGAAACAAGAATTGTTAATAGATATCCAGTTGCAGTACTTCAGGTGGTTGACATGATGATAACTTTGGGCAGATTATGTAGCATCATGCTTTCAAAGTCATTTGGGTAGGCATACCCTCATTCTCTCCCATTGCTTTCTCAGTCTTTTCCCTGAACTCTTTCAGTCGGAATTTGGTGCTGGTCCTGGATTGAAAAAGAAAATCAAAACTGTCATAGCAACACTGGTTGTCTCCTCCAGATGCAAATTATTATTAGGGGAATATGATCCTATTAATTACTTTAAACCTTTTTCTTTTCTGTTTGCCACAGAATTGGCAATCAAGGCAGTTAACAGTACTGAAGTTCAAGTAGAAAAAATACAGTTCAAATGTAAAAAACAGATCACAAACATACGTAGTTAAAAGCACATCACTGGAAAAGAAATAATGGTGCCCAACTGGTTAAAAGTCCTTCAGCAGAAATCTAGACTAAGTACCACAGCCCTTCTGAATAAAAAGGTTTTTGCCAGTAATGTGTATGTGGGTGTGGGTGTGCTTAGCTTTCCAGGGAGTTGCAGAGCCTGGGAGCAGCCACTGAGAAGGCACCCTCTCATTTCCTACCAAATATGGTTGGTATTCACAGTGCTCCAACAGTGTCAAGAAAGAGAGGATGGCCTCCCCCAAAGATCTGAACCAACCAGACACTTTACGTAGGAGCAACTGGTCTATCTAATGGCCTGGTTTGAAGTTACCTACAGCTTTATGGGTAGTATCCAGCTCTTTGAATTGTGCTTGGACAGAAAACAGTACTCAGTAAAACTGTTGCATCAAGGGAGTCACATGCTGGCAGCAGCCACAGGTCAACAGTTTGATCATAGGATTTTGGATCCGTTGAGGTCTCTGAACACTTTTTCAAAGGCAGCCCCATATGGAGTGCTAACACCAAGTCCTGGATAGTATATAAGCAAGACATGGCTACATGTGCCACATTGGTTGGTTCTGACATCTCCAGGAATGAGCATAGTGAGTGGCCTACATTTCATTGTGTATGAATGCTGCTGGTCACAGTCAAAAGCTGAACCTTCAGATTCAGGGCTGAATCCAGTAACAGATGTTGAATCCCCATTCCTTGGTCTGCACCTTTTGCCTTATTTACCTTATTGGTGTCCCCTCTTACAGTTCATTACTGATATCAGACAAAAGATTCAGAGCAAGCACAGATTTGGATGTAAAGAAGAGGGATGTTTGGCAGGATGGAATTGTCAGCATTGAGATGGCACAAAACCTCCAGACTTGAAATTATGTTTTCCAATGGATTAATGTGCATATTAAATAATTGTTATCATGTGTCATCAAGTCGATTCTGACTTACAGCAAACCTTTCTGAGATTTTCTGGGAATAAAGTACTCAGAAGTAGTTCATCATTCCTTTCTAGCATGGGAGTAAAATGGAACTTGAAGAATACCATCCACAGTATCCCCTGAGGCCACCTTCTGAATGTGCCCTTCTAGAAGGGACTAGAGATGGGCATGAACTGCAGTTTAGTGGTTCGGCCCAGTTTGGTATTCTGTGGGCACCGCGCACTCCCCTCTCCTGCCTCCTCTGCACGCTCACCCATTTCCTGGGAGAAACATGCTTCCCTCCCCACCTCCTCAGAGTGACTGCTCACTCATTGATTACAGCGCATGCTTCCCTGCTCGACCTCCTCTGGCAGCTGCCCAGTCAGACAAGGAGATGGGTCAGGAAAGCCTGCAGTGCTGCCTTTGAGTGGGCAACTGCTGGAGGAGGTGGAGGAGGGAAGCATGTGCTGTGATTGGTGAGTTGGCAGTCGAGCTGAGGAGGTGGAGGGGGAAACATGCCTCACCAAGCAAATGGGAGAGCATGCAAAGGTCTATAGAAAGGACCATAGCCAAGTCTCAAAGTCTCCTCTTAGACAGGCAACTCAGAAGAGTACCATTGTTGAAGGTATCAAAAGCCATGGAGATCCAACCGGACCAAGAGGAACACATTCCTTCTGTTCAGTTCTCAGTGTGCATTATCCACCAAGATGAGTAGTGAGGACTATTTCTCATAACATCTGGCATATAACATTTTAGACTGAATCATCTAAATCAGTGTATGAAACAGAGGCCAGCTCGAAATTATCCATCTCGCCCAGAATTGCAGTTGAGGCGAGACTGCATGCTCCAACATCTTTCTCAAGAAGCAGATATTAAGGATGACTACAAATTTTCCAGTATGGAAATGAAGGTCTTAGCAGCATCTCATATAAGTAAAATGAAACTACACTTTGTTGGAGAGGATTACTAATTTGAGTCTCTCCCACTGGTCAAATGGGCATGGGTGAGTAGATCTTTAAGACAGGGAGGACAAGTGAAGCACACAGGTGGTGGGTCTCATCTCTCTCAAAATCATGCCCATGTCCTCAGGCTAGATGAATGGAAATTGGAATTGCATAAGCACAAAGGAATGTTTCAGTCAATGGATTTCTATCAAATATAGCATCAAATGTGCTTCCAGCTGGTCATTATTTATTTAAAATTACATTTGTACCCTGCCTTTCCACTACAAAGTAGTAATCGTGGTTTACAGTCATCCCTGCGTTGTCCTATTATAGCTGAATATATACATCTCTTGTTTGAAATATGGGACTGAAGGTCCATTGTCCCCATGCCTTGTCAGCACTTCACTAAGCATACCTTCCTCATGCTTTGAAAACTGTAATAGTTTTACTGTTCCAAGTGAGTGGCATGGAGACATGTTCTGTTCTGTTCTGCAGTGCTTTATTTCTCCTTTTCCCAAAATGTTGATTTTCAGCTATAATTGTTGATTGGGCTACTCCTTCCTCAAAGGATGGTAGGAAGAAACAGGAACTGGGTATTGGTTGCTTCTTGCATAATTTTCACTATTTATTTACAAGGATGTTAATGAGTTTACGAAAGAGATTGACATTATATGGCATTAACAAATCAGGGAGCTTTCGCATTAATTACAGTACAGTAATCCTGTTGCCTGTTTTTGAAGCTGCACATAAAACATGCTTAGAATTAGTTCATAGAAATATTATTATAAAGTATACCTTTCTCTGATGCCCCCCACTTCACTCACACATATTTAGTCTGGTCAACATTTATCTAATGAATATTGGCTGTGATAAATCACAGTGTTTCCAAATATTGATTGAGACATTTTTCCTAACAAATATTTTAAAACCACCATTCTGAGGAACGATGTTATAAGCAGTGATACTGACTTTTTTTGTGTGTGAAGTGACGCTTAATAAAGACAGTGGGGCTTTCTGGGTATACCCCTCACTTCCTTGTTTGACTGGAAAGTAATCCCTACTCCCAACCCTCAGTTGTAGTCGTTGGCTATCTCTGGCCTAGCAGCTGATGCTACTGAATATCATTTGCCCTGCCCAGTTAACTATTGTTTGGCTTTTAATATAAGAAGCAGAAGCCAAATAGTGATTCCACAAGTGTGATTTATGTCATTTGAGGTTGCAATCTTTGCTGCAGCAAGGTTTGGCTATAAGATGGTACCAGAGCTTTTAATGGAAAGTCCTGTTGCTAGGAGATGGTGCCATGAGCCTGGGCCTTCTAAATCAGAGGGAGGAGTTCATTTGGTAGCGTTTTCAAATGCAGGCATTGTATTGCATTTCTCTTTTATCTAAACTTTCTCTTGAGGGAAGAACACGACTATCTTGAGTTTCTGTTCTGCTGAGAGGATAAAAAGGTTGGTTTGTTTCTGACTGGACTCACCAAATACTACTTCAGAGTTGCCTTTTATTTGTTGCTGGAGAACATGATCTAGCCATGATCTTTCCTTTCTCTCTCTCTCCCCCCCCTCCCTCCCCCCCTCTGTGACATGTATGTGGGAAGTCTGATTCATCAGCTTCATATACAAAGCAGAAGCTTTTTATAGAGAAAGTGAAATAGTGCTGTCATACCTGCTTCTCTCCGAAGGATGATTGGAGGCCTGGGGAATTTAAGAGTGTAAATCCTGGTAGTTGTAGGCAGATTGCAGAAGTAAGCCTAATTGCACTTAAACCTGAAGAGGAGTCAGCAGAAAATGACAGCACATACCTTGAGAAAGGCAAAGGCTGGTAGTGTAGGCTACTTCAAGCCTACTCAGTCATGAAGCAGAACACAGCCCAATGGGCTTGGAGGCAGCAAACCCAGGAGAATTATGAAGCCATTGTAGGCTGCTGTACATGCTTGGTATTCAGCCACCCCCTTCCTTTATTCTATACCCCCTGCATAAAAGGCTGTCTGAGTGATAGAGATTTGTTTCTTGTGCTGTAAGCACTGCAGTATGCGGATGTTTTAAAAACATGTTTACATAGAGTTTTCCGTGTGTCTACCTGCAACTGTACCATTAGGCTGCAATCCTAAAAACCAGGGACTGTGTGACTTCCACTCCCCATTGACTGTGCTGGCTAGGATACTGTGAGTTGGAGGGTTGTAACATTAGGAGAGCCACATGGTCCCTACCCCAATGAAAATTAGGGAGTAAGTCCCATTGAACCTAGTGGACCTTACCTCAAGGGTAGATGAACATAGGACTCTGCTCTTACGTGGTCATAATAGTGTTCCTGAAATAAGGCTGCACAAATGTGTCTAGCATATATCCCTTTGCTTCATTTCATTCAGCCATGTTTACACCCATACTGTTATCTGCACTTGGGAAACTGTTCAGAAGCTTAATGAGTCTGAACAGACAATTCCTGGTAGTGCAAAGAGGGAAAGCCATTAGGCTACAGTATGTCCAGACAGCAGTTTGTACATTGCTGTTGACTGATCTGGATTTAGCCCTCCATAGGCAAAAGGTCTACAAAATTCATGTCATTTTCACAAGTGACTCTTAAAATTTACTCTCCCCCATGTGCTGTTTAAAAGGTGGTGCCATGTTTTTGCCTTCCTAATCACTGATTCCACTGCAACAATTCCAGTTTGCAGAGGTTTGGAAGAGAAGCAGAAAGGGAAGAGGAAGAGGGAAACTGTTGCAAGTTCAAAGACGAAAAAGAAGGTAGCAACAGAAACCAGCACATTCCTACCATTGCCTTTCTGATTCTGTTCCTTTTCCTTCCTAAACCAGAGTCCTGCAGTCAGATTGGTTGTCTGTGTCTCTCGGTTCCCATCTCTACATTCCAAGCATGTCTGAAATGTTTCTAAACATTTTGAACTTCAAAGTCTTATAGGATTATTGTATGGATCAGTCAAATAATCTATGTGAAGTGCTTGGGACACTTGATCGGGAGCCTCTGTTTCCATGCTAAGAACTGCAGTGAATTCAACAGCAGCGATCGATTCCATGTTAATTTAATAAAGGTAGTTTAATCTGAAAACAGAGTTTGAGTGATTTTTAAAAAACTTTTAAAGCTTGTCCAACTTGTAACATGTACAGAAGTAATTTAGGCTATGCCAAGAGTCCCATCTCAAGCATCCAGAGTATCTGCAAGAATGAGTGAATGGGTGGACGCATCCCTGTGCTTGTTCATCCAAATGCTATGAGAGCATCCATGCATACAGCTGTACACTCAGGGATGCCTTGTACCTATATTCTCCTGGCTGCACGAGATCAGAGTTTTTCTTGCTACAAGTTCATTGTACACACAAGCACTGGAAAGAGTTAAGATCACCAATCCCAACATGTGTAACCTGTCTACAAATTTTAAGTAATAGCCTTTGACCTTTAGATAACAACAGTTGAGCAAATGGCCTGGAGTTGATCAAGAACGAGATCTCATTCTGAGCATAGTTAGATGGATGAGTTTCTAGAGGAATCTGTATAAAGTTTCTTTGCACTCCATTCTGTCTGTATATGAAACAAAAGAAGTTAGTCACCAGAAAGGGTTCAATTGATGTATGTGAAAAACTAAAATCCTGGTCCAGAAAAATGAAAAATTAAGTTCTAAGCAACATAACACTTTGTTTTGCTTTAAAAACAAAACAAAACCAGGCATGTTGAGATCTCAGTCCAGCACCAATAGAGACCTCCATCTGGAGGATAAAAAGATGTGTAAAATAAATATATATTATTTATATAACACCTAGGGGAATAGTAATGTATAATGGAGGAAACCATGCATGATTATCAGATGTAGTCATTTATCTTCTCTTTAAATGATGAGCCCTCTTTCACATCAGATGGTTGCTTCTGTGCTGCTGTTCAGTGTCTAGGAAAAATAAGATGGCTGGCTGCTAAAAGCCATGATAAATGATGCTTTGATTAATCCTGTAAGATGCCTTGTAATATACTCACTTTTAAAACCATGAATCCCACTAAAAGTCAATAATGATACTTTGTAAGAAGAGAATGGATATCTAGCATAGGTAAAGGTAAAGGTTCCCCTTGACATTTAGTCCAGTCGTGTCCGACTCTAGGGGGCGGTGCTCATCCCCGTTTCCAAGCCATAGAGCCAGTGTTTGTCCAAAGACAGTTTCCGTGGTCACGTGGCCAGCGCGACTAGACACGGAACGCCGTTACCTTCCCACCGTGGTGGTACCTATTTATCTACTTGCATTTTTACATGCTTTTGAACTGCTAGGTTGGCAGGAGCTGGGACAAGCGACGGGAGCTCACTCCATTGTGTGGATTCGATCTTACGACTGCTGGTCTTCCGACCTTGCAGCACAGAGGCTTCTGTGGTTTAACCCGCAGTGCCACCACATCCCACATATCTAGCATAAGAGAATTTATATTTTATTTTAAACATTTTAAACACCTTGTTTCAGCTCGCCACTGGCCTCCCAAAAGAATGCACAACTGTGAATATGAATATCTTAACATTTGGTCTAGTTGAGTGGGAATATCTGTGGTCCAAACTGCTACTGTTACCTTTAACCTGAGTACAAGATTTTAAAAACTTTTTTTAAAATCTCAAAACTTTTATTATTATTATAAATTGGCCCATAAATTAATTGCTTTAATAAATGTATGATGACATCTACGTATATTGACAGACTAAAGTATTCTGTTTCACTTATCTAGTGGTACTCCATGCTTTTCAAGAAGGAAATCACCAAATTCTTTAACTTGTAAAACTTCACTTTTATTTATTTATGAAACAAAACCAGACAGAGAACCTGGTAGCTATAAAATATTTCATTTTTTCCTAAAAATAATAGTAACTCAGATTTTAAATGTGCACAAGACTCCAAATGTTCTCAAACAAAAAACAACCACCACATTCTTTTAAAAAAAATAACGAATTTTTAACTAAAATCATGAACAATTTTTAACTAAAAGCATGAACAAAAGCACTGGTCGTTCGGGTAAAACAGGTCAGATTATATTTCTAGGAAGTGTATCTCCCATCAGAGACGAGGATGTCATTCTATGGTAGATGAGGAAAAAGTACGGGAGAGGGGCTGAGATTTGAAGGAAGACTGGCTCTCTTTTGGAGGATGATCTGTTGTCAGAACAATTCCAGGAATTTGTTGCAAACAGGTATGGGAAAATCTGTAATTTTTTCCTTCTCTTGCCTTTGTGGCTTTTGAACTTTTAATGTCCTTGATCCCTCCTGGATATAAGCAAGCGGGTCAATAATGTTGGATAATTCTTCAAAGACGTAAGTAAAATGAAAATCTGTTCCTAGCATGGAAGGTACTGTGTTGTAGCTGCTTACCATGTAGGTGCTAAGGATGAGGAGCCTCTCAGAAAAAAGACATGGCAGCATCAGTTTAGTACTAACATTGACTGAATACGTGGAGACAGAAAAACAGACTTTCAGGAGTCTATATTCAAAATTTTGGGCCTAGATTGATGAAAATATTAATTTCACTTCTTTTCATATCTGATTTGTTTAAAATCTGTAATTCTTTCTACTCTGAATATGAACAAATCGGCGAATTTAGGTAAATTCTTACAAAAAACGAACAGTAAGGAGATCCTCCAACTATGTTTGTTTCTGCTTTGTTTCCTACCTTTGTGTAACAGCCCCAAATGATTTTTCGCACATCCTTTTTTGGGGTGTGATAAATTTGCTTGGGGACATTTGCGTAAAATGTTCACCAGTCCTTGTTATACACATACTTCAGGTAGATGATGGGATGATTTTAAATGGTAAGCTTGGACCTTGTTAGTAGATGAACTACTTAGGGAATAAAAGGATAAGAGGAATAATATTAATATTGTTATAGATAAATATGTTTGGCTGCAATCCTATGTACACCTGTGTGTAAGTCCAATTGAACTCAATTGGGGCCCCTTCACAATCCTATATGGAATTGCACTCCATGTTTATGAATGTATTGTAGAATGGCCATGACATACTGCAGGTATTTGGAGCAAGGAAAAAGAATTCTAACTGCAGAGCTGGAGAAGATTAAATAGACTTAAAACAGAATAACATCATATAAAATTGATTTCAAGTAAAATAAAAAGAAAACATAAAATATGGGAAATTACAAATATATTATCCTGGAACAGTAGCCATTCTTAATCTACGAAGTACCCAGTAAAATTAATCAATTTTATCACTGAAATATTGGACACACTGGACCTTGACTAAAGCGCTGTTCTTATTTTTCTCCTGGTATAGGTACAAGTATTAAATGGGTACAGAATTTCTCAGATTCGGGCAGAATATTTAAGTAGTTTCTGGAAAATTTAAAGATAATAGAACTCAAATGACTGCAAGAGGTTGGTATGAAAGGGTAAAGGAGTGGCTTTCAAGGAGAAAATTGTTTATAAAATATCTGTGGATTTATCCTTCTTTTTATTGAAAGGCATCTATATAGCTCATATGGGGATTTTGCTCCCTGAATATCATTTGAATTTTTCATCCCTGTGTATCCCTTTTGTGTTATTAACTGTACTATTTATAATCTAGCTGGCTTCTTATACTGTAGTTGCTAGCGTGATAGTGGAGTCCTTAATTAGGATTAGAGCATTATCTGTGCGTATGTCCAACGGCAATAATAGATGATGGCTGTGCCTCATTCTGGAATTGGCTAAATATATATTTCATTTAGTATTAGCAGACTCTGGATCATGCTTTTTGGCATAATGAAGGTTATAAAGATGTCTATGTTGATCACAGGTTCTAATCAGACTATAGATGGGTCTGTCATCACAGGGGATTTCTGTCTCTCAGTATAGCATGATATGCATCTAAACAACTCGGAATCTGAATTAGTATAGGAATTTGGTAGTGAATTGTTATCATATGCCAGATGTTCCAGCAATAGGTAAGCTAATTAGCAATTTTCTGTATTAACATCTGGGTTAGGTGGTCACTTAGTAACCAAAATTAAGCATGCACACACAGAGTGTGCATCTGAAGGCTTGTTCTTTAAATATTAGCAAATCTATACTGCACTGCAATGAAAAAGCCCTCTCTATTAATACTTCTGATTTCTAGTGAAAGACCCTGGGACTTTATTTTTGCAAGTTGTTACAATGTAAAATTAATTTTACTGGTTGGGCAGCTTGGGCTTCAAAACAGTCTTGAGGAAGTTGAAGCGGTGGGTGCCTGGCTCTCTTATTTATGGCAATTAATTTTTAAAAAATACATTTCTACCCCATGTTTCCTCTAGTGAGCTTGAGGTGCTGTATATCAATCACTTCCTGCACTCCAGATTTATCATGACAACAACCCTGTGGGGTAGATCAGGGTGAGAAAGTGTGACTGGCCCAAGGTCACCTGGGAAGCTTCATGCCCAAGTGGGGATTTGAACCCAGGTATTCTAAGATGTAGGACATCACTTGAGTCACTACGCCACACTGGCTTGCAGTATGAGACCCCTACTGCTTTATGCATCATTTGTTTTGAGTTACTAGACCTAGCTATATCCCATTGTCCACCTGTCTTGTTTCTTTGTAGAGTTTCTCATTTCCCATCCCCTCATCTTGTGAGGCTATTTTCTGTGGGAGTTTCCCTTTTGCTTTCATGTAGTAGGGTGGCCATAATTATGAAAGGACTTGTTTCCTTTCCTTTTACAAGATGTCTGGATTCTAGACATTTACAATGGTGAGGTTCTTTCCACAAGACCCTTTTCCTACACGAATAATGAGGGGAGAAAAGTCAAAATCTCATAGCAACTTTTCTACCATAAAATGTATCCCATGAATTAACTCACTGTGAGATATGAGCCATGATAACAGCACCTAGCTTTTATCTTCCCACCTCTTGCCCCCAGTTGCCCTTTGCAAAGTGCTGCTGTAGGCAGTCACTTAAATGGGTGCCTTGATTCAGCCTCTCGTTCTCTAAAAGCAGGAGGAAAATTTTCTCTTGGGTAGAGATCAACTCATCTCTAGCAAATGGATAGTTGCCAGCTTGGCCTGTTAACGCTTCATAATTAACATGGACACACACTTCTGCTTGCGAATACTTACATCACCTGGGAGAAGCCAGTTAATCAACTACAGTAATGATTGTTTTCTTGGCTGAAAGTGAAGCACATGATCGGAAGGGAGCAATTAGAAAGCTTAAGGACACGTGGCTGGATCTAATCAGAAATCCAGCCTGCTTATGGTTTGTTTACAGATACGTGGTCTTGTTCTTCAGTCTCTGTGCACGTGTAAATATATGTTCATGTATGTCTATAAAAGTGTGTCTGTAAAAGAATAGCATTTGAGCTGAATACAGCCAAATGTAGTACTTCCACAAATATTGCCAGACGTGCAACATGTTGTTGTTTTGATAGACACACCTAGTTGATATTTTCCTCCTGGTCTAGGGTGAGGTACATAATATCTTGGTATGGATTTTACTGATTGATGCCAATAATATGAAAGGTTTAATGCTCCATATGGACACATTGTGTCAGCTGCTTTCTATATCAGAATGGAACATAATCTTAACAACTGTACTTTATATAGGTTCTCCTGAATGTGCATAAGTTACATTTGTATCAGTCCACTGCAGAGTGAATCTGCTTGCTGTATAATTGCTTGTTGGAGGATAGCCAGTGTTTTAAGGTTGGTGGATAGGTTTCACTACTGACATAAACAAGGTTTCCTGAGGGAATTGTTTTTCTGTGTTGTTGTTGTCTTTAATATGCATAGAGACTTCAGAATACAGTTAGTGTTACAAACAGCTTTGTAACTTTAACTTTATTACTCTTACGACCATAGGTCAGCCAAGTAAGATATGCAAGACTAAAATACAATAACAAGGGATATAATATTTACAATCGGTACGAAGCAGACTGAAATTGAGATTACAATTATGTTTGAGTTCCGAATCTATTTACCGCAGTAATTTAGTCATCTGTTTTCGTATTGTATAAGCCACTGCACAGAATTTTGCAACTTTGGCTGTGGTTTCATTTGAGGAACCAGAGAAGAGAAAAAAGATGTAAAATTTATCAGGATTACCTGGATTATGTTTTAAGACTGGGGGAATATGTATATTGGGTGAATCCTTATAAAATACACAATACAACATTGCAACAACAATAAAGAGTAGACAGCATGTATGTTGCCCCAAGAATCAATGGCAGGGGGTTGTTATTTACCGGCAAGGAATGGAGTGAAATTTACAATTTTGCTTAAATAATGCAATAGGATTTTGGCCTTTGTTTGTGCCTCAGAAACAAGCATCCCCCTCATTCCCATGCTGCATTTGATATTTGGGTCAGAAAGTAGGCTTTGGTATATAGCAGAAAGCTGCTGTTCTCAAAAATGTTTGTGTGTGTGTGGGACCTTCACAAAGCTGTGGGTGCAAGTACTCTCTGTTCTACAGTATCAGACCTATCCTTCATGAATGCTCTGAGATTAGCTGGATGATGTGTAAATTAAACCCTTGTGGACCTATCCAGTGATGTATCAACATCTGAGTGCTGCTGTCATATGTGATAAGGAAAAAAAGGCTGTGTACTAAATCCTATTAGAATGACAAGAGATTAACAACTGCTTGAGTGTTGATTTCCCTTTTTCCATTTATGGATTGTAGTCCACCAGTCTGGATAAGAACATTTAGGATCAGTAACATGAAGAGGAAGAAAAGAAAAAAAGCTCCCATAGTGTATCAGTGAGACTTACTAGATTTGGGGACAGACTTTAGAATCGTTCCTTCGGGGAATGTGTAGAAGCTTCAAGACTTGACATTTCTAAAAATACAGTGGAGTATATTTGTAGTATGAAATAAAATGCAATAGCATGTTGACTAGGGAATGCAAGACAGTTTTGTTTTTTGTTTCTATTTTATCTTGATAAATACATGCAAGGCTAGGATTTGATTAGTAAGATTTTTAATTTTTATCACGGAGATGAGCAGCTTTAGGCCTGTGGATCAAATCACATTTCTATAATACCAATTGCAGTTCTCTCCATGTGTGCTATCACTTAGTTTAGCAGCTTTTTATATCTCTAGACCCATTTCTAGATACGACATCCACAAGGTGTGAGCCCCTAGATATGGATATGGGCAGTACTGAGAGGAAATGAAAGCCTGTGGACAAGCCCTCTTCCAATCCTTCTGTTTTGGAATGGCTGTGTGGAGGGAGAGAGGCTTTCAAGAAGCAGGGAGGATATAGGCTGCATAAGTGGTAGAGGGCAAAGGCAATGGACAGTCAGGGGCCAGTGCTGGATCAGAAAAACAAAGGCTACCAGAGATAGGTCTTTTCAGATCTTGAGAAATTTCATTTTTCTGTCAGCTGTGCTGCCCAGTTGCTGAAGCTCTTTGGGTGGTTCACAACATGTGGACTCTCATGTGTAAATCCAGTTGTTAGTTCCAACCAGAGTGGACTTGGCATCACTTACATGTGTGACCAGCCAAGTTTCCAGACACTAGCAAGCTCTTATACTTCCCAAACCAGACTGTGCACTCTGGTTCTGCTCTTTTGCTGAGGGCTGAGATCCTTAAAAGGGACATTCCTATGGTCAAGAGTCGAGCACTCTGTCACCCCTCTATGATTTCCCAAGTTGCCTACATTGGTAATTAATAGTTTATAGAATTGCAAGGTCTTACAGTGCTGACTGACATCTCAGGTAGTTGCTGTAACTTTCTGGGTCTCCAATCAGGGAGCAAACCACGGGCAGTGATCACCAGTTCATACTAGCGCCATGGCATAATGGCTTAGTACAAACATGTTTGCATATGTTAAACCCTTCTTCCCTAGCCTTTGCTTGCCCCACCATGATGACATCTCAAGGACCCTTCTTTTGTCATGAGAAGGACCTGCCTCCTAGTGTCATCTTTTGACCCTAAAACCTTAGGATGCTATTGGCCTGGCAGCCCTAATGGACCAGCAGCCCTGTGAGGGTTATCAGCATCCTTAATAGGAAAGGGCTTGGTCAGGAAGCATATGTTTAATATGGGCAGTGGCTTACCTGTTTTGGGGTACGTGCATGCATACATACTGTACATACATGCATATCCTTGTGCATTTTGTGTTACAAAAGGAGACATAATGATATAAAAGGCTATATCATTTTGTGGCACCTTTTCTACATAAATGAATATTGGATGGTGAATATTAACATGAAATTGTTGCCTTGTAATCTGAGACTTAGCATAATACTCAGGCAGTCATGGCTTGAAGGACGTCAGTGTCTTCCATTGAGTTTCTTATTTGTCAAACAGAAACAACAAATTACTACTTTATAGGACTATTCTAAAAGAAGAGTCTCTAGCTTTATCTGCCTGTAAATGCTTCATAGAGTCTGAGCTTGAAAACAGGACGTCGAAGAATGTTGACTTGACAAGTTCTGAAGTTTTCCAAGAAAAGTGTGACTAAGACTGCCATTGATCCAGTAGGAATATCTTATTTTTAATTGTTGATATTTGTATTCCAGCTTTTTTCCCCAAGGATAAATTTTCCCAATTGTCGAGACCATCTCTAAAGGCAGACTGTGTCTGATACATGCTGCCCCAAACTCTTTGTTAGAAGGGCAGGCCTAAAAATGTTGACAATCAGTAACCCCTGCCCAAAGTTAATTTTATCATGCAGGTAATGAGGCAACAATAATTACAACACAATATCATTACAACACATAATCTGTGCAAGTTGTGTGGTTAGAGGTACTGATCCAGATGGGGATTGTATTGTATAGCCTTGCCCTAATTCTATTAATAGTGGCAGTGTACAAATAAATCCTAGAGCTAAGTACAAACTCAGTTTAAGCATGAAATCCTTCAAACCACAGACTTCTCGTTGCCATGAAGGGACAGAAACCTGATGTGTTTATGCTTAATGAACCAATACATGGGCATCGCTTCAGGCTCCAAAGGTTTGGCAGCCTGTGGAAATTATAAGCCCCAACAACATAGCATTGTGGTGGGGTTTTTTTTGTCTTTTCATTCCTCCCCCCCCCCCCCCCATGTTATATTTAGTTGCTTGCTCTAAGAACTCGGTAGAAGACCAGTTGCTATACTGCAGACACTCTCTTTTTCTTTCTTGCTCTCTGTTTCTGTCTGACAGGTGGAAGGAGGGTCCTAAATATAGAAGCTTAGCATCAGTTGGCTTCAGAAATCAGCAGCCAAATTTAGCTTTTCACTTAACCTACTAAGCTCTCCTCACCACTTTTCTATTCAGTAGCTGCAACCAGTGTGCCTGGGTGTTATTTATTTATTTATTTATTTATTTATTTATTTATTTATTTATGTTGGGAGGGGAGAGGCGACTATCTGGAGATTGCACTATGCATTGCAGAAACTTTGCCACAAACCACAAAGGGGATGTCAAGATTGCTTTGTTAAGCTGAGCTGTTGAAGCAGTGAGTTAAGCAAGGAAGCATTGTAAAAGCTTTACATCAATCAGCCTCCTGACTGGCAAACCCCTATCAACTTACTGCAGAGTAGACTTGTCAGGTCTTTGTCTTACTTCCAAAGAAATACAACAAACAACTTCTATTTTATTAGGAGCTGACTTTTGTAAAAAATAAAACACAGCTGCTTTGGGGCATCAGCTTCATTTTACACACACAGGACACACACACATTCCTACGCTTGATGCCTCCACTCCCATAATCTATTCCTACCACATTGTAATGTCTTTGTTGCTTCCTTTTGAACACAAAGATGGCATTGCAATGTGCAGAATGGAAGTGTTGCTGCCCTTTTTAGTTCGACAAGCAGCTTGAAACATTTTGAACCACGGGGCAGAATATAAACAGTATCATAATAGATCCAATTGGATACCATTGAAGTCTATGAATTGCCCATGTCTTGGAATGAATATCCCATTTACTATTTCAAACAGTAATAGCCTTATTAGGACTTGGCTGTGTTTCCTTCTAAAAACTGTTCATGAAAGGCATTGTATTGATGTGCTCCTCCGTAAGTATTATTCATTCTGAGACTGGCGTAGCCAAGCAACTTTGGCTGACTTTTGAGACAAGAGTTGCAATGCATTGTGTTGGTCTATGGGATATTTTTTTTTAATGATCTGTATCATTGTTGTGCTGGCTGGATAGCTCAGTGAGTTAGGTATCTGGTTGTGAAGCCAGTGATTGGGAGTTTGTTTCCCCACTGTGCCTTGTAAAAGAGTCAGGCTGTATAGCCTTGGGCAAGTTGCACAGTTCCAAGGCGCCTCCATAAGAAGGGAATGGTAAACCACTTCTCTGTGCCTAGAAAAACCTGGAAAAAGTTGCTGTAAGTTGAAAGCAACTTGACAGCATGTTTTTGTTGTTGTTGTTGTCGTCATCATCATCATCATCATCATCATTGCATCCCTGTGCTGAAAGGTTATGTTTTTCAAGGAGATCTGTCAAATGTGGTATCTGGTAATTCTTACCAACAACATTTGGTGCCATTAAAAATACCATGCTGTCTTTTCTCTGTCTCTTAAATGGCTCTTTGTTACACTTGTTGATTTATATATATAGTTCTAAGTCGAACAGCAAATAGCGTTCTGTCATACACCTTAACATGAAGAAGGGCTTCCAGGCCACAGATGCATGGGAAATACAAGACCCATTCAGGCCCATTCACATGCCCATTCCATGCCCCCATCATAAAAGCACAATTCTCATGTGGCAGAGCTCCAGTGGGCTTAGTGCACTGATAGTTCTCCCTGTCTGTTGGCATTCCCTTGTGCAGGCCATGGCAGCTAAGAGGAAGCTAAATGAAAGCTGTGAGCTAATCACAATTTTGTAGTTGACTGGTGTGACCTTAAATTAATTTATTAATTTAAATAAATTTGCATAAGGCCCATGTGAGGTGCTCAAGCAGGTCAGTATCCTCCCTGCCTCCTTCATTTTCCAGCTAACTCCTCTAACAGGAGTGGGAGCTGTCCATGGAAAACAACAGAAACATGAAGGATGTTAGCATGGTTGTGATTAGGCAGCAAGGTGTCTTGGTGTGTGTGTTACCTGAACAAAAGGTAGCCTCTGGGTCTATATTGAACACCAAACGTTTCCTCTTCAGGCAGTGGGATGAACTATTCTATTATTTTCGTATCTCCAATGTGAAGATAAGAAAACAATTCTGTATTAATAATTCTCTGACTCACAAGGGCATTTTGGTAGTGATAGGTCTTTCCATTTTATTTTTCTTTTAGCCTACAAATGAGGCAATCTCCCACATGTGTTAAAACAATTATATTATTTAAGTGGCTCACCCTTTTTTTGTTTTCAGTTGGCACTCAATCACCCATTGAGGTCTATGGGAATAACATGGAGTACTATTATATTTACAGTTTTTAATATAATACTTGTTTATTTTTTAATATACAAACTATACTTATTGTTTTTAGCTTTTAAATATTGTCCTTTTAATGAGGTAAGCCGCCTTAGGTCTTTTTAAGGAGAAAGGTGGGGTAAAAATATTTTAAATAAATAATAGAAAGTACTCTACTTTCCATAGAGTACAACTATGCATTATTGAAAGCACTTATCCCAATATATTGAAGGATGTATATGTACGAACATTCCAGAGGACTGACATATTTTTATGTGGCTTGGCAATGAACTGTAGTTTCTAGTTGTTAGTGGTATGAGCTGCCCATGGTCTGATCAGGGAGTGGTGGTGGGGAATCCTGTAGTGGCAAGATGCTGTGCTCTCTCTGCTGGGCCTTGAGCCACCACTGGCTATCAAGGCTGGATTTTCCACTTTCTGTTCCACACAAACAGAACAAGTGTGTTGCTTTGTGCCTGCCATCCAACAACAGGATTTCACAAGTATGAAATAGCAGTTTATGTCTTTCAGTAGCAGCCCCCTTCTTATTAAGTCCTAAGACTAATACCTCATCCTAGCACCTTGTACCTCCCAGCTTAATTGCATTTTTAAAGAACTGATTTCTGTGTCCTGGCATTGATGACAGAAGAATAGATTGGGGGCTTCCTTTTGTGTTGTTTGAATTAAATTTCTGGTTACAAATGGCTAGGTCATAACTTAGTGTTCAACTGTTAAGGCTGAAACATGGCTTACACATCTAAGTATCAATAAAATCTATCTCTGTGTCTGCACAGACAAAACTGGCCATGTCACCAGAGATACCCTGGTAGTTCTTCATAGGGGCACACCATGATCCAACCAGTGCAGGGGGGGACTGCTGCCAGTTTCAGGGTAAGCTGTCCCACAGCTTGAGCTGCAGACTACCTATAGTTCAGTAATGACGATTGTATGCCATCAAGTCAATTTTTACTTCCACCAAAGGTTTTCTAGGTACAAATTACCAAGACATGGTTTAACAATCCCTCGTTCCACTGGTGCTCTGGAACTATGCATCTTGCCAAAGGCTGCACAGGTAGGAAGGCACTTAATGCCATCAGCGCCTCCCCCCCCCCCCCAGCTCTGGATGATCCCAGCTGGCCCCTCTGTCAAGAAGGAGAGTGGGAATTTGAGTTCCTAGCTGCCTACCCATTGAGCATTTCTAGCTACATGGCTTGGTACCAGTCCTGAATAAGGGCACTAGGCAAGAGAGATCAGCTGCTACTGCCTTTCTTAGAGACGGAGCTTCTCTTATATGCATTTTGACCCTCTATGGCCTAGCTGTTTGAAGCCATGTCTCATGTACCTAAGGCTGATGAAATTCAGAGATTTCTGAGCTTCAGCCCACATGTTTCCGGAAGAGGGTCTAGATTTCATTTGAGGCACTCCACACTTTCTCGATGTCTGAGCTGCATGGGCGTGCAGCTGTTGGGAGCTGAGGGTGGCCTGGCTAGCCAAGTTTACTTCTGTGCTGCTTGAACAAATGGGGCTAGGGGAAGCGTAAGGAAAGACCACAAGCCTGGGCAGAGGAGAGGAATGGCAAGTGTAGTTTGGAAAAAGGCCCAGAGTGGGTGAGGAGGAAGAACTTGACATCTTTCCTCTGGCATTGGTATTTCTGAAGGCCAGCCAGGGCTGTCTGTAGGCGTATGCACCTGTGCCCAGCATCTTGTCTGAGGTTTTTGTCACAAGTGGGTGAAATTCAAAACTCAAACCCAGGCACGATGCTGAACGCAGCAGTTGTTAAGTAACATTATTAGCTGGCCAGGGATTGCTGAAGGGCAGAACAAATTGAAGTGTAATGTGTGCTACTTGTTTTATGAACCCTGCTTACACAAGGGAAAATGAGATCTTTATGAAGTGAATGGAGCTCTGGGTGTCTGGACAGCTGGCAGCTGCACATTTCAGACAATCCCTCCTCTCTATTATTATCATTACTGTAATCATCATCATCATCCTACCTTTTCTCACAAAGAGCCCAGGGTGGTTAACAAAGGCCAGTGTGGTCATCAAATTTTTTTGACAAACCAAATCATGGTGGAAGAATGAATCATCTGTGGTGGTTCAAGGGAGTAACAGACCTTAACATATCATGGTTTTCTCAGAGAAGAACTGTGCGAAAGTAGTATCCCAGATATTTACTAGGATTTCCTGTGAGGTACCTGTTCTGTCTGGCAATATGATAAACATGAGTCCACCATTATGAAAACATGGCATATACATTCATTTAGGGGAAAAAAGATGTCCAATAAGAACCTATGGTCTATACCACAAAAAGAAGGCGGTTTAGGTATACCCAATATCAAACTACACTATATAGCAAACCAACTGAGACACATTCCTTATTTCACATATGATAGCAAATAATAAAAATTTAATATGGAAAGATTTAGAATTCTATGGAAGAGGGGAAATTATAGAGAATATTTTTTCAAAAGAGAAAATTCGAGAAGAGATGAAAAATATTGATAACCCTTTACAAAAATGTTAGAATGTTGGAAAAGCTACAGGGGAGCATTGAGCCCACCAATTTCACCTCTGTCCCAGGTCACAGAATTAAGAAATCAGATAATCATATATGGAAGCTGAAATGAATTTTTCTGGGTAAGGGAATTATGAGGATAAAAGATTGGATAAAATAAATGCAAGATAGGGAACGAATAAGAGAGATACTGGGAAGAGAGGGGATTTCATGGTTAAACATACTTCAATGAGAAAACTGGATGAAAGAATGGAAAATAAAGAAAGGAGAGGGTAGAATAATGACAAAATTTGAGGAGATTATAGAAAAAAGAGAGAAAATAGAAACAATGAAAAATAGAAAAGGAACAGTAAGTGTAATATATAAAACGTTAATACAGGTGGAATAAAAACATTGTATTAAAAGATTAATGGCAAGAAGATTTGGATGAAGAAATGAAAGGGCAAGATTGGAGTAAAATGTGGAATAAAAGAATGATGAAAAACATGTCTGTAAGGGTTAAGGAAAATTGTTATAAGGTAGTGTGGAGATGGTACATAACACTGGTGAAATTGAATATAATAAATAAAAATATACTACCTCAATATTATAGATGTAAAAAAGGAAAGGGGATGTATGTACATATGTGGTGGCTTTGTGAAATAAGGAAGAAGGAATGGTCAATGATTTTTAAGGAGATTAGGGAAATAATTGGTGTGGATGTACAAATTCCCCCAATGATTGCTTTGTTGAATATGGTTAATAATAATCAATTGAGGAGAGAAGAAAAGGAATTAATTATTATAATAGTGATGGTGGCAAGGTTAATTTTTGCAAAAAATTGGAAAAGTAATAAATTAGCATGATGGAATGGTAAAGAGAAATATGGAATACGACAATTAATGATAAATTAACCTGTGAAATTAAGCTTAAAAGAGGAATGATGAAGACCAGGAATGACAAAATGTAATGATTTTAAAGAAATATGTAATATGTTTTTGGTACATGTGTTTCAGAAAGGGAAGGGGTATACACTGGGAGAAGAATCAATATATTATTGGAGAGAAATGGAGTGGTGTGAAATATAAGAATGAAGAATATTAAACTAATCCCAAGTGGGGGTGGGTAGCATAAGGTTGGGAAGTGAGGTTCTGTTATGTTATAAGTTGATTTACTGTAGTGTTTTGTAAACTTGTAGTCTCTGCATATGTCTTTTTTTCCTGTTATTATTATTTTTTTTAAAAGATGTCCCAGCAGAGTATCAGTTTGAGGGGTTAAAAAAGAAAAGCAGACAACAAAGTGCACTTTTTGTTTCCATTGTTTGGGCAAGCCAAAGCAGACTTTATCCAGTGTATGAACAACCCTGGAAAGATAAACTCAGGTTCAGTGGAGAAGACATAGTGAGGGTAGCAGAGATAATTGAAATCAAGGTGTGTCCATTCTCACTGAACCTAAGAACATACTGATGAACGTCGAGCACCAAGGAGTACATCGCCTAGTCAATATTCCCAAATGAGGGTACAAATTGATACTATTTGTTTGTTTGTTTGTTTATTCATTCATTCATTCATTCATTCATTCTTTCATTCATTCAGCTTGTATACTGTTTCTGAGTAGTTTACATCCAAAATAAAATAAACATTAAATAAATCTCAAATATGCTAAAAAATAAACTTTGCACATATAAACAAATAAAACTAACAATTAACTACTAAATCAAAGAAAAACCAAACGATGGCAATTAGGTAAAGGTAAAGGTTCCCCTTGACATTTAGTCCAGTCATGTCCGACTCTAGGGCGCGGTGCTCATCCCCATCTCCAAGCTGTAGAGCCAGCGTTTGTCCGTAGACAGTTTCCATGGTCACATGGCCAGTGCGACCAGACACAGAACGCCGTTACCTTCCCACCGTGGTGGTACCTATTTATCTACTCGCATTTTTACATGCTTTCGAACTGCTAGGTTGGCAGGAGCTGGGACAAGCGACGGGAGCTCACTCCGTCACATGGATTCGATCTTACGACTGCTGGTCTTCTGACCTTGCAGCACAGAGGCTTCTGCGGTTTAACCCACAGCGCCACCACGTCCCTAAAAATAAACTTTGCACTTATAAACAAATGAAACTAACAATTAACTACTAAATCAAAGAAGAACCAAACAATGGCAATTGGGAAACATCAAAATAGCCCAGCCATGACATAATAAGTGAGGATGCTCTCAAAGGCTTCAGTGGACAGCCTTGTTTTGAGCATCCTCTTAAAGGCTGTGAGGGAGATGGCCAGGTGCAGCTTCACTGAGAGCCGATTCCATAGGGATGGGGCCACAGTTGAGAAGGCCTGTTTGTTGTAGATGTCTTTCCTTGCCTCTCTCAGTGTGGCAGCCTGTAGGAGCATGGCCTGAGAGGATCAGGTAGATGATTTTAGGGGAAGATACTCCAACAAGTAGCGAGGTCCCAAACCTACTTTGTTTCACTAGAATCTTGAGGTCACAAACCAGAGGTAGGTGTAAGCAAAGCAATTTACTTGCCACAAATTCTGAGCCCTACGTTAGAATGACATGCACAATCACAAATTTCCATTTGTGGTCAGATGTCACATTACTCTAGAGACATATCCAGCCATAGTATAATTGTGAGGATTCTTCTTACTCATTGCATTTTGACTGTCAGCTCACCTCATGCCTGTACTTTGTAGTGCTAAAGAAGGGTGTGTTGATTTCAGATATTCCTTTCTCTGCCTGGCAATGCAAATCATAGGTGTAGGAGCTGCAGTGGGGATCAAGACTGTAGGATGTGTATACAAAGTCTCAAACACTACATCTTGAGATGGATCAGGTCCTTCACACTTTGATTTGAGTAAAGAGGAAAAACTATTGATGATTTCAAACTCTTTTAATGTGACATTAATTTAAGCCTGAGTTGCCACAGATGAAAGGATTCTTGGGTTTTCTGAAGGCTATCTGAAGGCTATATGTATCTCTCTCTCTGTATGAGACTTCTCAGCTCTTAAGATCTTTAGAGGAGGTTCTTCTCTCAATCCCACTGGCCTCTCACGTATATTCACAGCCTTCTCTGTGGCTGCTCCCAGGTTGTTAAATGCTCTCCCCTGGGAGGCTGGCTTGGCCCCCTCCCTCTTGTCTTTCTGGCCACAGGTGAAGACCCTACTTTTTAGGCAGGTTTTTACAGCTTATTTTACAGTGAATAGTTTAGGTTCTGCATATTATTTTATGTATGTTTTGATTTGCTTTTAAGGTGTTTTTAAACAATTTTAACTAATATACGTTGAACTGCTTATAATGTAATAATTTATCATATTTTAACGGATTTACCTTTTAATAATTTGTGAGCCACCTTGGGTCTTGTAATTGGCAGAAAATTGATATAGAAATAAAATAAAATAAAACTGTCTCCTTCAACAGATGGGGAATGTTTTTGTGGCTGTGCAGATATTGTTGAACTACAACTAACATCAGCTCTAGATAGCATAGCTGATAGGAAGAGATGACTGGATTTGTAGTCAAAAACACATAAGAACATAAGAAAATAAGAAGAGCCCTGCTGGATCAGGCCAAGGGCCCATCTAGTCCAGCTTCCTGTATCTCACAGTGGCCCCACCAGATGCCTCTGGGAGCACACGGGACAACTAGATACCTGTCTCCTGATACCCCTCCCTTGTATCTGGCATTTGGAGGTGTCTTCCTTTTAAGCCTGGAGATTAAACATCCCCATCATAGCTTGTAACCTGCGATGGACTTTTCCTCCACGAATCTGTCCACTCCCGTTTTAAAGGCATCTAGGCCAGATGCCATCACCACATCCTGTGGCAAGGAGTTCCACAGACTAACAACACGCTGGGTAAAGAAATATTTTCTTTTGTCTGTTCTCACTCTCCCAACACTCAATTTGAGTGGATATCCCCTGGTCCTAGTATTGCTTGAGAAGGAAAACAGCTTCCCTCTATCCACTTTATCCATTCCCTGTATAATTTTATATGTCTCATGTCCCCCCCACAGGCACCTTTTCTCTAGACTAAAGAGCCCAACATAGAGGGACACTAGTTGCCCATTCCTGATTGAATAGTTGGAAATCAATATCACTTCTCAGTCTACAGCAAATCATCTTGTGGTCCATAGGTAGGTTCCATTCCAAATTTTGACCATCTCTAGTGTGGTGGGTAAAATGTTGGGCTTAGATGTGGTTCTTACATGGTGGAAGGACTCTACCCTATGCTTGTGGTTCTTGTTTTAATAAGGACTGATAAAGGCCAAAAGTGGGCAGTTGCACTCCATGCAGTGAGAGGTGTGAGACAAGAAGGCCAAAATCCTCTTGCTTAGTGTAGTGAATTGCGCTAGAGTACACCTATTGACGGAGTGAGCTCTCGTCGCTTGTCCCAGCTCCTGCCAACCTAGCAGTTTGAAAGCATGTAAAAATGCGAGTAGATAAATAGGTACAGTGGGAAGGTAATGGCGTTCCGTGTCTAGTCGTACTGGCCACGTGACCACGGAAACTGTCTACAGACAAACGCTAGCTCTACGGCTTGGAAACGGGGATGAGCACTGTCCCCTAGAGTCAGACACGACTGGACAAATTGTCAAGGGGAACCTTTACCTTACGTCTATTGAATCAGTAGGGTTTTGGTGAGTTCCATGGATTCAAATGCACCTATTCCAGTTGTGACTTACTTTAGCATAGTAAATCACAACTAATGTAGGCATATTTGAATCACTGGAACTTACAGAGCAGTTGGCTCACCAAATCCCCACTGATTCAATGGGTCTACTCTAATGCATTTTAAATGCTAAACTGCAGTATCATGGCCTAAGAACTCTCCATAGTTGCAGGTTGGTCAAATAATGGTGGTTCATGTTTCTTTAAACCTGAAGGAGGGGTGGGGTGGGGAGAAAGAACAAAGGATTGTGAAGGCTCATCTTTATACAGTTGTGGCAGGGGTGGGGAGTGGAGATTTACATTCTCCCCAAGCCTCAGCTTGCTCTTGTAGTATCTAGAAATAACTGCATATGGCAGGACAGCAGTTCATTTGAACAAACAGTTTTCAGAATGACAAACTATGTCCTGACATAGTTTTAGGAAGTATTTATAGTGAAGCGTGAACGAAATGAACTCCTGCCTCTGATTAAAATAATTGTCAAACAGATATTTCAGATTGCATTTCCCAAGTACTGTTGGCTTTACCCTTCCATGTGCTGCATGCATAGTAAACCCACCAAATGAAATCGCCGAGATTCAAGAGCTAAACTTAGGGGAGGCAGCACAGGGCATTGCATGCCTGAGATATTTTTAATACTTTGCCTGACACAACCCCTTGCTCAATATGTATTTAGAATCGACTGTAAATAGAGATGATAGAAAGGGGATCTCCTTGACCTTCATGAATGAAATATCTGCAGAGTAGAGCTAGAATTTTTACCAAGCAGAGATGGTAAAATTCAAAAACAAGGAGAGGAAACAAATTTGCTTAGAGACCATGCTGTTGTCAGGGTACGACTTTGGAGCAAAGGTTTAGAGCCTCAGTCCATAATTTTGAAAGTCCAAACACAGCACATCCCATTTTGAAGTAAGCAAAGCAATGAGTATGTCCAACTGAAGAGTTGGTATGTGTCATCAAATCAGAACCAATGTATAGCAACCCTAATAGGGTTTTCAGGGTAAATGAGATATTTAAGGAGCGGCTTTACCAGTTCCACATCCCCAATGAGTTTCCATGGCTGAGTGGGGATTCAAACCCTCGTCTCTAGAGTCCTCATCTGTCACTCTGTCATTACACCACACTGGGTATCGACTGAGGAAAGGGGTGTCTAATTTCACTATTGATGGCAGTGTTACACACTATGGGGTTGCATGTATTTTTGTTCAGGATAGCACTTCAGCTTTACATTCCATACCTACACTTGAGTATAGAAAATGCAGTTAGACCAGTGTAGGATATTGCCACATGGCAAGAGCTTTCATGCCACAGGGATTGTAGCTTGGCCGCTGGCACTGTTCTTCAGAGAAGTGCTTTTGGAAATGTGGCACAAGGTTTCTTCTGTGTGTATGTTGCTAGCAGGGAAACTGAAATGTCAAGTGGCTTGCCAGGGTTGTCTGTTGCAGACTCCAGTCATGCATTCTGCACTAAACTAGGACTAGGAAGTAGCAGTAACATTTATTTTCTCTAAAATGGGAGGGACACGAATGGGCGTCTGTTTCTAGGAAAAGAGCTTGTGTCCTATATTTTCTGCGAGAAAGTTAACACTGAGGCAGACAGAGCTTAGGAATTTTTTGGGCTGGTGACCATGCTGGCGGGGATGCTGGGAACTGCAATGCAACCAAGTGACTTTTGCAAGGTTTGCATTAAAAACCAGCCAGTTAGCATCTTCACCAGTGGAGAATATGACAGGTAATGCTTTCTTTTGGATTGCGTAACACACCCAAAAGAAACATATCGTGCCACTTCTCTCGTTCCCCTTCGGCAGCTCTCCAGTCTGTTGGATTAATGTATTGTGTTTGCTCACAGTGTGATCTTAAAACAAGTCATTTAAGCATTTGAATAATTGAAACTGAGTTGGAAGAGAGTACATTTAGGAGGGATCCAGACTTTCTGAGTGGATGGAGGATGTGTTTCTGTGATAACATTGCATTCTGAAACAACCGTGCTTTGTTTGGGGGGAGGGCAAGGGGATGCAATTTTTCTCCAGATAGTTCAAACACATTTCAAATGCATAGCATATTTTTTTAAAAAATTACAAAATCAGCTTCTTACTTGCCTTTCTAGCCAGGAGACCCTGAAGGCTGTTTATGAACAAAAAATTCATTAGATAATTAGGGTAAGCAATGGGATTAACAAAAGAAAAGAACTTAATAGCAAACTGCATTCCAACAGCTTAATGGAATAAAGCTTTGTATTTAGAATAACTTTTAAATTTATAAATCATAATTTTAAGACGGAGTTTGTCTAAACATGATAATCACCTGTTAATTTACGTTTATGGTGTAAGTGATGATAACAATAAAAAAAACGCCTTCCACTTGTCAGCTTCCATGTTAAGAACAGTAGGCAATTGGGGTGGGTGCATATGGGTTGTTTGGGAAAAGCCCTTTTACACTCACACTTGCCATGTGTGGCACATGGTCATCTAGGCTTTATTTTAAAAATCGAAGCTGTGGGTGGCTTTCCTGGCAAGGCCATTCCAGGGCTGCAAGGGGAATCACCCTTGAATCTGTCTTGCTGCCCTCCCTTCTCTGTGTAGCTGGAATCCCACGTGTTGAAACCCAACTTAGAGCTTTCTTGTTGGTTGGTTTCTATTTCTTGCTGTGCTTTTATTAAAATATGCCTCTGTGTCTTTTCCCATCTCCACTGAAACACATTCTACTCATAAACAAGCCAGAAAGAGCAAACTGCTTGAAGAGTAATTGGAATTTAAAGAGGAAAGAACCTGTTTTATCCCTCTGCTATATCCTGTATGGTAGAAAGGTAATTTTCTCTAGGTGCTGTCATGATTCAATCCTCACCTCTTATTTGAGAGTGGGGCTAGACTGAGCAAAGAACCTTTCTGTTGGATATGGTTTTATTGTATTTTAACAATGGGACTGCTGCTGGAATCTTGACTGATGGGTGGTTGCAGGGGAGGCATGTTTTGAATTACTTGTGGACGTTTGGCTTTTAGGACTTTTCTTTTTTCTGATGGTTTGTTCTCAAGGAGAGATTGTAAAGTACAAAATACATATATATACACACAGCTTTAGTTTCACAGGATTCACAGTTTCATTTTCAGACCAGCAGCTGTGTTGCTGGACAAACAGAAAACCTTGGGATCCCTTAAAAACTTATGGTGGATTACACTTTGGTTAGTCCTTAAAGTTCTGCCTACAACAGTCTGATTTTTGGGTTTTTTTAATGTTGTTGTTCCTTTTTAAAAATAATTTGAATTTAAATGAATATTTGTTCTATCACTGTTCTATCAATGAATTGTTTTCATTAAGATTCAGTGAGAATGGCTTTTCCTTTCAAAATACGTGTGAGCAGGAGACCAATTTCTTCAGGGTTGCTATCCCTGTGAATTCAAATTAAAGTTAATTGTGTTTGTTGTACTCAGGTAGAAAGTGCTGGATAAGCAATGGTGCAAAGGTCTTGTTTTCTCACCCATGTGCATCCCTTGATTTGTCATGATGTATTGTCTGTTTGAAAACCTCATGTTAAGAGGTTCAGTGCAGTAGAAGACCTTTATCTGAGGCATTCAGCAGTTCAGAGGCATACCAGCAGGGCACACCATCTCTTTGGTAACAATGGATGAACTTTCACATTTGAATCAGCTGTTATAGAGCTAGTGTGATAAGTGCCAACAGCAAACTCTGCCAAAAAATTAGGGATGAAAAGAATACAGTACTCACTAAATTCATCATTATCATTGGTTCTTCTGGTTTCGGCTCTCTTGACACCACACAGCACATAGGCAAGGCATTTTTAAGCCCCATGAGATTTCTATCTTCCAGACTGAAAGTGAGATGAGTGCTTTGTCTCCACCAGGATCCCCCAATTTATGCAGTCTACAGAAACCAGTGTCTTTTGCCTTCAAAGCAAAGCACACACATCTACACAAATGCCCACATGCACGTGCTAAAGACTGAAGGCCTGTGTGGCTGTTAAATGGGATGCAAAAGCAAAGTAGGGCTCGTGACAATTTTGTGCAAGTTGTGCAAGGTATATACATTGTGTCAAATCATCTAGTCAGTAGTACCAGAAAATCTTTCATCCACTGGCATAGCAAGGGTGGGGGGATGTACAGTTCCTTATCTTGGCTTGCCAGGACAACACAGGCAAGGAAGTAATTCCCATCTCAAGCAAAGATGGGAAGGTTTTCCAGTTTGACTCAGAGCCTGTCTGCACCTGCATATAGATATTGCATATAACTTGCTGAGGGCACAGTTTGGATCAGGAAAAGAAGACCTGGTCTGCAAGTATTTCTACTTAGAACGATCAATGCTTCTCCTTTAAGAGCTGTCCTGCTCCTTTCTGGAACATTGTTAGGGCATGTATTCTTTTTGGCACAATTCAACATGATGCTAAATTGCTCTTTGGGTTGCCTGCACAGATAGCTAGCTCACATGGATATGGAACTGTGGGTGGTGTTAACTGCACTTCAACCCTGTGACCTATAGGTAGCAAGGTTGATCAGCTGAGAAGTGGTGCACCTGGGAAGGAACAGCTTGAAGGTGGCTGGATGGGGGGACTAGTTGTAAGGCAGCTGGACACCTCTGCAATGATCTTGCCTGCCCCTACATGCTATGAGATGTTGGTATTGGGTGGGCAAGTGAAGAGGTGGCCACATTTGGGCTGAATCCTTTCAACCCATAGAGTTCACCTTGTTGCCTTGTGATTCTCCCCTTGACATGGGGATGACTCACCATTTTGGCGAGTCGTCCCGCTTTGTGAGTCGTCAAAAGTTGACGACTCACGAAGCACGAAGTTGCGCCCATGAAGCGACAAATAACGAATATATTTGTCAATTTATTGGGGGGGGTATTGAAAAAAAACCCTGCCGCCACCCCTCCGCCCCCCCAGTCCCACTGACACCCCCTTCCTATTAAAAAAAACAACAAAACACCATTCTGCCTACCGGCTGCCGATCAGCTGATCGGCAGCAGAAAGGCAGCCACCCCCCCACAGCCACCCAAACCCACAGCCTACTTCACCACCCCCTTCCTTTTCCTACCTTAGCCCTCCCCCACTCCCACCGACACCCCCTTCCTATTTAAAAAAACCCAAAAAACACCATTCTGCCTACTGGCAGAAAGGCAGCCACCCCCCAACAGCCACCCAAACCCACAGCCTAACCTCCACCCCCTTCCTTTCCCTACCTTAGCCCTCCCCCACCCCCACCGACACTCCCTTACCTTAATCGCCACTGCCAAGGTCTCCTTCTGGCCTCCCAGCCACGGCATGTAAAAAGGGAGACTGGCTGCCCTTTACAAAGAAGGCGGCTGTGGCTTCATTTAGGGTAGGGAAGCTGCAGCTGCCATCTTTGCAAAGGGCAGCCTGGATTCCCTTAGGTGGGGGAGGGCTAAAAGGAAGAGGGTGGGGGGTTGGCTGTGGGGGGTGGTAGCTGCCTTTCTGCTGCTGATCAGCTGATCGGTGGCCAGTAGGCAGAATGGTTGTTGTTGTTGTTTTTAAATACGAAGGATGAATAAAAACAGGTAAATATTCATCCCTTCATATTCGTGTGGGTCTCTGGAACCCACGAATATGAAGGGACAAATAACCAATCGGCTATTTTCATCAAAAAAGCCCATCTGTTTTTATATTCATCCCCATCTCTAAAGAGAACCTGCCATAGTGCTGGTGGCTGAGCGAGTGAGCCTTTCCAAAGTGATTGCTCTCCTGTCTTCTCAGGGAGCGATTCAGAGGGCATCAGAGAGGTGAAGCATTCCAATAGCTTGGTTCTGCCTTCCATTTGGCACTTGATCACCCTCCTGCCCTCACCCTCCTCTTTCTTCTCAGCTGCCAAGAAACAACTCTCCCTCCCCAGGGGGCTGGGTGGTGAACAGTAAGGGTTCTTGAAGATGATATGCCATTTGGATGTGAGGATTGCACCAAATGGCATATCACACATACACCCTGACACTATTTACACTCTGCCAGCCAGCACCGGACGGCCTAGTGGGAACGGCCCTTAGGCTGGCTTGAGGATGATTTTCTTATTTTCCTGTCAAATAATGGGGGAGGGGGGGATCCTCAAACAGCCTGATGGCAAGGAGTATTTCCCCCCATTTCTTGCTCAACTTAACAATATACAGGAGGTTGCGGTTCTTCTAAAGGTTTGTGTCTTCTGGGTGGTGGAAATTTTGCTGTGAGAGCAGAGGGTAAAGGGATGGTCAGGTGATGATTTAAAAAAAAAATCTGAAACAAAGAAACAGTCTGAAGCTTGTAAAATATGCATTTCCTTTTGAGGGTGGTTGATTTGAGTCTGTCCAGATATTGTCAGACTGCAAATTCCCATCATACCTCATCATTGATTATGTGACCTGGGACTGATGGAACTTCCTATCCAAAAACTATTTTCTTTGTTTCTGGTGGGGTCCCGGAAGATGATTCTGAGCTTGACTCAAAATAATTTTTTTCCAGCATCCTTAGAGCTGAATGTTACTAGTGCTAGACTCTTTGCAACTACTCTAAGTTCTTCCAGAGTGTAATAAAAAGAAATGCTTGCAGTTTTGCAAGTGCTCTTACCTGGCTCCCAGTTGGCATTTTAATTTGACTCAGTCAAAAATAATTCTTGAAGCTTTTTGTAAATCGGCACAGAGAGAACCATATTTCAAAGACACTGTCTCTAGTCATAAAGGTCATATAGGAAGCCACAGATTCTCAGCAAGTAAAAGGACTAGATTCCCCCCCCCCCATGATTATGCGTGACCTGGCACAATTTTATATGAGCTGTGACACTTCATACATGCTCTCTGCATAATGGGAACATCTCTAGAGATGAAAAGGAAAGAAGTAATCATCCTTGAACTGGGTTGTGAAGCTGTGTGAATAATGCACTCACACAAAGCACTCAGTTGCATTTGTCAGAAATTTTTCTGAACAGATCACCTCCTCTGTCACTTATTACACCCACCCACATAGCATCCGTTCTGGCACATGCAAGTCCCAGACACCCCAGGGTTTCCTCTCTTACCCACCCACACAGCTTCAGGTTTCAGGGCAGGTCAGCAGTTGTCTTATGGTTTCACTTACGACCAAGGTGCTAAAAACTTGGGGGTCTCCACCTCCCTCCCTCCCACTCATCCACCCACCTTGTTTCTATTTGTTTTCTATTTTCATTTTATTCTTTCTCTTCACCTGCTATTTTCTTGGACAGGAAACTTTAAGCTAACTAAAGTAACAGCAACCATTTTGCAAAACCACCGATTTTTGTTAATTTTCAAGACCAATGCAGCCAATGGAGGACTCAAAAGAAAATTGTACTCCAGGGCAGCTTACTGACTCCTGTTTTGTTTAACATCTGCACCAACAACCGGCCATTTTCAAGGCATCAAAAGTTTTATTTGTGCTGATGGTCTCACATTTACTGCTCAGTAAGACAGCTTTCATATGGCAGAACACCTTCTAACAGATGCATTAGAAGAATGTGGCATGTGTTATGATAGAAATCAACTTAAACCCAAACCTACCAAGACGCAAATATGTGCCTTCCATCTATGAAACAAACAGTCATTTCTGAAACTTCAGGTTACCTGGAAGGTTATTCAACTAAAGCATTGTCCCCCTACCTAGGTGTTACTTAGGATCAGATGTTGACCTAGAAACACGGCCAAAATACAAGCAGAAGGTCTCTGCAAGGAACAATAGAGACCCACAGTGGATTTGAGGGAACAGGAAGGGGGGAGGGCGTTGGAGGGGGCAGCCATTGAGGTGGTGCTGGGTAGGGGAAGGAATGGCGGTGGGGGTAGAACATGCCCACGTAGGAGAAGAGCGGTTAGATATCTTACATCTATCCCCTCTTCTAGTCCTACCCCCAACCAGGTGGTATCAGGTGACCATATCAGCAAACCCTCGAGCCACACGGTGCTGTTGATGAACGCCAGGTCAGTACAAAATAAGACTGCCCTCATCCATGATGTAATTGTGGATGAGGGTGCTGACCTGGCGTGCATTACTGAGACCTGGGTGGGAGAGGAGGGTGGTGTTCCCCTCTCCCAGCTGTGTCCACCTGGGTACTCGGTCCAGCACCAATGTCGCTCGGAGGGTCGGGGAGGGGGAGTTGCTATAGTCTATAGGAGTTCCATCTCCTTGACCAGGCTTCCTATCCCTTTGAGAGGAGGTCTTGAGGGCCTGTATTGTGTGTTGGGCTTACAAGACAGATTGGGGATTCTGTTGGTGTACCGCCCACCCTGCTGCGTACCAACAGTCTCCCTGCCTGAGTTGACGGAGGTAGTCTCGGACCTGGTGTTGAGGACTCCCAGGCTGTTGGTGCTGGGGGACCTCAACATCCATGCCGAGGCTGTCTTGACTGGGGTGGCTCAGGACTTCATGGCCGCCATGACAACCATGGGGCTGTCTCAATGTGTCATCGGCCCGACACATGAGAAGGGCCATACCTTGGACCTGGTTTTCTCAACGGGACTGGAAGATGGTGGTTTGGATGTGGAGGGGCTGGTTGTGACCCCATTGTCATGGTCAGACCACTTCCTGGTCAAGTCTAGTCTATTAGCTTCTTCTTCCCTCTGCAAGGGTGGGGGATCTATTAAGATGATCCGCCCTCGGAGACTAATGGATCCAGATGGTTTCCTGAATGCTCTGGGGGATTATCCGTCTGATATGGTCGGCGCTCCTGTCGAAGCTCAGGTCACCCTATGGAATAGGGAGATGACCCGGGCGGTTGACACGATTGCGCCTAAGCGCCCTCTCCCTGCACGCAGAGCCCAGACAGCTCCTTGGTATACTTCTGAACTGCGGGCGATGAAGCAAGAGGGGAGACGGCTGGAGCGCAGGTGGAGGAAATCCCGCTGGGAGTCCGATCGAACATGACTTAGAGCCCATTATCGGGCCTATTTCGTGGCAATACGGCTGGCGAAACGGCAATATTTCTCCAGCCGTATTGCTTCCTCAGAATGTCGTCCAGCAGAGCTGTTTCGGGTGGTCCGGGATCTTCTTCAACCGGGAAATCCGGTGGAGGTCCCAGACTGCTCATCAGCTCGCTGTGATGAGTTTGCCATTCATTTTGAGGGAAAAATCGCTCAGATTCGCAGTGGGTTGGACTCCACCATTACTGCAGAATCAGAGGATGTGTCCAGTGTGCCGTGCTTAGGTCAAGTATTAATGGATGAGTTTCAATTGTTGAGACCTGAGGATGTGGACAGGGTGCTTGGATCTGTCCGTTCTACCACCACTCCGCTCGACCCTTGCCCATCTTGGCTAATTGGAAGATCTGCCAGAGGGGTTCGCACCTGGGTCCAGGAGGCCGTGAACGCCTCTTTGAGAGAGGGAGTGGTCCCTACCGCCTTGAAAGAGGCGGTAATTCGGCCACTCCTTAAAAAGCCTAACCTGGACCCAAGGCTGGTGGGTAACTACCGACCAGTGGCGAACCTCCCTTATTTGGGCAAAGTGTTGGAGCGGGTTGTGGCCGGGCAACTCCAGGCGCTGCTGGATGAAACGGATTTTCTGGATCCATTTCAATCGGGTTTCAGGCCGGGTTTTGGTACGGAGACTGCCTTGGTCGCCCTGTATGATGACCTTTGCCGGGAGAGGGACAGGGGGAGTGTGACCCTGTTGATACTCCTGGACCTCTCAGCGGCTTTCGACACCATCGACCATGGTGTCCTTTTGGATAGGCTGGCTGGGTTTGGAGTTGGGGGCACCGCTTTACGGTGGTTCCGCTCTTTCCTGGCTGACCGTGTCCAGAGGGTGGTGCTGGGGGACAGTTGCTCTGTCCCATGGCGTTTATGTCATGGGGTTCCTCAGGGCTCGATACTGTCCCCCATGCTGTTTAACATCTACATGAAACCGCTGGGAGAGGTCATCAGGAGGTTTGGGCTGAGGAGTCAGCAATATGCTGACGATACTCAGCTCTACCTCTCGTTTTCCACCAATCCAGGTGAGGCGGTTTCTTTGCTGAACTCGTGTCTGGACCTGATAATGGACTGGATGAGGGTTAATAAATTGAAACTCAATCCAGACAAGATGGAAGTGCTGTTAGTGGGTGCTTCGCCGGACAGGCTGGAGGGCCATTTCCCTGCCCTGAATGGGGTTACACTCCCCCTAAGGGACAGGGTCCGCAGCTTGGGGGTGCTCCTGGACCCCAGTCTAACACTGGAAGCCCAGGTGGACTCGGTGGCCAGGGGTGCCTTCCTTCAGCTGCGGAAATTATACCAGCTACGGCCCTACCTGGACAAGCGGAGTCTCATGACAGTTACACATGCACTGGTAACATCTCGTATAGATTACTGCAATGCGCTCTATGTGGGGCTGCCTTTGAAGACGGTCCGGCGACTGCAACTGGTCCAGAATTGAGCTGCGCGGCTGGTGAGTGGTGGGGCCGCTAGGGAACACATCAAGCCGATTCTGTTTAAATTACATTGGCTACCAGTTGCTGCCCGGGCCCAATTCAAAGTGCTTGTTTTGACATATAAAGCCCTAAATGGCTTGGGCCCTGGATACCTGAAGGACCGCCTCCTTCCATATGAACCTACCCGGCAGTTAAGATCTAGCCAGGGGGCCCTTTTGAAAGAGCCATCCCTCAAGGAGGTAAGAGGGATGGCTTGTAGACAAAGGGCCTTTTCGGCAGCTGCCCCCAGACTATGGAATGCCCTCCCGACTGAGATTCGTCTGGCGCCGACGCTGATGACATTTCGGCGCCAGGTCAAAACCTTCCTGTTCCAGAAGGCTTTTAATTGAAATAATATCAACTGTGGGTCCTGATGGCAATTTTTAGAGTATATATTTTAATTGCATTTTAATTGTTTTGTCTTTTTATTGTATTTTAACTGTTGTAAGCCGCCCAGAGACCTTTGGGTAGTGTGGGCGGCATATAAGTTAAATAAATAAATAAATAAATAAATAAATAAAATATTCTTCAAAAACTATGAGGAAAAAAATTGAGGCACACAACCACAGACATTATGAAGTGCAGCCTTGACTGTATGCTATTCCATAGAGGAATATGTCAGCCCATTGTGGTATAGTTCAATCCATGCTAGACAGGTAGACATAGCACTCAGTGAAAGCTTCAGAATCATTACCAGATGTCTGAAGCCAACCCCATTGATAAAATCAATTACTTAGTAGGTGCTGTGCCCATAGGTAGATAGGTAGCAGCTAATAGTGAAAGACTCAAAGCATCTACATCAAATGCATATCTACTCTTTGGCTACAATTCTGGCCCTCCCAGATTAATTTTATTTATTTATTTCATATGCTTGCATGATGCAGAATATAGGCTTTGAAGAACTATGAGGATATTTTAAAGTTATGTAAAACCCACATATCTTTCAATACTGAAATTTTTACATACTTTAAGTATTTAAGTAAATATTTCCTCTAATAAGTATGTTTAAAAGATTTTTAAGACATTGAATTTCTAAATGAGATTCCTTCTGTGGGTCTGGAAGAAACCAACTATTAACCTTTCCAGTTGTAACTTGGGTAATAATAATGGCATATCTCCAGGAAATACTCAGAGAGGCTAATTTGTATGTTGATCAAAGGCTTCTAAAATGTACCTTGCTAAGCATCAATAGGAGGTATTCCTAAAGTTGTCCAGAAGTCTCTTTGGAAATGGAAATGAAGATACATTTTTTTAAAAAACCTGAAAAACAGGTGTGCATAGAATTGATTTCATTTTTCTGAAAGGTAGGTTACATTGTTTTGTATAGAAAGACATAAATTAATTTTTCTGCACAATCCTTGTGTTCCTCCCTGAACTTAAGGTGACAGATCCATAAAAGGGAAACAGTAGAAAAGAGACAAATCCACTTCGGCTTCCTAACAAGTGCTAACAGGTTAGCCTGTCAACTAATTATTTTTCATAATTAGCAGCATTAGTCAAAAGAAAGAAAGAAAGCATTTTGTGCAAAAAGCCCTTGTATTTTGTTCACACCTTGCATTGCGAATTCACAGATGACCACTCAAAGAATCACACTTACAGCTAAATAATCTGCCCTTTTGTTTGATAATTTGTTTGGTAAATTGAAATTGTTTTTAGCTATCTTTTTTTTAAAAAAATGATATCAGCTACCTTGGGTCCTTTTATGGAGAAAGGCAGAGTAAAACATATTGCAAACAAACAAACAAATAAATACGTTGTGTGCAAAATGCAATGGTCCATGTGCAAAATCAACTTCTGCAAATTGTTCACAAAAAAAGCCTTGAAATGTGAAAAAATCATTAGAACCTTCATAATCTTGCCCAGTGTACAGAAAACCTTTAAATTTTCCATCCCTTCTGTCTTCATAATATCTTCCTCTAAGCAACTTCAGGGCATTTGAAATAAACAGTGTGCCTCAGCATTGTCTCCATTAGTGGATAATGCTGTCATAATTTACCCTCCCTTTATTAGTCTTAAATTAAAGCACAAATCAATTGGATCTATTCTGGTGACATCAGTCTAATTTCTTACCCCCATATAAATGTTATGTTAGCGTGTTAAAGTCTGCATTAGCACATTTTTATGATTCATGCAAGTCAGTGTGAGGTTGACGCTTCTGAATATCTTGCCTCATTAATGTGTGCTCGGAGGTTTCCCTTTCCCCCCGCTGTGCTAGTATTTCACAGCAAGGCCTATATTCCAGAATGACAGTACCTTGGGTTCAGCCAATTCTGATTTAACATTCCTTTAAAAAATGAAAAAGAACTCTAAAACAAGGGTAGAATTTTATTATTAGCAGTGTGCATTGCAGTGTTGTCTCCATTTCTCTCCCCTACCCCGCCACCTCCATTTCTCTTCTTGTTATTGTGTTTGGGGTTCTGACTGGCATTTTCTTTTTAAAAGCCTCTTTTTTTCAAAAAGCCTCCCAAAAACTGACCTGTGAATGAATGTCAGCTAGGAAAGAACAACAATTAACCTTGGACTCATATTGCAGCCAGCTAAGAAACAGTAACGGTTGGCCTTAGATTCCTATTTCTATAGACTGTGGCTGCAGTGACTTGTAAATACGTATCAGAATTCAGTAGGGTGCTGTGAAAACTGTTAGTGTGTTGCAAGAAAATGTTATTTAGTGATCTGAAGTCTCATTGGAGCACAGGAAACTACTTTCTACTGAACCAGGACATTGGTCTTTCTGACTGGTGTTGCAAACATGGACTGGTAGTGTTCTCTCTGGGGTGTCAGGCAGGATTGTAGTCCAAGAAATGGATTGTTCTAACACCTTGAAATGGTTTCACAGTGTAGTCCTATGTCTGGGTGGCTCTAAATAGGTGGTGAGGATGGATGTGCACACATAATCTAAACCCTTTACTCCTCAGCCAACCCAGAAGTCAGAAGGAGTTTTACGGGATTAATGCAAAGGTCTGAAAAGGAGCCTGTGAATGCCACAACCTGAACATGATTGCAACCTCTTTCTCAGGCCTTCACAGTAAACTTGTAAAGGTCTTTTTGTCTTCTTGGTAGAGTGGGAACATAAAGGTTGGGGCTATGCATATTTCCATGTCTCCATATCCCATTGAGTCCTACACAGATCCAGGAACACCTGAATAAGGCTCTTGTCCTAGTGATCTTAAGCCAGTCAATAGTTTACAGGATATTCACAGTTAAGGCCACATCAAATGATCTGTGAGGGGGAGAAGGGCTGTAACAAGGGCATGGCAATTGGGCAACACTTAGAGGGCAACAAAATCTAGAGGTGAGTGTAGTGTTGAGTGTTTGGGAATTGAATGCCAGTACCTCTAAGTCTTCCCCACCCCTTTGTTCCTTGAAATGTGAAAAATGCATCTTTTCTTCCGAGAAAAAAAAAGCAGAATAATTTTTCTCTTTGTTTTGAAGAGATACCATATTTCCCCCTTTTCTGTGGGAGGGCAGTTTGTGCTCATGGTTCAGGTGGTGATACTTGCCTCAGGTGTCAGAATGGCTAGCCATAGCTTTGTGGAGGTGACTCATGGCGTCCCCTAGAATTTCTGGAAGGAATATATCCCTGCTCTAGTAAGGAACTGCCGATGAAGTTTGATCTGTGCTACTACTGTAGAGTAGAAGCACAAAACATGGGGGGGGGGGCACGGGAGGAGACGTTCCGTAGGCTAGCTGGTGTGCACCTCTTTTGGTACAACTCCCCACTGTACCTCCTTGACAGGGGCTGGACTCGATGATCCATAGGGTACCTTCCAGCTCCGCAGTTGAGAGATGATGATGATGATTAATGTGTTTAGTTTTGTCTTTTTTTATTTCAGTCTTCCTAGGGGAAGCACAGGTACCCAGTGTGGTGTAGTGCACAGAGTGACAGACTGGGATTCTGGAGACCAAGGTTAAAATCTCCACTTGTCCTTGGAAACGCATTGGGGGAGAGGAACTAGCAAACTTACTCCTTAAATATCTCACTTACTTTGAAAATCCTATTAGGGTCTCTACAAGTTGGTTCTGATTTGATGGCACATAAATAGGAGAAGCACAGAGTGGCTTACTAGGAACTCTTCACTTGTTTCCTATCTGAATACTAACTAGAGTAAAATTTACTTAGCTTTTAAAGCATGACAACATTACATGTGCTCCCTGCCACTTGTAGAGAAAAAGAAGCTTTGGTTTTAAGCTTTAAATTGTGTGGCTTATTAATTAAGTAGACCAATCACATACATTGATAACAGGAGAAGACAGCTGTCCCCACTCCCCACAAACAAATAGAACAACAGTATGTTTGCATCTTTATTGCGGAGACTTATCTTTCCCTGTAGAGATTCAAACTTAAGAGACTTCATAACAGAATTCAAGATTGCAGCCGTGAAATAAAGATGAATAAGATGCGTGAAACAGTATAGATTATTGAAAAACAAAATAAAATGAGCAACCGCAGACTTAATGAAAATGTCAGGATGCAATTTTCCTCTTCATATGACATACTCTCCTTATCCTCTGGACAGATAATAGAAATGGGAAATTTTCAGCCTGGAGATTAAATCTTTTCATAAAGCAAGGACAGTCAGAAGACAAATTTCATAATTTCAACATTTAAAGTGCCATTACGGAAGGGATTAGTGGATCAATGCTGTGGAGGTTGATTATTTCACACGTACAGTCTAGACTGGAAAGATGGAAAACTTGTTGCAAGTATCTGTAGTGGAGCCTGTGGTTGTGAGAATTAGTGGCAAAGCCGTAAAAGGGACTCAAGAATCGATGTTTAATGCTGCCTGCCATTTTACATCGTTCTTGTTAGTACTTTAGCTATTACAGGAATGGTAGCCAAGCTAATAAAACAAGGCAAGAGGACAATGGAAGTGTTTATCTCTATGCACATCTCTCTTGCAGCTTTGCTTTGAACAACCCTATCCTATCTTTTCTCTTTAGGAAGAATGGCACACCAAAAAGAAAATGTGTTCATGTGGTGATTGGTAACTAGCTTCCCCTAAAGAACAAATGATTCTAGTTGATCAATCTGTGTGGTTGTAAAACTTGAGCTTGCAATTCTGAGCACCTTATAGCAGAAGATACTTTGTTTCTGTCATGGAAGAATCCAGTTAATGTAATTCTGATTACAGTAACTCAGGTCAGGACAGAGTTTTGCTTTTGTTTTAAGTCCTATTGGATGGTAACTAAAAATTATATTTATACCCCAAGGAGCATGATACATTACATTGACTCTTTTTGTGTTCTAATAAATACACTATGAATGTTGGATGGGAGGAATAAACCTCTTCCGTTTATATCACCACATTTTCAGAAAGAGGATAACAAAGGATTTTCTTCATTATCCCTTAAATTGCCCTGTTTTCAAAAAAAAATGTGGAGAAAATTTATCACCTCACTACTTATTGGATGTGAACATTCATCAAATTGTCAATAAACTGTAGCTTTGTTTGCAAACATTGAGAAAGATATATACATACACCTTCCTTTACTTTCACATTGGCAAATGGTGTAAAATTGATCCTGACACCAGTGTAACCATTTGGACGATTCAGTTCATAGAAAGTATCAAGTTATAATGATTCTTCAGAACAATTATCATTAACTTATTTTGTAATATCACATCTCTGGTCTTAATTTGACTGCTGTTCAAGTTGTAAAGCTAAGATGTTTAAAACATGTGCCTGGGAGAGTAAAAGCATGAATGTGATACACAAATTATAATGTTTGTATTGTGTTTGGCAAATAAATAGAGAAATATTCTGATTCTGGCAAACACTTTTTTAAAAATGTGCATAATTCACCTTCTCAAATGTAAAGCTTCATTATCAGAGATATTTGCCCAGAATGATACACTTTCTTGCCCTCTTGATTAGTTCCTTGACTAAGAGCCACATCCAAGCAATAGACATCTCCCCGTTTAAATCCTGCTGCAGATCTGAATCTTCCTGATGCTCTTCTTGCTTGCTTGCTTGAACTGTTGGGTTCTGAAAGACATGCTAATGTGGCTCTTGCTTTTTTAAGTTGCCTGGCTTCTTTGCTCTAGGCTTCTGAGCAGAAAGCTCAAAGTCTCCACAGGTTTGATGCAGTGTTTTTATTGATGAGTTGAAAGGTTTTCAGCCATACAACTTCATCAATTAATCTATGGATTTAAGGAGAAACATGTCTAGGAATCAGAGTGAATGTTTGATTGAGGTTTTGTTTAGCCCGTTCCCTGAGAAATCTAGGAATTTGGAATGATGTTCCCCTTCTGACTCTTCAACAATCATCCTTTTGTCTCCCCTGCCCTTATTCTCTGCCTTACTTGACAAGAGGTTTGTAATTCATTCACCCTTTTGAGGAAGCAGGAGCACAACAATGGCATTGTAAAAGGGGCGGGTACTTTTACACTTGTTTAGATAGCCAATAAATAAAAGGTCGGTTTCGGATTTAGTAGGTCACTTGCTTCCTGCTACAAGAAAGCAATGATGTTTTACTCACCCACTTGCTTCTTCTTCTGCATTTTTTTAAAATGAAAGCCCTTTGTGAATGAAGTAGCATGATGTCTATTGAGCAAGACTCCTTTTTATACAGTACACTGGTAAAGAAACAGTGAAGCCCATGTGCTAGAAATTCTTAGTGGGTGCACTGTTTAGGAGAGTCCAACTGATCTGAAAATCCAAGACAATCTAAGGGGTTTTGCTTCACAGTTTTTAAGGGCCTGCTCCAGTGTACATGGAGGTGGACTTACAGCCACAGTCTCACTCCCACTGGCCTCCATGTTAATAACCTGTGTGATCACAATGCCAAACGTTGCTTAGGAAGAAGCAGATGAAATATTCATATCTCACTTTAATATTAGTATTCCACTCTTCCAATTTTTACTGTATGTTGTTACCTAAACCAAAGTATTATTATGACTCTTGAAATCAAAAAGAAGACTCAGATTCTCTTTATTTATTAAGCAAAACTAGCCTATATTCAGTATAAAACCTGGGTGTTTTTTTAACAGTTACATTCTAGTCTTTTCTATATATGGGTTTATGATGTTTATGAGAGACAGCGTACCCATGTCAGTGGATCTGTCTTAGAAAGAATGGCTCAAAAGATGAATCAAAATAATCTTTTAATAATACTATGTATGCACAGTGTCTCTGTTAAACTGAGTACCTTGAATATCTTTGCAAATCTTTAGTGGAAGTTGATTGAGAATAGAACAGATATAGGCACTTACCATTTATTGAGGGAACTGAATTTTGATATGAATCAGGGATCGTAGAAGTATCCAGTGAAGCCACATCTAGGGATTTGTCCACTTAGACTAATGGAGGTTGCTTGCCACATGGAGTTATCAGACTGCTATTTATCAGTTGGGTTCCAGTCTTTGGGGCATATATGGGTAGTTAAACTTCTCAATGAATGTTGATAGGTGTCAGTTGCCAGCCCAAATATGTAGTTATTGCCACTCCCAATCCCCACTCCAATTCTGAGGAAGGGACATGAGCTTTTCTCTGTTTAATAATAATGTGTGGTCATTTCTGGCTTAGAGTGACTCTCCCAGGGTTTTTTATGTACATGGAAGAGGTTTGCCAGTTCATTCTTGGTGCTCGGGGACTGTGCAGGTTGATCACCATCACACATTGCTCCATCAGACACACATGTGTGTGGCTGATCTTAGTTGGCCCTCGCACAGTACCAATATAAACTCCTGGCCCCTGGCTCCAACCCACTGAGGCATACCAACTCTTTTTTTCCTACTTATTCTATTTGAAATCTGTATGAGGTCAGACTCAGCGGATCTCCTGAGCTCTGGATCATCATAGGACCCCACAGGGCATGACTGTCCAACAAGGGTAGCATACAGAAGCAGAGGATAGAGCAGGAGGTCATTGGACAGATCCCAGCAGGCAACCTATTTCCACTAAGTCTAAGTCTTTTATTCTGTCCAGACTTTTATTATTTTTTGTCCTTTTGCCCCATCAACAAGTGGGCAGTCTTAAAAGAACAGCTATCTGACCTGGAGCAGAGTATCTCAGTCAGAGTTGCATTCATGTTGTCTGTGGTGATGAGTAGGTACTGGGAGGTGTGAGGCCCCTCAAGTAAAAGTCCCAGTTCATTAGCTGAATCTGTCTCCAGGGTTCCTAGTTCAGGGGCCTCTGGCTTATATGGTTTTTTGAATGATAGGTTGTAACATGGACCCAGAATCTAGGTTTTACAGCTCTATGGCTTCTACTGCTGTACTTTCTTGCCCAGATAGTTCCTCCTGTTCCTCTGGTTCAGAATCATGGCTACCTCTCAGGGCCAGGATCATGACACTGCCTTGGGAAAGGCAGACTGGGGGTATGGGAATGACACTTTGAAGCAATGGGACTTGGCTGCTTCCAAGCTCAAAATGGAATAATCTGGATGAAGACCCTCATCTCTTAGTTTTGTGATAAAATGGGCACCAGATTAAAAGATTTGGCCACCAGTGAACAAGCATATGTGTGAATCCCTGTTGTTGTATGAAAAAGCTTCTTCTTTGTTGATGAATTTGAAACTTTCAGCCTTCAATAAATTCTTCTTCTTTTTCCACTTGGACACATCTGAAAAAAAGGCCCTCCAGTGAAAGTACTGTGCACTAAAACGGCTTTTAGGTTGTCTTCTATGGGCTTGTTGCATCATTGCCTCATGTGGACTGAGAGCATGACTAGAACGTATCCAGCACTCCTCTGGCAGTGAACATAGAAGATTGGCATTAATGGGTTAGCTGTTAGTGGCCCAAATCCAAAAGTTAGTCCTAAATAGAGTATACTCTCATTGAATCAAAGGGAAACTGGCAAGTCAACTCATATGAAAAATGAATTGATTCAGAAGGTGTAGTCTAATTGGAAATAATGCCAGATTTAGACCAGAGTTTGGCAGCTGAAACTCTAGATAAATTTCCAAGAAACCTTAGGGTTTGCAAGAGTTTTTGGAAGTCACTATTCTACACAAGTAAGCACCAGACTTACTTAGCACTCATTAAGCTTGTAGCTATACAGAAGACTCATTGGATGGGACCCAGACCTATTCCACTAATTTCTGTGAGTCTACTATAAGTGTAGCTCTGGTCATCAATCTCCTGCTGTCTCCAAAGCTGACACAGTTCTTGCAAAATGTTTTCTTCTTGCAGATGCTATGCTGTTTGTTTAAATGCATTTAAATGCATTATAGAAACATGCCATCTCTTCTCTTTCTGAGCATATCAGGGCAGGGGGAGGGGCTAGGAACAGCCAAGAAGCAGGTAACTATTACAGTTAACTGCAAAGGTGATATAATGTAGATGTGGATTATGTACCATCTTTTGATTCAGGTACTTTCAGGCACTGCTGTTATTGTACCTGAGCACCTGCCTCAACAAGCTTTATATTTACCACATGGATCTAACACAATTTTGTTAACCTGAAGAGAAAAGAAAATATAATGCCTTCCAAAGTAACTCTGAAACATTAATCAATAACTGGAACGTAGGACCTTGGCAGCGGGACAGGCATTAGCTTAAAATCCAGGCTGCATGGTCCCAACCAACAGAATCAATTTTTATTAGGGACAGAACCTGATGCTTTTGGGGAGCTATCTGTCTAAAATCTCTTTGACAAAAATTTGTATAATGGGTTCCTGTAATTTGGTGTGACTTTAACAAATGCCCTGTGTGAGATGTTCAATCAATAGCACTTAAACAGTGTTGCCTGAGTGTGAGGGAACAATGTGGAGCAAGCAGCATACGCACTCAACAGCAGTGTTCTGTTTGTGTGTGTGTGCGCGCACACACATGGGCATGCATATAGTAGTCTTGGCATGTTTCTGTGAAGGAGGAAAAGTTAAAACGTACTTTCAATTATTAACGTGTTTGCTTTTTTGTGGAATCTCATCAAAAGCACTGTTTGCTTTTCTGTACATGAAAAAGCCTTACATCCTTTTAGAGAGCATTCACATGACACATACATAGTGGACCTGCCTTTTCAAGGCTGATCACTTTAAAACTGGGTTTCCTGAGAAAGCACATTTCAGGGTTCCAAACCACACAAGCTTCTTTCAGGAGCTCCTCAGGTATGTTTGTGTGGGGCAACTGGAAGGCCTCATCCAGATTTATGTGAACTAACTGCCTGTAGTTTTTCAATATTCAACACTCCAGGTATTCTGGATTTCAGTTCCCAGAAGCCCCAGCCAGCAAGCCCAGAGATTCTGGGAGCTGCAGTCCGAATCATCTAGAGCAGAGGTCCCCAACCGTTTTGGGACCGTGGACTGGCTGAGCCTCTGAGGAAGGTGGGGCACCCCCCCCCGTGCTCTCGGGCGCATGCGTGTGCGCTCTTGGGCGCATGCGCTCTCTCTCTCGCAATATCAGTAAATCAAGGAATGTTCTAACTGTGGCAGTGGTCAAAGTAGCAGCAGATTTACCAAGCTAAGTGCTTACAGTGTGCATTACACCAAAAGGTGTTAGTTAGAAAATCTGCATAGTCTGCCTGAAAAAAAGAGGAGCATCCATGGAGTAGCAATTGCATATATATATATAATTTTTTTTAAAAAAAATCTCTTTATTTGTGAATAGGTGGCTAAACATTACCAGCTCTGTCTTTGTATGTTTGGAAAAAAAGTTTGTGAAAAGTTTAACACATCAAGAGAGTCGGTGAGGTGTAGTAGTTGGAATAAGTGTTGGACTGAGACCTGGGAGATGTGAGTTCTAGTCTCCCCTGTCATGAAATTCACTCGGTGGTCTCATGTCAATCCCTAGCTCTTGTCAACAGTGTTGTTGTGAAGGAGGAGAGCTAGGAAAGCAACCTTGAGCTCACTGGAGAAAAAGTGGCTTAAGAAGGATTAAGGTAGAATTGGAAGAGAAAGTAATGTGTTAAATTGTACATCTAAAGTGCTCCATTATGCAGTTCCATATCACAATTTTTTTTAATGTAGGACAGTTATAATTTATTGTTTAAAAATATTCTATGATATCCTGGACTGCCAGAAAGACATACAAGTGGGTCCTAGATCAAATCAAGCTTGAACCATCTTTGGAGGCAAAAATGTTGAAACTGAGGCTGTCCTCCTTTAGGTACATTATAAGAAGACAGAATTCTCTGGAAAAGACAAGAATGATGGGAAGGGTGGAAGGCAGCATGAAAAGAGGAAGACTAAATACAAGATGGATTGACTCCCTAAAGGAAGCCACTGGCTTGAGTTTGTAGGAGCTGAGCAAGGCTGTTGAGGACAGGACATTTTGGAGATTGCTCATTCATAGGGTCTCCATTAGTCAGGGGCTACTTGATGACACATAACAACAACAAATTATACCTTAGAGTGCAATATAAATAAGTGAGGTGCAAAGCTGTGGGTTTTAAGAGATAATGGTCCATCATGTTCTTCAGTTTGAAAAATGAAAGCAGATCTTGCTTTCCCTGTTTTTTCCTATGAAACATAATAAGCAGCCTTATACTGTTTAAGCTATTTGTCTGTCTAGCCCAGTGTTGTATCCCACACCATCAGCTCTCCAGAGTCTCAGCACCGTGCCTTCACATCATCTATTTCCTGATGTTTTTCAGTAGAACCACCTGTTAAATCAAACTAAATCTGGGGCTTTTACACAAGCAAAGCAGATGGGTGGTTATTGAACTTCCCTGTTAAACTCCAGAGAGAAGCTGCAGAGCATCACATGGTCCCCACTACACAAAATCATAAAATCACAGAATGAAAGGACTGGAAGAGATCCCCACATACAAAGGATCATCAGGTACAGCCCCCCTGCCAGTGCAGGAAATCCACAGCTATTTTCAAAACTCTGAGGTCTTGAACTGCAATTTGCTGAGCTTGTGTATAAATGTGGTGCTGCTCCTCCCCAGCCCCACAAAAAACATTCCTCACTCTAATGACCTACTAGATTGAGATTGATTTAATCAACATACACCACACACCAGGCAATTGTGAATCAGAGGTTGTGGAGCAAATAAATGCTTCCCAGTAAATTGCCAAGGGAGCCCAGCTTCTCCGCTCTGTTGTGACTCAAATAGATTGTCTTTTAAGGAGTGGCCTCGAAACAAGCACCGGCTGGATGGGCCCTTTAATCAAAATGTCACAAAAGCAGCCTCCGCTTTTCTCCGCTCCATTGGAAAGCACTTTTCTTATTTATTTAAACCATCGAACTTTGGTTCCAGACACCATTAACCCCAGTAAGCAAAGATGGATGGGTGAGTGACAAAAGGCGTGTGCCAGGGAGCCAGGGATCGGATCGCTTATGCCTGTCGTGATGTCTTGATCTGCTCATAACGTCTCCCTGGGGAACCGTCCGGGCAATTAAGTTCACCCATTACAGGCCCAGCTCCTGTGAGCAGTGTAAGCTCTTCCATGATAGGGAGAATGGCTAACTCCTTGTAATGACTGCTACATCTGTTCAATTATATTTCACTCTATTGATGCTTAATTAGAGGACAAGTCTGGGTTGGGAGAGGGAGGGCTCTGCTTTCCCATAAATGTCAGACAAGCCTTCCTTAATAGCGTATCTTCTGTTGTAACATGCATTGACTAGGCTGGCAGGCATTGTGACCTTCTGACCTCTGAGCCCCAGGAAGGGAAAAGGGAATGTTTGGGGTTTTGTATGTGTTTTTGGAGGGCAGAGGAGAGGAGACAAGGGTGGAGAGAAGGAGCCTGAACACTGATTTATATCCACTGCCATCTCTTGTTTTGGGTGAAATGACCCTCACTGACCTTGAGGCCATTCTCTGTGCGCTCAGGAAGGAGTTATGATGGCTTAAGGTTTCAGCAGCTGTTACAAGACACGACCCTTGTGCCGCTTGTGTGTAGTCCTTGTGCAAATAGTTCCTCCATATAGTTATAATGCTGGTTTCTGGAACAGTAGCTCTGCCATGGGAGCAGATGCAGGAATGAATTGAGGCTCTTGGGTTGGGAGCATTGTTGCGTAGCGTGGCTTCATACCCTGGGTCAAGGCAAAAGTCCTTGAGATCAAAAGAGTCCTATATTTGGTTTATCCATGCCCTTAACAAAAATAGGTTGCATTTTAAGTAATACATCGGTTTCCTATAGCTCAACAAAGAAAGACCCTGTTATCTGAGAAATACTCCCATTTGTTTGTTTTGCCTCTTGGGAAGATTTAGGGATGCTGTTTCAAAATTTCTCTTGGGTTCCTGACTGCTTTCCTGGTGCTTGTTGTAGACAGTCTATGATAAATACAACTATGTACATTTATTGTGAGATCAAACATTCTGTTAAAATAATATGATTATATAAATTGATGTAGTACCATTGGTGATGTTGATAACATAAAGGTTGTTATTTTTTAACAAAGAAACTGCCTGATTCTGGAAAAAAAACAGCACAAAACAACAGCTGCAAAATAAATACTATAAGCATGTTGGAGAAGTTCCTTCTGTCAGGTGTAATAGAGAACAGAATAGCACTAAGGCAGTGGGCCTTAGAGAAAATGAGGATGTTACAAGTATGCAAGAGTGTCCTTGTTCCATGACATATCAAAGAGTGCGGTGCACGTGTGTAAGGCAGGATTGAGCAGATCTTAGAGGTTAAGAGTAGACATGGGATATTTGTATTCGTATCCCTCGAGATATGAATATGAATATCGCATCAAAGGCACCTGCGGAAACCTGACCATCCCCCCAGAACCAGCCAGTCCACTTACAGCTCTCCGCACGGTGTGTGCTGCCATTGTTAGTCGCATCACACCAATTGCAGAAGTAGCTGGGATGGCACTTCCCTGTCTCTCCGCACAGCCAACCACTCAGGTGAGGAGGCAGGATGATGAGTCTCTCTGTTCAGCTGCTGAGTGGTCAGCAGAGAAGCAGGGAAACTACTTCTGTGATTGGTGTGATGCAACTGATGACAGCCCTGTGTGCTGCACGTAGAGCTGTAAATGGACTGGCTGGTTCTGGGGGGAAGGTCCGGTTTCTGCAGGCACCTGTGGTGCCAATATTCATATTCATATCTCTTGGGATACGAATATCCCATGTCTAGTTGAGAGGCATATATGGGCAACATAGTGCCATTTTCTGTGACAGTGGAGAAAAAGGTAGTATTGCCCCTCTAAGAAGGTGGAGAAGAATGTAGTGTTGTACCTTTGAAACAATGTCTGCACATCCCATGCACCTTGTTTACAACACAATTAGTGCTTTCAGGGGGCTGTAAGGGTAGAGATCTCTGTGAATAAAATGTGAGGGGATGTCAATGCATTTTTTCACAAGATGTCTGTGCCTTCTTTTGGAAAGGAAAAACTGGTTGTAAGGGTAAATTTTCTTTTTTCATTAAGAAAATTCAGCTAAATTTTAGGTAATAATTTATTGGATTAAGAAGGTGACTACAAAGAAGTAACGTGTATAAATGAAGACCAAGAAATCATAAATCATATAAAATGACACAAAGCTAGAGTGCTTTGATCATGTAATGGGAGACAAAAAATACAGATTGTTACAGTTGTTCATTCAGGCTAAAATAAATTATTTTATACTGGTTGCCGGGGTAATAACTTAGTAAAGCTCTGAAGATATAGAATTCTTAGGAAGGTGACATTTTATTATAAAAGTGTTGGTGAGGAGCAGTGGTTCCCAACCTTGGGTCTCCATATGTTCTTGGACTAAAACTCCCAGAAGCCTTCATCACTGGTTGTGCTGGCCAGGATTTCTGGGAACTGTAGTCCAAGAACATCTGGGGACCCAAGGCTGGGAATCACTGGTATAGAGTGTCCCTGTTTAGTGTTCCAGTCAGCAAACTATGCCATTTTCTAGGGTAGTTCATTTTCCCTCCCTCTGACTTGTTTTCTCTCTCACACACACTGCCAGGGACTTAATTTGTAGCCACTGAACATGCTCAGCCCTCTATGGGCTGGTTGTGTTGTGTTTCTTGCCTCCGTACCTGTCCCATTATATCCCCCCCCCCATCTCTGCAAGCCTTGGGGTTCTCCAAACATGGAGATATCATCCTATTTCCCCCCTCGTAGTAACTTCATTTTGTCTTAATAGCCACATTTTGCCTATAGTAGTAACTCAGAATACTATTGGTATATATATGAAAACAAGAAAGGCTTAAAGTAGAATTTGAAAACACAGGAAAAATTTAATGTAGCAGTGGAAATGGGAATACTTTTGCATCTCTGTGTTTTTATAAGGATTTCCCAAAACTGGTAACTTTCTTAATGTAGATACAGAAAGAAATTGAACATTCAAAAAAAAAATGCAGGGACAAATGAAATTGATGACTTTGTCAATGCAGGCATGAAGACTGAATACTTAACTCTTGGGAAATTGAGTGTGAATTATTGTTTTCCAACTGTCTTTGTTATGCTGAATTAGGACCTCTCCATGCCGGGAAAAGTTGTAGCTGGTGAATTTGGCCAGTGCAGATGAGTAAAAATTACGTTTACATTTACTTTTGAGGAATTTACCAACATTCTCCAGTCACATATTCAGAATGAAAAGAGCTTGAGATTTCAAACATTAACATGTGGGAGAAAGTGAACCCAACCAGTTTTCTTATTGTAGTGTTAAAATATACAGTCAATATAGACTTTGCTTCTCGTCTCTCAAGGCCTGCTGTTGGAAATGTTCACAAATCTGTGGCCATGTAAGTTGCAGTATTTGATAGCAGGTTGTTCCAGTGGTTTTCCTTTTCATCACTGCCTTGAGATTTCTAGAGTAATTCTGTAATCAGCCTTCCCCTCCCGCATCTAGAGTGTCTGAATTCTATGAAATGCATTGCGGTTGGTGGGCTTAGAGTCTGATGATGTGTGGTTTTTTACACTAGGATGTTCTGCTTTTGAAAGTGATAGATTCCCTGCAATAAGGACAGGAGATGCAGTGATTGGATTCACAGTGATGCAACCTAGGATTGATGATAGGTGGCTTGATTTCACCTTCAGAAAACCATTTAAGAAAGTGTCAGAAAACAATGAAAGGAGGTTTGCTGATGTCCTTTTGCAAGTTGTTGTGAGCAGTCACCTTTCCTGGGCCTGTTCCAGAAAGAATTTGAAAACAGCATTAACAAGCAGTAGATCCACTGAAAATGTCATGTGTCACTTTCTTGATAGCACCCCTCCTTCGTCTTAATTGAAAACATAATACTGTAATTGCAGCTTTGTACTTATAGCTTTGTGTAATTCATTAACTCACTTTTTAAAAAACACACTAATGTTCATGTATGCAGTAAATCTTTTTATTGAGGGTAGGGCTCCTGTGCTTCAGCCTCAGAAACACAGAAGCCCTCCAGCAGAGATGAGGAAGCTGTAGCCCTCCACAGATTGTTGGGCTACAATGGCCAAGAGCCCTACCTGGCATGGCCAGTGGTCACAGATCGTCGGAAGTGAGGGCAACCATTTCTCCAGTCTTGCTGTACCTAAGGTAATACAGGGGAAAAACATGTCTGGGTACATGTGTTACAGTAGTGAGGGAAGTTATTGTGATATTTGTGCTTCCGTTCTGATGAGGATAACATTTGTTTGGTTGTTGTAGGTTTTTCGGGCTGTTTGGACATGTTCTGGAGGTTTTTCTTCCTAATGTTTCACCGGTCTCTGTGGCCGGCATCTTCAGAGGATACTATCCCACACACTACACCAGAACACAGACAGGGTTCTAACTCCTGTCCTCTGAAGATGCCAGCCACAGAGACTGGTGAACCGTTAGGAAGAAAAACCTCCAGGACATGGCCAAACAGCCCGAAAAACCTACAACAACCATCAGATCCCGGCGATGAAAGCCTTCGAGAATACATAACATTTGTTTGTTTGTGACATTTGTATCCTACTCTTCAGCAAGCTCAAGGTACTGTTCCTCCCCATTGTTATCCTGTGAGGTGTGTTAGGCACAACTAACCCAAGGCTGCCCACTGACCAAGTAGAGATTTGAAAGGTAATCAGCCATGTCAGAAGGGTTACAGCTTCTCATCCCATTGTCATTCTCCTGAATAATGAATCCAATAGGGAGTAACTGTGTTCCCACCCCTACCTCACTGACCATTATCCTTCACATGTTTCCAGAAGCTGGCTAAGAGCAACTGCATTTGTACCTGGGCCTAAGTGGAGGGTCATAGCCATTGCCTCTTTGACCAAATGCCGCTGCTCTTGCAATGGTGCATGGGAGGGTGAGTTCCAAACGAGGCTGTCTCCATACACTTTTAAACTTGCCCTCTCACACATTTTTGCAAGTCTCACCAAATCCTTGTGACTCCCACAGTGCATTGTTGTGCTTTTATTGTTCAACTAAGAACTGGCGCAGAAACAGAAGGGAAGTAGAGAGGACTGTTCCAACTCCTTCTGGTTTGGGGGCTTTCACTCCCATCATTCTGCCAGGGAGGTTCTGGCCGAATTATGGAAGTTCTAAAAGTCCCTAGTGGCTACCAGATACCAGCGCTTTGTGCACGAAGATACAGTAAGGCTGGAAATTTTGCCTATAAAATTCACAGGCTGTGCTCACAGTGCTAGCAACTGAGTTATAAACAAGGAGGTTCCTGTTTCAAATCTTGGCCTTGCCATGGATTTGCTAGGTAGCTTTAGGCAAGCCTTGCTTTCCCTTTCTCAGCTTCAGCCCTTTCCTTGTCATCCCATATTCAAGCTAATAATTACAAGTGTCACCCACTTGACAGAGTTTTTGTGAGTATTACTGATGGATGTGGGCCCTTTTAAACACCTGAATTATTATGTATTATTTCCTTCATACAGAGGTGAAACCTATGTTTTTTTAGTGTTCCTTTTCTATAGAACAGTTTGAGTAAGCAGTAGTAGTATCAACCAGCAAATCTAAAGGAATAGCAAACTAAAAGTCAAAAGATTTTTGTGTATCCATGACTACGTGGCCTTGTATTGCACAGCAGTATGCCACCTTTTCATCGCAGATGTTTTATTTATGAACTCTTGAGACAATTACAAAGGAAGAGTCATAAAGCCAGTTGAATACCAACTTTTACAACAAGCTTCCATGATCAAGGTTCTGTGATGCACAGCACATAGTGATAATAGCTACTGTACATTTTCCTACGCACTTGTTTTTATTGGTATCTAGAAGTATTATGTAAAGTGTTATAGAGTTGCCTTGACAACAAAATGTTTTTACCAAAAGTTCTTAATGTACGTACAATATACAGATTCCATCTGCAAATATCAAAAATTAAAATAGGCAAAAACCTTATCTGTGGCTCATTGAAGCTATTCAGTGAACGGTCATATGTGTGAGAGCAGGATCATGAGTATTGCCTTGCCCTGGATGTGCTCATCTGATGACCTTCACATCCATGCAGCTGTACATGTGTAGGACTCTATTAATATAACACCAAGCCATGTTTTTTCACATCTCATGGTAGCACAAATGGAATCCTGTCCATGTGTAGTTGTGAACTCACAGGCTCTGTGTCGATTCAAAGCTTGGGAAAGTAATGCTAGCTCCTGGGCTTCTTCAACCAGCAAAGCCACCGGTTGTCATCTCTGAAAAGTAACTTATACAAGCTCCATCCGGGAACATTCATGAGACAACAAAGGGGTCTCTATTCTCACCACGCTGTGTGTTTACTGTTTATGAACATAGCTTGAAGGACTGAAAGGAAGATGTCTACCTGAATTGCGGGCTAGATATGATGAACCGAATAAGGGTGAAATGGAGTTCTTGGAAGATGGCCAAGGAAGAATAATTACATTTTCTTGATGTTTATTTATTATTTATTTATTTAGAATATTTATATCCCACCTTTCTCCTTAAAAAGGAGACTGTTTTGTGACATTGAGACAATACAGATTCTCAGACTACCTTGAGATATATGCATTCAAGCTGAACTAACTTGATCACCCTGTATTTCTGCCTAAAATGTGGATGCCAGTATCTCTCAAGTGGTTGCTGGTTTCAGAAGCCTCATAAAATAGTCAAGGAGGAAGCGGTGAAGGAAATCTATGCCTTTGTACTGCACTGTGCCATGGCTATAGCCTTGAGCAATAGACAAGGCAGAGAAGGTTGAGCAGGTTGAGTCTGTGGCTATCATGCTGCTTAGTGAAGAACAGAACTAAATTCTTGATACCAAACTCAAGGCTTCCAGGCACAAACCTATTAACCATGAGCCAGGATCCTAATGGGAGCCTCCCTGCAAGCCTGAGTCAGCCAAGGAACCAAGGACCTCTCCCTCCACCACATCTGCCTGACAGTATAGAAAGCACACCAGGATGCCACTAAAAGATGTGAAAGCAGTACATTATAGGTCAGGAGGGTTGTCCCCTTTAAGCAGGGCTGGGCCAAATGCAACCTGTGGGAGACATGCAGCTCCCTGCTCCAACACCCCCAATTTTCAGTTTCCCTCAAAAAAATAAAATAAAATAAAATAAAAACAACAACAACAACATATTGCCCCCAAATCACCTTTTAACCCCTAGGGTACAGTTTTGTCATGCTTGAGCTTTCCAGTCCCCACCTCCACCCCATTCTTTTTCTTTCTTTTTTTTAAATGTAAGGATGACCACTATAAGGCATAGAATCATAGAATAATGAAGTAGGAAGGGGCCATCGAGTCCAACGCTCTGCTCAGTGTGGGAATACAAATCAAAGGATATCTGCCAGGTGGTTGTCTAAATTTCTCTTGAATGCCTCCAGTGTTGGAGCACTCACTGCCTCTTGAGGTAATTGATTCTATTGCTGTACTGCTCTGACAGTTAAGACGTTTTTCCTGATATTTAACTGAAATTTGGCTTCCTGTAACTTGAGCCTATTGTTGCATGTCCTGCACTCTGGAATGATCAAGAACAGATCCTGCCCCTCCTCTGAATGATAGCCTTTCAGGTATTCGAAAAGTGTGATCATATCTCCCCTCAGTCTTTTTTTCTCTCAAGGCAAAACATGTCCAGTTCTTTCAGCCTTTCCTCATAGAACTTGGTTTCCGGTTCCCTGATCATCCTTGTTGCCCTCTTCTGAACTTGTTCCAATTTGTCAGCATCCTTCTTGAACAGGACACAGTACTCAAGATGAGGCCTAACCAGTGCCTAATAGAGGGGAACTAGTACCTCATGGGATTTGGAGACTACATTTCTGTTAATGCATCCTAAAATAGCATGGTAGGGGCAGGGCTTTTTCCAATGTTTTAAAGAAAACTATTTTGGGGGAAAAGAGTGTGTAGGAGTAGATTCAGCCCTCCAGTCCTTGGAGTGAGCAACCCTTTGCCTTACAGTTACTTTTAAGAATCTTAGGTACGAGGGTGGGGGTAGAGCTGGAAGGAATCATCAAGACAGAGAGAAAGATAAGCCCTGTTGGAATGTCTAGCTTTTGTTGGAAGAATTTGCTCCTTTAGAGATCTCTAATACTCTTTTTGGAGTTCCAGCCTGCTGGAATGCTGGAATAGGATGGCACTACTCCTACAATGTGGTCCAACCATTCAACCATTTATTCTTTTTCTGTTCACGATTTAATTGTTCATTGTCCTTTCCATTCCTTTCCTGGTTTTGGTTTTTCATCCCTGCTTTTACAAACTGTCTTTCCCCACCCACTTTAATATACTGTTTTTTTGCTATCTTTGACCTGTGAACAAATGTACTTTTAAATTTAGAAAGTATATTGTCAGACAGAGATTATTTCTCAGCCATTATATATGAACGTACTGTTTTCTCTGACATCCAGTTCAAGAAAGTCCATTTTGTTTAGGTATTTTTCAAGTTGTTTTGAATTCATGGTTTTAGGTTTAACCATATTTCTCTTTTGGTATCATACTCTGAAGAGTGAAACAGTGCGTATTTCAAACCCCTGTTTTCTTATTATCCTAAGGCTTAAAATGAGAAATGGAACCGCCTTCAGAAATTCACTATTCTTGATGGAAACTTAAGCAGTCACTGCCTCAAAATGCTGCTCAGGTTATATCTAAATTTTGAATTTTCTTGAAGAAAAGGGAAATTGGTGGTGGTAATTATGCAGGAAGGGGGCTCTCATTTATCATTTCAGGGGGGAAAAGAACTTCCAGAAAAACAAGAAGAGCCAACAGCTACAGAAGTGTTTCAGGGTCTGTCCACACTGCATATAGATATGGTATATGGAAGCCTGTTGGCACTGTTTGGACTGAAAGATCTCATCTGCAAGTGTTTCTACATAGAATGATCTATCCTTCCCCTTTAAGAGCTGTCACACACTTCTATGGCCCAGCGGTAGGGCATGCATTCTTTTTGGCACCGTTCAATGGGATCCAAAATAGCTCTCTGTTTAGCTTTCGCAGAAGGGTATTTTCACCAAAATGGCACTGGGGGCAGTGTTAATTGTGGTGACAGTCCTGTGATGTAATAGCTGGGTTGTGGCATTGAAATGGATTATGGAAGAGCCTCCCTTTTACTGTATTTTTCTATTCCTCTTTGGGTTTTTAAAATATTTCCCTAATAATCCAGCACTACTTCTGACAAACTGCAGATGTTAGTCACATTTTACTTAATGCATCACTGAATCGGCAGAATGTGGATCCATGAGAATCTGCCTTGAATCAGGGTTTTTGCAGCACAACAAAGCCATGTATTGATGGATTCATGATCGTTGTGGTGTAATCTGTTGGCACAAATGGGATATATGATTTCAGAGGATCCATGTTTTTTTTCCTCTCATTGTTTTGTGCCACTGCAAAGCCATGCAATGAAGGACCCATGATTTCTGTGTTGTACTCTGTGGGCAGAGATGGGACTATGATTTGATAATGCTTTGAGGTGGATCCCTGAAGATCCATGTATTTGTATCACAGGCAAGTCATGTCCCAGATGATCCATAATTTCTGTGGTTTATTCTGTGGTCATAGATGGGATCTACAACTTAATGGTGGGTTGTTGAGATGCCAGTGTGAAAATAATGTGAATTTATAATGATCCATACCATGGATTTTTTTTTGCACCACTGCAAAGCCATACACTGAAGATTATGTGATTTCTAGGATTTAATTTGTGAGCACAGATGAGACCCACAATTTGATGGTGGTTTGGACAGGATCCCATGTAAAAGTCATGTCAATCCATGAGGCTCTACACCTCGGATCCATATTGAAAGACCAATAGTTTCTCTGTAGTAAATTGTGGGCACAAATGGGACCTGTGATTGGATAGTGATTTGGGTTGAATCCCACATAAAACTCATGTGGATCCATTAGGATCCTTGCCTAGGATCCATGGTTTGTGCCACTGCAATGCAACACTGAAGGACCCATTATTTCTGTGATGTAGTTGATGGGACCTATGACTTGCTGGAAGTTTGGAGATGATCCCACATAAAAATCATGTGGATCCATAAGGACTTGTGTCTTGGATTGGTGTTTTTGCACCTCATCAAAGACATGTACTGATGGATCCATGATTTCTGTGGTGTAGTCTTTGAGCATAACTGGGACCTGTGATTTGACAGACAGTGGAGTGGGGATGCTTCTATGCAAAAATCGTGGCTCCATTTGGATCTGTGCCTTGGGGCATGTTTTTGTGCCATTGCAAAGCCACATACAGAAGGATCCATGATTTCTGTCTTGTAGTCTGTGGGTACAAACTGGGCCTATAATTGGACAATGGTTTGGGGCAGATCTGCCTGCAGGAAATTACTCATCTGCAAAATGATCAATGGGAATTTGAAAGCAATAGCCTGAAATATAAAATAATGCCTACCATGCTAGGCAGATACATTGCTGTAGTACTATACTTCTACCTTTTTTTACCATTTAAAAAAAAATCATGGCACACTAAATGGTTGAAGTGAAAATCAGTGGGGAAAGGGGCAAGAAGGGAGCATCAGTAATTGAAAGAGTGGAAAGGAGAGCGTCACTGTATTTGAAACAGGGACAGATTTGATCAGTACAAACCAAGAAGAGGCCCCCAGCACTCCAGTGTGAATGGAAGGATTGCTTAAGAGAGAGTTAAAATCGATTGCACTGAAGAAAAGGACCTTTTAAGCACGGGCTGAATCACCAAATTTCACAGTGTGGACAGGCCCTGAAACATATTAGTGCACACTTATTCTCTAGTAAACTTGCATAGGACTGCAGCCTCATACACTTTATTATCTGTAAGAAATTAAAGGTAAAACAAACTTCAAGGTGACTCTTTTATAAATGTGTTAGTCTTTAACAGTGCCACAGGAGTGTGAATGCTGTGATAAGGGTAATATGTGGTGCAGTGGTTAGATTGCGGTACTGCACTCAGTACAGTTTATTGTTACGGTCTTTAGACCAATCACACGGGGAAAAAACATACAACTTTTCCAAAATTCAAAATACTTTGTAAAAACATTTGACATTAAAAGACAATTTAAAATCTAGTATCTAGTTATCATAGAATTTCAGAATTTCAGGGTACTGCAGTCAATACTCTGCTCATGACCTGACTTCGATCCCAATGGGCTCTGGTAGCTGGCTCGAAGTTGACTCAGACTTCCATCCTTATGAGGTTGGGTAAGATGAATATCCAGTTCGATGGTCGAGGGTGAGGGCAATGTGTAGCCTGCATAATTAAATTGTAAACTACCCAGAGAATGCTTTAAGCATTATGGGGCAGTATATAAGCAGCTCATTTTGCTTTACTTTGCTTTGTTTTTTACCTCTCTGGAAATTTCTTGAGCTAGCTGTGTTTGGGGAGAAGGGGCCATGGGAGTCACACACTTTAATTCATAGTCTGGTTTTGCTTCAAATACAAACTTCTGAAAACACGGCTCAAACTAAATTATCTAGTAACTAGTAGTTTTCAGTTACATGAATGTCCCTTGACGGTGCTGGATATGGTAGGCAATTGGTTACTGTGACATTAGATCCATGCAAGGGAGTAAGTCTGTTGGGCTGACAAACTCTAATTTCTGTCTATACGTTCAGAAGTGTATTTGAAAGTGCTCTAAGAATTAATGGTTCTGTAGAGAATTAATCTTGTTGGAAGAATACTGGTGCCTCCTCCACACATCCATGCCTTCTGTAGAGGGTGCAGCATAGCTGATGGTATTTAGCCTGCTTTGCAGCTGTTTGATGAACTTTTGTGTTAAGGTGATGAATTTAGTGTTAAGATGTTAAAGTTAACATATTGTTTCCAAGGTCTCGGTTCAAGCTAAATCTAATGCTAGTGCAGGGGCATAGGTCTGTGGCATAGCTAATGCTAACCATGAGGATTATTTATGAGAAAATGGAATGAATTCATGGTATTACCAAAATTACTGTCTGCAATAGACCTTCTATGTAATTTATGAAAACAATGTGTGCACAAGGATAACTGATGTGAATTAAACTTAATTTGAGTACTTTTGTAGAGATAGCAGTTCATAGAGATTGGCATTTATGAAATTAGGGCTCTTTATTGGTCAGGAATATACTTCTCCCCATCATTGCATATAGTACAAAATGGCTATATTCAAATAATATGTGAGTTAGAGATAGCTCATAGTGTATAAGCAGTTTGTGCAGCTTTGACAGAATTTTTGCAATGGCTAAATAGAATAGCCCTGGGGATAGATATTTAAATATTCTGTGCACCTATAATTTTTATCCTCATTTGTATAAATCCTCTTTTCTTTAAACCTTTAATCTCTTCTTTACCAGTATCTGATCTGCCATATTTTAATGTCATTATGACTCTTCCTTTTTTTTTTTGTCTAAGGCTAAAATGTAATGCTTATTAGTTTGGGAAAAATTCATTTTGATATAAATTAGTCAGGATGTGAACCTCAGAGGTTAAACCCAGCTGATAATACTCTCTCATACATAAAGTGCCTTAGCAAAATTGCTCATTTATTTTGCAAAGTCCTGTTAAATGAGATTTATTATGCCGTTGCATTTTGATCAGAGGTCTTTGAGAGATCAGTGTTGTGTGACTAATCTATCACACATTAGAAAGTTGATAGTAACCAAAACAACTGCACACAGTTCTGATTCTGTATCACAAGGGACTGGATGCTGATCTGATCCATTCTGGTATAAATGAAAAATGCACAATTTTTTTCTTTGAATCTTTAGTGCCCATCAGGCATGGTTTTCTATACCATCATAATCATATGGGGGATGAGAAAAAGACTGTGACTGATAGTCCTGTTCTCAGTGGCTCCACATTTCTACTATCTGTACATAGGCTTTTGCAGGCTTTTACATGCGCACAGATTCTCTCCTCACCACAGAGGATCATACCTGAGTTGGGTTCCTAGGTATAATTTTCAGATGTGTTTTGTTCAGAGCTTTGAAAAGCTACTATTTTGGAATTCAACTCCCAGAGTTGTTTCAGTGTTTGTAAAAAAAACTTAAAACCTGGGGAGGGTCATATGAGGGAGTGGAATCAGATAACTGTACAGGGCTGAATAAATTCAGCTATGGATGCTTAGAAGACCTTTTGCAATTGGGAAGCATTTCTTATCAGGTTTTCTGACAGAGGAGAGAACTGTAAGGCTCTTAAACCGAACACTCCTAGAAGCCCCTCACTTTAGACATTTGTGGTTTGAATTAGAGCTGGTTCACAAGGGAACATAAGGATGGGTGGAGTTGTAAGATCAGCAGTATCCCATTCCCTAAGACTGGGTGAACCCTTGTGATGACACAGAAATGGGGCAAACAAGGTTGAAAGCAAAGGTTTCTCCCTGGTGTTTCTGTAGTTTTTATTGATCCAGCCTTTCACTCCTCCCTACCACAGGGTGCAGTGCATAAGAAGAATGCCTGTTCTTGATCTTTTCTGGGTTTAATTCTGAGGGGAAAGTAGCACCATGTACCTGCTTGTCCTTCACCTCTGCTTAATCCCTGCCACTAATGATGCTACCCTGGTCTCTTCTATACAGTAGGACCCCGTATCTGTGGGATCACTATCCATGGTTTCACTTATTCATGGCCTGAAAATATTAAAAATATTTTTTTTAAAATCCAGAAAAAACTATTTTCACATGTATTACCAGAACCAGCCACTAGAGGAAGCCAGAGACCATGCTGTGAATATTTGTTGGTGAAGAATACATAGCATGTTTGCTGGTCCCCTCTAGTGGCCAGTTCTGGTAATGCATGTGAAAATAATTTTTTTTGTGTTTTTTCCCCCTTTTAACATGCTATATATAATTTGCTATTATCCACGGTTTTCAGTATCTGTGGGGGCTTGGAACCAATCCCCAACAGATGGGGGGTCCTACTGTAGTCTCTTTTGAAGATTTGAACATAATGTGGACAAAAAGGTGTAAATGTCTGTTCTGTGCCGATTGTCCTTCGCCTCTTGATTTCCCTATTGCATTTCAGTCATTTTCCCTCAGAAATCTTTGGTTTTCAGCTTTCATGCTATTTTGGGTAGAAGAATGAAAGAGACAAAAGTTAGACCTCATTTATCTTTGTTTTTCAAATACTGTACTGTTTCTGTTTTTCGATTTAATTGGCATGAATTTGGCTGTAGTTCATTTGGGACTTTTTTTTTTTTTTTTTAAAGGTGGACTGGAATTGCTGCCTTGAGTTCAATGCTGAAAGGTTGGGTGTTATGCTTCTGAAAATAGTATGAGTTAACCCCCCCAGTACTTTGATACATGTTCCCACAATAAATGTGTGTGTGTGTGTATGTTGAAAATGACACACATTTTCAAAACACTAGCAGGCAGAAAAACACCTCACTAAAAGAGTGGAGTGAGGGGTTTCTCTGATGAGCCTGGATGTTGATAACAATACTCTTCATTCATGAAATGATGCAAAAATACCTGTTTGCCTTTCTTGATAGTATACTGGATGGATATAACCTTGTGAACAGTTGTGATCATGGGCAAAGAGGGGTTGTTTTCAAAGGATAATCATTTGTGTGCCTGGCAATCTTTGAGTAGGATCCTCATGGGCAGCACATTGGTGAGAGCAGTAATTACCTGATTCACCTCAGCTTTTTTCAGTGCCAGAAAGCCAATTATTTCTGTTTTTGGACCATGGAAACGTAACTCTAGCAGTAGGACCAGATTCAGTATTCTGAATTTATCTCACACTCCATTAATTTGAGATATTGACCTCAATTGAAAGGACTTATGGTCTGCTTTTTAACTTACAAATTTAAACAATATTATAGGTGTCACCTTAGCCGATAACAAGGAATCCATGCTGACTGATCTGCATACTTTAAAGTTATATTTCATCTTTATATTAGTTGGTTAAAAAAAAATGAACAGACATATGAATGGCATAATTTGGAAGTAAATTAAATGCCACTGGCAAATATAGATTTTGTAACAGTGTAATTATCTAGTTGTTTTCCATCTCAGAAGAAAATGAATGACATGAGGTGTGATAAGAAGGCATTGAGAAATGAAATGAACATCAGACCACTGGTCTCTCATAGTATTGAAAAGGGATTGGAACCAAACAAGCGGTGGTGGGGAAAGTAACTCATCAAAATGCTTGTTGGGTTGCTTTTTTACTTTTCTGAAGGTAAACCTCAAACTTTGCTGTCAAAATTCTTCTAACTTTTTTTTCTAAAATGCTCTTAGAAGAAGCTTTTCAAAGTAACTAGAAAGCGTTACTAAGGAAAGCGATGACCTATAATGTTCTTGCTTGCTAGAGAACTTTTGAAATGTAATCTTGTCACTCACTGCCTTGTTGCTGAAAAAGGAAGCTAATTACCAGCAGCTTTGTTATTTGTAACATGTTACTTCCAAGCTTCAGTAATGAGGATGAAGCCAGTGGTATGCTTCAGCTTATTCTGCATTGCTGTCACTGGAAGGGTAATCTCACCATGTGCCTGCTTTATTATCCTGTGAGTCTATTTTCCTTATACAGTTACCCTTCCAAAAAAGCATCACTGCACATGACAGGACAATTAATAAGTATTGCCATATATTTATGGAACTGGAGTGTGAGGAGTAGACAAGCATTGGAAGCTTTGATTGATGCAGAGTATGATCATGATTTCATGTTGCGACTCTTGTTTTAATGTCTTTGGAACTGCTGTCATTATTTACAGGGCCCTTGTGGCTCCATTCCTATTCTTCTCTGTTCTCTCTCCACCACTATCAGATTTCATATACAATTATTTTGAAATACAATTCCGAAATAACACAGTTACTGCACTGCTACATACTAAAATGCTGAATATGTTGTCACTGTTCTCTGCTGTAAGGATCATCATGTCTTAGACAAAGGCAAGTCTCGCTTCCTCACAACTGAGCATCACCACACTACATTATCTCCATAGAACAGGGTTAGGGAACCTGTTGGCCCCCAAATATTACTGAAGTGTTATGCCTCATGATTAGGCAGGCTGTCTGGGGTTAATAGGAATAAGAGTTCAGCAACAATGGCACGACCTTAGGTCCCCCAATTCTACATTACAATTTGAAGGGATTTACTGACATTATCTTCCTGCTTGTTTAATTCAGATCCTTCTGCTTTGTCAAGATAGATCATGGTAGTCACCTGAGAAGGTCTATGGTTTTAAGTGAACATATGAAAGCTTTATGGGAGAGAGGAGGGGCATGAACCTGTGTGTACGAGCCCCACTTCAGATGTTTAATGCAAAGGCCACAAGAGTTCTTCTAAACAATTCTTTAAAAATATTTTATTTTTGTTCCATCTTAGTCCTACTACAGGGACCCTAGACAGTTTGCAAAATGGTTAGACAAAGGCATAGTAAATGATACTGAATGAAATGCTATCATTTTAACACAACCGCTGGGTGGACTTTGTATTGATACTCGGCTCAGCAGGGTCTGGTGAACAGCCCTTATGGACAAACTAACAAAGAAACTCAGAAGACAAAATGATTTGAAGAAACAGATAAAATTATGACAATTTGGATTCATTTTATCCAGTTCATAAATGGACCACCAGTCATGCATTTGAATACACGTTCTTTTTAAACTAGAGCAGCGTTATGATCAAGTGACTTCGATCTTGTTGTTAGTCCACTCTTTCCTGCTTACCTTTAGTGTGTTTTTAATGTGTGCGTGTTTTTTTTAATTAATGCAATCCTTTGAACTAAAACACTTTGAAAACAATTCAAAAGCACATCATAAACATAAAAAACAAAGTTTAGAAAAGCACATAATCTCTCCTTAAAATCCCATTCTTTAGCAGCATGTTCAATACCTGTTGACAGTGGCATATAGATATGGTACATGGCTCGCTGGTTTGGATCGAAAAAAAGAGACCTCATCAGCTAGTGTTTCTACTTAGAATGATCCTTCCTTCCTCTTTAAGAGCCATTTTGCACCTTTCTGGCCCAGTGGTAGGTCATGCATTCTTCTTGGCACACTCATTGTTTAACTTGTTTAGCAGCCTCCAGCAACTGCAGATTCTAAGGGAAAATTTGAGAGAGAAAATGGGAGGGGAATGAAGGAAGGGAAACAGGGAAGGAATGGCACTCAGATGATCAGCGAAAGTGCTTAATTGACAGTTGATTGGGCTACAAGGGGTTGTTTCATGTTGGGACGGGAGGAACACACCCAGATGGCACAACCTCGATCTTAATAGACTCCCTGTAGCCCAATCCAAACCATGCCAAAGTGACCAGTCTGGATGGACCCTCAGTTGCCTAAAGCCTGACTGAAGCGAAAGCTCTTTGTTGGGTGGAAGGATAAGCAGAAGGGAGCTGATCTTGTCTCCCTTGGAAGGGAGTTGTATAGCCTGTGAGCAACTGCCAAAAAGGCCCTTTCTCACATATTGGATGTGCTTTTGAGGGTAATGGACCTGAAAGAAGCATGTCCTCTGAAGAGCTAAACATCTGGATAGGGCCATATGAGGAGAGGCAGACCTACCAATAGCTGCATAGGGCCAAACAAGTTCCATTGTGGGACTTGCATTTGGGAAGCAAAATTTAAGCCTTTTTAAGTTGAACACCTTTAGAAGCTCCCCTCTTCAGACCTGTGTGGTTTGAATTAGAGCTGGTGCATATTGGGCACAGAAGGGTGAATAGGCAGCATCTAATTCCCTGAGATCTCAGGGCCAGAACTTGGAACTGGGTGGACCCTTGTGATGTTGTAGAAATGGGGCAGACAAGGGTTCGATGAGGACCAGAACTACCAGCTAAATGTGGAAAGGCCAAAATGACATTTTGGGTAACAATGCAAAGAACCCAGGTGAAACCAGGCTAACTAGGCAAATGATGTATTCATGGAAGAAACACATGCCAGGAGGCTGTGAAGCAATGACTTCTTTAAAATGTCCAATATGCTTTAGTCTGTTAACATTTTAAGGCCTTCTTCAAGAGGTCAAAGAGACTAATCTACAGAAATGTCTCTGTTATTCAGCTGTTGACTTTTTACCAGGACTCTGGACTTTTTGGTGCATCTACACTGCACAAGCACAGCACGTGTGCAAAGACGATGTGGTGAGCCAGCAAGTGCTAGCACCAAGCTGTGAATGAGTGACGTGAGCCCAGGCTTTGAAATCACTGCAAACAAAATCAAACCTCCTCCTTCTCTGTCACTTCTTGGCCAGAGATTTGTCTTCTCGCTTGGAGACTGCAGAGAAGCATAGCCATTTCCTAAGACTTCAGCTGGGGCCCTGAGATCTACTCACAGTAGTGCAATCTGGGTGTTTGTTTAATTTTCTTCATGTGAGCAATAAATGGATAACTACTTTTAAGAGACTTTAATAAAACGCCTCCAGGAAACAATGGCAATCAGTGAACCCAAACTTAATTAAGTCCTGTATTTTTTTATAGGAGAAACTTCTCATTTAACTGTTTTATCATAGCCATCTTTCTGATTTGATTAAATGGTAATTTTTCTTATGATGGGTATATCCATCCATATTTATGTCAATGTATGATACAAATGTGTTTTTTTTCATGCATATGTGTCTGTTCATTTAATGAGGAAAATTTAAGGGAAAGTATTAAAATAATACCCTGATATTAATTTGGACATGGAAGTTTTTTCACTGTACTTAATATGTGGCTACTAACAGAAATTTTCTTTTTTAAGTATTCAACATGACAAAGCTCTATGACGTGGAGGTATAAGAATAATAGCAAAATCAGCATACACCTTGTTGTTTTATATGTCTGTCATTCAAAATGATGAAAGACAGAGAAATGGTCAAAGAATGAATTCTTCTTTTTTATATTACATCCAGCTTCTTCATCTCAAACAACACAGTACCTCAGTTTGGAATGTTCCTGCTTTGGTAAAACAATTGAAGATTTCACATAATAGCAAAACAAAGTCTCCAGTCTTACTGAAACTCCTCAGAGGATTTTATTTGTGTTCACTCAGGTTGCCACCCAGTGGTACCTGAGGCAAGAATAAGGTGATACCTTTATTGAACCACTAAAATTCATACAAATGGGAAGCTTTCACTTCTTCAGGCTGGTCACCACCCCTTCATGGATAGCGCAGAAAAATTGCAAGTTAGAGTTTTAAAAATTCATGGCAGATGCCCATGTTGAGTCCATTGGTATGAGGTGAATTCAGAGTTAGGTTTTAAATTCAGGTGGGAGGTGTGGTTAGCAACATCCTCTCTTGTAAGCATGGTTGGAAATTTCCATCCCTAACTCCAAACAAAGGGCTTGCTAATTACTCTTGTGACGGCCTCCCCCCAATCCCATTGCCTACACCTGAAACTGTAAACGTTTCTTCTGGACTGGGAGTTGAGGAAGAGAGAAACAATACAGAGACAACCTCTATTAGAAGGTTTGGGTTTTAATTTCGTTTATTCACCAGGTAGAAAAGGAGCCAATTATAGCCAAATTAGTCAAATTATTGCTTTTACCTGGTGAATAGATGTTTCTTTAGTTTGTAGTCACCTGAAAGTTCCTCATGGCTGATGCTGAGAGAGTCCAAGGTGGTGCTATTGAGCAGCCATTTGACAGTATCTTAAATAGTCCAGAAAGAATTAGGAAAATGCCGTGTAGTTCAGTACCTGAAGTACCATGCTAAGAAGAATGTGGAAGTTCTTGCTAGAAGCAATTTGAGAGGAAATTCTGATGTTGAAAGTAAATTGTTCTCATGGCTAGTTCTGCAAACCTTATTGATTTGGTCTCTCACTTCTCCCTGCAATAAGAGGGGTGTGGTGTATTAGAAGAATATCTGCTCCTGATCTTTTCTGAGTATAATCCTGAGGGGAAAGTATCTCCTGTGCATTTATTTTCAGTTTAATCCCCAACAATCATGCTGATATATCATGGTCTCTTCTATACTTCTCTTCCTCTAAAAATCTGAATGTTATGTAGACAAAAATGTGAGAATGTCTGTGTTCTGTGCCAGTTGTTCAAACCTTCCTTCACCTCCTGGTTTCACTGCTGCATTTCAGTCATTTTTGCAGAAATTGTGGGTTCTCAGTTTTAAGCCTATTCTAGGAAGAGGAGTAGAAAGAAACACCAGGTTATAAAGATGAGTAATCCATTCTGTATTGTATAAATATTCCGTTATAAATATTTATAACAGAAGTTATACATAAGAGTAATCCATTTTGTGTTGTTTAAATAATGCAATGCAGAATGGATTACTCTTTAGACCTTATTTATCTTTGTTTTCCAAACACTGCTCCTTTTTTCTGTTGAATTAGCATGGATTTGGCTGCAGTTCTTTTGGGACTTTTCACTCCTTTTTTTTTTTTTTTTTAAAGTGGAATGGGATCAACCTCACTGTAAATATTCTTCCAAGTCTCTTTTTTTCACTATTAATGTACAGATCACTGCATCCTGTAGAATTTTTTTGTTTAAATCCTGGGAATGGAGTGGGGAGCGAGAAGTGTTTCTTTGGTGAGTCAGGAGGTTGATTCTGACATATTTCTTTTATATTATGAATCAAAAATATCTCTTTGTATCCGTGATCACTGGTGATCCTGGCAGTGATTGAGTATGCAACAGCAGTTGTTTTCAAGGGAAAGGAATATTTGTCCCTGTGGAACAGAGTCCTTGGGGGCAGGACGTTGGTAGGGACCATTATTGCCCACTTTGCATCAGTGTTGAAATAAACAGTAAAGCAACACTAGTACAATATTACTAGTCAACGGAAACCTAACTCTAATGGTAGGACTATCTGAATTGATCTCATGCTCTATTTATTGGGGTATTGACTCTCAGTTGAAGGGATATGCTCTTATTGTTGGCATTTTTAATCTACACATTCAAAAAATATAGTTGTCATCTCAGTCAATAACACGAAAGAATTCATACTGACTTAAACCGCTGGCCTATCATAGTCTTGAAAAAGGGTTGGAGCCTACCAAGCAATGAAGGGGTAGAAAAGGGTGTGGTGTGTGTGGTGTTGTTGAAAATCAGAGTTTCTCTTGTGTTTCATATTATTTACATTACTCTTATACTCCAAGTTTGAGATATCTAGTAAACAAAATTAGACTGCTATTAAGGATAATACATGTGTGTGATAGAAATTTGCTAGCACAAAGAGGGCAGAGAATTCTAGAGCTTAGTGATCTGCCATTCTCACTATCTACAAGAGCAAAACAGTAGTCAGGGATAGCTGGTCAAACCTTGGGCAGAAGATGGGTTTATGTAGAGAGTGATGATACTTCACATCTGTTAGTCAGTGAGAGATTAAAGCCACAACCTTTACAAAACCCAGACATCATTTGGTAACCAGTGTAAAATGAAGGTGTTTTCAGAGATGAATGATGATGGGTGATGCATCATATCTTCATCAAGGATGCTTATGACAAAAATTAGAAAATACTGATGTTAAGAATGACTCTTATAATTTCGCTGACAATCTTAGAATATTCAGTGTCACCTCTTTGCTCCCCACCCTTGAATATTGGGAATACCTCTGCAGTTGGAATAAATCAGTTAGGCCAGATGTTAAGAAATCATGCAATAAAACAATAGGTTTTCTGGAGAGTTGAGCCATTTTGGTAGGCTTATCACTCAGTAGGCTTACCAGCACTGACTGTTGTAAATCGAGAGCTTTGTCTTTGTCCAAAATACATCTATTGTGGGTGGGTGTTTCATTTATGTATTTATGTTCTCGATGTGTTCCAGCTTAGTTTAGGACATTCTAGTATTTTTTAGCTGCATAGCTCAATGAGTTAGGTATCTTGCTGCGGAACCAGAGGCTAGGAGTTTGCTTCCCCAGTATGTGCCCCAAGAGATGTGTCAGCCTGTGTAGCCTTAGGCAATCTGCACAGCCCCAGGAAGAAGGAAATGACAATCCACTGTACTTTACCTAATAGAAAAACCTTGGAAATTTACTTGATAGCAAGTCATTCTTATTAGCCTTTTTAAAACTCACCAGTAACTTGTATAGGGTATTAACACAGGGTGTCCCCTTTGTTTGTATATTGACAAGGGTGGAGGCTGCTGTCATTCTAATGAGCCATTTCTCTCCGACTTCCTATGGGTTTTCTTTTCTTTTGACATGGTTTTCATTGCAGTTTAATGTTCTGCTTGAACAGTCCAGAAAAAGCCCCTTTGCCTGAACCTTTGTTAAGCTGATATCCTGAACAGCAGCAAGAAACCTAGTGCTGTCTCCTTAAGGCCTGGACTTCACGTTTTGTGTGACATTTTTCTTGTTGTTAAATAAACTCTGACTACAAGCAGCTGTCAGGCAGATATACACCACAGGCTAGCATTCAACGGAACACCAGACAAGCATTTTAGGGTCCTGAGGGTTCTTGTTTTCTTTCCCGCTCCTATTTTTCGTCTCTTGACACATTTAAGGAACGAACTCCTGGTATGCTTGATCAGGCATTTGCTATATTCACTCTCCTGAGTTTATTTGTTGTATATTCCACTTAGTTCCTTGTAAATGTATCCACACATAAACTCTGTCAGATAAAGTTCTGGCATTTGAAAATTAGGCACAAAAGAAAATAGATGTTTTGAAGCAACTCCTCATTTCCAAAAATGCAAGCGAGCTGTTGAGCTTTTAGAATTTTAAGGGAAAGGAATCTGCAAATACGTTTTTATAGTTTCTAAAAGTGTTTTTTCTCATATTAATTTTACCAAGTATAGTTGGGCATGTGTGTGTATGCACACGTGTGTTCTCTAACCTTATTGAATCAACATTACTTAATAAGCAAATGTTTTAAGATTATTCTCTTTACAGCAAGAATTAAGAATATACATTGTTTGCTTTTTGCAGGAGGGGTAGTTAAGTAACAGAAATATGACTATCTAAAAAGAAACTGTAAAACATTAGCTAGCATAATTAAATTTATCAGAAGAGATTATAGTTGTCCCAACTGGTACCTTTATGACCACACTTGCTACAACAAACAATAATTAAGAAACCTCAACTTGCTAGTATCCTGGTGGAGTCTGAGTTGACTAGTATCATTGAGGCAGAACTCACTTACCCAAAACAGGAAGATGTTTTAGGTGTCTTGGAGATGATTGCTATTAACGTTACTGGACCTGCAGGAGTAGTGTGTTCTATTGTTTCTTTGTTTATTTTATAGGCTGCCTTTCTCACAATAAGGGGACCCAAGGCAGCTCACAATATTAAAAAGAATAGAATTAAAAATGTAATAAGTTAAATATTTAAAAACAATTAAACTATGTGTTAATTAAAATACAATTGAATAATTAAAAGCAAGTAAACATTAAAACCTATCTTAACTTGAAAAGGGCATTCAGGGGCTCAATCATGATGGTTAAAGGCCTGCCTGAAAAGATGTTGGCAGAAGGATAAAAGGGAGGGGGCCAGCCTGATCTCCCAAAGAAGAGCATTCCATAACTTGGGAGCTGCCACAGAGAAAGCCCTCTTTCATGTCCCCATCAACTGTGCCTGTGTTGGCAATGTGACCAAGAGGAGGGCACCCTCTGACAATCTTAAATGCTGAGAAGGCTCATATGGGGACATACAGTCCTTCAGGCAGACTAGACCCAAGCTGTGTAGGGCTTCATAGGTAGTGGCAAGCGCTTTGAATTGGCCCTGGAAATGGACTGGTAGCCAGTGCAGTTAACATTTCTCACTTAATTTTTTCAAAATCAGAAAGCCTCTATGAAATTCCTCCAGAACACAATCGGCTGTGGCCCTTGACCACTGACCTCTGTTTGTTTGTTTGAAGTATTTCTTGAACCAAAACTGAATTTTTCTGTTTAAAACCCAAATCCAAGTTGCACAGGGCACACACAGCTTCTCCAAAAAGGTAACAAAGGCTTTGAGAAGTTTCTCAAAAACACTAATAGTATAATTTATGTGAGCACATAGAACTATATCTCTGTAGGTATAACTTCAGGGTGGTCTAGAGGTATATTTCTGTACATGCCAAGAAAGTATAGTGTTAGCACTGTCCCATATGGCTTAAATTTTTATTTTAAAAAGAACAAATAATAATTTTCATGAAGAGGAAGGAAAAAGGAATAAATTCAAAGCCAGTCTTCTGCTGGTGGGGCTGGGTGCCCTGTAATATGTAACATGGATAACTTTGTTTTTATCACAGGAAAAAGGAATGGCCTGGTCTCTTGTTGCTTTAATCAGAAATACAATATAGCTTGGTCACCCCTGAAACTAATTTCTTAAAAGTTCTGTACCCACAAAGAAAAATTGTACTTGTTATAAGACAGCTAATTGAAAATGTTCAGAGTGCTAAAAGTGTTAATAAGAAATGATAACTATATTAACATCATTATATGAATCCAGCAGGGATATGTTGAGAATATTCCACAAAAGGGAAAGAAACATACACTTCAGTTTAAAGCAAAGAGGTATGACCGAAGCTTTGCCTCCAAAAGCAAAGAAATTCAGCTCATAGATCAACCTCTCCTGCTCCAGACATGGACACATTGAATCCTGCACTCTGACTTCCACTTTCAAGAAAACATGGCAGCAGATTCCCACCAGCTAGCCACCCCAGTGTTCATGGAATGCATCCCCAGTGGGGTCAGAGAGTCGAAATGAAATACAGTGTCAATGGCTACCAACCAGCATTTGGAAATGTTACTTTTTTGGACTGCAATTCCCAGAATCACCCAGTCAAAGTTGTAGTCCCCAAAAGGTCACATTTTCAAGTTCTGTTAGCAACAACATATTAGCAGCATGATGCTAGTATCCACAGTAACACACTCTTTGTTATTCCTCTCTTATGGGACATTGGATGACAACATTGCAGTTTGTTTTGTTTTGATTTGGGATCTGAGAACTTTAATGATATTGTGGGGGAATTGGACTGGACTAATAAAGATTAAAGCATAGTCTCATTGTGTTTAATGAGTTTAATTGTAGGCAATCTGAGGGTCCCCCCCCCCTTGGGTAATCAAAGAGAGGAGCTGACCTCCTGTGTTTACTTGAGGTGAAAATTAAGCAAAAAAGAAAAAAAAAAGAAAAAAAGAGGTGCATTAATATGTCTGTCTTTTGAGTAAGGGGGGTGTTTAATTTCTTTGCATTTGGGGTATAGCTTCAACCATAACTTTTTCTTTTGAACCAAAGTGTTTTATTCTCTCTGTGGGAATTTCTCTATTTTATGAAGTCTAGAATAATATAACCATCAATGTTGGGAAGTGGAAGGTTATCTTTAGTGAAAGTTTTAAGGCAACAGAAAACTATATAAAGAGCAAAGCAAACACAGTAAGAGTCCTCAGAGTCACTGCAGAAAACAGACCAGCTTCACCAAACCATTTTTCTCCAGGATCTCAAAAGAAAGCACATCCATTTACAAAGGAGTTGGAGTTGCTATTTAAGACATGCCTTTAATGCAAGAGGTCCTTCATAGTACATTTGGTATGCTGCTCAAAGTTTTTCCCTGGGAAACTCACTCTAGATGTGTTCTACCAAGAGCTACCCTTATCTGGAGAAGGGGAGGGAAGCAATAGTTTTCATCCTACAATTGCCATTTTATGTTGTCCATTTCTGCAAAAAGCACAAGTAGAGACCTCAGGTTTTCATAAGGTGGAAGGACAGAGAGGTAGAACTGTGAATAATGGTGTCAATGAAAAGGTTGCAATAGAAGAAGTAAAAAGATCAGAGTCTCAATCACTCATTTCTGTGGGGAGATAACATGGAAAGGAATAATCAGCCAGACTATACAGGTTGGCCCCCTTCCTCTTGTCCTTCCATTGCCAAGCAAAGACCTTCTTCAGGCAGGCTTTTAAGCAATAAGTTATCTCAGGAAAGCTGTTTTTTTACTTACAGGTTTTTAAGTGTTTTTGAATTGTTTTTAAACTTTATTTTTAATCTTAATATATGTTTATTGTTTTTTAAATATGATACTTAAATTGTGTTTTAAAATCTGTTGCTTTATCTGTTGTAAGTCGCCTTGGGTCCCCTATGAGGAAAATGGCAGCATATAAATAATTTAAATAAATAGACAAACATGCAGTGCTAGAGTTGCCTTATTATTTTCTCTGTCTCTGAGTTTCCCAGTGAATTTGATCAGTAGTAGTAGATTCAGGATAGACAAAAGAGTACCTTTGTAGTCTTCATACTGTACATGATTAACTGATTGGCTTCATTATTACACTCCATCACAACAGATGGTTCCTTATACAATTATTTTTTAAGCGTTAGGCAAAATTTATGGAAGACAAGCGTTAATGTCTGTTAGGTATAAACCAAAAGAGAGTGAACTAGTTGTTGTATAAAGACCTATTTCACCATGACAAGAAGGCCAAATCAGGCTGCAAAAGCCCACCAAAAGTCTTAGACCGCTGGGTGGTTGTTGTCGTCGTCTTCTTCAAATCTATTCTAATATTTTTCATTGTGACTTTTTTTTAATTGCAAAATTTTGAAAATTTTAAAAAAAAAACTTTTCAGACATGATGTGTATCATGTGACTTTATCCTGTGGACAACAGACAGTAATGAGTATTCGTATCTATAATACATTTAGCTTGTTTTAGTAAACAATTTCTTAGCCCCCATTTTTGGGAAATGAATAAAAATTAATCACAAATTGCTTTTAAATTGTAGTTAATGCTTCCAGTTTTAGAGTTTTGAGTGAAATGACTTGACTCTCCTATAATCAGCCAAAGAAAATAAGATCAGTGTTTCTAGACAAGGAAAATAATATCATCTCTTTTGATCTCACCTCTTCCCCAACATTTCTGAAAAGATCAAATGGGTTATGTTTTTCATTACTCTGGTGAAGGATATTTTTAGGTACCCTCTGTATTTTTTGTCTCCCTTTTCACCACTATGCAATTACAAACAGTTCCTTCCAACCAGCTTTTATGGACAATATGCACAGAGTTTCTATAAGAAAGAGCATATAAGAGAATGAAGTGGAAAAGTGTGACTAGAGCAGCTTCACAACAAAATCAAAGGGACTTCAGCATCACTCTGCTGCTTGGGAATCACTCTGTCAGCTTATATTTGTGCTTCTGATATTCATAGTTATATACCATTGATCTGACGGGACATCTCTTTTCTCCTTTCCTTCTTCCTTTCTGTAGGATAAAGCGGTGGGTGGATAAGATGCAAGATGACCTAGTGAGGCTGGTGAAAACAGCAAGTGGGGTGGACGAACTTGCTCAAGTAAGTGCCATTTCTGTGGGCTTTGATGCAGCAAACAAGGAGGTTCACAAATGGACTTCTAAATAGCGGTCATTCCCATTCACTAGTTGACAGTGCCTGTCTGTTGCTTCCCTCAGATGGGGGCAACCTTGCGGGAGTCTTTGTAAAACAATATCTGTTTTTGCAAGGATAAGATGTTGAGAGATGAGGTCTGTGTTTCTTATAGGTGGCCCTCTTGTCTCACCTTGAGAGGTGGGGTTGGTGGGGTCTTGAGACAGGGTCGTCTTGTCTAGTTGGACCCTGGTTATTGAACAATCTTCACAGGGGGATTAACCTGTCACTTTCATTATTCTTTACTGTCTACTGTTGGAAACAGACTGCTGGATTTAGATAAGGTTGCAAAACTCCAGCAATAGTGGCGACGCTTTGGCTCTCCTAAAGTCACAGAAGAACTCACTGTACCCTGCTGTGCTGTTGATAAATTTGCTGCCACTGCCAACCATATTTCTGCAGTGTGACAGTCATTTCTGCCCTCTGCAATTTCCCTTTTTAAAAAACGCTTGTCCTTTAAGGTCCTCCCCATCTTGATTTTCTTCTGGGACTGATACAAGTATAATTCAGAACCTTCGTTTTGGTGAAAATGCATGTTGCCTTAAAAACAATGTGGGTGTTTGTCATGCCTTTGGTTTTTAGCTTGGGTGATGGGGCTCACCAAATTCAGCAGCACAGCAACAAATTCAGTAACAGGGGGCTTGAAATGGGTAGGAAGGGAATATGTTGCTCACTACTGATGGAACTTCACTTTAACCGGAAAATTTAGCAAGGTATGTTCATAGCTCAGTGGTTTAGGTGCCTGGCTGCAGAGCCAAAGGTTGGGAGTTCAATTCCCCACTGGGCCTCCTGGGAGAAGAACCAGCCTGTGTAGTCATGGACAAGCTGCACAGTCCCAGGGCACCTACAGAAGAAGGGAATGGTTAACAACGTCTGAGTATTCTTTACGTGGAAAATCCTGGAAGGGGTTGCCATAAATTGGAATCGACTTGACAGCATGCAATGGTTATTATTAAGTTCATACGTATTATGGAGCTTAAAGCAGATAGAAGAACTACTGCTGCTACAGACAAAATAGTATGAAAGGAGTCAGTAACAGAATGTAGTAATAAGAACGAGTACAGATGTCCCAAGACCTGGGAGACCCTATCTATAATTTCCTTTTAATTTTAATTATTGAGACTACCCCTACTAGCTTCCTCTAGATGTATAATCTAATACAAATAGAGATTATTTTCTACATGCACGGTTCTAAATTTTTTTACACAAATCTTGAAGGTGAAAACAGAATTTGAAGTCTGCTTGTTAAAGGAATAAAAACCCTAAAATTTCAGGAGAGCAAACTATTTAATGGATTATGCCAGGGATGGCCTGGAGCACTTAGCAGCCCTTCCCATTATGTTTCTTTCCTCCAAAGAGTACTTGAGAGGGAAGGTTCCTGCATATTCATTAACTGACTGTCTGCTGACTTTGTTTAGTCAGAATTGCTTATTGTTTGAAAAAAAGCTAATATTTAATCAGGTGCAAAAGGCAAAGGGTTATTCCTGCCTCTCACAGCAACAAAATTCTTTGCATGATCTTGCCCATTGAGCAAATGTGAAAAGCTGTACATGCCTAGTAAAGAAAAAAAGGATGGATATGGTGGGGGAAAGGACCATAGAAAGAGATTGCCTGTAGTTGGCAGAGCCCCCAGTGCATTTCTCTGAAAGAGAAAAAAGCATGCATGGGTCTGTTCTTTTTGTAATTGAATCATCTCATTCAACTATAGCTCAGGGGTTTAGGCATCTGACTGTTCCCCTCTGAGTCTCCTTGACAGGGGCAGGACTTGATGATCCATAGGGTCCCTTCCATCTCTGCAATTCAATGATGATGATGATTACTATTTTGCGGGTTTAATGTTAGACACATTGTTACTGGGAGGAATTCCTTGCTTCGCTGAAATTTCCAGAGGAGTAATCAAGTTAGTTTGTTGGCAGAAAAACAACAAGGAATTAAAGAATAAGGCAAGATAATAAAATAAAGGCAAGTTTGTGCCAAAAGTTTATTTGGCATAAACTTTTGTGGACGGCAACCCACTTCTTTGGGTGCATGGAGTGCAGTCTCAGTGGATAGATAATTCTGACACACAGAGAGGGAGGGAATATAAAGTTTAATAAAGATGAAAATGGTACCAAGATGGGGATGATCTTCTTAGTGGTTGTGAAGAGGCATTCAGCACTCATTGGGATATGACAAGAATAGATTTAAATGTGGGTCCTTGAGCTGTTCAGAAGTCATTGAGGACCCTTCTACTATTCTACCGTTCTTTTACACAAGTTTTACACAAATCTTGAAAGTTAAAACAGATTTTGAAGTCTGTATTTTAGAGAAGTAAAAAGCCTGAAATTCCAGAAAGCAAACTATTTAATGGATTATGCCGGGGATGGCCTGGAGAATTTAATAACCCTTCCCATTATGTTTCTTTTCCTCCAAAGCACCATTAAGGTCATTAAGGACCTTTTAAGAAATTAAAGAGTTGTTTGAAGGTTATTAAGAACCTTTGAACAAAACTTGACAACAAGCATTTAGATCCATGCTTGTCTACTGCCACCATTTAGACTATAGTCCCATACTTCCCATGTACATATAAATGCTGCACTCTGTGTATCTGACAAATTGGCTGTGCTTCATGAGAGATCGAGCTACATAAACGTGTTAGTCTTTATGGTACCACAAAATGCTTCATTGTTTTTGTTGTTTTGTAGAGGAGGCAGCACAATATTACTATTCACAATCTTAGGTTGTGGCCCAGATATTGTGCAAATATGCTAGGAAGGAAAGATGCATTTACACCTTGGCGTCCCAAGCTGATGCAGTCAGTGGTAAGAGTGGTTGCTACAAGGCAAAAGAGAGTCTTGGAATCCTTACTGAAAGGGGATAGAAACTTGAAACACAACAGATTTCATCCTGGTGGGTTGGCAGGAACTGTAAAGAGCCAATCCTTCATGTTCAAACTGGCATTATAGACCCTGAGTCTTATAGGTGATCACAGTTGCCTGATCCAGGATACTTTGCCTGATGAACTAGTTCTTTCTAGCTCTCTTAAGTCCTTTAGGATAAAGCTAAATGGATTATAGCCTTCACCCTAATAAGGCCTTCTCTAATCTCCTGCTCTAACCTCCCATGAGTGTCATCCTTAGGACACACACCCCCATGAGTGCTTCCATGGATTCTCAGCAAGGGTCATTATCTTGCCATCAAGTCAAAGATCAACCAGACAGCTCAATGGTTTAGCTAAATGCATGTGCAGAGAATTGTAGCATCTGAGTGAAATGTGCAGTCTCGCTTTTTCCCCCTGATAAAAATCTACTAGTTTGTAAATTGATACCAATGATTTCCCCTTAGTTGTTATGTGCTTTAACTGTACTAGGGAAGAGGTGTGACTCAGCGGCAGACCATGTGGGTTGTACACAAAAGGCCCCTGCTTTGCTCTTACAATCTCCAGCTAAGAAGATGGGTAGTAGCAGTATTTTAAAACTCACTAGCACTGTAGAAAATTCCTACTGATCAAAATAGGCAACATACCTGGAGACATTTTAAACTGGATTGGACCAGTTAGAACAACAAGGCATGTGGTCTTACCTCTTTTTTAGTGCCTGACTAATGTCTTTTCAAACGCAAGCTGAGCAGTGGAGCAGGAAAAGATCAATACCTTTTGGTACCACTGGATTTTTATGGTCCATGACCACAGTGTTCTTAGTAGGGCTGCAAGCTTCCAGGCTTTCATCATATGTGACGTTTGTGTGTAGGCCTGTAGAATACCCAGGATATTTATGATTTCTTCCACCAACATATGTTTTGGGGATCTTGGAATCCCCAAAACATGGGAACTGGCCTAGTGCATTGACCATTTGATCTTTCATTTAATCTACCTGAGTCACACCTCCTCTCCAGTACACATGATGTGACAGATGGAGGTTTGCTATCCCAAACAATCTCCCCCTGCCATGTTTCCTGCCTTCTGTTGTCCTATATCATTGTACTTATCTGTACATATCTTATGCAGTTCTGCAACCAAATTGTACTTCATGTCTGCTAGCAGAGTGCAGAAATATGCACACGAATCAATGTTGCAAGTAAGTAAAATTACACATTTCCAAAAGACAGTAGAGAATGTGAAATATAAGAGTTGTCTGCCTTAAGGCATTTTGTCCCTCAAATGCTGAGGTCTTTTTAGGGGATAGTAACTCCTCCTAGGATGATAAATATACCACTCAATTATGTGTAGTAACATGGTAAAAAAAATCCAAAATATGATAATAATTCCTAATACAATTCATTTTACAAAACAGTCTAATTGGGTACAACTGTAAAGCCCCAGACTTTATTGCCATTTTGATATGGAGCTGTACTAGCAAGTCAAGCATGATATTCCCAAGGCGTTCAGTTAGTACAGTCCCAGAGCTATTGAGCAAGTGTATATAGTTAACTGACTGCAGATGATAAACATGGAGTGAAAGGAATATTATATTTAGAGGAAAGATGCTAACGGCAGCTTCGGATATAACAAACCCATGGTGACAGAAGAAGTGCATGTATGACTAGTGCTTTCTGTTTTTGTTACTCCCTTTTGAACATGTGAAATGGGCATGTATGATTTTCACGTGCCTCCCAGAGAGACACACCTCCACAAAACAGCAAGATGAGTGAGGACTTTTGAGCAATGTACAGCTTCTTTAATAACACACAAAGCTGCTCTAAAATGCAAGCAAAATATGGAAATATTTGCAAGCCTTCAGGAGATAGACACAAATTGCTTTATTCCTTTAGAAAGCACCTAAGTGTATATTCTCTTTCTCTCTCTCCCCCACTGCCACCAACACAGTTATGTGTTCTTGCTAAGGAAGGCACACAGGCAAAGATTAACTACAGATACCAGATGGTAACTATCAGATGGTTTGTTAAAATTACCTGTCCTGGCACAACCTGTAAATTAAAATGTGTGTGTATGTAAATAGAGGTTATGGACTTTTGAAAACAGAACTTGGGGAAAAAGAGAAAAAGTGAAACATTTTTAGAGAAAGTATGATGGACAAATCAATCTGTTTCCAGTTCATGTCAGTTTTATTCAATCAGAGCTTCATTCTGTCCAGTTTCTGATTAGATCAGTGTCTTAAACACACATATATTTGCATTTTTCTTCTTATACTACCATATTTCTCTTATGTATTTTTGTACAGGTTTCCCTTGAAGTCCCTCTTGTAATATGTAATTTTTGATCTGAGAATTTAGCTGAAAAATTAAGAGAAGTGTTCAGTTCTGAGGATAACTATGACCTGATCCTCTTATTAGTCTGGGGAGTATGAATTAGGTCTGTTTACCCTAAAATGAAGGAAAAAAGGAGAATTCTCTCCCATCCCTTATCTTTATATAGATACCCCTTGCATTGTTATTTTTCCCTTAGACAGTTGCAGGAGAAATGTAGGGAACAACGACAGCCACTCTTTGTGGCCTTCATAGATCTTACAAAGGTCTTTGATTTGGTTAGCAGGGATGGCCTTTTTAAAATACTTCCCAAGATTGGTTGTCCACCTCAGCTCCTTAACATCATCAGGTCCTTTCATGAGGAAACGAAGGGCACTGTAGTTTTTGATGGCTGAACATCAGATCCCTTCGACATCCGAAGTGGAGTGAAACAAGGCTGTGTCCTTGCGCCGACTCTGCATGGCATCTTTTTTGCTGTCATGCTGAAGCACGCTTTTGGAACTGCAACAGAAGGCGTCTATCTCCGGGCTGGATCAGACGGAAAGCTCTTTAATCTCTCTAGATTGAGAGCGAAGACCAAAGTCCAGCTGAAATGCATGTGGGGCTTACTCTTCGCCGATGATGCAGCTGTTATTGCCCATTCTGCCAAAGACCTCCAACAACTTATGAATTGTTTTAGCAAGGCCTGACAAGATTTTGGATTAACCATCAGCCTGAAGAAAACACAAGTCATGGGTCAGGGCATGGACTCACCTCCCTCTATTACCATCTCTACACAAGAATTGGAGGTTGTTCATGATTTCGTGTACCTTGGCTCAACGATCTCTGACACCCTCTCCGTAGATGTCGAGCTGGACAAACGCATTGGCAAAGCAGCTACCATGTTGTCTAGACTCACAAAGAGAGTATGGCTTAACAAGAAGCTGACGGCATATACCAAGATCCAGGTCTATAGAGCTTGTGTCCTGAGTACACTCCTGTACTGCAGTGAGTCCTGGACCCTTTGTGCATGGCAGGAGAGGAAGTTGAACATGTTCCATATGTGTTGTCTCCGACGCATTTTTGGCATCACCTGGCAGGACAAAGTTCCAAATAGTGTAGTCCTGGAACGAGCTGGAATTGTTAGCATGTACACATTACTGAAACAGTGACATCTACGTTGGCTTGGGCATGTCATGAGAATGGCTGACAGTCGGATTCCAAAAGATCTCCTGTATGGAGAATTAATGCAGGGAAAGCACCCCAGAGGGAGACCACAGCTGCGATACAAGGATATCTGCAAGCAGGATCTGAAGGCCTTAGGAATGGACCTCAACAGACGGGAAACCTTGACGTCTTGAGCGTTCAGCCTGGAGGCAGGTGGTGCAGCATGGCCTCTCCCAATTTGAAGAGGCACTTGTTCAGTAGGCCGAGGCAAAAAGGCATTCCCGAAACCAGCAAAATCAGGGAGCTGGACGGGGGACAGATTGTATTTGTCTTCAGTGTGGAAGGGATTGTCACTCTCGAATTGGCCTTCTCAGCCACACTAGACGCTATTCCAAGACCTCTATTAAGAGCATGTTACCATAGTCTCTTGAGACTGAAGGATGCCTACAATGCCTTGTTATCAATTATAACTTATCACTATCTCAAGAAATTCAAATAGTTTACATGGAAGGGTTCTAACTTTTCTCTAGTATTTACTTTAATGATCTAGCTTTGTAAAGCTAGGAGTCACTTGATAGGGAATAGTCAACACCTTTTTGAGCATTTGCTTCTATGTGCTAGTTATAATAATGTGAAAAGGAAAATCATAATCTCTCTTCACAATATTTTCGCTAAGGCTGTTTGCCCCGATGTCATTCCTATCAGCAACACTTCAGGAGGTAACATCTCTGTGGGAAAAGGGCTGCATGGATGCTGTCTCTGCATGATTTGGACTCATGATTGTTTAGAGGTTCAAAATCATGAGGAGAACTGTTACCAGGTATGCTCTCAGACCACATGTGTGCACTCACACATGTTCAGAGATATACCCATAAGGGATCTTTGAACTACGGCAATAGTGCATCTTGACAGAGATAGGACTAAGTATATCACACTCACACAGAGCTATTCAGAAGGAGAATTGTTTCTGAACACCAAAAAAATTAAAATATAGCACAGATTCACAGTGAAATATACACTATAACTAATATGGGGAAATGCAGGCTCAAAAGAAGCAAACTTGCATGGCCGAGAGGGTTCAAAGGAAGGATCTTTCCCTAAATCACACACACACACAGAGGGAAGTGGGGAGGGGGTGGACAGGGGAGCCACCAATGTGTAGGGGAAATAATCCCAGAAGATAGATAAAGGATTACAAAAATTACTTTTCAGTCTCTTAGACTTTCTTGGGCTAGGGTGTTGGAACTCCAGCTAGCATGATCAGTGGGAGGGTTCAGGCAGCGACACAGCAAGAAGAACCCAATCCTGAACCTGAATTGGAATGCAACAACTAATATGGGTGCTATATGTCTTTTTATATTGTGACTCATGATCTGGCCCCTTGTCAGTCATGTGTCTTGTTCTGCCTTGATCCCAACCTGACTAATCCAGAGACAATGGATACAAAATTGGTCACTTGACTAAACAGGAAGAAGATGGGCAGACTATTCTAGGATATTTGCTTTCCCAGACCGCTAGACAATCCTTTTAGAATAAAAACAAAAGACGTTGATTTAATGTATCGGGCCTCCCTAAAGGAGAGCTGTTCTGTGAGATCATTCTTTAGCTGGGGTATTCATGTAAGTAATTTTGATGGAGGCTGTTTAGCTCGATATTGCTGTCATTTCCTCTTGGGGTCTTGGCTCACCTTTAGACCCTTGAGGCTATTAATTCACTGCTACCATTCTTAACCTATACTTGTCCTTAGCAAGTTTTCCATTTAAAACAGTTTGTGGCATGCACATACATGTCTAGGCAAGAGTGAAATTCTGCAGGGGTGTTGTGCAAACCTGGCCAGTTCGGTAATAGAAATGATATGTTTTTTCAGATATTTAATGCTCAGCTTTGGGTTAGTAGGAACATGGTAGACTCAGTCCTTCTTTCTCACTCCTATACTCAATGGAATGCTAGTAGAAGGTTGCCATGGGAGATCTGAAGTGGTATAAGCATTTCTTTTGAAAAAACTGAGAAATTAGGGAAGCAGGGAACATGACATCTGGAAAATTCAAGGCTTCTTTGTTAGTGCCTGGGAAGATGATTGAAAAAGCAGGGGTCAGTATTGGCAAAGAACAAAAGGACACTTAACACCTTCAATTGACCTCCTGTTAAAGAGCACTTCAAAGAAGAGGAAATTAACAACTTCACTTTAACTCTTTACTTCAAAAGCCAGTCCACTTCTTTCCCTGTACCCATGCAAATTTAAGGAGGATTAAAGCTGTGTAAAAGGGAAGGGGCAGAAGGTACCTTATGTTTCAGGTAATCATGAAAAGGGATTAAGAAGTTGATTACAACAGAGATCCCCAACCCCCGGTCCGCGAACTGGTCTCGGTCTGTGGCCTTGCCAGGACCGGGCTGTGGAGACAAATCTCCTGCCCCCCCCCCGCACGTGCAGACTCATTCATGCCCCTTCCATGCACAGACGGCCCCTCCCACGCATGCACGGATGCACACATGGCCCCTCCCATGCACACATGGACACCCCCCCGCACACACACTAAACCGGTCTGTGGAGGCAAAAAGGTTGGGGACCACTGGATTACAACACATCTGGAATGGGTTGTTTAAAGCATAAATGGAAATTGGAGAAATGGATTAGATAGCCCAGACTGCCTCTAAGGAGGGGCTTTGCTCACCTGATATTTGTTTGGTGCCTTATAAAGCTGTGCCAGGAAGGATGCACTTGGTACATGTCCCAAAACTACGCTACCTCTCTGCTAAATTGTGAGTATTAGTTAGTCTGGCTTAGTCTGTATTGTTCTATTGTGTGTTTCTCTTGAATGGCCTTAAGGCTGTCTCTCTACTTTGCTCCAGTATTTTCTGAGACATTTTTGTAACTTACTTTGTAAGCTTGGCGTGTGTTCTAGGTACCTAGCCTTGTGGGGTTTTTGGACTTCTTACAGATACTGCCAAATATGAGTAGACAGCTGTGGTTGGGTGATACCGTTCCTGTCAGGTTCCATAACCTTCACCACATCTGGCTCCTCTCTGGACTCACCTATCCTAGGATGGACAAGGAGGAATAGTGTGGCAGAATGGCTAGAGAGTGGGGCCTTGACTGGAGAACCGTCAAATCTGTCTCCTACTGACAAGCCATGACTTGACTGATTATGTGACTAGTCTCATGACTTGTGTGAGCACAGGCACACAATGGGGAAACTGCTAAAGTAGAGAAAGGACACTGAGGAGACTTCCTTTCCATTTTGCATTTTTGCAATAGAATACTGGTCATAGTATCAATCCTAGTTAATATGCTATTCAGTATTAGCCAATTTACATTCACTTCTGTTAGAGGGTCAGATTGGGAATTTCTTTGGCTAAAATCCATTTATTACAACTCATCTAGGCTCATCTAGGTTCAAGTTCCAGTTGAACGGCAGTCTTGCTGTGTGACTACTGACAAGCTGTAATTTTTCAATTTTAACCCCTCCAACATACCAAGAAACCAACATATTTTTATAGGGTCACTTTATATCCCTTAATATTGACAATAATAGCTCGGGAAGATAATCTGCCAATATTTGTGAAGCTATAGCTTATCTTGGAGGGCATTTCCTCTTCTCCTCTTGAGTCTATTTTAATTTAAATAATAAAGGAGATGGCGTATTTTGAAAACAGCTGACATTTTATTTAGACTTCATGGGTATGAAAAGGAAACTGTGTGGGATGTAATCTTTTCTTGTCTAATCACGTCAAACATGAAATTGCTGAGGGGCTGCGGTTCATGTTTCACAAGATATAGACCATGGTAGAACTTGCATTGCGAGCAAACAAGGACAGGCCCTGGCACTTAATTTGGGGTTTGGGGGTGTCTACTTGAAAGCAGCTTCAGATAGTTCTTAAATAGGGGGAAGCAAGCTCATGATTGACTTGGCCTCCATAATTTTGCAATCTTTTTCTTTAAATTGGGCTTCCATTGTTGGGTTCCAGCTTCCAGGAGAGAAATTTGTGCATTTCTTGTCATGGGATGTGTGAGCTCTTTTGACATTTGGAGCTTTTTTATCTCACAGTAGAAGAGATGCATGAGTTTTCCCTTCAGGACATAGAGAAGCATGGAGGCAGGCAGATATACAAATCATGCATGCGTCTACTTGGAGCTTGGAAAATTTACATTTTGAACTAAAACTTCCAGAATCCCCAAAGGGCATGCTGGTTGAGGAAATCCTGAAATTTGTGGTTCAAAAAAGGTAACTTTTTCAAGCTCCATTTCTGCTTTATATGGATGTGTTACAGAATTCTACCTAAAAGCTTTCTTGAACATTTTAATGAAATGTGAAAGGAGAACACTTCCCTCTCTAAGTCCTTTTAACCCCCCTTTTTATGGAGTTTTATATATTCAGTTGTCTCTGTCCACAAAGTAGCAAAACATTGGGAGAATTCTTTTTGCATATGTAATGCCAGAACGGTTCAGGAGGAGAAGAGGAAGGGTACTGTGTGTATAGGTATCCTGGAAAATAAAATGTTTTATAGAAAGCATGGTGTCAACAATGTTATCTCTGAGTACTGGTCTGCTCCTAAGACTTGCTGTACCAGCACAGAATTTTTTAGAATAGAGAATGTCTGTAGATATATCAATGAAATATGAAAAATATGATGCCAGTTTGCAAGGCTATTGTGGCATTCTGTTAAATTTGTTATTTGTTTCAATTGGTGGCCGAAATCCAATAGTAGAACTGGATTTGGCTGGTGATGGCAGTTTTTGCAAATCAAACACTTTCCCCATCCCACAGCCACCAATGGCTTCCCCACAATGAAAGGGATCCCAAGGGACCCTTAAGACCCTCTGGGGGAGTTGGTATGAAATTTTAATTTAAAAAAAAAAACACACACACACAAAACCAAAACAACCAACACACAAACCAAACTGCCACCATGACGGATGGCATTATCAGCCTTTTATGGTGTAAGTTCTCTTACTGGATTTCAACGAATCTCAAAGGTACCAATGTGGTGAAATTCATATATTCTATTGGTCTATGTCCACCAGTCTAAGTCTTGATTTCTCTGATCCCTCATGAAAAGTTTATTAGTTTTACAAATATGTGCTACAGGTATTGATCTTAAGCTTCAATTACTTTATGATAGTTGAATCTCTAAGCAGTAAGTAAGGAGATTCATGATTGTTGAAGGAGATGGCAACCCTCTCTCACCTCCTTCTTTCTCCTAGTAATACAGAACTTGGGAAGTGATGCTGTGGTTTTCCCTGCCTTTTCTTTTGCTTGTATACAAGGGGAGATTCTCAACATAGATGTGTCATATCATATGGCTTTATATACTGATAAATGTTACCAGGCAGGAACGGAGGAGGAAGAGATGGCTGCCTACTGCTTTTGCTGGATGCCACAGAGGTCCTATAATGTCTGGTTCCAGCCTAACATTCTGTGCTTCAAAAGCAAATGGAGGCCAAGCTGTTGAAGAATAAATTGACTTTGTTGTTGTTGTTTAGTCGTTAAGTCGTGTCCGACTCTTCGTGACCCCATGGACCAGAGCACGCCAGGCCCTCCTGTCTTCCACTGCCTCCTGGAGTTTGGTCAAATTCATGTCTGTAGTTTCGATGACACTGTCCAACCATCTCGGCCTCTGTCGTCCCCTTCTCCTCTTGCCTTCACACTTTCCCAACATCAGGGTCTTTTCCAGGGAGTCTTCTCTTTTCATGAGATGGCCAAAGTATTGGAGCCTCAGCTTCAAGATCTGTCCTTCCAGTGAACACTCAGGGTTGATTTCCTTTAAAATGGATAGGTTTGTTCTCTTTGCAGTCCAGGGGACTCTCAAGAGTCTCCTCCAGCACCACAATTCAAAAGCATCAATTCTTCGGCGGTCAGCCTTCTTTATGGTCCAGCTCTCACTTCCATACATCGCTACTGGAAAAACCATAGCTTTGACTATGCGGACCTTTGTTGGCAAGGTGATGTCTCTGCTTTTTAAGATGCTGTCTAGGTTTGTCATCGCTTTCCTCCCAAGAAGCAGGCGTCTTTGAATTTCATGGCTGCTGTCACCATCTTCAGTGATCATGGAGCCCAAGAAAATAAAATCTGTCACTGCCTCCATATCTTCCCCTTCTATTTGCCAGGAGGTGATGGGACCAGTGGCTTTGATCTTGGTTTTTTTGATGTTGAGCTTCAGACCATTTTTTGCGCTCTCCTCTTTCACCCTCATTAAGAGGTTCTTTAATTCCTCCTCACTTTCTGCCATTAGAGTGGTATCATCTGCATATCTGAGGTTGTTGATATTTCTTCCGGCAATCTTAATTCTGGCTTGAGATTCATCCAGTCCTGCCTTTTGCATGATGTATTCTGCATATAAGTTAAATAAGCAGGGAGAAAATAAACAGCCTTGTCGTACTCCTTTCCCAATTTTGAACCAATCCATTGTTCCATATCCAGTTCTAACTGTTGCTTCCTGTCCCACATACAGATTTCTCAGGAGATAGATGAGGTGGTCAGGCAGTCCCATTTCTTTAAGAACTTGCCATAGTTTGTTGTGGTCAACACAGTCAAAGGCTTTTGCATAGTCAATTAAGCAGAAGTAGATGTTTTTCTGAAACTCTCTGGCTTTCTCCATAATCCAGCGCATGTTAGCAATTTGGTCTCTAGTTCCTCTGCCCCTTCGAAATCCAGCTTGTACTTCTGGGAGTTCTTGGTCCACATACCTCTGAAGCCTACCTTGTAGGATTTTGAGCATAACCTTGCCAGCGTGTGAAATGAGTGCAATTGTACGGTAGTTGGAGCATTCTTTGGCACTGCCCTTCTTTGGGATTGGGATGTAGACTGATCTTTTCCAATCCTCTGGCCACTGCTGAGTTTTCCAAACTTGCTGGCATATTGAGTGTAGCACCTTAACAGCGTCATCTTTTAAGATTTTAAATAGTTCCACTGGAATGCCATCACCTCCACTGGCCTTGTTGTTAGCCATGCTTTCTAAGGCCCACTTGACTTCACTCTCCAGGATGTCTGGCTCAAGGTCAGCAACCACATTATCTGGGTTGTCCGGGACATCCAGATCTTTCTGGTATAATTCCTCTGTGTATTCTTGCCACCTCTTCTTGATGTCTTCTGCTTCTGTTAGGTCCCTACCATTTTTGTACTTTATCATGTCCATCTTTGCACAAAATGTTCCTTTAATATCTCCAATTTTCTTGAACAGATCTCTGGTTTTTCCCTTTCTATTCTTTTCCTCTTTCTTTGCACTGTTCGTTTAAGAAGGCCCTCTTGTCTCTCCTTGCTCTTCTTTGGAAGTCTGCATTCAATTTTCTGTAACTTTCCCTATCTCCCTTGCATTTTGTTTCCCTTCTCTTCTCTGCTATTTGTAAGGCCTCGTTGGACAGCCACTTTGCTTTCTTGCATTTCCTTTTCTTTGGGATGGTTTTTGTTGCTGCCTCCTGTACAATGTTACGAGCCTCCATCCATAGTTCTTCAGGCACTCTGTCCACCAAATCTAGTTCCTTAAATCTGTTCTTCACTTCCACTGTGTATTCATAAGGGATTTGGTTTAGATTATACCTGACTAGCCCAGTGGTTTTTCCTACTTTCTTCAGTTTAAGCTTGAGTTTTGCTATAAGAAGCTGATGATCAGAGCCACAATCAGCTCCAGGTCTTGTTTTTGCTGGCTGTATAGAGCTTCTCCATCTTTGGCTGCAGAGAATATAATCAATCTGATTTTGGTTTTGCCCATCTGGTGATGTCCATGTGTAGAGTCGCCTCTTGTGTTGTTGGAAAAGAGTGTTTGTGATGACCAGCTTGTTCTCTTGACAAAACTCTATTAGCCTTTGCCCTGCTTCATTTTGAACTCCAAAGCCAAACTTACCTATTGTTCCTTTTATCTCTTGACTCCCTACTTTAGCATTCCAGTCCCCTATAATGAGAAGAACATGTTTCTTTGGTGTCAGTTCTAGAAGGTGTTGTAAGTCTTCATAGAAATGGTCAATTTCAGCCTCTTCAGCATGGGTGGTTGGTGCATAAACTTGGATTACTGTGATGTTGAAAGGTCTGCCTTGGATTCGTATTGAAATCATTCTATCATTTTTGAGATTGTATCCCCGTACAGCTTTCCCCACTCTTTTGTTGACTATGAGGGCTACTCCATTTCTTCTACGGGATTCTTGCCCACAGTAGTAGATATGATAATCATCTGAATTGAATTCGCCCATTCCCATCCATTTTAGTTCACTGACGCCTAGGATGTCAATGTATATTCTTGCCATCTCCTGTTTGACCACATCCAGCTTACCAAGGTTCATAGACCTTACGTTCCAGGTTCCTATGCAGTATTTTTCTTTGCATAAATTGACTATAGTAGGTTTAAGCAGCAACTCCTCAGAAAGAAAGAAAGAAAGAAAGAAAGAAAGAAAGAAAGAAAGAAAGAAAGAAAGAAAAGAGGGGGATGCAATGCAATGATACAACAGCCATCACTTTTCATTTTGATATGCTGGAGCATGTATTATTTTGTGAGATGGTGTATGTTGTTGAAAAGATACAAAAAAGCTACACCATCTATGAAGGATTTCTGGTACAGATGATAGATAATGTTATATATTCCAAATTGTTATGCAAAGTGATCAAATTCATATTTCTTCGCTTTTCATGTAAATTGAAACAGGTATGCTTTCCTTTGCTTACTTCTCCAAATTTTGCAGTACAGTTCCTAGCTCATACAGAAATGCATATCGTACAGGGAAAAAACATTCAAGAATGTGTATTTTAAAGGGAAAACATATACTCAATTTGTATTTTAGGGGAAAATGTGTTAAATTCAAATGCATGTTTTTGTGTGCTTAAAAACTAGTGGGAGAAGACAGGATGGAATGCATTTATGATTGAACATAGATGAAACTGACACAGACTGTTCTAGATACCCCGATTTCCAAAGGGGTAACTGCTAATTTTCTCTAGCAGAAACCTCAGAAGGCCCTTATGGCATTTTACAGACTAACCCATATATTGCAGCCTAATCTCTTGTGGACTAGAGTTCATCAGAAAACATTGGTTTTAATCTACAAATGTGCATGCTATAAATAAATACACTAGTTTCTTTCTTTTCTTTTCTTGTGGATGTGTGAGAAGAATCCTTGTCATCCACATGTAAAGATTGGACCAAAATAAATTCTTTCTGGATAGGTTCTAGGATTTCAGATTAAGAGGGCAAATTAATCTAATTTCAGATTAGACAGGGCAAATTAACAAATAATGAGGAAGGCTTTCAGTTCTTTTCTTTTTTTTTTCATCCCTGTGGAGTGATGTTTGGGTGGATTGTGGTCAGGAATGGCATAGCATCCCATTTTTGTGATTGGTGACTGGGCAGACACAAAGGCCACATATCTTTGTATTGCAAGTTTGTTGGAAAACATCCCCCCCCCCCACTTCATTAAGAGCTGCAAAAGAAACCACTGAAGTGTCACACCTTAGCTACTATGGCAGTGTGTCAGACATATAGTATAAGATGTGTTCTTGCTGCATGGCTGCTCTCCCCCTCCTTTCTTTCCTCTTGTTCATTCTTCCTCCCTTCTCCATTTTTTGAACAAAAGAGTTCCAGCTCCCCAAGGTAGCCTTAAAAGCACATGAGGTAAGTGTTTCTTTGTGGGATTTTGAAAAGATGTGTCCTTGAGAAAATGGGGAAAGGAAGAACATGTGGGTGCTTCGACTGCCTTTTTTTTATTCTCACCCACGTTGGATGGAAGGGGTGGCATTTCTGTGTTGCTTTGTATCCAAGTGCAAAAAATATTACACACCATTAGCTCAGAGTAAATGACAGCATTTGAAAAACGGTTGCAAAACAATGTCAATACCATGGTCTCTTTTGTTGCAAGCATACCTGTATATTGACATATCTGAAAGCTAGTTAGAGTAGAAAGAACAAGGAAAAGGCTGTGTGGCCCCCAAGATTACATAGATGTAAGAGTGGGTGATATGTTTTATTGGACCATTAAAAATCAACAAATTGCAAGCAAACAAATTGTAACTACTAGTTGAGTAGTTGCCCTACTGTGATAGTAGACAAAAGGTTGATGCCATATTAAACAACACCATTTATCATCATATTAAAATATCAGAAAATAATTGAAAATACACTTAAATTACACAGTGTAATTTATATGGTTTAAACTGCAGCAACAGTATCTATTCAGGCACAATCTTTTAGAGCAGCTCCTGAAGCCAGGTACAGAACAGTAGACTTTTCATACTTGATCAGGCAGCTTTTCAGATTTTAGACCTTGGAGTGCATATTACATATTTGTTTAATCCATTTGACTGAAAAGTTTTCTACATATATTGCCAGAGTCAGTGTTTATTTCTTAAAGTAGAACTTTAAGAAATAAACACTGACCCAGGTAATTAAGAAGATACACTTAGGCCTTTGTTAGAGGCTGCCTTTCTTATAAATTGCATGTTGACATGTGAATGATTATTGACATGTGAAGGAACAGTATTCTTTCCTTCTCCAAGGAGACTCCATTACTTTTTTGGAAATCAAACTTTTGTTCTGTTGAGATGGAATGGGTTGGAATAATTCACTCAGGAATTGGGACACCAGTCTGGGACTACTGAGAGTTTTGAAGCTAAATGTTTCAAAAAATAGACACATCAAGAATGTACACAGGCAATATTTAATCCTAAAGTTAATTCTAAGCATGGCGATCCAGAAGAGGCAAAGATCTTTTTCCTGTGTACACTGAAAGGAGAGAAAGCAAAGAGATCCACAGTCTAGCTGAATCTTGTCAGAGTTGAGGCAATGGGGGGGGGAGGGGGCATTTATTTTTAAGAAATAGCTTGGGGAGTTTGAAATTGATTGCTTCCCCCCCCCCCTCATCCCCACATTTGTCAAGTCTGTTTTTTAAAAGTTCAGGTGGCTTTTGGAAGACCACTTTTAAGGAGGAGCTTCAGCACTGTAATGGATGAAATGCATGTCTTATGTTCAGTCCCTGATGTCACCAATTAGCAGGTTGTGTGAAATACGTTTGGCACGCTGCCATGCTAGATGGACAGATAATCTTATCTGCCAAATAATGCAGGTTCTTATTTTCTGGGATTGCAAAATGGCACTCAATGGATCCAGTTATCCCGACACATCTTTAGTCTCCTGTGGAACTGCAACTGGAGTAGCTTGGAACTGCTGTTTGGGCTTGTTAATGATTTGTAAAATCATGTTTTCTTTTTAAAATTTGTTCTGCTAGAAGCTGCTGGGACATGGCCAAGATATTAGTGCTGGGACCAGGCATGTGTTTGCACTGCCTGGGTTTACTTCCCTTAAGACAATGTGACACCCATTAAGCAGAGGCGTAAGGCCTGTGTAAACTCCAGCCATGTGTTGAATTTGTAAATGCATTTTCCATGTTTACTCACTTAGCCTTGAGGTGTCTGCAGCTTTGGCAGCAGTGCACATGGCCCTGAGGTCAGTAGTAACACCCCTGTTGATACTAATTAATTTGAATGTTTGTTTTCCTTAGTGTTTTGTTTTTTAAATCTTGTGCATAGGCTTAAGGGCCATTGGTTCACTGTATTCTTAATCAACAGGTACTCTTTATCCATCTTTAGATGCATTCTACCTTATACGGGATACAGGAACAAAAAAAAAAAAGCATTTTTACCAAAAGCATTCCTAATCATGATACAGCACAGCTATCTTGGATTTCATATCACTTCATGCAGACTCCGGATGCCATTCAGGGGAGTCAGTTCAGAGACATGCCTCAACCCTATACGACCTTTCTGCTTTATCGAGAGATGAACACAGAAGGAGAGTTAGGGTATGATCAGATGGCTGCAAAGGTTGCTTTAATGAGAGCAATCTCTCTGAAAGCAACTCTTCCATCTTCTGGGGAATGACTGCAGCCAGTACACCAAAAGTGGAAGCTCGAAAAGGTCCAGCTTCAGCACAGATGTGATTGTTGGGAAATAGGTCACACCAGACCACCCCATAAGCACTCCAAGCTGCAATTTATTTCCCCAGTTGATTGCACCCTCAGAGTGACAACAAGCACACCCTGTTTTCAGTCATTGTCCTTGTTACACCTGTATAATAAGGATGAGCTTCTGCGTCAGGGAGCTTTTTGTACCTCTGTAGACTCTCTGCACAGTTTAGACTAGAGTTGGGCAGGAATGACCCTGCAGACCCTTTTCCTGCACCTCCCAGAATCCCTCCCTGTTGGTTATGCCAGCTGGGCTGATGTGAGTTTAGGCCAAAAGCAGCTGGAGGGCTGCAGTTGTCCACCCCATTTAGACTCCTCATTTTCCTCTCTTGCATTGCCACTGTTCCCTAAAGCAGAACCCTTTAGTTGTGAAACATCAAGTGAGGAGGAATACATTTCTATAGACTCACTGCCCTGCCTCGGCTGGCCATTTGAACAGTGAACATATGAGTACCCCTAACCTGTAAAATTACCATCAGGAAAAACACAGTAAAGGCAGTATAGACCTTTATATTGAAATTGGTTTATTAAACTGTTGCTAGCAAACTTCTGTATTTCCCCTGGACAGTTAGAGAGACAAAGTGCTGCACTTTATTTTAAAGGAGTACCTAGGAACTGTGCCCTTCTTACTTCAAGGTAAACAAAGAAAAGTTTAAATCACATCATGAATCAAGGGAGGGAGAAAAAGGGGTGGCTTTAACACTTTGCCCTCAGCTGCAGTCCCAGTTCAGGGAAGCCCCCCCCCCCCCCATGTCTGCAGTTTGTATTGCGAAATAATGATCCATTAAAATAGATGAATTATATTTCGGTAGTACAAAGTGCAAACATAGGGCTCCAAGCCACATTAGAACCACAACTGGGGACAAAGGGCTAACTTCACAGTTTTTGTTTGTTTTCAAGTAGAACTACTTGGTAGATCTACATATAGTTTGGCCCTTAGTTAGAGAATCATAGCTTTCTATGAAAAAATACCGATGTTTTGTTTGGTGATGGAACAGCCGTGTAACAGTAGGCACATTGTACGTAATGATGAAAATCCTATTGCTTAGTGTAATAAGTTGCACTAGAGTAGGTGCATTTAATCAATGGGGATTTGGTGAGTCAACTCCTTCATAAGCTGCATTGACTCAAGTGGGCCTACACTAACTGTGATTTATTTTAGCATAGTAAGTCACAGTTAGAGTGGCCCACTTGAATCAATGAAATTTTTGGAGGGGTTAACTCACCAAATCGCCATTGATTCTGTGGGCTTGCTCTAGTGTGAGTTACTGCACTAAGCAACAGGATTTTGGACACTATGATCTAGCAGACAGCTGAGACATTTAATATAAAATCAAGGAGAATTAGCATGTCTGTCCTACAATGTAAAAGTACCTGTTCATCCACTGGCCTTTTAACCACACCTTGAATCAGAGAGAGATACTTGAATTCAATGAAAATTTAAAATGACTTTATTAGGCATGGTGGGTTGGGCAGGGATGGAAACATTTGGAGATTCCCATCAAATTGCCCATTTTGCATCTCCCTGAGAGTCATGGCAGGACAAAGCACACCCTTCCATAGAAACCTGTGCTTTTATTAAACTTGTAGTGGATTTTGGAGAAACAAAACACAAATTGAACAAGTATATATATTGAAAATGTGAATGGCTAAAAAAGGTTTACTGTTGCAAAATATGTACAAACATAGAGAGACCTGTATGCCTGCAAGGCTGTGTAAATAAATACATACAAGTATGACGGCATAAGGAAATTAGTATAAATCTCCATGAGAGTGTGAGAGAAAAAGGCTTGTAACCAGATAAGAACAAAGATCAGGACATGAAGGCCGATGGGATTCGAAAACATGCAATGGAAACAAGGCTGAAAGTGTATAACATCCTTGGGTTCAGACTCTGGTCCACTGATTATCCAGGCCCCAAGCTTAGCCTCATAACAGTGCCTGATTGTGTCCTACTTTCTTTCCTTTTTTTCAGATATATCTACAAAACACACATCTATACACTGTAGAAGCCAACAATGCACGGCAATTGGTGGAAAGTGCAGCTCGAGACATTGAAAAACTCCTGAGCAATAGATCTACAGCCCTGGTGGTAAGTGAGGATTGACCGTTGCTGCTTATTCTTGATTATTGAGTTATTTGCTCTTTCATACACTCTCTTTGAGTCTTCAAAGTGTGTGTGCTATACATTTTATTTCTATCTATGAACTTTTGGGCAGTATCACCCTGGGTGAGATACGTACATTATGATAACCTGTGACTTTCTATGACGGAAGGCCATTCCGTTAGTTAGGTAGATGAGAGCAAACACTGAGGTTCTTGACTGACAGATTGGGACCCCCCTGCTGAATGGCAAACAGGTACATAAATTCACTGTGGAATATTCATACCTTGATAACTGTGCTGTGAATCATCAGATCCTCAAACCCTGATCAAATGAAGCAGAAGAGGGCCATGTACTTGTTGGGGAAATGGATAGCAAAGCCCTGACAAAAATGCTTATAGAACTGGATAAACCGCAGAGGCAATATGAGAGACAATTTATTGGTTTGTTTGTTTATTATTTCCACTTCTGTACTGCCCATTAATGCGAACAGTCTTGAATGACAACCACAAAATAGCTGACTGTGCTGGAGTTTTAATTTAAAAATACTGTACAGATAGCGGCCAGTGATACCTGATGATTGTTCTGTTGTTGACAGTCGATACTGCAGTTTTTCTCTCTGAAAGAACCTATCCTGTGCTTTCTCCTGTTCCTTTCCCTTTACACTCATGCTCTGGGGTGGGGTTTTCTAATCTTCCACAGTCATGGTTTGTTGTCAAATTCACACAGAGTGAGTCATGCAGTGTAAATGTTCTAAAATATTGTTACCTGTACAGTTGTAAATAATTTTCCTATGTTTGAGCCATTTGTTATGTGCCTTTCCCCCCTACAAGCAAAAAAGGGCGAGTGTAAAAAAGCCGTAGCAATCTATTAATTTTTGCCATTGGGATATGCCTTTTGTCCCACCAACATAACATATTGAGCAATAAAATAAAATAAAAAGTCCTGTTGCTTTGTTTTTGTTGTTGATAAATCATGATGCAACAAAGCCAATGAAATCTTTTGGGTTCAGTAAGTCTTCTGCAATGCAAAAAAACACCCATGCATTCTCCTGGCAAACCATGATGCAGCAAAGCAGAACTGACAGATTCTGAGTTATTGATATATTGTTGCCATATGAAGAAGATGCAGATGTCTTCATTGGTGAGACTGGAATTCATGGTAGGCAGTAAACACAATATGAGTGTTGCATAAACATCTCATGGGTTCCCAGTCATGTCAATACATGTTTATTGTTTAAATAGTCTGCGCTTTCGATGGCAATATCCTGCGCCATCTTCCTGATGACGATGGCGCAGGAAATTGCTATCGAAAGCGCAGACTATTTAAACAATAAACATGAATTGACACGACTGGAAACCTGTGAGCTGTTTATGCAAAGCGTTTGTCGTGAAAGACTGAGATCACATGATATGAGTGTGTTTTTTTCTATTTTATCTGATTGTATTGTATTTTTATTCCACCTTACCTTTCCTACCTTAGGGTATTTAGCTAGAACAAACTTGCTCCCAAGCATACAAACAACTTCTTCTGACATGGGACATTTTTATACCCCTCAATAAAATGAAATTCTCATTGTAATTAGAAAATGCTCATGGTCACGCAAAGCAAATTTTGATCCTAGTATATGAGGGTTAATTCGGCACTTCATCTCCTAGCTTTTGAATTACATACTGTTTGTATTCTCAGATCTGTTCATGGTATGTATTTCTTTACTGGTTTCTTTTCATCTGTAAGTGGGTTATTGTCCTTTCTCTCTGTATCCGTTTGTCCCATAGAAATCAGTGGTATAATTAATTACTTGGCTGGCAAACAGTTGCTGAGGTAGTTCACTGTAAAAACAGAAAGCACTGAAACAGAAAAATGAATATGAGTGTTTGGACATCTCTAAGAGGAATGGAAGTTTGAAAGAGGCTGAGGGAAAGGGCTTGACTCTGCTCTCCAGCACACCTGAACAGTCAAATCAAGGAAGAATACTTGAGGCTCTATTGAGGGAAGTGTTACAGGATGCCAAGACGCAGTATGTAATTCTGAAATTCCATCATTCATTTTGCACACATGCTGTCCCAGTGTTAAGAGATAACCATGAATGGACTTGAATGGAATCTGATCTTGTGCTTTTTGTGCTTATGTTCAAAACAAAACAAAACAAAACAAAACAACCCTTGCTGTGCAGTTTTGTAAATGAATATTTAGAAAGGAATGTTCTTTAATTTCTGATGTGCAGTTTCCATTGTCAATGTACTGAAAGGCAACAAAAAGTTTTGTGGCACATTAAAGACTAAAGGTGTGATTAGACGGTGAGAGAGGTGTTTGTCTAATCACAGTGGAAACAGCCGCTTTGCCAGGGGTGATCCTCCTTAAAGCAACTCTTTTCATCCACTGGGGTATCACTCCAGCCTTGCCCCCCAAAGTAGTAACCCTATAGTTGGGCCAAAAAGGTCCTGCTTAGGCATGGATTGGGGCTGGGCTGACGCACTATTCCCCATACGTTGTGTGATTGCCAGGAAAGAGCTCACACTAGACTGTGCTGCCACTGATTCAAACTACCAGCTCTATGCCTCTGCGATCACACCCTAACATAAGCTCTCAGGGATTCATGCATCTGAAGAAATGGGGCTCTAATCCATAAAAGCTTATGCCAAATAAAACTTGTTTGTCTTTAAGGTGCCACAAGACCCTTTGTTGTTTTTGGAACAGCACAGCTACTTGCTTGGAAATTTGTATTAAAAGAGGGCATTGTTTGGCACTCTTCTCTGCTTTAATCTAATAAGGTACTGTGTGCTTCTTCTTCTTCTTCTTCTTCTTTTGTGTGTAATTGGGAGGATGCATGGCTTCTCAGTGTACCACTCTCTCCCCAGGGTATTTTGTTATGCCTGTGTGATACTCCCTTGTTATTTTCTGAACCTGAACGGCTTCTTTGTACCATTTGTGTCTTGGAATAGCTTCCCGCTTGCCTTCCTGCTTTATTGAAAGGGCCATTCAGTGATGTACAGGTGTTTTATCTGAAAGCAAGACATGTTGTACCTATGGCATTACCTTTTTGTCTCTTAAAGGCTAAAGGGACATTGCATAGTATTGTAACCCTCACTGATCACCAGGCTGACTATATTGTAGGAAGCTGGAATGTCATGAACGATTAATTAAGAGCTGAATCCTGCAGGGGACATGATATAAGAGAAGAACATGGCCTGTAGTGTTGCCCTGAGGAACATGTCAGTGAGTGACATCAGCAGTTCATGCACTAGTATAGCCAAGGGAATTCACAGCAAAGTAAATTACATTCCCTAGGCACAGTATAAGACACAGCTTGAGCAAGATTAAAATGAACAAATATGGGTACTGATGACTCTGCCTACGTATAGAATAAATGGATTATTTTACCAAATTGGAAAGGAAATTTTTACAGTGAAAATTAAGGGTTTCACTGTTAAATATGTGTATGTTTCTATTCTGTAGCTCATGAAGTGAATTTAGGCTGTCATCGTTATAAAGATTTTAAGCAAAATTGCAAGTTGTCCTGGGACATTTTGTGGCCGAAAGAGATCTCATAGATTATTTTACAAATACATTAAATAAATATCAGTTTTGTGTATACAATGTGTAGGGTGTTCCTGGATTAGTCGCTTGCTTACAGTGTCCGTTGCTCTTATCACTTTCCTTGGTAGTTTCTAAAACTGGGATTGTAACTCAGTGGTAGGCAGAAAAGATCAAGCTGAATAGGAGAGGTTGAATGGCATAGTGGTAAGAGTGTTAGACTAGGATTGGAGAGATCCAGGTTCAAGTCCTTACTCTGTGGTGAAGGTCATTTTGTGATCTTGGGTTTGTCACTATCTTCCAGTCTAAAGTTTGTGTGTGTGTGTGCAGCCAGCTCCTTGGGGGAAAGGCAGGATATAAATGTAATAAAGATATTAATCTACAGAGGCCAGCTTCCAAACAGGGCATTTTCTGTGGAAACACTGAACTCTCTCTTCATCTTGCTATGTTCCTTTTAGGTTTTAGAGTGTTCTGTTCCAGAAGTCAGGGATGGAGCAGGGTGAATTGATTGTTGTTGCTAATGAGCTGTCAAGTCACCTCTGACTTCTGGTGACCCTATGAATAAATGACCTCCAAAATGTCCTATCATTAACAGCCCTATTCAGCTCTTGCAAACTGAAGGCTGTGGTTTCCTGTATTGAGTCAATGGTGAATAATTTACAGGTAACTTTGGGGCTGTCATGGCTGTTGCTATTGTGGCTGCTCTGTTTGTGATGTTATTTTCATAGCATTATATTAAATCAAATAGTAAACTGCCTTCTGGGAGAAAAGGCAGAAGAAATACATTTGTTAAGTGAATACTCCTCTAAGATAAGTGAACCAATAGTACAACTCCTAGTGAAGGCAGCTTCACGTGTTTGTATATTTCCATTGTTGTAAGGCCATGCATAAATATTTTATATAGTTTCTCAAGCTTGTTTTTTTTTCAGATGTTGTGTGCTATATTGGAGTGAATTGTTATAGTACTTTACTTGCTGGGAATGCACAGCAAACTGATGGTGTCTCCTGAGCTAATATGTCAGTACAGATCCTCTTACTAATCTTCTTCAAGAAGATCTGGATATAAAAAGTGGTCTCCTTCATGTAAGATTTTATTCATTTAAGTTTAACTAGAGTATGTCACATCTGGTGGGAACAGAGGGGGGAGGGAAAGAAGGAGGGCTGTGGGCTGAAATGTGAATTGCATTACATCGAGTGTGAACATGAACTCCAGAATCAATCCACAGCCCCTGTGTGATCACTGATTACAAATTCAGCTGTAATACAGGCTGGGAATCAAATTGCAGGAAAGCCAAATTGGAGTGATTCAGCTTGCCATGGAGTTGCAACCTTGCTCTGTATGTCCTTCACTTTTTTTTTCTCCATCTGAGTTTTCCTCTGTACCTTATCACACATCTAATTTCTATGCTTATCCACTTTGTAATGGCTTCTTCCTATGCTATACTCTTAGAAATGCTGAGCCGGAAGGGACCCTATGGATAATGGAGTCCAGCCCTTGTTAGGGAGACACACTGGGGAATCTTTTGGCCTCCTCCATGCTAGTGGAAAAAAAGTACAAAGAACTAATTTTTGAATACACTTGCTAGGGATTGTTGAAGAGATGTAGACCATCCAAAATGTTCTCTTCAACCTGTGTTCATAACCCATCTGTTGAACTTTTGAATGTTCTTCAAGTGGTTAAAACTATTGGTGTACTTTAGCTAGGGGTGTGCAAACCTGTCAAGTTGGTTTCATCAAGGTTCTTGTTTTTTCAGTGCTCTGTTCATTGGCCACTATTGTGTTGGGTAGCTCCATTGATGTAGTAGGGATGATGTCAACAGCAGCAGTAGATTATTGCAAATTGAAGAGTCCCTACTTCAGTATGGTAGAGTTACACAGCAGGATTTGGGCTATTACTTCTGAGGTCCATGCTGGATTCTGAGTAATCCGTGATAGAAACTTGTAAGCAATTCTTCCTGTGTTTATCAAAAAGTATGCATTGAGTATATATATCTTTCATGTACAGTCATGTGAAAAAGAAAATACACCCTCTTTGAATTCTATGGTTTTATGTACATAATAAAAATCATCTGGTCTTAGCAGGTCTAAAAATTAGGCAAATACAACCTCAGATGAACAACAACACATAACATATTACACTGTGTCATGAATTATTTTACAAAAATAAAGCCAGAATGGAGAAACCATGTGTGAAAAACTAAGTACACCTTATGATTCAATAGCTTGTAGAACCACCTTCAGCAGCCATAACTTGAAGTAATCATTTTTGTATGACTTTATTAGTCTCCCACATCATTATGAAGGAATTTTGGCCCACTCTTCTTTACAATGTTCCTTCAGTTCATAGAGGTTTTGGGGCATTCGTTTATGCACAGCTCTCTTAAGGTCCTGCCAGAGCATTTCATTTGGGTTGAGGTCTGGACTTTGACTGGGCCAGTGCAACACCTTGATTCTTTTCTTTTTAGCCATTCTGTTGTAGATTTGCTTGTGTGCTTGGGATCATTGTCCTTTTGCATGACCCAATTTTGGTCAAGCTTTAACTGTCAGACAGTTAAATGTGAGGCTTTAACTGGCCTCACATTTGACTCTAGAATACTTTGGTATACAGAGGAGTTCATGGTCAATGCAATGACTGCAAGGTGCCCAGGTTCTGTGGCTGCAAAACATGTCCAAATCATCACCTCTCCTCCACCATGCTTGACAGTTAGTATGAGATGTTTGTGCTGATATGTTGTGTTCGGTTGTCGCCAAATGGAGCGCTGTGCATTATGGCCAAACATCTCCACTTTGGTCTCATCTGTCCAAAGGACATTGTTCCAGATGTCTTGTGGTTTGTCCAGATGCAACTTTACAAATCTAAGCTGTACTGCCATGCCCTTTTTAGAGAGAAGAAGCTTTCTCCTGGCAACCCTTCCAAACAAGCCATAATCGTTCAATCTTTTTCTAATGTACTATCCTCAACTTTAACATTTAACATGCTAACTGAGGCCTGTAGAGTCTGAGATGTAACTTTTGGGTTTTTGGCAATTTCTCAGAGCATTGCATGATCTGACCTTGGGGTGAATTTGCTTGGATGTCCAGTCCTGGGAAGATTGACAACTGTCTGGAATGTTTTCCACTTGTAAATAATCTTCCTCACTGTAGAATGATGGAGTTTAAATTGTTTGGAAATGGCCTTCAAACCCTGCCCAGATTGTTAGGCAGCAACAATTGCTTCTCTACGATATCGCTGATGTGTTTCTTCCTTGGCATTTTGCTAGCACACACCTGAGTGCTCCAGACCAGCAAACTGCTCAAGCATCAGCTTTTATAGAGGTTGTCACACTTGCTGATGACCAAGGGCTGCTACTTAACCTCTTAATTCCTATGGAAACAGTAAGGGCGTACTTCGATTTTCACACATGGCTTCTCCATTTTGGCTTTATTTTTGTAAAATAATTAATGACACGGTGTAATATGTCATGTGTTGTTGTTCATCTGAAGTTGTATTTATCTAATTTTCAGACCAGCTAAGGACCAGATGATTTTTATTATGTCCTGATACATAGAACAATAGAATTCAATGAGAATGTACTTTCTGTTTCACATGACTGTATATACATTTTAAGATACATTTCCCCATTCACTAAAATGTATTTGTGTAAATTTTTCCAGACTAACATATTTTTCTATTAGCATTTTTCAAATATGCACATTCTTCCAAGTGTATCTTTTTGCCACTAGTTCAGCAATGTATGGATTTTCAGCTGGAAAAAAAAATAGTGTTTGCGTTCATGAAATAGGGCAATGATTAATCTTGCATTACAGTGTGAAACCAATTAATGTCTCATCTACTCCTAATCTTTGTCCCCATTTTTAAGTTAACACAGCATATACTTACTTACCAGAACCATGGCAACTGTTTTATTGATTGGTTTATTTCTGGGCAGCCTTTCCCCACCTCTAGTCTTATTGCATATTGTTGCAGCTATTGTGGTTTCTACCAGGACTGTTTGAATAGTTCAAAGATGAAGAGTTTTTGACATGAAATCTCCCCTCCGTTGTGGGATTTAGTAACATAAAGTAAACATAATTTAGTAACATAAAGTGAACATAATTATGTGGCTTTATTTTTTAGTTACTGTGTATTATGTTACATTATTTGTGTTATTTATTTATTTATTAGATTTATACCCCGCACCATCTGGCAGCCAGGCCACTCCGGGCGGCTAACAACAACAAGACAAACAACATAATATTAAAACACAATAAGAATAAAATAATACAAACATTCAACAGATACAATAACTAGTAGGATAAATTAAAACAGATAGCTATAAAGATGGTAGAAAGGATGATGAAAGGATAGCAAAAAGGATGATAAAAGGGAAGCAGAGATATCAGCAACTTAATGCTCAGGGAAAGCCTGACAGAAGAGCCAAGCGGGGGCGACCGCCGAGAAGGTGCAACTTCTTGTTCTTTCCCTTCGGGCCTCCTTCAGGGTCAAGGCCCTCAACTGCCCTGCCTGTGAAGAACAGGTATTACGGACAGATCTTGCTGGGAGCAGGCGTTCTGCTAGATATCGAGGTCCTAAACCGTTTAGGGCATTGATTGTTATCATCATAACCTTGAAGTCGATACGAAAACAAACCAGTAGCCAATGAAGGGTGGCCAGAATGGGGGAGATGTGCTGAAATTTCTTCACCCCAGTTATTAATCTGGCCGCCGAGTTCTGGACCAGTTGTAGTCTCCACATCAACCTCAAGGGTAGCCCCACGTAGAGAGCACTGCAGTAGTCTATTCTTGAGATTATGAGTGCATGAATCAAAGTCGTGAGTGCCCCTGCGTCTAGATAGGGACACAGCTGGGCAATCCTCTGAAGATGGAAATGGGCTGCCCGGACCACAGATGTCACCTGAGTTTCCATGGTGAGATCCGGGTCCAGACAGATGCCCAAGCTGTAAACCTCATTCATCGTGGGAAGAGCCACTGCCCCAAAGGAAAGGGAGTTTCCGAACCCACTGACGCCAGGGCCACCCACGTGCAAGATTTCCATCTTGTCCAGATTCAACCTCAGTCCATTTGCCCTCATCCACCCCAGAACGGTCCCCAAGCAGCGTTTAAGGGATGGCCTCATATAGATATTAAATAGCATTGGCGAGATGATTGACCCCTGCGGAACCCCACAATTGAGGATCCACGGGGTGGAAGTCATCTCACCAAGCTGCACTCTCTGGGGACAGTCCCCCAAGAAGCAACAGAGCCATGCCAAAGCGAGGCCACTGATCCCCAGCTCGGAGAGCTGCCCCAGGAGGATACCGTGGTCGACGGTATCAAAGGCCGCTGAGATATCGAGGAGGACCAACAAGGACATATTGCCCCTGTTGGCCTCCCTCAGGAGGTCATCCTGCAGGGCGACCAATGCTGTTTCCATACCGGGCCTGAAGCCCGACTGGAATGGATCAAGGGCATCAGTTTCCTCCAGGAGTGCCTGGAGCTGATCAGTCACCACCCTCTCGACCACTTCACTTAAGAAAGAAACATTGGCGACGGGCCTATAATTACCAATTTCATCCGCCGCCAAATTAGGTTTCTTTCGAATGGGCCTAATGAGTGTCTCCTTGAGGGCAGGGGGAACCATGCCCTCCTGGAGAGACCCATTAATTATTGCAGAGTCCCATTCTGTTGTTACCGGCTTGGCTGCTTTGATGAGCCAAGCCGGGCAAGGGTCTAAGGAGGAGGTGGTGGCATGACAGTGCGCAAGCACCCTGTCCACCTTATTTGACGTCACAGGTTAAAAGCAGGTTAACCTCTCCGGACAAGACAATGCACTGGACATCTCAGCTCGATCTACTGTCTGTAAAAAGGGATCAAGGTCACGGCGGATGGCCTCCACTTTAGATTTTAAAAATGCCACAGATTGGTCACAGGAAATACTAGTGGTATTTTTTGTAATACCATGAAGGATTACCAAAAATTGCTAAGAAATTATAGTGAGCGTTAGTAAGAAGTAACAGCAGCACCAGTGAAATGCAGTGACATAAGGTTACACGTGTTTACAAGGAGTGTGTTAACTGGCTTTTTAATGAATGTGTATCCCACCTTTAAAGACTCAAGGTGACCTCCAAAAATGTGCAGGTCTTCTATGTTCCACTGTAGTCCCAAAAGTCTGTTAAGAAATTTTCAAGGGTGCATCTGACGCAGACCGCTAGGGCATTCTTTGTACATTCAGTACCTGCTCACAAGTTATGCATCTCTCTGCCCATGGGGGTCCACAGAAGTCTTTGCATGAAGCAAAGCTGTTAGCTAACTCTTTATGATCCACAGGTAAAAGATTAATAGATAGGGCCTACTCATGAGAAAGAAGAAAGTGTTTCACCTCAAAATGGTGAGGTAAAGTTAAGTTCCTTGCTTGCAACATGAGCCACTGGTGGTAACAGGAGAGCATGTCTCTTGTTCATCATCTTTTCTTGAATATCCTGCAATCTGCTCCAAGTAAAAGGCTGGAGAAACTAAACACATGCCTTGAAAGCTAGCAAAATTGTTTTTGTTCAGCCTGGAAATCAAGTAAGAGCAAGGGGTCTGTGGCACTTGGCAAAAGCAGGCATGAAGCTACGGACCCAGTCACAAAAGATTAACACAGGTCAGTCATGGCTTTCATTTTAATTATGTTAATAGCAATGAAAACCAGCAAATTGGTCCCAGAGTGACATGTCCTGCTGGGGGCCCTGCAGAGTTCATGTGTGGTGTTCCCAGAAGTGGGAAAGCAGAACTACATTCTCAAAGCTATCCAAACGGAAGATCTGGTCAAGGTTGAAAAAGGGTTCATGATGTCCTATCTTGGACTTAAGGGCTACCTCTTGCCTCATGAAGATGTTTTCTTCTCCTTCTCATTTTTCTTTGGCCTGTTTGTACTGTAAATAACTTAAAACAGCTTACAAGGATAAAGGACTATAAACCCTAGAGTACCATATATGCTGGGAAGAGAGGAAAAGATCAAACAGGGTCATCTTTATGTTTACTGAGCATCATAACTATAGCATCTCTCCTAGATGCTTGTGTTTTTATCTTTAAAATATATACAGTATTAAATATGTCTGAACTTCCAGGAATCGAGTCAACACTTTCAGAAGTGATAAACATAAAGTTTTTACTTTTTGCCCAGAAAGAACGTATTTAAAATTTAAACTTTCTACAACTTTTCTCTGGGGTCACTTACCTGGGAATAAGCCCTCTTGATTTCTGTTGAACTTATTTCTGAGTAGGCATACATAGAAGTATGCTGTAAACACAACAATGAGCAAGTTGGGTGAGCATACTTTGACGTGGCTAAAAAATCTTGTAAATAAATAAATAAATAATGATGGCACAAGCAGTGCTTGTGGTCTGCAGAAAAACATTCGCATGGAGCACTAGATGCCCAGAGGTCTTAAAGGGTTTCTCAAGTATCAAGTCCTGGGAATGGTTCAAGAGCATGGCTAAGAGCATGCAGGATCAATTTCCATGAAACTGCATAATTTAAATGACAACGGTAATACTACAGAATGCAGAGGAGGAAGAATAACCTGAGGAAATATACAGAAGTGGGATGAAAACAGAAAGCAGGCAGAATCTTTTGTCCAAGGAAGTAAGAAAGAAAGCTGTATGGAAAGAATATTATGAGAGAGAATTTATGAGGGCCATGTTTACGGACTAACAGATATATCGCTGCTACATTGCTTCTTATAGAGCAAGGGAGGAAACATGTAGTGGAAGGAGGCTTGGAAAAAATGGAGTTGTGCTTGCCCCATTATTGTTAATGATGTCATCTGGAATAGGAGAGGGTCAGGTTTTTGATATTGGGCTCAATTTTAGAATGGACTCAGAAATTATAAAAATCTAAATGTTTAAATGAATCATTTTGCACAAACCCTTTCCAAATTGAGATTTAGAAGGTTACCTCACCCATGTCTACTTCCAAGACTTAAAAAAGCACTAGATCAAAAGTTAAGAATTCGTTATGTTATTGTTATGGAAACTAAGCACTCTGTGAAATTTTTGAAAAGGATAAGCCCTACTCACAGCCTTACAATGTGATACAGAGAAATAATGAGACAGGAGGAAGAAGAGTTGAAGCCCACGCACAAAGCCCAATAATATAACCATACTTCAAATCTAGATTGAATGAAGCTGCTTGTCAGCCAAGTAAATTCATTAGTGCTTTGAACCATACAGTGAAGAATCAGGCTTAATGACGAGTCCTAAGACCTCTGTGTTTATTAAGAATTGTGTTTATGATCAGCATGTAAAGCAAGAGCCAGACTAGTAATATGTCGACAGACCAACAGACCGGCTGTTTCTAACTAACAGCTGCATGCCAAAGACAAGCTGAGATTGTTATCGGCCTTTGTGGTTCAGTTACAGCTCACAGATGCCAGGACGTCTGTCTTGTCTGCTGGTGACGCTCACAGCGACTGGCAGCATGCGGCAAAGCTGCGCTTTCACCAAGAGCCCCTTCTGTCTGTAGCCCTCATCGCATTAGATAGCTGACATCAGTGAGTCCTAGTTAGAAGAGAGAGCCAGGTGGCACACGGCTGCTTCCTTTCTCACTCTCCCCCCAGTTTTTTTTGTTCAAGTAGCTACATGACTACTTGCTATTATCCTTGTGGTGAGGCTGCAACTGGCATCGCTAGTCTGCCTAGAAACCAATTAACCGAGTTAGCCTGGGGGACTCTTCCGGCAGAGCCTCAATTCTTTTGCCTGTGAGTGGAGGCTGCCAACCATGTGAAGAATGGCTATTCCCACATTGTCTCAGTCAACTCACAAACCACATCCAAGGAGGCTTGTGGCAGAGAACCCCTCCTCTGCATCCCGGGGGCCATTTTATCAGCAGCAGTTCAAAGCAGGTGGAGGGTTGCCTGGTCTCTTGGTTGAAGGCAAGTGAGCACATTCAGAGAACATAAATCCCAGCAACAACCCTGTTTTTGACAAAGGAACCAGGGACTACTTCACATATCATAGAAACAAGCCGAATGGTGAACAGGCAGCTGGGGCCAGTTCTGTGATCCATAGGGCATACATCTCTGGAAATCAGTTTGTCACATTCACAAATTCCATCCATGGAGCTATGATGAAATGTCTTCGCAGGAAGATATATATGAAATGTAATGTGTGAAAAGTCCCTGAAGTGGGACTGGAATCAAACAAGCTGATGGGTTTGCTTGCTTTCCAGGACAAGTACCATGCTCTTATATTATACAAGCCATCATGAAGCAGGGTGTATGGACAGAGAAAGGAAAGACAGCAGATAATTGAGGGGTAGTTGTGCTCCCATGTCCATTGCTTCTAGTGTAAACTACAAACAGTAGTTTGGTAGAGAAAGGAAAATGTAAACAGGAGGCCAGCGGACAAAGAACATGTAGCTGTTTATGCACCTGGAGTCAGGCAGGATGTGTCCAGTTAGGTATGCAAATTGTGAATCACTTGGCAAATGAGAAAACCTCCAAAAATTATCCTACACACTGTGAGACAGCAAGATTTGGTGTGGCAGAGGACGCCATCTAAAAGAGATACTGTGAGCTTTTTGAGATATGTTTTTGCACATTTCAATAAAATGCACAACAGCAAATCAGCTGTTCTTTGCTTGCATGGGCTAACAAGAGTAGTGGCATTGGATGAGCTTCTGTTTGTTTTGATACCAGTTAGCCTGTCCTTCTCTTTTTTCACTGCCTTCTAGTGTTTCCAGGCTAGGAAATTTCCCCTTTTCCCTTCCTTGCCTTGCGGCTGCAATGCCTCAGTTCTACCTCAGTGCCACCACTATAGAAGGGCATGCCTGTTTGTGTGTGGCTTTATTTAGATTAATAGTTCTCCCAAAATGCAAGCTCAACTGGGTAACCTAATTTATCACACCATCCTAATAAATGACATTCTATATTTTGCTAAATGTCATTCAGCCTGCACTAACCTAATTGCTTGGTGCTGTATGTTGCACAAATACTAAACTCAGCAGTGACCTTTCACTTTATTTACAGCTTTTGCCAAATACAAAAGAAACAAAATATAACCCTCCCTCTCAATACCAGGAGCTGAAGCTCCACATGCATGCACAGAGAAGCCTATCTAAAGCCTGGCAGTGTCAACTGATCATTAGGCAGGTTTTGTCCTGAATCACCAGTGTAGCCTATGTAGTTCAACTAGTACAATTTGGATGTGAGAGATTTCAGGCTCAGTTCTGCACTGAGCCCATGAAGTCCACTCCTGAACCTTTGCCACAGAGTGGCTGTAAAGATGATGGGTTATGTTGGAAGATGGGTTGTAAAATATAACATCTATACAGTCAGGTTTTGTTCAGCTTGTCCATATATGGTGTCTTTCCATTTGTTTTGCCTAAATTGGATATGAGCTGTATCAATAGTAGGAAACTGTTTACCATTCATTATATGATGTCTTAATATATAAATGTATGCTTTCCTGTATCCTGTGCCCTATGAGAACTGAGTCACAAATATACATTTTTGTAGAAGATGTGTATGTGTGTTCTTTTACATTTCTGCCCAGACAGTTGATGTTCATCATTTTTTAACAATAAGCCGCCATCCTGCTTTAGAGATTGATTCTTCTCAATATTTTTTTTAGTCAAATATGAGTGAATCATGATTTTCAACTTCTAAAGCAGAGGTCTATATATCAATATACAAATGATATTTAGCTCCTTTTATGATGATAACAATAATAGTAATAGTAATAGCAATAGTAATAGTAATAATAATAAACCATCTTACTGGCTTGCACCTTGCCTATTAGTGTGAGACTTCTTTGGGGACTGCTTACAATTAGTATCAGAGTGAATATGTGCCGAGAAAGGTTTGAGGCAGTCATATATTACTGAGTCAGTAGGAAAACCTCTGCTGGTCTTAATGGGATCATTCTGTTAAAAAAAACCATCACCAATTTTGCCTTTAAAACTTGGTTCCCTCTAATTGCTTCTGTTGGCACTATGGGAAAGTGGCCCACACATTTTATAGCAGTTTGATAACAGTTTATGGTGCTGTAATGGAGAAGATATACAAATAAAATAATTATGTCTGTTGAATATTCTCTAGTTTTGATTTTCAGTAACAGTTGAGGTAAGGCAGATCCCCACTCCAACCCCCAATGTACAGTTAGGCTCTTATGAAGAACCACTTTGTCCCCTATTTCTTTACATTGCTATTGTTTCACACGACAATTACTTTCATGCCATCTTACCCGAGCCATATTCAGTCTTGCTTTTTCTAACTATAGTTGAATGTATGAACCTGAAATTTATCTCCTCTTTCTCTCTCTCTTGTGACCAAACCCAAAGACAGAAGCTGAGTCAATTTCAGTTCAGCAACTTTCCTTCTGAGATGTTGATTTACATACTATTGTTTCAGAAGGGGAAATCTTCAGCACATATGCTTCTGTGGGGCAGTGGTTAGAAGCACAGCGTTCATGCAAGCAAGAAAATTATGACTTTATGTGAATTATTACAAAAAAAACAATCTTAACTTCTTAATGTGTGTCCATCTTTCTAGCTGGATGCTTTACAGGTGGGGGAATGAAGAGGGGCACTTACTGGTGTTTTAGCCCGTAATTCATATTTTAAAAGGCAGACAGTCCCTCCTCAAGCTAGTATAATGCTGGTCCAGCAGAATGTACATTTGGTGCTCTTTTTCTTAGACACCTTTCTCTACCCTGTAAGCTTTAAAGTGCCCACCTGCTACCTTTATCTGCATTCAGGCTTTCTAGCTGCATTTCCATGTTAAAAATATTCCTTGAGGGCAGTCTCTGTCAGCTTCTTTTGACGCACTGACCTTTGATGTAGTTGTTAGTACAGAAGGCGAAATTCCCTAGAAACCCAGCTGTCTGCCTCGGCACCGTCAGAAAACAAGGACCGGAAGGTTCAGAAAACATGATATGTTGGTGGGGGGCCAGTATGGTAAAATTCCTTGATCTTTTTCCTGAAGTTACAGATTTTTAAAAAATTCTTATCTGTCTCTCATCCATTTTTATGTGTGTATACCTCACACATAATTAATAAAAGCTTTGGTTCTGAAGTGTTATTCCAGTTGTTGCTGATTCAGATCAGCACCTTCCAGGGTGCTTTTATAAAATGCCATCTTTTTTATTATAGCAAGGATCAGAGCTGGGAAAAGTGAGGCAGGGGGTTGGACTCCTAGCCATGTAGGGTGAGGGGTTGTAGACCAGGAGTGGCCCTTCAAAAGAATAATTTTTCCAAATTCTGGTAAACTTCAGAAAATTGACAGGCTTTGTGGGTGGCAGACTTTCAGAAAAAAATCCTAATAAAGGCTTGTGTAATTAGGAAATAGATTACTTACCCAAACGCCAACATGATCTTCATTACCCTTCTTCTTGGCTTGACTTTTGGTGCATGGGGTTAGCTGGCACTGCCTCTTTTCACCTGCAGTATCCCATTCCTTGATATTCTTGATCTCCACATAATTCCCTTTAATCCTCCGCTTTTGCAAAGACCTTTCTCTCATATATTTTTAGTCTTTGCCCCCAAAGCCACTCAGCGCACTCGGAGAGGGGGAGGAATTAATGATTTACACAACAATGAGAAGCTCAATTCAACATGTGTTTTTGATACATGTAGAAACTTTCAAAAATTTAGTATTGGAATAGATTCCAAGTGTTCTACTGTTAGATTTTGGAACACAGGTTTTCTTTTTGCTAGCCAGGCAGGTTGCCTTGTCCAGAAATCTTCAAATTTTAATTTGTTCTGCAATTAGCATGGGTTAATTTGAAGCATTTTTCAATGATCACATGACACAAGGTCAGTTCAATGCAATGCCTGGCCCTTTTTTGCTTCAGATTTGGCATTTTCCTCCCTGCTGCTGGGGGCTTCTACTTTTTTAAAGCTGGAATGATTCAAATCATGTTTTCCCTGTGTGATTGTTTCATTCTACAAAAACATTGGGAGAGGGACTCTGCATGGTGTTATGGTGAAGTATTAAACTACGGCATGATGCTATGGACAGCAGGAACACCCACAGTCACAATCTTTCTTCCTAGTCACCTTAAATTTTTTTTTTTAATAAATGAACTACTGAGTACTAGATCACATCAGTGCATTGATACATTAGTTTAGTACTGGATCAGCTTTGGACAAATAAAGAAAAAAAGAGAAAGAAGGTTAGGAAAGGATACCTAGAGATCACCAGGTGGGCAGTATCAAAGGAAGAAGGGCTGTGGCTGTGTATCAAATCATATTGTAGGGAGGACCAATGTGGACACACTGGCACCCAAACAATCTGGGGTCTTCGTATTTTCACCTAAACTAAACACAACCATAAAAGAGACTGTGAATCAAGTCATAACAATGTGCCAGTGTAGTTGCACCCTTACCGAATACTCCAGCTCCCTCAATGATTGTTTCAGAAGTACTTATATGATACCTGTTATACTTCGGTCCAAATTCCTTAATTATTAATATGCTAATTCTCAATTATGACAAGTAGTGGACTTATTTGAAGGCAATTGGTTGATTTGTTTTAAAAAAGGAAATACAATAGTCCAAAAGTTAATACAAATATTTCTCTGTATTTAAGTTGTGCTTGTAATTATGCTTGGCGTCTAACAATGAATGCTTCTACCAGTCAAAGAGCTTTTCTTTAGTAAATCCTGTTCATTAGCAATGTTTCCTTAAAAAGGAGTTAAAGTTAAAATTGGAAATTCTTATTTAAACATATCAGTCGCCTTACATTTGATTGTAATTAAAAATGCCCTAGGCAATACATTTTGTTCTTTACTCATAAGACAGGTGTAATTATTAAAAACCCAGTAGTTCATGTGTTGCTAGTTTTAATTTGGTGATAAGGCAAGCTATAAAGATGAACAATTAATGTGAGGACTTCTCTTTGTTTCTATACACATAACGTTTTTTTTTTCAAAACTCTTTGTTGTTATAACAACCTTCTCCTTCCACAAAGCCCAGAAATATTACACTCAGGGCTATTAGAACATAAAATTGGAAAGGAAAACTAATCCTGCTTTGAAAGGGCAGAGATAAAGCCTGTACATATAGTATGTGTGCATTGTTTGTACTAGAGATGGGCACGTACCGCTAGTTTGTTCTGGTTCATTTTTCAACTGAACGGTTGTTTGGTGCTTCCCAGCCCTGCCTCCTCTGGTGGGCACCCACTCAGAGGCCGCCCCCTGGCTTCCCTGTCCCACCTCCTCCAGCTGCTGCCTCTGAGTGGGCACCCGCTCAACGAGATGGGGCTGGGAAGTGCCAAACATATGTTCAGCTTAAAAAAGAACAGGCATAAACTACCGAACTGATGGTTTGTGCCCATTTCTAGTTTGTATTATTTCAGTAGCCTTGTTACTCTGCTGTACTTCTATTTCAGAATTAATGGCACAACTTGAATACTTCAAGTGAACCTTCATTGTAACATCGGAAAAACCAGTGTTCACAAGATCTTGTCTTAAATGAGCATTAGCAGTAACATTTTGCATGTCAAGGCTCACAGGATCAATTTAATTCAGATTATGTTCATATTTTATATGTAGGGTGAATGTTGTTATTGTGGACATGTTCAATTGCAGTTCCTTGCTAAGATATCTGATTACTAAAATGAAATTAAATCTCCTTTAGAGATGGGCACGAAATGAACAATGAAGCAAAAAACAAACCACAAATTGGGCCATTTCATGATTCATTTTGGGGCACTTTGGGGAAACACCTCTGCCCAGAGTGAAATGAAAAACTGAACTATTATCAGCTTTGGTGATTTGTACGCTTTGTTTTGGGGTGCATTGTCCCTGGTCAGACAGCCAGGTGCCACTCAGTCAATTCTCTAGGCAACGCTGGAGTGGACATAGAGGAAACTTTGTGTATGATTGATTATCAGCTAAAGCAGCCAACCATGGAGTTCCAAGTCCACTATCTCGGAGTAGCTGGTTGTAAGAGCCACACCTGAGCAGCTCAGCTGGTGGTTTCACTTTTGCAGCAGCCAGCATGAAAAGAAGATGCTTAGCTAGCTAGTCTGTTCATTGCTTCCGTCCTCTTCCCATGTCTGCCCCCGTTCTGTTCCCTCCCCAGTCCACCTCATGAGGAGCAACACCCTGTCTCAAATTCCCTCGCATGAACCACTCATTTAATTTTCTCCAAGCCAGCTGCTAAAGAGCACTTTTCTGCTTTGGGTGACTATAACCCAGATGTCCCTAATCTATTCTTTGCCAAACTTGGAGGGAATAGGGAAGAGAGTCAGCTGAAGACTTGCTGTAAGTTGGCATCTATAGCTCATGCAGGGGCTATTCTACCAGTCCTGGAATTCCCAAATCTCACAAACCATGGAATAGTTCATTTTGTCCAAACATTAGTGAAAATTTGAGGTTCAAATCATGAACCATCACAAACCATTATCGTCCTCGTTCGTGTCCATCTCTAGTCTCCACTCTTTGGCCAGAATAAATCTCAGATGTCACAGCATGGGGGCGTAATTCAGAGGAACTGTTCAATGTGCAGAGAGGACTGATGTGAGTTTCTGTCTTGTGACATGTGGCGAAATCCTGTGCCTTTTTATTCCAGATGACATCTGACTGTGTCCAATGTGGCTTATTCACTAGTGGGTGTGTTTTGAATGGCTTTCCCCCCAATTAATTTTCTTACAGAATAAGAAAAGATATTTACTGTGTAAATCAATAGCACTATTGCCCTTACTCTTTCACCCCCTCATTTGCAGTTTTGTACTGATGTTTATGGTTGTATTCCCTCTGCCTATTCTGTCAGAGCTGTAACTTTGCTGAGGACTCATTAATGCACAGCCCACTGTAAAATACTAAAAGGCTGTGCCATTAAAATCTGCAGCCATTATCTAAGTGCAAGGACTCAACAGGAGAATAATGGTGTCTCTTTACTCTGTGGGAACATAGTGTGTGCTTATAAGCCTGAGGCTGTACTGTACCTGCTACAACTGCATGCAAGATGATTCCCCATAATTCTGTCCCACAAAAGGACAGTGTGTGACAGAGTCAGTGAGGGTTAATTTTGTGATCTTTTGTACCTGGTTGCTATCCATTGTGCTGGTAATGTGATTGTAGTTGGCAGGGAAAGAGCTGTGTATTTTTTGTCACCTGAATGATATCCATACATATTCCCCAGGCCATAAAAGCTTCTAGCTAGGTGCCCTTTACTGCCATCAATGTCAATGTGTTAGGAGTGGAACCCACTAGTCCTGCCAAGTGTGGCATCACTCTATGACAGGCTGAAGAGGAGGCCTTCAATGCATGGTGCTTCTCCTCATGATCAGCAACCTTGATTTTTCAGGGTTTCACTCTCTTGAAGAGTGTTCATGCACAGAGGAACCTTGCCTTTTCACATAGTCACTTTCCATGCACAGAAAGCAATGCCAGATGCGCTAGGGCTCCCAACCCTCTTTTGTTGCTTTGACTGTATTCCAGAACTTCTACTCATTTGGAACTGAACATATTTGCATTGATTCAGGTGCTAGGGTCACTTGAGCCAATGTGGAGGGGTTGCATTTGAGGCCATTCCAGCTGGCTACAGTGAGAGGGGCAGGGCATTGGGGAAGCTGGCTGCTGTTTGGATCCTCTCCTCCCCACCACCTATGCCCAGATCTGCCTGGCCTGGCCTTGCCTTCCTCTGCCTTCCCTTGCTCCTTCCCTTTCTGTTTCTTCCTTCCTTTCCCCTTTTAAAGTCTTGCTACACTGAACGCTATTTGAATCCTCTCCTCCCCACCACCTAATGCCTTTGCCTTCCCATTCTGTTCCTTCCTTTCCCTTTTTAAAGGCTTGCTAATCTAGTGCTAGCGCAGCTAAGTGACCAAAAGGGGGGAAAAGTGAGGACTTAGCTGAGAGAGGAAAACTAATTTAAATCTTCCTCCTTCCTCTTTGTTGAGTCCTCACTCTTTTTTTCTTAAGCTGGAAACAAGTCTGATGTGAAAACTTCCTCCTATCTCTGTCAATTCCTTGCTTTTTTCCTCTTTAGACACCTAGCTGCCCTAATGCTAGGAGAGCAAATCTTGAAAAGAAAAGAAAGGAAGGAAGGAAGGAAGGAAGAAAGGAAGAAAGGAAGAAAGGAAGAAAGAAAAACTGGAGGGAAGGGAAAAGGGAAACAAGTGGACCCAGGCACCAGGTGTGGAGAGGACAGGAATCAAACGGTTAACAAGTACAAACTAGAGTGATTTCCTTCCCTCTCTCTGCTGATTCTGACGTGGTTGGCTGAAGCAAATTAACCCCAGGAAACCCCAGTTTCCCTGGTTCAACTTCACAACTGATCGATTTGCATTTTTCCCACTATGTAGTCACACCCACACTATGGGAAACACCTCCTCTCACTTCTGATAGTTCTTATATACAGTACTGCAAAACAGTAGTTTCCTCTTCTTCTGATGTTCAGGCATGAGCGTTGATGCTTATGTGGTTAGGATACCAACACCCACCAACCAGATGGAAGTAGCAGACTTGATGGAATGGGAGGGTTTGCAGAAGTACCAACAAGTTGATGAAAAATTCCTAAGCATGTGTTTTTGTGGGTGATTATGTCGGCTCCAGGTGCTTGCAGACAGAGTCTATCCAGAATCACAGTGTAGATTTTGAGCTAATAGATCCACCATTGACATGGTATTTTCCCTCAGAGAGTTGCAGGAGAAATGTAGGGAACAACGACAGCCACTCTTTGTGGCCTTCGTAGATCTTACAAAGGCCTTTGATTTGGTTAGCAGGGACGGCCTTTTTAAAATACTTCCCAAGATTGGATGTCCACCTCGACTCCTTAACATCATCAGGTCCTTTCATGAGGAAATGAAGGGCACTTGAGAATGGCTGAACATCAGATCCCTTTGACATCTGAAGCAGAGTGAAACAGGGCTGTGTCCTCGCACCGACTCTGTTTGGGATCTTTTTTGCTGTCATGCTGAAGCACGCTTTTGGAACTGCAACAGAAGGTGTCTATCTACAGACTAGATCAGATGGAAAGCTCTTTAATCTTTCTAGATTGAGAGCGAAGACCAAAGTCCAGCTGAAATGCATGTGGGGCTTACTCTTCGCCGATGATGCAGCTGTTATTGCCCATTCGGCTGAAGAGCTCCAACAACTTATGAATCGTTTTAGTAAGGCCTGCCAAGATTTTGGATTAACAATCAACCTGAAGAAAACACAAGTCATGGGCCAGGGCGTGGACTCACTTCCCTCTATTACCATCTCTACACAAGAATTGGAGGTTGTTCATGACTTTGTGTACCTTGACTCAACGATCTCTGACACCCTCTCTCTAGATGTTGAGCTGGATAAACGCATTGGCAAAGCAGCTACCATGTTGTCTAGACTCACAAAGAGAGTATGGCTTAACAAGAAGCTGACGGCATATACCAAGATCCAGGTCTATAGAGCCTGTGTCCTGAGTACACTCCTGTACTGCAGTGAGTCCTGGACCCTTTGTGCACGGCGAGAGGAAGCTGAACACGTTCCATATGCGTTGTCTCCAACGCATTTTTGGTATCACCTGGCAAGACAAAGTTCCAAATAGAGTAGTCCTAGAACAAGCTGGAATTGTTAGCATGTATAGATTACTGAAACAGCGACGTCTACATTGGCTTGGGCATGTCGTGAGAATGGCTGACGGTCAGATTCCAAAAGATCTCCTGTATGGAGAATTAGTGCAGGAAAAGTGCCCCAGAGGGAGACCACAGCTGCGATACAAGGATATCTGCAAGCGGGATCTGAAGGCCTTAGGAATGGACCTCAACTGATGGGAAATCTTGACATCTGAGCATTCAGCCTGGAGGCAGGCGGTGCAGCATAGCCTCTCCCAATTTGAAGAGGCACTTGTTCAGCAGGCCAAGGCAAAGAGGCAGTCCCAAAACCAGCAAAATCAGGGAGCTGGACAGGGGACAGATTGTATTTGTCTTCAGTGTGGAAGGGATTGTCACTCTCGAATTGGCCTTCTCAGCCACACTAGACGCTGTTCCAGGACCTCTATTCAGAGCACGTTACCATAGTCTCTCGAGACTGAAGGATGCCTACACACATGTGGGAGAACTAGTTCAATGACAACTGCAAGTACTCACTGGACACAGAACAATTATTGAAAAGTTGGAGGCTAGAGGTAAAATAAATGGGAAGGAAAATGGAGGATTGCCAAGGCAGACATGGGCTGATTGACCTGGAACACTAAACAGGAGCAGTGTATACTACAATATTTTCTTGCAGGTACTACCTTTAAAAATCTCTTTTATATCTCTCTGAACCCATTTCAAAACACATTGGGGAAAATCTGATTGGTTATGTCCACTGGCATAATGCCAGCAGCGTAACTTTTACCAGCAAATAGTGGTAAGTTAAGAAGCTGGCACAGGCAGTTCATGTCTGCATTTTTCTGCATTTGCAAAGTAAGTGAAGTGGAGCAGTTTGAAATTTTAGAGAACAGCCATTATTGGATTGTCCACCTGCATCTCAAAATGTCAGCCATATCCAGTCATTCATTACTCAGAGGGTGTAGCATGAGAGGAAGGGAAGTGTGTTAGCTCTGCTCCCCATACTGGGTAGACCTAGGCCTCGTAACTTCACACTGAGAACCTTCACTGGCTAATGTATCTCCCTTGTTCTCCCTGTTCAAGGGAGAAAGCAGAGTTTGCTCACTTTCTCTCTTCGCATATTTAGCAAATCTGGGCACTAAACAACTGAATAGGGCTACTGGCCACATAAAATCCAAACCAGAAAATTTGCAATTGCAGAGCTATAGTAAGAATGAAGAGAGAACACTTGATAATATTAGTAGTGCAGTCTTAGACAGGGCTACCTAGGTATAAATCAATTTGTTTACTCTGGAGTAAATGTATATCAGATTGTAACTCCTTACTTGGGAGCAATACACTACTCCTATTGCCAATGTGCAATGGTTGCTGAAGTTTGTGTAAAGCGTGGTTTTGTGGCTGCTACAGCATAAGATGTGGGATTGCTTTTACAAAAAAACTTGGTTACAAGGCTGTGATTTATTATTTAACTGTACGCTGTGTTCAGTTCAGCAGGGAAGCCTTTTCTCCCTGCAGTTCTACTGAGACCTGTATGTGTCAAGTTACAGTTTCATGGCGACATGGACATCTTTCCAGATTCCTTGCTGCTTCTGTGCACCTTCCACAGAGTTTATTTTCATAATTGCCTCAGTGCTCACAGAAAACTTGCTTCCACTAGGTTTATTTGCTCTTTAATGCATAGCATGCTCACAGAAGCATAATGCCATAGAGTGCTGCTCCACCGATTATCATTTTCTCAATTGCTAAATTGCAGGGAGTTTGACTGATAAAGACCTAACTCTGTTTGCAGGACAATATATGTTTAATTAGAGCCAGGTCTTCTGGTAAAGCAAAGTCACATAATATGCTGACAAATATTCTGTGATTGTTTTTGCACAAGATTTCTGCCCTATAAACTGTAAAACTGATCAAAACATTTTAGGGTCTTAAAAAGAGGGGGGGAACCAAGAGTGTCTAAAGGGGCATCCTGCTTAATACTTTAGATTTTATCACTTCCCTGTGTCACTGAAATTTAATTTTCACATTTGAGTTTCTAAGCAAAAGGATTAAAAATGGAGGCTTGGTCTGGGAAATGTGACAGGGATGTCATGTTTAACTTTTCAAGGAGATGCTAAACTCACGAAATCCTTCAAATTGCATTGCTCTGATGGAACCAAGCTCTTTCTTTTCTGCTTTTTATTTTTCAAAAATTCTGTAATAATTTTAACCCTTTACTTATACATGCTGGAAATGCCACCCCTTCTGATGTGATGGCAGGAAGCCTCATTTAGAGATGTGCACTTCGTATTCGTATCCAGGGGATATGAATATGAAGCGCGCCAGCACAGGTATCCCGGTGGTACATTCCCATCCCCCAGAACCAGCCCAATTCACTTACCAGGCTGCATGTGGCGTGCATGACCATCAGCATTGGTGTCACGCCAATCACAGCAGTAGTCCTGCTGGTGCTTCCCTGTCTCTTCCCACAGCCGACCGCTCAGCAGCTGAGTGGGAAGAATCGTCTTCCCACCTCCCTGCTGGAGTGATTGGCTGTGTGGAGAGGTGGGGAAGCGCCAGTGGGACTACTGCCGAGATTGGCATGACACCAATGTTGACGTATGGGTACACCGCATGGAGCCCGGTAAGTGGATCAGGCTGGTTTTGGGGGGCGGGAATGAACCACCAGGACACCTGTGATGGCGTGCTTCATATCCAAATCCCCTGGATATGAATACGAAGCACACATCTCTAAATAACTATGTTTGCATCAACCATGTCAATGAGGTGAAGCTGAAGCAGTTTTCCTTTGAACTTGTAATGCCATTCTCTTACCCGGGGTAGAAGGCTTCTGGTTTGAATAAGGAGGCAGCTCACCCCAGAATTATGGGATGGGATATCCCACTGTTCTAGTAGCAAACTGCTTGTGCTCTTGCTGTCTGGGTGGGAAAACTGAGTGTGCATGCATCTCTCCACAATATTTTGAGACAAGGGGATGGGAAAGATCAAGATGGCATATGCTGAAGTGTTATTTTCAACACATTTGCTTAGAAAGCCTTGGGTTATGCTCCTTTTTCCATAAATGTCTGAGCAGCAGTCCTCCTCCAATCGTTCATATATGTTAATACTCTGCCCCAGCTTTTCTGTGTTGCATAACAATACCATATTGACAGGGGGAACAAAAATTCTAATATGGGGTATAATGTACATGTGGGAAGGAGAAATCCAAAATTAAAAAGTGAGGTAAGTATGTCTTAAAAACCCAACAGAATCCAAAAGTACAGTCTTGGATGCATTAGAGACAGAGCTTGGCATCAGGTGCCCTCAAAATAGTTCATTATCATCATAGTTACAGTTTTAAAAGTAACTATTCGCCTTTGCTTTATCCAGAGACCTAAATAGTTGTACTAAAGTAAAGAAAGGCCTGTTACTGTAGGTCGCAAAGCTTACTTGGTTTCCTTGGACCAGTCAATAGGTTTTAGTCAAGTGTACCTTAAAGGGTTGTTGTGGGGATAACTGGGGAGAGGGGAAACCATGTAAAATTGCCCTATGTATTGCTGGCACATATAAACAAATAGTGGTATTTTGTTGTGTGTGGAGGCTTCTGGTGATATTCTTCTCAGATCACTGTAGTTCTTTGCCATCAGTTTCTGCTGCTGGCAGAAAAGTCTTGCAGGTCAATGAAAATACCACAGGAATCTCCCAGATGGGACACACTGCCATCTGATAAATGCCAAACTGCAGGAATTACAGGGGTAAATATAAGGTGTACGTTCCTTCAGAGATACCGATTAAATATTTTATTATTATTAGAAAATATTATTTGTTTAACTTTCTTTTATTGATTTGAGTTTTCATCACAATACATGTGTAAATCAGCTAATGATCAAAGTTTCAACTTCATTCATTCCCATGCCCTATCACCCTCTCTGGCTACATCCTCCCAATCAAACATGGGTATAACGAATGAGTCTGTGCCCTGTACATCTGATAAAAGTGGGCTTCAGTCCAGGAAGGTTTATGACAAATGAAAGTTGGTACTTTTTAACATGCTACAAGACTCTGTGTTGTTTTTGCTAGAATAGACTAAACAGCTATTACCCTGAAAACTTTTTAGCTTTTAGTCATTTTCACTGATTTTCAAAGATAATTAAAACTGATGCGTTAAAATGATTAATGACACTAATAAGCCTTATCAAAATCCTTCAAGGTGTCAACATGAACAAATTTAATAATTCAATGTTAGTGTAAACATGGGCATTTCCATGCTTTGTGGTGGAGGTCTGAACAGCTAGCTCACCAAAGAGTTTGGAAATAAGATTACCAACCAAAGACTAGCCAAGAGCCCACCCCGGTTTTGATGGGAGGGTTGCCCACCCACGCTTAGGGTGGCACCTGTAATTTGACAAAAGCATCCATTTTGATTCACTCAGTTTTGCTCTTTCCTTGCCTCTCCCCCTCAGCTTTAACCATGCATGAATCCTCAGTATAGGCATCTCAGGTAACCTCAGTTGTTCTCTGCTCCCTTGGTACAATTTCCCTGAATGTGCCTCCCCTTCCCCCCGCAGGCCTTATCTGATCACAGTTCTAATATTGCATTTTAGATGTGACTTAATCAAATTGTGCTTCTCAATCCCTTACCACATATTGAGAAACCCTGCCTATGGTTAAAATTATCGAGCATCTATGTCTGGAGGAACACCTCCTTCTGTTTTTAGTCATTACTAACACAGCACTACTGCATGGAAAATAAACGTTGGAAAATAAACAGAATACGAGAAAGGAAATAAAATATTACACAACGTTGCTTGCTGGGCTCATGTGGGTGAGGACTGATATTGTCATCCTTTGTTTTCCTGAAATAAAATATTAGCTACAGCCCAGTGTTTCATGATATCGAATATCGTAAACCTCAAGGGAAAGTCTGTAATGTGGACAAAATATAATTACTGGATCATGGTTCCTGTAATTTCTCTCCACCTCCCTTCTCTCTGCCAGTCATCTCTCTCCCCACACCACCCTTCACTCTTTGCTAGAGACAAAAAGGTCTCCCATGGCTCAAAGCTTCGTTTAAAATGCTCTTGCAGAATATACGGTTTCCCAAAAACAATTTGGAGACACAAACCTTGCTAATGCAAGTATTACGTCTCTCACTGGAACTTATCTAGAGTCATTCCCAGTGTTTAAATAATGAATTTGCTTTCAGGTTTTCGTTGAGCAGAGCTTAAGAAATATCCCTTTAAATGCCATGCCAAATTGGATTACACTCACAAATAGAGTGAAAATGACTTGATTAATTTAAGGGAACTACGATGTCAATTTTCACACTCCTCCCAAATGAGCGGGGGGGGGGGGAGTTGGGATGTTGGGGCTTCTCCTGCTTCTGACATTAACTTTTCTGTCAGGATTAGAGGCTTAAGTTTTGAAATGTTAAAAGCCAACCTTTGTAAATGCCACTTTTCCTCCATTACTCTCTCTGCTTCTCACTTTTCCAGTGTCTTCTTCACTCTGGATACATGAACTGCATGTATATTTGAATTCAAATACAAAGTTGTCAGGCTCAGGTTTCTGTTAGAAGACCAGCATCTCCTTTTGACAGAGGATTGGATCCATAGAGATCAGATTTTGGAGGCCTGAGCTTGGAACTCACTCTACTGTGATGTATGCACCAGACACCCCAAAATGTGCCAGCACTACTGTTAATTGCGGCCCTTCCCTTCAGTTCTTAACCACAACATATGAGCCATTATCAGTGCACCCAGCACAAGTCCTACTTCTGGCCTATATTATCAGTGCACACTGCAACAGCCACGTTTATGGCTTGTTCCCATAGGAAGAAGCCTGCATGTATTCCTAGTCATAGTCTCTGCCCATGTGTCTCTTTTTTGTAGAAATGGGAGGGCTGCAGCAGAAATAGCAAAAACTGGTTTTGATCGTCCTTGCAAAGGCAACTCGTTTTGCAGAATGCAGTGTCTCTCAAGGGGAATTTGACGTTGTGAGAGACATTCCCCGATAGGGCTGTAAAGTGCAGCTGTGTGTGCTTTACAAAGCATTTGGTCTGTAATCAGTTAAGGAGACTGAAGTGCTGCTTGTGCATGGTAATTACAGGTTCTCAATGAAAATAGCAGCCTTCAAGCCTGCTGGATAGTACTTGTCACACTAGAGCGAATAGGAAAAGCGTATGCTAGTCCTGAGGTCTCGGCAGAAAGGCCCTATCTTGAGATAATGATACAGTGCCTTCTCACAGACTGGTAGGAGAGGCGAGGCATCAGGAAACAACCTGATTTGGGAGGAGCTGCTACCTTGTGTGAACAGCTGAGCTATCTTTTCAAGAAGAAAAGCAAATGAAGAAAGAACTGCTAAAGACTAGATAAATATTGCTGAATGCTCCCTCGGTGTGGGATTTCCCCCCCCTCCTCAAAACACAAAGGATTAATTGATTTACACAGATCTTTGAGGGGAACAGCCAAATTTGTTCTTGAGTTGTTTTTTTTTTTTCAGAAAGCAGCTATTAGGGAGCAAAGTAGGTCCTTTGTAAACTTTGATGTTTGTTCAAAAGCAAACAAGGGGTTTGCACTGCAGATTGCTTGGCAGTAGCCTGTGGGAGGCGACAGCTTAAGCAGTATGTACATGTAACACCTGCAGGAATACTGCTGATTCAGAGCTGATCTCCTTGTTACCTTATCTGAATGACAACTCCCCAGCGGATGGCTGCAACATGTACTGCTGTTTGTGATGGCTGGGAATCTCCTTTGCCCAAATGGGTGTTCCTCTAAGCATGTGCTGCTGGCATGGGCATTTCTTCCCCATGCATGGCCAGATGCTCTGGGCTGGGAACAGACAAGCATCTCACTGCTTGCCCTTGGCTTGAGAGATTTGCAACTATTCAGAACAAGCACTTGCCAGGAGTTGAGGTACTTGCAAAATATTTATTTGTTCAGTCTTATTCAATGGCTCTCATTCAAGAATCCAGTTCTCACCTCAAACGTCATTGCAATGTGCAAGCACCTCAGGCTGTGATATGCTTTCCCCTAATATGATTATTCCTCCATATCTCCAGGGTGTATTTTCCCACACACACACACATTTGAAATGTACTCATTTCTAATGAGTTTCTCCCCTCCCAAACATATGCATTTATTATATGTTGAGCTGCTCCAGTCAGAAGCTCATAAATGTATGGATTTTCTGTTGCAAAAAACGTATCTTTTCTGCCTTCAAAGAAATTTACACTCTGAGGGGTGAATTAGCTAGATTCTGGTCAAAAACAAATGGAGAGTTTGACCCTACTCCTTGCTCCAAAGCTCTAAAAATTACAGGAATCATTACAAGATTTTGTGGGAAAGATTGAGTGCTTCAGTATGAAAGTTATATTCCACATTACATTTTGCCACACGTGAGGCCAGAAAGCTTTGCACAAAGTTGCGTGATCCGTAAATCAATGCATCCTGCACTGATTTCCATCTGAACCAGTGTATGCTGAGGGTGAATGGGTTGTGGACTAAAGGTGTACTGATGGCTGCCCTCATCCGTCTAATGGCAACCACACAATCATTGGCTATTAATTTTGCTACAGAGAAACCCAATCCATGTAGAGTTTCACATATTCATGGGGGCCTGTCTGGCAACATTCTAACAGAATCCACTGCCTTTCAAAAGTTGCAAAACTTTGTTTCCTGAACATTATCCAGTTTGGAGATGTGGCAGTAAGATTTAGAATACTATTTTCTAGCTGATCTTTGAATGAGCACAATAGAACACACATAATTGTATACAGGATTACAGTAACATTTTAAAAGCCTGGTTCTTTAAAGGGTAGGATCTCTGTATTTCTTCTAAAACTAGCAGATTATACTATGGGAGCTCTTGTGTTTTTTGAAGTAAAAAGGCATTTTCCAGTGTGTGATAATCCACAGAAAGATATTTTCCAGCTTGTTGCAAGGCAATTCTGGATATGTTGGGGCTCCTTGCCTTGAACCATGTAGCTGTGTAGCTGCTGCATGGCTAGTGATGTTTAGGCAGTGCCTGTGCAGTGCCAAGCTAGCAGCTCTTATGGTTACAGTGCCACTGAATAGCACCCTCCAGTAATGGTGTTGGGTTGTCATGCCCTTTATTACTATTTTGGAGCATAAGACAAATATGGCTCACGGATGCGGGTGGGATTCACTCCAAAATTGGAGGGGGGCATTGCCCGTCTGCTACAATTGCAGGGACATAAGCCTTTTCCCCCCCTTTGGTACAATCTCCAGCACATGACCTGAGTTCAATCCCAACGGGTTCAGGAAGCGGGTTCAAGGTTGACTCAGCCTTCCTTCCTTCTGAGGTCAGTAAAATGAGCACCCAGCTTGCGGGGGAAGGGGGAGGTATTGCTTGCATAATGTTATGGAAATATCCACATATATTGAGTAGAGTAAGTAACTCCACACACTTCTGAGGTAAATATAAGAAGAAGATTTATTTACGCAACTGCAGCAGCGGGAAGTCCATCCAGGCAGCACGCCACCTGGGACTTCGAATTATTCATATAGTAACATAATCTTATATACCCCATAGCCCTGACTATCCCACCAGCCAATTAGCCAATGGGCGTACAATCTACCTTAGTCATTCCCCAATGTTCCACCCAGTTATCCACCCCTGTTCCTCTTTTTGATGTTTTATCTTATCCAGTTATGATTAATGGTACAGATCATATAGCAGCAATCAGCAATTATATATTTGGCCATATGTTTCATAGACATGTTGGGTCAGCCTGACCTGGAAACCCCTTCCTTCTTTCCTGTTTTGCTCAATTGGCCGTGATTATGGCTCTTTATTCAACAGAAATTTCACTTCCTAGGGGCCATGTGGTCATTGCATCCAACATTTCCATTAGTGTCAGCATATTCTAAAATTATCTCTAGCAGCAGAACGTCTCAAGCTTTCCCCCCTCTTTCGAGTGGAATTTGCCCACATAAAAAACCCCTTAAAATTATCCATTACAATAATTATGTTGCAAACTGCCCAGAGAGTGCTCCAAGCAGTATTGGGCAGAATATAAGTCAAAACAACAGCAACACCTTGAATGTATGCCCTTCTTAGGCGTTATTGGCTGGCCCCACAACTAGAAATAATTAGGCAATTTCAAAAAGCGGAAGTACATGCTGTGCTAAAGAAAGCTAGCTTTATTAAGGTTGCCACTTCCCATGTAGCTGTAATAGCTATGGATGTCTGCATCAGTGTGTTTTTGTGGTGGAAAATGTAGGTCTTCCTACAAATTGTTGGCTTGCAGCCACCCGTCCCATTTTTTTTTCTTTTTTGGCAGGATCTGTTCTTCCATTAAAATCGCCTGAGCCCTCTGTTACTGGTAGAATAACTAGGGATTAATCTGTAAAACTGAGCACAACCTTTTTTTTTTCTGTGAAATTTGGCACTGTTAAAAGGACAAACATACAACACAGGATTTTGAAATTAGATTTGACCTACCTGAAGGTTGCTTTTCAAATTACTTCCTATTTACGTGTTTCATGTCTCTTGTGCAACTGAATTTTTCCTTCAACATCTACATGTAGGAAGGAATTTTGTCTTGAGGGAACAGAGGCTCGGGCTGTGTGTACACACGCTTTGGTGACAGGTCATGAACTTCAGGCCTAGTCCAATTAAGTCAATGAAACTGAATTTTATATTTTAAGAGCCAGGTTTGTGAAGTTATTCTTTCAGAAATGTAGTAAAAATAATATGTATATAGAGTGGCCAAGTGAAATGAAGAACTGGATTCCTACACTATTAATTGTTGTATGGGTTAAAATATATCAGCAAGTGTACCTTGCATGATGAGTTACATTTGCTAAAATCATCTCCTTTACACAACTGTTACTGTTAATGGAATTTTCTCCTCCATTTCATGTGTGTTGATTTTATTTACAATTTTAAATATAATGCTTGTTTAATTCTCTTTTAATATTTGGATACTTCCTGTTTTTTAGCTTTTAAGTATGGTCTTTTTAATGATGTAAGCTGCCTTGGGTCCTTTTAAGGAGAAAGGCAGGGTAAAAAATTATAAACAAACAAACAAATTTGATCACGTGGCCTGAATGATGTTATTGTGCAACAGAACAAATCAGCATGCTACAAGGTCATTCTAAAAATTGGGGCAGCCCAAACAAAAAAATTATAAATTTGAAACTGGACTTTGGATCAGCACAACACTTGGGACGGATATAGCAGACAGTCACTCTTGCTCAGTGCACAAATATGGGGAAGTCTGGGTGAAGGGTTTTCAAGTTAGGGTTTTGGGTTTTCTATTAAAAGCAAAACTGTTCCCCCCCCCCCCCGCAGAAACAAGCAGCCTTAAACATCCCAAGATTTAAAACAGATCAATTAAATTGAAAAGTCTTGATTACCTTGATAGAGAATGGTTGGCCCCACCTGCTTTTTTTTCCTTTGGAAGGAATCCCATCTACAGGGAAATATTGATCCCCCAAAAAGGGCTTTCAAAAGGGTTAAAGAGTGACTTTGTTATAAACTGAGCATGTATGGAACATGCTCACCAGCGAGAGTGTTGCAAAATAGATACATTGTTGCAGCTTCATGGCTCACCATCATTCACAGTTGTTGAAAAACAGCCATGACAGTTGCTTTGTGTTGGGGTGAGAAGTGGCTAACTGATGAAAAAAAAAAAGAGTCAACTTCTGGGATTTTCCCTTGCTTGGTGTCACTTTGTGAATGGTTTTTATTATTTATTTATTTATTTATTTCTTCAATTTATATCCTGCTCCCATTAGTGCCTACTCTGGGCGGTAATGAGCATAAGAGAGTACCTTGTAGACCAGCCATTCTCAACCTGAGGCTTTGCTCTTGCTCTGCATGCCACTGGAGTCTCTGTGAGGTCTACCAAGGGGTGTGGGTCTGAAGCATATGGCTTACCAGGGACAGCAGGAACATTCCCTTCACAATTAGACACATTTGTTGTGTGACACTTAACATCTTCTGAGAGGGTGACTTTATGTCTGAAAAACAAAGATAGGTAACTTGGAGGATCCCATGACTGCCTATCCACCGACTTCCAGGCCACTCTGCAGCATTTGATTAGGATGACTTGGAGGAGGGGGGCAGGATTTCGTCAAAAACAGATGAAAGATCTCTATATCTATGCATAAATGAGATGGTGGCAGATTTACAAGCAAGGTGATTCGTTCAACAAGTGATGTCATTTTTGGCACATTTTTTGATAGGTTTCTTTTTGTGCACAAAGGGTCAGTGGCATCTATGCATGGAACACAGATGTTTAATTCACAGGCTGTCGATAGAAAAGTACATTCTGCCCAACACGCCTGCATGCCTTGGAACAAAAATAAAAGGCAGTAACAATGCGCTGCCACTGTCAGTTCTCTCAGTTCTTTTGTAGTAATAGTACTTGGAAGTTTCAAGAAAAGGGATCTAAAAATACCGGTTGTCAGTAGAGGCTCTTGTGCTACATATTGGATTTTAAAAGATGGTGGTGAGAACATGGAGGGGTTTGCCTTACTTCTCTGCCTAATCATGGTTTTAAAAAATCTGCTGAAAATATCCCAGAGAATATCAGTGCAAGCGAGCTTAAAAGCAACAAAAACATTGTGGCACTTTATGAGAACTTTTGATTTCATGGTTTTAATTTTACTGTAACCCAGCTGAAAAATACCATAGGCACAGCAATTTCTGGTTTGGTCAGTTTCATCATGCCTCCAATTTAGGGATGATTCTTGTTACCTGAACTGCAGGAATGGTATTGATTTAATTTGTGATTATGGAGAGCAGAATACTGTAGTGAATAATTCAGTTAGCAGCATTACAAGCTCTGCTCCAAATCTCAGAAACAACTGTGATATCTAGTGGATACATCAAGTAGATTTTTATTTACAGTCCTAGACTTTGCTCCCTTTGTTTGAACGTATTCTCCAAATATCCTCCATCCAGAAAGAATAGGGGAACTAGTTCACAAAAGTTATAGAAGGGCTAGGGTTTGAGGCTTACTCTGGGGAAATCAAGTCTGATCTTTATTTGTATAATGCACCAAGAGTGACCCTGAATAAGTTACTTTCTTTCTCAGTCTCATCTACTTTAATGACGAAGATACAATAGTGGGATCAGATATATTATAGGTTCTTAACTTGTGGTCTGTGGACCCCCGGAGGGGCTGCAATGTCTGCACAGCGGGTTTGCAAAGGCTTGAAGAAATGTTATGATCTTTTACAGTTAAAATAGAAAGAAAGAATGAATGAATGAATGAATGAAAACAAGAAAGAAAGAAAGAAAGAAAAGGAAACAGAACAAAATCTTAATTTGCCTTGCTTTTTTGTGTAAAACTTGGCTTTTCTAACCTACCACCTCCATTAAAAACAAACAGAAGTAAAAATCTGTTATGAAAATAACTGTTTGATAGCAAATAACTGATATTTCTCACACGGTGAGAACATGCAAGTGAATGATGCTGAGTGGCTGAGAGATAGCATGTGACATTTCTTGCTACTGCGCAGTCAGAAGCTGTGGGAAGAGAGTTAGAGTCAGTGTCTGTGTGCGTTCGGACAGACTTTGTGATTGTGTTTCTTCTTTGATTTCTGCTAATAAAACTGTTTGGTTGTTGTTGGGTAAAGTGATTTTGGATGTTATCACAGTGAATTTTGTAACAATGCATTTTGGCTGAGCCTCAGAATGGATCACTGACTGAATTTGAAATGTAAAAGAACTGATGATGTTGATGAGGGTGCATCATGTTCAAAGCAAAATGAAGCTTCTTCCAGTCATCTTAAAAAGTGTTGCTGTTATAGCAAGGAATATCTGTCAATTGGCTTTGTATAGGTTCCGGAGACAAGCAACTACCACAGTGTGGTGTTATGAGATATTGTCCAAAGAAGTCTTGAAACTGTCTCGATACTAAATCTAAAGAACATGCAACAAAGAGCATTGGGTTTTTTCAAAAGTAAGGAGCATGAGCTTCAGGAAAGTAAGTAAATGGTTTAAAAAAGACTGCAAATGGTTGCAACAGTAAAAATGCAGCGAGGGCCTCATTTGAATTTTCTCAACTAATAGCAAAAACCAGAAAACTACACACAATAGCTGAAGAACTCATATTACCTGCTGCAAAAATCGTGGTTTCTGCGTTGATCAACGAGAAAGCTACCAAGAACTTTTCCTTAATTCCCTTGTCAAATGACACAGTTAAGAAGTGAATTGATGGGTTTATCAGCCAATATCAAGGAACAATTATTAGAAAGAATTTGCATGTCCCCGTTTGCCCTGCAATTGGACAAAAGCCACAGACATAACAAACAAAGCGACCTTACCATGCTATGTTATATATGAGCACAAGAGAAATGATTCTGAAGACATACTGTTCATCTCCTCATTGGTACACACTACATCTGAAGAAGTATTTAACAGCTTAAATGAGTTTATAACATCTCATGATATGATTTAGTTGAAATTCATTGTAATTAGCACAGACGAGGCATGAACAATGTCTGGAATGCTTACTGAACTTGAAGCATGGATTAAGGAAATAATATCATTGGTGACTTGGTACCATTGTTGCATACATAGGGAAGCTCTAGTTGCTGAGAAGATACCAGAAAAACTAAAGCAGACCTTAAATGAATCAGTCAAATATGCCAATTTTATTAAAAGCAAATCACGGAATTCAAAACTTTTTGAGCAGCTTTGCAAAGATATGGACAGTGAACACCATGAACTTTTGCTACACTGTGAAGTTGATTGGCTACCATGAGGTAAACTTCTGTCTTGCTTTTGGGAATTAAGAGACGAGATAAGATTATTCCTCACGAAGAAACAAATCTCAGCTCAGCAATCGTTTGACAGATTTTTCCAGGTTAGTCAAATTAGCATATCTGTCAGACATCTTCTATTTTCTATTTTTCCATGTTTTTCTTGAGGAATTTCTGAAGATTTTTACTAATCCCAATTTTTTTTAGGCAGGTGTTAATCCAGCTGTGTGGCAATGTGTCAAATGCCTTTTTATAGTTGATCCAGGCCATGTTAAGATTTTTTTTTTTGCCTTTTTGCATTCTTTAATATCATTTTATCAATAAACAGCTGATCTTTCAAGCCTATTCACTTTTTAAATTTCCTTTTCTCTTCAGTTGGGTATAGGGAGTTTTCAATTTAATAATTATATATTGATCTTGCAAGTACTCCTGTGAGGAGCTTGAACATTGTTGAAAGCCATGTAATTGGTCGATAATTATTGGGTTCATTGCCCTTTTGATAATCTTTTATTATAAAAAATGTGCTGCCTGTTGTCATCCAATCTTCAGTTGTAGAATTTTGAAGTAAGTAAATTGCACTGCTATACGTTGATGGAGACTTGTTAAATGCTTTAGCTAATGTCCATGAAGCTCATCTGGACCAGGTGCACTCCATTTTTTCACAGCCTTTACTTGCCTCTTAATCATTTCAGTTGTTATTACAATATCATCCATATGTTTTCTTTAAGTTTCTTTACAAATGTCTTTAATTCATGAGGTGTTTTTGTTATGTCCAGTTGCGCTTCCTCAAATTTATTTTCAAAATTTTAGAGCATTATCTTTACATGGGTCTAATTTCTTTTGCTCTGTATTTTCTCCTAGTGATGTATAGAATAATCATTGGTTATTTTGAAATTGCGTGTTTTCTCTATATTGTTTCAAGCATCCATCATATCTTTAAATTTTCTTTGCTGTAGCTGTTACCTGTTGTTTTAATTCTTCCATAGTTTCAACAATTGTTTTCCTTTCTAAGTCATATCTTTTGCATAATCTGGCTTTTACTTTTTCATTTTTAAGTTCTGAATCTTTCAAATGTTTTAAGTTACGAATGTCTGCACGTAATTTGTTTATTTTTCTTTCCAGCCAGATTTTCCATTTTGGAGTGCCAGGAGTTTTCTGGTTTTTTTGCAGCTTGTAACCAATTTCCATGGTTATTATGACAGCTGTGCTACACATGAGACGGTTCGTTTCCTTTAGTGTGTTGGTTGGGATTGTTCTGATAACTATATTTGCATCATTCAGTAGATCTTTTACTGGTTTACTTTGTAATTGGCACAAAGTGGGGAGCCTTTGTCTTTCTGTATTCTGGCTAATATTTTTCCCCCTCAGTGATGTCTACCGTTCTGTCAACTCATAATTTCTGCGTTGTTCCATAGGTTGTTTCTCTATTGATATTTTTTTTTCATTATTGCGTCTACCTCTACCCTCCATTTGTCTTCCATACTATGGTCATTGTTCTGTGTTGATTTTTCTTTTGCCACATTTTCTAGTTCTTGCTATTCCATTTCTGAAAACACTTTACTCTGAATGATAAACCTTCTCTGGTCCATTAACCGTTGTTCAGTTATGTCACTGTTTGGGTGGTTCCATTTCCAAATTTACATCATTCTTTGTTGAAAACCACAGGCTGTTGAATTTGCTTTGTAATAACATTTCATAATTTCTCGATTTTTGGTGGAGATCCAAGTTTTGCGTTTACATTGTTCCAGTAGCTTTGCAGCAGCCTGTCCTGATTCCTCAGTGGAATCTGCTGAGCTCTGTAGCCCATTTGTCACCAGATGCCTAGGGGCTATAGCACCTGATGTGGACCTCGTTGACCCGGACGATGACCGATCCAATATTGATTTCTGTTTGTTTCCTCTCATCATCATTGATAGCTGGTGGACAAAGTTGGTCTGGCTTCTCAGCTGACACCTGTCCAGCTTGGGAGACCCTTCAGCATAGCTCTCAACCTCACTGAAGCACACAACCCCTCCGTCTCAAGAAGGCATGTGCCTATGGAGGGGATGATGATGATGATGATGATTTAATTTTTATGGAATAATACCAATAAAAATATTATTATAGGGGCATGTGCATTAACAGATTATTTCTCCCTTCTCTCCAAATTTGAAGACCCTTCATGAGAAACATTAAATTAATATTTGATGCACATTAGGGTTTTAAATCTTCAATTAAGTCTTGGTGGTCCGCAGCAACAAAATATATCTAAAGGGGGTCTGTGGTAAAGAAAAGGTTAAGAACTGTTGAGATATGTCATCCTAAGCTCTTTAAATATTATAAATATTGTGTAGTTAGAAATGTAAATTTAAATACATGTCTGTTATCTGAAAATCTGCTATGGTAAATAATACAAATCAAAGATATGATGGCTAGGATGAAAAAGGGCCAATTTGGTTGTGTCCCTAGCCTTAGAGATGCTCAATTGTGAGAGCCTGGGAAAGTTATGTTTTTCATTGCTTTAAGAATCCTGCAGCCATCAGGGCTGATAATGATGCTAGCTGGAGGATTCGAAAAGTAGTAGTCCAAAAATAAATAAATAAATAAATAATTTAACCTTTCTAAGCTCTCTAGGTGCTATTTTTGAACTGTCCTTTTAAAATGAAAACTGCACCAATTCATCTTGCCCATTCCAAATCACAAGTAAGCTTTGTTCCAACCTCCAAAAATATTTTGCAAGTATAATTCATTTGCAAAAACCAGTTTGTCATGTAGTATGTGGGGGGGGGGGGGGCAAGGTGAGTGTGTCTAGAAGTGCCCCTGACTACAAATTTCCTTAGTTTCCATCCAGCAAGCTTGAGTGAATCTGCAAAGGAGAACTTCAGAGGCAGCATGTGATGATGAAGTGTGACTGATTTTTCTTCTTATAATTGGCATATTCATTTAAAATATTTTTGTGCCACCTTTCTCCTTAAAAAGGACCCAAGGCAGTTTACAACATTAAAAGACAGTATTTAAAGCTAAAAACAGTAAGTATGCAAATACTAAAAAAGATAATACAAATGCAACACAAAAAATGGTAAACAAAAGCAACACCAAAACACATTCAAAGAAGTAAGGCACAACAATCCATTAAAAAAAACAACACTCAGGCAGCTAGTCACTGTTTATGTTGGTATAATTAACCTTTTTTGTATGAAACACATACACATTTCAATACATTTCAGTATAAACATGTATTGAAATCTGTCAATATTGTGAAATACTTTTTCATTTCACTACATATTAATAAACTAATTTAATATTTCAAGATCAAGTTCAGGAAAAGAGATGACAAATAAACAAACCTGCACATAACTCATAGACGTTCATAGTTTTAAGAGCAAAATAGTTCTGTAGTACAGATCTGAGTCGGCTGAGCACAGGATGCGATCATGCCTGTGTCTGTTAATTCTTCTACATATTTGTTGTACTTATGTGAATTTTCTAATGTAAGGTTTTCTTCAAAGGATGTCTTTAAACACCCAGACAGCATGTGATTAGTGTCATATATATTTTCAGCAAAGTTCTTTTCAGGCCCATTTTTGCTACTCAAGTAATCTGGAGAAATTACAGGAATTAGTGCAACTGTTTTCACGTTATGCTGTCTTTGAACGTTTGCTGGTTTGGTTTGAAAATAATTATCCCAGACATAGTGTCCTAGTAAGAAACATTTGCCTGCCATCTTGCTTTTCAAAGGGTGATTTTCTCTCTCATTACAACAGAAAAAGCATAGTTTCAGAATTAGCCAAATTCAGGGGTGACTTGTTGTTAAAACAACATATTTCAGTATAACATTAGTTATATGTAGATCCTCTCCTGGAAAATCAGTGTCCTTCCCTAGCTTACCAAGGGGGTGGGCAGGCATGTTTGTTGGCTGGCAGCAGCAGGAGATATGGTGGCGGCCATGTTGTGTATCTGGGTGTCCCTTTTCCAGGGGACACCATGACATTTCCCCACATCGTTTCTCCCAGACAATCAGGACAGCCAGGGTGGAATTATCTCCGTAGGTGAACCTTAGGGAAGAGGCTTTCACTCCAGTCCACCTGTGGATATATTAAAGGCACAGCAGGCCGGGAGCAGCCATTCTGCTTTGGTCCTTCTTCCTACCACCCACCCTTAGTTTCTTTGGATTTCTCAAAGGCAATGGATAAGTGGAGAACTGGATTTCCCCCCCTTTATCACAGTTTTGTTGGGGGCAGTTTTGGAGCATGTGGACAGATATGGGCAAAAGAGAGTAGGGGCAGCCAGCAGTTTGATCCTCCCTGATGATTCCCCTTCAGGTGGCAGCGTAAAGAGCCACTGAATGGATGTGACTCAATGGACTGTGCACTCTGCTTCATCGTGGCAGGTGGGGCCACATCGTTGCAAAGGCCTGCATTGTAAACCCTGGTTCTGGTCACCCTGGTTCACCATCAGCTGGCAGGTGGATTGTCTGATGCAGATCTGTGCTCTATGATAGCACCAGACTACTGGAAACTGTGACCAGTAAAGTTGAGGCCTGTTTATTTCCAATGATGGTCCATGTGTGGTTCTTTTCATGCCCCCAGCACCTGCTGTCATCTCAGCTCAGATGACAATCCACACATTTCAGCAGTTTCCTTAATTATATCAATTATGTTCTTGCAGTACAGCTTAAGGTTGCGGTGGTGGTTAACAGTTAAGCATAAGGGGGTAAACTGGCTTCTATGCTAGTGGATATAGCTCAGCAAAACTGTGGATCTAAACCCCTTATCATAGGCTGTAAACTTTCCTTGTGATTGAGGTAAAGTGACAATGGTGTGTGAGTTGTGCCAAGGGCCGGCACTTGTTTACAGATCAGGTTGAGAGTTAATGCTCAGCAAGAGCTGTCTTTTGAATTATTGATAAAAGCATTTTGTTCAATGTGAGAATCCAAAGACAGTCCGGAGTCACAGGGGTAAGCCGCTGCCTCACACTATTCCCCGTCTGCCAGCATGAAGATGCTGCCCATGGCTTGAATAATAAATAGGTGGGTGTGGGTGTCTGTGTGTTTGCCTTTGATGGCTGCACTTTCTAAAGAATCACTGTGGAGTGCTAATGGCTATTAAGGCATGAACAGACCCTCTGTGCCTTGTCTGAGAATTTAGCTCCATTGTCAAACTGTTGTGAACCTTGCACTTGTCTTGAGAGAAAGAAAAGCAATTGGCAGTAACTATGCCTAAGAGGAGTGCTCAGTGTAATGGTGGTCTAGGTGAAAAAGAAAGCATAGCTTGAGTTTAAGCTCCAGTGCAGAGGTTTTGTTTTGTTTTTATATTTTCTGTTTTCCCTTCCTTTCCAGAAATAGTCATTATTCACAAATAATCCAGGTTCAAACACTCCCAAAAGAGAAGCCCAAGGATAGTAGTGTCCTACTACCCTTCTGCGGGTTAAACCGCAGAAGCCTCTGTGCTGCAAGGTCAGAAGACCAGCAGTCGTAAGATCGAATCCACGCGACGGACTGAGCTCCCGTTGCTTGTCCCAGCTCCTGCCAACCTAGCAGTTCGAAAGCATGTAAAAATGTGAGTAGATAAATAGATACCACCTCGGTGGGAAGGTAACGGCGTTCCGTGTCTAGTCGCGCTGGCCACGTGACCACGGAAACTGTCTTCGGACAAACGCTGGCTCTATGGCTTGGAAACGGGGATGAGTACTGCGCCCTAGAGTCGGACACGACTGGACTAAATGTCAAGGGGAACCTTTACCTTTACCTATCCTCAGAGATTTGATACAAGATAGTTTTGAACTGGAAATGGAAAGTGTGCGTGTGTGGCAGGGGAAAGGAGGAGATTAGGAATAGATTTCTCTTTTGAAAAGCTCATTCTCAATCCCTTATAAGGGAACAGCCATTTGGGAATATGTTTGACTATCAGTGTCCCCGAATATATTATTTTATATGAAGATTGTTCCTATCTGTTCTGGAAAACCGTTCTGAATACTGGCCTATATAGTATGGAGCTGCTAAGCTGAACACAGCCCAGTGAGGGGTAAGAAGGTTCTGAAACCAAGGATTGCTCTCCTGTTGATCTAGGTTAGTGTTATCAAGGTTCTAACTGGCCCCACTGTACATGGCTGGCATGCTGTTTCCAACTTGGTAGGTCACAAGGGGTGGATTAGTAGATCATACTCCACTGTGACTTTGTTGTAACATTTTCCAAAAGGAATTTAGAAGTAAAATAATTAGTCTAAAATGTACTTCAGAGGCTATGTGGTATATTTAAGTTTTGGACTAATTATTTCTCTGCAATAGCTGTTCACCCTGCCGTCAACAACAGTTCATCAGACTTCAACCAAAGCCATAATCAGCTTGGTTTGGTTTCCCAAGGGAGTTCATGAAAATGAATGCAACACATATAGCTCTAACCTAACTCTTGAAGGCACAAAATATTTTTCAAGCCCCAACATTTTATAAAAAATTGTAAAAAAAAAATGGTCTGCTTTTGGTTGCAGTTTGCACATCACTGTGGCCCCCATGAAATAATCTTGGGAGCACATAGGCCCATTCTCATGTGGAGACATGGTTTGTATAAAGATGAAATGACTTCTGTGTGGGACCTATATGGGGCTTGCAAATGTGTCTGCCAAAGATATTATGGTGGCAACTTCGCTTCTTTGAACCACTGGTATCTCACAAATGGCTGCACCCATGTGTACAGCATGTGGTGGTCCTAGTTCGCTCAAATATGCCTTGTGAAACCAAACCAAACCTGAGCAGAGTCTAAAATACACCCTTTAATTTTGCCTGAGATCCATCTTCACTATTATCTGGAGAACACATGGCATGGAGAGGGAGAACAAGCTCGGAAACAAAGGTTCTCCTACAAAGGATCATTTTGTGTTTGCTTGTTTGAATGGCAATTTTCACAGTTTCTCAGGCAGGATAAATATGGGTTCACACTTCTTAATGAGGGTTGTGTTAGCACTGGTGATCCATTCTTATATATGCCATTAAGGTCTCTAGACAAAGGAGGCAGGAAAGAAGCTGAAGCCAAATTTATTTATTTAAAATACTTTTACCCCACCTTTCTCCTTAAAAAGGACCCAAGGCAGTTTACAACATTTGTAAACAGTTTACAGTGTTTGCCCTCTGTCCTTCCATAAACCATTCCAGTGCCAGGAAAGATTTAATGTAATGAATGCTCAGCACCTCCAACCCCTTGTAAACTTGTCCAATTTATTTATTTATTTATTTCCACTTCTATACTGCTCCGTCAGTCTTATCACTCTCTGGGAGGTTCACAACATACACGACATAGCTTGGGAAGCAGGCGCTTCTTGTATTGGGCGGGGGGAGGGAAGCTCAGTGAAAAGAGCTCAGGTGCTGTTAGCCCAGTTGGATCCTGATTCAGCCTCCCTCCTCCCCACTTCTCTCTCTCTCTCTCACTAGGTCAAGACCTCCTAGTTTAATTAAAAATTGAATTATTTATGAAAAACCATTAAAGTGGATGGCTTGCAGATTAGTCAAAGACAGCAATAGCGTTGCATAAAAGTCAGGTTTTTGTCCTCTCTTACTTGGCTTAAATGATGTCTCAACTGCCTGCCTGGATGCCAGGCTGGTGATTTCTGAACTGGGAAGAAACAAATGTTCTGTCATGCTATTAAGGCAGCAGAGCTGTGTTTTTGTTTTTGTTTTTCCTAAGCTGCATCAATAACTTTATCTTGATTCTACACTGACATGCTGTATTTCTTTTGTTATTGCGCACACGCGCACGCACACACCCACACACACCCCTTTCAGGGTCTATTAGCTAGATGTACATTAAATTTACAACACTGTCCTTTTTTATTTGAAAGAAGACTACAGCCTTAACCAATGAAACTTGTAGGCAGTTAACTCGCCAGTTTTAATCTTTACTAATGTGCTGAGCACTTAAGGATGCAAATGCTTTGTTGTGTCTAGCCTGATTCTGGTGTTTCCCTTCCTACTAACATGGAATAAGAGCGACAATACTAAGAATGGCCTTTCTATCTCATAATTAAATATAGTTTTTGTTCATTAAACTATATTTTTTTAAAGCTGTAATGTTCTTCCAATTTTTTCCACATTAATATTCAGATAAGGAGGTACATATTTATAAAGAAGATGTAACAGAGAGCACTGTCTTTGGGCTTCTCATGCTCTCTGTCTTTGGACAACTTGCAGGATATGTCTCACCTTGATTTCCACTGTAGAAGAGGGTCCATGCTTTCTTCTGTACAAGAGAGTGGGAGATTCCATCCTGATTTCTTTCTCGGCTGATTTCCTTTTTAAAAGTCTTTGAACTATTTCCTTCTCTTTTCTAAATGACAGGTGCAATTGTGCTGACGCTCTTTTCTCACAGATTTCTAAAGGAGAAACATTTTGCAGATCAAAATGTGTATTCAACTCTCCCAGAATAATCAAAGAAACACCAAGTCCTGTTCAGAATCAGTGATAGCCTTCTCTCAAAGAGTGTGCTGAAAATGTAGATCTCTTAATACATTATGAATCAGCTTGAACTGAAGCTTAGTATGCACAGTTGTGGTTGCTCAAGAGTTGCCACACTTACATCTACATGCTTTACTGGCTGCTTTACATGGTAATTATGGTTCTATTCATAGTAGATGAGTAATTGCCATAGTGAACTCAGAAAACCTTTCTATAGTGTTTTTATAGAAATCTAATTGGTTAACTCTTTGTTTTTAAAATTAAATTGTACACTGAAAACACAGCCTTAACACACCTTGCTTGAATTGAGAGGCAGTGCAACACTGTTTGTGTTGAAACACCTCCGTCCCTATTTCAAAACCTTCTGATTATCAGGATTCATACAGCGCCACCCTAATTCATGCTAATACAATCCTCTGCTAAGTAGTATTCTTGCTTGTTTTTGAACATATGATTAGCTGGAAATGTTAAAAGGCTCTCAAGACATTTAGTTACATAAGGAATTTTTCCTTCTTCCTCCTCCCTTGCCACCCTCTCATAGCTAAACACATCAACAAGGACTTAATATAAACTAAACTTCCCCCGTTTTTCATCCTGACTATTTGTGATATTGATTTACTTACTGTACATCGGCAGCAGTACTAAACTGCCCGGTTCAGAAACCCCTTAGTCCCCATGCTTTCCCTGCTTTGCTCTGTTCTTTCTCCTGTGCTTTCCCACTCTTCTTCCTCACTGTTTTTTCTTTCTCTCTGCCATGCCCACATGCTCATTCTGTGTTTCTTCTCACGCCCTATGCGATATAGCTCCTAGTGAAGTGGTGTTAAGGCAACAGGATTTGAATTTTCTCTCTCCCCCCCCCCCCCCCCCGGCCACTTCTCAATTTGCACTCTATGAAGAGTTCTGGACCCTACCTGTTGAAGCAGTATGGATGTGACTACACTGGAAAGCTGAAATGGAAACATTTTGCTGTGCTACAATTTGATTAGAAATCTCAGTCAGTGCTCACACAAGGGCTAGGAATTTATTTGAGAGTTCACTGGATTCAATGTGAGTCACATTCCAGCCCACAGCCCCCCTTCTTGCCTTCCTTTCTCTGGTCACACCTCTGTTGTTCCTTTTATGGTTCACCCTGAAGCTGCTTTCTCATTTAAAGCTTCAGACTACTACATTCTGAAAAACCTTTCTATAGAAAAACAACATGGAAAGGTACTTCACAGTCTCAGATAAAGAAAATCAGAAGTTTGAACGGTAATTTTGCAAAATACATCATGATCCACAACTCAGAATGATCCCATATGAGATCACCATTTCCCATCACCATTTGTTACTCCTTTCCCTTACTTTCAAGTAAGGCATTCATAAATTACCTCATCTCTGGTGACACCAACTAGTTTAAACTAGTTTAAAACCATATATCACCAGAGATTTGCTCGCTTTATAGAGCCTTGTATGCCATGGAAAATGCTGTGTTCAGTAGTTTGTAGTGAAATCTAGAGTCAATCATCTTTCTTGTATACTTCTATACTGTAGTAATATTATTTTCAGTTTTAAAACTTGGGCTGTACAGAATTCTGTTGTTTAATTGTATTGACTGTGATGTCCCATGTACTTTGATTTACAAATCAAACTTCCTCCATTTGGAAATTTTAGAGTCTTCCTATTTGAGGCCCCATTCTAATTGGATAGTCTTAGGGATTAAAGGTTTTGGGTTCCCAGCTGTTTTTGCAGTTAAGGAACTTTGTTTTACTATGTGTGAGCCCCTGGAGCCCCTAGTGGGCTGTTAGCCCCCCCCCCCGCAAGTATCCCAACAGGGGCCTGGGATCCAGTGGCTGCGGAGTCCTAGAAACACACTGGACAGAGGCAACCAGACAGGGAGGGGGAGGAGACTAGGGTACATGAGGGCCACTTGGCGAAGGGCAACTGTGAAGAAGCTGCCCTGGAGCTGGGGGGGGCATAAAGCAGGCCTTAGAGGAGGCATAAGGGGGTTTGGAGGAAGACAAGAGACACCTGGGCCCTGAGGGAGTGTCCTAGAATACAGGAGGTGGTGGTGGTGTGGAGAGATGTGCAAGAGAAATAGGAAGAGCACGAAGGAGGTATGAGGTTCCAACAGTGACAGGGACCACATATATCAAAAGTAATCCTGGACAGAGGTCCTGTTCCAGATCATTTGGGGACATGCCAGGGAATTTGAGAAGCCCACTCTGCTAACAGAGCAGCACGCTCTGTTATCCACCCTGCCACTGAAACTGATGTTGCCAGCCTGTGCCAGGCCAAGCTGGCCTCACTCCAACCCAAAGGCGACATTGGAGACCAGGAACATCCAGGAACAACAGTAGCAGCCGCAGCAGGCACTACCACCTCAACCGCCAGTGGTTGTAAGTCCTAGACCTTGTCTTACCTCCCTCCTGCAAGTGCCCACCTTTGGACCCCTGTAGAGGCATCTCCTAACAGAGACTAAGGACTCAGTGGAGATAACTAGGGTGCTGAGTTGGACTGAGACCATGTGGAGGCAAGTGTTGTTAACTCTGCCCCCAGTAACCCAGTTGCTGCTGACTCAGACCATTTTGAGTCAATGGATGGAAGAGTGTTTTCAGCAAGAGTGGCAGGGCACACACAATGTTGTGATAATTCCAACTCAATTATTATTTCATGTTAAATTAACCTTTCCAGATCTGAAAATTGGGAAGAAGGTTTTTCTGTGGGAGGTATGACTTGACAGGGGGAGTTTTTACTCTGGATTAATTGATTGGTCATGCTGATGAACCTAGCCCTATTGAGGCATTACCTAATACAGCATTGAGAATACATTTAGAGGGGAGATTTTAGTTTGCCTCATCCATTGTTGCTTTCTCCATTCAAGCCTCAATAGGTCTGAAGATATTTTCCTCTTTACGTATAAGCTATTCTGCCTGAGATACACCTGCTTACTCACATTAAGGGATTATACATAAGCAAGTAACCTTTCCTCTTGTTGCTGATGTTAAGAAAGTGATGATGGAGGGGACAAAGAGAGGAGCTCCCATCTAAATGTGTTGATGATGCTGGATTTAATAATACCTGAAGAGAGCTTTTTTCCTATCTTCTAGGCTGTAGACTAGATATGATGTCCATCTTCTGTTGGATGACAATATTTTAGTTACAACATTCATTTACAGTTTTGAGTGCCTCAGCATCTCCTCCACTTTTGGATGCACTTACTGAATCAGTATAGAAAAAGAATTACGGAAATTTTGTTTATAAACATCATGTGTGTTTATAAGCGTGTTATACAAGGTTGGGAAATTTATAGAACAATTTTGTTCTGCCTAATCAATGGTCTGTGCCTTTGATATCTATATCCATCTATGGATTTCAAGCTTAAGCTTATTCAGCAGAAAATTGGTTTTTATTTACATCTGATACTACAATAACTTTTCAATAAAGGCCAGAATAAGTCTGCTAGTTGTAGGTGATATAATATGGATGCATCTCTTAAACATATCATCTAACTATGTCCACTCATAGCTTCTTTTGGGAATAGTTATGATTATTTATTTATTTATTATATTTCTATATCACTCCGTCTAGTGACAAGGGGTTTCCAGCAGTGAAAATAAACATTAAAAAGAAAACAATCCCTCACCCAACTAAGAAAATGTAATAATTTTGTTGTTGTTTAGTCGTTAAGTCGTGTCCAATTCTTCGTGACCCTATGGACCAGAGCACGCCAGGCCCTCCTGTCTTCCACTGCCTCATGGAGTTGGGTCAAATTCATGTTGGTAGCTTCGATGACACTGTCCAACCATCTTGTCCTCTGTCGTCCCCTTCTCCTCTTGCCCTCACATTTGCCCAACATCAGGGTCTTTTCCAGGGAGTCTTCTCTTCTCATGAGATGGCCAAAGTATTGGAGCCTCAGCTTCAGGATCTGTCCTTCCAGTGAGCACTCAGGGTTGATTTCCTTCAAAATGGATAGGTTTGTTCTCTTTGCAGTCCAGGGGACTCTCATGAGTCTCCTCCAGCACCACAGTTCAAAAGCATCAATTCTTTGGCGGTCAGCCTTCTTTATGGTCCAGCTCTCACTTCCATACATCGCTACTGGAAAAACCATAGCTTTGACTATGTGGACCTTTGTCGGCAAGGTGATGTCTCTGCTTTTTAAGATGCTGTCTAGGTTTGTCATCGCTTTCCTCCCCAGAAGCAGGCGTCTTTTAATTTCGTGGCTGATGTCACCATCTGCAGTGATCATGGAGCCCAAGAAAGTAAAATCTGTCACTGCCTCCGTATCTTCCCCTTCTATTTGCCAGGAGGTGATGGGACCAGTGCCATGATCTTAGTTTTTTTGATGTTGAGCTTCAAACCATTTTTTCCGTTCTCCTCTTTCACCCTCATTAAGAGGTTCTTTAATTCCTCCTCACTTTCTGCCATCAGAGTGGTATCATCTGCATATCTGAGGTTGTTGATATTTCTTCCGGCAATCTTAATTCTGGCTTGGGATTCATCCAGTCTTGCCTTTCGCATGATGTATTCTGCATATAAGTTAAATAAGCAGGGAGACAATATACAGCCTTGTCGTACGCCTTTCCCAATTTTGAACCAATCGGTTGTTCCATATCCAGTTCTAACTGTTGCTTCCTGTCCCACATAGAGATTTCTCAGGAGATAGATAAGGTGGTCAGGCAGTCCCATTTCTTTAAGAACTTGCCATAGTTTGTTGTGGTCGACACAGTCAAAGGCTTTTGCATAGTCAATGAAGCAGAAGAGATGTTTTTCTGGAACTCTCTGGCTTTCTCCATAATCCAGCGCATGTTAGCAATTTGGTCTTTAGTTCCTCTGCCCCTTCGAAATCCAGCTTGTACTTCTGGGAGTTCTCGGTCCACATACCGCTGAAGCCTACCTTGTAGGATTTTGAGCATAACCTTGCTAGTGTGTGATTGTACGATAGTTGGAGCATTCTTTGACACTGCCCTTCTTTGGGATTGGGATGTAGACTGATCTTTTCCAATCCTCTGGCCACTGCTGAGTTTTCCAAACTTGCTGCCATATTGAGTGTAGCACCTTAACAGCCTCATCTTTTAAGATTTTAAATAGTTCAACTGGTATGCCATCACCTCCACTGGCCTTGTTGTTAGCCGTGCTTTCTAAGGCCCACTTGACTTCACTCTCCAGGATGTCTGGCTCAAGGTCAGCAACCACACTATCTGGGTTGTCTGGGACATCCAGATCTTTCTGGTATAATTCCTCTGTGTATTCTTGCCACCTCTTCTTAATGTCTTCTGCTTCTGTTAGGTCCCTACCATTTTTGTCCTTTATCATGTCCATCTTTGCACAAAAGGTTCCTTTAATATCTCCAATTTTCTTGAACAGATCTCTGGTTTTTCCCTTTCTATTATTTTCCTCTATATCTTTGCACTGTTCATTTAAGAAGGCCCTCTTGTCTCTCCTTGCTATTCTTTGGAAGTCTGCATTCAATTTTCTGTAACTTTCCCTATCTCCCTTGCATTTTGTTTTGTGGCTTGCCAGTTCCTCCTCCAGGTGGATCGCATTTAGTCAGAACTCTCCACTATGAACTGTCCGTCTTGGGTGTCCCTGCACGGCATAGCCCATAGCTTCTCTGAATTACTCAAGCCCCTTTGCCACAACAAGGCAGCAATCTGTGTAATAATACAGAAATATAAAAGAGAGCAACAGCCCTAAAAACCCAAGATGGCAGCAACAGAGAACATACAAACTACAAAATGTAATAACTATAAATAAAGTGAAATTGCAGACAATTATAAAGGGAGGATCTCTTGGAATGGGTTGCTGAAAACCAAAGTTTTAATTTGCTTTCTGAGTATGAGAGAAGGGGCCTGGCACATTTCTGCAGATAGAACATTCCATAAAGAGGTGGCCACCACAGAGAAGGCCCAGCTCCCAGTCATAGATTTCCTGGCCTTCCTTGGGGCAGCCACCCGCAGTATCAAAGCCTAAGATGTACAATTGGCATGGGTAGTTGATTTCAAGAGATGTGCTTGTACCAGTTATTCTGGTGTCAGACATAAACAAGTTATTGCAGTGTCAGATATAAACAAAGCCTTATTTATAACAATTTTTTCTTGGAGGATTTTTGGACTTGCAGATGTACACATTTTGTTATATTACCCATCATTATCACTCTAGCTTCATTATCACTCCACTCCTTTTGTCATGTAACTGTAACGTTTTAATTGCTACTGTGGATACAGGGGTTTGTCCTCAGTAAATGAGGGAGAATATGATGTGGTTCAAGTATTGCTTTGTGTAATGTTGTGGGTGTTGAGTTAACAGTGAGGTGACTGGGAGAGAATGGAGAGTGGTAGAAAGAGAGGAAATAACAGGATGGAATGAGGGCAAGGCCTGGAGGCAAATGCAAAACAGAGAAGCCCAAACTGAGAGGATGATGGTGCAAGTGAAAAGTGAGTAGCTGGTGCCCACTGTGGTTGTTGGCGTGGAGATAGGTCAGCTAACAATCAGCAAGGCCAGAGTATTTTCTTGTTGCAAATGTGGAAGTGTAACAAGAACATATACAAAAGTCTGGTCTTGTGGTGCTGTTTGGATTTTGTTATTAATTTGTTGCAGTTATTCCTGCCACTCCTGCTGCTCCAACATGCAAAAGAATGGACTTGAACCATTTGATTTCTTTCTATATGCAGTGTGGATTGTTGTTGGAATAGGAAAATGTGTTTCTAAGGAAGAGCTGTTGTGTTGATTCCTTCTGTAAGTTGCACTCATGATCTTCGGCACTTGATTAATATTGTCGTTGGCTACATAGGAGTGTTTTGTACCACAGGTCTGAAATCTTTTTAAAAATTGGACATAACAAATTACTTTTAAAGTATCTGGAAGTTGAGTCATGGCAACTGGATTTCTTTCTTATTAGGCTGAAACGTTTCGCTAATTGTTAGATGGACAAAGCCTATTCAGACCAGGGGGAAGTGAAACCAACGTGGAGGATATATCAAGGGTCTCCTACCAACTCTCCTCAGGCTGAAAAAGCTACTTGGATGAGAAATGAAACGTTTCAACCTAATAAGAAAGAAGTCCAGTTGCCATGACTCAACTTCCAGATAACCTCACCTGGATGACTGAGAATCTTCACAGATATACTTTAAAAATAATTTGCTATAATAGTAACTGACGGCTCTCACGGTAACTTACTGTAATCTAAAAGTAACTCTTCATGCTCTGCATCTGATATTCTGCTGAAGAAGTATAGTACTGTAACCTTATGACTAGGGACATCTGTTCCATCCAAGTTTTTTTTTTTAAAAAAACACTCTAGCGATACAGTCTAGGGATAAAAACAGTTTAGGGTCAGGAGGAATGTGTATATTTTGATATATTTTTGTGGAGAAAAAAGGAATGTATTTAATGGCATGCACACATCTGAATAATTCACACAACCTCCTGTGTACAATTTTAAAATAAAACACATGTGTTTTCTCAACATGGGTGTGTTTCCCCTTGAAGGGTCCCTCAATGTGTCTTTGAAAAATGCACGCCAAAATGTGTGCTGATATTCCACAATGTTTTTTTTTTTAAAAACCCAGCCTAGAACCAATATGAATGGACGTGAACAAGGAGGCCCAAGGGAACGAACCTGACAGATTGGTCTAGCCTTACATTTACAGCTACATGTGGATGTGATGTTTGCAGTTCACAAAGAGACTGCCTCAGTTACTTGTCTGGATATGGACTAGTGAATGCCACAGAAACCAGCAAAAGAAGAAACTACTGGGGTGTAGAGACAGCTTTTAGCCTAGTTTTTTTTAAAGCTCAATGAAGATTTTCTATCATAAGCAATCATGTTGGGTTCCCCTGAGCACAGTCTTCATACTTGTTCCTACTGTGTATTGGTTGGGTGACACTAAGGAAAGTACAACAATCATTTCTAGTCTCAGATATAGTTGATCAAGAGAAAAAGGTCCAAGGTCTCCATCTTGTCCTCATTTTTAAGGCCATCTTTGACTATGTCACCAATGGCTACACGGAAATCAATGTAGCATTCCAAAATCAGAAATACCATCCCTGTCCATTTATAAATTGAAGACATTACAGTAGTCATTTTAAGATGTAGAAGGAAATCCCAACAAACACACATATTTAGGGTTTTTTAAAAATCTTAGGTACATTTTAAGAGTGAAGCCTTAACAATGTTGTAAGGATCTTGCCTCTTGGTGAAACTATCCCCACCTGCCACTTTACTGAAAACAGAGAGAATATCTTTATATTGCAATTTTGGTGAGGGCATTTAGGGAAATCACAATTGTTTTGTTCTCAAGCTGAAAGGAAGAGCCTTGGATTTCGCATCCATTATCCTCTCCTATTAATTTCTGCTAGATACAGATCGATTAATCTTGTGTGTCTACTGCAGATATAATGCTCACACTTCATCACTGTACTCAGCATTTATTGCAATTCTCCCATAATGAATATATGTAGGCAAGCTCAAAATCTTACTGCTATTTTTAACCCTCCAAACAGAGCATCAGTATTTGCTAAATATTGGTGCCATAGTAGATACACACACAAGATGTACGTGCATCTAGATGGCACAGAGCAACTGGCATTGGATGTATGTTTTCAGTGTCATGGCTATGGCAGTGCCTATTGTTACTCACAACTAAGTCTTCTGTTGGCCCAATGTGTTTGGATGTGTGATCATCTTGACCAAGCTCAGGATAATGTATCATTCTAAGGAGGCATCAGGACAGGGGCTATAGCAGCCGACACCCCAAATTGCTGAAAAATGATGCCCCCTGAAAGGACAGTCTGAATTTCACCACCTTCTCTTCCTCCATCACTTCTGGATCAGCAGGGAATGTTTAGCTGAGTGCCTATCTACAGCATTTCAGAAAACTTTGCATGCATTATTGCAGAAGCCCCTGCAATTATTCTACAATGGGGATTATATTCTAGCAAAATGAACAGAAACTGAAATAATTGACTTTAAAGCAACTGAATAATCGAGTTAATATACTGAAGTTCTTGGGACTTACATATGGTAAAACTGTGTGATAAAAACAGTTGATTCAGACATATGAGCTGCAACATAACTGTAGGCAAAACACTAATTACAATTTCCAAATTACAATTGGTGGCAGGGCTGATTTGACAGGGTATGGCAGAGAGTACCTTTCAACCCAAGTGTAAAAATACTATAAATCTCACCAAAAAGGAGGACTTAAAAAACAACAACATCTGGACAAAAAAACCCTAAAATCCAAAAGCTATTAAACTGAGTTCTTGTAATTGAGCCTATCTACAATGTATAACGTATCTTCTGTTTAGCATTCATATCTCCAAACAATGCCCTCCTTGCATATATTTGGAATTCTCTGATAAAACATTAATGTTGTGAGTGACTTTTCACATTTTCAAGATATTTATCCTGCAAGCGATGTGATTAAATATATGCATGTTTTCTTCAAGATTAATGGTTGTAGGCTTGGCACAGAGGGTAACATATGGAGCTTGAGATGAGAAGACCACAATATTAAGTATTCCTGGTAGCATCTGTAATTAATCTGTGTAATTAGATACAGAGCAAATTAAGGACCCAAGTCTGTAATGATCTCTGTGTAGACAGGTCTCATTGGACTCATTAGGGCTCCAGACAGATGTAAAGGTCCACTCATAATCCCTTGTAATTTTAGGGCCGTGAGCTGCATTTGAAGGCATCTATATCATATGAAACCCCTGGTTTTCAAAAATCATTTCGGGTGGATCTGTTTGGAAGGTATTGCTTAGTTACTCTGTTCCCATCATGATGGGAAAGGGTTTTAATGTAATGTAAGGTCTTCCACATTAAATTAGATTAGCAACTTGAGTAATATACCCTGCTGCAGATTGTTTTTAGCTGTACATCATGGGAAACCAGTTCCTCAGAAAACATTGCCCACACAAGTTTTATTTTCATTATATCTACAGTGTAGAATATGGTTATTATGTAAATACATGGACCTTCACACCATTTTGCCAATTTGGGGTAAATATTAGGAAATCATTTCCCAAATATTTATGTCAAAAATAATACTTGCTAGCAGGATCTTTGCCTGACTTTGGAAGTGATTTCTTACAAATAATAGGGCACTTATAACTCATTTCCTATTACGATACTTCAGGTATTAATTTGCAATTTGATGAGGGATAATCCTACTCCTTTTGCAGGATAACTATCGTCTTCCTTTTCTAGTTATGAGGGTGAAACGGTAAAGGAATATCCCATGTTTCAAATGCTAGCTTGTGCAGTGCCTCATGCTCTGTTGTATGTGCCATGGTGACAATGAGGTAGACAAGAGAAGAATGTGTTTTGTACCTCAGGCCAGTGTTGTTGCATTCAGGTATTTGCCCTCCCAACCCCGGAACAAAGACGCGAGACAAATAGCATGGGTTAAAAACACGGGCCACACTTTATTGATCGTAATTCAAAATTTGCCATCCTTTGGCAAAGGGGGGACCTGCCGTAGTGCGGAAACAGGTAAATCTCAGAGGTCTCCAAGTATCCCTTAATCAACAAATGGGCGAGTCCCCAGCCCCAGGTTCTTGTGGTCTTAAAGACAGCAAGAACCCGGCCGGCCGCACTTTGACCATCCCCGGACCTCAAGCCATCTTTACTTGTTGACTGTTGGTCCGGTTGTGGCCCAGCACATCTTCCCCCCCAAGCACTGTAATCGCACGATCCGCAGTGCTGGGAGGTCCGATGGGCTGTTAGCTTACCTGAGTTTGCAGTGGGACTCACAAGAAAAAACCTGTTTTATCCACACTACCCGCCACAGCATAGGGACTAGCTCAGCTAAGTCCCATGCCCGCCATCGAGCCTATCAAGCTCAGCAAGCAGGCCCCCCTTGATGTCTTCAAGGAAGGCATCCAAACCCAAATTGGACGGATGTATGCCATCGTTCTGAAAAAAACAGGCCTATCCATTTGGATCATCTGGTGACCAATCACCGATCCCAGGCCGCTGCAATCAGCTTTGCAGACTACCCTGCTAACACTACTTCACGCAGCATTAGCAGGCCAAAAATGCCTCGCGTCCCTCCATACCAGCTGAGGGATGGTTGACGGCCATACAATGTTCATAGCATGAAACATCGTTCGGACGGATGTACACCATTGTTCCGAAAAAACTCAGGCCTATCCAGTCGGATCCTCTGGTGACCAATCACCGATCCAAGGCCGCTGCAGACTGCTCTGCAGACCTCATGGTTAACACCCCTGCGTGCCGTGTTAACATTGAGGAAAAACCTGGCGTCCCTCCACGCCAATCGAGGAATGATCGTGGACCACACAATACGCATGGCCGGGTACCGGGCCTTCAACCATTTCAGGACGCGTATGACATCCAGGATCAACGCCTTACCAGAAATCTTGGCCAACTCATTGCTGCCAAGGTGTATCACTAGCAAATCCGGTGGAGACTGGCTGAAAGCCACCACCCTGCATAGTTGGCTCCACTGCATTCCGCGCAGCCCTTTCCATGCGACGTGAGCTCTGGCTCCAAGGCCCAGGTCACTCCCCCATGGGGATGCAGCAGCATATCGCTCTGCCCAGTATACATAACTGTGGCCCACAATCAAAATGTGCCTCTGCCTCGCCGACTCTACGAGACCTGCGAAGATATAACAAAACCAGGCCCCTGCCTAGACATTAGGGAGTGTTCTAATATATCTACGATAACTGGATGAAGACCACCGACCCAAACGCTTAATTTCCTCCGAGCTATAACCCAGGGCTGCTGCGGTGGAAGCTGCACCAATTCTGAATGAGTGGGTACCAAACCTTGAACGCCTACCCTATCCAGCGCTACGCCCGTCAGTTTCCAAAACTGATACTTCGTCAAAGGTGAATTATCACTGTGCTTGAAGAAATACCCTTGGTTCTGTCCCCTGATCTCCAAATATGCCTTTGTGGCTTTCACAGGGCAGATGCTGTCCAGGCTGCACTGTGCCAGGGTGAGCTGGGCATCCTTGCCTAGCTGATCGGCCTTGGATCGCCTGATAAGAATTTGCTCCTTCCCATCTTTGACCTTAACGTCCTGCCATTGCAGAGCTAGCCTAGCCTGGTCGTTTTCCTGGTGACACTACCTCGCTAATCCTAAGGGCCCCAAAGAACGTCAATAATGACGCCGCTTTAAATAGGACTGTTTCGTACTCATCCCTACACAATAGCTCCCACTGCCTGCAAACGCTTTCTAACAGTACAGGCGATATGGGGGCTCTAGTATCCTGAACTCTGCCCCTCACTTTGGACCATCCTTCAATCATCTTTTTAATGCGGTAGTCCGCTGAATGATCCCGATTGCCATTAATCTTAGCATAAAAGCAAGTGCTGACAACCTGCCCTGTATCGTTCCGGGCGCAAGTCCCTTTCTACTCAGATGCACGATGAATTGTTGTAGATTTTCAACTGGTGCCGGCCATGCTGGCTCTGGGTTGATCACCTTCCTAAATTCCTGAAACTCTATACTCACAGCCGAGTACCCTTTCCCTGTCCTTGGTGCCAGAGCCAAACCTATTGCTCTTGATGCGTCTTCGTGCCAATTTGCCAGACCTCCGGGGGCAGAACTTCCAGGAACTCCTTAGCACTGGGGTCTAGCTCCCTGAACAGCAATCCCTGGTAATGCTGTTCTGATGCCACTCATCAGGCCACATGCCGGCACACCACCTTCCTCTAAAGTAAATTCCGAACCCTAGGGAGCCTGCTGCATCCGAATGGACCTGAAAGTCAGCCTTCAGCCCAATCTCACCTCTCCAGAAGGATATTCTGTTAAACCCTGCCAAAACTGACTCCACACACGTAAATCTTCATTCATGCCGCGTGTGACTCTGGTCCTATGCAATGGACGCTGTAGGCCCCTCATGGCATTGCACAGCCTGCGTAGAAATGCATGCATGGGAGCTACCATTCTACAAGCGAAGTTCAGGTGCCCACAATCTCCTGGAGCTCATGTAGAGACACCTTTCACTTCTGTAATAGTGCAGCTATCCTGCTCCTAAGATCGGTTAAGTAGTTTTTGGGTAGCCTTGATGTCTGTTGCACCGTTTCCAGCTCTAAACCCAGGAAAGTGAGCGATGTGGCTGGTCCCTCAGTTTCTTCTTTGGCCAGGGGTAGTCCCAGCTCCTCTGACAATGCCTGAAAGCTATTTAGGATGAATCTACATCTTCCTGAGTTCCTTTCCCCACAGAAAGGGTAGTCATTTGAATAACAGGCAGTCGATGTACAGCCCACCCTACACCTGAGCTTCCATTCAATAAATGAGCTGAACCGCTCGAATGCAGCGCATGACACCGAGCAGCCCATAGGTAAAGCCCTGTCAATGTAAAAGGATCTCTGGGAATGAAATCCTAACAAGTCAAAATCCAGGGGGTTAACTGGTAAAATTCGAAATGCTGCTTATATATCGCATTTCGCCACCTCAGCCCCCACACTGCACTTTCTAACCATGCGCACTGCCTCGTCAAAGGAGGTGTATCGCACAGTACAAAGTTCTTGAGGAATAGCGTCGTTGACTGACGCTCCCTCCGGGAAGAACAAGTAATGAATTAATCGAAACTCACCCTGGGCCTTCTTTGGCACTATACCCAACGGATAACCCTCAGGTTCTCCAAAGGTGATGTTACAAAGGGGCCAAGCACCCTTCCTTCTTTTACTTCCTTATCTATCTTACCCTGTACAATGCCTTCCATCCCACGCACTGATCGGATAATCTCTGTGCTCCCCCACTGCCGGGATCCTAAACCATACTTAAATCCCTCTAATAGGTAAGTAGCATCCTCTCTACAGGGGTAGGAACTTAACCATGCTTCCAAAACTTCAACCTTAATTGGGCTGGGTCCCTTTTCCAGAAGTACCCCCGCCACTGTTGGTTTTTTTGCCGCCTCCTGTGCCTTTGTTCTGTCGTTGAGCGCCAGCCCTAAAACATGATGTATTTGGGTGTTGACCTCCGCATGTGGAACATTCATGCCTGAAGCGGCATGGTCTCTTTGTACAAGTGCCCTTGGAGTTGTACTCCCAACAGAGTAGGCAGGGTTGAACCACCTGCCCCGCTCCGAGGCGGGGATTCTGCCCAAGAGCAACTTTCCTATTCAAATGTCTGCTATCAAACCTGTCGCCAAAATTTTGGCCTAGCAGGGGTCATGTGCTGAAGCCACAGACCTGGCAGGGGCTCGTCCCAATGAAGGTTTGGGTGAATCGCGTTCCATATACGGAATGATTCATCATAATAAAGCCATGCCTGCCCCGCAAAGTCAACATAGGCCCTTTAATTAAATCTAGATATTGAAAGAGGGATTGAGCCCTCCACGGCTGAGCCTTCTCTATCACCCCAGTGTAAATCAGAAACCCAGGAAGCCAATTTGACCATGTCCTGTCAGGTTTCTTTCTCCTACGTCTTTCCTTCTCTTTATCGTCTTCCTTGTCGAGATCCTTCTTCTCTCCATTTCTATTCAATAATTCAAACACGTCCACATATTCTCCTTCCATATTTTTTCATGCGTTGCCGGGGTGAGATGATCGCCCAAAGGCATCGAGTAGTCACCATATGGCAATGCATGCAATGGCACGGTATTATAACCTGTGTCAGGGACAGACGGGTAAGGCCAAACCCCTGCGCTAGCCACTGTGTTAGGCTGGGCTGGCAATGTGAACGGAGGGTATGGCGTGCCCCAACCACTGAATTGTGACCTGGAGCATGGCCATGCAGTGTCAGGAAGCCCACCACTCTGTAAATTGTATGGTGTGTAAACTGTGTGGTTAAATTGACCACCACCAGCCCAAGGCCATGTGGGGATCGGTGAGTACGTGCCCAGTGCAACGGCCGACTCACCTGATGAAGTCGTCACCATACTTGGTTCATCCCCTGCATATAGCCTGTCAGGGCCGACTTCCTCGGTTTCCTCTTGCACCTCCTGACTCATGGTCACTGTTTCAGTCATCGCAGGAGTTGACGACCTTCTACCCTTCTCCACACGCCGAGACTGTGTGTCGAAGAAGCCCCGTCCGCCTCATGTCTGGTGGTCACTTCGGGTAGCTGCTCTGCCTGAAGAACAGCAAATCTAGCCATTAGATCGTCGGCTATTATCTTAAGTTTAGCCCTACGGTGGTTCTTGGCATCCCTGGCTGATCTGCATGGCTGGACCTTGCATGGCTGTGGAGCTTGTCTCGCCAGCCATTCAGCCTCTAATGCAGAAATCTTTTCCTGCAGTTCCTGCCATACTGGCCAGGATTCCTTGTCGGAAGAGGATTGGGAAGGAGACACCTGGGGAGCTGGCCTTTTCTTGGCTGGCTGTTTCCCCTTCTTGTTGCCCCAGCCCTTCCACGATGCCATTGTGAACCTAGAATTCCCAATGGAGAAGAGCTCACAATTGCCTCAGCAGTACAGTTGCCAAGTCAGATGATGATTCTTATCTGTACAGGATAATGACAGGTAACCTATTGGTGATTCCAGCTATGCACTTCCGTGAAGGCAACCAACCCCGCTTATGTGGTAAAATTCAGCTGGGTAGCCAATTAACACTATTGACTATTGTTCTTCTAATTAGGTGCGATCACTATGACTTGGGTTCCTTAAATTAGCGCCCCTTAGCTGTTTACCAATCCACTTGGCACCAGCAAGAAAGAAGGTCCTAATTGTTTACTAAAGATTTAGCACCCTAGCTATTTCAATTCCTGATTGATTTTTGCTACCTGATTAATTAATTGTCTTAATCAATCATGTTCCTAATTAAAATTATTTATCAATTTAATAAATTAATTTAATCAACTTTATTATTATTTATTATCTAAATTAAGTAATTTAATTGAGTCTATTCGTTATTTATCATTTAATTAATCAATATTACTATCAAAATTAATTTATTATAGTTGTGTGTAAATTATTAATAATTTAAATTATTTAATTTTTTTAAAAATCATTTTAGTTTATTATTAGTGGCGATGGTATTTGAATTGTTATTTGATTTAATTTTAATTAATTTTTCTTCTTCTTCTTTTTAATGCAATTCTCTTGTAGCTCCTAGGCCCTGTATAGTATGGGCCTCGTTGTCAAATTAGCCCACTACGGGCCCACACTCAAGGCCACCAAGAACAAAGAGAAGTGGGGGGGCTACAGATTTGAATTATAAACGCTCAAGGCCTGGGAGTCGTGCCGAGCCCGCTCGTGCCCAACCGTTGCTCAAGAAGTCCTGAGCCGAGCCTCTGCCGTTAAGGCCCTGAAACCAGCAACCAGCACCAAGACCCCAGCCTACAATTCTATTAACTATTGTTTTTTGTTTTTTAAAAAATAAGCCCCGCTCACGCTTGAGCGCAGCCGGCGTGGGTCGCACCGCCACTGCCGCCCCACTCGCGCTTCACAGTCCTCCCAAAATATAAACTAATTATGCCGAATTAATTTAACAATCAATTCAATAAATAAATAAATAGATCCCTGGGAGGGAGCCGATGCTATCCTCCCTTCCTCCAGGAACGATTGAGCCTCGACGATGACGCAGCCAAAATCGCAGCGAGAAGCTGAGCTCTTTCTTTCCCAATGCCAGAAAAGGAAGAGGGCGGCTAGAGGGAGGAACGCCCCTTAAATAACTTGCCGTTCCCCCCTCTCGTCCAGCAACTATCGTGAGTCCTTAAGGTCTTGCGCTACCTGTGGGGAGAGGCAAAGGGCGAGCTGCGCTGCCGAAGTCTCTTGGGTGCCAAATTCACAGTTATTGAATTTGCAGGTGCCAGAATCAAATTCGGGTGAGCTCTGCCACAGAAAATCATCTTCTGTGCCTCTGGGTACCTGTCTAGGGTGTGGCCACTGCTCTGTCCTCAAAAAATAGGACATTTTTGCACTGAATTTGTGTATGTTAATTTAAATTGCAAATATGCTTTATATATGTAAATATCATCATAATTAGATATTATTACTATTACTTCTATGATTTATATAGAAATACAGTACAACTAACTACAGTGACAAGGTGACTACTTTGCAAACCAATATTGGGAGAAAGCAGAATATAAATCAAATAAAGAAGACTGTTTAATTCCCTGAAATAGATTGATACCTTATATTTTCTGCCCCTCACTGAATATAATTATGTATGGAAAATAAATAGTGCCCACTGTGCATGTAATATTTTATTACCTGCCAAGAGTAATGTAGTTTTAATTAATTAAAATCAGTTTAATTAAAATGAATTAAATAATGTTTGTTTCTTATACTTTTTTAAACTGTTAAAAACAGTTTATGCTATGACATATATTAACGTTATGAACTATGTTAGAGAAAAGTTGAAGAAAACCTGTCCTGTATGCAATTTTAGATAAGTTTCTTGATGCTTGGAGCAGCTTCTTATTATTCCAGGAGGTGGAACATGCCCATCCCAAGAGAAATGAAATGAAATGAAATGAAAGGGAATACTCCCACTTTGCAATATTAGTGAATTTCATTTGAACAGCAGTCTTCCATAAGCCTGGTGAATTGTCAGGAACATTGTTTCATGACAGAAATAAATTATGCTTCTGTGCAAAACCGAACATATCTGCCCAGGGGACATGCAAAAAGGTTGTCTTACCTGTAGGGGAATATAGGGAATACATTAACATCGTCACAGCTGGTGATGGTGACCTAAAAAGGTAACCAACACTTTAGTGTCAGCTTTTCTTCCTAAGCTTAGATACAAACCATCTGATGTGGAACATGACTGCTGTGCTTAGGATGATTAGGGGTATTGATTTATAACAGGACTACTATCTCTGTTCATGTTAACATTTGAGAGGAAGCTTTGTGGTTTGCTTTGAAAGCAGCACATCTGAATTATTGGTTCCTTAAGGTTTCACATTATGTTGGCTTGTGAATGAGGGAAAGTTACATCTGAGACAGTCTCTTCCAATTCTCAGGAGGAGGCCAAAATAGATGAGATGCAAGCCATGGATAGAGTGGAGATGTGTGGTGCTGTTTGTCCCATGCAGATCACATGGTTTAGTATATCTGTTCACATGCAGTAAACACTATAGTCAGTCAGTGGCCAAGACATGTGTACCGTTGGTGTACTAGATATTATTCCAAACAATCAAAACCCACATGGTTAGCGCAGTTAAACATATTGGGGCATAGATGGTCTACCTGTGGCTCATATCAAGCCTGTTTCAGTCATGATGTTTATTCTCTAGATCAGTGCTTCCCAACCTTGAGTCCTTGGATGTTCTTGGACTGAAACCCACAGAAGCCTTCAGCACTAGCTGTGCTGGCCAGGCTTTTTGGGAGTTGTAGTCCAAGAACATCTGGGGACCCAAGAATGGGAACCACTGAAAGATTCATGAGAAAAGAGGTGAGGCACAAAGCTCCTGAAAGTGCTGTTTGGGAGAACCTATTATCTTTCATTGCTAATACTTTGCACATGAATGCTTTTTCAAAATGTAGGTGCCCCTCCCCTTAATATACAATGCTTTCCATGTTTGTGCAGTACCACTGAAATTACTCCAAAACATTCTGCTTCATTAATGCTGCAAGCAAGTAATGGTATTAAAATAACTTGAACTGAGGGGCTTGTTTACATTGACAAAATGCATCCAGATTGGTGAACTCATAACTTGTGTGTATAATGGTTTATTTTTCTTGGAAATGTGCAAAGAATATTAGTGAGTTAAATAAAACTTAAACTAGCTTTGAAATTTTCTAAAACATTTATTTAAATCTGACATCTTTTTGGCAATGTAAATTTCAGTCAGAAAGGCACTGATCTGGATTATGACTGCAACAGGTGTGGAATTATGTTTCCTGTGCTTTGTTATTGTTTAGTCATTAAGTCGTGTTCGACTCTTCGTGACCCCATGGACCAGAGCACGCCAGGCCCTCCTGTCTTCCACTGCCTCCAGGAGTTGGGTCAAATTCATCTTGGTAGCTTCGGTGACGCTGTCCAACCATCTCGTCCTCTGTCGTCCCCTTCTCCTCTTGCCTTCACACTTTCCCAACATCAGGGTCTTTTCCAGGGAGTCTTCTCTTCTCATGAGATGGCCAAAGTATTGGAGCCTCAGCTTCAGGATCTGTCCTTCCAGTGAGCACTCAGGGTTGATTTCCTTCAAAATGGATAGGTTTGTTCTCTTTGTAGTCCAGGGGACTCTCAAGAGTCTCCTCCAGCACCACAATTCAAAAGCATCAATTCTTCAGCGGTCAGTCTTTTTTATGGTCCAGCTCTCACTTCCATACATCGCTACTGGAAAAACCATAGCTTTGACTATGCGGACCTTTGTCGGCAAGGTGACGTCTCTGCTTTTTAAGATGCTGTCTAGGTTTGTCATCGCTTTCCTCCCCAGAAGCAGGCGTCTTTTAATTTCGTGGCTGATGTCACCATCTGCAGTGATCATGGAGCCCAAGAAAGTAAAATCTGTCACTGCCTCCATATCTTCCCCTTCTGTTTGCCAGGAGGTGATGGGACCAGTAATGTGTGATCACATTTAAAGTAATGTGTGATCCCTGGCTCAAACAGAATGCAGGGCTATCTCTACTGTTAGCCAGAGTGAGGCGGTTCCCTCAGGCAGCAGATTTTGATTATTATGAAAGAGCAGGAGGTTGGTAGTTATCTCATTTGTTACTGATATAGGTTAGTAAGTTTAGGAGGAATTTAGGGATTTTTTTTCTTTGCCTCATGTGCCAAAATAAGGTTGAGTAGTCAAACTGCACCCTGAAATTGGGTGGGGTGCATGGATGATGTTGCGTCAAACAGCAAAATGTCTTGTACTAGCCCTCCCAAGCTGTTTAATTGGACATGGAATGGTAACTAATCATGGAGTCCAAGAAACAGCTTTTTGAGGGAGAATCAGGGTCTGTCACATCTTCAGGCTTCTATGCATCGTCCATCCCACTGGCAATGATACATGCATGCCTTTCCTGATTTTTTAAGAGCCAGTCAGTCATGAGTGGTGGTCGTCCTCTTTTATGCCATTCTCTTTCACTAACAAATGCAATATTATGGAGTTTGAAGACAAGCATAATCACAAATGCTTCAAAACCTCAGTTCTCCTCAAGAACTATATCCTAGATGAAAAGAATAAATGTAATAAGTGACCTAGAAGATAAAAAATGAAATCCTCTTCTTTGATCACAACCAAATTGCCCAAGCTATCTCAATCTTATCTTCACGGTTTTCAAGATACTCTTGCAGCAGCAAGCTTGAAAGAAAAAATTAAAGTGAAATCAGCGGACAAATTAAAAGAACGCTGTGAATTCTACATTCTCAGTTGATGAGAACAGTTCTTATGAAAGTATCTGCCACAAACTGCTAATGAAAAAATCAATTTCTCTTAAAGATCGTAACATTTCCAAGACTACCACTGCACAGATGCAGTAATTGGTTTTCTTTCAAGCAGCTATGCCTCATTTTAAGATACATGAAGTCTTTTGTGCATCTTACAAGTCAATTCTGTGTCAAGGTGATGGTATCAAATGAGAAAGTAACAATGGGAAGAGGCAAGGACCTGTTATCATGCCATATACTGGGCAGCTGCTGATAAGGAGGGTCCCGAATGAAAACTATTTGCCTCACTTGCCCATGAGCTCGTAACCATGAACACTTTTCAGGGTGGTTCCTCATTCTGCAGTATGCACTGTTTCCTTCTCTGGGCCCTGCTATATGTGTCAATTTCAGGGATGACTCTTTTTCCTAAGGATGAAGGGAAGGAACGTAGTTTAAGAAAGACCTGATGGCTCTAACTCAGTGGCTCCCAACCTTGTGTCCTCAGATGTTCTTGGACTACAACTCCCAGAAATCCTGACCAGCACAGCTAGTGGTGAAGGTTTAGCTCAAGAACATCTGGGAACCCTATTTGGGAACCACTGATCTAACTGAAGATGTAACTTGTCCAGCATTGTGTTCCAGCAACAGTCATCCCACTGCCTGTGGGAAGGCCCTAAGTAGGACATGAAGGCAATGGCATCTTGGTATTTCTATTGTCCAACAACTGGCATTCTAGGACACATGGACTGATTCTGGAATGATAATGACAAGTAGCCATTGATCTCCCACAAAAAGGCAAGTTTTAGCACAGGGAGCCATTTGTTGTGATACTTACACATAATAATAGCTATAGCAATGTTATAGTACATTGGTTCCCAAACTGCAGGGTCTGAGGTAATTCCAAGGGAGTGGGTATAAGACAGTGAGATTTTCATGAAGGAAAAAACAACAACCAAAATTTTCTTTTCATCTTAAACCTTTTTCTGTAATAGACAGTGTTATTCAAATTTTTGGATTTCTCAAGGAAAACTATTTGTGCCTATTTATTTAAATATTAAATTATGAATTTATTCATTATCATTAGTAGTAGTAGTAGCTAAAATGGGGTTTTATGATGGCAAAGTATAGGTAGGGAGGCATAAGAGTTTCTCAAACATCAAAAATGGAGTATGATGCCCAAAAGTTTGGCAATGTTGTTACAATGGAAGAGTTTGATTTTTGGACTGTACCTTCAAGTCTCCCACAGCCAACTTGGTTAGTAGCCATGCTTTTTGAGGAATATTTTGGGAGTTATAATCACTAAAGTAACTTTTTCAAGTACCGCATAGGACAAAGTTGAGCCAAGAGCTAAAGGAGAGGAGATGGCAACATGTGTGCTTATTGAGCAAATTGTTTGTTTCATGTGCAAAGGATGTGAGTTTTGGGTCTGTTTTTAACATTAAAACGAGTGCATGGCTGAACAGAGCTGAATCTTCCATCAGTTTATGGTCCACAGCCCTGGGCATTTTTTTCCTTCCATGTCAACCTAGCTTTCTTCTTCTGTGTGAGTTGCTGGGGGAGAAAGGAATTTGGGTGATAGAGTATAGGGAACATAGGCTTTTATTGTCACAACAATCATAATCAGATTTGGGCTGAAATACCTAGAGGGACTGCTCTGCTTTTCTTGCCTGAAATGGAACTCCTCAAAATGTATCATACCACTGCTTAGAAATGCTCCTAAAAAAGTCTCAGACTTCAGTTTATGTCTTCTTCTTCTTCTTCTTCTTCTTCTTCTTCTTCTTCTTCTATTTTGTCTTTCCATCAGCATTGCTTTAGCTGTGGGTAGCTATGGGTAGCAGAAGTCCCACTTTCAAGTGTAGTATTCTGTCCTCAAAACTATCTGCCTGTGTTACCTTTGCTTCTACCATTTAGCAGACACCCACTTAGAATCTATCCCTCAATCAGTAATTTTGATAAGGCCGGGATCACAGGGTGGTGCAAAGCACAGTAAGCCCAATGCTCTTGGAATCTCCCTCCAGAACTTTGTTCTGAACATGTTGAGGCCTGGAGTTTCCTCTCACAGTGGTGGGGATGTTGGGCAGGACAGAGGCTAGTGTTCACTTCTAGGCTCTCCTCTGCATGAGTTGTTTTTAAATTGATCTGTCTTTAATAGTAAAATGTGCTTTTTAAAGTCAGCTGCTATAAAACATTCCTCATTAAGGCCACCCTTCCAGTTAATATTCTTAGTCAATAAGAAGAAAAGGCAATCTCAGCTCTATATTTCAGTGTAGGCCTTTGCTTCCTTGTTTGCACTCAATAATTTTAAAACCTCTTCATGATGCAACAATATTCTTTTCTTTTGCAATTGTCAGTACTGAATGTTGACAATTGTTTTTCTCCAATTTTGTTATTCTTCAATTTTCCCTACCAGATCGCTAATATACCCAAATGACATAAACACACCATATACCCACTTCTCTGAAATCATTAAAATGTTTTTAACCTGGAGAGATAATAATACATATCCCCAAATGTACCTCATTATACATCTCCACAATATTTAACTAGGACAGACTCCACACAAATATATGTTAGGTACAATTCAACAGACCTATACTCACTCTACCATTCCCTGTAATCAAAAGTCTTTGTTTATGGTCTACCAGCTAGCTTATTCAGAGCCATGAAGCCTAGCTGATGTTAATTAGTTTTCCATGTAAGGTTTTTATGAGACAGTGTTGGATGCTTCATTATATTCCAAATGTATTACAGATGCTGTGTCTCTTTCCAGCTAATTATGTCAAAACAAGCTGAGTATGTGTTGTAAGGGGTCTGCATAGTAAATCCATATAATTAATCTTGTATTTAGAAGTGGGAAAAGCTGATATACAAAGCAACAAGATCATTAAAGCCATGAACTGTGTCAACCTCAGGCAACACTTGATGACTGCATTGTGTCACATACATAACCTAGTTACTTTTAGTTCCTTCTTTCCCCTCAATAAGTAAGGTATAGCTATGTTATACTGTGAGTGTAACATGATGACTTTACTCCTTTTGTAGTATAAAAGCAACTTGCTGGATACTTTAATAATTGCAGCAGTGCATCCTCACTAAATGATGGACAAAGCTGATGCTCTGTCTTGTGCTGTTGTCTTGTGATCTGCTGTGGGTACTGAGGTGAGAATTAGATGGATGAGATGACAATATGTTTTGTACTGCAGGATACCAATTACTAGCATTCAGTTTTTTGAAAGCAAGAATTTTAGTTACTGTTGAGAAGAGCAAAAGTAAAGAGTTACTTCTAAAATTGAAACTATAACAGTGACTAACTACTTTGTGTGTGGGTTCTTGGAAAGAGAGTTGTAATGAAATATTTCATAAAATAACTTACCAAGCTTATGTAATTAGCCAGTTTACACAATCATAGGTTTTATTTCCAGAGAGTCAGCCGTGTTTGTCTGTTGCAATAAAAATAACAAAGGAAAGTCTGTAAGAACAATTTTCTGTATGACATCTATTGGTGTATAATATGGTACTCTATGACCCTAATAAATTCCCACATGGGGTAATTTAAAAAAGGAAAGATAGGAGTTGCATTTCTTTCTGTATCAGTATCAGGACCAGTAGCCTGTTGCATTACATCATGGACAGCTGATGTATTCTTTTGCTCTGGCAAACTCCCCATGGCACACCTAGTTCTGCACTGGTTGTGAGATTGGTAAATGCAAGAGGTTGTGTGGTGTGGCAGTTGCAGGAGCAGAGGAGTGCTTACTTGATTTCCTTTGTGCTCCAAGTAGGATACCAGCTTAGACATTCAGTTTGACTGAACTTGGAAACTTCTGTTTGAAATCAAAGGAAAATTTAAATAGGGAAATAAAACTTCCTTGGACAGATTGCTGATGTATACATTACTTTCTTGCTGTGAAATTGTTAGTGAAACATATATAGGCAGCATGTGTCAGGATGTTATCACAAAATGAGCAATGTCTTAAAGCCTCGTTTTTGTCTTGATCCTGGAAAAATACCTAGCAGCGCACATCTTTTTTCAAAGTTGAATGAAGCCTGAACTCTGAGAGCATACAACTTGCAACTCTTATCACACTTAAGAGCATGGCAGGAAGCACTGGAAGTCCACAAGGATTTTGTTAAAGCTGTAAACAAACAATAACATGTATTCAGTCGCTCAACAGGTATAGCTCAGTAGGTTGGAGTGACTGACTTTGAATCTAGGGGCTGAGAGTCCGAATTACTACTCTACCTCCCATGGGAGAGGCCAGGTGAGATCTTCCAGAGCATGTGTGGTTGATGATATTATGTGCCCTGCCACCTGTGCTTCCTTGGGCAAGCTGCAGAGTGGCAGGAGAAAGTGGTAAACCACTTGTGAGTACTTATACTTAGAAAAACCTGTGAAGTTCTCCATAAGTGGGAAATGGCACATTATTATTACTGTTATTCAGTCATCATTTGTTAACCAACTTTAATACCTGGCCTCAAGGACAGAAACTTTTGGTTGTGTCTGTCATTACTTTTTTCACATGTACCTTCCCAGAATGAAATGAACTTCCATTTTCTATTTAAATTCAACGTCATTAAGGAGTGCCATCAATCCATTGCTTGAAAATACATTTATCTGTTTCAGGTATTTTAGCAAAACACAAGCTTTTAATTACCTTCGCAAACTGAAGCAGTTATATTACTTGCTTGATCCAGACATTTTCCATAAGACCCTAGCAAAGAGACACCAATTAAAAAAAGAAAGAAATCCTTTAAAAATCCTACAATACTCTGATATTACTTGAGCAGCTAAAGATTCAAATCAGCTTTTTGTGGGCTGAAATATCTTTGTTATACAAGGTACATTTTGATTCAGATTTGCTTCATGTAAGATAATTTGTGGAGAAAGTGAAATATTTATACTTCACTGTGCTATTGAATAAATGTTCTACAACATTTGAAAAAAAATAAATGGAAAAAGGAGTGGGTAGCTAATTACAATGTCAGGAAATAATTCTCTACCACAGATGTAATGAATCAACACCTGGAGCCTAGAATCGAATTTGAATTGGCTTCAAGGTGCCAGTGATACATAAATCAGGGTTAATTTTAAAAGGTTGTTTCTAATGGTTTTTGCGCTTAACTTTGCTGCATTAGTCATAATTGTTGAATTAAGTACGGTGTCTGACAAATGTCCTACAATTTTGGTTTGTTGGTGTATTGGAAAACTTATAGTTTACCATTCTTCAGTCAAGCTTAAAGGAGCTAACAACAATACATTAAAGCATTTTTTAAAATTGTACAATATGTAAGGATCTGGACTTAATCCTGGACTCACCAGGCTGGCAGCAGGGGACACAGTAGAGATGCATGGCCAGAGCCCATCCTGGTTCCAGAGATTGTGGGGGGCTGTGAAACTCTTGTGGGTTCCAGCATCATTACTCGCATCTCAACCAAACAAGAGTCTGCTTGTCTTGGCTGCAGAGAGGGAGGTCTTTCCCAGCTGGACCTAAGAGCCAGTATTTCCTATTTAATTTGCCGGGGAGGATCAATTTGTGACTGCTTCAATCATCTTCATACTTTCCCTGCCTCCCCTTCTTGAATTCATTATGAGATGCTGGTTGTTGAGCTGGACAGCATGGTCCAGTAAGTCTTATATAATGTTCCCTTTTTGTCACAACTTTGGTGGGTGGCTTTGCCACTGGACTGGATCCAGTTCTCAGGACAGGAAGGCAGGTGAGAATTCGTATTAATGTTGACCTTTTCAAGATGAGCTATGAAAGCTAGGTCTCAGACATCATCGTGCTCAAAAAAAGGAAATTCTTGGAAATCAATGATACGTAAGTTAAATAAGCAAGTCACATGGATTTTGGTTGGCTTAGTCCCATCTATGACTAGATTTGGATCCTAGGATTTGCAGGAATAAGCAAAATAGTGCCTTCCAGTAGCTTTTGGACTACGATTCCAATAATCCCTGACCATTGGCCATATTGACTGGGGTTTATGGCAGATTGGATCAAAACATTTAGAGAATTTATCTGGCTTGTTTATCTTTATGTATTTATGTAGTATGAAGTTGACCTCATTACTGATCTTTTCCTTTGATCTGTTTCACCCCAAATTAGCAGTGATTGTAATGTTAACTGCCATGGCTTGAAAGTTCTAGCCACTTGGTTCCTAATTAATAAAAATGGCAACAAATCCAAGAATCCTGAGGTAGAATATGTGGCTTGTTCCTGAGGCCGTGTTCACCTGTAGATATCACTTGTTGCCTTAAAGGAGTAAGCCTTACTTTAGAAATACAGTGTTTTGTGCCACTTCTTCTTAAAGTAGCTCTTCTCTCTAATATTATGATGATTAAAAATCTTACTGCAACTGTAACCACTAAAAACATGTGATGCATAATAATGCTGGATTCTTTTTCCTCTCCTTACCGGTGTGCCATGAACTCCCACTGGGACTTCTTTACATCTGCTGTGTGTGTAGTAGATGCTAAGAGTTTTAAGTTATCTGCTATAAATAAATGGCAGCAATTACTGGAAGGTGAGGAAAGGATAATTGGTGGATTTCTACTCTGGTTGAGCTATCCCTAGTATATTAATGCTACAAAGGAGTGAGATTCAGAATGTTTTTACTTTTTGTTATTCATGCTTTACATAAATTCTGTTCTCCCCCTATCTGTGCCCTTGCCACAATAGCTAAATGTATGAAATGGGAAATAACCAACTGAAATCACAATAGTATATGATGAAATTCTGGGAATAACAAAACTGTTCGATGATATACCCATATTATTGAGAAAGAAAGAGGAAAAAGAAATAACATTTGCATACATATCCCTCTGTTATTTCCACTGTTTACCCAATGAAAATATTCAAGTTATTTTAAATGGAACAGTAGCTTCTGCTAATAGAATGATCTGGGTAAATCATCTGATTTCTACCAGGGGGTGTGTATGTTTTTTTTTTAACTCACAAATTGCTTTATTTTTGCTCTAATCTTTTGCAGATCTTTGGAAGCATACACAAGGGGAATTATTTCTGAGCAAATATGTTTGCGATTGCACTATTAGTCATTGTGTGTTAGAGTTTCTCACTGTAAACATGCGTGCCCTAGCTGATCAATATACCCTAAACCTACCTCTAGATCCACACAAACATTGGCTTCTTTAAATGGCATGGCAATTTCTGCATACACAGGCTTTTACATATAGTAACCATCCAGCAATTCTGATTTCTGCTTTTTTTAAACAAATATGGAATGTTACAATATACACACTAGATTTTTTTAAAAAAAGTTATATTATGAGTGGCATGCACATCAATCCAGACTAATAAACACTTGCTATATCAAAGATGTTTTCTAGTGATCTGTGTAATGAAATTCTAGGACCCACTGTTTCATGAAGACGTCTTTGGCCCTCTAGTGGTTAATCATGAAAAATATGTGTTAAATTTCTCCTCACAGTGATGTAATAATATAATAATCTTAAAACTGCAGAGCTGGAGGGGACCCTATGAATCATCAAGTCCAACACTTGCCAAGGAGGCACAGTGGGGAATTGAACTCCGAACTTCTGGCTTCACAGCTAGATACCTAAGCTGCTGAGCTATCCAGCAGTTCATGCTCTTCATCTTGTGAGGATTTGCCATGCAGACAATGATAGATTCTTAATCCTGGAAAGGGAGACTGGCCTTTAGAGTTCCTTGTGTTTGTTTTCTACTTCTCTGAGTGGAAAAGAAACCAAGCACTGCTAGAAGGGAAGGGCCTAGTACTGAAAGTAATGCACTGTCTCTGGGTAATTTCATGCAAAGAAGGTGAAATTGTAACAAGGCAGACAGAAGTATTTTGGGGTTGTGCAGTTAAAACTAAAATAAATAAATCATATTTTAGATATATCATTAGAGTACAACACTTGCTGGAAAAGTCAACAATGAATGCTAGGAAAAGTGAAGGGTGGTAGGAAAAGAGAGAGACCAAACATGAGGTAGATTGACTCACTAAGGGGTTAGGGTTAGAATCTCAGTCTCTTGCTCTGGAAGAAAATCTCCTTTTTTCTTCTTGCTGTGAGATTTCTCTTTGCAAGCCTGCCCTGGCCCTGTGAAATCCTGTGGGACATCTCATAGTATTTTTTTCCGGGGACAAACACCAATGTGTGAAAATTATTACAGTTCCTGCACAAAGCAGGGTCTTTCCTGCTCATGATGCCCTGAGCTGTGCAGAATTTTGAAAGTGCCCTGTATTAAAGAATAGGTAAAAAAAGAAGGAAAAACAAGACCATGGGAAGCTGGGAAATCTTGTTGGTGCAGCGGGTAGCTCAGCAAGGAGTCTCAGCACAGCGAGATTAAGAAAATATCTGAGAATGAGGATGTTCTTGAGTACTCTTCACATCCCTGCACTGCATCCTATTCATAAAACTGCACTGAAAATGGCTTCTCTTTCTATGTATCCTTTTTAAAGAGCATTTTTTCCCCAATCAGAAACACGTAGAGGAAATTTTCAATGCAATGCTGCATAGATCTGCTGTCCTCTTTCTGGTGAAACTCTACATGTTTGTCTGTGTGAAATGGGCTTCAGTTATGTTTGGGAAAAGTGGCTGAGGAGGGAAAGGGAACCTACTTTATTCTGTGGTTGCCTCATTTAACTGGTAAATAACGTCGTTTTGAATACAGAGGTTGGATTTCTTTCTTTCTTTCTTTCTTTCTTTCTTTCTTTGCATTGAACATTCAGGGCATTGCATATATAAATTAAAATTCCCTTAATATGTAAAAAAGGACCTCCCCACCCCCTGACCAATGCTTACAGGATGAGCACTTGAGGCCTTGGGAAGGTGATTAGCAGGCTGGGAAGGACAAGGGATTAAAAATAATAATAAAAAGAACATAACAAGATAGCCTAGAGACGAAATGCAGACTAGGGAAGGTTACCGTTTTGGAAAATGAGCACTGAACCTTCCTAATTATTTACAAAATTGCCTGAGGCAAACTGTATATTCCTGTCATTATGACTGGATACCAGTCCTTCAGTACTAAGAACTTTATTTATGATGCCTAATTAGTTCAGGGATGGTCACAGCACCAGATGATGCTTTGCTTGTGGTCTGGTACTTTGTTTCTGTTGCCAAGTGCATCTGCTTTTTTTTTTTAATCCCACTACACAAAGAGCATTATTTGTGCCATCCTCACCCTGTACCATGTGTGGCTGAGCAATAATATATATTTAAAATACCTTAAATTTCATTTAAAAATGTTTTTAAAATATTAAAATATGTGTATTTCAATAATCAGCCTTTGAGTCTAACAAAAATAAGCCAACAATGGCGCCCAGAGTGGTAGAATATACCAGATGGGCGGGATATAAATAAAATAAATAAAATAAAATAAAATAAATAACAATACTGTTTCCCTCATTATAACATTTGAATCCATCAAACATGGAGGGAGGGACAGCCTTCTTAAGGATATGAAACTCTCTCAATTTTAATTTTACACATTTTTCCATTTCTCACCTGCATTTTCTTATCTTTGACTGAAACTACATGCTGAAGAAAAAAATGGATTGAATCTGCAGCAACTCCTGTCATTGCACACACAGTGCTAAACCCTAATGTGGTTCAAAATGGTGCCCAGTTCAATTGCTTTCTGCTCTAGTTTTTACAGATACACTGCAGTTTCAGGCAGTATGGGACTGCCTCTTTTTGTTGTCTGCCTACCCCTTCTCCACCATCCCTGTTCACCACCCTCTTGCTCCTTCCTCGACTACCATTATGTTTTTGATTTCTTTTTTCTCTTTCATACCTCCATTCACACACGCAGAAGTGTGATTCTTTTTTTTTTAAATTGTGATTAATATGGCACATCTGAAGATCCCTGCATTGCATCCTATTCAGAATGACATTTTTAAAAAAAAATAAAAAATAAATAAATAAAACAAGAGGGGCATGGCCTTCCCATCATGTGACATTGTACCCAGACCTCGACACACCCATGGTGAACGTGTGGGCTTTGGATTAAAATAAAGAAAGTAGTGCTGCAGTTTGGCCTTGTTTTAAGCAGGTTTGTGCCTGTTTGCACATATCACACAGTAAATACACTTTTTCTGGGTTTTGTTTTGGTAAATGTAGTTCCACCTTAGCTTTCTACAGCTGAGTATTTCTTCTTCTCATGCTGAAATTCATACACTTTCCCCATACATTTTATGTAAGTATGCATTTGTGTGCTTTAATGAACACATTTTCCTCCTATTCAGAAAGTTGTTTGTACATTATTTCCTATTTTATGCACTTTGACAATTTGCATATAAAAATGTGTGTCTTATTTATGCAGGCTTTTGAAAAATTCCCCAAAAGTCTTGAACACATTGAAATTTCTGAAATTAGGGGCCTTTTTTAAAATCTCAGAATGAGTTTTGGTAGGTGTAAAAATGCTGTCCTTTTCCATCCTTGCGCCCAATGCATGGTGTGCCTATGTTTGAAACTCAAGGTGAACATGCATTTGAAAAATTCTAGAAACTACTATATAACTATGGGAAACTTTGTTTCGTTCATTTTTCTGAAAAATTTGTGGAAATATTTTTTAAAAATACAAAATGTATTTTTTAAAAATACAAAATATTTTTTAAAAATACAAAATGTAATACGCAAAGTTTTTGCTCAAAACACTTTTGGGGGGCACATTGTTTCTGCTGCAGAAAGTTCTGCTGTTTTTACTGTCATGAAAGACTCAAAAGTATTTCAATGGTTGCTCGTCTTTTTCACAAGGCATGGCAAGACACTCAGTTTTGTCTATGTGGAGGGGAGTTTTGTAAGCCAACAACCTCTGGACATATCTGAAGCAAGATGCATTTCTGGAGATCCACAGTCTCCCACTCCTGCTTTAAAAGTTCTGTGAACAAACCTTTGGGCTGTATTTATTGACTCCAAAGTATGTCAGTTGAAGGCGCTATCAAACATAACATAAAACAAAACAAAATGATATGTGCTGAATTTTGAGGGAAGCAAAATAAAAGTGGAAGCCTTTGGCACTAGCAGCCAAGTATTTAAAAAATGTCACAGGTCTCCTCCATAATGTCTTCTCCATAGATGTTTGACCCTATAAAGTTCCATGAGCATAGGGAGAGCAAAACAATATATCTCACATGTTGGATCTTGACAGATTTCATATACACTGGGTACTCTTCTTCACTGAAAACAAAATAAAAAATCCTATATATTCTATTGGATAGTGATGAAATGACAGCTGTATCCGTTCTGTAAAGGTGTTTTATATCAAATTATGAATAATTTGCACAAATCAAGTTATGAAGGTTTACTATTCCTAGGTGTTCTGTATGGGCTATCTTATAGAGTGCTGGAAATGTGTGAATACTTATTTCCTTTAACAGACTTTGACAGCCTTTTGTGACAATTTAATGAAAACGTTTTGGAATTAATTTCAAAGTGTTTGCAAAATCATAAATGTATTACAAAATAAGGAAGGCTGAGTCAAAGGTGGGGCTGTTTTTATGCACTTGCTTATGGAGATACAGTCTTCAGAAGGCAACAGCTACTTTAAAGAAGCCAATGATTGAGGCACTGATCTTTCAAGTTCTCCTTTTCTGGATTTTTTTTAAATTCTGCATTTCCAATCTTATCCAGACTATTTTTCATCACTTGCACAATTTCACCTGACTCTAATGGTAGAGAGGAATAGAGCTGATTGTCAATGGACATGGTTAACACATCCCTCCAAATTTTCTGATAACTTTACCCAGTGCCTTCATATTGATATTAAAAAGCATGTGTTGAGTCCTGTTTGATTTGCCAGTGAGGGCTCATACATTATAATTTTAACCAACCTCGGAAGTTCTTTTCAACTAAAATAACAGTGAAGTGAAAGCAGACATACTGTATATTTGAGATTAACTAGAAAGCCCGTGATCGCCTGGAAGCACAAATGTAGCAAGTTAAACAAGTAAATGAAAACACTTGATTGCTGGTTTAATGATACACCTACAATGAGACTGGTAACGTCTGGAGATCCAGGGGCCATTTTTGCACTCATCTGAACTTTCAAAGGATATACATGCCACTGAAAATGGCAAGAAGAGGCAAATGGTGCCTCTTCAGATGGCCTTTCAGGGCATTCAACTTTGCTTTAGCAGGGGAAGTCACAGAGATCTGGGGGGTTAATGTGGGCCTGGGGTGCATAGGCCATGGAATGTGGTCTGCAAGATGCACTTTGCCCACCTCTGACCTACGAGATAACTCGCAGTCTGTTTACATTTCAAAATCTAAACTGAAACGTGCTAAATCTGAATAACCTGATTTTCACTTGACTTCCTTTTGCCCATTACTTGAATGCGGAAAATTAGGTTTTACTTTATATGTGATAGTTTAATCTGGCACTTAAATCCTAAATCCAAAGGAGTTTTGTAAGATTAAACTCCAAAGTCAGCTCTTAAACTGTGTGTGTGTGGGGAAAAATCTTTCTAAGTCACCATTTAGAATTTAGGTGATTCTGAATTCTAGGCGTATCATTATCTAGGTCCTTAGATCTAATTATCCAGTAAGTATCAGAAGCAAAAGTATGTGACACTATTGCTGTGCCAAAAAATCTGTTATGGAAATGTTGACCATTCTCATTCAACCAGATAGAAAAGAAACCCCTTTTAAAACCATTTCATACAAAATGAAATGTTGGAGAAATGTTCATAGATGAAGTTGCTGGATAGCTCAGTGGTTTAGGTCTCTGGCTGCAGAGCCATCAGTTGGGAGTTCAGTTTCCTCCAGTGCCTCTTTTTTTAAATTATTATTATTATTATTATTATTATTATTATTATTATTATTATTATTATTATTATTATTATTATTATTATTATTATTATTTATTTATTTATTTATTTATTTATTTATTTATTTTGATAACTTGGGATAGGGTATGGGATACAAAAGATAAAAGGGAAAAAGGGTTGGGGTTATGAGGAGGAGGAGACACAAAAATATATTAACATCCATTCTATTCACATTACCATATCAAAATTCAGTTTCCACTTTTCTACTCTTTTCTGCCTTCTAGATTTTAGTTCACATTTTGTTCTATGTTATTCAAACATTGGCTGGTGATTCTAACCATTTGTAAAATAAGTCCCATCTTTCAGTTGACTTTTGAAAAGGACAGTCCTTCATTACTTCTGATAAGATGTCCATTTCTGCCGTTTCTCGTATCTTCTCTATAAGATCTTCTTGTTTCGGTACCATCTGACTTTTCCAGTTTTTAGCATATAGAATTCTAGCTGCCGTAACTATATATGTAGCTATACCCTTCTTTGCTTTATCTATATTATCTGGTATCACAGACAATAAAAACAATTCTGGTGTTAGTGGGACCTTACAAAGCAATATTTGTTGAAATACCAAATGCACTTCTTTCCAATATTGTTTCGCTACTCTACAGGTCCACCACATATGATAACTTCCCACCTGTGCTTCACACTTCCAACAGGAATTTGATACATCTGTATACATTTTCGACAGTTTTTCTGGAGTCATGTGCCATCTATAAAACATCTTGTATATATTCTCTTTAAAATTGACCAATTTTGTAAGCTTTATATTCTTTTGCCATATTTGTAACCATTGATCAATATCAATGTTATGACCTATGTTTTGTGCCCACTTAATCATACACTCTCTAACCATTTCATCTTGCATTTTAATTTCTAACAGATAATTATACATTTTCTTAATTACGTATTTTATCTTTTGAACCTAGTAGGAGTTTATCAAATGTCGTTTGTTCTAAATATATACCCTCTATTTTATCCTTCCTGTATCTAGATTCCAGCTGTGCTCTAGACCACCAGTCTATGTAAATATTCTGTGTCTCTAACTCTTCTTTAGACTTTAACGCATAATCCTTTTTTAATAAATCTTGATATGTTAAAAAAATTTCTTGCGTCATAAGATTAGGCTGCGTATAGGCCTCTATAGGTGATACCCATACTGGTGTTTTTTGATAAGTTTGTTGTATAGTCTTTTTCCAAGTTCCCAATAAAGCTCTTCTTATCATATGTAATTTAAAGTGTTTTTGCTCTTTATCCTTTTTATACCATAAAAAAGCATGCCAGCCAAATTGCAAATCATGTCCTTCCAAATTGAGTAATCTGTCATTTTCCAAAGTTATCCACTCCCTTATCCAAACTAATACACAAGATTGATAATACAAGGCCCAATCCTCCTGTGCCTCTATGACAGGGGTTGGACTCGATGATCCATAGGGTCTCTTCCAGATCTGTATTTCTAAGATACTGATGATGCTGATGAAGTTCAGGATTCTTGTAGTTAGCTTATTTAAGAGGAGCTGAGGATGTATATAAATGTCCTGTCTTTCATTGTTCACCATCTCTGTGCTAGCTGGAAGCCACCCACAGTTCCAATACTTCAATTACTGCTCAGGAAGGTTCCCTCTAAGGTGTGCGACTGTGCACGCATGACTCTGCCCCCCTCAATGCAGCCTTCCTCCTCCTCCATGCACCGGCAACTATTGTTTTCAGCCCCTTTGGTTCTGGTTGCAATGGAACCTGTGAGGGGGAATCACACATGCACGGGGGAAAAGTCATGCGCACGAGGGGCTGAGCCCCACCCAGTGGGGCTGAAAATTAGAGGAAATGTTGGTGCCCAGGGAAAGATGCCACAGGATAACTTCTACCATAGGACTTTTTTTTCCAGATCTGCAGTGTGGGCAGCTCGACAAGCTGAAAGGGAAAAAGAGATAAGTGACAGAATGGAGATAAATGTGGAAGAAACAAAATGGTGGGCAGGAAGTCAACATCATTGCTTTAATAGCTAGTTATGGTGGCAGTACAAAAAAAAGAGGCAGTAAAGAAAACTATGCTGTGTACTGTAGCAGTGGTAATAGGGAGACCTACCTTTGAGAAATTATTGGAGGATTTCTCATTCCTTTGGAGAAAATCAGTGAAATAGTTCTACTTTCTCTTCTCACAAATAGTGTGGAAGAGAAAGTCTTATGGGCTTGTTTGTGGACAGATTCAGGCAAAACTAAGGAAAGATGAGAAGACAGGAAAGGTACCTATCAACTCAAATGTCTGTCACTCTTGTGGCATTGGCTTTTGCACCTTTTGTACTCAGAGGTGGGAGTTAGAATAGTGATGCGAGCAACAGTTGCCCAAGTACCCTTGGTTTGTTCTGGGAACATCTTAGTGTGGGCTTTAACGTCCACCACTCTAGATAACTGATCTTAAGCACTTTCTCAGCCTTCTTATCAGTGTAGGCTGCAACCAGAAGCTACCAAACACACCACCCACTAAAGGCAGAGCATACATAGATTGAAGTTTTGATCTTCAGGAAGAAACTTTATTCTTTGCTTGGCATCTTATGAACAGCTGCATGTCGCTGGCAGTGACCCTTCTTGCTGTCCTCTGCAGCTCTGCAGATAAGAAATGTCAAAACATAATAAGCTCCACTGTACTTTTCCAGTGCTAGCTCTTGACCAGCTTTCCACAGCTCTTAGTTTATAAATATCATAAGGCCATAGATTTGAATGTTAGAAATATAACGTACAGAGTAGTTACATGACTCTGAGTTCTCAGGGACGAGCCTGAAATCTTCTTATATAATAGACTGAGATCTTCTTCTGGGTCTTCTCTAAGATCATGTCAGGACCCTTTATTGAGCTCTCTGCTTACTACAGGATCAGATCAGTAGGCTGTGACTCCTTCGGGTCCAAATCAGCAATATCTTTTTCAGCACTGGATAAACAGCCTGGAGGATAAGCTAGAACTCAGAGCACAAAAGCCAAGGAGTTGATCATCCCCCCTCCCATTTCATTGCTATCTTCTGAATCTGACAGTACTAGGAGTAGAACCACTATATCACTGTGCTCTGATATCTGCCCTGCATAACAGGTCCAGCAAGACAGCATGATGGAGGGTATGAAAAGTCACTTTGAAATCCAGGAGAGAAAAACGATTCCTCCTCTTCTTCTCCCTCACCTTCTCCCTCTCTCTCTCTCTCTCTCTCTCTCTCATACTCTGTTTCTACCCCTCCCCCTGGTTTTGACAAAGGCACACAAATGTATTTCGGTACGAAACCCAAGTCTAGGCCCAAGCAGAAACTGCATAATACATTTTTTCCTTGTGGTCTCTATGAACATGGACTAATAGGATTCACTGTGCACCTGCACAGAACACCCTAATGAGATCATGAAGTTCATCCAAATTAGGGGGCATATCAGACAAGCATAAAGTTTACTATTTGGTCTGTTTTTTGTGCAGTTTGTTTCATCCTATTTTCTGGCAACCACATGTCTTTTAATTCAGTGCGATCCATCCGCCCCTTTTATGAGCTATTCCACAGTGGATGGCGTTCTTTTCTGTGACAACCCCGTGATATATGCAGTGGGTTGTGATAGTAGAAAGGACAGTGGGGAAATCCTTTCCTCTGTTCATCTTTTCATATTAATTTTTTTTCAAACTGATGCAGTGCTGTTTCAGATAGAAGGGAGTATCCATGCTAGGCTGATATACTGCTGTACCACTACGCCACATACTAAGTTAAATTTTAATAAGGGACGTCACCGTGCTCCATGGAATGATAGCCATGACAAAAGGTGGAGAAAGGGGAAGGGAAGGAGGCTTCAGTAATTGAAAAGGGGAGAAACTGGAGTGATCTAAAGTGCAGTCTGGATCTTTCTCATAGAAAAAGAAAATAAAAAAAGTCTCCCATTGCTCAAGTGCAAGATAAAATAGATCATACCAAAGATGACTCTTTTAAATGCTACCAGATTGCTCCAAATTCCCCCCATCTAGCCTGGAGCTAAACCACCATCATCATCTACCTTCTACAAATCTGGAAAGGGAATGATGCCAGGATACCAATTATTGGCAAAAGCTAGCAAAATCAAAGAAGGGATTTGAAGGGTTTAGAATTAATCATTGGAAACCAATTTCAATGAAGGCAGGAAGAAAGACAGGGAAGTGTGCAAGCCCTTGAATTGCACACCTGCTGGAAGCTCTATTCATGCTATGCCCTTTTTTCTATGTTTTCAACAGACATTTGTGAATATGCAAGAGCCAGAAATTTAAAGAGCTATTAAACTCTAGTAGGATGTTAGATTAGGTGCCCACTATAAACTCTTGTATTGATACCACAATTAAGTGAATTGAAAATTGAGCTTAATTAGAAGATAATATAAAGCTTATTTTCTTTGAAAGCCCTTTACCTATTAGTTGGCAATATAATATTGTTCCTTGCATTCTTTAAATATAAATTTAAAAAAAAACACACGTCTTCTAGATTATAGATGTTTTAAAGAACAATGAAAACCATTTTCTTCTTCATGGTCCATGGAATGTGGAACAATGTCATTAATTATCTTGGCTAATTTCCATCCTTGTATCTCAATGTGGTTTGGCTAATTTCACCTCCTAGTATCTCAATTTGGCTATTCATGTATCATAAACCGCACCATACACTCAAGTGGTACTTGCATCATGTCTAGGTTAATTTTGCTTTCATAAGCATACACTCATTAAGCGCCAAGATCTCTTCTCCAACAGCTGATCAATTAAATGCTTTGTTTCCCAAAGTGAATCATGTTCATTTATAGTGTATGAGAAATATATAGCCTTCCCTCAATGTATCCTTCCTGGGTTTGATCCACATGGAAAAACCAACCTAGAAGATTTGGTAGAAATCTGATAAATGAAATACACGTTTAGTGATACCCTGTGTATAATAATGTATTAGATGTTTAATTATGAAAACCCTTGAGAGTATAGTAATTCAGGGGTTTAGAGAAACTAATAGTCTAGCCCAATGAACTGGCTTATTATGGAAGGCACTGGAAAGCCATTATGATGAGTGTGTAACATATCACCAGTAATAGTGTCAGGATCACTTGGACGGGGAATGTTAAAACACTGCTATGATGGACTGTGTAGAGAAAGGCAATTCCTTAGTGACAATTTTGTCCAAAGATCATCGGACTTGGGTGGGAATAGCTGTGCCCAGTGCCTCCAGGTAAAGGACATATGAACAAAGCAATATTATTCTGATACAATGTTATTTCTTAAACTGTGGTGCATCCTCCCCCACCCACTCAAAGGGGGACCATGAAGAAATTCCAAGGTCCTGGAAGATCATGAGATTTTATTTTTTAAAAATAGTATTTTTTTTCCAGTTTGAACAACAGTTTGTGATTGTTATGACTACAAGAATTTAGGATCTCTTAGGGAAAAAACTGCTTATTTTTAATTTAAAATCATGTTTATTAAGTTTTTGTTCTTTTCAAGTTACAAATTGATTTTTTGTTTGTTTTAACTGTGGATTGGATGAAAGGTAAAGAGGAGTGAGGAGACATGAAGGTATTTCAAAAATAAAAAAGGGGGAAACAAGGTTCTGAAAAGTTTGGGAATTACTCTCATATAGGAAACCTGTGACTTCTAAAGCTTGTAACTAGTAAAGCAACTAATACAAATCTTGTTCACTCGTAATGCTTGCCTTTAATATGAGACAATAATCTTTATTTTCTGCGAGGGGGGGTTCTGATCAAATTTTGGAGATAGTGGCCTAAAACCAATTGCTAGTCCCAAATCAAATAAAACAATTAAATCAGTTGATGAATGATGAGCACCATTTATGTAAATCTCATTGATTCAACGGCTTTTCTCTAGTTTGGGCTACCAATTGGTTGAGACTGAGCTCTTTCCTTTCACTTTCATTTGCTCTCCATTTTTTTATTTTAGTTTATTTGAGCTCCTTGAAGGAACGGTGGGGTATAAATGTCACTAATAAATGAGTACAACCATCTTTTTGTTGACTGACCGCTAACTGGTGAGTGCCCTGCTAAGGTGGCAGGAGGGAAAAGACAGAAAGACATTTCTTTCTTTTCCTCCAGAGATTCACTATCTCTTCCATCTTCCTTGGGTCTTGGAGCAAATAGTCTGACATCCCTACCTAGGTATCTGTAATCTGGTTCTTGGTATGTATGTATGTATGTATGTATGTATGTATGTATGTATGTATGTATGTATGTATGTATGTATGTATGTATGTATGTATGTATTTATTTATTTATTTATTTATTCGCTGCCTTTCTCCTGATAAGGGGATTCAAGGTGGCTCACAGTATTTAAAAAAACCAGAATTAAAAACATAGTCAATTATACATTAAAAAACAATTAAAGTTTAAAACTGATTAAAATACATTAAAACATGTAAAAACATTAAAAACGATCCTAACTTAAAAAATGGCATTCAGGCATTCAATTTTAGGTGGGATGTGAGGATTAGAGATTATTCCTCTCACTACCAATGGAACTGGTGCCAGCCCCTTTGTACCAGCAGCAGCCAACCGCTACAATGGAGCAGCTGCTGCCACTGAGTATGGGAGTTCAGTGCTTCTGTAGTGGGGCAATTATAGGAAAAATTAGAATTTTTGAGGTAAAAAGATTCCCCCCCCCCCTCAACAGGTCTTCAGTGTTACTCTTAGCTTGCTGATCTCAATCCAGATTGAGTGTGAGGGAGTTTGCCCATTGTTGCTTTTTGCCTGTACAAGTTACTGGATAAGTTGTTTATACCAGTGGTTCTAAACCTTGGGTAACCCAAGTGTTCTTGGACTGCAATTTCCAGAAGCCTTTACTACCAGCTGTGCTGGCCAGCGTTTCTAGGAGTTGTAGTCCAACAACAACTGGGTTACCCAAGGTTGGGAATCACTGGTTTAACTCCTGTCACGTTATATAAAATAAGTCAAATAAAATGGAATCTGAATTTTACAGCCATGAACACTAAGCACAGAGATCACGTACAGAGTGTCAGCAGGTATGCCTGAGAAGGATACTGGAATACACATCTTAAAGGTGAAGATGGTGTAATGTCTCTGACAACCGATTGGACAGTGATAGTATATATAGACACTGTGTAATGATTTCTTCTCTTGGCTAGTGTAAATGGTTGTGGACTGTAATGCTGTTGCTTCTGTATATATATGTCTATTTGTTGCTAGAAGTCTCTGTTGTCTCTGCCTGATTTACTTGACTGCTGGGACTGGAACAAGGAGCTTCTGCAACAGATGCTGAGAAAACTGCGCCACTCTGACAACTCCTTGGCTGTGCTAGCTTGGGGATTCTGAAAAAATTCACCCAACTTATTTCCCCCCCCCCCCCCGAAGCCATGGTATTTGGCAGAAGGACTGTCTTCCACCATATCAAAAGCAAATGCTTCAACTAGGAATGTGGTGTGGTTTCTCTCTCTTTTACAACACATCCTTTTTGGAGGATCTTAAAGAAATAGCTAGCTTTATAGCTTTATCCTAAAGAAGGCCATGTGCGACTCTGAGAGGACACAGGGTGAGTTCATACAACCATGTATTTCTACAGAGCAATTCCATTTTTTGAGTCAACCCAGACTTGTGAATGGTTCTGGATGTATTCCGCTTTCAAGCCAAACCATGTAAAGAAATATTCATTTAAAAAAGAAATAGGTGTGTGGTTCTCAAAAAATGTTTCGGTTTTTAATAAGAGGTTGGTTGGAGGGAAAGTCACTTTGTAGGAAGAGGAATATTCAGATTGCTCATGTGAGGAATTAAGTCCTTTCACTCTGGTCTACTTGGCACCTTCTCTACCAAGTAAATCACATCTCATGTTATTGGTCCTGACAAAGTTGCATTGAATTAACCAGGCTCCTCCATTCTCCCCCGCCACTGTCCGACAGACACATTTTTTTCTTGTTAGCTGCAGCATGGCTAGAAGAGGAATCCAATAGATGGTTGTTTTGACACCGACAAACTCATTGCATTGTTGAAAAGAATTTTAGTGTCAAAGTAATTGTACTGTCTGGTAAATGCTGTTGCCAGAGCAGACAAGGGAAAAGCATGAAATAAATGAAATACGATTAATCTAATGGAGCTGAAATATTACAGGTTCCATTTAAGAGACACCTATCTTTCATTATATCCCATACTTTGTGTGGGTTAATAAGTTTCAAAGACCTTGTGGGCAGGATTTAGGTTGATGTCTTGTGGTGTTATTCTGGTCCTGGAAGAGTACATAAGGATCAAGAGATTAATAACAATATTTATGTGAGGAACTTGCCTTGAGTGCTGCCAACCATCTGCCTGGCCCAGGGAAGCCTGGGTGTAAGTGAGCTGGCTGAGATGCACTGCTTCAGGTGGAGCAAAGGCCATCGCCTGATGCAGGACAGTTGGAAGAGGGCATGACGGTAGAAATAAAAGGATGGGAGCTGCAGGGCTCAAGGTCATTGTCAACCACGTGAGATGAAAAGGAGACATGGGGAGAGGCAGTCAAGCACTGGGCCCTTATCTTCTGCACCTCTGTGGAGGTGCAAATAGGGAGCAGGAACAAATTGAGACATCCCTTCCTGCCCAGCCGTTCAGATAGGGAAGGGGTCAGGGAGCTAAAGCTCCAGCAGTGCAGCCTCCAGCGGGTTCAGTGCAACCCCCACCTTGGTGTCCTCACCATTCAACAGGAGCTGCAGTGCCAACCCCAACTCAGCTTTGGCACTGGAGACACAGGTGGCAGGAAGCACGACAAAGGAGGTTCTGGGAGGAGCAACACCTCCCTAAAAGGACTGTGCCCCAGGTCAGGACTCATACTTCCTGCATGCTTCTCCAGACTTCGATTTTTGGGAGCCCGGTGAAGTCAACAGGGGCCCCAGTCAGATAGATAGAAACTTACCCCCCCCCCCACCCCAGGGAATGCAGGGAGTTGGGACTGTGCTTTTAGTAAAAACTGTGGTGAGTAACAAAACCAGGCCGCAACTCATACAATGTTTGCCTAGGGACTGCTCAGCTGCTGGGCTGGAGCAGCAGGACTCACAATGTGACATTTAAATATTATTTTCTGAGCAATCAGATCAAATTGCTAGACATTATTATCTCAATAAACTTTACAACAGCTCTGTTACATTGGTCAGTAATATAGTAATTCCATATTGCAAAGAAGAAACTGAATTGAGGAGCTTAGGTTGCAATCTTTTGTACATTACCTGGAAGCAAACCTCACTGAGCTCAGTTGGATTTCCATGCGAGTAAACATGCATAAGACCATGGTCTAAATGGCTTTTCAAAGACTGATTAGTGAATTGCAGCCCTGGGCCTTCAAGCTCTTGCTTTCAGGTGCTTCATTGCACTGGCTACCTTTATTGCAGGAATAAAGGCTCAAAGATTGCTCCACTTATTGTAATTGCGTCATTTAAATCAGGTCTGAGAATTGAGGTTTTCATTGTGTGTGTGTTTTTTTAAAACTCCTGCACTATCGGTAGTGAATTGCATTGAAGGACTGCTGAAGAGTCTTAAAATTAGTAGCAATTTAGAGGAGTAACAAACATGACATTGCTAACAAAACAGCAGGAGGCGCTCTGTTTTGTTGAGAGTTGCTCCAAATTGTGGCACGATGAGGACAGTTACAGATAATTGCAAGTGTAATAAGCAACAATTAATCCATGTATTTGCAGCAACAGTGCTAATAGTTCCATATTTACAAGAGAGCGCTGCTTATTTAAATAATGCATTGAGAAAATTAAGTCTGAAGGCTATGCTAAGAAGCTGCAAATTTTGAAACTAATGTAATAAGAGTTTATTTTATTACCTTCTATAATTTATAAGTTAATTCTTCCTAGCCTTCACATAGGCTGACATACATGCATATTTAAAATTGTTTATATTATGGATCTTTCACAAAATATTTCGATGCTAATGTTTGTGTTTGCAACAGTGGATTTTTGTCAGGACCATAGATGGGGGGAAATTACTTTTTTGGACTACAGTTCCCAGAATCCCAGAGCGAGCATGACCTGCAGCATCACTGGATGCCTGCAACCATCACCTCTTCACCATGTTACATAGGATGATCATCATCTTGCATCACTATGAAATGCATCACTGTGTATTTCCATAGAATTGGTACAGTACATGCCCATCTGAAAGCTGTTAAATGATGAGTGGTTGAATCATGAGTAGACGTGAGTGCTTCGTATGCGTATCCAGAGGATATGCATATGAAGCACTGCACCACAGATGCCACGGCAGTCCATTCCTGCCTCCCCCCCCCCCCCCGAAGCAGCCTAGTCCACTCACTGGGCTCTGCATGGCATGCATATCTGTCAGCATCATCATTGTGCCTATCATGGAAGTAGTCTCGCCGGCCCTTCCCCGCCTCTCCCCACAACTGACCCCTTCAGCGAGGAGATGGGAAGACGAGTCTCCCCACTCCCCACCCCACCCTGGATACTTATTTGAAATGCCCATGTCTGATCCTGAGGTATAGGATTGTGCATATGGGAATCAGCTTTCAGGCTAGTTGAGGGTCAGTCAGTGGAAGAAAGAAAGAGGCTGTTGGATTTGTCACGGAAGATGGCTGTTCACTTCTGTGTGTCTTGCTACTGTATGAGAATTGCAGTGGGTATTGCATTCTGTTGAAAAGATTGCACATAGAGGAACAATGTCCAGTTCTGGGGAGTTGAGGTGGGGTTCCTGAGTGCATCTGAATATCTGCAAATAGTAGAGACTTCCACATAAATACACAGTTCAGCCTTGTATGTGGACTTAAGTATATTAGATTCATTGGTTTAGATAGTTAAACACAGCATCCTAGCTGAAGTTTCTCAGTCAGTGTACAAAATGTCTAGTGTGATAGCAATGTGGAAATTTTAACATTCAAATCATAAAACGGAAAGGAGAGCAGCACTATTTACCCCTCAAAACCCACCAGAATAGGTAGGAATTTCCCAATATTCATTAAAAGAGAAAGGAGATGGGCTGTGAAAATATATCTTGGGCAAGTAAGATAAACAGTTGGATGGCATTGCTGGGTGTTTATTTTGTTTTTTTTCCTCTGTTGCTGCAGCTGATGCTTCCTGCTTCTCCTTCTCTTTTCCTCCCTTCTTTTTCAATTTTCTTCTACAGTAAAACTCCAATTAATGCTCAGGATATATTCCAAGAAAATGGAGCACTAACTGGATCAGCAGTCATTTTAACCTGATGCTTTATGCCAGAAGTTCTCCAGACCCAGTCTACCTCTGGTGTGACGCAGGTAGGCTTGTACTCAAGTCTCCCAGAGGTCTGGTCTATTTCTTTTTCATCAAGCACCAGAAAATGAATGCCTGAGAAAGTACACTGTAGTGAATCAGCACCAAATGGAGCAGCACTGTGCAAGGTATTAATGTACACGTGCTTACAAAAATACTGTTACTTACTCCAAACTAGGCCAGTTTATATATTAACTAGGAATTTGCTCCAGGTTTGGAAATTATTTGTAATCAGAAGTAAAGCAGGGGTATTTTTCAGTTTCTAAACTGATCCAAAGTGAAATGAGGAAGCCCAAAGTGGCACCCAAATGGAATCAGGACTCGCCAAAGCATTGAAAATTATTGCTTTAGCACTTTGGTTTAAAAAGCTGAAATTAAAAACATGCTCACACACATACGTGGCACTGTCAATTCTTACTCAAAAAGCAAAAGTAAAACATTTAGGTAGCCAGAAACAAAAAGAGATCGACACCTTAAGCACTAATGGAAAGCCCAAGCTCTCCTGGAAACTAATCACAGAAGCCCTGGGAGGCCTTAACATCAACCATACCAATTACCTTGCCTCTTTATAGGTGGCCATTTTATGTCTTGGCAGGATAAAGGAAGGGTGTTAATCTGTTCAAGATTGCTATTTGCACTGCTTTTATTTTTGGTAAGGTGGGTATGCATTGGTTTTTCTTCTTTTCTTTTAGACAGCTGCATCTCTCATGACCGCATTACAGTTTAGAATCCAATCAAGTGAGTGTTGTGTGAAAGTGCCATGGATATCTTGAGTCTCTTATGTGGTATTTGAGTTAAGTCCCGTTAGCTTTAGTAGTCACACCTAAGCTATATCTTTCCCCCTTTTGTATTTTACATTTTTCTGCCAGCTGCTGGCTTTTATATTTGCAGCACTTTGACTGCATAGACGTTAATGATCAGATACCAGCAGTGGGGCAGCAAAACTACTATTGTTTGTCTGCATGTGGGGGGGGGGGAATTTCTTCTCCCTTCGAAAGGATATTTTTAATACATTTGAGTAAATTGCATCATTCCCAGTGACAAGGGAGGGAGGGATGGAGAGAGGCGAGTGGGAGGGAACTGGTTGAGGCTTTGCCTGCACATTGGAGGTTGAGAAGGCATTGGGTTTCACCCCATCATCACAGGTCAGAGTTCTTTATTTCCCTTGTTTTCACATTTTTTTCATTATTCTGACCCATACAAATACATGCAACATCTTTTGAATTTTCAGATACAAATGGGTTACAAATTGTCCCAATGCAAATTGGTTGTCCTTTGTAAGACAAACAATTCAAGTTTGAATTGAAAATGAACTGACATATTTTATATTCAGTGCTTCTCATTTCTTAGTCCTTTAAATAGCCATGTGCACTTTCTTTGAAGGTACAAATGGATTTAAACACACATGACAATCTGCTTCATGCAGACAGTTTGTCTTTTGGACAAGTGCAGCTAACAGTTGTTTGAGAGCTACCATTTCAAAATGAAAGCTTTCTCTTTATTAATGCAGTAATCTTATTGATTGAAACCAAAACAAGAATAACAAAGTTCTCTCCTTTATTTGTATCCAGTCTCTACTGTATTGATCAAACGACAAATGCCTTGATTTCTTCCTGGTTTTCAGAACTATTGATTGTTGAAGATTCATATTATAGCATCTATCAGTGTAAAAATGTATCAAGAATACTTCTTCAAGAATGAAAGAACCGATCCTATATTCTCACATCAAGATGAAGATAGAAATTTGGAAGTCATTGTTCTCATACAGTTTTCAAAAATCTATGTGCTTTCTTTCAATATTTTTTCATCAGAACAAGCTCAATATGTCATTTTTATCTTCCCATATGCACACTAGGACTGAAGTATCTGTCAGTTAGGGGTGCCTTTAAATTGAACAAATGTTAGAAGCAAATTCAGGGTTCTTTTGATTTGGAAGCAATTTTCAGAATCACAATTGAGTGTTTGGCTTCCGTCACATTCCAGACGGTCCCCCTCTGTACCATCGTGCCAGCTGTATTTAATCCAGTTATACAGTAATTGTAGACTGCAAGTTTCCAGGGGGTAGCTATATTAATTTGCTCCAGCAAAACAACAAGGAATCCTGGGGTATTTTAAAAAGTAAAAAGTAAAATGGCAAGGAGTTGTGTAGCATTTTAAACTTGTTAGTCTTTAGGGTGCCAGAAGGCTCCCTGTACACTAAAAAGTTCATGCTGTGGTACAACTCTGTTCGTACACAAAGACTTCTGGAGTCAAAATAGGACTGAATATAGGAAGCAAAGTGGCATACAGGAGATAAGCTGGAATCTGGCAAACCAGTCATATTTTTTGGTTGAGGAAAAAGTAACGATGTAGTGTGATTTCCTTTAAGAATTCTGCATTAACAATTACATATGATGAATATTTTTCATCTCATCTAGCTGAGGATTCTTGGATAACATACTCCTGATTGGATTCAAGGGCAGGTGGGCTGGCGGAGAAGAGGAGGAGGAGCTGCTTGGAGGCGCAGTGAGCTTGAGGGCCCAGCTGAAAGTGCCAGAGAGAGTGAACTGAGGGGAGGAAGCCAGAAGTTGGAGGAGATAAGGCAGCTGAAGAGAGAATCTTCCAAAAGAGGGTAGTTATGTACACCAGCTCATATGTCTGGTATTGCTCTAGCAACCTACCACTAGACCACCACCATCTCATCTGCCCAGAAGCTTTGGCTGGCCACTGATCTTGCAACAGCCTGTGTCCTGGACCATCCTGATCCTAGAGATCAACAGTCTATCCAAAGAGTTACTAAGTGAAACCCTACAAATGATATTTAGGAGGTTAGTTAGAAGAATGCTGGTGAGGCCCTACCAGTACCCACACCTGGTCTCTTGGGGCTAGTGAGGAGCATAGGGTTGAAGATATACAGAAAGGAGAAGGGACAAACACTTTGGGTGAGGGCTGCGGGAAGTATGGCAGTGTAAGAAGAAGAGAAATGAGGAGATTACATAAATTCTTGAAGGCTAGGATCATCAGTAGTTGTGATTCAGGATGGTGATGTGTGACTTCTGTTATTGGAGGCAGTATACTTCAGTGTGCACATTGCTAGGGAATGTAAGAAAGAACATTCACTTGCATTTTATTTTCTGCTGGTAGATTTCCCACTGGTATCATCCAACAGGGCTTTTCTTGTAATATTACTAAACATTCCTCTCTTTTTTTGGTGACAATGATTGGATTCACACTTACTCATACATTCCTGTATTCAGTGATGTAACTGTCACAGGGTTTATGAATGGAATGGTACTGAAACTCTCTTTAGAGTCTTCATTATTATGAAATGTAAGGATCTTGATGCTTATAACATTCCTCAACAAAGACACACAAGCTTTGTTGCAAGCATGTCATGTTTAGTCAACTTTGTATTCTATGCTGAAAAATAAGAAGTCTCTTTAAAGGCTGTTCAAAATACGGTAAAATAGAAACCTGAAACCTAAGCACAATGGACACCTTTGCCAACCATGACAAAGCCTCAGGGGTCACCCAAGTGTGGTAAATTTTGACAGCTAAAAAGAGGTTGCATAAATCCACCCTTTAGTAAGCTTGTAGAGAAATCATTTCATTTCTCTCATTTTATGTTTGACACCAGAAGACCCATGCACAATAAGAATTCCTGTAAGAATTACATGTCATGTCCCAGCTCAGCTTAGTTGTGTATTAAAACCTGTGGAGAACATTCAAGAGCTTGTATACAAACTCACAGATGTGTTTCTAGAGAATTTTTTTTTCTTATGTCACTTATTGTAGTGATAGATAGACAAATAGATAGATATCAGTTGATGGCACTCCGTCCGTCCATCCGTCCGTCCGTCCGTCCGTCCGTCCGTCCGTCCGTCCGTCCGTCCGTCCGTCCGTCCATCCGTCCGTCTGTCTGTCTGTCTGTCTGTCTGTCTCTCTATCTATCTATCTATCTATCTATCTATCTATCTATCTATCTATCTATCTATCTATCTATCTATCTATCTATCTATCTATCTATCTATCTATCTATCTATCTAATTGCTTTTCAATATTTTCCTCACACCCAAACCCCAGTCTCTAATAAAAATGGGTTTCCCCTAAGGAATTCTCACAGACAGAGCCAGCCAATGATTAGAAGCAGCTTTGTTACAGCCTGAGGTATTGACAGATGCTTCAGATTGGATGTTTTATGCTTGCTGCCTGTTGTGAATAGAGAATTGCTGAGTTTTTATGCAACACACACACACACGTCTTTTCCTAAATCCCCTTTCCATTTTGTTCTTGCAGTATGATATTGTCAAGTGACATCCCCCACCCAGCCACCCAACTTACAGGGGTCGCTTTTAGACCTTTTTCCTCAGACGTACCAAGATCCATGGCAATCTCTCACTAGGATTGCATTATTCAGTAAGTGTAATTCAAGTGATACATTATGCTGACATTAATTTTCAGCTAAAAGGGGAAACCATTTCCCTTCCAACCACACCCCCTCAAAGGACCAGAAGACAGCAATAATGCCAGTGGGATTGTAATGGGACCAAATAAGAAGTGAATGTTGTAATAGAATAAATTAGATCATTGGCAGGTCTGTTGGAAATTGTACATGGTAATTATGATGAATGAGCAATGAGATGAAAACCCTGTCTTGGGCACAGTTTTACGCCTTACTGACCTAACCTCTGATTTACAGAGTGTACAACATCTGCTTTCCAGTGAGGTTTGTAAAGAACATTGATATCATTATTTAAACCGCATTTAATCCAAGGGGATTTCAGCATTTCCATAAGAATGGTGTGGAGGGTTGAACAAAAGCATTTGCATATATGCTCTTGGAAAATTGGGGCATGATGATGATTCTGGCAGGAGTGACAAATGGGAGGTGGTCTTCTCAGCTAACAGCACTTCTCAGATATTAAGAACACTGTTTTCAATATTTTGTTGCTGCTGCTGCTGCTGCTAAGGATCAGGATTCAATTGTGTACTTCCTGCTGGATCCTGCCAAGGCTCCAGCAGGAATTGGCACCCACCTTCTGCAGCTTCCCTGGACCTTAAAGACTTGCCCTCTAGGGCTGAGAAATCCTAGAGATCAGGTTTTGGTCCCAACAGAGTGCTGCACTGCAAGGAGAAAGGGCTGGCCTTGGATAGAGATGTACACCATTGAACAGGGAAATATACTTCAGGCTTTTGGTCTAGGTGTTTGAGAATTGAGATCTCTAGCAAGGCAGCTTATAACTAGGGCCAGAGTTGTAGTCCAAAAAATAGCCATTTCCAAGCTGTAGCCAGTGGTTCTCAGTCTGTGCTCCAGGGAATTTGGAAAAATGGTTATCTGGAATTGTGTAGAGAGAAGATCAGAAGAGAGTAAACTTTCTTGAAAGTCAGCTGGCCAGCCATTATCTGTTTTGCTTTGAAGAGTGAAAAGTGAAAGGAGGTCGATGGGCATGTTCAAAATCTAGTAGTAGATCATGGTCTGAATGGAGGGAGAAAGAGGTGCTTTGCCTCGCTATTTTAAAATGCAGCATTGTCTCTGCTCATGTTATGAGCTGCCTATGTCTAGATCTCATTTTCAATTTAAACGGCTAACCACAAAACCCAGAGCTATGGGTTTTTTTAAATTAAAATTCTCAAATTCCCTCAGCTGGCATGTCCAGCTGTCATAGTGGCTGCTGTCTTGGGAAGCCTGGGAGTTGTAGTCCAAAAAGGTAACGTTTCCAAGCTCTTGAGCATGAAGCTAAGAACTTGCTCTCCATTTGTTTTTCAAAATGCTGATTCAGTGTTTCAAAGCTCCTCAGCAGCTGAATTGATGTGGAATGGGTTTCCTGAGCCTGAAAAGTCTGAAAACCTCCTAGTCCACTGTTGTAAACAGTGAGTGACTTTCAAGACAGCTCAGTGGGTATAAATTATATTGGGCTACATTTGGTGAGATAGCTTCCCATGTTTGAGAAAGACTCAAGGAAGTACACCTTAAGGGCCAGCATATGCTTTGAGCTGTGTGAATGGAATTATGCAACTGTGGTTTTTTGGGGTTTTTTTTTGCATGGAACACCAATCAGCTTTTGTGCTAGGAAATCTAGTTGTACATTAAACATTTCCACAGGATCAAATGACTGTGAGGTGAAACTTGAATTATAGCTTTTGTCATTTCAGCAACCTCTAAACCACTAAGAAGGGCAGCACAAAATATGGGGTAAAAAAACACATCTTAGTGGATGAAGCAAAATTTATGTGTTGTCAGTTATATACCATGTTAACAGTATATTTTTTAAAAATGCAGCATCTGCAAGTCATCTTCTATGCTTTGTAGTGATCTACACATCACATCGTTGTCAAGGTGCTGATGCATTATCTAGCTTAGTTGAAGATCCATAAATCATAGTCTTCATTTGAAATATAATTTTTCAGCGCTGCATCAAAAAATGTAGAATAGAGTCCATAACATTTATTCTGTGCACACTTTGTGTCTAGTGGGCTTGTGCTTCATATTTATTCTTCTAAATGGTGGAGCTATTTACTCATTAGAATCCACAACACATTTCAGTGGAAGCAGAAATAAAATAAACAAATAGGAGGGAGTTTGTTTGATAGATAGATAGATCACAGAGGAGGGCAAAATGTAGTCATTCAGATGTTGTGGGACTTCTACTCCCATCACCACTATCCAGCATAAGCCAGTGGTGTGGAATTCTGGGTACTGCAGTCCAACAAAAATCTAGAGTGCTACAATTTCCCTACTTCTGATGTCTTACAATGATTTCTGATTCCACCTTCTGCACCTGAGTATAGTTAAGATGGTTCATGATAAAGAACATAAGAAGAGCCCTGCTGGATCAGGCCAAGGGCCCATCTAGTCCAGCTTCCTGTATCTCACAGTGGCCCCAGCAGATGCCTCTGGGAGCACACGAGACAACTAGATACCTGTCTCCTGATACCACTCCCCTGCATCTGGCATTTGGAGGTATCTTCCTTTTAAGACTGGAGATTATACATCTCCATTATGGCTTGGAACCAGCGATGGACTTTTCCTCCAGAAATCTGTCTAATCCCCTTTTAAAGGCATCTAGGCCAGATGCCATCACCACATCCTGTGGCAAGGAGTTCCACAGACTAACAACACGCTGGGTAAAGAAATATTTTCTTTTGTCTGTACTCACTCTCCCAACACTCAATTTGAGTGGATGTCCCCTGGTTCTAGTCTTGCGTGAGAGGGAAAAGAGCTCCCCTCTATCTACTTTATCCATCCCCTGCGTAATTTTATATGTCTCAATCATGTCCCCCCCTCAGGCGCCTTTTCTCTAGACTCAAGAGCCCCAAACACTGTAGCCTTTCCTCATAAGGGAGGTGCCCCAGCCCAGTCATCATTTTAGTCATTCTCTTCTGCACCTTTTCCACTTCCACTATGTCTTTTTTGAGGTGCGGTGACCAGAACTGTACGCAATACTCCAGGTGCGGCCTTACCAGCGTTTTGTACAATGGCATTATAATGTTGGCTGTTTTATTTTCCATCCCCTTTTTAATGATACCTAGCATGGAATTGGCCTTCTTTGCCGCTGCCGCACACTGGGTTGAAACTTTCATTGAACTGTCCACTCGCACACCAAGATCTCTTTCCTGATCCGTCACGGACAGGTCAGAACCCATTGATTGATAACTAAAGTTTTGATTTTTTGCCCCAATGTGCATTACTTTACATTTTCTTAAAACAGCAACATGTTGTAAAATAGACAGTAATAAATAGGAACCATTTATTACTGGTTATTTATTTATTGCTTATTTATAAGCAATAAAACTGTGGGTAGTTAAAACATTGTCAAGAGCACATTAAAAGAACGCACACATGAATAAAATACTATTTCCTGACTGCTGAAAAGTGAGGAGTGAGGGGGTCATGCATACCTCCCCAACTGAAGTGCAAGAACTGAAAAATGCTTCTCTCTTGTGTCCATTTGCTGAACTTCAGATGGCATAGGGACAGGGATAGACGTGGACCTCTGTAATAGAGTGGAATTATGGAAGTAGGAATATAGGTGGCTAGTTGTGCTTGGTCCATTTAGTACAGTTTTGCTTTGCAGAGTACTTGGTCTACACCATGACAACTGACTGGTGGGCAACTTACAGCTCTCCAGATATTATTGAACTGCATGCAGTCCATCATCCACATCAGGTGGGATATTGCTTAACTCATCCTGGACTACGCTAATTGGTCTCTGTCTTTTCAACCACATTATTTTTTCTGGCTTAAAAAGGAAAAGAGAATCTGTGGAAATACCAGGGATTCAACATGAGACCTTTTTGTACACAAAGCATGGAACTGTCATTGGATTGTGCTCCTTCTACTTCACCACTTGCCTTTCTTGACAGGGTTATGGGAGAGTCACTTGTGTAGCATAGATAATTTAGTCTGTGCACTTCAAAGTCAGTTCCTACAATCTGGTAGCTGGTGCAGTTGTAAAGGATAGCAACCTTGTGCTCCAGTCTTCTGCTCACATCAGATTATCTTTGGATGCATTTTGGACCGTTTGAAGTTGCTCTTAAAGGGCTGCCTTCCTCCACCAAAGTTTGTAACAGTAATTCAACTGGGAAGTGACTAGGATGTGAATGATATGTCTCCTTGCACAGTTGCATAGCCATAGGGTGTTTCTTACCTTAAATGCAACGCAGTGGCAAGTGATAAAGGACTAGGTAAAGGTAAAGGTTCCCCTTGACATTTAGTCCAGTCGTGTCCGACTCTAGGGCACGGTGCTCATCCCCATTTCCAAGCCATAGAGCCAGCATTTTGTCCGAAGACAGTTTCCGTGGTCACGTGGCCAGCGCGACTAGACACGGAACGCGTGGGAACCTATTTATCTACTCGGATTTTTACGTGCTTTCGAACTGCTAGGTTGGCAGGAGCTGGGACAAGCGACGGGAGCTCACTCCGTCGCGTGGATTCGATCTTACGACTGCTGGTCTTCTGACCTTGCAGCACAGAGGCTTCTGTGGTTTAACCCGCAATGCCACCACGTCCCCTGATAAAGGACTAGCAGTGCAAAAAAAGAGGGAGCCCAGAAAGGCTAGGACGAGCTTTATCAATTTGCACTGGAAGAACCAAAAATCAAGTCTGCTGTGGTGAGAAACAGAAACTAGACAGACTGAGGAAATAATCTTCTCACATTGTACAAATTGCTGACAAAAGTTCTGTGGAGGCCTGTAGGGCTATAATCAGGAGGGAAATTTGAATGACAATTTCACAGCATTGCTTTACCAGTGTTGTTAGCAGCACAGATACTGTTACAAGTGCAACACATTTAAAAGAAACATAAATATGAAGAATAGAATATGAAGACAGCAGTGTTTTATATGTTCTCAACATTGCCACGTCCACCAAAGAAATCCTGTAGCAGACAGAGCTTGAAAAATACTTGCTATGCTACAAAAATATGATTGAACTGTGATTAGTTACAGCCAATATTGGATATAATTCAAGTAGGAATTTGGAATGACAAGGTAATGGTTTTTCAAGAATTGAACTCTGTTGGCTTTTTAAAGCAGAGGCAACATGTGTTATTGTTCCAAAATGTGGTCAATGAACTGCCTTTCAGACCAATTTAGATTTTAAACGACACACTCACCTTTTGAAAGCCAAACACATCTTGATTTGGTAGTATTAATGATGGTTGTAAAGCAAAGTACAGAACTTAGAAAGAGAATTTAAGGGATAGAAAATGTATTCAGAAATGTGAGGAAAAGATGTTATGTGCAACCCAGCCTTTGATTAGAAATAATTGTAGGCTGTGTTCATTTACAAAGGGTTTATTTGTCAATAGCAGATGACAAGTGCCCACTTAGATTGTTTATACAGGAGTCTGTTGGCCTTTCCATATCCACTTGCTACATTCACAGTTTCAGGATACATGGGACATGGGCTGGTATTTCTGCAACTCCCCAAGTTAAAAAAAGAAAGAAAAAAGAAAGAAAGAAAAAGAAAACACTCCAAAAGCAGTGATTTTTCACTTTGGAGCTGGTGGGGAGTTGCTTAAGGCCCATCCACTTTCTCAAAGAAGAAGAAGAAATAGTAGTAGTAGTAGTAGTTCTGCTTAGGTACAGCCCAAAATGGAAGGACAGATCCTGAAGCTGAGGCTCCAATACTTTGGCCATCTCATCAGAAGAGAAGACTCCCCAGAAAAGACCCTGATGTTGGGAAAGTGTGAAGGCAAGAGGAGAAGGGGACTACAGTGGACGAGATGGCTGGACAGTGTCATCAAAGCTACCAACATGAATTTGACCAAACTCCAGGAGGCAGTGGAAGACAGGAGGGCCTGGCGTGCTCTGGTCCATGGGGTCACGAAGAGTCGGACACGACTTAACGACTAAACAACAACAACAGCCCAAAAATTTGTTCCCCAAGCTCCCTGAGATCACCCATGCCAAAATGAGATTTTAATTTGAATAAGCATGTGTTAAATTTCTTCATGGGGAGAAAAGGATGTGACCTTGCATACACTTGCAACCAGTCTAGTCATGGAAAGTTTCAAAGTTGCAGAAAAATGGTCATGGACTGACAGTTCTAAAGTTGCTGATTAGCCAGTGAGCTATGAGGCTGACTACATAGGTGTTTCGCCTGCTATTTGGTCTACTGCAGGTGTAGGCTGATTTGCTCTTAAAGACAGTGATTAGATAATGTCTTTGTTGGAATGAACCAGCCTGCCCCAGAGTGGACGTATCCGTACCTTTTTGAGCCCATCATGGGGTTCTACTTTTTTGGTGCAGGTAGTATCACTCCGATTTGGACTACTCCTCAGCATGTGTGATTGCTGGAATCAATCCAAAGCTTTCCAGTTTGAACTTACCAATATCCTGAAGTGGCTTAATAAGTGGGCCACTTCAGGATATTAGCAAATTAATTGTATCCTCTGCTTCTTGGTAGAGGGGCAGAGGAAGTGAATTTATTTTGGACCGTTCAATTAACCATTGAGCTAGCTGGATAGCTCAGTGGTTTAGGCATCTGGCTGTGGAGCCAGAGGTTGGGAGTTCAATTCCCCAATGGGCCTCCTGCGCTTAGGGCCAGCCTGTGTGGCTTTGGACAGGCTGTACAGTCCCAGGATGCCCCCAGTAGACGGGAATGGTAACCACTTCTGAGTACTCTCTATCTGGGAAACCTTGGAAAGGATTGTCATAAGTGAGAACTCACGTTGTGGTGCATGATGATGATTAAACCATTGCTGATGTGCTGCATCAATTTTTTAAAAAAATTAAAAACTCTTATCTTTGACTAATTTTAAAGGGCTGGTTGAGAAGCTGCCTGCTATTGAATCCAATACATAGTGATGGTTTCAGCTGCAGGCAGTTTCTCAACTGGCTTTTTAGAGAAGGAAAAGATGGGATGCAGGAGCAATTTCCGTGCGACCATTCCAGAGCAGCCCACACTAGTTAGCTCCCTGCCAGTCATGTAGCCGCACCATGTGTCTCTCTTTCTTTTCTGCTGTCTAGAGTAGACCAGAAATCTGGGAAATGCTAGAAGATGCTTAGATTCATTGCTGAATTGTGATGGAACAGCATTTCCACACAGGTAACAAAAGGTCTTTCTCTGGCCTCAAATAACTACAGACGCAAAAGAGACAGTTGAAGACATTCATCAGTCATTCCTATCCATTTTCAGAAATAATGTCACCATCCAATGGCTTAGAAATCTCCATTTAAAAGGGGGGAAAAAGCTTGAGTGTTTCAGGAAGTTAAATCCAGCAGCCAGTCCAATATTGTGACTTGAATCCAACTGATAGGTTCAGCTAGAGCAGACTCATTTACACTCAGGACTGCCTGTAGAGATGGTTCATCCTAGTTCTTTTAGTTCCACAACAGATGTTCAGCAGTTGGGTGCCCCACTCCCTTCAGTGGGCATCCACTCAGAGGCATTGTCCCAGCTTCCCTACACTGCCTCCTCGGGGCACTGTCTCTGGGTGGGCACCCACCAGTGGGGGCAGGGCACCGAACCATCAAACACCTATTGTGGCAGTAAACGAATCGGGTCGAACTGCCAAACAGAAATGCCTGATGAGTGAGCAATTGATTGAATGGGTCTACTCAAGTGCAGACTAGAAATGGATTCTGATTTTTCATGGACATCTGGTTTATAAACAGTCATGGGTGTAAGCTATGAATTCCCCGGAACTTTTGTATGTTGCATCACACTGCACTAGAGAGACCATTTTATAGCCCAGCAGCAATTGTGGAGTAGCTAGGACACTGAAGCTGCTTCAGTAGAACTTCAATTATATCCTTTATGTGATTATACTGATAAACATTGAACACCGTTAAAATGTTCAGTTTTGATGATGTAATGGATATTTCCAAATGGGGTGCCCTTTCTAGATATGCTGCACTATGGCTCTCATTATGCTTTGACAGCTTTACCAATAATCATGCTGGCTTAAGATTATGGGAATAGTGGTCCGAGACACCAGGGAGGCACTGGGTTAGGAACAGTTCATCAAAGACTGCTATAGTTTGTCTGAGCAGCTGTTCAGCTGCTGCAAAGATCAGCATTTCTGAAAGAGGAGCTTTTGCTGTTTTGATGGGAGGGCACACACAGTTCTCACACAGAACAGCCTCCACTTCCTTCCTGATTTACATGAGCTTCAAGTTCTAGGACTCATCTCAGAGAGTACATAGTGCTTGTGGCTACTGGTGTAAGTGTGGAAAGAGCAGCAGAAAAGAAAGTAACTTATATCCATTTTTACCACTTATTTCTAGAATCGTTAATGTCATTAACTGTTAAGCACAATTATGATGAGCTAATTGAATATGCTGGGCAGTAAGGAGTCCCAAGGCGAAGATGAAAGTGCTCTTCTTACCCAGGAGGTCAATTATTAGGTAACACTTACTGACGAGCAGTTTAGAGTCATTAACTGTGTTAGATAACTTTTCTGAAGGTGTCTGCATGAAGCATAGGGCTGCTAGTCAATAGCAATATATATGGAAAGGAAAAACTCAGTGAAAGTATTTGTATACTTACTGTTTTCAGCTTTTAAATACTGTTTTAATGATGTAAGCCACCTTGGAGAAAGGCAGAATAGAAATATGTTAAATAAATAAATGTTTATTGAAAGAGGGCTGTGCTTGCATACGTGTGTATGTGGGCATCATCAGACTTGACATACTTGAACTCGTTCAGCTAATGTACTAGCTATGTACAGCTTTCTGTTACATGTAGGCAATAAAATGAGGTTTATTGGGTCCTCACCAGATTGCCATGCCTGTTCACATTCTTCACAGGTGGTTTCTTTTCTGAGATTAAGTCACCGTGAGGATTCAAGCAATAATCTTTGCAGAGTTCTGACCAAGAGCACTCAATGGGGGGAGTGTTCAGGTGCATCTGTTCAGACCTTGTGTAGAATTCTAGTTTGGGGATGCGTTGAAGTGCTGGTGCAAGCTGGCTGATCGCTCCTATTATAGACAGGGATAGCTGAACAAGTGACACATCTTCTAGCTCTGGTTTGTTTAGGTTGAGGATAGGATGGTTCTCTATATGTTGCTGGACTGCATTTCCCATCATCTCTAACTGGATAGAACTGATAGGAGTTCCTATTACCTCGAGAGCCACAGTTTTCCCACCCCTGGCTTAGTGTAACATCCAAACCTGGCATTTCTGGCTTGTCATTCTCCCAACAAGCCAGAGAACTAACCCACAGTTTGTTCTAGGATTATCCCTCTACCTTGTCAGGGGAGAGACAAGCCAGAAGATTGGATCCTGCCAGTTTTAACCATCACCAAGCCAGCATTCTGGAGAATTTGCTTTGTCATTTCTGGTCTGCAGAGTTTACAAAACAAAGTAGTACGAGTAGTAATGAGTGCTTGATTTCCCCCTCTTCTTGTATCTCAACTTCATCAAATGGGAGCATAAATTTATAAGAGCATTTTAAGGATGGCGGGATGCAAGGAAAAAGGAGTTAGAGAATATTATCAAGTGTGGGGATGCGTCACTGGAGACCCAGACAAAGATCATCCATACTCTTGCTTTTCCAGTCACCATGTATGAGTATGAAAGTTGGACAATTAAGAAAGCTGACAAGAAAAAAATGATTCATTCGACATGTGGTGCTGGAAGAGAGCTTTGTGGATACTTTGGATTGCCAGAAAGATGAACCAGTGGGCCCTAGAGCAACGCAAGCCTGAACTATCTCTGGAGTAAAGAATGTTGAAACTGAAGCTGTCATACTTTGAGCACATCATGAGAAGGCAGGATTCTCTGGAACAGACACTAATGCTGGAAAAGGTGGAAGGCAGCAGGAAAAGAGGAAGACCAAATACAAGATGGATTGACTCCCTAAAGAAAGCCAGATGCTGGAGTTTGCAAGAACTGAGCAGGGGGGCTGTTGAAGACATGTTGAAGATCTCTCATTTATAGGGACACTATGAGTTGGAGGTCACTTGATGGCACACAACAACAATGACAACAATAAAACAATGTTATGCAAGAATTAGTCTACCTTAACAATTGTGTGGTTCATTTAATAGCTTCTTTATATGACAAGATCAGAGATGTCTGGTTTTGTTGTTATTTTGCACCCTCATTCCTCAGAGTGGATATATAGTGTTGGCAGATGAAGGGAGGAACTGTTTAATTTTGCACTACTATTCTCTTGCCATTTGCTGCACACATTGTCCAAACCTTTTGTCTTCACTTTGGACTTTACTGAAGTTTTTTTGTATTGAATAATTCAAATTACATAATATGGGATGACCGACAATTGTCTACAGCAGGTATGATGCTTGCTGCTCTTTCCGGTTCACCCAAGTCTTAGAAACTGGCAGAAGCCCACAGTAATATAATGTGGATATTACTCTGAATGGATCCATTGCCTGTATCTTAACCTGGAGCATCAATGTGCATTTAATCCCAGTGACAGGACTGGACAAACTTGAGGCACACGGAGTCTGCCTTTTTTTTTTTTTTTAAGATATGCAAAGATATCAACTAGAGCCAGATGTAAAAGACAAACATACTCCTCACTTACAAAAGTTATAGATAATGGACTTACCTATAATCAGTCTCTCTCTCTGTCTGTCCCCTCTTAATGAAGATACAATTATGTTATAATTCCAAAGTAAGTAGAGACTAATACTATAAATGTTTTCCATATGGGATATAATGAGTAACATTTTTTTAGTTACTTTCTTAATTGTCTTTTTAGGCATTGCTAGAGATGTCTGGAATGACTCCCTCCCCCCCCCCCCCCCATTTTATGCCAGTCTCTTGCCAATTCTAAAGGCATTTTTAGGTTATATTGTTTTTAAAGGAAGCATAGGATAACATGTAAAAATATCAAATTAAGAAAATTTTGGTTTATTTACTGTATTAATGTAACTAATTACCGATGGAGGAGGGGGCTTTAGAATGAGGAGACACTCATTAGGCCCATAAGGAAGAAACCTAATTTGGCGGCGGATGAAATTGGCAATTATAGGCCCGTCGCCAACGTTTCATTCATTAGCAAAGTGGTGGAGAGGGTGGTGGCCGATCAGCTTCAGGCTCATTTGGATGAAACAAATGCCCTGGATCCGTTCCAGTCGGGTTTCAGGCCGCGCCATGGTATGGAAACGGCATTGGTCGCCCTGTATGATGACCTACTGAGGGAGGCTGACAGGGGTAAAACGTCTCTGTTGGTCCTCCTTGATATCTCAGCCGCCTTTGATACCGTCGACCACGGTATCCTCCTGAGGAGGCTCTCCGAGTTGGGAATTGGTGGCCTGGCGTTTGCCTGGCTCCGATCCTTCTTGGAGGACCGTCCTCAGAGAGTACGGTCTCTGATTCTATTTTTGTCTTTTCAATTATTCCCATCTTGGTATCGATTTAATTTAATTGTTTAAAATTATGATGTTTTAATGATTTTTATGATATTTACTGTTTAATGATGTTTTTATAATATTTGTAAGCCGCCCCGAGTAGACTTTGTCTAGGGGGGCAGGGTAAAAATCCAATAAATAAATAAATAAAATAAATACAGCTTGGGGAGAGGGTCTCGGCCCCGTGGAGCCTCAATTGTGGGGTTCCGCAGGGCTCGATTATCTCCCCAATGCTGTTTAATATCTACATGAGGCCGCTGGGTGGGGTCATCAGGGGGTGTGGGGCATCGTGCCATCAGTACGCTGATGACACTCAGCTCTACATCTCCTTCTCTCCAACTGCAGTGGATGCCGTTCCATCCCTTCAGCGCTGCTTGGAGGCTGTACTGCAATGGATGCAGGAAAATGGGCTGAGGTTGAACCCGGACAAGACGGAGGTTCTGAGGGTGGGTGGCCCCACCATCAGCGGTCTAGGAAACTCCCTCTCATTTGGGGGGGTGACTCTCACCGCGAAGAGTGAGGTTCGCAGCTTGGGGATCCATCTGGACCTGGCACTCACCATGGAAACTCAGGTGGCGTCAGTGGTTCGTTCCGCCTATTTCCATCTTTGGCGGATTGCCCAGCTGCGTCCCTATCTTGATGTTGGGACGCTCACCACTTTGGTACATGCGCTTGTAATCTCGAGATTAGACCACTGTAATGCGCTCTACGTGGGGCTACCTTTGAGGTTGATGCGGAAGCTTCAAATGGTGTAGAATGCGGCGGCCAGACTCCTTAGTGGGGTGAGAAAATATTATCATATCTCTCCCACTCTGGCCGCTTTGCATTGGCTGCCTGTGCGGTTCCGCGTTGATTTCAAAGTTCTAATGCTTACGTACAAAGCCCTAAACGGTTTAGGGCCTCGATATCTGGCGGAACGCCTACTCCCACCTCAATCTACCCGTACCACTCGATCTAGCCAGGAGGTGAGGTTGAGGAGCCTAACATTGAGGGAGGCCCAGAAGGAAAAAACAAGAAACCGGGCCTTCTCGGCAGTGGCTCCTCGCCTTTGGAATAACTTCCCTCCTGAGATCCGCAAGGCCCCTTCGCTGGGCATTTTTAAAAACCAATTGAAAACCTGGCTGTTTAGGCAGGCCTTCCCTCCAGCCACTACTTGATTTATTTTTTCTTTTCTCTTCTCCATCTTGAACAATTGACCATTGATGTTGTATATCGTTGTTATATTTTAAATTGTTTTATTTTATATGTTGTCAGCCGCCCAGAGTAGTCAATTGACTAGATGGGCGGGATATAAATACAATCAATCAATCAATCAATCAATCAATCAATCAATCAATCAATCAATCAATCAATCAATCAATCACATAACAAATTCCTTTTTAAAAAATACCTTTCCAAGCTATGAAAAATCAGTTCAGGAATTGGTTTTCGGTACTGTAACTGAGCTCAGAACTCTGTTACATAAAAACCCAAGCTCTCTTCCAGGAGCCATGGGGTGGTTGTTGTTAGCCAGGTTGGAAGCAGAAACTGTTGCTCGTCTTTTTTAAACGAACCAATAGATACCAATAGATCCCTGTTTTATCTTCCTCTAACTCAGCTCTATAATAAGTTACCACTGGGTAAGACTCCACATGCATGAGTGTTACAGGTGAATGGCAGAGCATCTTGCCATGGTGAAGTAGCTCCTGTTACAAGAAACTGCTTTGTGTTCTGGACACTGTGCGCATATTCATTATTATAATATACTTCTGTATTTATTTTAAATTGTGAATGTTGAACGAAAGAAAAAATGGCAATGGTGTTAAGCTAATTTCTTTTTAAAACAGTTCCATGGAAAATAAATTTCCTGTCATTTTTGGGGAAAATATCCATCTAAAAAGCCCTTGTTTTTAAACACTGTTATGGTGGGCTTTATTAAAAGATGTTAATACATTCTTAGCAGGAAGTAAAAGACTCCCCCCCCCCCCCCATGAATGGTCTTATGCTTTAGAGCTGAAGTGCTAATTAGAAAATACATGGGTGTTGTTCATTATCCTTTTGAAATGGAATGACACTAGGCTTTCACACTCGGTTGCAACTGAAAGGTCTGTGTGCTGTGTTGCTAAGTGCCTTTTATACTCTTTTTTTCCTGCCTTGAGTATGAATAGGTAATGGGAAGAAGCAGGTTTGTTTCATGATCTTTTATCACTTTGAAAAGGATTTGTAGTGGTAAGGAGGATAGTTGAATTGATGGTGGGCTGTCATTCTTTCCATGCTTATCAGATGGACTTATAATACACTGGGAATGTTGTGTAGTCAGTAGCAAATGGTCCCCAAGCCATAGGGACATGGGCACATGACAGTCACACCTCAAATTTCAGTTGGCATGTGGGTTCTGGGTCAGACCATCACAGCTATTGGGAACATTTGGTTAAAAAGGGGGTGGATGGGTTAGGAATGTGGTTATTCCTTTTAGTTAGCAAAGTAGAAGATAGAAAAACCTTTTTGACACCGTGGACCAGTTTAGCGTGCATGTGGGGGGGGGCTGTGCATGCGTGTAAGCGTGTGGGAGTATGTCTGTGCGTGCGGGGGGCATGCATGGGGGTGTCCGTGTCTGTGTGGATGTCCGTGCGTGTGTGCATGGTGTGTGTGTGTGCATCTGTGCATGGGTGTGTGTGTGTGTGTGTGTCTATGCATGCATGGGGGCCGTGCATGGGGGGGCGGGAGATCTGTCTTCACAACCTGGTCCTGCCAAGGCCACAGACCGTTACCGGGCCACGGACCGGGGGTTGGGGACCCCTGATCTATATCTACAGTCAGAAGAAAAAAAGGGGGTGGAGCCTCCAGCATGCAAGGGACTCTGCATGCCTGCTGCTTGAAGAATGGTCAGAGACAGAAGAAGGCTATCAAGAAAACAATGGAAACCAGCCAGCCAGCCAGCCAGCCAAACAAACAAACAAACAAACAAACAAACAAACAAACAGGAAGAGAGGGTGGGGGTTTCCCTCAAACGCCAGAGGCGGAAAAGAAGTTTACTTATCAAATTAGTGGCAAAGGAGAATCATATTAGGCCTCTCTCCCACTGATACCCAGTGTTACTGCACGCAAGATTGATATTATCCTAACAACAGCTCCATAATTTTGAGAAGTGTAAGGCTGAAATCACACTCTCATTTTTCTTAAAGCTAGAAACAGTCCATTTTGGGACTATGACTTACAGAATTCTCTGGCTAGCACACGGATGGCGAAGCTGGCCAGGGGATTCTCTGAGTTTATAGTCCCTCCCCGCAAACTTTTACAAGCTCTGATCTTCTGGTATTCTAGTGATCCTGCTGGAATCTTCCCCAGGTCATCATTATCCGCAGTCACAGCTCATGGTTTTTCCCACTTACCATGTCCCTCCCCCTCACACACATGCATCCCTGTTGTGTGCTAAAAGACACTCCCTCAGATGCTGATCCATGCTTACCTGTGACCAGTCTTAGGTGCCAGCCTATCATGATGTAAAAAGTCAGCCCTATCCAGCCATCACTGAGATATATATTATTCACAATTTTAGTGTTCAGCCTGAAGAGGAGAGGTTCCTGCTAGCATGTAGGTTCTACACACAAGCATGTGCACTGGGTTCTCATTCACACATAAAGCCTAATTATAAATAAACTTGTCTTCAGAACAGTCACTGAAAGGACAAAGGTTGCAGGGACAATGAGAACAGGGCTAAGTGCTCCCTTTAAGCATGTTCGCCATGGCAGCATTAGTAACATGTGTAGGGCTTCTGACAGTGTGTAACCCTCTTTCCTCCATTATCTGCCTATCTATTGCAAAAGTGTTTTTTTTTCCATCACCCTCACACTCCCTCTGTGTATCAGTGGAAGAAGGATGGGTGAAGGACTAAAATCAACATTTGGAAGAAGTGTACTAATTCCAAGATGACTGCAGTAGTCCCATAGGACTACTGGTAGCTTTTACATACCCACAGTCAGGCTGACTTGGTAGCTCAGTGGGTTAGGTATCTGGTTGCAGAGCCAGAGGCCAATTTCTCACTGAGCTTCCCAGGACAAGAGCCAACCTGTGTGGCCTTGGGCAAACTGTATAGTCCCAGAGCACCCCCAGAAGAAGGGACTGGTAAACCACTTCTGAGTACTCTCTACATGGAAAACTCTGAAAAAGGTTGCTATAAATCAAAATTGACTTGATGGCACATGATTATTATAATTATTATTGTATTTCAAACTCTATTTTAAAGTTCCACCTGTTTTTAGAAGTGGTGCAGCAAAACTAGACATAGTGTTAATTATATCTTTGCCTGTAATTAACTTTTTTTAAAAAAATGCATTTAATGTAATGCCTTGTTTGGGCAGAGGTGACCAACTATGCCAGCTGGGGGATTCTGGGAGCTGTAATCCAGAAATTTTCTTTCCAAACTCTGGATGTTCCCAACATAATCCTCTGAAGTAACATTAAATGAAGACAGGCAAATATCTTTTACTTTAAGCAAAAGAGTAGTTAGCTTTGAAGAAAAACTAACTTTCCTTTTGCCTTTTCTCTTTCATGTATTAGCAAAGCAATAGCTCCACCTATTGACAATTAATGTAGTTCAATGCCCTTTAGTGTCATGCAATTAACATTGCATCTCACACAGCAGTTGCAGTTAGTTCAGTGGCTCTGAGGGAGAGTATTAAGTAAGATGCCCTGAACCTTGGTGGACATTCTGTTCTCATCCCATATGACAGCACACAGATCTATCACAAATTAGCCCTGCTGCCAATCATCTTCAGATTTCCATAGTTGCCAACACAGATGGGTGCTATTCAATACTGAATGCTTGCTCAAATATTTTCCTGAAGCAGAAAACTATTTTATTCACAAGTGAAGCCATTGTTCTATCTGTGGAATAAAACACAAGTGAAAAGAATGGTGACAAACTGGAAAAACAAAGTAAATTTTTTGTTGTTGTTTAGTCGTTAAGTCGTGTCCGACTCTTCGTGACCCCAAGGTAAATACACATAGGCATTATCCTAGCATCATCATAATTTATCCATATACAGAGTGCCTGGAAATATTCTTGGAAAGAAAATGAATAAGCTGGGATCCACAACTTTTGAAGTCTTGGACTCCACTTAGCAGAACTGAGAACAGTTACGATTAAGTCTCAGAGTCTTCCAGCCATCATGGTCAATGGTTATGAAGGATGAGGGGGAATTCTAGGAGTTATAGTCCAAAAGATTTACTTTTCCGAGCTCTCGTAGTGAACTTTGCTGATCCCTCAGCTTGGTCTGAGTTTTAGATGGCTAAGAAATGTAAGTGATCGCCATATTTCAAAAGCGTTTTGAAACATGAGAACATGAACAGAACTGTGTTGAATCAGACTGGTGGTCCTACCAGTCAAGCATTCTCTTGGGGGCAGCCGGCTTTCTCTATGAAGCCCATATGTGGGTTATGAAGGGCAATACCCCTTTCCCATCAGTGCTAGAACCTATTGTTCCTCTTAGTTGCTTGTATTCAGTGGCATGTTGTTTTTGAATCTGGTGGTTCACCACAGCTCTTCTGAGCAAGAGAAGGGCGAGAGCTCAGTCCTACAGTTGGGGCAAAGAGCTCTGTCCTGCTTTGTTCCTTTTTTGGGGGAAGAGGTAGCGAAAATTGCAGATATGTGCTCTCTGATCTGTGTTGCAGTTGTAACTGCAAACTGTAAAGGGTTAATTCCCCCATCCTTCTGATATGGTCCTGATCCAAATCAGGTTCTCCCCACTGTGTACTTACACTTTGGGAACAACTCGTTGGATGTTTGTCTCACTGTTCGTGCCATGTTTCCCACTATTTTTTTCAATATTTATTTCATTGACTTCACAATGTTAGAGCTGGTTGCAAGCAGGTCTGATCTTTTGGCATCAGCATGTGGTATATATTGTTCAACTGGAAGGGCTTGTTTTTTATATAGATAGCATTTCCATTCATATTATTTTGTCTTGCTTTTGGATTGTATGATTGCCTAAATTGGTCTTTCAGGGCCATTGTTGGGCATATCAAAATGACATCATTGGTGGTGCACAGAGTGGGTCCTGATGTGGGAATGAACACTACTCTTTTTACCAGCCTTTTGATTGCACTGGTAAGGACTAGAACTGCCATGCAACTTGTAAAGCACATTTTTCAACATACTTTTTTCTCCTAGGTTAGCACCATAGCACTACACTGATATAGCAGTAATTTAAATGCTTCTGTGTCTTTTTAGTTAAGCCTTATTTCACCTAGTTCTGTTCAATGGAAGGCTTGGATTTGTAGTTTAGTATGTTACTTAGAATTGTCTGCTAGAAAGCGCTAATCTACTTCCCTGAGCTACAACAGCTGCTAAATTTGTGTTAAATTTGAATATATATATATATTTTTAAAAAAGCCCTGGACACAGAACGCCTAATCCCCATTTGGATTCAGCAGCTAATTGTCCGTCTTGGGTTTCTTCAGAAAAAATAGTTTATATTCAGACTTCAGACTACCTCTCCTTGCAAAAAGAGTATTTGGTGAAGCATCTTCCTTTCCTTTCAGTAGCTTTATTTCCCAAGAGGTTGTCAGAGTCATTGGTGGTGGTGTTAGGGAATCACATTTCCAATTTTTAAAAAAGTATTAACAGTGAGCCAGTGTAACCTAAACATCATATGTGCAGACCAAGGTATTGGGATTCACACTGAGTGAACTAACAACCACTAAACTAGATGTTTAAAGATGTCTCTGGGATTGATAGTCATTTGACAGAATCTTTTACAGAACCGGGTAGAGACACGAGCAGTCCCATAATCCTTTCCTGTGCCCTGCAGCTTAGCCACCCCTAGACATTTCCTTGTTGTTGTTGTTGTTGTTGTTGTTGTTGTTTACTGTCAAGTCACCTCAAACATATGGTGACCCTATGAATGAGAATGTGTCCTGTCCTCAACAAATAAGCTCAGCTCTTGTAAACTCAAGTTTTAAGGGAGTCAGTCCATCTTGTATTTGGTCTTCCTCTTTTCCTGCTGCCTTCCACCTTTCCTAGCATTAGTGTCTGTTCCAGAGAATCCTGCCTTCTCAGGATGTGCTCAAAATAGGACAGTCTCAGTTGCGACATTTTTGCCTCCAGAGATACTTCAGGCTTGATTTGCTCTAGGGCTCACTTGTTCATCTTTCTGGCAGTCCAGAGTATTGGCAAAGCTGTCCTCTAGCACCATATTTCAAACAAATCAATTTTTTTTCTGTCAGCTTTTTTCACTGTCCTACTTTCATGTCAATACATGCTAATTGGGAATACAAGAGTATGGATGATTGTCTTGGTCTCCAATAACACTTGATGATCTTTTCTAATTTCTTCGTTGCTACCCTTCTGAATCTCAGCCTTCTTCTGATTTCTTGGCTGCAGTCTCTATTTGGATTGGCAATTGAACCAAGATATACAAAATATTTCACTATTTCAATTTCTTCATTGTCAGCATTAAAGTTCTATAGGTTTTTTTGTATTCATGATTTTCAGTCAGGGTGTCTCATTTCCTTCCTACTCAGAGACAAATTGTGGTCACTCTGGAGGCCTATTGAGCCCATGAAAATTCTTCTATGGGCATAGATTTCTTCATGGCAACTTTTAGAATTCTGGCTGGGGAAACTTCTGGCAAATTCTGGGGGTTACACAGAAATAAATCCCAAAGTCACACGTCTACTTTTCTATGATGCATTATAAAACAAAGCAGGCAGGAATGCAATATATGGAGGAGAAGAAAAACATGTTCCATCTTTCAGATTCTCCAGTTTAACCTTGAGAAAGACTTTTCCATCTAGCAGATGACATGGATATCAAGAATAACAGAAATGGGTTGTAATGTTCCGTGCAGTTTCTTAGTTGCTTCTGCTTGGCATTTCTTGATTGGTCCAGTTTTCTGCATGATTTAGGTACATTTCAAACAGAGCAAATAAGCTGCATTTTCTAATTTATATGGGCATTGATGTGTACGCAGCTTGCTAAATGCTGAAGCCTGTGCGGGAAATTATTATTGCATGCAACCATGCTTTTTCAAAAGTGGAGGTTCTCTAAAATATTGAGATCATTCTTGAATGTTTTTTCAGCACCAAAATTCCATTTAATAGATAGTAGAGATGTGGGTATTTGTTTACGAATACCGCCGCACAGGTGGACATAACAAGGGTCCATCCCCATGGGGCCGGATGGCCCACTCACCGTTCCGCCACTGCTGCAACCTCTGCGGAGCCTTCCAATGGCTCCGGAGATTGCAATCAGGTCGCCACTCCTGGCAGGAGGCGGAACAACAAGCCTCTCTGGTAGGTCGAAGAGTGGCTCGCTGAACGCGATCTCCAGAGCCATTGGAAGGCTCCACAGAGGTCACTGCAGCGGTGGAACGTTGAGTGGACCGTCCGGCCCCATGGGGATGGACCCTCATTGTGTCCACCTGTGCGGGGTTATTACTATTCATATACAAATACCCCCATCTCTAATGGATAGTCTTCCTGGTGCTTAGTTTGACCCAATTGGGTCATGAAGTCAACCATTCTGAACTCACCAATGGCTCTTGCATTGATTCAATTGCTTATTGAAACAAGTTATTAATGGGTTCTTTTAAAGGAGAAAGGTGGGATAAAAGTATTTTAAATAAATAAACTTCAACCCAGTCAGTTTCTTTGCCCAGTAATGATCAGTCCTTGTTATGAGAGAAGGGTAAGGGGAACGTGGTGCTGAAATCCATCCCTCCTAGTGTCCTAATCTGATCTTCTATGCTTACGGTTCCTCATATAAGCCCATCTCCTTATTCATGATACTCATTTGGTGGTTTCCCAGGTTTCGTACAGGTTTGTCACCATTTCACAATATTTCTCCTAAAGCTTAGGTATCAACAGGAAGAGTGTAAAGCTAAATGCTGGTACTTGTTCCCAACCTTCAGAAACACCCACTGTTGGAATGCACCTTTCAGTACTTCTTTGATGTTGAATCCCACCCTTGGATTGAAAGAGGTTCTCTGCCTTTGATTTGGAGAAAGTTGGACACTTAAGCCAGAGATCCAAACATCTGCTTATCAAAGAACTGATCATGGAAGCAGTTCAATCTAGATACTTTGTTTTTGAATAGCTGAGCCATCTGCCATATACCAAACATCTTCTGAAAATAGCCTCAATTTTAGTAGCATGTTGCTGTGTAGTGCAAAGAGAGATCAGGCTGTTGCTTCTGGGGTAGGAGGCAATACTTTTGCACTCCTGTGGAACCAAACCATGATGGTTTAGACCCAGAATGTAGTCTTCAAGTAACAGAATTGCTTGGTGTCCTTGCAATTGCCTGGGGAAGGATAAACAGAAGTGGATAAACTCAGAATTCCCTTCTTGCCTCCTAGAAGAGGTAATTTTCTTGTGTAAAAAATCTGTAGGCTGCATGATCAAACTTCTCTGTTGTTGCTAATTTGTGTTCTGTGTTCTGTTCCTAGTAGCATTTTTTCCCCTCACAGTTCTAGCAGTCAGCTAGTAGTGTTTTGGAAATGTTTACATAGTGAATGGGAAATTTGATTTCAATCAGAGATATAACTTGAGAGCTCTTTTTTGGTCATTTAAATGCATTTCTCTTTGCATGTAACCATGTAATGGCTGGAATCCTGCTGTGTAACTATGCGTACATAATTCAACATTATGTAAGTGGTCATGCTAACTGTTTCAAGGTGGAAGGACATCTGTCTTCCTTAGTAAGGTCTCTATATTTCGTATCCTCTATTAAACACTTCTGTAGGTTCAGTCAGTCAAATTGGAAATTAGGTGGCCGATTATGTGACTGAATTCTGCAATCCTTGTTGTCTGGGTAGAATGCCTGACACATTTACACAGGCATAATGCTACACTATGCCTAGACGTACTGGATTCCAGCATTTGCATATGTAGGTTAAAGCCAGTGATCCCTCCCAGCTGTAGTAAGTACTAATTTTAAAGTGAGCCCAAAATCTATTTCTGGCATGCGGCCTTCATGAACAATCCTACTGAATTTATTATTCTACTTACATAAAATAAACTTCCCCCTTGGAATGATTTTATTTCTTATAATGCCTCCTTTTGTCACAGCAGGAGTGGTATATTTTTGCTCTCAAATAAAGTTAGTTCACAAATTAGCTAGCTATTTTTAGCTGAAAGTTACATTTTTAAAAAAACAACACAAAAGCATTGTTAAAATGTGCGCTATACAACCAGTACACCCCACCTGCAGTTCTTCTTGTGGGGATGAGACGGGTAGATATATATCTTGCTTCATTTAATGCATGGGAGGAGCAACAACAGAAATAGATCACTTTTGGCCATGGAGAAAAATGCACTGGGTCTCATTAGTGACAACTGGAAGCTTTTCTGCTGAGTGATTTTGCTGTATAAGCAGGAGCTTCAGCTAGAATTGGATTGGCACTCACAGCAAGCTGTGCTCATTAGCTCAAGCTCCCTTCCCTCTTTGGAAGAAGGGAACGAAAGCCAACCTGCTTATTCTCTGTTTCATATTCATGATGCTTCCCTCTCTTATGGCTGACTGACAGCTTTGGTAGATGTCCAACGCCTTCACATCCAGTGGGCGACCTCAATTCACCCACCGCTTGCTCCCTGCTGTCAGCCGTGCCTATTGTGAATGTCCATTATTCACGCAGCCTATATTGTGTTATGATGAATTGTCCTCTTGGGGATTTCAGAACATCTTAATCCCAGACTGAAAAGAACTCGGTGCAATAAATAATCGACAAGTGCCTTTTAGAAATATGAGTAGATGAGCAAATGTGGGTTTTTGACACTTTGCACCAAATGAAAAGTGCCGTATCCTGGAACAGCTTCCATCTCCCATTTTAATTTGTATTGGATACCTTTCTGCTGAGATGTCACTTGATATGAAAGGATGAAGGACTCACGGCGATTTTTATTTCCCTGCTTTATTAAACCAGTCTGTGATTTTTTTTTATTTTCTCAGAGCTATTGCTAACAAACCAACTCATCTGCCAGAACCAGAGACACTTTCTTGTCAAGGAAAACAGCTCAGGCCAGGCAACGAAGGCAAACATGCATAAGCTGAAAATGCAGAAAATGGTGGACAGAATGCAGACACACCCACGTCATGTGGAAAAAATACAGCCACTGCCCACTGAGCAGGGTCAGTGAGAACAATAATTAGCGTATACTACATAGACAATCTGTCACATCACTCTCAGCTCCCAAGACGTGCCACAGGCACAGCCAGGGGAGGCCCCACAGTATTGTCAAGGCCCACTTTAGCCAAAGTATTTACTTGTTGGCTTGTTTTTTAATTTTATTTTATTTTATCCCCCAATAAGGGGGCCCAAGGCAACTCACAATATTAAAAGAATAGGATTTAAAAAATAATATGTTAAGCATAAAAAAATTAAATTATACACTAATTAAAATACAATTGAATAATTAAAAGCAGGAAAACATTTAAAACTATCTTTAAAATGGCATTCAGGGACTCAATCATGATTGTTAAAAGCCTGCCTGAAAAGATGGGTCTTCGGGACAAAAAAAAGGGGGGAGGGGCCATCCTGATCTCCCAAGGGAAAGCGTTCCATAACCTGGGAGCTGCCCCAGAGAAGGCCCTCTCTTGTGTCCTCGTTAACTGTGCTTGCACTGGCAATGGGACTCAGGAGGGTCTCCTCTGATGATCTTGAACACCGAGAAGGCTTTGTATTCTTCTATCCCACTTTCCCTACAGTGAGCTCAAGGTGGCATACATGGCTCTTCTCACTTTCTCTTCACGACAATCCTGTGAGATAGGTCTTGGTGAGAGAATGTCACTGGCTCAAGTCAGCTTCAGAGACAAGTGGGGACCTGAACCTGAGTCTCCCTAGTCCAACACTTGAACTGTTACACCACACTAGCCTTCATTTTCTCCCCCAATGGAAGAACTTCAGTTATTATTATTTTTAGTTGTGCCTCTTTGAACTCTCCAGGCAGACTGGCTGGGAGATTTGGGGAGTTAAATAATAAAAAAAGTAACTTCCTTTAGCTCTGCAGAAGATACACCAGGGTGCAGCACTAATAAAGAAGGGCATGGTTGTATGTGTGGTGCTGTGCTTTCTCCATTTGGGAGACAGGATATTTGCATAGGATGCTCCCTTTGTGTGCAAAGCACCCCCTTTCCCTGGTTTATTCTCACCAGATTTCTCTCTTGCAACAAGTAAAATAAATGTGCACTCCCTTGAGAGATATAGCCAAATGCTGAGCATCTGGTCTTCCTAAGTGAGGTCTCTATACTGGTGGTGATGTGCTCTGGTGGGATGTTGAAGGTCTAGCTTGGAAAATTCCCAGAGACAAGGTGAGAGCTAAAAAGTAAACAGGCAAGATCAGTAAGGTTGAGCAGTTAGCCTCAATATTCTTTAACCCTATTTTTTTTGGTTTTCTTTCTTCTGTGTTCTGCACTAAACCTACTTTCTAGTTTAACCTGGAAAACTTCTAAAATTAATTTCCAAAGCAACTTGTCACATTGGCCCAAAGCTTGTCATGTTTTGCTCTTCAGAGTCCCGATGTGCTTCAGTGTAGATGCACATTGGTTAAATCCTGATTAAATCCTGCCGCAAGAAAGGAATTTGGATGCAACTGTGTGATCCCATCATGATTCCCTTTTGCAGTGCAATTTAATCAATGACTGGAGTTCAGAACAAATCAGTCACGTGTAAGAAGGGGAGGAAAAGCAAGGACTGCAAACTTCTGCAAACTGAGCATGCATGCACAGTGGTCTAAATAAAGTTGAGAAATAGAAACATGGCAGAATGGCCAGTTACTAATGCGTTTATGTTTCCATTGGGAGTCTGGATGGAACTCAGCATGAGACAACTCAATAAGCATAGCTTAATAAGAGTTAATAAGAACTCAATAAGAAAATTTACATTTCTGGTGATGCAAACTATGCTTACTACAAACTGAACCCTGAAAACACAAGGATATATTGATGAACGGTGAAATTGCCTTTTAAAAAGTGCCACATTTACATACAAGCTCTCTAAAAAAAAAAAAAAAAAAAGTTGCAGATTGTCATGTCAAAGTTGTCCTTTCCCAAGGGTAAGTCTTAAGGTTTGATCCTGCACGTGGGTGTTTTCTCACACATTTAAAGTCCTGGCCACTGTGTCAAACCTTGCTGGAAAGGCACTTTTCCCCCCCAATCCCCCAAACTGTCACCCTCTGCCTTAATTAAGTGACAAGCCTGTCTTTCTTGAAATAAAAAGTGGTAGGTGTCTCTTGTCACACTTCACATCTGAGGCTCATAGACTGACAATGTAAAGTCAGAATGTCATCTGGCACCATCCTGTCATTCTAATTTAGACAGCTGGAGGAACTGTTGGGAGACTGTCTGCTGTATAGCAATTCAAGGGGAGAGCAGATCATCCTCAGTCATAAGAGGCTGGAAATTTTTTAGTTCTTTTGCCTCTTAAGGAGGTACACCGTCTACCCGTCCATGCTAATAAAAGACTGCTTTGTAGTTATTCATCTATTGCTTTTGTTTGTATCCCACCTTTCCTCCACTGAGGCCAAGGTGGTCTGCATGTTCTCTTACTCCTCATGTTCCTTCTCACAACAGTCCTGTGATACAGGTCAGGAGAAGGGAAATGTGACTGGTCTGAGCTCACCCACTGAATTTCATGGGCGAGTGGGCATTTGAACCTAGGCCTCCTGAGTCCTAGTCCAACACTCCAACGACCACACCATTGTAGGTGGCTCACATTATATTGCTTATTTTCTTTTGCAAATGGCAGACTGCCATAGAGTTTTTATCAAGTTGGGTCTCCAGATGTTGTTGGATGGCATCCTCTCCTTACTTCTCAGCAACAGACACGTTGACTGGGGATGAAAGGAACCGTAGTCTTAACAACATCTTGGGGTCCAAATTTGGGACATCTGAATTAATTTTTTTTTAAAGAATAGGAACAAAATATGAAAAATCAACAATAAAACACTCCTCCTCCACGAAAAAGAGAAAGGAACAGGTTCAGAACTAGCACAGATCGTTGTGTTCTATATGGGCAGCTAAGCTTTGATGCTTTCTCTGAGTTAGAAGGTGGTGATATTTTTATGTGCAGAGAAATGTGAGACATCCTAATTAAACACCTTTTGCTGGAAATCAACATTAATAAATCCAGGCTGTTGAGCGTCATTATCAAAGCTTTAAACCCCAGAGGCTAACATTGCAAAACCCTTTTATAGAACTAATAGCTCATCAGAAATCCTCCCCCCCCCCCATGTTACTAAACTTTTGCTACTCAGATGAGATTATGATAGTGCATGTGTATGAAACAGAAGAGGGAAAACTGGGAAAAATATTAATTTTAGGCATGAAACCAAAGAAGTACTTGACAGGGTTCGACATAGTTATTTGTTTTGAACTACAACCTCCAGAATCACCAGTCAGCATAGCTATTATTTATTTATTTATTACCCTGCCTTTCTCCTTAAGAAGAACCCAAGGCGGGTTACATAATTAAAATACATTATTTAAAGCTAAAAACAACAAGTATACAAATACTAAAAAGGATCAAACTAACACCACACTCAAGACAGTAAACAAAAAGCAATACCAAAAACACATTCAAAGTGGTAAGGCACAACCATCCATTTAAAATTCCCACTTAGGCAGACAGTCACTGAGGGAAAGCTTTCATGAAGAGAAAGATCTTCACATGCTTGCAGAAGGACAGCAAAGATTAAGCCAGGGAGGCCTTCTGTGAGAGGGAGGTCCAAAGTCTGGGAGAAGCAACAGAGAAAGCCCTCTCCCTTATCCCCCAAAACATACCTGGGACCACAAGTCTCTTTTTAAATGCCATAGTGCAAAAAGTAGCTTGCCAAACTCAGGTTTTGGATTCTATAAGCAAGAAAGGAGAGCTAATTGGTAAATTGGGTTTGACTTATTGTGAGATAACACAAGGTGTAGTACAGCATGCTGGGTGAACTATTGTGGTATACCTTTGAAACACAAAGCACCTCCTTCTACAATTACGTTTGTTGGGGGATGGAGTGCGGTTGCCCTGCCCTGCCCTCTGCTCTGCTGTAATTATGCCACTGCCATGTATTGCTAAATGAAGGGTCCTGCAAAGTTTGAGAATCAGTCCTTGAATAAACCATAAGCTAAATTGTAACAAGGTTTTTAGACCTTTATGAACTACTTGCATTGTCGTAGGACAAGTCTGAGGAGGAAGTCTGGAGAGAGGGCAAGTCCCTTGGGATAATTGCATTCAAGCTTCACATTAGGGATGGGGAATCTTTGGCCCTCAAGATAGAATCAGTTACCTTGAGAGGTGGTGAGTGCTCCAACACTGGAGGTATTCAAGAGAAATTTAGACAACCACTTGGCAGATATTCCTTGATTTGTATTCCTGCATTGAGCAGGGGGTTGGGTTTGATGGCCTTATCGGCTCCTTCCAGCTTCATTGTTCTATGGTTCTATGATTCTATGTTTTAGATTTCAACTCTTAGAAAACTCAGCTGGGATGACCAATGGTAGAGATTGTGGGAGGTGCAGTTCAAAACATCTGGAGGACCAGAGTCCCTCACCTTTCCTTAGAAAATAGTTTGCAGGTTCTGGAGAGAGTAATTCTCCAAGTCTGTACCCTTTGTTTATTTCAGTTAAATTTAATTCTGAGGTTTTTCACTATGTTTATGAAGATGCAAGGCAAGCGGTGGGATGCCTTGGAACTTAAGGTAAAGTTAGGATGGTTAGGCTAGAAATACATGCATGGAAACTTCAAGTTGCTATTCTAAATACAATGTCAGCAATTAAATTTGGAGAAAGTTAATGAAGTTTAATCCTTATTAGATTGCCATACTTTCTGTGTCTGTGATGGAGAGCCAAAATATGCTATTGTTCTGCTCAGTAATTAATCTCTTTTGTGCCATAGAAGGACCCTTTTATACTAAAACAATCTATTCCTCGTACGCACAGTTACACATCTGCAGACATTCAGAAAAAGATAGCTAATTGGTAAACCTGATTTTTTATTATTATGGGGAGACAGCCTTAAAATCTTGATACAGAAATGAAGCACAAGGTATTGTTGACTGTTATCTAATAAATCAAGCTGGATTGCAACGTGGGCTGTAATTTGCCAGCTGTGGAACTCTCTGTCTGCACTCTCAGAAATTAAACATTGTGCAAGTCTTTTTTTATTTTTTATTTTGTTTTGTTGGCTGCCTCTGAATTTGTTTGGCGTCTTAAACAATCCGCACAACATGGCTTTGATATATTACAAGGCAATGTCGCTTGATTGGTATCTAGTCTGCTTCTGTATATGGCAATCATTTCTCACCTAGTTACAATTTCTGCAGAATTGTTTACCTTTGAGAAGAGTGGGGATAGCCAAAGAGCAAATCTGTTCAAAAGAGACTGCAGCCATGTTCAAATGAGGAAGCATTGCTTTGATATCAACAAAGAGACGGTGTCTTTTTGATTTGGAAAAAATAAATAAATCCCAAGCTGTTCCCAAGACGACTGACATTGGTAAAAGCACTGAAAATCAGACAAATATGTACTGTAGTTGGAGAATAAATATAGTATCAGTCAGTATAAACTGGATGCCAAATTCAATGTTGTAATACTTCACCATTTTATATTATGTAGACAAAAAAAAAAAATCAAACAACCTTCAATCTGGTTTTGAATCTGTTATCTGGTGTTCCAGATAATCTGCTGGCTGGTCAGTGGTTTAGGGACCTGGCTGTGGAGCCGGAGATTAGGAGTTCAATTCCCCACTGTGCCTCCTGTTAGTAGAGCCAGCCTGTGTGGCCTTGGGCAAGCTGCACAGTCCCAAGGCACCCCCAGAAGGAATGATAAACCACTTCTGAGTATTCTCTATCTGAAAAGGGTCACCGTAAATCAGAATTGACTCGACAACACATGATGATGATGATACTAGATCATCAGTGAGCAACAGGATCAATACTGTTAAGCAAAGGTGTTTTCATGTCTTGAAATCAAAGTTTTCCAAGTCTGCTTGCTTCATGCAGAATTCTGCATTTGGCTGTTGAATTCTGGAGTAACACTTCCATGAGGGAAACACCTTTTAGCTTAGAAACATGGCAAGTAAAAGTGGAGGTATGCTAGAATTATATGAAATAATTAGTGGTATGGAGAATTGGACAGGGAGAGAATTTTCACCCATAAAACCTTGAAGCTCAAAGCCATCCAGTGAGGTCAAAGGGCAGGAGATTCAAGACAAAAATAATACCTGAAGAAGTACATTATGGAGCCATTCCAAAGTGTAATGGCCATCACTTTAGATGACTTTAAAGGTTAAGAAAGACAAATCGGTGGGGGGGGGGGGGGAGGACTGTCAATAGCTTCCAGTAACTGTTGATTGCCTCCAACATCAGATGCCATATGCCTTTATATGTCTGTCACTGAGGAACAGAAATGAGATGATGTTATTAAACTTGTGTCCTCTTCATGCCAGAGGCATCTTGTTAGTCACATTTAGAGATGAGCATGAACCTCAGTTAGGAGGTTCGTGCCAGTTCATTTGCATGGCACCACAGATGCCGTGCATTCCCTTCCCCTGCCTTCCCGCCCAATGACCCACTCACCAGTTGGAGCATGCTCCTCTCCTCCTCCTCTTTGTCTGTTTGACCAGTCCCCAGCAGGAACGTGGGTTTGCCTGTCTGCCTCAGAGGTGGGGCAGGGAAGCCTGTGCTCCTGCTGGAGACTGGTTGAACAGCTGAAGAGAAGGAGAGGAGCACACACCAGTGAGTGAGGGATCCAGCCGGGGAGGCAGGGGAAGGGAATGCACAATGCTGTGGTGCTGTGCCTATGAACTGGGAGAAACCTCTGAACTGAGGTTCATTCCCATCTTTAGTCACAGCAGGAAAAGAATACTAGATGAGACAGGGCTTTAGTCTGATCCAGCAGGGCCCTTCCTGTGTTCTTTTGATGGAACTGCTTGCCCTGTGGATTGAGTCCTGGAAAATGAGGTTGCGAGGCAGCTAGAGTTGGGTAACATGAAGTGCTGGGCTGAGAGCTTGGAGATATAAGATAGAAAAAGAGTGGCATAGCTAGCAATTTAGAACTTTGTATAGAAGCATCTCCTGATTCTGGTTCATCTCTGCTGCTGGCATTCTTCATGTTGTCTAGTTTGCTTGTTTTTAATGTTCTGTAGTTCAATGATGCAGTGCAAGCATGGAGTAGCTGCAGTGATTGCAGCAAAGAAGATGCAGTGCAACTCCAAGAAATGAACATTAACAGCTATCGTAGAATGCTAAAATAAGAACAATAGTGGTAGAATGGAGACAACTCATCATAATCCTGGTTTCCATGCTCATCTGTCTAAACAGAGCTTCCTCTTTACCCTCTTATCCTCCTTTAGGTGGCACTCAGTGATAGCTTTACTTACTGAATAGGAAGGCTGAGCTAGCTAATGAAAAGCAAATATATATTTATAGGTGAACTCATTTAGTGGATGCGAGTGAAAGCTGGTGTGCAATTAATAGGGCACAAGTGAGGGTGTTTTTCGTTTGACTCTAAAGATAGCCACTAAATATTTCTAATTTCTTCATAGGTGGAGTGGTATTATCTCTCAGGCTTCACGTCCATTATGCAGTGCAAAGGAGATAATGCTGTCCTTTCTTCTAGGACTGTTTGGTTCATGCGTCAACATTTGTGGTGCTTTTAAAATGTTTTAACTGCTTTATTTTAGAAACAAAGCAAACGAATACATGTGTCACATTAATGGGGATTATTATTTATTATTAATTGTTCCACAAATTGTTCCTCACATTGAATCTTTCTGAGAAAACAGATCTGTTCTTCTCTTTTAAAGAAGAGGAATAGAATAAATGTGACACTTGCGGGGGTGCGGGGAGAAGAAGAAAAAGAATTCTGGAAATGGGCATGATAAATTGTATGTTAAGAGAAGTAACAGTTTCCCTCAACTAGGTAAGCAATTTTTGCAAGAGTTTACTGCTGGCTGTCAAGACAGATTTGTGAGACTATTTCTTATTCTCTTTCTGCCTCTTTCCCTCCATGCATTAGCCATAGCTTTCTCTTATCTTCCCCTCACATCTGAAACATTTTGCCATACTATCAGGTTGTCATACGATTGCACAGTTCCATCAAACTTCCAATTTCTGCAACTTCTGACAAGCAGGGGAGGAGAAGTAACAGACCATTGGACACTAACTTAAATTGATGACCTATTTTGAATCCCTGTGTTGCAAGCCTCTAAGCAGATGGTTTAAATTAATGCAGGGTTTTCAGTTTAGTGGCAAGTGCCCAGATGCTGGCAACTGAATTTTTAACTGGTTTCTTGGGGCCATAGTTCATCTATGAATGCAGAGTTCAGCCCTACTTCAGTGTTTTAGGAGAGGAGATCCGTAACCAGTGAAGTTTGTTCTTTTCTAAACTTTTCAGTTATTCATAAAACAATAGCAATAAAGTAGTATATTGATGCTTAGAAGGGACTGAGGTTTGGGAGACCCGGGCCCACTCTGTCATGAAGTTCACTTGGTAGCCTTGGGCCAGTTACGTACCGTCAGCCTAACTTACTTCACAGCCTTGCTGTTTCATCCAAGAGATTATGGATATAGACACAATATCATGTAAAACAGAGAAGGAGATAATGTTTGGGTGGCTTGGAGCCATTTCCATGATCAGAGCAGCTACAAGGCGTGCAGTATTGGCACAAGACTGGCTGGGATTGTCTCTGTAGCTAAATCCAGTTGTGAGGCTCAGCTAGAGTAGACCTCCCTGAATCAGTGGGAACCTGATGAGTTGACACCTACATCAGTGTCATCGATGCCATGGGTTTACTCTAGCTGGAACCATTAATTGGACTTAGGCTTATGGAGAAAAGTTCACATGCACCTGATTATAGGAAGAAAAAAAACCCTAAAAAATAAAAATAAAATAAAGATGGCTTTATTTTATTTTTGCTTAAATTGGCACTCCTCTTTGGCAGTTCCTCATCCCTGCAGGGAGTAGCAAACCTACATTTTGGGGGCCCTGAACCTTGAACTGTTATGGGGTCCCTTCGCAACTGGCAGTGAGGTCTGGGTAACTGCTATCATCTTCTTCAATGGGGTTGTTCCATGTCAGATCACCACATTGTTTAAAAATTTGGACTAAAGTTGCTTCTAGGGCACCTCTAGGATTGAGGGCCCTGAAGCTTAAGCTTCATTAATTTCATAGTACCTATCAAAGACTGTATTCTTCAGCCCCTGCAGGCAAGACTGAGGTAAACAAGGATTTACATCCTGTTTGAGGATGTACGTATGTAGAATAAGTGGGGAGATCTTAACTGCCACGCCCGCTCCAGTTATGAATCGCCTGTGGTGCCTACATAGGCTGCAATCCTGTAGGATATACCTGACCTTAATCTCATTGGGTTTGCTTCTGAAGAGAGATGTGTAAGACCACATTACTTGTTAGTAATCCTATATTACTCATTTGGTCAGAACAATTTGCAACAGAAACAGCATGGTTCATTTTGGTAAGAAAAATTATCTTACTTATCTAGAGGTAGATGTGATAGAAAATATCCTGTTCACTGGAAATAGAACTGGTACACACACACACACACACACACACACACACACACACACACTTCAAATACTCTAGGAGAAAAATCATGTAGGATAATATGATAAAAAATATCAGATAGAATTAATCTACTGAATTGCAACAAAATATTACAAAGAGGTAAGACTGTGTCAGCACTTCCATTCAGTATTGCAGATGTGTGCGTAAGAGAGAAAGCGAGACTCTCTTTTTTTGCCGATAACTTGCAACAGTTAGTTAATGCCAGTTGTGTGATTTTATGGGTCAGTGGGTTAGCCCAATTTAAATTCCTTCGAGATTGATGAAAAGACTTCAATGGATATAAAAGTATATATTGAAACAAAACAGCTTCTTGTGTGCTTGCCATTAATTATTTAGCTCCAGAAAAAATATTACCTATCAAAGACTGTATTCTTCAGCAACTCTCTTTCAGTACTCTTAGCCAGTGCGGATTAGAATCTTCCCCTCAGTGCCAACATTGAAAGCCTCCATTTGCCTGCTCTGCCACTGAATGTGTCAGGCTATTTAAAGATTGTTTCATATTTACATTACCACTTGCCTGTAGATGAGAGATTGGGAACCTGTGGACCCTGAGATACTAGACAGCATTCCCATCTGTGCCCGCCAGCACAGCCCATGTTCAGGTGGGGTTTGTGGTCAAGCACCATCTGGTCTCTGACCTCGGATTCTCTTGCAAAGAACAAGAGAAGAGTAAGAGTAGATTCAGTCTTCCTCAGTTTGTTTCTTTGTTTAATTTTATGGTTCACTAGTACCATGGACCACCCAGCCCAAAATAGCTTCTGGGGTGCGGGTTGTGGCCTGGGAAGTCTTCTGCACACAAGAGGACAGCCATCATGTTGTTGGCTTTATGGTGTCTTCCTCCCAGGTTGCTTTGCTCCTAGGAAGGATGGCTCCTGGAGTTCTGGATGAAGCCAGCCAATGAGGAAGAGGTTGGCTGTACTGGGAAGGATCAGGACTTCCTTGGCAGACCAGAAGGTGGACGTTTCCATGCCAGTCAACCAGGGAAGTAGAGGCTCCTGGCTTGAGACCTGACAGTCTCCTCTTCATCATTGCCCACACACTGTTTCTTGGAGATACAGTTATTGTACAAATAGTTGTACAGGTTCTGGGGGGAAGAAGGGAACTGTTTATTTGTATGGCGTCATTGGTTGCTGTGAGATGGTGGTTTTGTGCATTAGAAGCATATCCCAAGTGAGGGAGATGGGCAATCGGCCCTATCTCAGGTGAAGAGGTCCCCTCTAGTGGGGATCAGGGAGTGGGGAACTGACAAGGGTGATACCGAGAGTGTACTTTTGCTCAAAACACAAGAAGGGGCTTTGTGGTTCTACTTCAGCTAACATCCAAACTTTACTGCTGAATCTCCAATAGTTATCTTAAAAGGATTGCTATCACTGCACTGAAAGCAATGTAATTATTATATACGGCTTTGACCAGGGTGGAAGCCCATGAGATCTGTCCAAAGCCCTAGTGCTGTATCTCTCTTCTTCCCCGCATTTCAGTTTTTTTCTGAAAAAAGGTCCCTTTGGACTTTTTTATTCCTCCGGCCCAGTACTTGCTCCCACTCATGTGGAACTACTGCACCTTATTTAGAAGTCTGGGAATATTGATTTTGCAATTACATTCATCCAATTACTACAGTTGAGAGAACAGTAGTCTCAGCCTCTTTTGCATCATGGCATATCATTACCCAAGCCTATTTTTTCTTAATATTGATTACAAGACATATTGCTGTGTGATATAATGAAAGAAAAACATGACAGAAGCCTAGTGGGCAACAGGTGAAGTACGTACTTCATAGCTGGAGAGGAAAGGCTCTTACAGTTGCAGTTTATATGACACAATTCATAAGAAAGTCTACCAAATGCAGTGCTAAAAGTGAATTATCAGTGGCCTCAACTGTGGCTTGGAAGGAACTAATTTTGAGATGTAACCAACTCAGGTATTTAAGGCTGAAAGTCCATAGTGTTCAAACAAACATGTCCATTTGTAGCCACTATGATTTTGGAGATTTTTTCGGGACAGATCCATAGTTTAAAATTTTCATAGGAGACTATTTGGCTTGTAGCCAGAGGAAGGAAATGTGTTGCTGAAGTTTATCTGGCATGCTTTATGTTCAAGCTCCACTAAAAGCTAGTTAAAGTGGAGTTCTGGGGGAACCAATTTCAAGAAATAACCCATTTTTTAAAGTTGTAAAATCAGTATTGCTAAAGTTTATGTTTCTAATTCTTACCTTTCAGAGATCTTTTAGGATGAACAAAAAGGCTTTCTTAATTATCCATAAACTTATCCATATACATAGGCTTATCTTTTTGTTTTTAGGACCTATGCTTTTAACAGCAGTTAAAGATCGATCGATCGAACGATTAATTCAGTCAAACGGGGATTTTGCAAATTTCATTGTAAGAAGGCTGACAGAGTATAAATAACAGCCTTACATCCAACCATTTCAGGAATAGCTAATGTCTAAGATATCTTCTTTTGCGTATAGCTGAAAATGTAAAGGGTGTGCTAAAGATTTATACCATATAAAAACAATTATTAGATAATTGTGATTAATGACGTTCAGCCTGTTGCTGTTTCAGTGTACACTTCCGGTACAATTCTTTTTTTAAAATGGTGATGGGGAAGAGGAGAGGACACATACTTGTCCTGCTGAAATTACACATTGAAGGCTTCCTAGAAAACTAATGTAAAACAAAATGAGTCAGAGGCATTCATATACCTTAGTAGAGCTTGTGACAAAGACAACATGATTATTTAAGCATTTTGGTCTTAGTGGAATGGCTTTTAGTCCTAATGTGGCTGGTTACATGCTGTGGATACTCAGAATGTTTTGTGAGTGTAACGTCATCTACCATGAAATGAGATTCTAGGAAATGTGGCGCCACTGTCACAGTTAATGTTGTATTGTGCAGTGTTTTCTTCATGTATGTAATGGGTTTCTAATGGTTCCACACTATTAGAAAAAAATGTAATTTGTTTTCCCAGACAATTTAATGCTCTACTACTTAGTTCTCTATTTCACTCTAATTGTTCCTTGCACTACTGCTTGCCCGTAAGATTGCTGCAAGTGCATTACCAGATATTTACTCAACCTGGGACCTACGTTGCTACATGCTGAGATAGCATAAGAAAGAATCCAGCCCTGAGCTTGTGCATACTGTAGGATCTCCACTGGATCAAACAAGGAGCATCATCAGGTGGAGAACTAATTTGCCCTCCTGCTTGTATTTCTGGCAAATGTGATGTAAACAGCTAGCTCTGTGCAGCTTGATCTAATATGCACAATAATATAGGAAGGCTTGGGGGAAAGGGAAGATTGTCAGAGAATGCCATCTCCTTTTAAAAGTTAGAAGGGCAGATGTGTTCCATGTAGAATGGAGTGCAGTATGTTGCACAATCTTTGATGGGTGCCCTTGATTTTTAAACCACTGGACTTAACTTCACAAAATTTCTAGATCAGTTTTCCCTAATCTGGTCTCTCCAGAGGTTGTTTGACTCCCATTGTCTCTTGCTATTGGTCATATTTATTTATATAATTTACATATGTCCCTTGTTTGATCATGGCAGACTAGAGCAACTAACCATCTATATCTAAACATAAAACTTAACTTCTTGTTGTTGTTTAGTCGTTAAGTCGTGTCCGACTCTTCGTGACCCCATGGACCAGAGCACGCCAGGCCCTCCTGTCTTTCACTGCCTCCCGGAGTTTGGTCAAATTCATGTTGGTAGCTTCGATGACACTGTCCAACCATCCAACCAAAACTTAACTACAACAGTAAAATATGTGTGTGTGCGTGTGTGTTTGTGTGTGTGAACACATTATTACTTTACGTAGCATCAAGGGGATGCTAACTGGTGAGCCAATTATGAGCAAACATTCAACCAACCAACCAAACATAAAAACTTTATATTTATAAAATGACAGTAAGCGGGGGAAAGTTCAGAGTTTTTATGTTTGTTTGTTTGCCTCAAACAAGCAATGTTTGCACACCATTGCTCACCAGTTAGCATTCCCATGTTACTATGTAAGTAAATATTGGGAATATTATACAGAGGAATCTCCATTGCCTTAAAATTATGTCCCTGCTTTATGGTGCATTTTATAAACACATTGTTCTGAGAAGCCCCTCCTTTTAACATTCAGCTCACTGAATAAATTTGACCCTTTCTGCTGTTAACATGTGTTTTCCTATATCATAGTTAATTTCAATTGAAACCTGGTAAAGAATTTTTGGATATCTCAGTGGTTTAGGTATCTGGTTGTGAGTTCCAATTCCCCACTGTGTCTCCTTGACAGAGACTGGACTTGATGATTCATAGGGGCTCTTCCAGCTTCTGCAGTTCTAAATTTATGATGATGATGATGCCATTGCCTCTGTGTGTGTGTGTGTGTGTGTGTGTGTGTGTGTGTGTGTGTGTGTGTCCGTGCGCGCACACGTGCATTATCAATAGAGTAAATAAATTAAATGAATCAGTCAACCAGTAAATCTTTAATGTGCCATTTCTGTATTGTTTCTGGTGTGCTTTAACGTTCCTCTAACTTCTCCAGGCATTACTTGTATGACAAGTTCCTTCGAATCCAGCTCTTCTCATATGTTGGTTTTTTTCCCCCGTCTTGCAGATGGAGGTTCAATGACTCTGTTTTCACACAGTATGATAACCTTCTGAAGTATTAAGAGGCTCTCAGAATATAGATGTTTCAGTTACTTGAAGAGGAAGAGTGGTGCAAACCCCAAAAGCTCTGGTCTTATTGTTCTGGATACCATTGTGCTGCCTTTTTATTTTTTAATTATTTTTTTAAGGGCTATCACACAAACTCTCAGAATTGTGTGCTGGCTAAGAAGAGATAACGATATGACCCCTCCCCACAAAAAATAATATAATAATCATAATAATACAAGGGAAGGTTTGAAGATGAATAAGCTTTCTTGGGAGCTGCTCTTTCAAGATCAGATAAAGTTTCTCCCTGTTTCTTTCCTTCTGATGGCAGTACGTCAAAAACCTTTTCACAGATTAGTAACACACACTTGGGATGCTCGGGCCAGACCTTTCAACGCATAGCCAGCTTTCAGACTGACGGATGATACGGCCTTTTGGGGTGATCTTTCATATCTCTATAAAATGAACAGAACAGTTCAGAGGGCACACAAAGGAAATATTATAAGTTACATGCCTCTCCTCTTTCTGTTCCTTGCATTTTGTGGTAGATTTTTTTTTACACCAAATAAGGAATGGCAACTCCACCAGCAAGCTTAATAGAACTGTGACACCAGCCAGGCTTTCTTTGTCCCTTCTCTTTCTTCGTGTGAGAACCAGAACTGGCTTAAGGGCAGAGGCAGGATTTTAAAATTGTTTCCGCATTGGTAACTGCTGCCTCATTGAAGTGAAGGTTGCTGGAGGAACCTAGATAATAGTGATTAGGTATGTGTGTGCATACAGAAATGATGGCATGGAGGCGCCCTAATACTTGCAATAATTTTAAAGCTTACTGTTGATAAATAATTTCCTGATGTGAGGTAAACATAACAGCACCAGCAGTCACCATGGTAAACAGTACTAACACAGTATTTGTATAGCACTATCCAGGATTGTCTCTGAGATACCGTTTCACTGTCCTTTCGGTCCTCTTATTAGTGGACCATCAACTGTTTGACTAATGAAAAGGCTGAGACCCTCTTTAGATGATTACAGGAAACAAGGAGGGGAAACGTATGCCTGCAATCTGTCACGACTCCTGATCCCCATTTAGGCATTTGTGGGCACCCTCGTGACCTCCATAGTCAAGGGGTTTGGTCAAAGGGTCCCTTTAAGGTTGTCATGACTGCACAGGAAAGCAACTTATGCTGCAACTATGTAACTTTAATTGTACAACTAATTACAACTAGGCTCCTTTGCCTTGAGCTTCAGCTTCAATAAGGGTACCCTCCAATCCTTATAGTCCAGGAAGGGAACCTCTACCGGCTCTGGGGTGCCAAGACACTCCTCTCTACTGATCTCCTCCATGCCATTTCCTCCTCTTTATATCCCTGGCTGCATACTGTATATGCACTTTCCTACTGGACTCATCCCCATGTGTGTCCCCTTCACTCACAGCCACTCCCTTGGGTCTCTGCCCACTGGGGTAAAGCCCCAACACCATACTCCACTGATGGGAAACATGTGGGTTGGCATCAGTAACTTTTCACATCTAGACATTAATGTCGCTGAAACTGGACTGGGATCTGCATTGATGTCTCTAGAAAGCCAACATGAATCTAGTTGCGCATTCAACTCTTACCTTTGTTCAGTATGGAAGGAGGAGGAGGAAAAAAGACATTTATATCTGGGCATCTCTTTCATTAACTTGTGCAAGGTTCCTTTTATCAGCTTTGCTGTTGCCTGCTTTAACAGGTGATATCAGCAAGGTGGAGAAGAACTGGTAAGGGAGTATAACCTAGGAGAGTTGATCAGTGGTGTAGTGTAGTTAGGGGTTGCAGGGTGAAAACCACGGAACTCTCTGAGCAGCAGAGCAGCAGAGATTATGACGCCATATGCAACCGTCTTAGGCTTCTCTGTTTCCTCTGCATTTAGCTGCAGTCCTTGTGGTAGCTGGGAGAGAAATGGATCAGCAGAGCAACAGTATATTTTTGTAAGCCGTCTCTGCTGTAATTGGAAGTATTTGAGGTTGATTGTTCTTGAATGGGTGATTAAGAGCCATTTCCTGGAATCTATTGGTGGTTATGTAAGGTCTGTATCAGTTGCCATGGCTAATTGTGGCTAATTGAGGAGGTGCTGGCATGTATCACAGTTGCACAGTCAGGCCCATGACCCGACGTGCAAGAAAGTTGTATCCCAGCAATTAGCTGCTACAGGTTTTGGAAAACTTATGTGAATGCCTGTAGTGTTGTGGTTATTAACTTTATGAAAGAAAAAGCTCCTAATTTGTTTATAGGGTATGATCCCACTGCCTGCGTTTTTGGGTTCTCCTTTTGGTGGAGTGGCTATGGAGATTTGCATGATAAGTGGCTGCACTTCCAAATTTGCCACTACTATATGCTGTTGGAGTTCAGTAGTGTTCAAGATGGGCAATCCTGAAAGTCTACATGTACCGCATGGGCCAGATTGTTCTGTGCTATCTGAAGACCCAAATGGATGCAGGTTTATTTATTTATTTATATTATTTATTTACATTATTTATATGCCACCTTTCTCCTCATAGGGGACCCAAGGCGGCTCACAACAAATGAACAATAGGTTTTAAAACACTATATAAATATATTTTAAAAACAATTAAACATATATTAAGATTTAAAAATGAAGTTTAAAATAAATTAAAAAACACATAAAAATCTGTAAATTAAAAGCCAGCATTCCTGAGATAACTGACTGCTTAAAAGCCTGAAGAGGTAGGTCTTTGCTTGATGATGGAAGGACAAGAGGGAGGGGTCCAATCTCGCTTCTTAGGGCAATGCATTGCAAAGCCTGGGAGCAGTGACTGAGAAGGCCCTCTCTCATGTCCTCACCAAATGAGCTTGGGAAAGTGGTGGAACAGAGAGAAAGGCCTCCTCAGAAGACCATAAAAGCCAAGAAGGGGTGACACAACCCTACAAATAATCTGGACCCAATGTATATAGGGCTTTATAGGTAATAACCAGCACTTTGAATTGGGCCTGGAAACAGACTGGTAGCCATGAAGCTGGTGGAATAAGAGAGTTACATGCTCCCTATAACCAGTGCCAGTCAGCAGTATGGTTAAATTCAGTAGCTTAACAAATGGAGTATCTTCAGTGGCTTTGCTGTCAATTTGGAACTTGTCTTGTGAGCAAGCAGCAGGTCTTAGAGCAAAGCCAAAAATGAAGCATTGTGAAGATTTTCTGTATTCTTGGGGAGCGGGGTGCTATAATAGAGAAAAGCAAATGATCGATCAGTCAGGGTCCTGGTTTCCCTTACTTCATGTCTAGACAGTGTTTCTCAATGTATTGTACTCGTGGAAATATCTTTAAGGGCTATAAACTTGGGTAAACCATAACTGTAGGTTCCAGAATCCTCCAGCAGGTTGGAAGGGCATTCCATATCGATCAACTCAAGAAAACCACAGTCTTGTGCATTTCTGTTAGCCTCAGACTACACATTTCAGCTTTCTTACAATTGATGGAAAAGCAGGATCATTGGCAGATACAGGAATAAGTAGTTTTTAAAAGATACTTTTTGGATTATTACTTCTGGAATCCACAGGCAGCACAACTAGAAATTCCAAGGATTTAAAACAAAAATTAGAAGTAATTTTTCCTAGCTGTGGGGGACATCATCTCCTGGAAGTTTTAGCCTTTGTGAACTCCAGCCTGTAGCTTATCTGTCAATCAAAGATATGTGGAAAATTGTGGGAGAACACACAGTAGTTAGGTAATACAACAGAGCAGAATTATGTTTAAGTGAAACATTTGCATTGTCATTCTAGTCTCGTACCCTCAGCAGCAAAGTGTGGTTGCTGCAGTGGTGTGTTTGTGAGTTGTCATGCTTTCATACAGATGAATTATATTTGTCTGAGTGCATTGAAAAGGTGTCTGCACAGGTGGGAAGTTGCTGGTGTAGTGTACATGAGATATTAAGTCCTTGTGGAATTAATATTTCTATCTGATTCTTACAGACTTGTAAAAGACATTCCTTCAGCCTGAGGTTTGCACAATGCATCCTAATAACCACTTAATGGTTATTGCATTCCAGCCACAAAATGATTACAGCATAAAGTGATGACTTACACATCAAAAAGCTAACACAACAGACAGAACATTCATATTGTCTGGCTCAGAAAGTCTCAGGCAGAGTACTTTTCTGTGATGTCTGTTCCCTTCTCACATTTGGCTGCTAGTCATCAAATGATGCACGCAAATGTGTCAAACAGCCCAAAGATATTCTGCTTCTCCCTGTCTGCCCATGTTATCCTTCTCCCCTTTTCTCAAAATGCATTTCTTGTTGCTTATTTTCCTTGATTTTCTCAGTATTTTTTACTAGCTGTCATTGATGCATTGGGCGGGATCCTACTGCTTTTTAGTGTGTGCAGAAGCAAAATTGTGGAAGCGGCAGCAGCTAAGTGACAAGCTGCTGGTTGCACATTGGTCACGTGCTTGGTCCCTCATTTGCTTGTGCACACAATACTTTCTCCATTAGCTGCTGTGGCTTCCATATTTTTTTCTTTTGCCCATGGTAGAAAGCAGGATGCTGGCTATTTACTATGAGTGATGTAGTCATAGTGTGTTGATACCATTTGTGCTGCCCCAATGGCTACATCTGTTCCTTTCAACTTACATAGTTTTTCATGAAATTATTATAGAAAGGATTCCACCATGATGTATACCACTTTATGTAGTAGAACTGATCTCACCAACTTTGGTAATGTGAACAGCCCAGGAACACTGAAAATTGAAGATCTTCAGTGTTCCAAGCAAAATTGTTTATATATTAAATATTTTTACCTTGTGGCACAAGACCGTACCAACCAATTTTGAAACATGATAACAATAGAAACAGAAAGCACAACTATAATACTATAGTTACTTTACTATAATAGAGTTGAGTAATTTCCACTAGAACTGCCCAAAGAAAGGGAGAACACATGCAGAAAAGAGCAAACCTGTGCCGAAATCTTATTATTAGGGTGGTGAATCTATCTCACTTTCTGTCCACGTTTTTTCAAGTACAGTTTTTTTTCCTGGTCTACTTCTCTGACAATTAGGATTTTTCAAAGTCCCCATAAAAATTCAGAAACATGTTTGTGTGTGCATCTCCCCCATATACATATTTCACAAGCAGTTTTGCCTATTATATGCCTTTTTATATCTTATTGCCCTTAAATTTTTGTCCCAGTTTCCCCAGCAAGTATTCCAGTGCAGAGCTTTGATTGAGGGAACTCTATTGCAAAATTCAGAGAAGTGTGGAATCTGAACTGATCCTTGCATTTCAGTTTGTGTATTAAAATGTGTTCTTGTCCCTGCACTTGATTTGATGCTGAATTTGATTCTTAGGTGAACTGATGTTGCCATAGTACTTTTTAAAAGATATAGATCTAAGTAGTTTTGTTCATGTCTGGTAGAGTAATGTTGGTTTCCTTGAAGCTTCTTTCCTCCCCTGATACTTCAGATAGGTATGGTGGGATCAGTCATGAAAATCCTGACTCTTCTTGGTTCACTAATACTGGGACTGCACCAGAGGTCTAAAGTCTTCTCTCTGTTCTGTTTTCTCTAGCGCCTTGCAGAAGCAGCAGAGAAATTTCAGCAAGAACATCAGTGGCAGGATGAGTTTGCGGTAAGCATGGCTTTTTAATTTTTGCCCTCTTCCTCTTGTTGGTTCTTATTTTCTGGTTTCTCAGTTTGCCATATTTTTTTAATACTAATACAGGCTTCATCTTTCTTTCAAACTGGCTTCCTCAAAGATACATAGGAATAGAATGATGCTGAAAAAATGCAGAATAGTTTTGTTTTCTAACATACATGAGGATTGGCTGCAGAAACCATGCTACATGAAGGTGATGAAGTCAAATTAATATGGAACACATTTGTGACTTGGAAGGGAGCTCAGTTTTATTCAGGCATCAATCCAAGTAAAGATTCATTGTAAATTTATTATTAATTGTTTATTGTCCCCAATTTTCTCTAATTCAACACCAGATGCCTTGAGATATTATGTTTACATCAAGGTTGTGGAAATGCTGTTTTCTTTTGCTGCAAAATAAATATCTTTAGTAGTCAACACACACCGGGATACAAGCAGCAGCAGACAATACTAGTCAAGACATGCTTTCTGTGAACCTCTAAGGGACTTCTGTCATTCAGTTAGGAGGGGGTCCAAAATATTGCTGTAACCATTTGCTCAGAACTTCTGCTCTAAACTGTTTTATGATTGGGATGAATTTCTTCCATGACTTCATTTATGAGTAATATAATATTGCTGGGACTCCTCTATCTTTTCTGCTAAGAGAGAGGATTCATAAACTAGAATGGAAGAGAGGAAAAATACTGGAAGGTAGGAAGTATCACCGAAAGTGTACTGATAGGGATACATATCTTGTCATTAACATTTCTAGAAATGCAGAAATGGTACTGTCAGATGGAAAGATATTAATACATCACCTCATTCTCAGCTCCTATACGCAGCCTGCTGATATGTAGACTCCGAGGGGTCAGAGAAGCCCATAGATCCTTCCCACAGTAGACATTTCAGTTCCTAGAGAGTAGTTTTATTTGTATGTAATTCAGATATTTCATAGCACTTTAAAGTACATCCACTTTAAAGTATTCTTCCTTCTATCCTATTTGAAGGAACTCATTTGTATATCATTTGCTCTCAGAGGTTGCTTATTCAATTCTCCGCTGTGCCTCCTTGACAGGGACTGGGCTCGATAATCCATAGGGTCCCTTTCAGCTCTGTAGTTCTAAGATTATGATGATTTAGTCTTTCTGCCAGTAAGCATTTAAAAAAATGCTTGTGAGGAATGATACTAAAATATAAATTTAACATTATCCCATTACAGTGCTTATAGCTATTAAATGAAATCCTTATCTGTTTTTTCTATTACACTGCTCTTAAGGTCTGTATTTACATTTTCCCCATGTCCAAATGCACAGTTGCAAGATGGGGGATACATGGCTCAGCAATATTCTGTGCAAGAAGTATCTTGGAATTGTTGTAGAGCAGAAGCTGAATATGAGCCAATGGTGCAATGTGGCTGCAGTAAAGGTAAATGCTGCTTTAGGCTGCATTGATAGAAATATAGTCTCCAAATCCTGTGAAGTACTAGTTCCCCTCTATTTGATTGGCTAGACTTCATCATGAGTACTGTGTCCAGTTCTGGACACCAGACATTAAGAAGGATGCTAACAAATTGGAGGGCAAGAGGGATGATAAGGAGATTGGAAAGCAAGGCCTGTGAAGAAAGATTGAAAGAACTGGGCATGTTTTTAGCCCTGAGAAAAGAAGTCTGAGGGGAGATAAGATAGCACTTTTTCAATACATGAAAGATTGTCATACAGAGGAAGGGCAGGATCTGTTCTCAATCATCCCAGACTGCAGGACATGCAATGAGGCTCAAGTTTAAGGCAGCCAGATTTCGGTAGAAAATCTAGAAAAAACTCTCAACTATTAGAGCAGTACAGCAATGAGCCAGTTACCTTGGGAGGTGGTAAGCACTCCAACGCTGGAGGTATTTATGAGAAAATTAGACGACCTTTTGTCAGATCTGCTTTGATTTGGATTTCTGCATTGAGCAGAAGGTTGGACTCAATAGCTTTATAGGCCCTTTCAATGCCATTATTTTATTATTCTATTATTTCATCTGTTTTAGGTCTAAGAGATTATGCTATGATATGGGGTTTACATGGCCTAGTAGTACAGTTATATGAATCCAGCCACTGACTTTTGAACAGTTTCAAATGTTCAAAAATGTATTCTCTTTAGTAATTTCACCTTAGGTTAATTTTTGCTTTTCAGTAATACGACATGAAATATTGTTGTGAAGCAGCTGAGAGGGAGGGGGCACTTTCCCCTCCTACAGTGAAAAGAGGGGAGGACCAGTAGGCACAGCAATTGCATTGGTGTGTTGTCATGCATTGGGGTGGGGGGGGGAGCTGTTACAGAGAGCCCCACACCAAGGCAGATCTCTTTGCCAGATTCTGTGTGGCAAAGTACATGCTGCAGCAGCAGCAGTCAAGAGCAGGCTGAGCCATGTGGAGCAGCCTGATGTGTGGTGGCAGCAGTAATCTCACCTTCTGGGAGGCTCCAACAGTCTCCGCACCAGAGACCAAAACTGGGAGTGAAGGACGGCAGGCACATGAGTCCCACTGGGAGGCTTGCTATGCAGTTATGGTGGAGGGTTCCAAAGCAGCTAGGCATCTCACACCTCACTGATGGGCTTTGGCTGGATGCTCCCCAGGGGTTGAGGGAGCTCGCATGAGCTAGTCCCTCTTTGTTGTGGGTAGTGCAGGGAGAGGGGTTGTAGTGGTGAGCCCTACTGTGCACCTTTTGTGATTAGGTTCTCTAAAAGGGTGCTGTGAATCGTGTGATTCAGGTATGCAAGCAGAGAGAATCAGGAGGGGGACGGGCCCAAGGCTGTCTTCTCAATTTGTGCTGGCTGGGGCAATGCTGGCTGGGTATAGCCCTGCTCCAGGGCAAGGGACTCACCCGACCCAGTCAGGAGAGGGGCCTGGATGTTCTCCTTGCTCCTGTGCCTAGGTTTGATGCACTACCCCAGGGTCTCCCTCAGTTCAGGGATTTAAATAGTCAGCAAAGTTGTGGCCTGAGTTTGAACCTGTCTTCTCTGTCTCTCCTCTTTATTTACTGTTGGGGGGGACGGACTCATTTTCAATTTAATGAATCTAGTGAATGCAGTGACAATAAATAATGGAAGATGTGGGACAAAATAACAGGAATTAGTTGTCACTCCATACATAGTTAAAACTATGAAAGTTTCTACCAGAAGTTAGCACAGACAAGTTCATAAAGAAGTATATCTGTGTCTACAAATTCTGATGGCTGCATATTACTTCGGATCGTAAAGGAGGTATTCTCCTCAGTACCACTTGTGATGGAACCTAAGTAGGAGAGTGCTAATGTTTTTGTGCCCTACTGTGGGCTTCCCATAGGCATCTATTTGGCCACCAGTGGAACAGAATGCTGGACAAAGTCAATCTCTTGTTTGATCCACCGTGTTTCCCCATAATGCCACCTCAAGAGAAACTTACTTTGCTTTGAAATTAGCTTGAAGCAAAATTTCTTTGTTCATTTTACTTCTGTTGCAATATTCTGTGCAGGTATGGGGGTAGTTGTCCCATATACTTGATACTTTCATGTGGTTTCACTTACTTTTGCCCTTTATATTATATAAGAACAAAAAAGAATGGTTGGCTGGTACATTCTGTATGGGCAACTTGAAATTCATCCAGTTTCATTGCCATATTTTCCAAAACTGTCCTCAAAATATCATCTTTTATTAATGCCTTCAGTGAAAGAAACTCTGGAGTGAGAACACTGTATCAACATGTGCATCTTTTTTTTTTCCTGGCAGGAGAAACTGAGTTGTCATAAAAGCAGCTTGAAATGAAATTGGTGCCTTTCTCTTTTGAATTGGGATGAGGGAACAGTGTAGAATGTAATAACCTTGACATCAGGTTATGCAATTAAATTTTGAATAAACGTATTAAGCTTCTCATAATTTAATTTGTTCAATTTTAGCCAGAAATAATCTTTCATTTTTTCTGGCCTACTTCTGTTTTAGAAAATGCCTGTTCAAATTAGTTTGCACATGGATCCATCTGCTAAACTTACTTTCCAGTGTAATTCTTCTTGCTCTTAATGGCTGTTTTTAGAAATGGAAACAACACTGTAGAATGTCTTTCTTGCCATTGGTGTATTTGTCCTCTAGGTGAAATTGAAGGTTCTGTGAAGGTTCTTGCTGTTGTGATGGAGAAAGTTCTGTCTCCATTACTTTGAAAGTCCTTTCAGTACAATATGACTCACGGACAAAACCAATCCTTTTTGGGATGTACAGTTTCATTGCTCTGTGTGTGCGTGTTTGTGTGTGAGAGAAATAGCATTATTTGGGAGGTCTCCATAACTCAAGGGGGAACCATACAAGCCTATCACGTGGAGGTTTCAACTCTTTATTCGGGGAACCTTTTCCTACTTAACAGTATACACACAATCCTCTGTCTGAAGGGATGTCAGACAGCAATCATTGTTTGATGCCCTCTGTTTGAAAAGCCGTCTAGTCGAATTAGGACAATAAGGAATGGAAGCCTTGAAGTTGCCCATTTGCAGTTAGCACCCGGACAGCAGAATGAGCAGACTGATACGTCACCTACAAGTACTCTTGTCCCTACTATGGTGAGAGATAATATTAAATTATCTCTAAATTTGGACTTATATGTTAAAATTAGTACATGCAGGATGTTAATCAAATCATTATTTATCTTTTCCCTTCCCAGTTGCAATCACACCCCAAAATGTGCCCCATGAGCAGTATATAACAAACAAACAAACAAAATCTGGTAGTGGCAATAGGATTTTTTTCCTCTACAGTTTGTAGGCAACAGAAGGTAAGTCACAGTATGAGATATGCTGCAGTTCCCATCAAATATGTCCCCCTACTCCTTCGTATAAATGAAAGACAGAAGGCAAGACTGCGTGTTAAGAAATGAGCAAAAGTGCTGCCTGACCCTTAGAGCTGCATGACAGAGTACCAAAATACAGGCATACCCTGAACTTCATAAGCCTAAAAATGTTTCTTCACACAGAAGAGGGTGGGCAATTTCCAGGGTTCTAGGAGCTGGGAACACTCCCCTCCAGACCTCAGAGGGCTGTTGTGACCTGTGTGCCCACAAAAACCACCTGGTTGTTGTTGTTCCTTACAAAGGCTCCTTGGGCCCTCAGTGGCGTGCAGTTTCGTCATGCCACTCTTTAGGCCCAGGAAGGACATTTTTTTAAAAATGGAAGTCATTTAAGTCATTTCCCATTTTTTGGGGAAAAAAATAAAGACCTCTTGTTGGGCCCTAAGACACTGAAGAGATGTGATACAATTACCCATTGTGTCCCTTGGAAGTCATATGGTGAGTTTTATGTGGGGAAAAAAACCCATTAGGGATATCAGGAGTTCTGGGGGATCAGAGGTTCTGGAAGCTCACACTAGGACCCTCAGAGGCTTCCTGCAACCTCTGGGCCATCCTCTGTGCACCCATGATACTGAGTTTACAAAGTGCTATGCCTCTGACTGTGCCACTTCCAGCATTCCTCTTGGGATACTGTCTGTACAGTTAAAGTACTCTTTTGGGGAAGTGGCCGTCATCTGTTTTACAAAATGCATCTTGAAAATTCAGTTTTACATTCATTTTTAATGGCACCTACTGTGATGAAGTATTCATAGCTTTTTAATGCTTGCATCTTTAATTCAAGGCTGAAGTGAATGGGATAATTACTCAAAAAGGGTTGGCAAAATGGCAAAGAAATGGTAGAGACCTTGTTGACGGTATAGACATATTAAAAGGTGGTGGCTGTTATTAAGCACTGGGTCATGATAGAGCCCCCATCCTATTTTAATACAATGCCAATGAAAATGGAGTTTTATTTCCCCATATTATTAGATGTATATTATAGATGATCAGGAGCCATCCCGAGGACCTTCACAAATCATTTTAAAGGAACAGTACTTGAGACAATAGTTGGTAAATCAGAGTTTATTTAAAACTGAATTTCTCTTTTCTTCCCTTGTCTGATTATTTTTACTTTACATCAGGTATCTCCCATTTCCCCCCCGCATTGTATTACTGTATTATTCTACTAGTTCTGGTCCCTCTCCATCCCCTTTCTCCACACCATGTGCAATTTTATACACTTTGCTTTTATAATCTCTAGTCACCTTTTTTTCTCTATGAAATGGTTCCTGATTTTGTATCCTTCCCTCACAGGGAGTCGCTTCAGCCCCTTTATCATTTTGGTTGTCACTTTCTGTAACCTTTTCAAACACTTTAGTATTGTTTTTCATGTGGTGACCAGAACTATTGCAAATCTATTCATACCATAGTGTACAACAGCATTAAGCCGTTTTATTTTCAGTCCCTTCCTAATGAATTTATTTCCCAGCTACCACATACTAGGGTGACATTTTCATTGAACTATTTCCAGTAGTATCCCAAGTTCCTTTCCTGGTTAGTCACCACCTCAGTGTGCATCGCTTTGTGAATCCCTAGACAGAATGGGATTTCCTATTTTATGGCCCATTGCTAGAGATGGGGATATTCGTATCCATAAACAAATACAAATATCCCCGTCCCAACTGGACCTAAAGAGGGACCGGGCCATCCATTCATGTGTCCCAGCACCACAAAGGTCCTGCTCTTCCTGCCAATGGCACCCAGAGCTCCGCTGTCTTTCTGCTTGGCTGGCCACTCAGTAGCCATGTGGGGAGACTCATCCTCCTGCCCCCTTCCTGGAGTGGCCAGCCAAGCAGGAAGACAGCGGAGCTCCAGCGCCATTGGTGGGAAGAGTGGGACCTTTGTGGCACCAGGACATGTGAGTGGATGGTCCAGTCCCAGGGGCTGAACCCTCATTAGGTCCAGCTGGGACATTTGTATTCTGGAGCTCCTCACAGTACCTCTCTTTGGGGAGGGATTGAAGTTTCTACAAAGACAAAGGTGGGGATCCTCTTTCAGCCCATGGATTAATTTTAGTTTCAGAGTTATCTGTGAAGATTCTCAGTCATCCGGGTGAGGTTATATGGAAATTGAGTCATGGAAACTAGACTTCTTTCTTTTAAAGTTGAAACGTTTCACTACTCTTCCAAGTAGCTTCTTCAGTCTGAGGAGAGTTGGTAGGAGACCCCTGATATATCCTCCATGTTGGTTTCAATTCCCCCTGGTCTGAACAGGCTCATTAGATGGGCAAAGGATGAGGGGGGGTGTGAGTGAAAATCCCACTTCTGCAGTCCTTCTCCACCCATTGTCATGGGTTGTTAACAGTCATTAATGGTGGTCTTTCTGGTGGGTGTAGTCCTGATCTTTGCGGGGACGGATGAAAGAGCAGCATGATAAATAGGAGACAGATTGTTTCTAAGGCCTCCACTCCATGTTGAGTGAAGGATTTTCTATATGTACATGTATGACCTCCCTGACCCCTTTCTTAAACCACCTATCTTCTTGATCCAAAATGAGTACATCTTGGTCATCAAATGATTGTCCTTTGTCCTTCAAATGAAGGAACACTGCTGATTGTGATCCTGAGTTGTTGCTCCTCCTACGCTGGCCATTCTCCTGTTTAGTGGCTGCTTGGTTTCTCCAATGTAGAGCTCCAAACACTCCTCTTCGCATTGGACCACATATACTATATTGCTCCTGTTGTGTTTTGGTGTCCGGTCTTCTGGGTGGACGAGTCTTTGCCTTAGTGTGTTTGTGGGTTTGAAGTGCACAGGTACGTGGTGTTTACTAAAAATCCTTTTGAACTTTTCAGACATACCTGCCATGTAAGGAATGACCAGGTTCTTCCATCACCTCTGAGTCTCAGATTGTTCCATTGTCCTGCTGGGTTGGGACATTGCCTTGTTAAAAGCCCATTTTGGATATCCACAGGCCTTAAGGGCTGTCCTCAGATGCCTGTCTTCCTTCTTCTTGGCGTCTGTGGAGGTGGGGATGTTTCTTGCTCTTTCAGACACACATCCTTTGATTTGTGTTCCTGCATCAAGCAGGGGGTTAGACTTGATGGCCTTGTAGGCCCCTTCCAACTTCACTATTCTATGATTTTATGATTCTAAGTTGGTTTAATAACTTGGGATAACTTGCCTCCAAAATGTACACTGTACCACATCAGCATAACTGGGTAACAGAAATTGGGCCATTGTGTAAGGCGAACATGGTAATACTTGACGAAGTGTTGCCATGTATCTAAATGATTTTTTCACTGATGTAGGCTGGATTACAGTTTGACACCTCCTATTCTGAACCATTCTTGGCCTATATTAAAATTTTAGAGAGAAATAACTCCTTCATGTGAACTGTCTTCAGAGTTCTTTGCACACTAACACGTATTTGCTCTTAGTGTGGTCAAATTAGGAACATTTTCAACATGTAAAAAGCAACCTGGTAGGTCAAATACCTTCTGAAATTCAATTCTTTAAAAAACCTCCAGTTTATGAATGTGGGATATTGTGCTTCTGTATCCACAATTCAAAATGGCATGAAAGGGCCCAATATTGCTGCACAATATCGTGCCCGCATTGCCAGCAGGAAAAGGATGCCAAGCTTTACATAGCAAGGGCAGACTGACTGTTGAAACACCAGTGGCAGCAGTCAAGATGGTCTACAGGATACCCTTTTCTGCTCACTACCATTCACATTGAAAAACAGCCCTGACAATTGCTTTGTGTTTGGGTAAGAAGTGGTTAACTGATGAAAAAAGGAGTCAGCTTCTGGGATTGTCACTTGCTTGGTTTCCTAGGACTGAAAAGCTGAAGGACAGTCAGTGGCAGAGGTGTGGTGCCACCTGTGACCAGCCCAACCTGGCTAATCACTTTTAATCTGCCCAACCTGGCTAATCACTTTTAACCTGCCCTTTCCATTCCCTGGGTTTGCCTACAGCCTAATATAATGAAAACCGAGCGGAGTTTTCAAATGAACGAAATTGTAATTTTATTAACAGCATACCGGTCTCACAAATGGTACAGTTTATTTTCAGCTTGGATCTTATACTTCAGGCAGGTGTTCATAAATCAATATGTTACAATCTGAATGTCTTCATAGCACTTCCGAGAACATTACTGAGAACATTATAACACATCTTAATTTTGCAGTCATTTAAATCTTCTAGCTTTCTTTCCATCTATCTAACTAACCATCAAACCAACTGCTTCATCCAACTGCTCAACATAACTTTCTCTCCTCCCACTTTCAATATATCTTCCGCTGGTGCCGTCTGATTTGCTTGGCCTTTCTCACCTGTTCCATGTTGCATGCCTCACGCTACAAATGGCACACTCAAGCCCTCACCTTAGGCACTCTTCTGCCCCCTTAACTACCCCGTGGTACACTGCTTAAACCATAGGTGACAGGGCAGTTTGTTCAGGAGACTCTTGGACATCACCAGCAGGTAAGGTGACCAGCTGGTTACCTCTTCCTTCCTTCCTTCCTTCCTTCCTTCCTTCCTTCCTTCCTTCCTTCCTTCCTTCCTTCCTTCCTTCCTTCCTTCCTTCCTTCCTTCCTTCCTTCCTTCCTTCCTTCCTTCCACTTTTACCCTGCCTTTCTCCTAAAAAGGTTCTAAAGCGGCTTACATCATTAAAAACACAACATTAAAAGCTAAAAACAGTAAATTATTCAAATATTAGAAAGAAAGAAACATTATGTTGAAGATGTTAGGTAAAAGCATTACTAAAAGCATTTTAAAAGTAACAAAAATACAACCCACCCTATTTTAAAACCTCTCTTAGATAGCCAGTCATTAAGGAAAAGCCTGTCTGAAGAGAAAGGCTTTTGCCTGATGGTAGTCAGAGAATTACATAATAATATTAATAATTGTTGCTGTGTACAGGTCCTCCAGTCCAATTTGCACACCAGTTTTGGCTTTCTGAATGTATCCAATTAAGTCCAGAGAACTTTGTGCTCCATCTGGTTCAATCTGTACCCATGATCTGAATCAGTTTGGAGATGTGTAAAGTCAATTGCAGTACACTAAATTATTCTAAATCCTTCTCTAATTGTAGCAGTCAGAACTGGACATAATACCCCATATGGCATCTATCTAGTATAAATAAATTGGAAATGTTACTGCCATTGATTTGGATAGAATGCTTCCAATAATGTAGCATAAAATCTTGTTAGGCCTTTTTGCAGTCACATCACACTGATACATGTTTAATCCTGACTGTGGTCTTTATCTTCGCAAGTCATGAATGGAACAGAAAATAATCTTTGCCTGAAGAATGTGACTGAGTTGCTGGGGTTTTTTTTTCTGTATGCCACTTGAACACAACTTAGTTTGTAACTACGTAAGTTCCATTTTGGGTTTGTAGAAATTATTCGATTTGAAATTGCATAAATTTTGCTCGATGTTTCTGCCAACCCAATGACCAGGAGAAGGATTTGGTTGTGGGTTGTTTTTTTTTACTACATGCAAATTAGAGAGTAGTTGGAGAAATGCAAATACAATTTCAAACTATTCTGTTGTAATTTCTTTCTTTGGAGGACGTGCATGGATCTCTACTGCCAAAACTAATTTAATTTTATAGCTTGGGCTAGAAGGCTTTCTTCAAACCTGTCCTTCCTCATGTGCTATATTCTTTGCCATCCACTCACATTTGAGGAAGTATCTTCTCAGAAATATGGAATCATTAATTTTAACATTTTAAATACCATTGATAATCACACAATCCAGATGTATGTGATCAGGAGGGGGTAGAGGTGAGAAGAAAAGAAGGGGAATGGGGAACATTTTCAAAAGAAACGAAGGGATTTTTTAAAATGAAAATCCAGCCAGGGGAGACAGGAGTAAAAGTCAGCCTTCCTGCTTGGTAAAGCAAGAGCTGCACTGGTTGAATTTCTCTCTGTTCAAAGTGGACAGACAGACAGCTTTAGAAACTGTTAAATAGTGCCTAGCCCTTTAAGAGCAAAAAGACAGCAAAGCTCAGGTCTCTTGCTCTCCTCATTCAATTGGTGAAGGGCTTATACAGAAAGAAAAGCCAAGCAAATGTTTGTGATGCATTTTCTTTCTGGCAAGGTTTTACTGAGTGTGCTCAACAGTTATGAAATGGGTGCTTTTCCTGTTTGAAAGTGCCCTTTTAAGTTACCAGTTTTTCTACAACTACTGAATGGATTAGTTTCAAATTTAAAAAGAGCCTTATGTAATTAATATAATTTTAAAATAAAAAAGTTAATTGTTTGTAATAGGTAAAGGTAAAGGTTCCCCTTGACATTTAGTCCAGTCGTGTCCGACTCTAGGGTGCGGTGCTCATCCCCGTCTCCGAGCCATAGAGCCAGTGTTTGTCCGTAGACAGTTTCCGTGGTCACATGGCCAGAGCGACTAGACACGGAACGCCATTACCTTCCCACCGTGGTGGTACCTATTTATCTACTCACATTTTTACATGCTTTCGAACTGCTAGGTTGGCAGGAGCTGGGACAAGCGATGGGAGCTCACTCCGTCGCGTGGATTCGATCTTACGACTGCTGGTCTTCTGACCTTTCAGCACAGAGGCTTCTGCGGTTTAACCCGCAGTGCCACTACGTCCCTATTTGTTTGTAATACACTTCAGCAATTTTTTAATCTGCTGGAGAGGAAAAAAGTCACCAGTGTCTACATGGGGTATGTGTGTCTAAATCACATCTATACTTAAAAAATCATAATTTTAAAACTCCATGACCCAATGTCACCAAACGTTACACAGAGCAACATTGGACTGTCTACTCCCAATGTGCCAAATCTGATGCTTATCCGAAGTCGAGTTTCAAAATTATAACTTCTGGTTTGAGGTGCCCCCAGTTTTAGAATTGCCTTGTAAAAATGTCGATTTCCTCTGCTGTACAATGTCACCTGCTACGCTCCCATGCAGCCATAATAAAAATGTGCTAACTTGTTACCAGATGGGAGAGGCACAAATAGACCACCAAGTTCAAAAACATCCAAACTCTAGGTGTGGTTACAGAGAAGGCCATCGCCCAAATTCCAAGCTATTAAGCCTTGGCTACATGGAAAAGATATTTTCCTAATGTCAGATGGGCAAAATTGTCAAGATGAAGATTGCCCTTGAGATTCCCAGTCTGACTTTGTATATGTAAGGTAAAAGAACATTTCTATGTTAAGTTTGAAAAGCAGGATAATGAAAGTGGCTGGATCTAGTGCTTGTGTCCTCCTTTAGACTTTTTGGAGACCTTGTGGTATGACTCATGTCTCCAATTCATTTTGGAAGTGTCTTTCTTAATGCAATTGATCACATTAGCAAGGGAGGAGGGATGTTGAGTCCACCGGAAAGAAGTGTTCATGGCAAGGACAAAATGCCTGCAAAGCTTTGGGGGACAAAAAGGTAAATATACTTGTTGCTCATCTCCCCGCCATCTTTTTTTAGCCATTCAATTTTATCTGGAAAATTAGATGCAAAAACTGGGATCACAGTCTGCTTTTGCATATTGATCATGAAACTAATTAGAAACAGTGCAGCTCCTGAAAGGTAGAAACCAGGAGGATCCGTGTCACTTCAGCTTTTGTGCTATTTAGACACCCCTGGAAAGAAAACATAGCTGCATTATCTTTTTAGGCTAATGATCCCCACCCTGACCCCCCAAACAAACAGCTTCTTATTAAATACAAATGCATGATGGTGTTGAATTAATTAGCACTTTCGCCTGGAATAATGAACGCCCTGCACTGTGAACAGAAGCTTACTGAAATGTGATGCCTTCTTTCTCCCTACTTTCTAAGCACCTCCAAAGACCTTTTAACACCACTGGAAGATTCTAATTATTTTATCTGCCGTTTTCCATTCCGAATGAAGCTGCAGATTTAATAGGTATTTCAAGTTGGTGAGAGCTGACTCCTGGAGTACAGCTGTAGTCTGGCAAGTAGGGTTGTGAAAGTTTGAAGTTAAAGGTTTTTGATTTTATTTTTTATTTTAAAGAGCTGATGGGCTTTGTGGCTTTTAAGCAATTAACCAGTTGTCTGTTGAATGAAAATTAAGTAAATACATGTGATACAGACACCAGAAGAGATATTGGTAGGGAGGGCCATCTTCTTGTATGTAAGAGACTGTACTATGTGACATAGGGTGGCATAGTGAAGTGTTAATAGATAAGAGCCTTGGTGGTGAATGGGCATGTTGGAGGTAGGACAGGTTAAAATTTGCAGAGAACTCTCTCTGGGTCTTGTTGCACCATCCTGTCCCACCATGCCTGTTGACCCATGTATGCAATTTGCATAACCATCTGCATGCTCACTTTTTTCAGTACTTAGCAAAGTTGGAAAATGTTCTATAAATGTCTTCCAAAAAAGGTAGAACCTAAGGATTGCTTATGAAACAGTAATGGGTCCAAATTATTTCTAAATATCAGCTGTGCTCCACAGTGATCTGCCCTGCTTTCTTGTTGCCATTCCAAAACCCAGGACTTCATAATTGCTTGACAAATATGTCAATTCAGTTGTTCCCCAGGTTTCTGAGGGATCAATTAATTTGTTGATGGTTATTTGCATTGCCAAATTGCAGAAGCCATTGCTTACGCATTTTATCGGAGCATTTTGATGGCATTCCCTTGAACTTCCAGATGGATTCATCTCTTTCTGTAGCCCTGCCATCATTTCAAGCCAAGCAGTTCTACAGCATTTTTATTATTCCCCAGGTTACTGACATATTGACGTTCTTTTCCATTTTTCTTGAATCTGTGCATCCATTTTCCTGTATTTATCAAGTTTCACTTGAAATACAATGACAGGTTCAAAACCTTCTAATATCCCTGTTGAACTCTTATCTCTGATTAGATGGTGGGCATTGTATTTGCTAGTGGGGTATTAGGAGTCTTGGTATCATTTGACATTTCTTGGTTGTTTTAATGTAAGACGAAGAAAGCAAATAGGAACACAAGTGTAAGAAAATCAGTTGTTATATCTCCCTCCTGTACTGCAAGCTATGGTGTGGTACCCAGTTATATTTTCCCATGACGGAACTGCTTCCATCGGAGTAACATGAAGGGGGTGAATTCCCCCGTTTCCTACAGTTCCCATGTATGTTCAGAATCTTCTCTGGAGTTTTGGTGTCTCATGTGGAGCAGATGTTGTCAAGAGTCAGGAGGAGAGGAAGAGGACAAAGACCTGGTGCGCAAATAAACCACCTCTGAAGCAGCATTGAATTTCACCCAATGTCGTTTTGGAAAGAGGGCCTTTGATGAAAATTAGGATAAGAATGCGCCATTGACTCCAAAACCAGGAAGACCCAGTATTTTGCATATTTCAGAAATATCTTTTCATTTTCAAAACAGTGGCCATGTGTGGTATTCCTGGCACTGGGAGCATCATTTGCCTTATGCACTAGAAAAAGTTTTTAGATTTGGTTACTTGGAGCTCAATTGAGCTGAGAATGGGCCGAACACCAAAGTGTGGACATATCCCATAGCACTTCATAGAGCTATGTTTTCTCCTCCCCATCAAACTAAGTTCACAGGCACATTCAATCAAAAGGGTGCTGCAGGGAAGGGGAGATCCATGTGATCCTTCTAGCATCAGTATGAGATAGTTTGCTATCTAAAATGGAGCAACAAACCCCAACCCGTCAAGTTCATAGTATCCCTGAAACATGCACAAAGTTGGCTTTAGAGCAGTGGCGGCGAACCTTTTTGGGCCCGAGTGCCCAAACTGAAAAACAAAACAAAAAACAACAACAACCCAGCGGGCGGCAGAACCGGAAGTGGCGGAACCGGAGGTGGTGGTGGAAGGGGGAATCCTGGGCATGGAGGCACCTCGAGACCCCACTCTGGATCCGCCGCCAGTGCCAACTGCTCCGGATCCTGGCCCGCCACCTGTCAAAGTGCCAGCACCACGGCTGCAGCCACCTCCTGAGGTTTGGCTGCGGGGGGGAGTAGCGATCCGGCGACTTATGGCTTGCGTGCCCGCAGAAAGGGCTCTGTGTGCCAGCTGTGGCACGTGTGCCATAGGTTCGCCATTGCTGCTTTAGAGGAACATTCTATTTATGTTTTCACAGCAGGACCCTCAGCAGGATCAGTAGCCACCGTTTCATTTATTAGCTGCCTGACAATACTAAATAAAAAACTTCAGATATACCCATTGGTATAAATTTCCGGTGTGTGTTTACCAGAACTGCCCACTAGAGGGAGCCAGAGGCCATGCAGTGTATAACATTCAATACTTTTGTGTTTTTCTGCATCCATTGGGAGGAGCTTGGAACCTATCCCCCACGGATACCAGTCCTACAGTATTTAAATTATTTGCATATATTATTTATATGCCTCCTTTCTGTCAATAGGGGAACTGTTTCAGAACAGTAGGTAAAACAAACAATACATTACATTACTTTGAATTACATTACATTACTTTAAATTGCATTACATTACTTTGAATTACATTACTGAGGCGGCAGCCTTAGATAAATACTGTATTTGCAAACTTATCCCGTCTCACTCACACACGTATGCATGTGCGCGCGCACACACACATATTTAGGATTTAGTTAGAAATTGACCTTCATACTTGAAATGTTTATTATCGTTTGTTCCTTAATTCATTTATTTAAAATATTTATAGCCTGCCTTTATCCTCAAGAGGACCAAAGGTGGTCACCTTGTTTTTTCTTCGATGTGGAAGAAGTTCAGGCATTGTGAGGAGGCTAATTGAAAGAATGCTTGATTCACTTTTGTTACACATGGAAGTCAATGAAGTCAAGAGGAAGTGGGCAGTTGCCTACAAAAGGCTCATGCCGCTTCCACCATACTCGGAAAATTAAATGTCGAAGACATCTAACCTCACAGAGTGTTGATGGATGCTTCATATTTGGAAGTCCTGGGTCATGTTGGAGATAACTATTTCTCCCTCTGCAAAATTTGATCCTGGACAAGTGAGAAAAATGTGCTTCTCATTTTTGCAGCCCCAGTTTTGGTTGGTGATGTGCTGCTTGCTGTTTTCCATTGTTATAGTTGAATATTAAATTATTAAATATAGGTAAATGAATTTAAAGCAATAGGTATAATGCCATGCTCCTGGCTTTCAGAGAAATTACTTAAAAGCACTGGGTTGAAGCAGAGGTGGGCAGAATGTGGCCCTCTAGAAGTTGTACTGTACTTCCATCAGTCCTAGTCAACATGGACAATGGTGATAATCTGATGTGAGTCACCTCAAGAGTAGACTGTCTGTATGCCATGCGTTCATATTCACTAGTGTTGTAAAGTTTTCTATACACAGGATTATTGGTAGTGGGCATCTATTTTTCCAGTGTTGCAAAATCAGTCTTTATACAATTGTAAGAGCATGTAAATATGTCAGTATAAGCCAGCGTTTTGCCTGTGTTAGCTGTGACAGTGACCATTTTGACAAACATTAATTCTTGGCAAAGGTTAATTGTGATATGCAATGAAAAGACCTGACTTCTTATCACTGCGTGATAAAGAGCCTGGATAGAGGCAATGCTCAGCCATTCATTTATGTGGTGATAAGCTTTCCGTGTGCCTCTGAATAGCACTTCTGCATATTGAAATAGTGGTCACAGAGAACAGAAATGGCAGACTTAAAAGCTGAGACATGGTGACTATTTTGTACAAATTTATCCATATTAATCCATGTCTGTGGCTGTTGCACATACATTTCTGATGTGGTCAAGGACTTTAGACTTCTAAAGATAGTCAGACACTTCATTATTATAATCCATGATGTAGTGTTTCACATAGCAAGCTGTTACTCATCATTTCTATAGTAGATAAAATTAACAAGGGAATGCTATGAAGGAAATATTCTTCCACCTACGTATGTGTGTCTAGAGCAAGAAGTGTGAAAACATAGGAAAGGCTGACACCACTTGGAAATTTCAAAGCACTGGCCAAGTCTGTGCAGAGGCATGGAATTGTTCCTTTCTCTGCATGTTGAAGCTGGAAATAGAGCAGAGGACAGAGGAGCTTTGATGATGCCAGACAGTAAGTGGGGTTTGGGATTGGTCCCTGTCCTTGATAGCCTGCCAGATCTGCTCCCATCCCTTGTGGTCTGTGGCAATCTGCTTATGGAGTATCTTTTCTTCCAGCTATATAGCAATGCTATGTGCCGCCAAATCAGAACCAACTTATAGCAACCCTAATAGGACTTTCAAGGTAAGGGAGATATTTAAGGTTTGGTTTTATCAGTTCCACTCCCCTGTGAGTGTCCATGGCTGGGCAGAGATTCAAGTGTAGGCCTTCTAAGTCCTAGTGCATCACTCTGTCCACTACACCACACTGGGTATCCTTTATAGCAATAAGAAAACAACAAAATGTTGAAAGGCACTGCATACCAGTGGGCAATATATGGGTATTCCATAGAAGATATATATTCCTGTGTCACTTATATGGAGAAGCTTATGATTTGAACAGTTGGCTGTTTGGTTTGTCTTTCACAAATTTTGGGACAATAGCCCGTATTGACTTATTTCTATAGACGGTAGTCTTACTGTAGCTACTATAATTATAAATGTTCAAGGCAGAGAGCTTCAGCAAGAGGAAATGAATGGTCATTTTGGTAGTTAAGTCTGTAAAGAGTGTGCACTTGTGTTGCAGTTGTAATGGCAAAAGTAGACAGAAAATTGAACTATGTTGTCTGGTGGCAATGAAGGGCTGGCCTTTCCTTCTTTGCCTGGACGTGGTTCCCCTTTCCACCATTATTTCTAGATAACAAGTCTGAGTAGATGATTTAATAACCTTTGGTGAGTTTCTGTACCTATCTATGCTTGTGATAAGATTATGGAGCAGTAGCAAGTGGTAGTTGGAAATACACAATAGGATTTTAAAAACAACCTCAGGGTATCACTGTAATGCACCAAAATATTAATCTGAGTTACATGAACACTTCTTTATTCATCCCGTTTATGTCTCCAAGCAGCTTAGTGCAGTGACCAGGGCATTGCATCTTATTTATCTTCACCACGACCCCATGAGGTAGCTTTGACCAAGAGCGTTACTGGCCATGGTGGTATGGTGAACTTTCAGGAGCCTGAATTGTAGCATTGAGCTGTAAAAGAGCTGCACATGCCCATTTTTAAAAGCTCCTTTAAAAAATAGTTAGTGGTAGTAGTAGTTCTTCCCAAGAACCACAAAAGAATTTCATTATGGTCATAGTCACAGTTGTTTGTTTGTTTTTTAAACCAATGTAAAGTGACTAATATACCTTACTATTATCCCATCTGAAAGCTACAAACTTCTGTCTGTTGGTATAAATGCTCCCCATTAAGCTAAGACAGTTTTAACATAACTTATCATGAGGATAGGTTTTTTAAAACATTATCCATGGGATTAATAAGAAGATGGGAAAAGAAGGCTGAGGGGTGATATGATGGCACTTTTCAAATATTTGAAAGACTTTCATACAGAGGAGGGGCAAGATCTGTTCTCGATCATCTCAGAGTGCGGGACGCGCACCAGTGGGCTCAAGTTAAAGGAAGCCAGATTTTGGTTGAATATCAGGAAAAACGTCCTAACTGTTAGAGCAGTACGACAGTGGAACCAGTTACCTCGGGAGTTGGTGAGTGCTCCAACACTGGAGGCATTCAAGAAAAACTTGGATAATCACCTGGCAGATATGCTTTGATTGTATTCCTGCGTTGAGCAGGGGGTTGGACTTGATGGCCCCTTCCAACTTCACTTTTCTATGATTTCTATGACTCTGTGGCCCAACAGTATGCCCAGACCTGCTCTGCCACCCAACAACAGTGCAGATAAATTTTTTTAAAAACTTATCGAAGTTTACTGGAAATGCTGCTTTTAAAATTTGGCCTTGTTTTTGCCACAGAAAAAGCAGTAATTCAAAGAATTTATCATTGAGAAAAATGCAAAGGCTTGTACAAATTTGGAGAAAGAACTTTTTTTTGCTATTATGTGAATTTTACTGAAAAGTCAATCCACAGAAAAAGCACGTCAGCAAAGTATTCCCCAAACTACCTCTTTGAATGTATGCAGTACTCTGAAGAAACAATGAGAAGTAGCACACAGAAAAAAACAGTTTACGCATATCTACTAGAATTTAAAGTGACTGGATTACTTAGAAGTGAGCTAGGGCAGGAGATTCTGAAACCATCCAAAGCCCACCCTTTTTGCATGTAGTAAGAACAGTGCTGTTAATTATCTGTATTAATAATCATGTGCCATCAAGTCAATTCTGACTTAACGGTGATTCTTTCCAGGGTTTTCTAGGTAGAGAAAACATAGAAGTGGTTTACCATTCCCTTGTTCTAGAGGTGCCCTGGAACTGTGCAACTTGCCCATGACTACATAGGCTGGCTCTTTTCCTGAGAGGCACAGCGGGGAATTAAACTGCCAGCCTCTGGCTCCACAGTCAGATACCTAAACACGGAGCTATGGAGCCAGCGGTGATCTGTAGAGGAACACAAAAACACTCCTTTCCAATCACTTCTTCCTGTTCCACATCCACATTCACAGGAGGAAAATGAACCAAATGGATAAGATCATGAACTAGAACAGAAACAGTTGGAGGGTGGTCAATATGCTCTCTCACACAATGAGAAGCCCATTCTCCTGTTATGGTAATAATCCATACTGGGCACAGAAGGAAAATAAATGAAAACAGTTAAAATTCTGAGTTCATCCCAAACTTCAAAACCTAACTAGATGTTTTATACCACGGCACACAAAAACAGTAAAGTTATTCCTTGTTAAATTACAATACTAATGTAATTACTTCACTATTGGAAAAAGAACTTAATTGCAAGTAACATTTTTGTAACTGACCACTTGAAAGTTTGGTGGTAAAAGCAAGCCACATAGTCTCCAGTGGCAAGTGGTTCTGTTGCTTTGTCACCCACCTTCTCTTGCCCAACAAATCCAGCGGCAGGTAGCTGTGAAGGAAACACATACACGTAGCCTGAAATCTTTCACACAGTACTATGTGAAACAATGTGCTGGGGTTGAACTCATCTCCACAGTGCACGTGAGTGTCTATATTAGGGATGAAGCAGGAGTAAAAATGACACCAGTGACATTAATTCAAAAATTCTAGCTTTTAAAAAAATCTATGGCTGAAATGCAGTAGTAAGTCACAGCTAGAGTAGGCCCATTGAATCAGTGGAGCTTACAGAGGAGTTGACTCCCCACATTCCCACTGATTTAATGGGCCTACTCTAGTTGTGGGTTACTGTTGGATTTCAGCTTTTAAAAAATCAAAAACCTTCTGGATGTAAAAAAAAATCACTGTTGCTTTTTAAATCAACAGCAGAGAGGTAAAAAACCCAACAGTAACAACGGGCATGTTTCTTCCCTGCAGTGAGTTACAACTGGAGGTGTGCAGGTTTGTGTTTTAGTCCAGAAACACAAATCTGCACACATCTAGTAAAACCAACCACCTGGTGTCCTCCAGTGGAAGCTTGTGATTCCATTGTCATGGGACTGTGAATCCACACTAAATTTTAGACTTAATGTTTTAGAAAGTGGGGTGAGTTTTACAAGGAGTTGTAGTAATGTATGGTTGCTTATTTCTTTGGATTGTGGCAGTATGTTTGGTTCAGATCAGAAGAAGAAAATATCCTAAGGAAAACTTTTTTTTAAAAAAGCTTTCTCCTACTACAGGGTGATGTTTGTCATGCTGCTGCTTCCACATGGGACTGGGTCTCATGCAGTGTTCACAGCTTCCTGGCCAATGTGCCGAAGACACAATGGCAGACAAATATATTACGGATGTTGTCTATAAATCAGTTTGATGTCATTGCTGTAAAACATAAGTTGAAAATAAAAATCTCCATGAATTCACACCTCAGAAAATTTCATTTATTCTGTTCTTCTTCCATCAGTTAAAAGATAAGATATTATTGTACTAAGAAGGCATAATATAGATTGCACTGAAATGTTATTTATCTAACATAGAGGTGCTAAATTTATTATATTTTCTTCAGAATAAAGAAACATATATTGATTCCAAAAATACTGTGAGTATTCTGAAGAGTCAGGAAAGAACGAATATGGAAGAGAAATAGAAAACATTGATTCAAAAAACATGGTGGGTATTTCCACAGCATTGACTTTATTACACTGGATTTGCAATGAAGGGATGGGAAAGAAATAACGCAGAGGAGAAATGTAGACACTTGTGCATTGAACACATTTTTGGAGTCTTTGTGGCATTTTTTCAGAGTCATTGTGTGGCAGAATCTGTGGTGGGAAAAATACCCACTTGCTAAGCTGCATAATTTATTTATTATTTACTATTATTTATTTATTTGATTTCTATACTGCCCATCTGGCAGCCCAGGCCACTCTGGACGGTTACGATAATAAAAATACAGTACAGGGCAAAACAATGCAATAAAACAATAAGACAGAAATAATCAGTACAATTTAGACAAAGTAAAAATAATGCCAATAAAAACATTAAAAATAAAATAGTAAAAGCATGGCGGAGGGTTGCTGTCACATTCCCCGCACGCCCCTTGATTGTTTCACCAAACAAAGGCTCACGCTGCGAGCTGTTCAGCTGCCACCAGTTGTTCACAACAACTTTCAATGTTAATAACAGAGTTCCAGACAACGTGTCATTTTATATAAAGCAGAAATAGTTTATTGTAATAAAGAATAAAGGTTAAGCCAACATCGTTTGTTCTGAACTAAACAGTCCTTAATGGTGTTCATTGGTTTCAGCCCTTGCTTAGCAATCTAACTGTCTAAAATCCAAAATCCCCAAAATCCAAATCCACCATCCTCTAGTCTCCTCCTCATGCCGAGACTCTTATATCTCATGACTCCACCTCTCCAGCACTCTCATTGGTACATGCAGATAGCACATTAATATTCATGACCTGGGCGGACGCCACAGTTGCATATCCAGTTGTTAAAGCACTATTATATCAGGATATTATAGAGTCCGGAAAGGCCTATCTAAATAACCATGTTTTTAATGATTGTTTGAAAGTTCCCAAAGAACGGGCCAGGTGAATTTCAGGCGGGAGACCATTCCAAAGTTGCAGGGTGACCGCCGAGAAGGCCCAGTTTCTGGTTGTCATTTTCCGAGCCTCTCTCGGGACCAGAACTCTTAACTGCCCAGCCCAGGAAGATCTTACAGGGTGGACAGATCTTGTCAGAAGGAGGGTTTCTGCCAGATAATGAGGTCCTAAACTGTTTAGGGCCTTGTATGTTAATACCATCACATTTGAGCTGGCACGGAAACGGACAGGTAGCCAGTGCAGGGCGGCCAGGGTGGGGGAGTTATGTTGATGTCTCCTCACCCCACTCAGTAGGCTGGTGGCCAAGTTCTGGACCTGCTGAAGTCTCCGTGACAGCACCAAGGGCAGCCCCACGTTGAGAGCATTACCGTAGTCTAATATTGAGACTACCAGTGTGTGGAGCAGTGTGCTGAGGGACCCAGTGTCAAAGTAGGGATGCAGCTGGGTAATCCGCCTTAGGTGGAAATAGGTGGAGCGGACCACAGACGCTATCTGAGATTTAATTGACAGTGCTGGTTCCAACAGTACGCCCAAGTTGCGCACCTCATCTTTCGTGGGAAGAGTGCCCCCCCAAAGAAAGATAAGCACCCAGACAAAGATACTAGGGGAGTCCACCCACAGGATTTCCATCTTGTCCGGGTTCAGCCTCAGGCTATTATCCCTCATCCACCCCGGCACGGCGTGCAGGCAGCGCTCAGTGGATCAGAGAGCATCCCCTGCAGATGAATAGAAGGAGAGATAGAGCTGGGTGTCATCTGCATATTGGGGATACGAAGCTCCAAAAACTCCTGATGACCTCCCCCAGTGGCCTCATATAGATAGTAAATAGCATTGGGGAGATGATTGACCCCTGCAGGACTCCACAATTGAGGGTCCACAAAGCGGGCAGCATCTCCCCAAGCTGCACTCTCTGAGGGTGATCCTCCAGGAAGGACCGGAGCCAGACCAAGGCCGAACCTCCAATCCCCAACCCAGAGAACCTCCCCAGAAGGATACCATGGTCGACAGTATCAAAGGCTGCTGATAGGTCAAAGAGGACCAACAAGGATGTTTTGCCCCTGTCAGCCTCCCTCAAAAGGTCATCTTGCAGGGTGACCAATGCCATCTCCGTGCCATGAACCCAGAGTGGACTAGATCGAGGCTATTGGTCTCCTCCAAAAGTGCCTGAAGCTAATCTGTCACCATTCTCTCCACCAGCTTGCTAATGAAAGGGACATCGGCAACTGGTCTGTAGTTGTTTATGTTGTCCGCTGCCAAATTGGGCTTTTTGTGAATTGATCTAATGACCGATTCACCCTGCCCTCCAGGAGAGACCCATTGATAATGGCAATAGCCCACTCTACTGTTATAGTCTGCCGGGCAAGGGTCTAGTGAAGAAGTGGTGGCCCTGCAGCGGTCAAGCACTCTGTCAACCTTAACTGATGTTACAGGCTGAAACTGTGCTAGATCCTCCGGGCAAGATGGAGCAGTGGAAGTCTCGGCTCGATCTACTGGTAAAGAGGAGAGATCCAGGTACCGAGGAATGGCCTCCACTTTGTTTTTAAAGAAGGCTGCAAATTGGTCACAAGAGATGCTACTGGGAGGCCTGTCCCTGTGATCAGTCCTGGACAAATTGTGTACAATACGAAAGAATTCGGCTTGATGGTCTTGAGCTTCCCTTATCTGGGAGGTGAAGTAAGATGTTCTTGTAGCCTTCACTTTAGCTAAGTTAGATGTGATTTTTGCGGCTTTTAAATTGGTTTCCGTCAGGGCCCATCTCCAAATGCTCTCTAGCCTCCTCCTATTTTGATTCATTGCCCATGCCTGCTGGTTAAACCAAGCAGCTGGACAAGATCGGCAATGGAGGGGGCGTTTAGGAGTGATCATGTCTGCTGCCCTGGTGGCGGCAGCATGCTATCCATCCACCAGACCATTGACAGGAGCGCCAACTAGCTCAGCCAGTAACCCCCGCATTGCATCTTGGAAGCCAACTGGATCCAATAGCCTGTGGGGGCAGACCATCTTAATGGGTCCCTGCTCCCCACAGAGGGAGAGTGCCACAGAGAGGTTGCTTTTTATCAGGTGGTGGTCCGACCATGACAAAGGGACCAATATCAGATTTGTCACCCTCGGATCACTCTCCTTGGCTGGTTGAGAACACAAGGTCTAACGTGTGACTAGCCACACGGGTGGGGCTGTTAACATGTTGGGACATGTCCAAGGAAGCCACTGTTTCCAAGAACTCAAGAGCTGGACCTGAGGCTCCAGTCTCGACATGGACATTGAAGTCCCCCAGGACGAAGCCTGGGGGTCCTCAATGCTGCCACCGAGACGAAGCCTGTCAGCTCTGGAAAGGAGAGTGCTGGGTCACAGGGAGCACGGTAAACCAGCACCATCCCAAATCCATTCCTAACTCCCACCAGCATGTGGAGGGCCTCCAGACCTGGGATCATCAAGGCAGAGAGCCTGACAACCTCTAAGCTGTTTTTATAGATAATGGCAACTCCCCCTCCCCAACCCTCCAGTCTACCTTGATGTTGGATGGAATATCCGGGTGGACAAATTAGTGATAGGGCTATATCACCCTCTGTGGCAGTAGTTAGAATACCTAGCACTCATCAAACCAGGTCTCAGTAATACATGTCAAATCTGCCGCTTCATCCAGGATCAAGTCCTGAATAAGTTGGGCTTGATTCAAGGTGGATCTGGCATTTAAAAACATCAAGGATAGAGTGGACAGTTGACTGAGTGAGTTACCTCGATTCTGGCCACTGGTGACAGAGCTAGAACGAGGGATAGCCGTCGAACATCTGACCCCCGTGCTTTTAGATTTAATTGCTACTGTGCCAACCCCATACCACAAACACATTCCAGACATTGCACCAGTCTCAGAGCTGGTATAACACACACCCCATTGCTGGGAGTGTACCATGAAAATTAGGTGGTGGTGGAACTTGTGAATCAAAGATTTTGCTCAGTCTACTTGACTTGCCCCTGGAACATCCCTTTCCCAACTTGATACCAGGGTAATACTGTGAGAAGTGTAATCGCAGCAATGTTACTCTCCCAAACATCCTGTGGGTTCCACAACATTCTGTACTCTGTTGTGGGGCAGTGGATGGGCTGAAAGACAATCACTTTTACATTCTCTTTTACATCTTTAGAATCCATCCCACCAGGAGCTGCTTTCCTCTTCATGCCCAGAGAACAATTATATTCATATAGCAATGCTGTTTTTTTAAATTGATAGTGCTCTTTATTCAGATATGCAAAACTTATGTCTGCTACTATGGACAATTTTGGCTTATTATGTTGATTTGTTTGAAATATGGAGGAGAGCTTTGCAGATACCCTGGACTTCCAGAAAGATGAACAACGGGGCTTAGAGCAAATCAAGCCTGAAGTATCTCTGAAGGCCAAAATGATGAAACTGAGGCTGTCACCCTTTGTGCACATCCTGAGAAGGCAGGATTCTCTGGAAGAGAAACTAATGATGGGAACAGTAGAAGGCAGCAGGAAAAGAGGAAGACAGAAAATGAGATGGATTGACTCATTTAAGGAATTACAGACTTGAGTTTACAAGAGCTGAGCAGGGCTGTTGAAGACACATCATTTTAGAGATTACCTTAAACTAGAGGTGACTTGGTGGCACGTAACACCAACATTTTGCTTAAGAGATGAGAGATTAGTGTGAGGTCAATAGTCCCTAAGAACTTCATCAGGTAAAGTAAATTTAGGCAGTGGGGCAGTAGACAAGATTGTATTGCTATAGCAGTCTAGAGAGAAGCAGAGGTCTTATTTACACTTGAAATTACTCAAGGAGAGACAAGGGTATGGCTGTGGAAATTGAAGAGTAGTCACTTTCAAGTCTTAATAAAAGCAGTATTTATCTGGCATATAGGATCCAATTTTACATTTGTTTGTTGTTCTCCTTGAGCTTTTTCGATAAGCCTTGTGGGAGCTCATGAAAAAAAACCACCATACAAAAACATTCCAGTCTTCACAAGAGTTGTGGCTTGTTATGCAATCAGTCAGTGAGGTTCTTCCTGTGGGTTCCCCATGTCATAAAAAAGCTTCACTTACTGGTTGGCGACTGTTGGGGTGTGTGGGAATGTTCTCAGTCCATTTGCAACTGAAAGCTACCTCTGGACAGCAGGCTTCCAGAGTGGAAGGAGAAAAATACAGTTTTTAGAGCAGTGCCAAGTGTTGGCAACTGATTTTGTTGGTGGCAAATATGAGCAGCAGGGACTGTAAAAATGCCCAGAGGCATGTGTGATCCACAGTAGTACCCACTCCTGAATTAGAAGGACAAATTGTCTGAAAACTGTGGAAAAGGTGAATCCCATGTTGGGGCCATTAGGAAGAGTGATAATAAAATTTGCAATACTATTCTACTTTTATACAAACCTAGAGTTTGTCAACACTGGAATGCTATTCGGGTCACGATGTAGGTGTTATATAAAATTATGCACAGTGTGGGAAAACAGGATAAGGAGACTGTTTTTAATACTGCTCTCTCAAAATTCAGAACCTGTGCAGGGTAATAATGAGACATTTTATGGCAAACAAAAGGAAATTGTTTTTAATGTAGTTAAACCCTACAATTCTCTAGTAGAAGATATGATGGTGCCTCACAGTTTACATGGTGATAGAATGGAATGAGAAGAAGTAATCTGTTATTAGGTTATCTTTGGCTACCAGTCATGACAGCTTTAAACTGGCCTTCAGGATCCCACTCAGTATACCTCTGAGTATACTGAGGAACATTTGTTTCTTTCTCATCGGGAGAAAGGCAGCTTACAAATGACACTAAATAAAATAAAATAAAAACATTTTGGGGGTACAGCTTTCAATCCCATGTTTGCTTTTTGGCTTCCCACAAAGATCTGGTTGACCACAATGGGAAACAGGATAATGAATTAGGTAGGTTTTCAGTGTAATAATCCATGCAGGGTTATCTGAGTGTTACATGTCATGAGGAAGCTTCATGTATGCATATATTAGTTTTAGTAAAACTATTCTGACAGTTCTCAGAACCTCTATTTAATTATCACTAAAGCAGGTGTACTTACTCTGGGTAAGGGGGCTCACATGAACCCCACCTCTTCTGTTTCTAGTTTTGTCTTGTCCCTATCCATTAAATTCTTTTTTAACAGCCCCCCCTCCCAAATTAAAACCACGGAGGAGAAGCTGTAAAAACAACAGCAACAAGAATTGTCTTGGGAGAAAGGCTCTGCTTACTGTATGTGTATGCTGGCACTGTGTGTATGTGTGTGTTTGTGTGTGTAGTCCGTTCTTTTGAGTCAAGGGGTGAGGGGGAAGGTGCTTTGGCAAAATACAACTCTGTGTGTGTGTGTGTGTGTGTGTATGTGTGTGTGTGTGTGTGTGTGAGAGAGAGAGAGAGCTCTGCTCATCCTTCCTTCCTGCATTAGTTCAAGTGATCACATGCCTGAACTGATACAAAAGGATCTGTATGTGTTTTTAAGTACAATAGGATCCCCATATCTGCAGGATCAGTAACTGCTGATTCAGTTATCCACAGTCTGAAAATATTAAAAACATTGAAAGAAAAATCCTAGAAATATATATTTCTAAAGATGAAGTTATCAGAACAGGCCACTAGAATGGGCCAGAGACCATACTATGTATTTTGTTGTTGTTGTTTAGTCATTAAGTCGTGTCTGACTCTTCGTGACCCCATGGACCAGAGCACGCCAGGCCCTCCTGTCTTCCACTGCCTCCCGGAGTTGGGTCAAATTCATGTTGGGAGCTTCGATGACACTGTCCATCCATCTCGTCCTCTGTCGTCCCCTTCTCCTCTTGCTCTCACACTTTCCCAACATCAGGGTCTTTTCCAGGGAGTCTTCTCTTCTCATGAGATGGCCAAAGCACTGGAGCCTCAGCTTCAGGATCTGTCCTTCCAGTGAGCACTCAGGATTGATTTCCTTCAGAATGGATAGGTTTGATCTCCTTGCAGTCCAGGGGACTCTCAAGAGTCTCCTCCAGCACCACAATTCAAAAGCATCAATTCTTCGGCGGTCAGCCTTCTTTATGGTCCAGCTCTCACTTCCATACATCGCTACTGGAAAAACCATAGCTTTGACTATGCGGACCTTTGTCGGCAAGGTGATGTCTCTGCTTTTTAAGATGCTGTCTAGGTTTGTCATCGCTTTCCTCCCAAGAAGCAGGCGTCTTTTAATTTCATGGCTGCTGTCATCATCTGCAGTGATCATGGAGCCCAAGAAAGTAAAATCTGTCACTGCCTCCATTTCTTCCCCTTCTATTTGCCAGGAGGTGATGGGACCAGTGGCCATGATCTTAGTTTTTTTGATGTTGAGCTTCAGACCATTTTTTGCGCTCTCCTCTTTCACCCTCATTACGCGGTTCTTTAATTCCTCCTCACTTTCTGCCATCTATGTATAGCATTCACTATAATCCATGTTTTTTAGCATCTGCAGGGGATGGGACTTGGAAACGACCCCCCATGAATATGGGGGACCTACTGTAGAAGCTCAAGCGTCTGAGGAGAAAAACTATGGGGGGGGGGGACTCTGGGCTGATTTGCATTTACCTTTGCATTGTGTGATCAATGGAAAAAAGTGTGAATCAGCCTGCCCTTTACCTGTAGTATTTCCCACATTTCCCCCCAGTTTATTTGCACCCTAAATATAGAATTGCTCAAATATTATAGCTAAGAAAGAGCTCATGAATTGGCTTGAATTTTTGCTCTAAGGAAAATATGAGACAACTTTTGTATCTGCTGGAATATGTGGAGTGTCTCTCTATAAAAGGATGACAAATGTACAGATGCTGTGGAAGAAAATGCACATTCAGTACAGGATTGGGGCAAATATAATTCATGTCCAGCAGGGCTAACCAAAGACATTTTTCCTTCCTGTCATGGAGTACCACCTCTCTCTCAAAGGCATCCTCCCCCCCATGAAATAACACATGGTTCCCAAGATCAGTCAAATAATTTTGACACCTGAGGTAGAAAATCACACAGGCTCCTCTGTCCATCTCACTGGCTGTAAAGATAACAATTTGCTGAGTTAAGGAACTGCTTCACCCTCCCTGATGGTACCCTGGATGCACCTGAGACACAGACAAAACTGCAGATTCGCATACTGTATGTGCTCTATGTTGTGAAGAAGAGGCATATTTGAATGGCAGGGTGCCCTGCTTTCCATGCAGAAAGTCCTGGGTTCAGTCTGTGACATCTCCAGTTTAAGCATGAGAAGGAGAGCATGGAGTAAAAGACCACTGAGGCTGTATAGAGCCACAGCCAATCAAGCAGCAGAATACTAGGCTGAATGGACACACCATCAGTCATATAAACTAACATATGTGAGGTTCATATTCTGAAAGAGCATGCAAATGACTCCTTTACTGTTTAACCAAATTCTTTTAAGATGCTAATTTTAAAACCAAGTTTTAAGACATGATAATAGAGTTTCACACTACGGATGTGTTAGAAAAGATGACCACCAGATAAGGAGAACCCCACCAAAACTAGTAGGATTGCTGGTTGTAGAGAATTATGAATTGCTATAACTGTCCTCCCATGCATTTTTGTGGGTGAGTTATACATTCTGTTTCACTTTGTCAGATTTGTAGCTTTTTGAACCTTGAACAATGGTTTAAAATAAATTCCAGTCTGTTGCTAAAATAGTCAACTATTGCTAAAATGGCCAGTCTTAATTTGTTGGCTTGTTTATCAGCCACTTACATAAACTCAGTGTTTTCTTCGAGTGCTTTTTTGCTGTAGAAGAAATAACCCAATCATTCTCTTAGTCAAATATGTTTTTGGAATGTAATGCCAATAAATATTATTTTTCACATCAAACTGGAATACTTTTAAAGTAATATATTTATTTTATTTAGGATGTCAAAGGTTCCCTCACACTAAGTACTAGAGGAGTTTTAAAATAATAGCATGAGTCTTAATTTTGTATGGGAGAAATGGCATTGATATGTGCCATTAAAATATTACTTCCCTTTTCTGTGTTTGACTTACAGTAAATGAAATTTTCAAATATGAATGATGGAAGGTATTGCTTGAAATACTGAGGGCAGGGAAATATATTTTCCTACTATTTAATATATCAACTAAGAAGAAAAGAAAAGGAGTGAGCAGTCCTGTGCCAATTCATAATACCTGGGGGAGGCATTCAATTCTGGCTGCTCATGACTTTGCCCCTATATTCACTGTACTTTAATTTTCTACCAAGGTGTGATAAATATTTCAGCAACCTTTTTTGGATTACCCGTTTTTAGATGGGGAAGATTTTTCCTGTTTCATGTAATGGCAGAATATTCCTTGAATTTCCTTGTCTCTTCCCTTTTTTTACATTAAACAAAGGCAAGCCCTTGCAGTGTGGACATTTCTCTCTCTCTTTCTCTCTGTCTCTGTGGGTGTCTGTATGTCTTTGTACAGTGCAACTGAGAATCATGCTACATCATCACACAACTTTCCCAAAGCTAATAAGGTGTAGTAAGCGCAATGGTGGACTAGGGTTTGAGAGATTCACATTCAAGCCCCTTCTCAGCCATGAAGCTCAGTGGGTAACCCTGGGCCATTCACCTTCTCTCACCTCACCCTTAATCTACCTCAGAAGGTTGTGCTTAGCATAAAGGAGGGAGGAAAGGAGCTGTATAAACTGTGTTGAGTGCACTGGAGCAAGGCCAAGACGTAGGTGTAACTGAGAAAGGATATGAAAAGGAACTTCTTACCCCTCTTGAATAAAGATGTAAGAAAGTTTTGTTTCAGTGATCAGACTGTACCAAAATTCATGACATCTTAACACGGGAGAAAGGAAGACGAACTGATTTGCCCATTGTGACAGATGAGTGCAGCAACTTGGTCTAGTTTTCTGTAAAAAAAGGAAAAATAAAGGCAGAGGCTTTTGACCAATTGATGAAATAATAAATACTCCCATCTTGAAACTCTCTCATCGAAACCAAATGTCTCTTCCTCCACCATCCTATCTTGTGTTTTTTTTGTTTTGTTTTGTTTTGCTTTCCCCATGACTACTTCAAGATGGAAAAATTCTGCAGTGGCAGATGTTCAAATCAGTCGTACGTTCAACTTAATGCTTTAGGGCTGAGCCACCTGATGGGAGATTGTCAATCCAATGCAAGAGGTGCGGAACATAACAGGATTAAAAGAAAATTAAAACTATATTGCTGTCATTCTCTCCTGCAAGCCACATGCTAAGCTGTAAATGGTTTCTTAGAGAACAACCCACCAGGTTGTAGAGAGTGATCGATGTGCAGCCAATTAGCTTGGGTTCCTAGCAGTGACAAGAATTTCCTCACTTGTCTTGAGAAACAGTAAGCTCAGGTTTACCACCCTCAATTTGGTACAAATTCAGCACTAATGAACCAATGTGATAGAAATTGTGTTTTGCTTCTTTGGAATTAATACATAACTAATAAATGTCTCTCAAGTTGCTGTACTTCCCATGTGTAGGTCATGAAATATCTTTTTTAAAGACAATGAGATGGGTAAAAGCATTCCAATGATCCTCTGTTATCCAAGTATTTACAGCTAAGATCGTTGCACATTGAGTATTTATGATAATTTTAGATCAGTAGAAATTATATGGACTAAATATTTGAATGCTGTGTTCTCAGTTCTACATTGTATCCCTAATGTGATTTTGCATCTTGAGGCAGCCTTAATTCCCGCTGAAGTTTGTACCAGGATATATGTGATAAAAACTACTGAATAAAACTTGTTTCCCTTCTAGTAGGACTTGTGCTACTGATTCTAACAGATATCTTCCAGTCAAAATAGAAAACCTGTCTGAAAACCTATTGACTCTGGCATATTCTCCCAGCACTTTAATAACTCTTGGCTGCTGTAAATCTAGATCAATTATAAAACAAAGAATCAAAAGCATAGAATCATAAGAACAGACAAGTTTAGTTACCAAATATTGTGCTCTAGGCAACAAGACAAGTGTACCCTCTACCTACCTGGCTAATTTATTATTTCCTGAGTTCAGAAAAGCCTTTGATTTAGCTCAACTTTATGTATTATTTTCTGTGACCCTGGAGGAGAGGTATCATGGAATACCCTATCAGGAACATACATATTGCTGTGACAGTGGGAAAATGGAAACTGTTGGGCATGTCCTGTTGTCTGCTCCTTCTACCACAATCTTTGTCCAGAATTCTTTTTATCCATTCTTCAAAAATTCCCAAGCAGATCAGAAGCATTTTATATTTCATTTTTCTTTCTGATTCAGACCCTAGACTACCAATGAAGTAGCCAGACTTTGTGCAGCAGCTATAACTTGCTGTTGTTCTCTGTTGACACGGTGATTTTTTTTCCTTAGATACCTAACACAAGTTTTTATACACTATATATGTAAGTGCACTGCTTTGCGTACTGTATTTGCATTTCTGTTGTGTTCTGTATTACGTGATTTATTTGCACTGGTCTTTGACCATAATAAAGTATGTAAGTATCTATGAATTGCAATTATTTGTAAAAAATAAATAAATCTATCTATCTGTCTGTCTGTCTGTCTGTCTTGTATTTATTGGTTGCCATTGTTATTGGCCGCTTCATTTATCACTTCGATGAGGCACCTTAGCTTTAGGCAATAATAACTATACTTGATTAGATTGTTCTAACTGCTGATTATGTTCAGAATCCCACTGAAATTACAGGAAGCAAACAGATGGAACATTTATTTCTAACAATCTAATTGAAAGTATGTTTTGGCATAGTTGGTTCTCTTCCATTTATTCACTTATATCGAATGGTTACACAGAGCATTCATGGACACATCCTCATTATATGATTGCTCAGCATTTGATGAGGCACATCTGAATGTATGAATTAGCTCCATGGTAGAAAATAATTGATCTTAAGGTAGCGTGAATGTTGTTCTGCCACATTTTCTTTTTTCTCTTGTAATATTTTTTTAAATTCCCTCTGTTTTGGAAAACTTACATTTGTAGACCATAATGCCCAGAAATCACCAGTGGCCATGCTGATTATAGGAAGAAAGTTTTTTCCAACATGATTCTGGGGAAATAAATTTAAAAATTATGTTTCTGGCACTTGATTTTGGATGTTGTATTCAAATACAGAAGTTGTCATTGAACACTGCGATCATCAAGCAATGAACATGTATGCGTCAACCAATCCTGAAGGGGTCACACTCTTCAAATTGTAGACAAACATGTGGTTTCTTTTTAATGGAATACTAAGCTATTTTTGCAAGGCCATGCTTGATCCTAGACACAAATATTTTGAATCAGGTGTAGTTCAGAAGCCAGCATGTAATTAGCCTAGGGCAGCATATTGTTAGATTACTTACTATGGTTGCAGTACTTTCCCTATTTGATTGCATTTTTGTGTGAGCTCCACATTACCACATAAGGGGGAAATGGCATCCATAGCACGTATCTGAGCTAGTTCAAGTCTTCCTTTTGACAGTAGAAATTATAGCTTTTTGTGTTGTGTACTCTGTTACCTAGAAGTAAGTCTCACTAAACTCAGAGCAACGTGCAGAAAATTGCACTGTTTAATGTCATAATTCATTTGTGGTAGTGTAATATCTAGTGCAATGGCCCATGGACTGGGTTGTCCATCTGATCAGCCCATGGTAAGATACAGATTCTCATGGATGTTTTCTCCTAATCTTCTTTTCAGAACATCAGTAGATGATCTTTTTTCAGTTTTTAGTTCTTTGTAAGTTCTCCTGCATCTTAATGAAGAGTTTGGCTCCTTTGTTTCATTACTTTATGTTTTCTTCCTCCGTAGCATAGTTTAATATATAGTTATTGCCACTGTTGGAGAACTAATACCAAACATAGAGGAATTCTCATTTTTGGTCTTCATCTATAAACTAGAATGGCCAGTGATACTGCTTGTAATTAACAGGCATATGATTAAATGCAAACCACTCCTACCACCATATTTACAATTAGTACCAATTTTGGGTCATACTTTTTAAGATTAACCTATTTCCTCCTTTCTCTTTTGTACAGAGTAATGATATTGTCTACTACAATGCAAAAGATGACCTCAATGAAGTAAGTAACATTTCTGAAAACATCAATGTGTGCTTTTCCAGGTTTCTTAAAAGATAGGCTTTTACTGTATTCGCTCCTACCATACTTACAGTCACTCTGAAGGATGCTTGAAAGTGTACACCTGTTAAACCACCATTTAAAAATAGAACACATTTGTCAAGAATACGTTTATCATGACACAAAGATACAAATGGTTCCCAATAGATTTTTAGATAGCTTTAATGTACCTTGTGAGTTGCTTTCTTCAGGAAGTCTTGAAGAAAAATAGATTTCAGAAGATGGTTGAAGAGTAAAATGTGTCTCCAACAAAACAACAAAACAAAATAAAAACAGAAGAAAAAACAAAAAAGAAACTTTCTTCTTAGCAAAAGATCTGAGAATCTCTCTCAAAGGATTCATGAGAAGAATTATAGTGTACTGGAAGATTTGAAGCTTGCAGTATTATGGATTTTATTATTTTTTGTTTGTTTTACTAGAACTCCAGATCCAGGTGCTACAGCTGAATATATCTGAACCCTACCCAGTTATTCTGAAATCCAGGATCATCAAAACAGTTGCAGGGTAGTGGCTGCCTGCCTCCATTTTTTCCCTCATGCAAGCAGAAACTCATTTGAACAGATGTGTGCTGTATACGTGAGCAAGAACCAGAATTTTCTGGAGTTTTTGCTCACATGTGGAGCAGCCTGCAACCTCTCCTCTGCAGACTTTTGGTTGGCCAGGTGAGCGAAACAATGATGAAGGAACGGAGCTAGGTTTTCACATCTAGGACTAACACCTTTGCAGTCCTGATTTTGAAACTTGCTTTCAGCAGAGAAGCCTGGCCTGCAGATGTAGCCATGATTTTTGGAGCATCTGCGTTTCTTCTGAACTACCCCTATTCTGGGGTATGAAGACTCATTTGGGGTCTGAAATTAGCTTCTATGTGTGATATTTTAGTGGTGTCACCTGCACTTGCCCTCTAATAGTGTTGGTGATTCTGGAATTCAGAATGATTGAGAAGGGCTATAGAATTAAAGAATTCTCAGCCAAGAAAGGATTACGAATTATACATGACAAAACCATGATTTGTGTTAAGTTCTGAAATATTTGTTTGTTTGTTTGTTTGTTTGTTCCATTTGTACCCCACCCATCTAGATTCAAGAATATACTCTGGGCAGCTTGCAGAGTATAAAGATAAAAACAACATTAAAATAAGTTAAAATAACTTCTAAAATATAAATGCAGATGAAGTCCCTTCTATGTAAATATCCACTCCCAGTTACCGTGTTTCAGCACTATACCTAAGGAAAGTAGAACGTTTTGTTATTGCTGTTGATCAATAACTGGAAGCCAAAGATCAGATTCTATGCTCATATTCTATAGATCATCTAGATCAGTACACTGGTTGCCAAACTGAATGGTGTACGCTCCTGGAAGAAATTCCAAGGAGCCATTATTTATTTTTATTTATTTAAAATATTTTTATCCCACCTTTCTTCTTAAAAAGACCCAAGGTAGCTTACATCATTAATAAGGCAATATTTAAAGCTAAAAACAGTAAGTATACAAGTATTTAAAAAGAATTAAACAAAATGCCTGTTACATTTCACGAAGATTTCTTTAAAAATTAACTTAAATTTCTGTAATAGACATTGATACTAGCATTTAGACTTTCTTTAGAAAAACTATTTTTGCTTATTTTGGTTTAATATAATATGTTTTTTGTGTTTATTTTAGATTTTAACTTAGAAAAAGGGGCATGATAGTGAAAAGTTTGGGAACTGCAGTAATAGGAAAACTAGCTTTACCGTGTCAATACTCTGGCAAATATGATGTTCTTCATTGTATGTCTGAATCCCTTGAAGGTTTATTTCAAGCAATGAACACCATCCCCACTTTGTTGGCATAGCAAGCATCTGTCTTCGAGACAACAATTTGCAAAGCTAAGAAACACAACAAAAGCATCACACCTCTTGAGATTTATTGGAGAAATGTGTGAGACCTCTAAGGAAATCATAGAATCATAGAATGATGAAGTTTGAAGGGACCTATAAGACCACTGAGTCCAACCTCTTGTTCAATGCAGGAATGCAGATGAAAGGATATCTGCCAGGTGGTTGTCTAAATTTCTCTTGAATGCCTCCATTGTTGGAGCACTCACCACCTCTCAAAGTAATTGTGGTTCCATTGCTGTATTGCTCTAACAGTTAGGATGTTTTTCCTGTTATTCAACCGAAATCTGGCTTCCTGTAACTTCAGCCTATTGTTGCGTGTCGTGCACTTGGGGATCATTGAGAATGGATCCTGCCCCTCCTTTGTATGACAGCCTTTCAAGTATTTGAAAAGTGCTATCATATCTCCCCTCAGTCTTTTTTTCTCAAGGCTAAACATGCCCAGTTCTTTCAGTCTTTCCTCATAAGGCTTGGTTTCCAGCCCCCTGATCATCCTTCCTGCCCTCCTCGGAACTTGTTTCGATTTGTCAGCATCCTTCTTAAAGTGTGATGTCCAGAACTGGGCACAATACTCAAGATGAGGCCTAATCAGTGCCGAATAGAAGGGAACTAGTACCTCATGGAATTTGGAGAATATAGTTCTGTTAATGCAGCCCAAAGTAGCGTTTGCCGTTTTGTATCCACTTCACACTGTTGGCTTATATTCAGCTTGTGAACTGCTGGATAGCTCAGTGGTTGGGAGTTTGATTTCCCACTGTGTCTCCTTGAGAGGGGCTGGACTTGATGATCCATAGGGTTCCTTCCAGTCCTGCAGTTCAAGGTTGTTGTTGTTGTTGTCATCATCATCATTGTCATTATCATCTATTATGATTCCAAGATCCTTCTTGCTTGTAGCATTGCTGAGCCAGGTATCCTGCATCTTGTAACTGTATGTTTGGTTTCTTTTTCCTAGTTTCTAATTTCCTTTTCACATTTCTTTTGTACTACAGTAGACTAATATGTCTATAGCTAGATTGTGATATGTGACCTGTGGTCTTTTAGAGATACTAAGCCTGACTTATCACTATCCCCATCATCCTGTCCCTGACACACACACACACCGCATGTTGACAGTACCATTTTGTAGCAGGGAGCATTTTGTATCAACAAAGCAACTTCCATCCCTGGAGATGCCAAGAGTTCAAGCTGGTAACCTGCGCATCCAAAATTTATGCTGTGCCACTGAATGGCACAGCATACCTAGCAGTTTGAAAGCATGCAAATGCAAGTAGATAAATAGGTACCACCTCGGTGGGAAGGTAACAGCGTTCCATGTCTAGTCGCGCTGGCCACATGACCACGGAAACTGTCTTCAGACAAACACTGGCTTTATGGCTTGGAAACGGGGATGAGCACCGCCCCCTAGAGTCGGACACGACTGGACTAAATGTCAAGGGGAACCTTTACCTTTTTACTGAATGGCACCCCTTAACCAGTGGAATGCACTGTGGTTCAGTTCATGTACTTCCTTTGGAACGTGGCTTATTTCTTGAGTCTTTGATCACCACACACAAGATAATGTCTCACCTAGAGCTTTGTGTGTGTGTGTTCCTCTGCACATGAACCCAATTTGTTCCCTGCTCCTTCAGAAGAAGGAGGGAGGCAGGAAAATTACATTGGTCAGTCTAGGGGTGCATAATTGGCCCAGTGCATGGTACCCATACAATAGAACTTAATTTAAGTATTTATCAGAGGGAGATGTTAGCAGCCATTCATCTTCTATATGAGACCTTCAACAGTGTGTACACACATAAAATCTGACTCATGGAGGTTGAGAGCATGCAATTAATCCCTCAATTTTGCCTGGGAGATTAGTGGTGCTGGGAGATTAGTTAACCCCTGAATTGGGGAAGATTAGTTGGAGTTTAATTTATCTGGGAGATTAGCTGTGCTGCATTCATTGGATTTTACATGTGTATAACTCTTAAACTGTGATGTCAATGTGTGATCATTGAACAGCCTTGGAGTGATGCAAACATGTCTGGTAGGTGGGCTGGGAAGGCATGGTCTGGCTGCATTAGGGAAGTGATTGGGTAAATATGTAACTCAGAATTGGCAGGCTTTAAATTAAAGAATGTGTTTTTTGGCCCTGTGCTAGCCACAGAATGGGCTCTGAGTTGAACCCATGGTCTGCAAAATTTAGAATTTCCTTTGAACTCTTGACAGCAATTGGATGAAACAAGGAAGCACTTTTAAACTGGAACAGATACATTTTGCTATTTGTAGGTGTGACCTATACGATGATAGAAAAGTTTCTATAAATGCATTAATCAGATCAACATGCTTCATTTGCCCATAGTAATAAAATGTGATTTAAGATTGATGGCATCACTATCATGCTTTGACACTGCTGCTGTAAGATAATTAAAGTGGGAACATTGATCATGTCAAACAAATCCTTCTGAGTTTCATATACTGGATAGGGAAATTTAAATAAGATGACAGTGCAGGAAAGTTTGTTTATGCTGATTTTAAAGAAAAGGATCCATAGTCAATCATGTAATTAACAGCAGTCTAACTTTTCCTTTCTCATTCTGTACTGCCCAACGTTGACGTATGCACAAAACCGTGTAGGATTTCTCTTTTTTTCTGAATTGTCCTGTTAGTTTTCCAGGATCAAGTGGACAATTTTGCTTGACCCCTCTGTTCCTGACTGAGATGGTGGCCACTAGGCTTCCAGATTGGCAGGGTCAGTGCTTAGGTAGTCAGCTGCCTTTTCATAATGATCTGATCTGCGGCTAGATACTACAGCCATGAACAATATGTGTATCTGCTGAAACTGTTGACACACACACACACACACACACAAAAGGTCTGTATCATCTGTGGGTGAACAGTTGCATTGAAAACATTCAAAAATAGCAATGTGAAAATTACTCTTTCAACAATCAGATAGAAATCAGGAGGGAGGTAGGGAAACAAAATCTACACAACCATGTATGCTATAAAGTAACAATATTAAACTTTGTTCATCTGGAGACATCCCAATCTGAGGGGAAATGAATTATTGTATGTTTAAATAGGAATTCATGAGAACCAATCTGAATAAATCTTAGTTGCAAAAGCTCAGAATCTGGCTTCTGTCTGTCTGTCTATCCATTCATCCTTTGATTGTTTTTGCTGTTTGGCATCTGAAATGTGTGAGCTGACCCAGTTTTGAATCTGTATATATATGACATTTGTAGCTGTGATGACTCATTTAAAATCAACAACTGAAGCTGTAGTCATCACTGGAGAAATGTGTTTGTGAACCTGATATTGTATTTCAGATACTTTATTTCTATTGCAACATCTGAAGTAAAGGCTGTAATCTGGTTCATGTTGCAGTTCATGGCATCACAGAGCATGTGCCCTCAACTGAGCCCACTTTAAAATCCTCATATGAAAAATTCTTTGGAAATGGAAAACCAGCTCAATTATTTGTCCCTCTGTAAGACTCATTAGCCACTTCTGCCTCCCCTAAATACTCCAAGCAATTCCAAATGGAGATATTAGCTGTATGATTTTACATGTATATTTTTTTGTGAAGCAAATAATCATAGCCCATAATTTGTGGAGTCAAGAAATGAATGTCAGTGTCTTCCTTATAGCCTGAAAAACTGAGACGCTTGACTGATTATTTTGCCCCTCAAACTGTATTGTTATTCTAGCTGCTGTAGCTGTGAAGACCTTAGCTGTTGACATCTGATGGTTCAAAAATTCCAAAAAGCATCATTAGATTTCCTAGCAGCTGTCAGTCAGCAAGGGGGTACCTTGTCGATCAGTAAGTAAGAGTTACAAGCAGTAGTGTCAAATGGAACACCAATTAAAGTTACTATTTTGAAAACTCTGTGGCTTTTCAGCACCTGAAATATTTAAAACCCTAGGGCTGCTATGAGTTGTTTCTGCTGTAGTTCTTTGGGATTTTTTTTTTAACTGTAGTGTATTCAAACTCAAATAGACTTTTTGCAGTCTCTTCTCTGTTAGTGTGTTTGTGTGTGCGTGTTTCTGTTTTTCTGTTTGTGCTAAGAGATAAATCTAAGACTTTTAACAAAGAGGCAAATGCTGTCAGCTCTAGGCCCAGATTTATGTATTTATTCAATTGCCTCTGTTTACCTAAGCTGTAGGAGGTATAGTATAGAAGAATTATTTATTGAGAGAAGGCAAGAAAACCAGCTAAGCTGGAGATCCTAGGCTGTCAGGTAACCCTAAGTCATGAGGTTTTCAAGTGATGCCCTGTTTTAAAAAGCTAGAAGTTTTCTGTGGTGGTAACCTCTCTGTCATCATTTTTGCCCTGAGAAGGTGACTGGACTGGCCATTGTACTTCTTTAAGAGCTAGTGAAAACTAAGTCCATGAAGAATCACTAAATTCATCATTTTGTTTAGGCTGTCTTGATGTTTTAACTTTTAATTTTTTTATTAATTCCAGCCAAAAGAAAGGATGGGAGGTAATTGGAAGTAAATGTAATCATGACCTAAGCATATACATTCATATAAACTTGCCACATGTTTGAAAGAGATTTCACTCTGGCATCACTAGAATATGTTCACATGCAGCTGAAGCACTGAGATACTCTAACCACTGAATAAGGGATGGTGTATGGCAAAAAGAGAGAGAGAGAGAGAAAAGTGTTCTCTGCACACCATCCAAAGGATGGATGATACCTTTAGTAGACCACTAAAAATTATAAAAAAGAAGCTAACCAGTCTTCACCAGGCTAGGCACCACATATGGTCTGAAAAAACAGAAAAGCTCCAAAAAAATCAGCCCAAATTTTGGGCATGATTTTTGAAGCTTTTATGTGTTTTTCTGTAGTATCCAAAGCACTGTGATGCCCAGACTGGTGAAGACCTATACAGGTTGAAAGCTATCTTCTGTCTCTTAATTTTTTTAGTGGTCTAATAAAGGCATCACTCACCCCTGCCTTTGAATTGTGTATAGTATCTTTCTACCCTTGTATTGTAAGTCAGGAGTAGGAGTTCATGAAGTCCAATCATTCTGACCTCTAATTAAGTTCCAAACGTCAGGGATATAATGAAAAAGTATGGACATGTTTACAAATATAAAGGATTTTTTGCCGTGCAAAGTTAATTTGCTGTAGTATGTCCAACCAAAAAGGGGCCACCATTGGACTCACCTGTATGATATAGAAGCACTGACTGTATTGCAATGCCAGAATTTAGCAGACGTGGTCAATTTCTTGTAAATAAACAAAATGATGTCCGCTATGTCTAGAATATCAGGGGTTTTTTTAATACCAAGTGTTGGTTTAGGTCTAAAGAGATTTTAGGTATTGAAACTCAGGCAGATATCCATTGGTTAATCAATCTATGCTGCACGGTCCAGTTCTACTGCATTCTCATTTCATTATCAAACATGTTGCTTTCTAATGAACAATTAGAAACGATGGTTGTTGGTTTCAAATCCTCACAGTGCTTCTAAAGCAAGAGAGGTTGCCAAGGCCAATGGCACATCTATGGATACCAAAAAGATGTTACAGTTGTAAATATTGCCATACTGCCCCAGAAGGTAGATCATATATTGATTTGCAATATTGAAAATGCTGTCCTGACAAAATGAGATACATTTGTGTGAGATTCCAAAGCCCTCCAATATTCTTTGTCTCTAGAATGAAAGGAAGCCAAGGAGCACTTTTTTCCTGCCAAGGTAAAGGTAAAGGTTCCCCTTGACAATTTTTGTCCAGTCGTGTTCGACTCTAGGGGGCGGTGCTCATCCCCGTTTCCAAGCCATAGAGCCAGCGTTTGTCCGAAGACAATCTTCCGTGGTCACATGGCCAGTGCAACTTAGACACGGAACGCTGTTACCTTCCCACCGAGGTGGTCCCTATTTATCTACTCGCAGTTGCATGCTTTCGAACCGCTAGGTTGGCGGGAGCTGGGACAAGCGACGGGCGCTCACTCCGTCACGTGGATTCGATCTTACAGCTGAAGATCTACAGACCTTACAGCACAGAGGCTTCTGCGGTTTAACCCGCAGCGCCACCACGTCCCTCAATTTTTCCTGCCAAGTACTATTCAAAATTAAAGTTGCAGATAGGGGGACAGTACTGGTATGTCAAAAGGAGGACAATGACTCTTGTGACCAAAAATAATGTTTTTTTAAAACAGGTTTTATATACTTACTGACTGCTAAAACTGTTTGAAAGAATATTGGGAAAAGTGAGCAGTTTGTCTATTTACACAATAGACATAATATTTTCCTCAATATGATTCAAATTGTTTTAGACATTGGTATGTACAGAGAACTCTATAAATTATGTAAGTAGACAAAATGTTGTCTTGTGTGTGCGCGCGTGCGCGCGTGCGCAATTCCTTTCTCACAAGAAATTGAAATAGCAGGTTCTGGTGAGGGCATGAATTGTAACTGAATAATGAGAAAGTGTTATTCAGTAGGGTTTCCCACCCACTCCCCCTTTGGTTGACCCTGGCATCTGATGTTAATAGCTTTTCAGTGTTCTCTGAATGACAGAGAAGATGGTGGAAGTGTAAAATTGATCCCCAGTGCTGTAAGATTAAAAAAACATAAGTTTTTACTAGATTTAGAACAAAGGCCTGTGAAAAGCCACATGCCAATTCACACTTCATTACAGAGCAATAATTGGAGCATAGAGCTAACACAAAAGTTTTATAGATTTTTTTTTTTTTTTGCATGGCCAGAGTACATTTTGTCTTGCCTACCAGTTTAGGATTAAGCTTGGTGGGGAGTCTCTTTGGATTAAAGTACTTAATTGAGTATTGTACCTCATACTTAGGAGAAATGGGGAGGAATTGTGGGCAAGAAAATACACAGAGTACTTGCATGTGTGAATCAGTGGGTCACCTGTTTCAAGTCCTTGAGCCACAATTTCAGAAGTATAGTTTTAAGTAAACCATACGCGGAGTGGACACATGATATAAAGTTTGTTTTCTTACATGCCATGGTATATATACTGTCATTGCTCGGTATGCTTGACAGTGTTCTGAACACCAGTGAAATTTGACATATGGCTGCCTGCATAATTTACTTCCTTTGGCAGATGTAAAAGTCTACCCTGCTGTGCAACTGTTTAGTTTTATTCCTCATCCCACACAAAACACACAACATTTTTAGCCGTCCAAAATTGCCCATATTCTCACATTCTAAGTTGTTTCACTCCACATTCTGTCTCACAATCACTTCTAATCCTCTGTTTATAGTCACATCTTTTCTCCTCTTTCATCTTTTTTCCACGAGGAGCCTTGTGGCGCAGTGGTTAAACTCCTGTACTGCAGCCAAAACTGTGCTCACAACCTGGGGTTCAGTCCCAGGTAATTGACTCAGCCTTCTATCCTTCCAAGGTCAGTAAAATGAGTACCCAGCTTGCGGGCGGGGGGCAATGTGTAGCCTGCACAATTAACTTGTAAACCGCCCAGAGAGTGCTTTAAGCGCTATGGGGTGGTATATAAGCAGCACACTTTGCTTTTTTGCTTCTTCTTTGCCTTTATTACTTTCCGATTTCTCATTTTCTCCTAGTTTTCCATCCTTCCCCCTGAGATACAGTTGTGCTCTTCCATGATATGTTGCTGTCTATCATTTTCCCTCTTTGACTTCAGATTATAATCAACGCATTTCTCATGTTTTGCTTACTTTAAATCAGCATGCTTGGAAGTTTTACACTTTCTAGAACTGCAAGTTCTTCATCTTCAGAGGAATCTGTCATCCTTTTGTCTCTTCTGTATAATTTTTCACCATATTGTTTCCACCTTCTCTTTGTTTTCTCCTGGTCAGAAACCATGCTTCCTTTTTGGTCTTTCAGCATTCCTAATCTAGACTTAAATTTCCATTTGATTTCTTGAATCTTATGAAAGAGATCTCTTGTTTTTCCTCTTTTGTTGTTGTCTTCCATTTTTTTGCACTGGCCATTATAATAGTTCTCTTTGTCTCTACATGACAGTTGCTGAAAAGCTTTATTCAGGATTCTAACCCTACTGTTGTCACTCTTTATTGTTGCTTCTCACCTGTCTTTAACAATTTTAAGTGTTTCTTCTGTCATCCATCTAGATTTTTCTTTACTACAGGAATTGCCTTTGTGTTTTCTTCCCTAATTGCATCTTTGTTTTCAGTCCACAGTTCTTCTGTTTTATGGTAAATTGAGTTTAGTAATGGAAATCTGGTTTTTGTGTGGGCTTTAAATCAGAAATATTTAAATTATATTTTGGCACTGGAATTCTTTTAGTGCTCTTCAGCTTTACTCTAACATTTGATATTAACCATTCAAAATCAGTACCACAATCTGCTCCTGGTCTTGTTTTGGCAGAAAGAATACCACTTCCACATCTCCTGCTTCTAATTACTTAGTCCAAATTTCTATATTGGCTATCTGGTGAGGTGTACAGTCATCTGTTCAGTTGTTTGAATAATGTATTTATAATGAAAGAGATTGTTGGCTTGAAAGAACTCTATGAGTCATTGGCCTGCTTTGTTTCTGACCCCTAGACTAAATTTTCCAACAACATTGCTGTGTTTCCTACTTTTGCATTCCAGTCACCTATGATTACAAGCATGTCTTGTTTTAATGTGATCAATTTCTTCCTGGATGCTTGCATAAAAGTTTTCAAATTTATCTTCTTCAGCATCTGTAAATGAAGCGTAGACTTGAATAATGGTTATGTTGAAGGGTTTTCCCAGAAGTCTGGTTGATATTATTCTGTCAGACTTTGCATTATAGCCCCATCTGCCTGTGCTACATCTTGTCTCAGTATTAGAGCCACTCTGTTTTTTTCTGACTTTGTTATTTCCAGAGTAAAACACTTGGTAGTTGTCTGGCTGAAAATGCCCCGTTCCAGTCCAGTTTAGTTCACTGACACCATGCTCTGCAATGTTTAAATGCTTCATTTCTTGCTTTATGGTTTCCAGTTTACCTTGATTCATACTTCTCACATTCTATGTTCCAGTTGTGTGTGTTCTGCAGCATCAGACTTTCTTTTCATCTCTGTGCATGTCAGCCACTAGACATCCTTTCATCTTTAATCTGGTTGTGTCATTAGCAACAATGCTACTTGTATTTGTCCTTTGCTTTCCCCCAGTAGCTGACTGAGTGATTTCCAAACTTCTATTACTATTTCTTGTTTCATTTTGGACTATCTCATCATAGGGTATTCAAGGTATGAAAAGTTCAGCAGTGGTTTACCATTGCCTTCGTTTGTGCAGTGCTAATGAAAGTTAGCTTGAGTGTCACTGCCATTGTCTATGAAAGATCCCCTGCCAGCATCATCTTCACTATCACTGCTGCCCAGTAGCTGCCCTCCAAAGGTTTCTCTGCCCCCCTCACCACTGGAACTGTCCCGTCCTTTCTGCTGATTTAGCCTAAATGTAGATGCATCTTAGTCTGGTGTCTCAGCTGCGACCATTCTGCCTTGGGTGGCCCTGCTAGGCGTCTAGGCTAGTAATGGAGTCTGGCCTCCTGACAGCATTGCTCTCAGTTCTCTGACATACTTAGACCCCCCCTCCCCATGTCAAGATGTTCATCCAAGAAGGGTTTTTTTTACTTAAGTAAGAGGTAAAATGTTAAAATAAGAAGGAGATGGAAAATGCAGGAGAAGAAAGGTGAGAGAAGGGCAAGGTCTGTAGAAGATCAAAGAGGACTGTGAAAATGTGCAGTTTTATTCCTTCATCTCTCCCTCCATTATCCTTGGCTGTATTCCTTTTCTTTCCTCCTCAAGAACTGAGAGCTGCCCATAAAAATCAATGGGGAAATCCAAGGTTTTCATTTAGCTGTGACTGTGCTCTAGTGTACCCGCTCTACAGCAATAAAATAAAATGTAGCTACAAAGAGGAGTATTCCTGTCCTTTTAAACCCTGTTGTTCATCGACATTTAAAAGCAATTATAGTTCATTGTCCATGGCGAGCCATGGCTAGAAAAGAAAAAATTGTGACAGATTTGTAGTGTAGTCTAGACTGACTAATACAGGACTAGAACCAGACTAAGTGGTTTACAACAAGCCTGCAGTGTTGTCCAGTCTTGCTCTCCCCACTTTGCAGGTTAAGCTACAAGAGAGTGTTCTACAGCAACCCTAGAGTACAGTTTACTGTTAATATAAGAACATAAGAAGAGCCCTGCTGGATCAGGCCAAGGGCCCATTTTGTCCAGCTCCCTGTATCTCACAGTGGCCCCACCAGATGCCTCTGGGAGCACACGAGACAACTAGATACCTGCCTCCTGATACCCCTCCCCTGCATCTGCCATTTGGAGGTACCTTCCTTCCTCAGAATATGGCAGGCTAGAGATAGGTAGGCTGGTTTGAATTTCTATTCAAAAATCCCTTTAGTTTTCAGGTAGTACCGAAGGTCAATCTTCTTAATTCCCCTCCCATTACATCCAGAAACCTCATGCTCCCCCAACTCACTGGATGCATTTTGCATCCTCAAAAATATACGAAGACAAATTGAGGCTAGAGCAACAATTCCAGTCTCTGGAACGCTGGTATTTTAGCCAGAGTGTCAAAAATACATACATCCTAAGGGTGCACTGCTGCATTTTGTTATAGGTGTTACTGGATCTTAATAATAGCTAACCTTGACCAGTGACAAACTACTGACTAGGATTCTTCAAACTCTACAAGAACAAATAATCCTGGGGCTCTTAATTTTGCATAGCTTTCTTTTTATTTGAAAAACAGCATGCACATTCTACCATTGCCAGATTAATAATACAAGTGCAAATTTTGTATACCTTTGCCCTAATTATTTTGCACCTCACCTTTTGGTGACTATTTTAAAGACTGCTTGTGTTCCTTAGTCTCAGTGGTTTACAAGCCCAGACATGCAGGTTTTGGTAGTCAGGCCTTCGATTAGACAGGGTAATGCAACTTCCTTCCTTCCTTCCTTCCTTCCTTCCTTCCTTCCTTCCTTCCTTCCTTCCTTCCTTCCTTCCTTCCTTCCAAAATCTTGCACACACATGAAATATAGCTCCCCAGGAAAGCAACTACTTCAGTCAGACAATAGACACTGAGGGCATGAGTGGAAGCCCCCAACTCTTCCTTCTAATCCCTATAAACTGGGGTGGGCAATGTCTGGAGGGCTTGGAGCAGTGGCATAGCATGGGTTGCAAGCACTCAGGGAAAAGCAAGTATTGCGGGGCGTGGGTCATGTGCCAGCTCTGTGACATAACATGTGGGCAGGGTGGGGCACGGGGTGGGCAGGAGATGCCACCAGGGTGGTGCCACGAAGCAGCCCCTGAGCCGCTTGAGGTCTGTGGTGGCGGTGGTGGCGATGCCTCTGGTGACTCAGACTTGGGTTGCCGGGAGGGGGAAGAGGAGCACACACTGTGGGAACATGCCGGGCAGGGCGGTCTGTGCCCCTAAGAATTTTTTGCCCAGGGCAACTGCCCTATAGCCCTGCCTCCTCCCATGCTACACCACTGGCTGGAAGCCACACATATCTACCTCTGGCTTTTTCAGGGCTGCACTCACTGTCTCATCCCCTCTTTTTTCTCTCTTAAATTTTGTTCTGTCCCCCTACGAAAGCTCTCTTCTGCCTTCTAGTGGTTGCAAGGAGCAATTTCACCAGTTTTTGGCTGGTTCTGAGCTGTTCTAAGTGCCCTCTGGTTTTGAAAAAAGACCTCCCAACTGAAAAGCATGTGTGTGTGTGTGTGTGTGGGGGGAGAATAAAGTGAAATTGCCCCCATGTCCCTTTAAAGTGCATAAGCATTTTTTTTAAAATGGAGGTGTGAAAATGCCAGGGGGTGGCACAACCATACCCACCCCTGCTTCTACTGTTATAGAAGATTGTTGTTGTTGTTTGTCACACGTTTTCCTTTCTAGCCAGCTTGTTTTTAGGGCAGGGGGAGATGTTTTGAGGTATGGTTCCTTTGACCAAATGTATAAGCTGCCCCATTTCTCCTGAATTCCCTATGGGTGCCTGCTGCCTTTCGGAGTGATGAAAGACACCATTCATTGCCACTGTAGATAGAAGTTGATTTCAGATGCCAGTTCAGTTCGGTTCTGAACATGGCATAAATGGGGTGCTGTCTTGTCTTTTACCAAAGACCACAAAATGTCTTGGACAGGCCTGATTTTAAGACATATTTTTGGCCTGCAGTATTGTTATTTCCCCCTAGATTGCCAACTGGTGTGAGGAGGAAATCAGTGGTTCAGGAAAATGGACTTAGCATTTAGAAATAAGGTCCTTTTGTGCCCATGCTAAAACCAGGCATTAGCTTCCCAGAAATGGAATTTGCACACAAATCCTTTTGCATACAAAGCTGTTTTCCTTTCTCTCCCTTTTCCCATAGTTTTCTAGATTTCAGCAGACTAATTTATGGGAAAAATGAGGCCAGTTGTTTTTGCCGTTGTTAAGCCATTCAAGGTTGGCAGCCTCTAGTGCAAATCACACAGGGATCTTCCCTTAGACCCTAGCTCACCTTCTGCTCACCAGGGCTAAATCATGCTATACCACATGAAGGGGAGAATTTATAGATCCATGGTCATGCTGTAATTTCTCCTCCACCCCCAAGAAATTCCCAGTTGAGAAGGTTTACATTATTCACATCCTTGCTTTATGTGATGGTATTCTGAATTGTGGCTGTTACAGTATAGCTTGTTATATGATAGCTTAAGGCAATTATAGTCTCAGTTTTCAGTAATGCACTGTTAAATTTCTAATATGGCTGCATGGCAGTATTGCTCTTTTTGTGCCTGTTTGGGGTGGGTGAGCCGCACACACTCTCCTTACTTCTATTAGCAATGTGATTACCCCTTTCTTTAGAAGAGTGCAATAGCTAGGGTTGGGGAACATTTTAAAACCAATGAGGCAAGTGGCTCACCTCGTAGTCCAAGTCCAGTTTCCGTTTTACCTTGTTGCTCTTTTTGGTTAACATTTAGCTTAACCTCACACCAACAGTTATTGTTGGCTGAGTGCTTCCAGCCCCACATTTGCTCTAATTCATTAAGGTTTAATTGGGAACAGTCAACTGCATCTCCTGGCAAGGGCTGCATCCCTAATTGACACAAGTGATTTATTAGAGAAGAGAATTCCCTTCAAAAGGCCCCTATGCTATAAAGCAGCTGTGACTGTTAAAGCAGGGCTGTTTGCACAGATGTTAATCGCTTGCTAATAGTAAGAGTGATAGCCATATATGTATTTTTTCAACTGCATCAGGAAGTCTCTGGAGGGGTTGGGGGGAGGGAAAACCATTCTACTGTTACAGATCAATTTATTGGAGCCATGGCTGTTTGCAAAACATGGGGTAAATCCCCTGCCAGTCCTATGTAGGGTTGACACACTGAAATGAATTGACCTTGTTAGTCATAACTAACTTATATAACATAACACAATTTATAAAGCCGTAAACAGCATGGCCCCAAGCTATCTCAAGGATCGCATCTCCCTTTATGAGCCTGCTTGAGTGTTAAGATAATCAGGAGAGGCCTTCTTTTCTCTCCCACCACCTTCATGGGTGCCTTTGGTGGAGACATGGGAGAGAGCCTTCTCTGTTGCTGCTCCCACACTCTAGAACTACTTCCCACAGGAGACTGGCTCCATCTTTACTGTCCTTCCAAAGCAGGCAAGGAGAAAGGCGGGTTAAACATTAAATAAATAAATAAATTTCATTTATTTCAATGGATCTATTCCAGGGAGGATTAATTCCCAAAAACAGCTGGTTTCACCTATCTCACTGATTAAATATTCTGCTCAACTTTCTTGCTAAGCAGACTATTTGGGAATGGTACTTATACTACATCTGGCATTACTCCTGGTTATTATGAAGAATGAAAATGTAAACAGCAAAATTAAAAGGTTACTTAGGTGTGTGGTCCATATGTTCAAACATACTAACAGACAGACGGAGGAAGGACACACACACACACACACAGGGAGGGAGAGAGAGAGAGAGAGAGAGAGAGAGAGAGATGGATATTACCTTTATTGTGCCACCCAAATATTTTTAAAATGGAAGGGGAGGATCAGGCTTTTGAGTCCTTCAGAATTATTCATCAGGTTGGGTGTTGCAAAACTGTTGGTGAGGAGAAGCAGAAAAGTTCAAAATTCATCCTAGCCAGATGTCGTAACTCATGGGAACTGCAGTTGTTTAAACTAAAAAATGGAGGCTGCAAACATGGACAGTCAGCTGGACTGGTGGCTCTATCAGGTTGCATCTCTGGGCATGTAGAATCAATTCTCTATTCCTATGCTTCATGGGCTTGCAGGAACTCAGCAGACTGACCATTCATTGCCTTTTAATCAAAGTGCAAGGTGCTGGCATGGAGCAATAAATGGATTGAAAGACAGTGAGCGGACAACATTATCTCTCTACCCACACGCAGCTTCCCAGGCTTTGCAGTGTGGTGAAGTGGACAGAGTGACAGACTGAGGCTCAGCCATGGAAACTCACAGGTTTGTGTGTGTAGAACTGATAAAACCACTCTTAACCTTATAAGTGGGTTCACACTTGATGGCACACAACACATTGAGGGGCTAAAAAACTTGTGTTTAAAAAAAATTGTGGCTCTGTTAAGGTACTATTCAACTCTGCTTTTTTAAAAAACCTAAAAGTCTTAAGGATCATGTGAGCATTGGTAGCATGGTTGCTTTCAATTGGAGTACCCTTTAGGTTGATTCTTCACATGGAGAAAGCATCAACAGAGAGGGGGAGATGCTTGTCACTCCTTTCTAAGTCTGCTGATAAAAAAATCCCTGCCCAGTAAAGCCAGAATAGGGCTTTTGTCCATGAGCAGGATGTTGGGGGATTTCGGTTAGTCCTTTAGTTAGCAGAGTATGACATAGGAAAAACACCACCACAGAAACATGGAGAGATCAGCTCAGTCTCAATAGCCAACTCTCTCCTTGGTTTCTTTTGCACACAAACAAGCACTTGGCATGATAAAATATCATTTAAAATACAAAATAGAAACATTGAATATACAAAAATATATCTTTACTTACAGTTACCATGTCTAATTACAGTCAAGAAGGAGAAAAAGAGAAAAAATTGAGACTTTAGCGCATGGAAAGCCTCCATGCTTGATGTTTAGAGGAAGGTCAGAGAGAGAAGAAAGCAATCAACAAAACAGTGGAAGCAGGCAAACAAACAAACAAACAAACAAACAGGAAAGAAGGGTGGGAGGGCTTGCCTCAAAAGTCAGAGGTGGGAAAATAATTTTGCCAATCAAGTTAGTCATGAATGAGAATCACACTAAGCTGTAAAGCCTCCTGCCATTGATATCCAGGATTAGTGCATGCAGGTTGCTATTATCCCAACACAGGAGATAGTAGAAGAGTTTGACTCAGGATCGGGGAATACCTAAGAGAGGTACAGTCTCTGTCAGAAAATAAAAGGTCTTGAAGAGAAGCTGAGGTCAAACACAGTAAGATATTCTAAAAGCCAGCATGGCCAAACCTCAGAGTCATGAGGCAAACACAAAGAAGCAGTCCAAGGGCAAGTTGGGTTTTAGGAACAAGATGGTCACTTGCTTTCAGAAAGTCTAGTCTTTGAAATTTTGGAAGTGGACACTTATCTTTCCAGTGTTGCGGTATTGGTCTCTCAGCTACTGAAAGCACACAGAGAATTAATTTTCAGTAGAAAATTTAGAAGCAAATGAATATTCATACATGTTGAAGATTGCTCTAATACAAAATTAATATGATTCATGACCTCCACTCCAAAAAGAGTTACAACTAAATATAATGGAGCGTATGTTTAGGAGACCTATGAAGGGAATCTAGCAGTTAGCTGGCTTTGCTTTACCAAAAAATCACTGTGGTATTTACAGTACAAGAATTGTATGGTTTCTTTTTTACCGAGCAAGTATTAGCTCAAGAGCTACAGATGCAGTAGGACTAGAAGCCAAAGCTGCAAGCCCCCAAATAAGCAAAATAGGGCAGGAAACCCTTTTCTGGCTTAAATATCAGACTGTAATTTCCCATAATGCATTTTAGATGCTAGGATGAATTAATGTTATTATGCTGGAAGGAAAGCAGATGAACTGGCGCTGAGTGAATGGCTGACACTGGCTACTTAGGTCAGAAGTCTTCATATATTATTCCCTGACAAATGAACATCCTTCATGTCCATCAAACATGTCACCAAGCGACATCCACACTCTTCCTAGTTACAGTGAAACCTGATTTCTAATCAGTGGTTGGTAAATTGGTTGCTACCAGTGAAGGGATAAATGATACCAAGATATGAAGGAGCAGGTGTTAAATCTGTATTGAACTGGAATGCATGATGACAAAGCCAGCCATCATATTCTGATGCTCTTATTCAAATTGATGGCATTTGGGGGGTACTCTTCACCCTAATCATAAATATGCATCTTTGCCCGTGAGCTATTAATTTACCTGAGCTAAATAAATAAATACAATTAATATTTAGAACCAGAGTGCTGTTATTTCATATCCCAAGATTTACAGGGCCTATAAATTATAATAGAGGAAAATCCTTCCTTGAAGGCAAACCTCTATTAGTTCGATCCCAGCAGTATTCCTGATGAAGGCTGTGTTTATACCATGCTAAAGATCAACATTCAGCCCCGAAGCTAGTGATTCATCATTTTAATAGAGTACTTCTTCCCTTTGAGAGCTCCCTCATTTATATATTTTAAAAAACTTGAGTGAAAGTGGCAAGGAGCAGTACTCAGTAATTGTTTCTATGGCAAATTAATTTAAATGAGGATGTGCTTCATTGTGGCGCTTTCGCTGAAAATAGTTTCAGAAGAAATTGGTTGTTCTATTTGCACCATTTCTCAGAATTAAAAGGAAGGATGTATGGGCTTTCTACTACATCTAGGTCATGGTCCTTGAACATTCAGCTGGACTTGTACAAGTGGCAACTTCTGCCCTGTTACTTCCATAGTGAAATATAGGCATTGTAGTCCATAAGTCTGGAAGCTGCATTTTGAAATCTCACATGTCTTATTACCTACAAAATGCAGTCTTCACAGCAGCCTCACACTGCCAGCCCAGTGTGGCACTACAACTTTATGCAAGTCCTTGGTTTGTCAGATTTGGCAAGGATATATGACACACAACTCATTCAACACAGAATAGCAAGAACCATATGTCAGAAGAACAAGGTGTTAAAAACCACCAGAATGTATGAAAACAAATGACATTTTCTTCTGGCTTTTTCTGACATGGTCATCAATAGAAGCCCCGCCTAAATATTGAGCTATGAATCATGACAAGCATTTCCATACATGAATCTTGCATGACCTGTGAGCCTCTGTTGTGCTATTTATGTGATCTTTTGTTGAGGTTGAGAAGAGGGTTGAAGGAAACGTATTTGTAGTGATTGAGCATTTGAAGCTAAAATAGATTTTACATTCATGCTATAAACTGTCAAAGCAAATCTATCTGTTAGACAGCACTGCAAGAAATCATGGCTGTATTGTTGCTACCTACCTCTCAAAAGTAGATCTCCCTTTCCTTAGAAAAGTTTGAGAGTCATTGGTAAAGTAGAAAGGGGTTAGTGATGGATGGATGTCTATCCATTTCAAGCCCTTCATATTGGTTTGGATATGAATCAAATGAAGAAGTAAGAAAAATTACATTCAGTTTAACATCTGAGACATTCAAATAAATCCGTAAGAAAAATTACATTGAGCCTCACGTCTGAAATATTTATGCATGTTCAAGAGTAATCATGCTGCAGCTAATCAGTGAGGTGCTTTTCACATGTTGGTTGCGTGCCTGTTCGAGCTTCCAATTGCACAGCTAGTATGTACCCAGCACCTTTTCAATTAGTCAAAACTGGCCATGGCAACTCCCATGATTTCTCTTGCGTGCACATAAATATCCAAAATAATTTTTCTCACCATTGTGCCTGATGTTTAAGAGTAGAGTGCTTCCATTCCTTTGAACAGCATATGTGTATTTCCCTCCTTACCAATTTATTTTCTCCTCTGATATACTGCCTTTTTGTCACTACACTCAAGGCAATTTCTAATTGAAATACTAGCTTACAGTTTGAAAGCAAGACTTAATTTATCCTGTTCCCTCACTTTTCAGTCTGTGGACATATGAAGAAATTTGCACCATTAAGAACAGTTTAAAAAAGTACAAGTAGTGGAACATAACTTTCAAAAGAAAAGGAGAAATAGCATAAGAAAAGAGCCAGATATTCTTAAAGGTCCAGCTTCATTCCTAAGTGAATTGAATCAAAAGTGAAGTTGATGGAGTACAAAAGTTTGATTTATAGTGCAATTCTATGCATTTTTACTCAGAAGTATCACTGAATTCAATGAAAACTGAGTTTCAGGGAAATTTGTATAGGATTGCCTTTACTGCCCAGTTCTTGGTCATATTCATTCTGTTCTTTTCTGAGTTACTTATTTGGCTGTAATTTTCCCCCATTTGACTGCTCTGTCTCATAATATCCACTACTGTCATAAACAAATCTGCAGGTCAAGACCACAGTTGTGTCTCTAGTCAATATGCTAGTCTTGATTGTGCCTTTCTGTTATAATTATTATTCAAGGCCGCACAGACGGTTAATTCTATAGCCATGTCATGTCTTCCTAACTTTGAAACAAATATCAAGTGACCTGCAGTTAAAATGCAGAGGCAATTTTTTCCCCATTCAGCAACAAAAGGTACATTGTGCATCCCTAATGTGTCTCCCAGAAAATAGGTTGCTTTTTTCCAGCTCCCTTGTTGAGAGCCTAATCCTACAATCTCTGCTCATCCTTCAGTTTCATCTGTTTGCGTCCGTATACCATTTCTCATTAAAAGTATGATCTTTTTAGGGGGACTTTTTTTTAACCTGTTGGTTGTCATTATGTATTTTAAAGTGTTTCAGTCTCGAGTTTCACTGCCTCCTTCTGTAAGCTATATTCACCTCTCTGCTTTTGGCTTTTCAAACTTTTCACAAACTTTTACAAGATCTTCAATTGACCTGTCATTTCAGCTCAAGAGCTGAAGAGTTCTTTTCATGATCGGCTTCAAGTGCGTGATGCCCTAACATCTTGCTGAGGGTTGTCTTCAAATTTTAAAGGATTTCTCACTTTTCTGACACTTTACATATTTCTAACACAGAGATGGGAAACCTTTCTCATTCCAGAGACTGAATTCTTTTGTGGATAAACCTCTGGGAGCTAACGGTAGTTTTTTTCACCTGCCAAGGCCCCCAGAAGATAAGGAAAAAAATTCATGGGGAAAAAACTCCGTCTATGGGTAAATTGTATGAGGAGGACATTGTAGTGAAAGGAAGAAAGGGAAGTAGTGTATGCTGGAGAGAGCATACCCTGAACAGGAGCACTCTGTCCTGCAGCTTCTTGTGTCCTGCAGCTTCTTGTTACGGGCCCTGCTTGTTTGGCTCTACTAGTGAATAAGTCCCATATGTAATTATAATAATTATAATTAATCCAGGTCAGAGCTTAGATCAGTAGTTTTTAAAAGGAACTCGTTCTGTTATCTGCTACTTTGAATCAGCAGCAGATCACTGTCGGTACCACTACTAAATAAAAGGAATGTCCTCCGCTGTTTGTAACTAACACATTCCTGTTGCTGTGACTGGTCCAGCCACTGGAAAGCACATGGAAATGTTCACTTGTTTCGCTCAAGTAGCTAATTCTGTTTATTTAACCTGGAAAACGCTGCGGAAAAACACATTACAAAGCAAAAATTTCCCCTGGCACTTCCTTGCCAGATGCTCTGAAGCACAACCCCAAAGCATCAATTCCTATTAGAGATGGCATGGGAGTTGTAGTTCATCACATTTTTTAAAATGAAAGGCTGCTTGGAGGTTTTTTTTAAAGAGTGTTACTTTAGCAAACAGATTTAACTGTCATAACAAAATGCCTTTCACATGGCTTTTTCCTATGTGAAAGGCATTTTCCTGTAAGTATATCCCATGGATGAATATCAGGAGTTAAAAATTACATGCAGGGTGGGTTAGGTGTCAGCTGGCTGGCTCTTTCCTGGAGTATGTTTCCCTACAGATTTTGATCCTTGACAAAGAATATTTACATTCAAAACTGAACTTTTTCTGTAAATGTGGACTTGTCCACGAAAGCTCACATTAAAATATAGCACTTAGTTTTTAAAGTGCTACAATGTTTTTGTCTTCTTTATTTTGTTTTGTTTTTGCCTGACATGCTAGCACAGAGTAACACAGCTGCCTCTTCAACAACTACAACTTTTTCTGTAGGTTTGCCTTTCATCAGCCCCCCCCCTTCTTACGGCTGGCTGAATCGCGGGTTGTCGCTCCTCCTTAAATGGGAACTTATGGAAGCAATGGGTGCTATCTGCCATCTAAAGCAGGGACAAATTGGTTAGGTTGGGAGATTTATTTCAGAGGAGTGTGAGGAATATTTTGCTGACTGCCTGTGGTAGGTAACAACGTACTGTAATTCAATAAATGAAGGCCAAGTTTGAATAGATGGAAAATTAATCTTCAGGCCCCGTCTCCTGTGGGATTTTTCTGTGCCTTTATTGATTACAATTCTGCTCCTGCCTCTGGAGAGAAATTGGTTGGAGTTAGGTTTTAATTGTATTCAGAGCCACCCTGGATTGCTTTACTTCACAAGATATAAGCTCCATTTTTTGGCAGTGAGTGGTTTCTTTTTCCCTCCTTCCTACTGAAACATTTATGGGGCTATGAAAAATATTAAAAATATAATTTAGATTACTGTTACAAATACTGTTAGAAATATCATTGTGTGATTAGTATGCTACTGTCAAGAGTTTGTTCTGTGAAACATTTTATTTTTTATTAATGACCTGGTAGATATAAGAGCTATCATCACTGAATGGATAAGAAACAAGTTTATTAAACAACATTGCCAACTATTTTAAGAGAAATCACTGTCCAGGAAGCTTGGCAATGCCAACAATGGGAACTAATCAAAATATTAATAGAATAATATGTTTTTAAAAAACAACTAGTAATTTAATTGAAAATGATGAACCACATTTAAGAGTATTTTTCATCCTCTTGAATTCACATTATTGTTTTCTATTAATATTTTTATTGCTTTTACTGGTGCACTTATATGGGCTTATTTAACAAACTATTAAATGGTTTTTCACTTATTTTGAGAATAACTATCATTAATTGCATTTGCTGTGTCTTGGTTCAGTCACATATATGAAGGTGAAGAAGAGAGATAGGAAAGCTGTAACAACTGCCTGAAGAAGTGTAGTGGGAGTCTTTTCATGGCCTATGTTGCCGCAGTACCTGTTCCTGTGTGAGCAGTTCTCACTGTTGACAGTGTGAAACTTTATGGACATTTAGTGCTATTTCTTGCCATGGCTGGAGATGGGGGGCACACACCTATATATACAGATCCACCTCTACCACACAATCCGTGAAGCTTGCAAATAATAATAATAATAAAAAAATGTAAGCAACCTGCAGCTGACACAGATGCAGTGGAACGTACATGAAAGCAACACAGACCAGAAAATGGACTGATCTGTCCAATCCTGATGCTAACTGTCGGCTGCTTCAAATAAATGCTAAAGCCCTATGCAGGAATTAAAAAAAAACAACTGAAAATATACTGGCCCACAATCACGCCTCCCCCTCCAATATTGACAAGTCTGAAAAGTGACATGTGTGGGTGGGTGTAGTTACAGTGCTCTGTGCATTCAAGAGGTCGGTAGCACCAGTGCGCCTTTCATGCTTTCCATTCTGCAATGCCTGCCTAAGGCTGTGGTGAATACAAGTACAGAGGAACTGGCCCTAAAACATGGTACAAATTAGAGAGTAATTTACACCCCCATTTCCTTTCCTAAACCAGTTATATAAAGGAAATACAAAAGAAAGACATGGGTTAGAGAGCTCACTTTCCTATTGGCAGTTTTATAAAGGGATCTATCAGTTGTTTCCATATTGCCTTTTGCTTAATTCGGTCGAAGCACAGGTACTGCTGCTGTTTGTATTTATCTGGGGAACAAATGGATGTGATCAGATCTTTATCAAAGGGATACCTGTATGACACGCTATCTCACTACAACACTACAACATTGTTCGTGCCTCATTTACAGAATTAAAGGAACCCGTTATTTTAGGCAGCTCACAGGAAAAGAATGAATTTCACATGGAATGAACATACACAAGTCAAAGCTACAGTGAAGCAGGAAATGGGTTAAATTGCTGCATCTTCCAGGCCAATTTAACATGTCTTGTTTCAATGACTAACCCCAAACACACTGCTGTGCTCTTTTTCACCACTGAGTTGCTTTTGGCTCTGCCTGTATCCTTCACCAATTAAAATCACTAGAAGACCAGTGCTTCCATCATGTGAAAAGCAGCACAAGAAGTAGCTGAGCCTTTTTCAGATGTTCTTGCCATGGATAATAGGCACAGAATGAGGAAAGGGCTGTAAATGTTGCCGGAGCAGGCTGTCCCCCATTCTCTGCATATGTAGTGAAGAGATAGGGGAGAGTTTTATTTCTTCCACATTTCAAAGCAAACTGAACAAATTCTCATTTCCTAGAATAATAAGCAGAGCAGAAGACAGTTTTTCCTCAAATTACACACTTCTCCAGAGTTTGTCAATGCATGGCTTGACTCAAACATTGCATATAAAAATGTATATATATTAGGGGATGTTGTGTGCAGAGATGCATACATTAAAGAAACATAATGTACAGAACATAGCTGTTGAGGAAATGTGTATGAAAATGAATGTGATTTTTTAATCTCTCCCCCTGGCCCAAATAAAAGAGTTTGGGGAGCACAGAGAAAATTGGAAGGAATCAACCTGTGACTGAATGTGCAAAAATGGCATCAACTAGAAATAGATTTTATTGATCCATTTCAGGCTCATTTTATAGTCTGAAATAAGACACCAGGGTGACTGATGAGTGAACCGGGATGGGAGTGGACTTCAGCTCCAGTTTTAGGGGTGCACCTTCTCCCATATCACAAGCTGCCTATGGACAACACCATCCATCATGACTGATGCATCTTCACCTACCACAGAAGGAAATGAGATTAAGTGATACAGGGATTTCCACAAACTTCAGTCACAAAATCATTATTCAAACAGTGTCCTGCATTTTTTAAACTGCTGCTTCAGTAGAGGTTTAGCATTAGAAATGGCTAGACTATAACCTAGGGTAGAATGTTCGTTCTCAGGCAGTAATTGTCTATTCATGAGGACTTTTTCCCCTATTGAGAACATTAAAAAAATCATTTCCTCAGCCTTCAGTTCGAAAGGATATAGTCTCCAATATCAGCTTGCGTGGGTGGTTTTTTTTTTTTTTTTTTTTACGATTTCCCTACGTTCAAGAGGCCTTGAACTTCTCTATGACATGCCTGTAAGTAATTTTTTGGAATCTAATTAACATTCCCCCACCTTTTTTTTTCCCCCTCTTGAAAAGTCTGGAAGAAATGAGAGTGAAACTGGCAGTCAGAGAATCAAACCGGTCTTCGAAGATGATCCTATTTTTGGGCGACAAACTTCATACCAGCATGCCGCAGTCCACATACCGACCGACATATATGATGGCTGTAAGTAGTGAATAAGCTCATACCATCTTCATATGTGCTCTGTTCAGGAAGGATGTAGAGCTAATTTGTTCATATCACACAAACATTCTCCTGGCCTTTATCCAACCTCATCATCATCCAAAAACTAAGCACATTTCATACATTTCATTTCAATTTAATAGGGTCATAGCCTAAACTCCACATCAGCACATTCCTGATTACACATTACTGAAGTCCTGGTACAGGATGCATGGGTATACTCTGCACTGGCTCTTCCTTCCTTCATCTGAAAGTCAATAGTCTACATATCCATGAAATACAGCAATATATTTGAAGACATCATTTATTTATTACTTTATTTATGTCATTCATTTCTTTACTGCCTCATTAGTGCTTATGCACTGTTATGAGTGTTGAACAAGCTAAAATCAAGCAACAAACAGAACAATAAACCAAACAATAGTGTAAAAAAAAAAAAGGAGGAACGTATCAAATACAAAAACAGGTGACTCAATGCTTCAAAAAAGAATAGAGTAGCAGGGCAGAAGCAAAGAGAATCATAGAAAGATGCTGTCAAACACATCTCCCAAGAGCATCATTTTCAGCAGCCTTTTAAGTGTGGGCAGGGAGGGGAACAGATGTAACTCAACTGGGAGCTGATTCCAAAGAAGAAACACCATCACTGAAAAGACTTGGCTTCTAGTTAATGTTTTCTTAGCCTCCTTTGGAGATAATGGCCCTAAATTAGCCCTCAGCCTCATTTCAAAAGACCCAGGACTGCTAGCTTAGTTCAATCTTCTGACAAAAACAGTGTCTCCTTCCAGTGATGGGGATGAAGTAGAGCAGAGAAATTGGAGGGTTGAGAGGATGAGTGGGACAGAGAGAAGATGTGGCAGAAAGAGAGGAAAAGTGGATGTGACCTCAATTACTTATATCTGTGGTCACACCCCTCACTATTTTTCAGTGGCAGGCAACCCCAGACATTCACAAATGAGGGAAATGTTGCCCCTGATGGGTCTAAAAATAGTAATAAACAGGATTCGTCAATCTGGCACCCTCCACTTATGTTGTATGATGTTTCTCCTTGTCCCAATGCTCATGTTGGCTGTGGATGATAGGTGTTATAGACCGACACATCTGAAGGACATCAGGTTGGGAAAGGCTGGTCTGATATATACCAAAGTGGCTGCAGAGTGAAATGGCAGACTGAACATGGCATGACATTTAGGTTTTCACATATATGGAAGATATTTTCCTCTGGAGAAGGAGCTGGAGAATTGCAATGCTAGTAAATCAGATCAACATGTTGTTTTTTTCACAAGGGGCAAAAACATGCTCAAAAGGCAAAAATAGAGAGAGTGATGTGTTAAGGAAAGATGACAGTAAAGAGGGAGTCTCTCTGTGACATGGGGACAGCTAGAACATTTATGAATGATGTGAACAGCACAGTTGAAGTGGTCTCATGTAGCATATATTCTGTCACTAAAGCTATGACGGTGTTGTTATGTGGCTCTACTTCTTTTCAACAAGTGTAAGCCTGTTAATAATTTTTTTTAATAAAATGGGGATGAGACAAGTGTCTATTTATTAGTCAGGAAATCTGTACAAGATGAGATACAGACTTATGGTACAGTAATTATGCTTCCAGACTCATTTTTTCTTGCACTATCAATGAAAAAGCATTATGCAGCTATTGTATACTGTCTTTCTCCTAATGGATCCAAGGCATTAAAGGTACAGTATTAAAAAAAAAATAAAAACTAAGTAATAAACTATTACAATATTTAAAAAGCACTAACAGATATTGTATTAAAAACTCAAAGATCAAGCAATATTAAAACACAAGTAAAACAAGATAAATAATTCATTTTAAAAATCCTCTTGGACAACCAGGCATTTAAAGGAAAGCTTGCCTGAAGAGAAAGGTGTAAGTGAGTTCCAGAGTCTGGGAGCAGTGACAGAGAAGGACCTCTCCCGTGTTCCCATCAAACATGCCTGCTATTATGTCCCTCCTTCTTTAACAGCTTGTATGTGGCACAAAATAGATGGACCAAATAGTGGAAAACATAGGAAGGTTGCAAATCGAAGAAGAAGAAAAGAAAATATTTCTTTACCCAATGTGTTGTCCCTCCTTGCCACAAGATGTGGTGACGGCATCTGGCCTAGATGCCTTTAAAAGGGGATTGGACAGATTTCTGGAGGAAATGCCCATCGCAGGTTACAAGCCATGATGGGGATGTACAATCTCCAGGCTTAGACGGAAGGTACCTCCAAATGGCAGATGCAGGGGAGGGGTATCAGGAGGCAGGTATCTAGTTGTCTCGTGTGCTCCCAGAGGCATCTGGTGGGGCTACTGTGAGATACAGGAAGCTGGACTAGATGGGCCCTTGGCCTGATCCAGCAGGGCTCTTCTTATGTTCTTAAGAATATAGCATTTCATATTTGAGGCAGACAGGAGTGATTCAAGCAAGGAGAATGCCTCTACCAGGATGGAGGGTGGTAGAGAGTGAGACCTTGCTTCTTGGGCTATATGCTGCTGGTGGAAGAAGGATGATTCATAATGAACATGTTCTCTAGAAGCAGCCATAGTTGTAAGCAAGTGGTGGCTGCAAATCTGGATGACTGTGAATGCCTGCATCAGCCACTGCCTTTCTATGCAGGGTTTTGATCTGCATTTCTAAAATACACCTGGCAAATTTTGCCTTAGGTGGGGTTCTCCTTCAGGGAAGGATGTGAGCTATAAATGCTGGAAAAATTCCTACGCCATGTGGCCTTTCAAGGGATTTCTATACCAGACACAAAACATGGAGCGTTTGTATGGTTAAGGCCTACACTGTAGAATTATTACAAAGCAACAACTATCTATTCTCCTGCTTTTAATTAATAAAACAAATAAAGGCTGCATGGATTTTTAGGTGTAAAGGATGAGAATTAACTTCCAGCAATAACAGCAAGTTACTTGCAGTTCTCCACAGGAAGTTACATAGACCTTATGCAGAAACCAGTAGGATTCTGGCCAGACTCATAATTGAGGAAATCTGTCAGATCTGCCTGTGCATTCATTTTTTTTAAAAAAAAGTCTTCAAGTTCCTTCTTGCCCAGATATAAAGAAATTTGCAATCATCCTCAAAAGCAAATGTAACATCTTAAGACATTAGCTGATACACTGGTTTTCATTGTTTTCATTTACATTACTATTGCCATTTTAATTAATTGATTTTAAAGAGTTTTAATTATAATTGCATTTTAATGCTACAATTGAATTGAATTTTTTGGTAATGCTTGTGATTTTAATTTATTGTAATTTTCTGTTGTATTAATCTGTTCAGTAAACTATCTTGGGTCCCAGTTCTGAGAGAAAGGTGACATATAAATGACATGAATAAATGAATGAAATCTTCTCATTTGCACCAGCCAGATTCAATAAATGTGGCTGTTCCCAAGTTTGGAAGCAGTTATGTTGTACCGACCTGTCATATATGCAAAGAGTTTCTCAGATTAAAAAGAGATGGCAATCCTAATTCACAATTAACATGGTTTAATATGCAGAGATTCAGAGCCAGAGCCTCAGCAGACCTGGGCCTGAATGGATGATTCTGGCAGTTTTATTTTCTCCCACACATGAATGTTTTAAAGGGAAAGCTCTTTCCTGCGCATATATAAGAAAATTGTACATTGTAGCACGTTGCTATCAAAACAGAGGTGAAATGAAATTCTCATCCATTCCTAGTCACAATCCCCACATTCCTTTATTTGTAGAGTAAGTACTGTGTGGGCTCCATTCAGATGTGTGGTAAGATGTTGAGCAAGAGTTTTGGGGTGTATGTGAAGTATACAAGCCTGTTCTGGCAAAAAATGACTCACTTCCGTGAAATACATGTAAGTAAGGCAAGCGTTATAGACTTGGTAATACAAAAGGGCCATTGAGGCTTAAGTAGAAATTATTATCACATCCAGTTATGTTCATAGAAGAATCTTTGTTCTGGTGGAGGCTTCTATTATCACAAGCAATGTGGAGGAAACGGTTGTGGTTGCCACCTTAACTCCTACTCTATAGCCTGGGCTGTTCAGAAGCCTTTCAACTTTTTGGATTAGATTTGGATGGGCAGCTTGGGTGGGGGGAAGGCTCCCAACTGCCTTGCATGAACAAAAACTACACTTGTATTGAAAAGCCTTCCATAAATGGAAGAACAGCATTGAATACATACTCCCGAGAATAAATATTCTGAATAAATATTATGAATACATACTCCCGAGAATAAATATTGTGCTATACACACTGGTGTTCAGAAGTAACAAAAGCAAGATTCTCAGCACCCCCTCCACCCTGCCAATCTTAGAATGTAGCACAATTCATTTTAATTTCTTCAATCTTCTTGCTCTGGTGGAATCTTATCAGGGAGCTGGAGACCCTAGCCTGACCTACATTTATTTGAAATTCTCATCCACTGCTGTGTGTCTGCCTCTATAAATGACACAGGAGTGGAGATGGAAATGTCAACAGGATTGAGCAGAGGGAAAGTTGTGTGCAACTTGAGGTTTCTCATGCAGCATGTCAAAATGACACAGATCTGGAGGATTATTCTACGATTCTGCCTTTAATAATGTAAAAGTGCACTGTAATTGGTGGATTAGAGAGGGAACTGCTCCGTTATTTTAGATATTTTCCATTCAGCTAAACTGTTATAAGAAATTCAATCTTTTCTGAAAGGCTAATTTATGGGTGGATTTTTTTTTTTAATGGGGGGTTGGTTTCATTTGAGAGATGATTCACTGGCAAAACCTTATTTGAAACATTTTTATCTTGTCATGACTTTTAGGCCTGATATATACTTTTTAATTTAATGACCATGTATTGCAGAAATAATATATTAGTAAGGAAACCTCATAAAATGAAAATCAGTATAATTTTACTATATGAACAACTGTTCCTCAGTTAAGTTATCCTCCTAGGCAGAATTTGAACAGGTAAGGAATCTTAGTGGAGGAAAAGAACTTTTTTTTTAAATGTGTGAGCTCTCAGATTCATTTACCCCTGACTAGATTTAAAACAAAAATGCCAATCAGAAGTCTTCATTTTGGAGACTTGGAAGAGCTACTGCCAATCAAGGTTGATGCTGCTAGTACTGGCAATAACATATGACAATCAATTAAGTTATCAGTTAAGTTTGGCATTTTCCAACCTTACTGGACAATTTGATTAATATTTAACTTGAGTTTTTTGCATCACTGTTTCTCTAATTAATCGGTATGGGAGAGTGCAGAAAAGGAAAGCTGTAACACAGTGACAGAATCATCAGTGAACTACATTTTAAAAAGAAAAACACTGTTTGTCCTCTCAACCCAACATCTACACTGCTCATCCCAAAGCAATTTTTTTAAAAAATTAGCTTTTTTAAAAAAAGAGTATGGGTAAAGAGATGAAATTATAAGGGTGGGAGAAAGGAGAAGCAAGAGAAGGGTTTTTGCTTGATTGGGATTTTCAGAAATTCTTGTCCCTGTTTCCTTCCCTCTAAAGCTTAAAGCAAGGTCAAAGGGGAGAAGTGAAGTCTTGCATGAGATTTTCACCTTCATTCTGATAAGTCTTTTAGTGTAGCAATGTAACATAAATATGACTGCCAATTTAAACACTCTGATTTCAATATAAATGTAATTCAATTATGTTTTTTTTAAAGCTTATTAATGATTAACAATTTTTTTGCAACTGTCCAATCCCTGCATGAGCCTTACTCATTATGTGGCTCCTTCTTCTATATGTATGTATCACGGAATATAAATAGAGCAGTTTTGTCCTTTACATTTATCAATAGAAGCCATGATCCAATAAAAGATCCCCTGTGATTCTTGATGACAGGTGTAGGCATGTTTGTGACACTTACACTGTTTTTCATTACAACACAAGATCCACAAACTGGTACTTTGTGCAAAATGTGCTGAAATTACGGGAATTCTCAGCCCAGTAGTGTAAGTATAACTGAATTGAGTTTACAATCTGTCCGCATAAAAATCTGTTCCTGGCTACTCTGAACTTTCTTCATTCCAACTTTTCTGATGGGGACAGTCATTTTTGTAGCAAATATGTAAAGAAATTGTGAATCAGAAATCTTGCTCATCTACTGCAAACCACCCAGATACCTACCACCCTTGCCAAAGGTCCACCTTTGCTTTACAGCATGCTACATCAAGTAATAAATGATCTGTCTTCTCCTCCCCAGTTTATAAATACATGCTAGGGAATAAATATATCTCCCGTTGGAATATTTCAAACACAGTTTTATACCTGTGTACTTGGATTCTGAAGATGCAAACTTGAAATCACATGGGTTTTTTTTTAAAAAAATTCAAATTAACTAGAAACAATTGCCACACATTTGTTTCCACTGCTCAGAATATTTTTAGGGTCTGACTAGATGCAACATCATTCACACCATTAGAATTTGCATGAATGGCATCTTAAAAATAAGCTGCAAATGCACGGGCCAGAAGTGACAAATGGACTGTAATAACATGAGTCAGTTGGGAAATTGCCCGGTGTTAGAACAAATCCCTGCAACTAATATAAACTAGTGCATATGGGAGCAAGGCTGAAACCCTGATTTACTAGTTTTCTGTCTGGATTAATTTTCTGAACAGGGGAATGAATTTTTTAAAAACTATAATCTTGTATTTTTAGAACCTAAAGTACATTCTCCTCAGTGCATTTAATGTCAATGTGTGAAGGCATAATTAATTTGTGTTCAGTGCAATTGGCCAAAATCTAGTAATAAGGGGTCTCTAAACATTGATACATATTTGTCAACTGCTACAACATTTTTTGCTCTTGTTTGAGAGTGAAAAGGTAAATGTCTTCTTTTGTCAACATCAGTATTTGCAAGGCATGTTCTTTTTTGCACCAAACATTGTATTTTGTGCCCAGAGCCTTATATTTTGCACTAAAAATGGCATTTTTTGAAGAATACAAATTTTTATGTTCCAGTGTTTGGCAAAATGAAAGGCCCTAAAATGAAAGAAAGAAAGAAAGAAAGAAAGAAAGAAAGAAAGAAAGAAAGAAAGAAAGAAAGGTGTTCAGCATTTTCATAATCTCTTCCCAGCAGGAAAAAAAACTTTTGCATTTTTTATTCATACCAACAAGAGTGAAACAAGCAATAATTTATATCTCCACCCATTAGTACCAATGCCGAAAAGCTAAATGCAATATCAACCTCTCACTCCTACTCCTGATATTAAGAGGCATACAGCCTTTGATGCTGCAGGTATTCGGATCCTTTTTACATTGAATGCTGAGCAATTTCTAGGCCTATCAGCAACACTGACTGTTACCAGGGGCATGACTTGTAGACTGGCCCTGAGGTGAGAAGTTCCCTCTCACATGTGTTCTCAGGTCATTTCAAGAGGCTTTGCATTTTCAACTACCCCACCTACCATGCTTTATTGCTGGTTGCTAAGGGCAGAGCTTGGGGTGGCTGGATAGCACAGGGAGTTGCACCTAAGGTCACAAGTTCGATTCCCCACAATATCTCTTTAGAGAAGAGCCACAGAGTGTGTTTTTGGGCAAGCTACATAGTTCCAAAGTGTCCCCAGAAGAATGGAACGGTAAACTACTACTGAATACACTATACCTGGAAGATTCTGGAAAGAGTTGCCATATGTCAAAATCAACTTGACATCTTGTAATTATTAGTCATGGGTTACTGAGACTAAGAAGGAATTTTACTCACCTGTGTGACTGTACTGCTATACAACAAACTATTAATTCTTTCAGGATAAAGCATTTAATAGGCAGAAGAAGCAGTTGTAGTAAGCCCATAATCCCTTACACATTTACCTAGAGTGTGCCCCCACTGAATATTGTGCTGTAAGCTGCTTATGCATTCAACACTATTTCTCTAGTCTTGGGCCAGAATTTGAATAGTAGTCCCAACCAGAGTAGACCTGCTGAATCAAAATGATTTTCAGAAGAGTGGACAAACCTTTCTGCAGTTATTCAGTGTGTTTAGACTAGCAATTGTGTTTCAACCTTAGAATTTTCTCATTTTTGAAAAGAGTAAACAGCAACAGAAATTTTACCAGTGCAATATTTAATTTAAAAGTAAAGCTTTACTCACAATACCTTATCAACAGGTATATAATATAAAATAATCCAAACCCAAATTCTGAAATATCTTCAAGAACTATTCCTATGCATATAATGAGCAAGATTTACTTCTGTCATATTAAAGAGAGATTCTACAAAGTAGTAGTACTATATATTGCTTCATTCTAGTGATGCATAAAGTACCAAGGGGATAATAAAGTTTCCTAACTTTTTATAAAAGATATAAGGGAATAATAAACATGCATGCAACATGTCTAGTTCTCCTTACAGGCGATATAAAAACATATTGGTTTTGATTTCCACTTCATACAATGTGCTTACTGGGGAGATGCCATTCATAGGTGCCCTATTTTCCTTGAAACTGTTCTGACAGAAAACATACATAAATTCTTTTTGTTGCTGCTTCTTTTTTGCCCTCAAATGACTAGTGCAATAGATGCTGCAGTAGATGCTGCCCTGGGATCAAACATGTGTTTGAGTTTGCTACAGAAATTGAAAATGCTGAAAAAGTGTTCAAATGTTGGAATTGCTGCATTTGGAACATGTAATTTCCGTCCCTCTTCACATAATTTGTTTCTTTGATTTTTTAATTATTTTTTCATGATTTCTTGTGACTTTTCTACATATTTGGTGGTGGTAGGTGCGGAACTCTGATCCTGGACAGGGATCCCAGCTCTTAAACACTGGAAGTCTTAGTCTTCATCTCTTTCACAGTGATAGAGATGAGAAACTTGCCTTCTGCTAGCTTTTTATTTAAATACGTAATTAATTCATTAGGTAAAAGAAGGTTACCACTGTGCTGGCCGTTATCATGTTTTCTCCCTTTTCTGCCCTTGCAAGGAAATCCGACAGGATTTTAGTGCTGTTGTTTTGGCCTGTAATGGTACTTTGGTTTTCTATATAAAAGTGCTATCTCCAGTTTTAGTGGACACATCCATATTGCAGTACAGTGGTGCCTCGCTAGACGATTGCCTCGCAGGACGAGGAAATCGCTAGACGATGCCTTTTTGCAAGCGCTACTGCGCTTCGCAAAACGATGTTTCCCTATGGGGAATTTCGCTAGACGATGAGGTTTCCCCATAGGAGTGCGCTGACTAGTGGTCAAAAGCTGTCAGTGCAGCTGTCAGTGCATTCCTATGGGGACCCTCACTCGCTAGACGAGGTTTCCCTATGGGAAATTTCGCAAGACGACTGCGTTTTCCCTTGGAACGCATTGAAGCGATTTCAATGCATTCCAATGGGAAAACGTGCTTCGCTAGACGATGTTTTCGCTAGACAGCGATCCTCGTGGAACGGATTAACATCGTCTAGCGAGGCACCACTGTATATTGCACAGAAATTAGAAACATCACTCCCCCCACCTTCTTTCTTTTGGACTGCAGCTTCCAGCACCCCATAGCCTGTTGGAGTTGTCTCCAAAATTATACATCTCCCATTCTGGTATGTATACAACCACCCTAAATGACTGCAATAATGTTTTACAAGAAGCCACTTTCTGAGTGTGATGCAAGTAAGCTGCTCCGGAAGGCACCAAGGGAGGAGTGTGGATGCACAATATTCTCTCCAGTCTTTTGATCTGCAACACATGCAATTATGCAACGTTCTCTTCCTTGCCAAGACTCCCTGACACCCTAGCACGACACCTTTAAACCAATGCTGTGTAGAAAGCCAGCTAGTCATGAGCACTGCCATCCATATCATTTAAAGCACAGGTCTATATTTTGCATTATATCTTCACTGGGGATTTATCAGAGTTTTGCTTTTTGGGACCGCAATACCCAGATTCCATTAGCCAGCCCTGCCAGTAGTCAAGGTTGGCTAAAGGTTTCTGGGAGTTTTATTTTTAGTCTCTCAGATTTCTTCTGACTTGCACTTCATCCTGTTAACTCATTTTTTCCACTTCTGTTACCCACCTAGGTACATGCTCTTTACCTTCTTGTCTACCTTATATATCTGATAAACTGTGGAAGTTCACATTGTTTATTGCATCCAAAGCCACCAGGGAGAATTCTTCCACCTTGAGATGTCTTTCCTTCACATCACGAGGCAGATTTTAATGCCAATAAAACCCGAATCCTATAATGAACATGTAATAATACTTCAGATAGGAATATCCGGAGGGGCTTTCTCATAATAATTATGATTTAATGACCAAGTGATTTAAAAAGTGAACTAGCCATTTCAGCATGCTTAACTTCTAAATGCTTTTGCAAAGGAAGTAAACCACAAAGTAGATTCAGTCTGCTCTGTTATCATCTTGTTTTCAGATTCCTTCTCTGTCTTTTCTAATCAATGCTATTTTTGTTAGGTTATAAACATGAGGGCTTGACTTTGATTCTTTTGTAATTTTTGTACTGCATCCAGACATCTTGAGACTTTCCCCTCATCTTCCTTGTTATTAAGTATTATGATTGGTGGGTAATTTCTTGAAATGAATGATAGGTTTAATGAAAAGACATTTTATAATAGACAGTTCAAGTACTGAGGAACCTTGAGTGCTAATCGTAACAATGGGATATCCATAGAAAATTGAACTCACAGAAACTATGTAATGGCCAAATGAGACAGTGGCTGAAATCCTGTTGCTGTAACTTATACCACTGATTGATAAATTAAAGTGACATTAAAAGCATATGCATCATTAAACACATATAGTGAATTTAACATACCGGCTGAAGTTCCGTAGCATAACTTACCCATGTAAAGCTGATGATGTCAGCTGCCATTATGGTTGTTTGGAAATTCAAATTTTCTGATCTTCCCCACAAAAGGTCCTGCGGTTCCTTTTCATTGTGGGGAGACTGTTGGGGGCTGTGGGATGGGGAGGAAGTCTTTAATTTCCAAAAATCACAGCCCCTTGAATGGTTTTACTGGTAGTGGTGATTTTTAGGAATTAGAGACATACCCATCCCCATCTTGTGGATTCCAATGGCTTCCCCATGACAGCAAAGATCCTGAGGGAGCCTTGAGACCTTCGTAATCAGAAAATCAGTGGCTTGTCATTTCATCAGCCACATGAAGCACAAGTTACATTACTAGATTTCAGCTAGTATGTTAAATGTAGTATATGCATTTAATAAAACATATGCTATTTTATTTTTCAAATGGTGCAGACCTATTGGAACCAGAGCAGAGATGTGCAGAAAGTGGGCCACAATTCACTGAGTCCTCTAACCAGCATGGCTATTTGGGGATTCTGGGAGTTGTGATCCTAACAAGTAACTTTTGCAAGCTCTGGTGGCTATTTTCCACTGAAAGGGAAACTGCAATTGGCACTAAGTGCAAATATAAAAGCCTATTCAGGTGCACGGTATACAACATTATTTTTCAAGAAAGCATCAGACAGTAGTGATATTTACAGGTTAGCTCTTCAGCAAAATGGACTTATTTGGCCATTTACAACAGAGGGAAGCATACTCATTCACAAAAACATATCCAGATATTTTTCATTTTCAATACACTGTAGTCTCAGAAGGACTGATCCTCATAGCTCATTAGCTTAGATTTCAAATATTTCTTTTTCTACTAATAATATACCCCAATGTCCTGCAAATATAGATACAAAATCATAACGTAGTAGATAATTTGATCTTAGTTTTCTCTTGGAACATGTGAAATAATTTCTTAAAAGTATGTTACATGTTCAGATGTGTTGCATATATTATTGCCTGCCCAGCCCGGAATAACGAGACAGACGCAATATATGGGGTAACTAGGGCCAAAACTTTATTAAACTATTTAAATCAAACTTTCCCTTCCCCAAGGGTGCCTACCATAGTGCAAACAGGTCTGTAACCATAGGCAACCTTGACCTTCAGGTCTAGAGCCCTCCCCCTATGGAGTTCCTATTCTGAAGGCGTGCTGTTCTCTCATCCAGCCCGCTTCTGGTCCTCCACTAGCCGGAGTCCCCAAGGTGGTCTTCCAACCGAGTCTCTTGACCTTAAGTGTCCATTGTTCCCTGGGGTCCCCTGCTTACCCTCCCCTCAACCAACCTCTGCTAATGCCCTTTTGAGAGTAGGGGTGCCTTGCACCCCCTGGGTGCCCCTTTTGAACTCCACTGCACCTGTTCCTTTGCACTACCCGCCACGGCATAGGGGCTACATAGTATGCCCCTTGCCCCCCACCAAGCCGAATATTTTGGCCCTAAGGCCCCCTTGCAAATCCCCTAGGAAAACATCCAACCCCATATCTGATAAGTGCACCCCATCCGCCCTATACAACCAAGGTCAGGTGACCTTGATATCTGGATGAGAAATAATTGACCCCAGGCCATCCTAAACAGCTCTGCCCACCTCTCTGTTGACTCCTCTTCGGGCCCTGTCAATTCCTGTAGGGTCACGGCCAGCATGCCAAACCAAGGGCGGTATTATGGCTGACCAGACAATGCGCGTTGCAGGATAGCGTGCCACGAAGGCCCTTAGGTCAGCAATGACCTGCAATATCAAAGACTTTCCCGACCTCAGAGCTAGGTCGTTGCCACCCAAATGCACCACCAAAATGTCCGGGGCCACATATGGAGAACCCTGGGATGCCAGTTCCATGAACCCGTCCCAGCGCATGCCTGTCCGTCCCCTCCATTCCACCGCAGCGCAAGCTCCGAGGCCCAGATTCTGACCCCAGCTGGTCCGGCCGGCATGCTTGGCTGCCCAAAGCATATAACTGTGGCCACACAACAGAACTCGAACCCATGGCAACAGCATCTCAGGACCTGCAACGATAGAACATAACGGAAAAAAACATGGCAGCACCTAAATCTGTGGCAAGGGGTGCACATAGGATTGATATCTGTGGGATGACCATCACCCTACTCTCTTGATGTCCTCAATTCTGTATCCCAGGGCAGCTGCCGTGGATGCAGCACTGATACGAAATGAATGAGTACCAAATCGCCACCCCTATATCTTGGCCTTGCAAAAGGCTTGAGAAGTTATTTTCTAAAATTGGTATTTCGTTAGTAGCGAGGGAGTTCACTACATTCTCATGCCTCAAAAATCCTCCTTCCTCATCTCCTCTGAGCCGCAGATATTCCTGGGTGGCTTTAACTGGGCAGATATCCTGAATAGCACACCTACTCAGCACTATTATCTGCCCTTTCCCTGACTGATCCGTTTTGGACTTTTGTAGCTGAATTACGATCCGTTCATCTGCTACCACTACATCCTTCCTCTGCAAAGTGGATAGGGACATGTCAGTTTTTGCTGATGCCACCAATTCACTTATCCTAAAAGCCCCAAAGAATGCCAATAGGGTTGCTGCCCTAAATAAGCAGACCTCAAAGTGGTCTGAACAGATCTCGTCCCACACCTTCCACAACTTACTCAATATGGCCAGTGATATGGGCGTCCATGTATCCCTCATGGTCCCGCTGTCCTTTCCCTAACCTTCAATCATTTTACGAATACGGAAGTCCACTGTGTGATCACTCCAACCTTGAGCTTTGGCATAAAAGGCCAGTGCAGACATCTTTCCCTGGATGGACCTAGGTGCCAATCCCTTTCTGCTCAAATAAACAGCAAACTGCATCAGATGCTCCACTGGTGCTGGCCACACGTGCCCTAGACCTTCCCCCTCGCAAAAGGTGACGTATTCCCTACATGCTGCTGTATAGCTACGCCGGATGCTGGGAGCAACTGCTAAGCTCATGGCCCTGTTAGCTTCAACCCTCCAATCCTCCATACCTTGTCTGGCAGGACGTCTGGCTGAGCCTTTGCCCCTGGTGCCAACACCCTAACTGGTCCATCTGTTGACGGGACAGGGCATCAGCTATACTGTTATAAACCCCCGGGACATGCTGAGCTTTGAACACTATGTTAAATTGCAAACATCGCAGTGTGAATGCCCATAACCCTTGGAGATCTAGATGTCAGGGAGTTCACTACATGTACCACTGCCTGATTGTCACACCAAAAGGTGACAACCGCGTTAGCCCACTCTTCTGCCCATAGCCATAGAGCCCCTGTTATTGGGAATTGCCCCAAGAATGTAAGATCTTTTGTAACTCCCTGTTTTTGCCATTCAGGCAGCCATCCACCTGCACTCCATCTTCCTCTGAAATAGATACCATAACCCAGTGATCCCGCCGCGTCGGTCTGAACCTGAAACTCCAACCCTAATCTTAGCTCTTCCCTCCAAAAGGAGATCCCATTGAAACTTTCAAGGAATCGTAACCACACTCTGAGATCCTCCTTCATCCCAAACGACATTGTTCTTCAGTGATGCGGTTTAACCAGGCCCTTCATGGCGTCACACAGCCTTTGTAGGAAGGCTCTGCCTTGGGCAATAACCTTACAGGCAAAATTAAGGTGACCTACTACTTCCTGCAAGTCCTTCAATGTAACCTTGGTCTGCAAAAGAATCCTTTGAAGCCTTGCCTTCAAATCCCCCAGTTTCTCCTCAGGCAATCGACAGGATGCTGTATGGTATCGAGTTCAATCCCTAAAAAGGTTAAAACTTGGCAAGATCCTTCCATTTTCTCTTCTGCCAGTGGATCCCCCAGCTCCCTTGCTAGTTCTTGGAAAGCCACCATGAGGCGCTTGCATTGTGAAGTACCAAGTATTCCACAAAACAAATAATCATCCAAATAATGGACTACCCATGCAGAATGCATGTGGCATTTAAGTGCCCATTCTAAAAAGGAACTGAACTGCTCAAAAGGCAAACAGGATACTGAGCAACCCATAGGAAGGGACCTATCTACATAATATTTGCCTTCAAAGACAAATCCTAGAAGGTCACAATCTTCGGGATGGACTGGGAGAAAACGAAAGGCTGCCTTAATGTCGCATTTTGCCAGCTCCGCCCCCACCCCACAGCTGCACACCCAATCTCCTCTTCAAACGCCTCTGACGATCCCAGGTGCAGCGCGAGCCACACAGTTGAAATCGAAACCGCTAAAGGCTCACGCAGCACCCCTGCTCCAAAGAGAAGAAATCCGGACGAGAGAGGGTGATGCAGGCTGGTGCAGCCTTCTTAAAGGCTCTCAAGCCCAGCCTGCTCACCCGAGATGACGCAGCTGCCTGCGTCTCTCTCTTCCGACCGAGCGGGCAAAGAAGCCCCGCCTTGGCAGCCATTGTGCCTCACAGAGAGGCCCTTCTAGTCACATGAGATAAGAAGAAGCATTTGCATAAAAAGGGTGGCTAAAATAAAGTAATGATGGGATTAGACACTGCGGCTAAAGGGTGACCTCTACCCTGAAACAATAGCTGCTTTATTCCCCTCCCTTCTTCCCAGTAACATTTCCAGTGCTAAATGGCTGGGGTGAGTTCCCTCACACCAAGACTGTGTGGACTGAAGTGAAGCAGGAAGAAGGGAAATTAACAGTTGATGCCAGTAGGAACTTTGTTTCTATTTATATTGTCAGGAACTGATGACAAGATATAGGAGTCCTGCTTTCCTTACTCTCTGTAATGTGTACTATTGTTTATTGTTTGGTTTTTTATGGTCATAAACAAGAGTCACATTGTGTCGAGGCATGACTCTGGGTGCAAAGTCTGTGGGGCCAGGCATGGTTCAGAATACTCTGTATGCCTTCCCATAGCTGGGCAGGAAAATAGTAGGGAAGCATACAAGCCTGGCTTTTTCTCATAGCTCTTAATTATGTTTTAGCTTGATGTCTGAAGAAGACCACTGTATACCTGGCCCAGAATTACATCTCACAACAAAATTGGTTAGGGTATGAATTGTCCCTTGTTCAATTCAATAATTGTTATCATTAGAAAGTCAGCCTGAAGTGTTTCATTTTCCCAGCAGCTCATCTATGACCTGGGCAGTGAGTTTATGAAATTAAAGATGTGCTGGTTCTCTCTCTTTTTTAAATAACATTGAATTATGGAGGGTGCAAATCACTGAGTGCATGATGAATGCTCTTTTTTTTATTACAGAGTGATTGCCTACACTAGGAGTAATTAGTACCTAATTTCCCATGAGTAGCTGCTGCGCAATTTAGAAGGGAACCCTTTGGGGCACTGTCACTTTATGAGCAATCTGCATTTGTCGCTGCTGTTTTAAAAGCAGAATTAATCTGCATGTACAGTATCGCTAGTATGATACGTCTCCCATACACACACTTCGCAAATTTAAAGGATATGGTCAGCTGGGTAGTCACCTGAAGCATTCTGTTGACAACTGACTACAAATGTTCTCCCTTAAAAGGAGAGCCTCATAAGCAAATGTTCTCTTTCCTCTTTAGGAAATTTGAGGGCAGCTTTTGAGAGTCTACTCACATGCAAATGTTTAACCAAATAATCAAGATTGCATTTGTATGTGAACTGTCATGGATTAATCACCACGCCAAGAAATTCATGATGTGCTGAATTTTTACCATGGAAGCCATTTCCTCCACTTCAGCAATGCCTCAGGAAAAAACACTACACCATAATAGAGCACTCTTTCTGATGTGCCATTTCACAGCAGGACAGGCAAATTCCCTTTCAGTTAAAGAAAGTTGCTGGTACCCTCTGCCCACCTCCTGTCAAAATGAATAGATCTTGCCCTCCCCTTGAAAATAAATAATTCAATGACCCTTTCGTGCCTCTGTTCAAAACATATGGGCAAACTACCTTGGTCCAGCACTTGGAAGAAAGAAGGAACACAGCATGGTCACCCGGGGGAAGGGCTGATTTACACATATGTTTAGATCACTTGAAAGTGTGAGGCTGCTACCTTTTCCCTGGATGTGCTGCTGGATTTGAAATGATGTCACAACGTAATGCCATTCACAGTGGGCCATTCCATAGGAGGGCATTTTTCCATATCAGGAATGAAGATTACAGCTTCACCACTCATTAAATTCCATCATTACATTGATAAAATAATTGATAAATAATATGCTCCAAACAATACATCCAATGGCTGAAATCCTACTGCATAACTTATGCCTGCAGAAGGGTGGTGATGTCACCTGTAGGAGTGATTTTTTGATAATCAAAAATCTCCCACTTCTGTCCTGCATCATTTCTGATTCCTGTGTAACCCCTTTCATTGTGTGGAAACCATGAGAGCCTTTTGTTACTGAAAACCTCCCCCTGCCAGTAGCAGCAATTTTCAGTAATTAAAGACCTCTTCCTTCCATGTCATGGCTCTCACAGCATCCACATGATGAAAGGGATTGCCGAAGAATCTGAACAGCTTTGGGGCTGGAGTAGGAAAAATTTAATTACTGAAAATTGGCACCTGCCAAGTAAGAAAATGAGTGGGCACAAAGTTGTTTTGTTGGTATAACAGGTGATGTTAATATTAATGGCATTTTTAGGCATTTTAATGGTATTTTGACATATGATTTTCCAGTATTATGCCACTCTTTGACCAATTGTACAGTTTTATAGAAGAGTAAAAGCAGCATAAAGTGTGTTGTAATAGATTACGTTTTAATAAGATCTGAATGCTCCAAATTCATGTACTGCAAGATAATTTGGTAGATTTTGTTGAAGTCCCATGCGCCTTGAGCAGTTTAGTACTCCAGAAGAAATATGACCAGAGCACTAGGAATCATGCCATTATACCAGCATATCTGGTACAGAATTGGTGTAATATTGATAACCTCATAAACTAGACAAGGTCTCATTCAGCTACATCATCCACAAGGGATATAAACAGTGCTTGCTAAATTTCTCATTCTCACTGATTGAGACTATCTGTACATGACAAGAAATTTCAGTTATGAAGTTTCAGGCTCTGTGGGATCCCTGTGCAGGAGCTAAGGGCATGGCAAAGAGCTTCTCTCCTTCCTCAAGGTCTATGTTCATTGTGAAAAAGTCTCTGGTGCCTTTTCCCATTGAGAAGCAAAGTATGTGCACAGATATACATGCAGCCACTCATACTGCAAGTGCAGAGAGATTGGCTTTTTTGTTTTGTTTTGTTGTTTTAAGATGGCATCAATATATCTACGGCTTTAAATTCTTAAATAAAACAGCAGTAATCTTAGTTTCAAGCAGTTTGTAATTTGCAATCATGCAATGGCACAAAGTGCCCCCTTTTGCACAAAATGCACATTTTTGTGCAAGGATGGGCAACTTTTGGGTCAAAACATTGTTCCTGCCAATGTAAGAACTCCATCCAGAGCACTAGGAAATGTCTCATGATCCCCACAGGCAACAGGAATGATGTTGCTATTGCTTATCCTTCCCTGAAAGAATGGGATAAGTTAGGATTTACATCGCTGTTCTGTGCCGGGTGAAGCTTCTATATCCTCTTCAGAGGCAGCCCTGTGGAAAGTGAGCTACAGTAGTCCAGTACTGGGTTTAATACAATGATTTTTTTCCCACCCAGCTTTTAATTCTCTTATGTTCCTAAGCAGATTTCACTGATGGATCAACTAAAACTGGTACGGTGTTATTCACACATCTCCAGGCTGGGTTTGATCTTCAGAGTCTTAAACTATATGAGTATAAGGACTGACCTTGAGGAATTGCATATCTTTATGCCCATGCCCACATGTTAAGGTCATCACTGCAGCTTCTACTCCCTGGGCCTACACTAAAATATGTAATGTCAGTAGGAACCAGAGATAGGGGATTCTTGGTGGCAGCCCTTGCAAGAAATACATGGCTATTGTTTGCAAGAGGAATTTAAGATATATTTGTGTTTTGGTGCTTTTAGTTTAAAGTTGTTAACTAGTTTTAAAATAGGCAAGCCTATGAATGAGTGGTCTTCAAAATGTCCTGTCTTCAACTGCCCTGCTCGGCCTCTGGCTTTCTTTAGGAAATCAGTCCACCTTATATTTGGCCATCCTCTTTTCCTGCTGCCTTCTACGTTTCTCAGCATTATTTTCTTTTCCAGATAATTCTGCCTTCTCATGATGTGCCCAGAGTAGGACAGCCTCAGTTTCAATATTTTTGCCTCCAGAGATCATAGAATCATAGAATAATGAAGTTGGAAGGGTCCTACAAGACCATTGAATCCAACCTCCTGCTCAATGCAGGAATACAAACCAAAAGATATCTGCCAGGTGGTTGTCCAAACTTCTCTTGAATGCCTCCAGTGTTGGAACACTCACCACCTCTTGAGGTAATTGGTTCTGTTGCCATACTCTAACATTTAGGAAGTTTTTCCTGATATTCAACCGAAATATGGCTTCCTGTAACTTGAGCCCATTGTTGCATGTCCTGCACTCAGGGATGATTGAGAACAGATCCTTCCTCTGTATGACAGGCCTTCAAGTATTTGAAAAGTGCTATCATATCTCCCCTCAGTCTTCTTTTCTCAAGAATAAACATGCCCAGTTCTTTCAGTCTTTCCTTATAGAGCTTGGTTTCCAGCCCCCTGATCATCCTTCTTGCCCTCCTCTGAACTTGTTCCAATTTGTCAGCATCCTTCTTGAACAGGACACAGTACTCAAAATGAGGCCTAACCAGTGCCTAATAAGAGGGGAACTAGTACCTTGTGGGATTTGGAGACTATACTGCAGTTAATGCAACCTAAAATAGCATTTGCCTTTTTTGTGGCCACATCACACTGTTGGCTCATATTCAGCTTGTGATCTTCAACAACTCCAAGATCCTTTTTGCTCATTGTATTGCTGAACCAGGTGTCCTCCATCTTGTAACTTTATGTTTGGTTTCTTTTTTTCCTAAGTGTAGTATTTTGCACTTATCTCTGCTGAATTTCATTTTGTTGTTTTCAGCCCAATTCTCAAGCCTGTCTAGTTCAGGCTTGATTTGATGTAGTTGTTTTTCTTTCTGGCAGTCCAGGGTTTCTGCAAAGCTCTCCTCCAGTACCATGTTTCAAAGGAATCAAATTGTTTCCTGTCAACTTTCTTAACTGTCCAGCTTTCATTCCCATACATGGTGACTGAAAATACAAGAGTGTGAATGGTCTTGATCTTGGTCTCCAGTGACATATCCTTACACTTGATTATCTTTTCCAATTCTTTCATTGCTGTCCTTCCTAGTCTCAGTCTTCTGATTTCTTGGCTGAAGTCTCCATTTGGATTGATGAGGTATACAAAATCTCTAACTTTTTCAGTTTCTTCATTGAATGTTAAAGTTCTGTAGTTCTTCTGCTGTAGCTTGGCACTAAGCATTTTCACGTGCCCCTGAAAAGATGGTAGCTGTGTACCAAGGAATGCCTTGTTTTTATTTAAGGAACTCAATGCAGATCAAACATACGGTCCCTATGATGTCTCCCATCTAGGCATCTTGAAGGTTTAGCCTCCCCTATGAAACTTTATTTCTGCAGCATGCTATGAATAGAGACTGTGGTTGTACTTTGAATGTTTTGAACCACCTTGAGTCCCCCTTACATGGTGGGAAAATGTGATATATGTAAATGTGATATATGTAAATAAATAGCATCAAATATTTCAAGTAATGCTGGATTAATAGCACTAGTAAAGGAAATTTAAAAAAAGCAGACCAGAAACACCTCTCCTCATAAAACAACATTTCCAAGTTGTAAGAAAATAAAATAAAGACCTTTTTTTTCTCTCAGTTGATAGTAGATGTTCTTGGGCAGTTCCCTGTGATGAGTATAAAAAGTGACAGACTATCCAAAGGTTGAAGGAAAGAAGATAATGAAATACCAAATTAGAACAGCTTCTGAAAGAAAGCTGACAGAAGCAGATGGACAAAAAGTGGGAGACCTTAGTAGAGGGCTTGAGTGAGCTGGCAATGAGCTGGCAGAGAATAATGAAAGAAGGCAGTGCACTTTGTAGTTCCTTCATATATCATTTTATTTTGGATCTGCATTCTAAAGAGATGCTTCAGTATAATCTAGAGAGCTTTTCTAGGAAGCTTGTTTCTCATTCTGTGTTGTGTGGCAACTAGCTTCCAGTTGGAAGCCCTGTTTTTTGGGTGTGCTTGGGCACTTGAAGTTCTGTAGTTCTGGCCATGAGGAAACCTGCTGTTATGTGTGGTCAAGTCAGAACCAACTTATAGCAGCACTAACAGAGCTTTCAAGGTTAGTGAGATACTTAAGGAATGGTTATACCAACTCCACATTCTGATTCCATGGCAGAGTGGGGATTCAAACCCAGGCCTCCTGAGTCCTAGTCTGTTACCATATTCACTATCCCATACTGGTTGTGTAGTTTAGTATCTTCTGTTCTCATTTTATGTGGTCACTATAAAGTGGATTTTTAAACTAAAACTCCACATTAAAAAAAAAAACTTTCTGTTTTTTTCTGTGAATCACTGTATTTTACAGGCAGCTGTAAAATAACTGAAAGAAGCAAATGAGGGTTGGATCAATAATTGCTCCCCTCTCCCCTCTGTATTTATTGTATATCTCTCTCTCAAGAAAGTAATTTCACAAAAACTGACCCATAGCACATCGCATCTTAGAATTTTCAGAGATGCAAAGAGGGAGAAGTAGAATGTCCCTTGCAAAAGGGTTAACCTCTGGACCAACTCTGGAGAGCACCACCACATACCTCTGCCTTGCTAAGCATTGGGTGGTTGTTAATTGACCCCTGGAAGAGTCAGTGGAAGAGCTCAACCAGGAAGCTAGTGAAATCCTAAAGAAAAGAAAATGCCACGAAACCCCTCCTGACCTTGGATAAAAGAAATGTCAGTACCAAAAAGAGACCAAAAAGCAAAAGATGCTAGTCAGGCTGTATAACAGATGTGGAAGGCACTGGAAACCACCAAAGTATAGTTAGTCATGCCATATGGAAATCTAAATAGGTTTTCAGTCTCTGGAAGTGTAAAATGGCCAGAGGCTGCTAAGAATCTCTTGGTTGGACGTCACTTCCGCTTGGGAGGAATGGGCAGCTAAGAACTAAACCTCCGCATCGCCGATATGGTAAACAACTTTTAAAATGCATTTCTTCCTTTTGAAGACTGTTTTTTTCTACATAAACCTTCGGAGGGAAAGATAAGGAATGTGTACATCTAGTTAAACTCTTTAAAGACTGTTGATTTAGAGTGGAATACTGCTTTCGTTTTTGAGTCTGATAAGCTGTTAAGAGTTTTTAGAGCCCTGCTTCTAATGAGAGCTTCCGACAACAATATTCATTCCTAATTATTCTTGAGGAGGGTGGAGGCTGCATTAGAAAAAAAAAAGAGTCAGAGAGCAAAGTCTCACCATCCCAAGCTGTAGATAAGCAAGAAGCAATGGACGAACTGACACGGGTTGTGAAGGACATGTCCTGTAAAATGAGTCAGGAGTTTGAGGAAGCAGCGAGACGAGCCAAGTCTATTGAAGTGAGCATTAATAAACTTCAAGATCAAGTCGTAGGAATGACACAGGAGTTGAAAATTGTCAAACAGAAAGTTAAGGAAGTGGGAGACAGGGCAGAAGCAAATGAGACCAAGATAAGCAGGTTGGATGAGAGAATCAGTGAAACAAACAAAAAGCTGATTTATCTGGAAGACAATTCCAGAAGGTCCAACATTAAAATAATGAATTTTCAATTGCAACATGGACAAGACCTCAAAAAAGAGATTATAATGTGGGTTAACTCCAAAATGGGCACACAACACTTGGATGAACAGGACATAGAAAGAGCTCATTTTGTTGGTAATCCCAAAAGCCCAAGGACAAGACCAGTGGTGGTGAAGTTTTTTAATTATACAAAGAAAGAACAATTTATGAGAGAAATTAAACAAAAACAAGACCAGCTGGTCTACAGAGGCACTAAGCTGCAGATTTTCCAAGATTTAAGCAGCGACTCTTTAAATTGGAGAAAATCTATGAAGCCTGTTACAGCAGTATTGATCAAAAATAATCTCAAATACCAATGGGGTCATCCTGTTTTTTTGAAAATTTGGAAAGATCAGGTTCTGTTTAAAATCTACTCATGTGAAGAAGGTAAAGACCTGTTGAAGGCGTGGAAACTCTGGCAGGAGGAAGATGGAGGTCAGGAGTTAACTCCAACTTCAAGCAAAAAAACAGAAGGTTGAAGCAGAAAGGACCAGATTCCTGAAGGGTTAGAAGGTGAACCACCTATTGTCTCCCCCCCTTCTAAATCTTTTAATTTTTTTCACTTTTACTTCTCTCTTTCCTTCATTCATTTATATCGATTTTTTCTCTTTCTTTCTTTCTTTCTTTCTTTCTTTCTTTCTTTCTTTCTTTCTTTCTTTCTTTCTTTCTTTCTAGTTTTTAGTATTAACTATACTAATTATATTAATAATAGATAGCAACAGTAATAATAAAACTAAAATTATTAATAATTCTGGATTTTAATTGTTTGTTTACTTATAATTACAGGGGAGAGAGGGGGTGGAGAAGGGGGCTTCAGTGTTATAAAAAAGAAGTTATGTCCCTTTACTTCACCACTAAAATTAGTGACCGAAATGGAAAATTTCCCAGCAAACTTGAAGGGTTTAGCTGATTTGTTTAAGGATAAAAAAGTTGCCAGATTGAAGGATTGGATGATTAAAATGAGATCGAAGGATCAGATTATAGTTAAACTTCAAACTAATAAACTATCATGGTATAATTATATCCAATTAGATAGTTGGACAACTGAATGGTTGAAGACTAATGGCAAATGTAGAGAATGTACTAAGTATGAACAATTTCTATCATCACATGAAGACATACAGAAAGATGCTTTGAGGAAGGGAGTAGTAAGTAGAATTTCTAACCTAATTTTGGAACAAGAGGAAAAAGAGACTGAAATAGAAGGTTTGAAATCAATTTGGGAAAATGATTTAAAGACAGAAATTAAAACAGAGGATTTGACAAAAATTTGGAAGATGAAAGTTTTAAGATTAATGTCGGTAAGAATAAAGGAAATTTAAAAAAAAATAGTTTAAGGTGGTACATGACTCCGGTGAAATTGAACATAATAAATTCAGACTATTCTAAGGCCTGTTGGAAATGTGATGAAGAAATTGGCACGTATTATCTCGTATGTGGTGGAAGTGTAAATTGATTCAGAAATTCTGGAAATTGATTTTTAAGGAAATATGTGATATATTTGGAAAAGATAACAAACTTAATTCTAAAATTGCTTTGCTGTCAATTTTTGATAAGATACAACTTGATTATTGCTCAAAGGAATTGATTTCTAATTTTATGACAAGTGCTAGAATATTAATAGCTAGATTCTGGAAAGATAAAAATGATATTAAATTAGAAGATTGGTAGAATGAAGTATGGGACATTGTGTTAAATGATAAATTGACTACTGAACTTAAGATGAAAAGAGGGGAAATAAGTTTAAATATTTTTTATGCTATTTGGGGTAGATTTATTGAATTTGTATTAGTGAAAGGAAAGGGGAAAGCCTCTAAGCAACAATCAATACAATTTTGGAAAGGAGGTTCGTAATAAAAGTATTGCTCCAAAGGGTCCCGTGGGTATGGGGGAGCACTGTGTTTTAGATTTTATTAGTAAGTATTTTGTATTCTTGTATTTGTTTTGGAAATTTAATAATAATAATAATAATAATAAAAAAAGAATCTCTAGGTTGAAAGTTAGGTGAGGAGTTTGGAATGTATGATATACCAATTACCTTGGGATGTATTTATTTTATTTATTTATTTATTACATTTATAGCCCGCCCATCTAGTCATATAGACTACTCTGGGCGGGTAACAACATATCATGTAACAATTTAACAATTTAAAATCATAACAATATATTACTAAATAAACAATGATCCAAGATGGGAGAAAACACAAAATAACAAAAATTCAGACGGTGGGTGGAGGGAAGGCTTGCTTAAACAGCCAGGTTTTGAGTTGGCATTTAAAGATGCCCAGCGACGGGACCATGCGAATTTCAGGAGGGAGGCTGTTCCAAAGACGAGGAGCCACTGCCGAGAAGGCCCAGTTTCTTGTTTTTTTCCTTCCGGGCCTCCCTCGGCGTTAGGCTCCTCAGCCTCACCTCCTGGCTAGATCGGGTTATATGGGTAGATCTAGGTGGGAGAAGGCGTTCCGTCAGGTAGTGAGGCCCTAAACCGTTTAGGGCTTTATACGTAAGCATTAAAATTTGAAATCTATGCGGAACCGAACGGGCAGCCAATGCAGGGCAGCCAGAGTGGGAGTAGTGAGTGCTCCAATGCTGGAGACATTCAAGAGAAAACTAGACAACCATCTGTCATATACTTTGATTTGGATTCTTGCATTGGCCAGTGAGTTGGACTCTCTGGCCTTATGGTCCCCTTCCAACTCCATTATCCTATGATTCTATGAATCAAATAGATTATATCGTAGTTATTCAGAGCTACTATAATAATATTATATGAAAGCTTAAATAAATTTAGATCATAATCTTATAACTTTAGGTGTAAATCTAATATAATCCTTTTCTCATTATAGTTTGTTTCAGACTGAAGAAAACAGAGAAAAGCATAACAGAGAAAGCATAACAGTTAAACAGCTAAGTGTATCTACTGTTCACACATTCAGTTCTGTTACAAATTCCACTAGATCTAAAATGACAGAACTATTAGTAGATGTGACAAATAGCAAGCTCATAAATAGAAATGTAAATGAAAAACAGTAGAGGATGATAGACGAAACATTAGAACTAATGGAAGAGAGATGAAATGGGAAAATAAAGATGACATCAAATATAGAGAATTGTGCAATGATGTATGAAACAAAATTAAGGAAACCAAAGAAAAGTGATGGTCCAGAAATGTACAGAAATAGAAAACACAGAGAAGATCAATTATGGTTTAAATGTGCATAAAAAGATGAAGGAGGTAGCAGTCTTATTCAAAGGGTGAAGATGCTCACTACTGATGGATAGTAGAGATGGGGTTATTCATATACAAATACGAATACCCCCGCACAGGTGGACATAACGAGGGTCCAGCCCCCTGGGGCCAGACCGTCCACTCACCTTCTGCTGTTGCTGCAGGCTTCGTGCTCCCTTCGTATCAATCCAGAGCTCGCGGTCTGTGGGCCACTCCTGGCAGGAGGCGGGAGGACGAGCCTCACTGCAAGGTCGAAGAGTGACTCGCAGACCACGAGCTTCAGATCGATAGGAAGGGAGCGCGGAGCCCGCGGCAACAGTGGAAGGTGAGTGGATGGTCCGGCCCTAGGGGGCTGGACCCTCGTTATGTCCACCTGTGCAGGTGGACATAACGTTATGTCCATTAGATACTACTATCTAATGGATAGTAGTAGTTTTGTACCATACTACGAATGCCATACCACTGTTAATACATTTGGGACCAAGACAACATAAGAACAACACAAGAAGAATTAATAGTGCTCTCATTGGTGGTAATTCATAGGGCATTAACTGAACATTTTGGAAGAATACAGAGCTTCTAACACTGAACTTTTGGTACATGGTGTTTTCCCAAAAACTCATGGAACAGGACTTCATGCATCAACTGAAATCACAAAGTTCAAGTGAAAGCGATATTCTTTCCAGAATGCGATGTGCTTTTATTTTATATATGCATTTAGGATGTATACAGCAAAATTGAGCAAATATAGCAAAGCCTTTCTTCACATTACAGAAAAGAAGTTAAACTGTTATTTTAAAAAACTATATAAAAATATCAAAATTGGCAGTGTATATAAGGGGAGAAAAATAATTAAACTATGATGTAGCTGTCTTTTCTCTTTTTTTCCATTTTTTTTTTGGTGTAACGAGATATATATCATCGACTAGAATAATAAAAATAATGCCAGTGAATGCATTATGTGAAGTGGCAGAATGTGTGCATTCTTTTTTTACCATTTATATGTCTACTCAGAAGTAAGACTTGTTCTAATGTACGTGGAGGTGGGATTGCAGCCTTATTGTTCATGCATACGAATTTAACCGTGTGTGCGACAGAGAAATGGTGCATTCATCCACCTGTTATAGCTGGTAGTATCTCTGAGGTACTAGGGAATAAGGCTGTGGTAAGTCTGATTTGAACTGTAACCATGCCTGCTAAGAGAAAAATAGAGACAAAATGATGATTTACCAAGGTACAGCATCAGAAAACAAGGATGGCTGGAATTTATCATGCCAATAAATTGTGTAAGATGCATTTTTTAAAAATATCTCTAAATTGGTTTCTTTTTTCATTTTCAGATGAAGTATAACTATATCAGTTCATTTCTGTTGATATGATGGGTTGAATGAACTGCTAAAAAGAGTTTATCACATGCATAAAAGCAAGATACTTAGTTAACTGGTTGACTTGCAGGAAAACACAGTAATAGGAAAATTAGGTAAATTCTTGCCAACTTATTGCTTACAGAGATACAATTGTGTCCTGAAAAGTTTATTAGCTGCAATCTGAGCATAATAGGCTAGATAGCAAAGTAAATGAGAAATAATAATTGCAGAATACTAGCTCAGTATTTAAAAGCTAGGTATTCTCTGAGGTATTGGCTCGTAGTTGGTTATATCAGGTCTCATTTTGTGTAACTTGTGAAATTTGTGCTCATAAATTCTTTGGAAATCTGTAGCCTATAAATGCTTTGAAGGTGCTGGACTGGAAAATTGATGCTGTGTCTAGTATAGACCAGGCATTTTTTAAAATAATTACAAAATGCTGAAGATCTTCAACCAAATACTGAGTTTACTTTGGCCTTCCCAAGTAATATTAAGTCAGTGCAGGATTATCAAGTTTTTAAAGTCTTTCTTGATTTGTGCTTTGACTTGTGTATAATTATAGCATATTAATATGAACATTTAGTTTAGGTAAATCCTTTGTGTCCTCTTGGTCTCCAAACTGGGAGGCAACATCCCTATGTAGTGTTCTTCAGTAGTAAATACTGGGTAATCAAAAGCAAAGAAAATGGTATGTAACACAAAGACAAACCATTCAAATAATAATTAAATGTTTATTTGTTTTCCTCACAAGACTCCTGATATATGCATAATAATCTTAACTCCCTTTAGATATCCCCAGCTTGTAGTAATTCAGCTCTCCCCAATGCAATGCCTGCAGATGTTTTAGAGTGCAATTCCCATCCTCCCCAGCAACTACAGAATCCAAATCCCACTTGCATGAGAACAATAAACTGCAATGTGGTTCCCCTTGCCTGCAGGATACTTTCTGTTTCTATTGATGAAAATCCTCTTATTTTTTGAAGACACTTTCTGCACTCATTGCACTAAACTATGCCATTTGTCAGTGTTTTGCCTGGCCTTTTAAAAGCCAGAGGCGTTGAATGGATTGTTTGCATCTTTTTGGTAGATCAGCCAGTTTGTCTGTGCATGCTGGGTATGTGTGTGCTTTGCTTTACAAATGGAAAAGACACTGGCCAAAATCCAGTTGCTCTTCAGAACTAGAATAAACCCATTGAATGATCTGCTGGATAGTAAGACAACAATTGTGTATACCCAACTGATTTACTAGGTCTACTCTAGTTGAGACTAGTAACTGAGATTGCCACTAGTTTTACACAGAGACTTCCTAGACAAATTGCAGAAACTTAGTCACCCAACAGTAGTGCCAGCGCAAACAATTATTTATTTATTTATGTATTTATTTATTTATTTATTTATTTAGAATGGACTGTTGTGCTCTGTTGTTTTAAATGTGTTTTAATATTGATCTTAATTACCATATTAATAGAGTACTTGTTTAATTCTTTTTAAATATTTGTATACTTACTGTTTTAGCTTTTAAATATTATTTTAGTGATGTAAGCCGCCTTGGGTCCTTTTGGAGAGAAAGGGAGCATAGAAATATTTTAAATAAATAAATAAATATTTCATTTCTATACCGCCCATTAGTGGAATGCACTATTCTGGGTAGTTGGCAACCAAGGAAACAAGCAATAGCACGCACACGCATGCGCGCGCGCACACACACACACTAACTTAAACAATCAGAAGCAAAAACACATAAAACAAAATCAGAAAGTGCAGCGTTTCATAATGGCGGGCAATGCTGAAAAAAAAAATCACATGAGGCTACTATCAAATGCATCTCAAAAGAGTACCATTTCCATTTTCTTAAAGGTAGGCAGGGAGGGGGCCAGACGCAGCTCAACCAGCAGTTGATTCCAAATGGTGGATGCCATAGCCAAGAAGACCCAACTTCTTGTGGATGTTACCTCCTGCAGTGTAGCCACCTGGAGGAGCATTACCTGGGCGGACCTGATGGCACAGGTAGATGTTTTTGGGAAAGGTGCTCTGCCAGTAATGGGGTCCCAAACTGTGGAGAGCTTTGTAGGTAAGTATCTACAAGCCTGCCCCTAGAATGTTCCTACTGCAGCTTAACATATGCCTTCCTATCAGACAAGATCCAAAGGAAAAAAACCCAAAGGAAAACAAGATAAAAGATAAAAACATGTGGCACCTTAAAGACTAACTATTATATTTTAATGTGAGCTTTCATGGATCATGTTCACTTCTTCTGACATATGGAATAAAATAAAATACAGGATTAAATGCCAAATTCACATTCAAAACATTCATTGGCTCTAAGAGGCTTGGTTGTGTGGTTACATCTTACATGCAGTAGTTTCTGGCCTATATGCCTTCCTGGTATGCACCTGATGTTGGCTCTTTAGGCTGTAGCAGGAAATTAAATAGGTCTTACAAGGTGAACTCTGCTCCCTCCTGCTTTAGGTTTGCATGCTCAGTTCATGTAAGAAACGTGTGGCCTCATAATTAAGCCTGTATGAACTAAGTGTGAGTTCCAAAGAAGAACCAAAATGTATTTTTGCATCTGAAAATTGCCAGGAAAAAAAAAATCATTTAGAGAATGAGTTTGTCTCTCAGAGAACTTTGTCTTCCACCATTGCTAATCTCATTCATGAAGGTTTCCAAGAAATCCAAGGTTTTCTCAAAATATGATTTAGAAGCAACTACTTCTATCTTAACACAAATCATAATTCTAAATCTTGGTCCTGGATAGGCTGCATGACTATAATGTTAGTAGAGATCAAAGATAATTAGTTATTCATATGGTCTTCCTAGCAGTGCAAGACAACAGCAATCATTCCTAGTAACATCAATGGCCTTGTGAATAACTTTTGATCCCTCATATATAGTTGCTAGCAAAAGTCTTTGAAGCTTAGGAGAAGAGAATTAGGAATGTACATAATAGATCAAAAAGCAGCTCGTAAAAATGATCTAGCAAGGACCAGAAATGATATCATTATGATTATTTGACAGGTCATATTTAAGCTTCAATAAGATTGGACATATCATAGAATTTTAATATATTCTCCATATTTAATTTTGAAAATGAACCAAATTCTGTGACTCTAAATATGGGGCTTCATTTGCCTTTGCAAATCCACTCCTAACATGGCTGATAGGTGTCCAAACTGCTTTTCTTCATATACTGTACATCTTTTTGCAGTTCTGGCATAAACCATTCTTTACTTTTCTTCTAATCAATATATGGTCTGAGAGGTAGGCAAAGCAGGATTTCCAATTTTTTTCCCATTGGGACAAAAGTTTATATTCCCACCAGTTCTTCCTGATTCCTTAAGCAAGGACTTTCTTGTGGCAAGTTCCATTACACATTTTAAATTTTAACCACTTCTTCAATGGATGAGATTCCTGCTTCTGCATCCTCACCCTCTGAATCATCATTATCATCATCACAATAAGGCTATTAATAAACACCATTCAACCATATTCTCCATCCTGTCTTGTTTACTAACAGCCATTTATCCAAGACAACATATTAATTACTTAGAAGGAATCACTCCTCTCATACTCATGACTAGAGATGGGCACAAATTAAAAAACATATCACCAAATTAATTCAAAAATCGCTAATTCATCCCTTTGTATTTGTACGAATCAATGGCCACAACAAATATGAATCAATGATTTTTAGTGATTTTTGATTTGTTGATTCATTTGGCTATAAAATGGTCCCCCAGGCCCCTAGACACACCAAAATTACAGAGAAGCTTCCCATGACTCTCCTCTACAATCCCTCCCAGTTTGGTGAAGATTGGATTTCCCCAAGCTAGGTGCTAAAGGGCGCTTTCCTAGGAGGGATCCACTTTGTGGGTGTTTAACTTGGATGTCTGAAACCCAATCTTAACCAAATTTGGAGGGATTGTGGAAGAAAGGCATTGAAAGCTCCTCTGGATTTGGTTTCACTAGGTGCCTGGAGGTAGTTTTCCTGGGGGGCGCTCTTTGTGGGTGTATAACTCAGACATCTGAAACCCAAACCTCACCAAACTTGCAGGGCTTGTAGAGGAGAGTCAGAGGACAATTCCCTGCAATTTTAGTGTCTCTAGGTACTAGGGGGCCATTTTATAGGGTTTTAATGTTAAAAATGAATTGACCAATTCATCAATTTGCCAGAAAAAAATCATAAATTTGCAATTCATGATTCTTTGAAGTTGACAAATCACATATAAAATGAATCACCATTTTTCTGATTCATGCCCATCTCTACTCATGACCTGACTGATACAGTTAAGAATCTGTTTATTCATTCATTAATTTGTTTAACTTTAATTAAAGTTTTGAAATATTGCAGTGGGGAGCCCAGCATGTCACTAGTATTTAACTCTCTTGGACAGGAAGGATAGAAGCTTTCTATATCCTGCTCTCTTCACTTTTTCTCTGTTGCTTGACCCTACTAGGCCTCTGATCCTGCTTCCTTCACCAGCCTTACTAGTATTATCTTCACAATGTGTTCTCTTTTTTCTCCCACATTCCTTTCACCCACCTAGCTTGGTTCTTTTTCTACAGTTTCCCCCGTTGTCTCACCCACCCAAGCTGGCTGTTCTGACCCTCTTTCCCCATACTATTACCTGCCTCACCTGTCTCTCTGTACTCTTCCCCCTATTCTTCTTACCCTTTTAACTTTGCCCTCTATACCTTTCTCCCCACTGCTTGTTCCACCTCTCTGACCTGGATCTCTGCACCTGTTTGTACTGTTTGTACCTACCCAACCTATCTCCCATCAGTTCCAATTGCTCAAAGAGTCTCTTTACACCCTTTCCTCCATACTCTTGACTGTAGCTGTGGTTGACAGGATGGCAACATGTCTTTCACCATTGGCAAGCCTGTAGAAAGGGGAGGCCAAGCTTGGGCATGTGAATAGAAAGGATGAGGAGATGGTGCTCCTTGGAGGAAAAAAGACTGGTATAAATTTCTCTGGTGCAGCTGAAATGCCTTCTAGGTTAAATCTACTTGTATTGGATTTTGAATCAGGGTTTTAGATTTATCATTGCCTTTTTTTCACATAAGATGTAAGCAATGTTCCTTCTAATTTTCAGACCCGCTGGGCGGGGCTCTACTCCGTGCGTGTGCAATCCCACCCTGTCCCCTGTGTGGGAAGCCATCACGACTGGGACCAAAGGGGCTAAAAACAATTGCTGTTTGTGTGTGTAGGAGGAGGAGGAAGGCTGCACAGAGGGGGGTAGAGTTGTGTGCACGCACACAGGCACACACCTTAGAGGGAACCTTGGATATAAGACCTTAATAATATTAAATGTTAATCAGGAATGGCACAATCCACATTTAGAAGGTGAATTCTTGATGTGCTATTAATTCTCTGTTCATTTCACCGTCACCATTGTCTTCTCTTGAGAAGGCAGTTTTAAAAGAAATATTTTGCAAGTGATGGGCCTAAAGATGCAAAGCCATTTGAAATAAAGTGTTCTAATAATCCTCTAAAATACAATTTTTAAAAGAATGACTAAATGGCTGGTACCAAAGCTGTATATTTAACATGTTACAAGCACTAATGTTACCTGTATAACATATTATTTGGGGGAACAGCAAGGGCAAAACATCATTATATATGTCACATTAGATGTAATATTTGCTTCTTATTTCAGAAACAATCTGCAGGAGTCATTTTGGAGGATTTGGGGTGATTTCTGGCCATTCTTATAGAATCTACATGATTTTAAAAACATAAATGAAAAGTAATATAGCACTAATACATTGTTATTAAACTACTGAGTTATGTAATTATTTTTTTTAATGATGGTAAAATTTAGTGGCTTTTTGAAAAAGTAAATAACAATCCAAGGTCTGTAAACATTCTGTACTACCATGAACCCACTGATTTGGTAACAAGGGTTCTGTTGCTCAAAGCAGGCAATACAGGTATTGTGCATCAACTATATGATACTGGAGTGTTTAGAATTATGGTTATATTCACTACAGAGGGCTGAGATAATAAGAACCAGCATCTTATATTGTTGTTATTGCACTTTTACATTGGAAGAAATGAATTTCACCATGATGAAAGCATCAAAGAGCCTGGCCTTTCCATAAATAAGTAGCAAAGTTCTATTCTGTCCTAATTTATGGCTTGCTCTGAAATTTGAATCCGATGGCCCAAGATAGTATCAATTAATAGTACATTGAGTAGCAACATATGCATTACTCTTCTCTCTATGCTTATAAAACATGGGATAAAATGAGTTTACTGCTATTAACGACCAATGTAAGAAAATATGTGAGCTACGTAAAATGTTTGAAATATGTTATATAAATGCTAGTGATGGCAACTTTCATAACAATGTAAATTAAACATGTATACCCATAATTTGCATATAGGATGAGCTAACATGTGCAAAGAAGTTTTTAAAAAAGTAACAGTAAAACTGATGTTACCTGTAACACATTATTTTGGGGAGCAGCAAGGGCAAAACATCATTCATTTTCTCCCTTTGATAGTGATGGCAACTTTAAGTGGTGGAATAATGTCTATGGAGAGAAACGATATGACAATGTTGTGAACTGAATGGACAAATCAGTTGCCATTGGCTGTTTGCTTCTAGAAGTCATGAAAATGTAGTTAGACTAATTTTAGAAAAGGGGGGGGGAAAGAACATTATCTAAGCCTGCAGGTTTATATAGGAAAAATGAATAGTAAATGAATTTATGAAATTCTCTTTAAAGTTCCAATTAACACTTAATACAACTTCCAAAGTCCCTTTTATGTGATGCATAAAATATCATAGCTCCTGCATATTCTTTTTTAAAACGACTCAGGTTTGGTATCCAAAGTTTTACAAAGCAGTTATCAAATTCTATTACTTTTGTCAATTTTTCTTCTATTTCCTTCCCCACCATCTTTTCACCTTTTTTTAAAAAGTACTTATAGACCAAAATCCTGTTTACACTTGATGAACACATTAGGGCAATTGTGTGGCTTTTTTTTTTTTTTTACACTTGCTCGTTCTCCTTTGCACAGTTGGTCCTGTAACCATTCATATAACCGATTTTGCAATGAGTCTTGTTCACATGGAGGAGAACTTGTTAGAGGGGGAAAACACTTATGCGATGGCCCAAGCCATAAAAGATCATATGTATAAACCCATATTTCACTGAATGCTAAAATTCAGTACGATTATTTGAAAAGATCATTTATTACATGGATAATAATAAGACAACTGTTAATTGCTTTTCAGGGAGGCTTTCCACACCGACCACAGCTGACCCTTTTCCCTCTCCCCTCCTCTTCTTCCCTCCCCTCTTTTCCTCCATCTGCTCTGACCCATCTGGGTTTTTTTTAAGGGTTATTGTTATCGGTTTTAATATTTCTATTTTCATTTTTGTTTTGCTATTTTATGAGTTGTAACCTGCCCAGAGTAGTGCTGTGACACTAATCACTAATCCGAGCGGAATACAAATTGTATGAATGAATGAATACTACTACTACTACTACTTCTACTTCTACTACTACTACTACTAAATATCGATTATAATATCGATATTTAACAGATACTTAAGTTTTTTTGTTAAAACGTGTATCTGTTATATAATACCAGTCAATATTTTTATAATTTTGATTGACTGCGCCTGGTGTTTTTGAATAATAATTACACAGTTGTATGAAGGGATTTGGTGCATCATGGCCACTATTCTTCTTGCCTTGTCAGAAGGTTTTGCCTTCTTCCTCTCTTTCTCATGGTCTTCACCCCAAATTGTCTCTCTTTTAATTTATGTTCACCTTATAATACTTGAAAATATGCAAGACTCAGTGCTGTTAGGCTTTCCCCAAAACCCAGTGATCCAAATTCATTAAACTAGGCAGATTTTAAACCCCTGAAAGCAATGCAGAATATATCTATTTTTTATTTTGTTTTGTTTTCTCTTGATGGGAAGGGCACTGTTATAAAAGCCAGGATCCTATAGGATACAGGTACAACTTCATTGGAATTTCAAAGACAGAATGGGAGATTGCTTTCATTTGTGGTGGATATACTTCCAAGCTCAAAAATGTTGAAGAAAAATGAAATGGATTATAGGAAAGCTTCTAGGTCATGAAATTTCTTTAAGCTGGCTCATTTTTCTTTTGGACTTCACTGAGGGGGTTATTAGTTGAAGAGCTCAAGAAATTAATGGCTTACATGTTTGCTGCTGCTAGGATATTGCGTGTGAAGAACTGGTGAATCTTCTTTTCATGAAAGATTCATATGATAATTAATGGCTAAATTAACTCATAACATTAGAACAGAAGAAACCAGACAAAACTGGGGTACCATAGAGGAAAAAGGGAAAAATTGTATTTAGTATTGTAAAAAGGATTTAGGATATTCTATTTTGCATTGCTAATTTTTTTAGCTTCCTGCTGAAGGGTTTATGTTAACAAAATACAGCACATAGTCTGTAATTTTAAACATTCCACTGGACTTTATTCTCATATGGAAATTTGCTTTAAGCATTCTGGAAAGAGGATATGTTTTGTCCCCATATTACAACAATGGATTGGATTGGTTTTGTTTTTTGGTTAATGAAAATAAAAATGTAAATGTGCTCTGCTACACCTGTGTGGTGTGCTTGTGTGTGTTTATCTGGAAGTACCAAGGGACCTCAATCCAGTGTTGTACTAACATTCACCCATCTTCTCCTCCCCAGCCCAGCCCAGCCTTTGTTGCAGAGTTTTGAATTTATGGTTAAATTCCTTTTGCTTTGCAGTAGAAGTACAGAGATCCACAGAGGAGAATAGCTCGTTCTCTAGACTCCACCCCTTTCTCATTAACTGGCAAGGCCTCAATAACTCACTCTGAGACATTTGTTGGACAAAGAATTTTAAAAATTATTTACTTACAGTTGCTTGAAGTTACAGACTTGTACAAGCTGATTTCTTTACTACATGTATACTTAGCAACCAACCAAACAGATAAACAGCAAATAAATCTTCTGCCACCAACAGGCCAAGAAGAAGGGGGAGAGCACTCAGCAGAGAGGCGGGGCTCTCTTTGAAATCAAAGGCTGGAAGGAATTATTGGTTAGTGCTGTATAGATGGACAATCACCCAGCCCAGAAAAGTCCCTCCCAGTTACACAAACTACAAAGACAGCATGCAAGGTTGCAAACAAAACTCCAACAGCCTTCAATGCTGCCTGAAAACCCTATCTGGAACCTGCTTTCCATTCTGCTGATAGAAGCTGTTCTGTCAGCGCATCAACTCGATTGGGTCCCATCCTAGGATCTGGGACTTTTTGCCTGCTGGGTGATGACTGGGCTAAGAACCTCCCTCATGGGGCAACTTGGTTTCTGAAGCAGCCAACGTCCTGTTCCTCCTGCTCTTGTTTACTCTGCACAGCTTATAACATCTCTGTGAAGTCATCCAGGAATGATCATTATTATGCAGATCACGTTCACGTTTGTAAACATCAGCTTTGAGATTTGTCTTCAGGGCACTGTATGTTTTTTTTTTAAAAAAAATGGCTGAAAGATATGCATTGTAAAGTTCTCGAGGGGGGTGTGGCTTTGTAAATCTTCTTAACAGCTTGTTTTTCTTGTTCCTCAATAAAGGGAGAAAATGCCTTGCAATGTTCATGAGCAAAAAGGCATAATTCTCTTTCTATTTAGAGCAATCGTTCTGGGGATGCTCCATAAAACAAGTAATTGTGTTGTGAAAGAGTCTCGTTTGAATCTATTGTTTCTGCCGTCTTGGTAGACAAATCTGTTCAATCCAGTAGCTTGCCTTTTACAATCCAACTAATCTTGCTATTTGTACTTAAATCAATAATTATTGATTAAACATTGCTCTACTGAAGTGCTGAGTGCTACTTCAGAGTAAGAAAACCCATAGCAGTCTGTGTTTAATTGGCTGTAACCTCATTATGGCTGTAATGTGGGCAAATGCAAACTCAGCATCTGCAGGCACTTGAAGTCCTCTTGATTCTCAAGTAATAATTGTTCTACAATATTACGTGGTCAGTTACATGAAAACTAACATAATTGTCCTGCCTTAAGGGCAGGGAATTAGATGGTGCATACAGAATGCAAGGCTAAGTTTAGGTTGACTTTGCACTCCATTTAGTGTGTGGCACTTTTTTTTGCTCAAGGGACTCAGTATGCATGCAGCTACCAAATGTGGCGGTAAAATGTGTTCACATAGGTATAGGGCGGCATGGTGCACTTTCTGCATTCCTCTGTCCTCTTTCCTTTAATGCAGTGGGGTGAGGTGGAGGTTTGGAACATTCATAGAATGCCAAGTGACCATGTATGTAAACAAACCCCATAGGTGAAACACTTTGGCATGTAACATCTGGACTCTTTATTTAAAGTATGGGATTAATAATGCAGAATAAATTGAAATGTTACCAAGGCTTGCCAAAATTTGTGTTTGCAAATGCATTTTCTACCAGACTCCACATCCCAGGAACAGAAAGCAGAATTGCAAAGCAAAATTTCACACTTGAGTTATTCTTGTATAATATTCTGCAAATGAATGCCTATCCCAGTGCAGATGTTGTGCATATTTTATGTTTGAATCCATGGTACATTTTCTCTCTTAACAATCTTCAGACTGTTAGGAGGGTTTTTGTATTTGTCAGATCTCCTGCTGTTTTGTGTTTGTGTGGTTGTCGCTGGGTTGTGTTTTTGAGAGGGCAGTTCAGCTATTCTGCGTAAAGCTCTGTTTAGAAATGCAACATGAAGGCATTTTAAAAAGTTAATTAATTAATTAATTAATTCGTTCATTCCTTCATTCATTCAACTTCTCTGCTTCCCTATTAGTGCGAACATTCTTTGGATCGTTCGCAACCCATCAAAGGCATAATTAGAAATCATACAATTAAAAACACAATATACAATAAATACAATTTAAAAACCTGTCAGTAGCTGAAACAATAAAACCTGCTTTAAATAGCATTAAACAAATTTAAAACAAATTCGAACATCACAAGTAAAAGGTAGCTTTATATAATTCCTTTTTAACTAACGTCCTAAAAATTGAGAGGCATAGGACCTGACAAGCCTCTCTAGGAAGCTTATTCCAGAAGGAAGAGGCCACGACTGAGAAAGCACAGTTCCTGGTGTCAGCTATTTTTGGCCTTCTTGGGTACCGGTTTATAGCATCTAGGACTGCAAGGAGTGGGTGAGACAGGCAGCTGTTTTTTGGGAGAAATGTTATGACAAGTATGAAAAGTCCTAAACTGTTAAGGGCTTTATAGGTAATGACCAGCATCTTGAACTGGACACAGAAACTAACAGGGAGGCAGTGAAGTTGTGCCAAGACTGGGATGTGTTCATATCTACTGGTACCTGTAACCATTTTGCCCACCACATTTTGAACATTCTGAAGTTTTTTGTACTGACTTCAAAGGCAGCTCTACATAGAGAGTATTACAGTGATCTGTTTTAGAGACTATCAATACACAAACCACTATTGTTAGCCATTTTTTATCCAGACAGGAGTGCAACAGTAGATAAAAGGCATTCTTGGCCGCACAGATATTTGCACTCCCATAGAGAGAGCTGGGTTCAAGTGTACCTCTAAGCTGCAGTCGTGATCCTTCAGGGGGAGTGTACCCCTCTAACCAGCCCAACAATCCTCCCAACAGTAGGATCTCCATCTTATCTTGATTCAGTTTCATTTTATTGGCCCTAGTCCAGTCTATTATTGACACTACACAGTGCTCAAAGACCCGTACAGCATCACCTGCAGATGAAGAAAAGGAGAGATAGAACATCTGCATATTGATGACAATGAACTCCCAAGCTTTGTATGACTTCTCCCAGTGGCTTCATATAGATATTAAAAAGATTTGGGAAAACAGCCGATCCCTGAGAAACTCCATAACAAAGGTCCCAAAGGGTGGACTCCACCTCCTCAGCTGTGTAATCTGAAATCAGCCCTTGAGGAAGGAATGGAGCCACTGAAGAATGGAACAACCAAATCCTGAATTGGATAACTGTCTCAGAAGGATATTGTGGTCAATGATATCAAAGGCCACAGAAAGATCCAGGAGGACCAGCAGGGTTATAGTCCCCCTCTCTGCCTTCCTCAGGAGATCATCTTGCAGGGTGACAGATGCCATTTCAGATGTGGCTTGAATCACAGTTGAAATGGAGCTAGGCTGTCCATATCCTCCAAGAAAGCCTGCAGTGTTTGGCCATCAGTCTCTCCATCTTGCCCAAGAATGGAATGTTGCAATGGGCCTATAGTTATGAAGACCATTCGTTGCTAGATTTGGTTTCTTTGGAACGGACCTTATAATGGTTTTCTTTAAACAGCAGCGACCGCCTGTTACTTTGTTCAGCATGTAGTGGCAAGAGTAGCCAAACAGTAAAAGAAATACTTTTCTTTTGGTGATATTTGTCAGATCATCAGCTTGATGGCCTCCTAGTGCTGGCTTATATATAAAAAAATTAATGTTTTCAGTCACCAGCACAGAGGGACCAGTTGAGCTATACAGGGCATTAATTGGAATGTCAGATTTGTGAAGTGCACCTGCAAACAAGACGAAGTTCAGTGCTTGCTTTAAATAAGAAAAGCTGAATTTTTGCCTATCTAATTGGTTTAGCTAATCTTTTAACTAGGAACAAAAAGAGTGGGAATGTCTTCAAATAGTACAAAATCCCCATGAATCTTTGGCATATTATAATATGAAAAATGTGTTTCAGCTGATGACAGCCTTCTTCAGAGGTCTATGAAGAAGAAGAATATTCTGTTGTCAAGATCTTGTCTTGATGGGAAAATTCTATTCTTGTGCTCATGAAGAAGGCTGTCATTCACTTCAATGCATTGGCCATTTTACTCTTTGTCCTGTAATACTGTTTGTAAATTCATTTTTCAGGAGCACTTTTAAACTTTGCCTCTTTTTTGTTTGTTTCTTTTCTTTGGCATTGCCCTCACGTCTCTTCCCCTGAACCTTCAACAGGCAAAGCTGGTTTATTTGAACTGATTTGTAGCGTTTACTGACCCTATAAGGACAAAATTAGGTGTATTGTGTTACAGAGCAATTTCCCTAGACAGAGGTCAAAATGCTGTTGTTTTACTATCCAAAAGGCGTAACATGCAGACATTCTTGGCAGCAGTTAATGAGCCCTCACTGGGATTCTCAAGCAGGCACCAAGCCAGCCAGGCGCACATGCCCCATCCCAAGAATCCCAGCGGTGACTTGTAAATTGCTGGTTAGGAACAAGTGAATGTTATGCCTCTTGTCTTCAGCATTCATAAGAAAGCAACAGGATTTCAGCCAATGTGTTTGTATACAAGTGGTTGGGGTATAATGGACTGCAAGGGGGGGCACAATTAAATCCCTTCCTGTCCATGCCCCTCTCCTGAAGCTGTTTTGTTTCATCAGATTCTTTCCATTGGAGAAGAGAAAATGGAGATTTCATCCTACCCCTTCTCCAAGGAGCTAAAGTTGTATGTTAACCACCCACCCACCCCACTCCACTTTTATGTAGTCCAGGAAGTAGTTTAATACTTTTTCAGCAGCTTGTAGTTCATATGTAGTTTCTCTTTCCCCAAGCAGATTCACAGCAATCTTGACAGTTCCTGCCTTTTTCTGTAGTCAGGGTGATTTTGTTCTTTTGGTAAACCAGCTCACGTCCACTTACTTTGAGATCCTGCAGCGGCCACTCCTTTTAACCATTCTTTCCTTTTGGAGGTTTGTGATCACACTGGAGAGTGGAAAACAATCTTCAATAACACAGTTATTTGCAAGCAACAGGATATCCTAAATGCAATGTAAGCACACTAGCGTGACTGCTTTGCAACTTTTCAACTATTTAAAACTTTTATTTAACACTTGGTATAATGGATTTCAGTGCCGTTAAGAAACCATGCATGACAAATACATGCAAAAACTACAGTTAAATACATGCAAAAAACCTTTGATGTATGGCACAGACCGCATGGGGAAACTTTTGAAAAAACAACAACCTACAATCAGTATTCAGGCCCACCAAAAATTACAACAATTGTTATGGTCAGCAAAGGACAAAAGGGACCCCCTCAACACTGTAGGAGTATACCAGATACCTTGCAGTTGTGGCCAGGTATATATTGGGACCACAAAACGCAGCATCCACACCAGAATCAAAAAACATGAAAGACAATGTAGACTAAAACAACCAGAAAAATCGGCAGTAGCTGAACATGCCCTGAAACAAGTTGGACATGAAATCCTACTTCAAAATACAGAAGTACTGGACAACACCAGCAATCATTATGTTAGACTACACAGGGAAGCCATTGAAATCCACAAACATCAGCTCAGCTTCAACAAAAAAGAAGAAAGTCTAAAACTCAACAAAGCCTGGCTCCCAGCACTGAAAAATACAGCCTGCAAAAAAGGTCAACAAACTCTACCCAGCCACAAGGACTGGTGATCACTGCACACAAAAGACTAGCTAACAACACCCATCAATCACAGTGACAGATCATCTTCCCCCTTGTCACAACAATACACCCATAACAAAAAACACCCTGATCACCATAATCACCCAATATCCTGAAAAGGACAAAAAGCTGATCCCACAGCTACAAATAGTCAACTATCCCACACACTACACCAGAACACAGAGTTCTACCTCCTGTCCTCTGAAGATGCCGGCCACAGAGACTGGCGAAATGTTAGGAAGAAAAACCTCCAGAACATGGCCAAGCAGCCCGAAAAACCTACACCAACCATCCCTGTCAAAACCTATGATGAAATTTGAACATAATGTTTTATCCCAGTTAGTAAACTTGCAGCCCTGTTCTAGGTGAATTGCATTTAAATATACATACCTTCTAGGAAACAAATCCCAATGAGGTTAATATAGTTTCCTTCATGGTTGGTGGGTATAAGACTACTGTCTTAGCGACTATGCTATCCCATCTCTCAAAGGCTGGTTCAAAGTGACTGCAGGCTTTACTATTGTCTATTTTTCACAAATGGGAATGAAATGCTTGGGCAGCAGGGTTGTTAACTAGGGTTGTGCATTGGCTTTAGCCAAATCTGGACTCTGAACTGAACCAGGTTGATCAATGCCATCTTGCATATGTTCTGATTAAAGCAGGATGGTTGCATTCAGTCCTGGAGCAAAGAATAGGCTATTTGAAATGCAGCGATTCAAACATCTAAAATGAGGAGGGGGAAATCCAGACTGCAGGGAGGGACTGCAGGAGCAAGTTCTCAGGAGGGAAGGAGGGGAGCTGGGCTTTGTTAAGAGACAGATATAGCATGTAATCAGAGGAGGAAATTTCACTTCAATCACAGTGCTTGCAGGAAGCAAGCTTTAAAGGTGCATCATGTACATCCGTCTAAACGAAAGAAGAAAAAAAGTTACGTCCATTTTTGGTTTTTCAGTGCAAATGATGGGAAAGCTGGCATTCTGAATTTACATACTGTTTTGGATCTGGGGCACAAAATAAATCAGGTGGGACCCAGATCAGCCCAGGCCGAAATGGAATCCAGTCCAAAGTACAGAATTGCCCTTAAAATTGAATGGGGAGGGAGAGGGAACGTATGCGCAGCACTATTGTTGATCGTGGAAAGACTGAAATCTCACATGGTTTAATGTATGGATATACATTAATTTATCAATTAACTATCTGAAATTTATTCACAGCAATGCCTGTGATGGCGGGGATTGGGGCAGAGGAATGAACTTGAAATTTTCTGCTTGAACAATGTCAGTATAAAGGGCAGATTCAATGGAACCTGACAACAAATGCAGAAAGCTCTTTGCTTTGTGAAGGTGAAAAATAAAATGGGAAGCAATAGAATGTGACAAGTAAAAGATTACTGTTTGTGGGAGATCGATATGAAAACAAAAGTAATTCATGCTGACAAGAAAGTGCAGTGTTTGTTACAAGGGAAAGATTAATATGAAAATATATAAAAGTTCGAGCAGATGCAGCATTGGGATTCATTGACAAAAAGCATTGCAGGGGTCAGTTTTAAGGAACACTGCAACAGATACGAATCCTGTGTAACAAAACCAGAAAAAAGTCTTGTGTCCCTTTAGAAGCTAATGGATTTGTTTCACTGTGAGAATTTGTGAAACAAATCCATTAGCTTCTAAAGGGACACAAGACATATTCTTATGTCGGGAAATGAACCTGCCAGTCTTGAAGCTAGCACAAAGCTCTGCTTTTGCTTTGTTGTTATTCTGCTTTGTTTTTATTATTCATATTGAAACCAACAGACAAAGGTATTAATCCTGCTCTAGGCTGTGTTACAAGACATTCTCTAGAACTCCTGCAGGTAGGAAGCCTGTGTCTAGACAGCACCTTCACACTCTCCCATTACTTCCATGTAAAGAATCTCTAATGAACTGTGTCGCAGAAAGAAGCAAGGACTTGATCCCTAATGTGGATTAACTTACAAAACTGTGCTGCAAGAAACATTTCCAGCAGAATTGTAGTTCTTTGTTGTTGGTGTGAGGGCACCTCACCAACTTCTGTTGGGTTGTAGTATGAGGGAATAGTTGTGCTTTTACTGTCACGCAAGTGCAACTTTAATGTTTGCTAATGGCTTATCTTCTCCAACTCAGTAGGACAGACGGGAAGTTCCAGGTTATCAGCGTGAGACTTGGGTAGCATTTCCCAAGTCAGATGTTATGTACAGCTGCTGTTGACATAAGCTCTGGTACTAATTTGTATGTAGCCAGTTTCCAGGTACCTTGGGAGTTGCTTTATAATACTCGGGATGCTATTTGTCCATCTAATTTAGCATCATTTCCTCTGACTGTCAGGGGCTCTTCAGACATTTTTCTCAGTACTATTACCTTCCAGGCAGTCCTTTAACGGGGGATACCAAAAGCTAAGCTGGGGAACTTCTGCACCACTCAGCTGCCTCTCTTCCCCAAAGGTTCTGTTGTTCAACATGTATCTAGGATAATTTACTTTGAGAATTATGTATACTTTTAAACTTGCATGAAGCAGGGGCTGTTTTTTGAATGCCTGTTCTCAAAAGTGTGTGTGGGGGATACACAGTCCTCCAGCCCATGTAAACAGCATCAACATCTTATCAATATATCTGTCAACTGTTAGTGGTTTCTGATAAGTTTAGAGATCCCCCTCCCTTTTTTGCAGTCTTTTGGGAAATTGGCTGGCTACTAAGGAGGATTTCAGTAGGTGGCTGTTGTACTTTCTAGTGGAAATATTTCTGAATTACTTTTAATTACACTGTTTTAATATTAACAGTTGTGCTATAGTATTGAAACCTTTTAGAGTTTTTGTTGATATTGGCTTTTAATCTTGTTGTGCGATGCCTTGAGTCCCAGTTGGAGAATTTGGCTAATTCCTTTTATAGTTAGCAGAGTTTGAGGTAAAAAAGCAACAACTGCACAGAGAAAGTGTGAGGGAATAGCTTAAATCTCAGTAGCCCATCCCTTTTCACAGCAACTAGCACTAAATATGTTAAAAACCACTCTGGAACATTTTTAGTGAAAAGAAAGGTATCTTTACTTGCAGTTGCTGTTTATAGTTACAATCAGTAGAAAAATAGGGAAAATTGAGTCTCCACACATGGAAGAGATGTCAAGAAGAAGAGAGACTAACAAAACAAAGGAAGCAAAGCAAACAAACAGAAAGAGGGTAGGGGCATGCCAGAGGTGGAGGGGGGGGACTTTTACAATAAGTTAGTGGGAAACGAGAGAATTCCTTTAGGTCTTTCCCACTGATACCCAGTGTTAGAAAGCATGCAAGATTATTTTATCATCTCAACAGTTCGGGGAGAAAAGTGGGCTGCAAATCAAATCAAATAAATATGTAAATTTAATATTTTTTTTTACATACCCTCAAAAACAACCACACATTTTATGCAGCAGTAAGGTTTGACACATAATCCTCCTGTTGCCAAATGCATAAACAACAGATGTGCATTGTTCAACCCCACGTCCACCCTCTGCAGAACTCTGACTGGATTTAGGCTCCAGGTGTTGAATAATGTACACCTGTCTTTCATACTTCATGTGTTTGCTGCGGGACATACTACAGTAACCCTGCTACTCCCAGGCTATGTATAATTGCAATTCAATGTGTTGAACTGTTCTCAGACACTCACTTCCAGGTGCCAGAATTTTTTAGAGCAAACATTGGCAGCCTCATTTGCTAAAGTGGGGGTAATTTAAGGCAAACCCTTGAAAATTTCGGGAAGAGGGGAAGCAATCACTGCATGACAAATGGTTGTTAATATGGAAGCCACTTCCCAGGGGCTGCCTGGCTTGTTTTGCTGTCTGTGAATTTCACATAAACCATTGTAATTAGGAAATAGTCTATACTTTAGGAGCCAGATGGAGCTGCCTCCCCCCCCTCCTTGTTACAGTGGGAGGAGGCATCCATCCAGTATTCTAATTATACAGAATTGGGTTTATTTGTTTCTCATTGCCTGCTCAGTCATCACATTTTATTTTACAATAAAAAGTATATCAGCAATGCAAATGTAGAATAGCATTGGGCTCTGGGACTAATTGGAGAGTTTAAAGATTAATATAAAATCTAAAACCAGAATGACTACCTTCTTGCCCCTTCCTCATACATTAGATACGTACTTTTTTTCTATTTGTTGTCATTTTAAAGGCCTATAATCTTTTGCATTTGAATCCATAGCTTTCCACCTAATAGCCTGCCTGTGTCAACACTATGAGCCATAAGCAAAGACAATCGTCAGGGACTGAAAATAGCCATGTCTAATACCAGCCTGGAGTCGAGCCACAATTATGTCCGACCCAAGGGAAAAGAGGATAACTGCAACTCTTTGTGCCTCTTCACTTTGCCATGAGAATTTGGGAGGGGTTTTGTTCTGGGGGAGAAGGAGAACCTAGACTGAACCTATGCCTCAGTGCCGTGAGGATAATCCTTTGAATTCTGTGCTCGAGAGCATATGTTACGTTCTCTCTGTCATGTTGCCTAAAGATGCTACAGTATGTTTACACATTTCAGGAAGAGGTTTCCCTCACTGTCTGCCCAGACTGGTCTCTAGCTTTGCTTTTCCACCCAAGGCTCTTAGACTTGAGTTAAGTGATGCATATTCCCTTGGAACAGGGAGCGTGACATGAAGAAAATTTTCCTGTTAGGGTAATGGGACAAAAGGGATTAGATATAGATATAGGTATAGGTATAGATATAGATATATAGATCTAGATAGATATAGATATTTTGTTGTTGTTGTTTAGTCGTTAAGTCATGTCCGACTCTTTGTGACCCCATGGACCAGAGCACGCCAGGCCCTCCTGTCTTCCACTGCCTCCCAGAGTTTGGTCAAATTCATCTTGGTAGCTTCGTTGACACTGTCCAACCATCTCGTCCTCTGTCATCCCCTTCTCCTCTTGCCTTCACTCTTTCCCAACATCAGGGTCTTTTCCAGGGAGATTTCTCATGAGATGGCCAAAGTATTGGAGCCTCAGCTTCAGGATCTGTCCTTCCAGTGAGCACTCAGGGTAGATTTCCTTCAGAATTGATAGGTTTGATCTCCTTGGAGTCCAGGGGATTCTCAAGAGTCTCCTCCAGCACCACAATTCAAAAGCATCAATTCTTCAGCGGTCAGCCTTCTTTATGGTCCAGCTCTCACTTCCATACATCGCTACTGAAAAAACCATAGTTTTGACTATGCGCACCTTTGTCGGCAAGGTGATGTCTCTGCTTTTTAAGATGCTGTCTAGGTTTGTCATCGCTTTCCTCCCAAGAAACAGGGGTCTTTTAATTTTGTGGCTGCTGTCACCCTCTGCAGTGATCATGGAGCCCAAGAAAGTAAAATCTGTCACTGCCTCCATTTCTTCCCCTTCTATTTGCCAGGAGGTGATGGGACCAGTGGCCATGATCTTCGTTTTTTTGATGTTGAGCTTCAGACCATTTTTGGCGCTCTCCTCTTTCACCCTCATTAAGAGGTTCTTTAATTCCTCCTCACTTTCTGCCATCAGAGGGGTATCATCTGCATATCTGAGGTTGTTGATATTTCTTCCGGCAATCTTAATTCCGGCTTGGGATTCATCCAGTCCAGCCTTTCGCATGATGTATTCTGCATATAAGTTAAATAAGCAGGGGGACAATATACAGCCTTGTCGTACTCGATTCCCAATTTTGAACCAATCAGTTGTTCCATATCCAGTTCTAACTGTTGCTTCCTGTCCCACATATAGATTTCTCAGGAGATAGATAAGGTGGTCAGGCACTCCCATTTCTTTAAGGACTTGCCATAGTTTGCTGTGGTCCACACAGTCAAAGGCTTTTGCGTAGTCAATGAAGCAGAAGTAGATGTTTTTCTGGAACTCTCTGGCTTTCTCCATAATCCAGTGCATGTTAGCAATTTGGTCTCTAGTTCCTCTGCCCCTTCGAAATCCAGCTTGTACTTCTGGGAGTTCTTGGTCTACATACTGCTGAAGCCTGCCTTGTAGGATTTTGAGCATAACCTTGCTAGTGTGTGAAATGAGTGCAATTGTGTGGTAGTTGGAGCATTCTTTGGCACTGCCCTTCTTTGGGATTGGGATGTAGACTGATCTTTTCCAATCCTCTGGCCACTGCTGAGTTTTCCAAACTTGCTGGCATATTGAGTGTAGCACCTTAACAGCATCATCTTTTAAGATTTTAAATAGTTCAACTGGAATGCCATCACCTCCATTGGCCTTGTTGTTAGCCATGCTTTCTAAGGCCCACTTGACTTCACTCTCCTGGATGTCTGGGTCAAGGTCAGCAACCACACTATCTGGGTTGTCCGGGACATCCAGATCTTTCTGGTATAATTCCTCTGTGTATTCTCCACCTCTTCTTGATGTCTTCTGCTTCTGTGAGGTCCCTACCATTTTCGTCCTTTATTATGTCCATCTTTGCACAAAATGTTCCTTTAATATCTCCAATTTTCTTGAACAGATCTCTGGTTCTTCCCTTTCTATTCTTTTCCTCTATTTCTTTGCACTGTTCATTTAAGAAGGCCCTCTTGTCTCTCCTTGCTATTCTTTGAAAGTCTGCATTCAATTTTCTGTCACTTTCCCTATCTCCCTTGCATTTTGTTTCCCTTCTCTTCTCTGCTATTTGTAAGGCCTCGTTGGACAGCCACTTTGCTTTCTTGCATTTCCTTTTCTTTGGGATGGTTTTTGTTGCTGCCTCCTGTACAATGTTACGAGCCTCCATCCATAGTTCTTCAGGCACTCTGTCCACCAAATCGAGATCCTTAAATCTGTTCTTCACTTCCACTGTGTATTCATAAGGGATTTGGTTTAGATTATACCTGACTAGCCCAGTGGTTTTTCCTACTTTCTTCAGTTTAAGCTTGAATTTTGCTATAAGAAGCTGATGATCAGAGCCACAATCAGCTCCAGGTCTTGTTTTTGCTGACTGTATAGAGCTTCTCCATCTTTGGCTGCAGAGAACATAATCAATCTGATTTCGGTATTGCCCATCTGGTGATGTCCCTGTGTAGAGTCGCCTCTTGTGTTGTTGGAAAAGAGTGTTTGTGATGACCAGCTTGTTCTCTTGACAAAACTCTATTAGCCTTTGCCCTGCTTCGTTTTGAACTCCAAGGCCAAACTTACCTGTTGTTCCTTTTATCTCTTGACTCCCTCCTTTAGCATTCCAGTCCACTATAATGAGAAGAACATCTTTCTTTGGTGTCAGTTCTAGAAGGTGTTGTAAGTCTTCATTGAATTGGTCAATTTCAGCCTCTTCAGCATCGGTGGTTGGTGCATAAACTTGGATGACTGTGATGTTGAAAGGGCTGCCTTGGATTCATATTGAAATCATTCTATCATTTTTGAGATTGTATCCCAGTACAGCTTTTCCCACTCTTTTGTTGACTATGAGGGCTACTCCATTTCTTCTACGGGATTCTTGCCCACAGTAGTAGGTATGATAATCGTCTGAATTGAATTTGCCCATTCCCGTCCATTTTAGTTCACTGACGCCCAGGATGTCAATGTTTATTCTTGCCATCTCATGTTTGACCACATCCAGCTTACCAAGGTTCATAGATCTTACATTCCAGGTTCCTATGCAGTATATAGATATAGATATATCATACGTGTTTATCACAGACTCTGGAAATATTCCCAGACTCCTCCAGCCAGCATGGCTACTGGGGATGCTGGGAGTTGTAACCCAAAAAGTACCTTTCCCAAAGCTGCTCTTCAGCTTCTTGTCACCGAAACCTTTCAGTTCCCATCTCCACTCCAGACTTGTGGTTATTTGTCAGCTACCTTTCATCATAAAAAAGGAAAGATACATGTATTTCACTAAAGCAAAACTTATGTCTTCTAATGAATAGAAGCTAAGGTCATGCAGGACACTGCTAACAGCAGATGCTTCTACATTTAGAGTTTAAGATGATCAGCAAGGTCTTGGGCCCCTCCCCATTGCCTATCCCTGTCCAGAAAGGCTGGTATTTTTACAGTCAAAACATGGCAGCTTTAATTCTTTTGGAGGAAACTCGAGGGCTATGGTTTCTTGAGACGTTTTGAAGGCTGCCTTTTTAATAGCTCATAGGATTTATCTGTTTCTGGGGGAGTGGGCTTCTGTGTGGAGCCATAGTGTGTGTGGTGCTATACCAACCCTGAAAAACACATGAGCTAAGGTAGATGAAAAACTCAGCACCATTAATTTCACTGTTTAAGTAGATCTCCAGACAAGGATGCAAAGTTGCAAACCTTATTGCTGAGGCAGTTGTTAATCTTTCACTGTAACAACTTGATATGATAAATGCTGTCAGATACTATAGATTTTCTAGGAGATTCGTTTCTCTAGCTACATCCTTATGGAATCTGGTGCCAATTATGACAGATTAATATAGCTATAGCCATCAAATGCTTCAAGAGTGGATATCACTGAGCAATACTTTACTGCAGATTGCAGTCTATCTATCTATCTATCTATCTATCTATCTATCTATCTATCTATCTATCTATCTATCTATCTATCTATCTATCTATCTATCTATCTATGCAAAACAACACGGTAGGTTAACAACCCCCCCAAAAAAAACCCCCAGCAAAAAACAAAAACAAAATGTGAATGTGAAAATTATTTAACCAAAACAGAGAGAGGAAGACTTTAAAAGATAAAGGAGCCAACTAAACTAAGAAATACAAAGTTGTTCAATGTTACTTCTTCAGGATTCATGTTCTGTAAGTGAAAAAAATAGAAAAGGTTTCATGTTTTCTTAATCATTTATTTTCCAATGATGTACAAATAAACACAGTTTAATAAATTTATTGTTCCAATGAACTAAGTAATCCATTGTTTCAATAGACCATTGGCCAAAATCCTGTTGCTTAGTATAGTAAATTGCTCTAGGTTAGCCTATTGAATCAATAGGGACTTGGAGAGTCAACTGCTCCATAGGTTCCATTGATTCAAATGGGCCTCCTCTAACTATGACTTACTATGCTAAAGCAAGTCACAGTTAGACTAGGCCCATTTGAATCAGTGGCACTATGTTAGTATGATTTACTACACTAAGCAACAGGATTTTGGCCACTGTTTCTTTACACTTCTATAGTTAAGTAATCTTTATTTTAAGAGCTGTTAGCCAGGTGTGCACGTGCTTTCTCAGAATTTTTAAAAATTAGGGCATTAATAATTCAAAGCAATTTCCTGTCTAATTGATATTAGCAGGCACATAATAAGTTCTAAACTGTCAATTATATAATTTAGATAACAAAAAAGAAGCAGGGGGAGAGGATTTTTTCCAAGGAAATATCATAATTGGTTATCTCTTTTTTAATATTTTATGACAATATTAAATATTTCTTATCCAAATGATTGTACTTGAGGGCATAACAAAAGAAGTCATATATCTCTACTCGAAATCTCAGACTTCCAGCTTTTCTCCTCCTGGTGGTGATAAATTTTCTTCAGATGAAATTAAAATGCTACAAAAACTGATGCCAGCTTTCTTTTATCTATTTTCTATTTATGTTACTTTCAAAATTAAAAGTTAGTTGTTCCATGCAACTTAGGTTCTTCCAGATCGCATTTATACCCATTTAATTTTCAAGCCCTGTTTGTAATGAAAATTGTCCCAACATCCAGATGATGCCTCCTGTTGCTCCCCCCATCCTATTTCTCAGAACTTTTTGATGCCCCCAAAACACTTGGTTTCCCTTTTTAAAAAAAATAAATGCTGTTTTGTTCCGGGGCAGAATTTTGTGCTACAACACTTTCCATTTGCGGTGATTGTCTTTTGTGGGAGTCTCCTGCTTGAAAGCTGTTCAGTTATCTGAATAGAAGTGTTCAGTTCTCTATTATCTTTTAAGGTAGAAAGCAAGCCAATGTGAGCACAGGACTGATGGAAGCAGGAGAGTGTTCCAGGTAGGTGGAACCCTCCAGCTGAAGAAAGCTTATTAGCATACAGATTAGCACTTTATCTCTTCCAGTCCATGTTTCTTCAAAGCAGTCTATGTTTTGTCAAAGTAAAATGTATCTAGACTGCATAGCTCCTTTAGGTATGCTTAGTAGTTCCAATTTCCTTTTATTCTTTTTAAAGCCATATCACATCAGAAAATGCTTTGGGAAGCGAAGTTTCAAAAGCCTGGTGGCCTGTTGAGCTGATGAAGAAATGCAGACCTAAAGATAAACCTTAGCTGTGTGAATCTTTAGATCCTATACCCTCTGCTTCCTTCCTTTTGTTGTTCCTCTCCTGTTTGAGATCAGACATCAAGTTCTGACTTTAAATGTAACAGCTGCCAACATTTTGCGTTGCATCGAAACCACTTTTCCAGATTCTTGAACCAATACATTCTTCTCCTTTTCCTATTTATTTAACCCTGAATTTGTAAAAATTTATCCGCTTCATTCGTTGCATGCTCGTTATATGACCAAAACATGCTAGCTTTCTACATTTTATGTGTTTTAGGATTTTTTGGGCTTTATTCATTCACGTCAGTACTCCTTCACTGGTCACCCTTTCAGTCCATGAAATTTTATCCACTGCTACATGTTCGCTCTCTACAGTACCGATTGTGATGGCTCCAGTGTCATGAGATCAGATTACTACGTTCGGTATTAGATGCAGAATGCCTCTGTGTATGAGTTGCTGGGTACATGCGTGGAAAAGTGGTGGTGTGCACCAGTCTGGCTTGCAAGGTTCCAATAAACAACTGGGTGATCCCTGTGGGAACAAAATGCCTGACCCGAGAAGCCTTTGGTCTAATTCAATATGGCTCCTTTTCATAAAAACAAAATTTGAGAGTTCCATGCTCCTGATTTACAGTATATTTCAACAATAGTGGATGGGAGCAGTGGTTTAGAAGTCTTCAAGGAGGCATATATATATGGTGGAGATCCTCGTTTTGCTGTTTTCAATTCTACTTTTTAATATATATTTTGTTTATCCTGCTATTATATACTGCAATAAAATTTCAGACAGCAGTATATGGATTCTGGAAACAAAATTATGTGTCATTGCATAGGGGACTACAGAGTGTGTATCCACATGGGCATGTGTGCAGTCAGAAATGTTCCCGAAGCTCTTCATATGATATAACTTTCTAGAAATACATAGCACATTTAGTGAATTAACTGTAAGACAAAGTACCTGGAAAAATGAATTAGCCAGCCTCCCTGAGTATATTTTTTAAACCACAATGCCTCCCACTGCCCTGTGGTGCCATCTCTCTCTCATGCTTTTTCGTGTTCTCTTTGTTCCTCTTTCTCTAGAGATCCTTCATCTTCCCTCTAGTTAAGCTGAATTGTGTTGTTAAAGAACCATACATGACATCTCTTCAGGGGTAGTGAATACCTGCTAGGCTTTTCAAATAAATGAGAATTTTCCTATGCAGAAAAGGGCCCTATGCATCAAAAGCACATTTTTGTCTAGTTCTGTTTTAAGTGAGAGATGTAACGTGTTGTTTTACTGATTGCATTTCTAAATGAGAATGGGATCTTGAGGTAGTCAAGGCCTCTACGTCTTGTGTACAATAGAGATTCTTTCAATCCATTTAGTAAATCTACTACTCTGACTTGGGGAATTTCTGTCAAACTTGATTTCCTTTTCCTTCCCTTCCAATTATCTGAACACATTTTTGTAAAAAAAAAAAAGCATTCTTTAAAAAATACACTGCAGAGCCAGAGGTTGGGAATTTGATTCCCCACTGTGCCTCCTGTGAGTAGAGCCAGTCTGTGTGGCCTTGGGCAAGCTGCACAGTCCCAGGACACCCCTCAGAAGGAAGGAATGGTAAACCACTTCTCTATATTCTCTGCCTGGGAAACCTTAGGGTATAAGTCAGTCAGAACTGATTTGACAGCACATAATTATCATCATTCACAAGAGGAGAGAAAGGGATGAAGCAAATGATGCTTTAATGCACATAATGATGATGCAATAAAAATTATGATGGCTGCTGCTTTCTTGCATGGACATCTGAGGATCAGTAACATCAGGTAGTACTTTGCATGTTTCTGAACATTTGTCCCCCATCCTTATGTGTATGTGCTTTCCATCTCAAAAGGAGCAGAACCTTGTTTTGTGCAGAGGCAGTTTGTGGAAATTATGGAGTTGGCAATGATAAAAATAGCTCTCCTCTCTCACTCTTGCTCTCATCTGGAATCTCCCAGGGCTTGAAAAATCCTCATCAGTGTGTCTCAAGTCAAGATTGAAAATTAGCACTTTTTAAAAAACTTTGATTCAGTATGTGGAATAACAATAGGCTCAACCAACGGAAGAGATATCTGTATGATTAACAATAAAGTGCTTTCTATAATTTGAAAGACATTTTTGCTTATGTCCTTACAAACACATTTGTGGATGTGTCAGTAGTCTGTAAAAAAAGAGCTTGTAGGGTGTTAACTATGTTAATAATATTTTTTTTCTAAATAAAAATAATCACATTAATGCTTAAAAACGTAACGATGGACCTCGTGGCACAGTGGTTAAACTGCAGTCAAGACTGCTCACAACCTGAGTTCGATCCTGACGGGCTCAGGCAGCTGGCTCAAAGCTGGCTCAGCCTTCCATCCTTCTGAGGTTGGTAAAATGAGTACTCAGCTCTCTGGGGGTGGGGGAATGTGTAGCCTGCCTAATCAAATTGTAAATTGCCCAGAGAGTGCTTTAAGTGCTATGGGGTGATATATAAGGAGCACACTTTGCTTTGCTACAAATACTTACTCTGTGACTTACCCTTTGCAGAGCCAAATGTTTCTCACCAGAATGACCTAAATACAGTGTGATGCTTTGTAGACATCTTGGAATTTGTTGTCCTTCCCTCCTGCAGCCAAAGTTTCCATATTGTCTAGAGGACGTTTTTAGGGCATGTGGGAATTGCAATAGGGAAGGGTGCCCCTGCTGCTTGCTCTCAACAAAGGTGCTTCTGCAAGCACAATGGCAGCATGGGACTGTCGCACACCCCCAGTGTCCCTAGTTTGTTTCCCTCAAACCCAGGTCCCACTTTCGGGCACGACTTTCTTAATTCTCCATACACCAACTGCCACCAGTGGATCTTTATCCACACTTTACCAATAATGCTGCCTGGACACATGTTGTCAAATATAACTGATTTATTGTGTAGTTGTTGAATCACATAAGTATATTGATAGATGTTGTATTAGGTTGCACTCATTACTTGGATATTACACACGTTTCTTTATTGGTATTACTTTTCATATAAATCATTGTTAATCACTGGAATACTATTTGATGACTGTCTATTTATTTTACTTCTATCTTTTAACTGTTCTTTAATCCATAAACCAACTATACCACACCAACTTTCCAATCTCTCTCATAAAACTCTCTAAACCTCCTCCCTCCTTCTCTCTCAGTTTCCAACTGTCTCTCTGACTCCGCCCTCCTGTCCTCCCATAGGCTCCAGCTCTAGAGCTCCACATGACGGGCAGGTGGGACATGGGCATTCTGCCACAGGGACATTAGCCATTGATTGAATAGTAGTCCACAGGAAAGGGAAATCATGATAAAATATAATTGTTAGGCTCTTGAATTGACTTTTCTTCTAACTAATGTGACTTCTTGATATTGATCAGTTTCACAGACCTCTGCTAAACTACTGATGACTCTTGCGGAAATTTAGTTTTGTTTTTGATGGAAAATGTTTTGAATACATTCTTTATAATGAATTAACTGAGAGGTAGCTAATGTTTTAGTCATGTGAAATTAATGAAATGAACAGACATTCATCTTAAATCAGTAAACGTCCTATAAGGTATGTCTGGCAATTTGCAGTTATAAGTACGTATTTGTGGGTTGTAGGTTAGTGAAAGGAAATGTTGATTTTAGTCATTTTTAAAAGGCCTGTGTCAAAATGATGCTCCAATAATACTTCCCTGAAAGATCAGAATAAGGCCTTGTCTCTCAATCAGTACCCTGGTTAAACTTGGTGGTGAACATTTCCTGTCTATACACATTTAACAACAAAAATATGACTGGAATTATCTGAGATAAGACTTCACTTATCGCTCAGCTGCGGACACGCCTGGAAGTGAAAGGAAAGTCCAATGCTGCAAAGAAAAATACTGCATAGGAACCTGGAATGTAAGATCTATGAAGCTTGGTAAGCTGGATGTGGTCAAAGAATAAACATTGACATCCTGGGTGTCAGTGAACTAAAATGGATGGGAATGGGCGAATTCAATTCAGACGATTACCATATCTACTATTGTGGACAAGAATCCCGTAGAAGAAATGGAGTAGCCCTCATAGTCAACAAAAGAGTGGGAAAAGCTGTACCGGGATACAATCTCAAAAATGATAGAATGATTTCAATACGAATCCAAGGCAGACCTTTCAACATCACAGTAATCCAAGTTTATGCACCAACCACCAATGCTGAAGAGGCTGAAATTGACCAATTCTATGAAGATTTACAACACCTTCTAGAACGGACACCAAAGAAAGATGTTCTTCTCATTATAGGGGATTGGAATGCTAAAGTAGGGAGTCAGGAGATAAAAGGAACAACAGGTAAGTTTGGCCTTGGAGTTCAAAACAAAGCAGGGCAAAGGCTAATAGAGTTTTGTCAAGAGAACAAGCTGGTCATCACAAACACTCTTTTCCAACAACACAAGAGGCGACACAGGGACATCACCAGATGGGCAATACTGAAATCAGATTGATTATGTTCTCTGCAGTCAAAGATGGAGAAGCTCTATACAGTCAGCAAAAACAAGACCTGGAGCTGATTGTGGCTCTGATCATCAGCTTCTTATAGCAAAACTCAAGCTTAAACTGAAGTAGGAAAAACTGTAGTGATCACGAAACTAAAGAAAGGCTAATGGTTAGGTGATCACTAAACATAGAGAGCAATTAACTTTAGAGAGAAGTTAATGAAGAGTCGACACACGAAGATGTCCGCCAGCGGAGCCTCTCGGTCCCGCCCCGAGAGCTCTCTTTATTAACCTTACAGATTGTTGATAGTATTCAGATAGGATACTGGTTACATAATGCAAATTAGGATTCAAAGAGCCTTTGAAGTTATGCTCTCTATCTCTATGGGAAAGAGGAAGAATGGGCAGCAGCCGCCCCCTCAAGAGCCGCCACGTCCCGCTACGAGAGTGTGCTCGTCACTACAACAGGAATGCAGCTGGCAACCTTGGAGATAAGCGTTCCCACAAAAAACCACTGGGCTAGTCAGGTATAATCTAAACCAAATCCCTTATGAATACACAGTGGAAGTGAAGAACAGATTTAAGGAACTCGATTTGGTGGACAGAGCGCCTGAAGAACTATGGATGGAGGCTCATAACATTGTACAGGAGGCAGCAACAAAACCATCCCAAAGAAAAGGAAATGCAAGAAAGCAAAGTCCAAGGAGGCCTTACAAATAGCAGAGAAGAGAAGGGAAACAAAATGCAAGGGAGATAGGGAAAATTACAGAAAATTGAATGCTGACTTCCAAAGAATAGCAAGGAGAGACAAGAGGGCCTTCTTAAATGAACAGTGCAAAGAAATAGAGGAAAATAATAGAAAGGGAAAAACCAGAGATCTGTTCAAGAAAATTGGAGATATTAAAGGAACTTTTTGTGCAAAGATGGACATAATAAAGGACGAAAATGGTGGGGACCTCACAGAAGCAGAAGACATCAAGAAGAGGTGCCAAGAATACACAGAGGAATTATACCAGAAAGATCTGGATGTCCCGGACAACCCAGGTAGTGTGGTTGCTGACCTTGAGCCAGACATCCTGGAGAGTGAAGTCAAGTGGGCCTTAGCATGGCTAACAACAAGGCCAGTGGAGGTGATGGCATTCCAGTTGAACTATTTAAAATCTTAAAAGATGATGCTGTTAAGGTGCTACACTCAATATGCCAGCAAGTTTGGAAAACTCAGCAGTGGCCAGAGGATTGGAAAAGATCAGTCTACATCCCAATCCCAAAGAAGGGCAGTGCCAAAGAATGCTCCAACTACCGTACAATTACACTCATTTCACACGCTAGCAAGGTTATGCTCAAAATCCTACAAGGTAGGCTTCAGCAATATGTAGACCGAGAACTCCCAGAAGTACAAGCTGGATTTCGAAGGGGCAGAGGAACTAGAGACCAAATTGCTAACATGCACTGGATTATGGAGAAAGCCAGAGAGTTCCAGAAAAACATCTACTTCTGCTTCATTGACTACGCAAAAGCCTTTGACTGTGTGGACCACAGCAAACTATGGCAAGTCCTTAAAGAAATGGGAGTGCAGATGTGCAGATGATACCAGTCTGATGGCAGAAAGTGAGGAGGAATTAAAGAACCCCTTAATGAGGGTGAAAGAGGAGAGCACCAAAAATGGTCTGAAGCTCAACATCAAAAAAACTAAGATCATGGCCACTGGCCCCATCACCTCCTGGCAAATAGAAGGGGAAGATATGGAGGCAGTGACAGATTTTACCTTCTTGGGCTCCATGATCACTGCAGAGGGTGACAGCAGCCACAAAATTAAAAGACCCCTGCTTCTTGGGAGGAAAGCGATCACAAACCTAGACAGCATCTTAAAAAGCAGAGACATCATCTTGCCGGCAAAGGTCTGCATAGTCAAAGCTATGGTTTTTTCAGTTGCGGTATATGGAAGTGAGAGCTGGACCATAAAGAAGGCTGACCGCTGAAGAATTGATGCTTTTGAATTGTGGTGCTGGAGGAGACTCTTGAGAGTCCCCTGGACTGCAAGGAGAACAAACCTATCCATTCTGAAGGAAATCTACCCTGAGTGCTCACTGGAAGGACAGATCCTGAAGCTGAGGCTCCAATACTTTGGCCGTCTCATAAAAAAAAAAATTCCCTGGAAAAGACCCTGATGTTGGGAAAGAGTGAAGGCAAGAGGAGAAGGGGACGACAGAGGACGAGATGGTTGGACAGTGTCATCAAAGCAACCAACATGAATTTGACCCAACTCCGGGAGGCAGTGGAAGACAGGAGGGCCTGGCGTGCTCTGGTCCATGGGGTCACGAAGAGTCGGACACGACTAAACGACTAAACAACAACATGGCTTCTCCATAAACAGGAACCAAGAGCTCTTATGAATAAATGATGGTGTGTTCTGGAAACAGCTGTTCTGAGAATTCATAATGGGGAAGAAGCATTTTTGCATGCATATTTACCTTTCCTGGGGGCCCCTTTTTTCTTTAATCCTTTGTTAATGAATATATAGCTTGCCAGCTTTGCAACCTGTTTACCTTCAGCTTCGAAACACCATCAGAAGAGACAAAGAAAAAGTGATAATACTCCATCTGACAAATAAAACCTTGTTCTGTTCCAATTAACTGAATGCCAGCTGTTGCCTAGCATGAGCGAGTTATTTTTGGATATTAGGGATGCATTTATGACTGATTAAAGCAGAATGAAAGGAATAGCTATTTATCAGTATCATAATTAAGCATCATTGTTTGCCCCATCAATTATTAATGGAGTAGCATTCACAAGTGGGCTTGGTCCTGTAACACCGTTAATCGGCTTTTCTTTAAAAAAAAAATACATGTCACACACTAATATTAAGTTTTGTACGAGAAGCCCCAAAATTGGCCAGGGTTAGTGTTAGGAATGTGGATTTCTGTATCTTCGGCCACTTAGTGTTTGTCAGATCATGCTTATGAATATAAATTTCCGTGTATTTCAAGTTAATTCTGACACTGGCTCAGTTCATGAATATTAATGTACACACAGCTGATCCCTCTGCAAATGATCACATCCATAAACATGAAAACACTGCTAACTTACAGTAATGAGCACACTCTTGGATTTTGGTCCCAACTCAGCTTCATGATTCTGATGTTACAAGTTAATGCTATATTTCCCCCCTTCCATCCTTCCTCGGTCCCTAGGGAACTTGTGTTATTAATTAAGCGTTTCCCCAGAAAAGGGGACCTATGTTAACTGTTGCTGTTGACTGAGAACGTCATTTATAGTGGCACTTTACACTTCCGCACATGAATATACTGTGATCACAGAGGCCACAGTTGCATTTTCTGATCTAGCCATGCATGGATAGAATATAACCACAGGAGAAACTCGTAGGGGGAGGATTTCTATGACATGACATATTTTTTTCCTGCAACCTGAGTTTGAGTTTATAGGTGGGTTTGAACATGTTTATGAATAATCTGGTGAGAAAGGCCAGATTACTCATAAACATGTCTGAACTTGCTTATGGGTTCAAATGTAGGTTGCAGAGAAAATGTGAAATGTCGTAGAAATCTTCCCCCTACGCACAGAATATATGAATGAGATTAGATAACTGTTTGGTCTGATAAAGTTAACTCTTCCATCTTTACATTCTGAACTCTGTTGCCTCTTTGTCTCCCTGACCCACAATTTCTAATAGACAGTGGCCAAAATCCTATTCCTTTACGTGATCATGTAAAGGCAGCTTTTTAACCATATCTTCACTCCCACTCCAACCAACAGGCTCTTCCTTACATGCCTGAATTTAGGAAGATGATTGATCACCTAACTGATTGCACAGAGAGGCCCCACAGGAGGGAAAAACCATGTCCTTCCATGTGTAGCTTTTCTCCAGTTGGACTTTGTCCATATGTTGTTGTTCGTTGGTCAGTTTATGGCCCTTTCCAGCATTTTGGTTTGGAAGTTGTATACCTAAAAGCTCACTACTGACCTGGTCTCCAACTTCCTAAACTGTGGTGATGATGAGCCTGTTGTAGACACAAGTTGACTTTGCTTGTGCTCCCACATTACTCTTCAAGCAGTACTGTTGAAAGATGGGTGAAAGAAGGAAGCTGCAACTGGCTGCCTGTTCACTCTCCTCCCAGGAAATATGCAGTGTTCGATTCCAAACAAAAGCCTCTGCATTGCACTGAAGACAGTGGAACAGGGTAATTACCTACCTAATTGAGAATATCAAGAAAGGAAGCTAAGAGGTAAAGAGGTCTTTCTACCCAGATTCCAATCCCAAAAGCTGTTGCTGCCTCATTCTTACCCAGATGCAACTAAAGATGGAGACAAGCCATGCTGAAGGTCTCTGGAATGGGCAATCATACAATAAGATCTTGGACCACCCCGTTGGGGGCATCCAGCTTGTAACAGAATAGTTTCCCATAGATGTTGGGGTCACGAAATGAGAAGGCTGATAGGTTAGGTGATCACCAGATAATTAGGAAAGCAAATAGTCTTAGAGAGAGAAGTTAAAGAAGTCAGTCACACACAGAGATGTCTGCCAGCAGAGTCCTCCACACACACCTCTCCATACACCTCTGGGGCAACGCCCCCAGGAGGACTCCCTTTTATTAACCTTACAGATTGTTGATAATATACAGATAGTTGACAGAGTTCAGATAGGACAATGGTTACATAATGCCAATTAGATTGGTCAAAGAAAGGCTTTGAAGTTAGCTCTCTATCTCTATGAGAAAGAAGAAGAATGGGTAGCCACGCCTCCTCTCAGAAGCAGCTGCATCCATTAGGAGAGTGTGCTGTTCACTACAATAGATAACAGCTTAGCAACCTTGGGGAGGGGCGTTCCCCCACACATAGAAACCTACCATATGCCTACCTTGATGTCACATTTCATTTTCCCGGGCTTTTAAAATCCTCTGCTAATTGCTTCAACTCTGGTTTGACAGAACATTGGCCAATCTGCATGGCAACAGGGGAAACAAGGTGATTGGCTGGGTGGTGCAGGTAGCCAGCCTATCCAGGAAAGCCTGAAGGAGGAGGGGCCTGGAGAGCTGGAATGGAGGAGAAGTTTAAGTGTAACCAAAGAAGCAGGTTGTGTTTGGGAGTTGGGCTGTAACTGAAGAAAAGTTGGTGTTGAAATCTGTTTTATTACAAATTGTTACTTTGTAATAAAGAGAATATCATTTGTTTTTCATTCTTTAACCGCTTGGTCTAGTATGGTTAATGGATGGAGTCAAGACCTTTAAAGAAAGGTTATTTTAAAAGTGACAAGGCTGGGTAGGGGCTGGTCACATCTGCAAATTTGTTTCCCTTCCTTGTTTGAATTGTTTTAGTACAATTTATTTATTTCTATATTTTGTAAGCAGAACTTTTTGTGAAGCTGGAGTATAAGTCTCTTTAATAAATAATTTAAAAATGTCAGGGGGGAATGTTGCTCTATTGTACTTTCCTCTTTATAGAGCTAAAACTGTATAATCGTAGTTGACGGTGACAGGTCGTTTCATTTCATTCCATTCCATTTCATTCCATTTCATTTCTATCCTGCCCTTTTCCCAGTGTGCAAACTCAAGGCAACGTACAAATCAGATATACATATATATTTTAAAAATCACTTGAAAGCATAATGAGTTGTAGTATTAAAATGCAACTGGACACCTAATAATGTTGAAAAACCAGTAGCTTAAAACAGTTTAAACTTTTTAAACACATTAGACTAGAGCAAATGTACTATTTAAAAAAGAAGAAAGAAAAACATTCAGATAGTGTCTTCAGAAGATGAAGGCCAGTGATAAAAGTGATGAGGGTTGCTACTAGACAACAATACTGAGGAAAACAAATGGGAACCCACTTGCACATTACCAAAATGTATGACCCGAAAGGAGGACAAAAGAAGGAAACACATGCCTGCATGAAATTTGCATATGCTACTTTACGTGCAGAGCTGGAATTTTAAAATCTCTGTAATTGAAATTGAAATGCAATACCACTTACTATAGTGGGGGAAAGAATGAGGCTTGGTGACCTGTGTGTCAATCTCTTTTTAGGCCGGGGTGGGGAACAGATGTCCATGGAACTAGATGAAGCCCTACATGCACCCAAATGCAGGCCCCAGCACCTGACCCGCCCCTAAAATAAAACGGACTCAAAAAGATATGTGTGTGTCCTCTAGGGGTTGTGAGAACAAATGTTTAGAAGGCCTTCCAACACCCCTGGTCCTCTCCACGCCCCAAAACTGGTCTTTTATTATTATTATTAACCATTGAGGGCTCTAGGGTGCTTCTTCCATTAGGGAATGGCAACCAAAGAATTATGTTCTATGATCCAAGGATGAGCATATGTAGCCCCTGGACTCCTGGAATTTGTTCTCCCCCACTGTGCGTGCTGCTTTAAGGATTGGGTTGTTTTTTTTTTTTTTACATTTTACCTGTATTTGGGTTGGGCAGCCCTTTAAATGAGGACATCTCAAGTAGAAGACTATTATTTCTAAACTAGAACATATAGCTTTACCAAGAAGAAATACTACTAATGAGTTCAAAGAATCAGGTGACTTACATTATGATGTCCAGCAAATGCAGCTGTAACTTGCTAATGCCACATACACATTTATTTTGTTCATGTTTTTATTTTTCTTTCTTTCTTTTTGCAGCTACAATAGTACTGAATGAACTGAACTGGACAGCTGCATTAGATGATGTCTTCAAAAAGAACCGAGAGGAGGATCAAACTTTACTATGGCAAGTTTTTGGCAGCGCTACTGGCCTTGCCAGGTATTACCCAGGTAAATTTGCATTCTTGAGGAAATATATTTCTTCTTGGGCCTGTACCTTCTCTGCAGCCAGCTTCCATAACCATCGCTGGATGTTGTTAACAGGACACAGAGAGAGAGAGAGAGAGAGAGAGAGAGAGAGAGCTCTTTTGCTAAGATAAAGCTGATCACCTTGGTCTTAAGAGTATCAAAAAGGGCATGAGAAAAAAAGTTAAGGTTCCAGATTTTAATTAACCCCAGGCTATTAGAGCAAAAGGGAAGACGTCTCTAGTGAAATGTTGTCTGAAATTTTCAACAGGCACTCTTGCTTTTGTATAGGGACAACAGTGCTCTGTGTGATAGTTATAAGGTTTTATATGGCAATAGCCTTCTGTAACCCTGGGAGGGCTTGACTTAAATGCTTGGTGTATAATTTTGCTTAGTGAAATTAAAGAGACGTAAACCAGTTTCACTGGGAATCTTTGCCCTTAGAACTGTCTTCAATACCTCTGAAGATTATGGCTCTACCACTGGAGTTCAAACTGATTAATACAGAGAGAAGGGTTTTGTTTTATGCATGCATCTGTTCTGCTCTTTAGAAAATCTCATTACTGTACCATAGTAATTAATTTAAGTGGGTGTATATTTTTAATGTCTTTGGGCTACTGGTAGACTCAGTTCAAATTAATATAGGAGGCTTATCTAACACAGTTAGTTTAATCTCCTTCTGTAAAGGAGAAGTTAAAAAAAAATCAAGCAATCACATCTTTCCTTATGACTAAATATTGAATATTCTGAATATCTAGTGCTTTCTGTATAACCCTTTAGGGTCTGGTGTGAATTTGGATTCTAAAGACTGTAAGTTTTTATTTCTTGGTCTTGTCTGAAATAGTTTTCAGAAGTTTTTCTCTAAGAAACCAAGAAAGACTTGGTTTTTTTGGGATTAGATGATAGGGATCCTGCATACTTCATTCCTCCACCATTTCTGTCCCTCTACTGCTATTGTATCTTCCAACTGCTCTTGATCGATAGATCGATAGATCGATAGATCGATCTATCTATCTATCTATCTATCTATCTATCTATCTATCTATCTATCTATCTATCTATCTATCTATCTATCTATCTATCTATCTATCTATCATATAGTAGCAAGCCACTAATTCAGGCCATTTACAAAAGTCAAACACAAACCTAAAACAAATCCAAAATTCTATGTATCAATGACAAAAACAGAACCAGACATAAACATAATATAATAAAACACACACCCTGGATGGCAACAGCTAAATAACACAGGATAGGTCATGGGAAGGATGTTCCTGAATGCCTCTTTGAATAGCACCATTTTGACCTGCTTCCTAAAGGACAACTAGATACACAACTGAGATGTTCCCTGGCACCTCAGTGATTGGCTGCAAATTAGCCACAGCAAATTGAGCAAACCTCATTCAAACACTAGTAGGATTCTGGCCAGAGAGTCTTTAGCCATGTTCAGGCCTTCTGTCTGAATCTGTGTAGGGCTAAGAGGGTGATAATGGGAGCCCAGCCCATTATTGCCATGACACACCAGCTCTTTTAGCCCCATTAGGAGCTCACTGTTGGGGATCTCTTAGACCTTTTTGTGTCCACCATAAAGGTGTGCAGCAGAACCTGTAAGTGCTTTTACATTTAAGTGCTCACAGCTCCTGATCATAGAACTAGCCTTAATACATTCAGCTGGATACACTGGCAGGTTTCACTGCCTCACATTAAACAGATGAAGCCCTGTCTCATTTCCGCTTGGGGTGGGGATGTGGGGGGACAGGGCTTATGTGGAAAGTTACGGCCCATAAGTAGGACGTTTTGTCTTACCAGAATTCAGATTCAGTTTAGTGGCCCTTATCCAGAACAGTAGTGCACCCAGATACTGGTTTCATGGCTTTGCTAATTATGGAATATAAGCCGTTGAATATCATGGTCTGTATATCTCTATCTGGACATGTTCTGCTTCTCAGAGGTTACCACCAACAGCCGCACACCCTCCCGTGGGCCATCTGCCCCGAGTCTTCCACCCAGGGATACAATTCACTCTGATCCCTAGTCAAGGAATCTCACTTTTTCTGATGCAAAGGTGAGGAAGATGCTATGTTAAACCTCTTGGTGTTTTCCCAGAATGGTTCCCTAAATGGTTGAAATTCAGCTAGTGCAACCAGATTAAGTTAAGAAAATCAAAATTGTGTTCATAGACATAAATTACATAATTCTTAGGGAACAGTTTTAACTTCCTTGAGGTCTGATTTGAGTTTCTCTATTGGGGAATTTTGCAGGAAAAAAACAAAGCAAAATGTGCTGCTTATATATCACCCCATAGCACTTAAAGCACTCTCTGGTCAGTTTGCAATTTGATTAGGCAGGCTACACATTCCCCCCCCCCCCCCCATATGCTGGGTACTCAGTTTATCGACCTTGGAATGGTGGAAGACTGAGTCGACTTTGAGATAGTTACCTGAATCCGTTGGGATTGAACTCAGGTCATGAGCAGAGTCTTGACTGCAGTACTTCAGTTTAACCACTGTACCATGAGGCTCATCTAGAGGACCTAGAACACAGTTAGTCCTATTTGTTTCTCCCTTTTGCATAATAAAAATATTGGATTACTGTAACACGCTCTATGTGGGGCTGCCTTTGAAGACGGTTCGGAAACTTCAGCTGGTGCAAAACTCTGCAGCCAGACTACTGACTGGGGCCAGCTACAGGGAGCATATAACGCACCTGTTACAAGTACTGCACTGGCTACCAGTCCGTTTCCTGGCCCAATTCAAAGTGCTGGTCATTACCTATAAAGCCCTATACAGTTTGGGTCCAGGCTACTTGAAGGACCGTATCTCCCTATATGCGCCTTCTCAGCGATTAAGAACAGCAGAGGAGGCCCTCCTCTCGGTCCCATTGCCAGCACAAGCACAGCTGATGGGGACACGGGAGAGGGCCTTCTCGGTGGCAGCTCCCAGGCTATGGAATGCTTTCCCTCGGGAGATCAGGATGGCCCCTCCCCGTTTATCCTTTAGAAAAAAGCTAAAGACCCATCTCTTCAGGCAGGCTTTTAACAATTATAACTGAATCCCTGAACCCCATTTCAATAGAAATTTTAATCTTTTTAATTTTTTAATGTTTTAATCTTTTAATTGTATTTTAAATCATATATTGTTTAATTTATCTTTTAATATTTAACTTATTGTGTTTTTAAATTGTGTGAATGTTAATGTTATGAGCCGCTTTGGGTCCCTTGTTGGGAGAAATGCGGCATATAAATTAAACTAATAAAATAAATAAATAAATATACAAGCAATGATTTCCTAAGTAGCTGGATTCTAATAAACCATTGTCCTTACAGAGACTCTCTGAGTTTGTCTCCGAGATCTGATTTTTTTTGCAACACATATTGCAAATGGTGCATGGCATCTGTGTTTCTTTCCTTATCTTTCCCAAATAATGGCCCACTTAAAAAAAATTATTTTGCTAGGACTTATAAAAAGTTTCTTCGCAATCATTTTAAACCCACTAATTAACTGGTAGCCAAATTTAAAATCTGTGATTACAACTTCAGTTGATCCTTTGGCACTATTCTCATGGATCCCATGAAATGGCTTCGGAGTAGTGGTTCCTCTGTTACAGAGTGGTTTGTAGGGATGAATCACACCAGTGTTCTCTGGGTGAGTGTGTGTTATATTATGCTTTGGAATGGAGAACTTGTGAGCTTGGTTCTAGTACTGGTCACAGATCTCTGCTTTGAATATCCATCTGCCCACAAGGCACCTTACCTGAATTTAGTAAAGATGGAACAATAAATTAAGTGATGTGCCCTGCCTTGAAATTTCTGTGACCAAGGCTGTCCCGAGGTGCATGGATTCACCTTCCCCCCCTTTTTTCCTCAAAGAAAAGAGATAAGAAGCACTTCCTTTTTATTTTATACTGATTGCAGTTGCTTCTTAACATCTAGTTCAAGTAAATTGTGGTTTGTTTGATCTACAGACCAGGGAAAGCAAACCAGAATCAGACTGCATTTTGATACCTTGGGCTTATTTGCTGTTTTGTTTTTAAATACAGCTCACTGTGAAGTCCAGAGGCAGGGAATGGAGTGTATTTTAAATCAGAAGCAGATGCCTCCGATTTCTTTATGTGAGGCATGGGAAATGGACAGAGAAGGAGGTGATGGGGAGAATGGGAGCCCAGTGATTCTCATGGTCAAGGAGCTTCTGTTGCACCTGAACCCATTTGCCACACTTGGAATTTGTGTATAATATCCTGGCCATATGAACCAATAAGTTAACACATTTTAATTTAGGGAAGGCAAACATTTAATGTTATTTCGTGCCCAGCAGTTCACATGCCCTTGACTTGGCCGTAGGCATCAAAGTCTTTCTTATTCAGTTATCTGAACCTGCATATGCAATATATATTCATCTCCCATAGCAACCGCATATCAATAAAATGAGTTTGACAGTGTTCATGTTTTGTCCAATAAATTTGGTTCTGAAGAAACTAAAGGGCTATGTTTGTCTCAGTGTGTTTTATAAAATGCCAGGAGAGCTGTACTGCCCAGAAGGAAAAGAAAAAAAAAAAGACCTAAAATCTGTGCTATGGCAATACCTTCATTAGGTTAACATAAAAGTCACAAAATACTGTGTAAGTGTTTGAATTGTCTGGAACTTTCTATCCAGCAAGAAGACAACGTGATGATGTAAAGACAGTGATGGGAGGCAGAACCTGCTGTTCAAGACATGGAGTCTGCAGTGGCAGACATTCAAAGGAAGCCTTACCAAATATTGGAGTGGTTTCGGGATGTACCAGGGACCCTTTCAAGAGTTGCAAGGGAGGAAATGAGAACAAGCAGACAATCACTGACAAATCAAATACAACTGTTGCCCATCTCAATTTTTTTGGACAAAACATGCAGTTCCTTGTTTGGCAGAAAATAATAGTAGGAAAAAACAAAACCCCAAGATGCTTGACTAAATAAAAATGGAAAATAAAAAGAAGCCAAAGTGGGTAGCTTTGTTTTAGTGTTTGGATAATATAATCAGAGTTTCCTATGATATAAATCATATCTCACTACTGAATAGGTAAATACGGTATTATTTTCTCTCTCCCTCTCTCTCCCCGTTTCTCACTCTGTATATGAAGTCAAACTTCCTTCCTTCTGCTACAGTAGTGAATTAGAAAGTTCTGGCTTTTAAATCATAATAAATAAAATCGAGTTCTAAAGGAAAACATTTGCTTTCAGCCAATTTTCCTTGTTTTGGAACAAATATTAATGTTTTTCTGAGATTCATATTGACTTTATTATTACTGTTGATTTTATTATTATTATTACAGAAAACATACAAAAAGTTTTCTTTTTAATTGCCATTACAGCACCAACTATGGATTATTTTGTTTCCATGGTTTTCTCTATTCACATATTCTTAACATTTTACATATCTACATGAAGTCAGTTGAGCTAGCTGTAAACAATTGAGATAAATTACACTTCAATTTAAGGAACATAAAGAAAACTGCCAGGTTGCAATCTAGCTCCATAGGTGGGTTGAGGAAAAGAAAATAATCAATAAATAAAGAAAAATCTGCATTCTCCTGCAGTTCCGGGAAAGGTAGGGATGTAAAAAGAAAGAATGAGAGAAAGGGCGTTCTTTTGTTGTATAGCTAGCCTATTTGACAAACATGCCACAGGTCTTATTTTTTTTTATGGCATTAATTATTTGAAGAATGACTTTGGGATTTTATTTATTTAGTTATTGTTTATTTATGAATAAAGAATTAATTTTGTTGTGACCCATGCATGTTTTCAATAAATAATTTCGAATTTGGCATATGGGATACTGTATATGTTGTGTATCCCATATGAGTATGCTGCTTTCTTTACTGCACACATATTTAGCAATCAACTGAACAGATTAACAGTAAACAAACACCACCAACTGAGGAAGAAGAGAGAAAGGAGAAGTCTGCAGAGAGGCTCTTTGAATTCAAAGGCTGGAAGGAATGATTGCTGTTGCTGGATAAACAGAGAATCACCCCAGCCCAGAAAAGTCCTTCCAAGTCACTCAAACTACAGACAGTATGGGACGTTGCAGATAAAACTCCAATAATTAGAACAGATGATATGTGATTAGCACTGCTTTTGCTTTGGCGAGTATTTTTCCTCAGAAATTCTTGTCTCAGCAACTGGGCTAGCCAATTAAGTAGTAGTTATCTTACAGTAACCAATCATGAAGGCTTGCAAATTGAGCCAATGCTTATCTTGTAATGACAAATCACAAAACACAGTTGCCACTTGAGGGAGCATCATTTATAAATACCTACGTAGAACATCATGTAGTTTGATCTTCACAAAGAGTAAAATGGAGAAGAAAAGTTACATGAAATACTGCATGTGACTTTCTCTTTCTGTTTTTGTTTTGTTTTTTTGTTTTTTGTTCCTGCCAATGTGTTTGGAGTGTTTTAAAATGAACTTTGGTTCTCATGGAGAATTGATTGTGAAAGGTTCTTTCTCTCTTGTGCCTTTTACATTAGGTATCACATTGTGCTTATCCATCTCTTTGTGTCCTGCTAATTGGATTACAGCTGCACACAGTTTATCAGTTTTGTCTTGCAAATCAATTGCAATGGATGGCTGGAATAGATCATGAGAAAGAATATGTTTCCTTTGTGTTAGTTTGTGGTTTGCTGCTGGGTAGAATGATAAAGTGGGACCCCCCCCCCCCGCGCCAAGCTTCCTCCACCCCATGGACTAATTGTACTTCAGATTATATGAAAGTCAGACTCTACTCCTGAGTTTGTCCTTTTTCTCTGATGCAAATTCTGGTCATTTATGAGTTCTGACTAAGCTTCAACAGCTTTCACCCTAGCAGCATACATTGTCCCATGGCCTAAATATTGCTGCTATCAGTAACTGTGGTGTAGGAGCTTAGTTTGTTAACAGAGTAAAACTGGTCAGGAGATTTCAGCCCCACCTCAGACCAGGGTGACCATTGGTGATCCTGTATCGTAGGACAGCAATTACTATTTCCCTAACAGGCCAAATTTCCAAAGCTTGCAGAGAAAGGTGGAATAAAAAGAGAGACATGGAAACCAATAATAATAATAATAATAATAATAATAATAATAATAATAATAATAATAATAATAATAATAATAATAATAATAATAATAATAATAATAATGTATATTGCTTACATCATGAGAACATTACTCCTAAATTTGTTACATCATAAATCAATTTTGCTTCTCCCACTTGAAATCAAGGTTGTGAAAAACTTTGAATCTTGATTTTAGTTGCCTTCACCCGAATCCCATCTGAATTTTTGTCCCATCCTTTGCTTCCATCAGGTTGTGCAACTTTCCTCCTTTAGCCCATTTGCAAATGTGCACAAGTTTTTCACATACACATTCCATAACGTAAGCATGTCTTAATGTGCTTTTTCTTATGCATACATTTTTGTACACATTTTCCCCACTGGCTAAAGTGACAATGAGTATTTTTCTGTTTTGTACACAATTCAGTTTGTATTGATACACATGATTTCATGTGTATGAAATGTCCTGCAAGTTTCCAAACTACACGAATTTCTGAGGAAAGGGGCAGATGATTTGCAGGGATTCTTTGAAGGTTCAAAGTGGATAACTTTGGGAAAAATATCAAAACCATTCATTTCTAGCCCTACTTGTCTTGTGTTGCCTTTACCAGGAAAGACCAGCTGTTGAGCTCAGAGCCAGACCAATCCAAGAGCAGTTTGGACAACAACAATAACAATGCTAACTTATCACAAGTGTAATACAAAGAATATTCCCCCACCCCCCAAAAAAAAGCATTGTGACATTTGTTTCCATTATCTTTTATCTAAGGCCTATAATGCAGTATGCCTTGAATCTATGGAGGAAACTAAGTGAGTGGTATATTCAGCACAGAGGTCTGCAGAGAAACTTGCAAACATGTTCATCTGAATGTGCTGGCAGAGCAAATTGGACCAGGAGTGCCTTCAGCCAAACACACAAGTTCCACTGAAGATCTTTGTGCTGAACGCAGGAAATCTGAGTGCCTTCTGAATGGAAGATATGTGAAGAGTGGGACTTATATGTGTCTCCATACCTCTAATTCCTATTTAGCTCTCTCCATGGTTTCAGACATAAGGGCTACTTGTCACAGGTAAAAGGCAAAACATCATTGCCAATTTACCTCTTGAGAATATATTTTGGGAGGTATGTTCTTTTTTCATGTCAGGGTCAAAAGTATGTTCAGTAGCACTCCCTGTCACAGGCTGAGGTGTATGTATGTGCTCCTCTTTCCCATAAAGGACTTAGTAACTTCTTTACATATCATTGGGATAGGAATTAAACATCCACCAATAAGGTCGCAACTTCATAGCTTCAATTGCTTCCCTAGAATTTTCATCATCTGGTTACATGAGTTCAGGATTCAGCTTGCCTAGGTTGTAGTTCTTTCAAGCCTTTTTACATAAACCAGCCTTCTCCTTTCAAATGACTGAGCTCAGTTCCCCTTTTTAGAAAAGTTGAAAAAAAAACTTTTTCCTGGGTTGATGAGGTCCTCCTCAATCCACAGAGATTGAGACACTTTACTGTGTCTCCCTGATGTCCCCAAAACTGACAGCTCTCTCAAGCAAATTTGGGAGTGGGATTACTTGGAAGAGAATCAGAAAGGGGTGTTCCGTGGCCTAAGCAGAAATCTGCTTGCACACTATCGAAATGAACCCTTTAATTCTAGATAGTGCAAATGTGGGGAGAGAGGGAGGTATCAAAGTTTTATATTCCATTGTATTTTTTGAGGCTACAATCCCATAGAAACACATTTAGGAGTAAATGCTATTGAAATAGAGGGGCCAAACTTCTGAATTAACATGTATAAGATTGCAGTGCACAGCGCCTGTTCTTAAACAGAGAAAAAGTGTCTGGATGTCATTGAGATGACTAGTTTTAATGTTTGTAGGGTATAATAATTGTCATGCGTGTCTGCAAGGGAAGACTTGACCCTTCCTGAAACCTAAATATGTGATTTTTAAAAAATTGTACACAGATAGGCACACTGTGCTATAGTGGTGTAAACTGTGCACTTGGATTATACACCTCCTGGAGAAATTCCCATAGACACTCTTGATTACTGTTTGCAAGGGATGGGTTCATAATAGATTAACAGCCCTGTTGCCTGTTCTTTGCCCTGTAAAGGCAAACTAGATTTATGCATATGGATCTAATAAGTTTAGCACTGTGGTTGACAGTCTTAAAAACTGTGTCTGTTAGTTATATGCAAAACATTTACCAGGGCTATTGTTTTATGCATTTTGAGTATGTACACAGCCAGAATATCTTGTCTGTAACCCAGTGAACCAGGAAGCAGGCAGTAGCACAGTTTGCAAGATACAGGTAACCGTGCAATCTTAACTTTGTGCGATAACCGTACCCAAAGACACTCCTGTCCATACATGCCACAAAATCCTGCTGTACCACAGATCAGCACCTATGTTTTAAAGAACTGTGAATAGTATTAATTGAAACAGAATTTTCAGTTTTGACAGTTGACAAGGTGCTGGCTGATGTTGTAAACAGGTTGTGTCTTCATGGATGACTCCCCTCAACTTCGCTTTAGTTTTATCTGCATACAGAGAGATCTGTTGGAGTTTACCTCAAACAATGGCTGATCTGTTTAGTTTCTTGCTTACACCTGTAAAATAGAGCTGTGCTCACCTCACTCTTAGAAACTTTAAAGAGTTCGTGAGTTACATTTTCGAGAAAGTTTGAACTAAAACCAGAGTACACTTGCAGAGTTTTTTTCACCTTAAATTGGCTTCACTGTGTTGAAAAAAAAAAGGGAGTGCCAAGTGGCTTTCATTGACTCTCAGAATGCAAGGCTGTAAAATTAAAAGAACAGGCAAACCACCGAGAAAACAAACTATATGCAAAGGCAACCAACATGAATTAAATTTTGATAGATGCCAAAGGATGTTCCCTTTCTCATTCCTCACCAGCTTCTATTCTATTTCTTCTTAATTGCCGAGGTAATTTAGATTATAATTGTAAATCAATAGTTCATTATACAACTATAGTAAGCAGCACATTTATTCTCCTGGTTCTCTAAGATTTGTTTAGTTGTGTATGAACTCGTATATTATAATAGAGCCCTTGAGATCATCCAATCTCCTGGCTTTCATTTCATTTTGGTTTTTTTTTTTAATTTCCCAGACAGGTAACAATGGACAGAATCTTACTGGCAAATTATGTTTGCATAACAGAAATCGTGCAGGCCTTGGCAGCAAACTGCTCCTCAGTGGTGGTTATGTTCTTGAGTGTGCGCGTGATAGCACAGTCTGGCATGTATGCATGAACACAACCAACACCACACATTAATAAGTGGCAATTTCCTGCCAAGACTTGCACAGTTTCCCTTACAAAACCCCAAATCGCCAATAAGATTTTGATCACTATATATGAAAGATCAAACATATCTTTTAAAATAAATATATTAAACTGCAGTTAACCTCATCATAAAAGTTGATGATACGTAATTTTACTATCATGAACTGGTTTCTTATGAACTCTAGGTTCCCTGCTCTTTTGTTCTTTCATTCCTTCCATGAGTTCCATTACTGTTTCGATTCTTTTATTTCAATACGGGCATATCTTTTGCGAGCCAGTTTTGGATTGTGTTGGAGTGCTGGATTGGGTTCAGATCCCCTCTGAGCCATGAAACCCACTCAGCCTGATATGTCTCATAGGGCTGTTGTTCTGAGGTCTGAGTGGGAAGGAGAGCCCCGAATGCTGCGTTAAGTGACCCAGAGGAAAAGCAAGGTATAAATGTAACTATTTATTTATTAAATAAATAAATAAATAAATAAATAAATAAATAAATAAATAAATAAATAAATAAATAAACTGGTCAATTAGTGCATGCATAGTGTCCATATAAAAACAGTGGTATAATGCAAGATAGATAGATAGATAGATAGATAGATAGATAGATAGATAGATAGATAGATACTGTATAACCAAACAACAACAAAAAAACCCAGACAATTACATTAATTCAGAAATGCAAGATGAAAGTGCCCACACAAACCCAAATGCCCTAATATTTTTATTCTTCTTTGTTTCTTTTTTCCACATCTATTTTTCTGTTAAATCTGACTGGCCCTGCAATTGTGAGCTTCCTTTGCTCAAGTGCTGAGCTTTTGCTGCCTGCCTAGACAAATAAATAATGGATCAGCTTTGAAAATCAATTTATAATAAAATAAAATTCTGCCTCTCTAAATGAAAGCCTTGCTGTGTGCAGCTGCTCTTGTGTTAACTATTACTGGCAGGTAATAGGTTTGCCTCAATATTGGACTTACCAAAGAGAGTCATTACCCTGTAGCAAGTAATAGGAGGGTAGCTGACACAAAACTGTGCAAAATGCATCTGGCTCTTACCGAAAGTAGAGTTAAACGAAGGACCTTTGCTTGGCTACATTTCTGAATAGCTGATGTTTTCAGTTTTGCAACTAACATTCAAAGACCCCTTTGTAGGAGAGAGGAAATTTGGAAGGGTCTGAAACAATGCAGGTAGGTTTATTGGAAGACATAACTGCATATTCCCTCAGTTTAAATGTGGCCCAGGAATGCCGGTATTTTGATGCTAAGCCAGTTTTACGTATGATGCCCCTATTGAAGTCTAGTAGCTGGTGGGATAGCTTAGTGGGTGGGAATGGCAGAGCCAAGGAGTGGGGATTCAGACAGGTAACAATGGGTCTTCTATCTAGGGGAGCCACCAGCCAGCCCGTGTAGCCTTGGGCAAACACCACTGTCCTAGAGTGAGATCACAAGGAAAGACTGGTATACCACTTCTGAGGACTATTTTTTCTTGGAAGTTTCATTGTAAGACAGAACTAACTTGACAATGCATTGTTATTGTTGTTGTTGTCACCAACAATTGTATGTACGGCTTCTCTGCTTTCAAATAAAAACAAGTCTCTAATCCTTGCAGAACCCAAAATAAGAGATAAGATGTTATATCCAATAGGCTTGTGAAAAGGGAGCCTGCTATCATGTTTATTTTTGAAATGTATTAGTACAGTTTATTAATCACCCTCTAGCTTATAGTTCTTAATAAAAACAAACATGATCCAAACTCCATAGAAGGATGGCAATATATTATAAGAATGGCAATATTTTATAAACCATCCCGCCGACTTCACCCTATCAAAACAACTAAGCAGCTCACATTCACCGAAGCAGAGGAAAGCTTCTGGTGTTAGATGCATCTTTTATTCCTCTTGGCATATCATTACTATAAATCATTATTACAGTCTTATCTCATTTTTATCAGTTTAAGTCCTGCAACTTCCTACATCTACTACTATAAATTGGTGGGAATGATATTTTTAAGAGTAGTGTCAGGTTTTTCTGATAGAATCCAAACATACACGTCTCCATAGAAATAGATATTCAAAGGATCCTCTGTGAAAAGGAATGACTCTTAAACCAGGTGAAGTGTATCATGTAGAGATAATACATTTTGATTCTCTCATTGATAAAGACTAGATCCCTACAGTAATTGGATGTTTAAATAGCTATAAATAGATGAAACTCAAGTTTCAGTACCACTGTTACGTGGAAAATACAAGGGAAAGACACTAAAACAAGCAGACAGATGCAATTACTTATTTATTTTTATTTTTATTTACAGCACTTTTATGCCACCTTTCCCCCAGCTATGAGACTCATTACTCACACTTGTTTTCAGTTTTTTTTTTTTTTTTTTTTAAGCTATGAGAAATTCTGACATAGCTAAAATTATAGATCCATTTGACAAGCCATTTGTGTGAAACAGCTCCCAGTTGGGGTGATTTCAGCAGTGCTATTACAATGCCCCAAGAAGAGGTATTGTTGAATTAGAGGCAAATCTATTGAGAGCTGTATCACACAATAGGCTTCTCATCTACAGCTATGCTGATCCGCTTTTGTTTCACATGTGAGCACTGATACAGTTTTAATGCATGAATTAGGTTATAGAACTTTTGGGCTGCCCCCTCCATTCTTGCCCTTTGCCAGCTCAAATCTACATGCATCTGTATTTTCTGTGTGCACTTGAATGATTTTTTTTCTTGAAAGGCTTCAAACAGATCAGTACAGGCTAACACTGGGCATTCTTGTTGTTATTTGTTATGTGCCATCAAGTTGTCTTCATGGTGACCCCATTAATGAATGATCTCCAGAATGGCCTATCTTCAACAGCCCTACTCAGTTCTTGCAAACTCAAGTTTGTTGCTTCCTTTAGGGAGTCAATTCATCTTGTATTTGGTCTTCCTCTTTTCCTGCTGCCTTCTACCTTTCCCAGCACTATTGTCTTTTCCAGAGAATCTTGCCTTCTTGTGATGTGCCCAAAGGAGGACAGCATCAGTTTCAACATGTTTGCCTCCAGAGATAGATCAGGCTTGATTTGATTTAGGACCCACTTGTTTGTCTTTCTAGCAGTCCAGACTATCTGCAATCTGTCATTGGCTTGGTTTGCCCTTCTTTCTACATAATGCATTTAGCCTTCCAGTCTTAGTTCAGACATATGATAAGCAATCTGTCATCACTCTGTTGAGTTTCGCAGAGAAGAAAGGATACTCTGATTCTTTGTCTGCAAATACGGAAAATAATGTTTTTTAATAGCTTTTGTTAGTAGTGTTTGGATGTCACATCAACTTTTAACTTCTTTTCAGTTCCACTAGCTCAAGGGTGCTGTATCACCACCAGAGACCCAAATGTGCCTCCCCAGCACTCTAAAACATACCTTTAAATTGTTCAAAGGATCCCTTGTAACCTTTAGGAGGAGTGTGGTGCATTATCCCCTTACCCCGGAATAAGACACGAGACAACTGTTATGGAATAAACATGGGCTGAACTTTATTAAATATTCATATTTCAGCTCAAGAGAAAAAAAAGGGGGGGTCCTGCTGTAGTGCGGAATCAGGTTCTGCAGAGGGGTATCACCGGACCCCTACCAAACTATGGGCAAGTCCCGAGCCCCAAGATCTCGCAGTCATGAAGATAGCGAGAACCCGGCCGGCCCAAATTTGACCACCCCCGGACCTCAAGTCCCCTTCTCCTTGTTGACTGTTGGTCCGGGAGCGGCCCCAGCGGATCTTCTCCCCCAAGCACTGTAATCGCACGATCCGCAGCGCTGGGAGATCAGATGAGCTATACCTTACCTGTGTTTGTGATGGGACTCACCGAAACCTGTTTTATCCGCACTACCCGCCACGGCATGGGGGCAAGCTATGCTTAAGGCCCATGCCCACCATCGAGCCGCTCGAGCTCTAAAAGCAGGGGCCTCCTGAGGTCAGCCAAAAATATCTCCAAACCTCTATCAGAGAGGTGTACTCCGTCCATCTGAAAAAGTTCAGGCCTGTAAGCACGGAACTCCTGGTGACCGATCACCGATTCAGGGCCATCACATACCGCTCTACACACCTCTCTGTTAACACTCTTCCGTGCAGTGTTAACACGCTGAGCCTGGCACTCATCTCGCCAAACAAGCTGAGGGATGAGCATGGACCAAATAATGCTCATCATAGGGTACGTCACCCTCAGCCATCTGAGGTCTCGCAGAATGTCCAAAACCAAGGCCTTGCCACCAAGCTTGGCCAGGTCGTTACCTCCCAGGTGTATAACCAACACATCTGGGGGTTGCCTGCCAAATGCAGCCACTCTGCATAATTGGCACCAGAGCAGTCCACGGATCCCCTTCCAAACAATTTGGGCTCTATCTCCAAGATCCAAATCGCTCCCCCACGTCGACTGAGCAGCATACCTCGCTGCCCAGAAAACGACGCTGTGGCCAACTATCAAGACTTGCCGCCAACTCTCCTGCAAGAGCGGACCTGTGAAGACAAAACCAGGCACCTGCCTAGACGTGAGGGAGTGTCCTAACATATCTTCGATAGGTGGAGGATGACCAGCGCCTCAACCACTTGATGTCATCAGGATGATAACCTAGAGTGGCTGCAGTTGATGCTGCCCCAATTCTAAATGAATGAGTTCCAAACCTCAAACCATGAACACCTGCCTTGCCTAATGCTAAATCAGTGATTTTCCAAAACTGATATTTTGTTAAAGGGGTTCCATCCTTATGTATGAAAAAATAATATTGACCATGTCCTCTGACATTTAAATAAGTACCTACTGCTTTTACTGGACAAAGGTTTCCTACCGAGCAAGTACCTAAAGTAAGATCTGTTCCCTTACCTCGCTGATCCGCCTTGGATCGGCAGATGTGGACCCGCACCGTATCCTCTACCAGTGCTACATTGTGCCATTGTAAGGCCAATTTCGACGCGTCCCCTTTACCTGAAGCTACCACCTCACTAATCCTTAATGCGCCAAAAAAATGTCAGCAAAGAAGCTGCTTGAAACAGCGCAGCCTCATATGCATCCCTACAAATGACTGGCAATAACTGGCAAATTTTTTCCAACAGGGCCGGGGATATTGGTGTTCTAGAATCCCTAACCCGGCCTCGTTCCTTACTCCAACCTTCAATCATTTTCTTGATACGAAGGTCGGAGGTATAATCTTGGAACCCATGGATCCTAGCATGAAAGGCTAGAGCTGACATCCTACCCTGGATGGATCCTGGTGCTAATCCCTTCCTATTTAAGAACACTATAAATTGTTGCAGGTGTCCCACAGGAGCAGGCCAGATCAGCTCCAAATCCACTGATCTCCTAAACTCCTGGAACTCTGTACTCACTGCTAGGTACACCTTCCACGTCCTCGGTGCCAGGGCCAAGCCTATAACCCTTTCGGCGTCATTCCGCCAGTTTGCCAGACCTCTGTTGGGAGTTTCTCTGGAAGTTTGCTGGCTCCTGGGTCTGACTCCCTGAACTTAGTGATCTGTTGGCGTGATAGGGCATCGGCCAAGCTGTTATCCAAACCCGGGATGTGTTTTGCTTGGATCAGAACATTAAATTTCAAGGCACGTAACGTGAATGCATGCACAAGTGCCATAACGCATTCTGAGTATGACGTGAGGTTGTTCACAATGTGAACCACTGCCTGATTGTCACACCAGAAGCGTACTGAAGAATTCGCCCATTCATGCGCCCACAGCCACAAGGCACCTACTATCGGGAAAAATTCTAAAAAGGTGAGATCCCTAGTGATGCCTTGCTGGTGCCACTCATCAGGCCACAGCCCAGAGAACCATCACCCTTTAAAATAAATTCCGAAACCTAGTGAGCCAGCCGTGTCAGTTTGAACCTGAAATTCTGACTTAAGTTGCAGTTCAGACCTCCAAAATGACACCCCATTGAATTCTGCTAAAAACTGGCTCCACACTTGCAGGTCCTGCTTCATACCCCTGGTCACTCTAGTCCTGTGGAAAGGGTAATGAAGTCCCTTCATAGCCCTGCACAAACGTCGCAAAAAAGCGCGACCTGGAGCTATTACCCTACATGCAAAATTTAGATGGTCTACGATCTCCTGGAGCTCCTTAAGGGACACCTTCCTACTCTTTAACAGGAGCTGGGTTTGCTCCTTAAGAGCCTCTAATTTATCCTCTGGCAACCTGGAAGCTTGCTGCCTAGTATCCAGCTCAATCCCTAAAAAGGTAAGTGAAGTTGCAGGCCCTTCCGTTTTTTCCTCAGCCAAGGGAACTGCCAGTTCCCAGGCCAATGACTGAAATGTCTCTAAGATAAACGCGCACTGCCCAGTATTGGCATCACCACAAAAAAGGTAATCGTCCAAATAATGGGCAGTGCTTCTGCAACCTACCCTACATCTGAGCTTCCACTCCAAAAATGAACTGAACCGCTCAAATGCAGTGCAGGAGACAGAACAACCCATTGGCAGAGCCCTATCGATATAGTAAGAGCCCTGAAAATAGAATCCCAAGAGGTCAAAGTCTAACGGATGGACTGGAAGAATTCAAAACACTGACTTAATGTCGTATTTCGCAAGCTCAGCCCCTATTCCACACCTACACACCATACGCACCGCTTCGTCAAAAGAGGTATAGCGCATGGTGCAAAGCTCCTGTGGAATGGCATCATTCACTGACTCCCCTTCTGGGTAAGACAGATGGTGAATGAGCCTGTACTCTCCCCTGTTCTTCTTGGGTACCATGCCCAAGGGTGATACCCGAAGGGTCTCTAAAGGGGGATGTTGGTAAGGCCCTAAAACCCAACCCTCGGACACTTCTTTTTTGATTTTATCATAAACGATACTTTCCATACCTCTTACAGACTTTAGGTTCTTTGCAAAGAACGCCTTACGCTCTCCCAAGGCCGGTATTCTAAAACCGTACAGGAAACTTTCCAACAAATACTGGGCATCAGCTGGCCGCGGATAGTCCGCTAACCAGTTCTCCAATACCTCCAACCTAATTGGGCTGGGGCCCTTTACCAAGGGGACCCCCTCCCCTGGATGCCTTTTTATTGCCTCCAGGATCCTTATTGGCATTTCTTTGTGCCCTAGCTCTAAAACAGGATGTACTGGGGTGCTGACCGCCGCAGACAGTGCACTCATGCTGGAAACGACACCCCTTACGCGAGCATGTGCCTTTGGCATTATAATCCCAACAGAAAAAACAGGGTTGAACCACTTGCCCCGTGCCGGCATGGGAGCTCACATTCATACCCTGTTTACGGATAAGGTGACCACTGTCAAACCTCTCTCCGGGGTTAGGCCTGGCTGGGGTCATAACCTGCAGCCAAAGCCCTGGCAACGGCTCATCCCATCTTAAATTTGGACGAATCGCACTGCGCATACAGAACGATTCATCATATGTCAACCATGCCTGACCCGCAAAATCTACATACGCCCTTTAAATTAAATCCAAGTACTGGAACAGGGCCTGGGCCCTCCAGGGCTGAGCTCTCACAATCACCCCCGCATAAATTAAGAAATCTGGTAACCAGTTGCCCCAGGTCCTGTCTGGCCTACACCTTCTGCGTCTTTCCTTTTCCATATCATCCTCCTTATCAACTTCTTTCTTATCTACTTCTCTATTAAGAAGTTCGAAAAGGTCCACATATTTTCCTTTCAAATCTTTTCCTTTGTCGCCAGTGTAAGGTGGTCTCCCAGAGGCATGGCACGATCCCCAAAAGGCAGTGCATTCAAGGGCACTGTGTTATAGCCCATATCCGGAACTGACGGATATGGCCAAACACGTACTCCAACCGCAGGACCTAAAAATGCAGGGGAAAACCCTTGTGCATACGGGGAAGCCCAACTAGCTACCTGGGTATTAGCACTCGGCCACTGGGTACCTGCAGCACCCGGAACCTGCACGCCAGGTACTGCGTGAACTGGCGTGCTGAACTGGCCACTAAATGGCCAAGGCCAAGCTGGCATTGGTGTAAAAGTGTGGTGTGCAGCCTCAAACCCATGCATGATGCCTGACGTTGATGGTGCGCTGTCATCCACACAGATGGCTTCCTCTCATCACGCTGTCTCTGCCTAGTAGGGGCTGGCCTTCCCGGTTCTGATGGTCTAATACCTTGCTCTTCTTCCTCGCCCCCACTCTGTGGCGAAACCACTGAAGCATCAGCCCCCTTTTTAGATGGCCGTATGGCTGCACGATCCTCCTCTAAGGCAGAAAAACGGGATAATAATTTTTCCGCCAGCTCCTTAAGTTTAGCCTTCCTGTGGCTCCTGGCTTCCCTGGCGGGATATCAAAGTTGAGGCGCCCTTACTGGCGAGGCTTGCTGAGTTGTTCTCTCAGCCTCCAATGCTGCAATCTTTTCCTGTAATTGCTGCCATATTGGCCATGCCTATTCATCTGAAGATGATTGAGGCGGGGAAACTTGGGGGGCCACCCTCTTTTTGGCAGGCTGCTTGCCCTTCTTGTTCCCCTGCCCCTTCCTCGAGGCCATCCCGGCTCCCGAATTCAAGACCTGGACACTAAATAACCACACACTGCAAGGTGACATGTGTCTGCAGTGTGTGGGCATTTAGTGTCCAGGTCTTGAATTCAGATTATAATCCTTACCTGAATACCTCACACTGTATAATACTTGAATAATGCTTTTATTGATAAAATTCTGTATAGGTTTGACTCCTGAAACTTGGAGCCTAATTACTGCCCAAGCAGTCTCACGATTAATAAAAATGTAGCACAAACACCCCCTAGTGGCAGAAACTACCTATCAAATTCCAGCTAATAGCTCAAATAATGCCAGCCTCCCAGTATAATTACTCCATATAAGAACCGTTAAATGAGGACTGCTCTACAGCTGAATTATTAGTCCAGCAATCCAATTCTATTTATTCAATCCTTGTTAATATTTAAATATAATTAAGATTTGCACTATAATGAATTATTTAATATTTAATGTTCAATCAATTTACCATCAACCCAGGCTAACAAACAGCCAATTAATAAAATTTAATCTTATAATGAATTATCTAATTAATATTTAAAGTAAAACAGCTTATCTAACAACCAAAACTATCAACCACTTACTTAAAGGAGCATAAAAAAGGCACAGAACACCCCCACTCTGACTTAAAACACTAACCAGGAATGAAACCAATGAATTAGACCCACAATCTTAACATTAATAACTTAACACTGCACTAAAATTAATCAAACTCAATGTACTTTTATAATATGGGGAGGGGTCGGTTGCGCATGCCCGCAAATCGTCTGCTTCCCTTAATATAAAAGCCCCTTAACTGCTCGTATCCTCTATCTTCCTTTACTGTTTTCCCTTTTTTTTTTTGAATGGACTATCCCAATGTTTCTGACTCCCCTTTGCTTGAAAACCCAGCGGGCACGCAAGCCCGGCCTAACGGCCGCGCCACACCCCTCCGCCACTCCTTTCCTGCCTCTCCCCTTCCTTTTTTAAAAAAAAGTAAATCAAGATATTGTCAGGCTATCAGCCCGCGAGGCCCGACAAAGCAAACCGTGTGTGTGTGGGGTGCCAATGCAACCCCCCCGTCCAAAATGGCGACCGATCACCAGTGATGCAGCTAGAAAATGTCCTCCCAGCTGCAGCGCTCCGTCCTCCTTCTCTGGATGACGAAAAGGAAGAGGCTGAAGGTAGGAGGAGCTTCTACTTAAATATGCTCCTTCCCCCATGTGTTCACAAGCTACTCTTGCGAGACCTGCTTGTCTCATGCTATCCCGGGAATGGGATAATGGCGGCCCGCACTGCCGAAGAGCTCAACAGCGGCCCGGGCAACTTTGCCAAGTTTTAAGGCACCACATCTTCCCTCATTTTTTTACTTTTAAAGATACTTTTGGCCACTAGAAGGTGGAAGACGGCTGTCTGCTAAGCTCTCTTGTAATAATAGTTTTTTTTTTAAAAAATGAAGTAATAGTCATGGGAGCAGGTGTGATCCTCTAAGGCCCAAGGATGAACTTGTGCAGCCCCCATAGTTGTAAAGATTGTCTACCCAACATTAGTAGATTGATTTTTCAAAGCGGTTCAGTTATCATTCTTATTTAACAGAAAAAATGTTGCAGAGTTTTGCATTTCTGGTAAAATTCTCTTTTTGCTACACAGCAGCAGTACAGAGATCTACAAAGGAGAATAGCTACAAATCCTCCAGTGTCTACTCCTTTCTCATTAACTGGCAGTTAAAGTTTCAATAACTCATTCTGAGACATTTGTGGGGAAAAGAATAAAAAACACATTTCTTTACTTACAATTGCTTGAAAAATTACAGATGTGTATACTGCTTTCTTTACTGCATATTGAACAGATCAACAGCAACAAACAACTTCCACTAACTGACAAAAGAGAGGAATAGAATGCTCAGCTTTGAATTCAAAAGCTGGAAGGAATAAATAACCACCCAAGCCCAGAAAAGTGCCCCCCTAGTCACTCAAACTATGAACAGCAGGCAAGGTAGTATATAAAACTCCAACAAACAAAAAATACTCAGTTACCTAAACATTGATAGAACATTGATTCATGTTGTTGTCATGGTGGTGAGACATGTCTGTGAGAGAAGGCACACAAATCCTTGTGGAATTTCAGTCTGCAAGGTATTCCTGAGGTGAACATTGATAACACAGGAAACTACTGGAAAATGACATGTTTATATTAAGCTAATCAGAACCATGAATCACAGTTTTGTGTTCAAATCTGAAAAATATTTCATTAAGTGAAACACATATGCACATGAAAAGCAAGAAAACTAATATGGAGCTTTTTCTGTGTTTCTGTTGTGTCTCCCATCATCCTGAGAGACTACGAAGTTGGTCAGTTTCCCTTGTTAAATGGGACTCTGACATCCCTATGTGAATTAATCCCACACCACTCTGGTAACATCACATGAATGCTTTTCACAATAACAGATTAAATTACTTTGCAGTAAATCAGACCTTAGTCCTTCTTGTTGAGTGTTAATAACAAAGAGTTTTGTGCAAGGTTCTCTCTAAAGTGTGCGGTTGTGCACAGACGACTAGGACCCCCTCTGTGCAGCGTTCCTCCTCTTCCACTCATAAACAGCAATAGTTTCCAGCCCCTTTGGTTCCAGTCATGATGGAACCCTGCGTGGGGGGTGGAGTTGCATGCATGGGAGATGGAGCCCCGCCCAGTGGGACTGAAAATTAGAGGAACGTTGGTCTTGTGGTATCATGATGGCTGACAAATTTGTTATGGCATAACTTTTCAGAGACTGGAGACTACTGTATAAGATGCAAAAATATTGTTTTGTGTTACAACTTAGTATATCCACACACATGGTTGTGGGAAACAAGTGAAACTAGAGGGCAGTGAAATCCAGAAAAACCTGACAGCGATGATTATGGTATTATCTGTAGCTATTCATGCAGCACTGCCTGGTGGTAACACAAACACCTTTACATTGGTAAGCTGAATAATATGTTGTGTGATTTTCTTTGAACATCAATAATGACAACAAAAAGTACGTGTCCCTACTCAAACCACAGGAATGTTCCAAGGCCTACCTGGAAATACTGGGGATTGATACTAGGACTCTGGCTGAGCTGAAGCTTGCTTATGCTTTTCTGCTCCCTGTACTAGACCATTTTTGGGAAGTTCTGAGCAAATCAAAAGTCCCCTGCAGTTATACAAGGAAGAATGATTTGCTCAGAAATCATCACAGTGACAGGGCTTTTCTCTTTCTTCTTAACTTTCCAACCAGTCTGGACCATTGAGGACCATTGGAGGCCCATGGAATGAAGATACAATTATTTAATCTCATCAATAGGCACATTATATCCTACACTATAGGTTTTCATTTGAGAAAATTAGTAAATGTAATTATCTTATAAATAAAACAGGAGAAGGGCATAATGTAAGCCATGAAATTACAGTTTTACTAGATTTGTTTCTTTTATTACATTACTTTTCCTTAATGAAACTGGAATTTATGAGGAGACATAATAATTCTGTATATTTATGGTGAAAGAGCAAACGCAAATATAAAAAACATTGATTTATAGGCCATCAAAATCTAATTGAATATAGTCAACATTGAACAAATCTAGAAACTGGAGCTTGATTTAGTCACACATTTATGTTCCCTTTATTTTTTTATTCTTAAAGTCTGGCTTTAAATTTCTCCCACTTGGGGAAAAAAAAAGACCTTTAAGATTGTAATCCTATGCACTCTTCCAAGCAGCCACGTTAGTTAAACCGATTGAGATTTGCAAGTGTTGGACTGGGATAAATAGTGTTCAACATGAGGTGCATGATGCCGAGATGTCCATGTATGCTTAGGGATAGGTAAGAAATTAGTTTGGCTTGCCCTTCCATCTCAAATTAACAGAAGAAACCCAATTCACACTTCTTGAATATTATGATGCAGTTCACAGACTGAAAAACATCATGCAAAATTATGTATATTGAGGAAGAGCACTAACAAAAATGTGTATGTCAGGAAAAACTGAACATGAAAATGCCCAATATTAGGGGGATTAATTCACAGATATAACCATTAGGAGTATATGAGTATTAGAAAAAGTATATACAAAAAGATGAACATTAGGGAAAATAGAGTTATAGATTTTTATTCAATTTACAAACAGATGTCGAAATGGGACAGGACAAACTTAGTATTGGAAGAAATTAGAACTTGAGTGAAACCACAAGTGCCTCTGTGCAGTTTCAGTTAAGAGTTCCCCTTGCTAGAGAAAGCACATTTGGCCACAGAGACCCACATCCTAGTCGCTTTTTGGTTGGACAACTATAATGCAGTCTACCTGGGACAGCCCTTGAAAAGTATTTGAAACTTAGTGTGAAATCTTTCCTACTAATGTGTGGCCTCCAGTCAGACCAGATAAGATGGTAAGTAGCTTTTTCCATACTGACAGTTGGTGGGAACAAATACTACAGTTATATCTGAAAGACTACCTCCTCTCTTACGAGCTTGCCCAGAACTGGAGATCTTCTCTGGAGTTTCTGTTGTGTCACCAGAAAATCCTGAGAGGTTATGAAATCAGTCAGAAGTTGCTACATTCTTGTTCAGCTTCTGACAGGCAATTGTAACTATGCTGTTTTGGCAGGGCTTTCCTTTTTTAAAAACATTTTCATCTGTTTTATACTGTGGCTGAAATCCAGTTTGTGTACATTTTGCAGCATAGGGCTGATAACATCATGAGCCAGGACAATGTTTTGGAAATTAAATATTTTCCCCTCTGGTCCCAAGGCCCATGCAGGTCCCAAGTACTTCCTTTCATTGTTTGGAACATGTGGAGGTTGAACGACGAGATAGGGAAACTTTTAATTTCCAAAAAATTAGCCCTGGCTAATGATGTCATAAGCTTTATGCCACAGAATTTATGCAAACAGGATTTCAATGTTTTGTTTCTATTCTGGTTTTATATTGTTGGTTTTTGAGAGCTGGGTAAAAAGTGACATAATAACAACCACTGCCGCCGCCACCACACTTGATTGATGCCTCCATCCCTGTGTATATGTGTATGCATAATCTAAGGTTGAAATTAGATGATACATTTAACACATCATTGGAACTGGAGTTCCCCAAACAGGTAAACAAACTATTCATACCAGCATGTACTTGGTGTCTTTTTGCATATTGCATATTAGCTTGCATTTCTGTTCTGATTGGTTATCAAAAGGGCTTTATTTGCAAGTCTGATTGCTTTGGCATGGAACTCTGAAGTAGTATGTTCCTGAAGGGAAAAATGTGGTAATAGTAGGAAATACACAGGGCCCTTAATGTGTGATGTGACTTTATGTAATGAAGGATGCAACAAATTATTTTTATTCTCAGATTTTAATAATTGCAAAAGAAAAAGACTTTCTGCATTGTGAAGATCACTTGCTTTGCAGCTAGCAAAGTGGCATGATCACAAATTGCTTTGAAGTAAGCAGTGAGCTTAGAGGAAATAATATCAGATCATATACTCAAGAGTGTTTTCCATCATAGTGTGTGTTTAACAGAGACTATTTCCAAGCTGACAGTGTTAAAGAGAATGAAACAAGGAGGACTTGTTTAAGATGTCCGAACGAAGGCTTCATTGTAAAAGAAGTGTTTGTCTCAGTTAGGATGTTTTGTGGTGTTATAGAAGAACTAGTAGAAAGGCTACTTCTTTGTATGAAAACATTGAAATGAAGAAACTGTCCCTCTCTGACCTGTGCTGAGAAATTGACATGACGCAGCTGGACACTACCTCCCCTACCAAGAGGCCTAGTACAGGCATTAGATTGGCCCTACTATTAAGCCACAATTCTTCTGATTCATGGCCAATTGAGTTTAGTAATGTAAATCTGATTGTGGTAATGGATTTTCCCAGAAGTCTGATGGATATTATTCAGTCAGACCCTGCATTAGACTCTCTAATTGCCTATGCTACCTCTTTCCTCAGTATTAGAGCCACTCCATTTGGTCTGAGTGTGTTATTTCCAGCATAAAACACTTGGCTGTCTGACTGAAAATGTCCTATTCCAGTCTACTTTACTTCACTGACACCAAGCATCACAATGTTTAAATGTCCCATTTCTTGCTTTACAGTTTCCAGTTTACCTTGATTCATACTTCTCATGTTCCATGTTTCAGTTGTATGTGCTGTGCAGCATCAGACCTTCCTTTCACCTCTGTGCATGTCAGCCACTAGAGGGCCTTTTGGCTTTAATCTAGTTATTTCATTAGTGATAGCACTATTTGTACTTGCCTTTTGCTCTTCTAAAGTAGCTGACCAAGTGCTTTCCAATCTGGGAATCACCTCTTCCAGCACTATCTCTTGTTTCATTTTGGATTGTCTCATATAGGGTTTTCAGGGTAAGAAACATTCAGCAGTGCTTACCATTGCCTTCATCTGCACAGCTCTAATAAAAGTAAGCTTGAATGTCACTGCCTCTGAAAGATCCTCTCCCCAGGGCACCTTCAGCTATCACTGCTGCCCAGCAGCTGCCCTCCAGAAATTTCTCCATCCCATCACCATTGAAACTATCTCTTCTCTTCTCACGTGGCCATTACTTCTGAAGAAGGTGGGTGCATCTTAGTCTGGTGCCTCAGATGTGAACATTCTGCCTTGGGTGACCCTGTAAGGAGCCCAGGCTCATAATGGAGTCTGGCCACCTGATGGCATTGTTGTCAGCTTCTCTGACACACTCAGACCCCTTCACCGTGTTAAGGTCTGCATCCAAGAAGGAGACATAATATGATATAAATATAAATATAGTTTACTTTAAACAACATCCCCCATTAATTTAAAGTCCACATAAAGAACAGATTAGCATTACTCAGCTCAATTGACTGAGAAACAGAACTGTGGATTGATACCATCGAGACTGTAGCCATTGAGCAAAAGTCCAGGCTGGGGAAAATCTTCAGTCCTTTTTGCCAACAGCGAACAATCAACCATGCTGTTTACGAAACAAACCAATTATTTCCTTTGTTCCATTCAACCAGCAGGCCATTCCACAGGTCATTAATTCAGACCATCAGTGACATATCAGCAAGGCCAGGCCAGTTCATGTGTCCACAGCCCTTCTATTTGTGTACCCCAAATATCTTAAACGTAGGACCTGATTAATAGATACATATGATTGCAGCCAAAGACAATTACATCCCTTTGTCATTTGTCAAAATCCAAACAGCTATAGTTAGATGTTCTACAGCTATGCTTGTGATTATGATATCCAGGCTATTGTGATATTCATAAAATAATGTGGATCTTGTATTTAAAGTATAATGCATTTGAAATGTAAAGCCTTATTGAATTATTTGATGGTGTCATTCCCCTTGAATTATATTTATTGCATGTTTCTTTTATTTCCAGCATCCCCATGGGTGGATAAAAGCCGAACTCAGAACAAGATAGATCTGTATGACGTCCGTAGAAGACCATGGTATGCTTGAGTTGTGAGCCAGCCTAACTTATCCACAACCTGAGTTAATCTTTTCTTATTCTTCTTTGTCTCCTTAAATATTCTTAGAAGATGAATCACAATGATGTCACCTTTGTTGAAGTTATGCAAAAAGACAGAAGGTGTTGATTGTAAAATGTGTGTTTGTTAATTTCAGATGTCACAAAAAAAAGTAGTTTGTTTGTAAGCAATGGAACTAAGTGGCTGGCAATTCTAACTTTCTTCTTTAATAATTATTGCAGTGGTAGGTGCTTTCAATATATTTTTCAAGTGTGAGAAACGGGAAAAAGAAAGAGAGTGAGATAAAATGTTTGTGTTTGTATCTCTTTTTATGGGGTCCCTACAACCAGATACACTGTGTATAAAAACCTGTGTCTAGGGGTGTGCCATTTGTAGTTTTCCTTTTTTGGACTCTGTGTCCCAGAATTCTCCAGAAATACCCTCAGGCAGAATTCTGGGAGTTCTAGACCATGGACACACAGCTACATTTCACTAACCTGGAACAAGGTCTATATTCCAGGCCTGCTTGGCTGTCTCAGGCCCGCTGAGCTGTAGTGTCACTGCCATTAGGGTCTATAGAGGACTCCTTCAAAGAACGACACCTCCCAGGAAGATCTAGGTCTCCCGGGAAGCACTGGGGCACTTTTCTTTTTGTACATTAACAACAGTAGACCCAAGATAGCCAAGAAGTCTGGAAGACAGGCCCTGTTCCAGATGGATGAAATATAGGTGTTTGTAGGTGTTTGTGGCCTGGAACTCCCAGAATTTTGTTTGAGGAATTCTTGGAAAATTCTGGGAGCTGTAATTTAAAAAACTCAAACAAGTGGCCTGTGGGATATAGAGTACTGCACTCCATAAAGAAGTGATTGCATCCCGTTAAATTATCTTTATGAAATTATCTTTATGATGCTACATTGCTTTTGCTTTGTATTTCTCAGGCATGCAGAAATAGTTGAACACACCTGTCTCTGAAAATAAGTGGGAAAGGGCAATTCTACAGCAATTGTACTAGTGCTGGATGGGGTTACACTCCCTCTGAAAATACAGATGTGCTGCTAGGGGTGCTCCTGTATTCATCTCTGAGTCTGGATGTCAAGGTTTGGGTGGTGGCCAGGAGTGCATTTGCACAATTAAAACTAGTGTGCCAGCTGCGCCCGTTCCTGGAGAGGTCTGATCTGGCCACCGTGACACATGCCTTAGTTACATCCCAGATGGGTTAGTGTAACACACTTACGTGGGGCTGCTTCTGGAAACTTCAGCAGGTTCAAAACACAGCAGCCAGAGAGCTAACTGCGGCTGGTCACAGGGATAACATAAGCCTCCAGTTACAGCAGCTCTATTTGCTGCCAATCTGTTTTTGGTCAGAATTCAAACTGTTGGTTCTAACCTATAAAGCCCTAAATGGCTTGGACACAAGCTGTCTCACGGACCCTGTCTCCTTTTATGAGCCTGCTGAAGTGTTAACATCATTAGGAGAGGCCTTCCTTTCAGTCCTGTCACCTTCATAGGTGTGTTTGGTGGGTACATGGGAGCAAGGCCTTCTCTGTTGCTGCTCCCAACCTTTGGAACTCCCTCCCACAAGAGGCTAGGTTGGCTGCATCTTTGCTTTTCCTTGTGTGAGCAGGCAAAAGGCCTTTCTCTTCAGGCAAGCTTTCCCTGAGTGACTGGCTGCCTGAATGGGGTTTTTAAATGAATTGTCGTACCTTACCGCTTTGAATGTGTTTTGGCGTTGCTTATGTTTTTTAAAGATAGTATTTGTTTGATCCTTTTTTGTATTTGTGTATTCACTGTTGTTAGCTTTAATATTGTCTTTTAATGATGTAAGCAGCCTTGAGTCCTTTTTAAAGAGAAAGGTGGAGTAAAAATATTTTAAATAAATAAATAAGAGTTCCATCAGCCACTCCGGTGACTTCATTTTACTTCTTTTCTTATACCTGAGTTTGAGCTGAAAGTTGGAAAAGGTTGATAAGAGAATGAAAAACTCTTTCATGAAATACATGCTTTTCCCCCTTTTCTTTATTAATCTCTGCTTAATAAAGCCTGTGTTAGTTTTGTTCAATTTTTACAAAACTCTGGCGAATGAGTCTTTCTTCTGGAAAACTTTAGTTTTATGGAGGGGAGCCCACAATCTGTATGTGTTGTTCGTGCAATGTCTGTCTGTGTGCATTTGTGTGTGGCGGGGAGAGAGGGAGCTGAATCAGAGGCAAACTAAATTTGACACTGGAGATTCTCACCGATCTTCTATGTTCTTCAGTCTTGTTAATTAGGAGATGCATGAGGCTGCTTTGAAGTTTGGAAAATGGTGCTCTGGGAGAAGGAAAGAGAGGTTTTAAATTCCCCCCTCTCTAATCCTTCAATTAGCAGCTCTGTGGGGGGCTGGGGTGAAGCAATTTAAATTGGAGAAAGAACACAGGAGGCAAAGAGTTGAGCGCTCTTTTCCAGAAAGCCACTTTCTCAATCTGCAAAATCACTTTGCGGGCCTGTTAATTAGAAAACAAAGCAAACAAACAAGGACCCCCCCTCCTGCAACACAGCTGCTAATCAGAAATTTTCTGCATCATATGTAGTTTGGAGCTGAAGATACATATGTGGATTTGTAGTGGTGATTTTTTTTCTCATATGAGTCAAAGTGCAGGAGTAAGCCACCAGGCAGACTTGACATAAGCATCACTTTACCAGCAACTTCCTGCATTTGTGTTGTCAAAATGTATCTAAACTCTTCCAGATTTTCTTTCTGCTATCTGGTGAGTCAAAAGAAAGGATGCTAAAGAGAAAAGAGGGGCTTGTTTGCATGTTTTCAGTGGGATACAGTGGATGGCAAGGGTGGTGGTTTGATTCAGCAACATGTGGTTTGACACATGAGACTTTCTATAGATCAAACACCAGCACAGTATTTTAATGGAATTCCAGTTTTTCATATCTGGTTTACTCTCTTTTCATTCCAGGTACATCCAAGGAGCTGCATCTCCCAAAGACATGCTCATTCTAGTTGACGCGTAAGTGGCAGACATTTCACTGTTTATGCAGCAACCTAGGACAGTAGCTGGTTTCTCATCAGGAAAAAAGGAATAAAGTAACTAGTAAAGGAAAAAAATGCTGTAAATTGGAAAGACTGCAAAGAATCTAATTTGGTTTTATGAAAGTGCCAAACCAGTGAAACAGCAAGAAAAATATTCGTACTATCGACTGCCTAGATCCCAAATTAATTAAAGGAAGGGTTCTTTTCTTCATTTTAAACGAAAACAGTCTTCAGGTTGGTGAGTTTCAGTGGAGGAATGGCAGTACTGCAGCCAAAACTCTGCTCATGACCTGAATTCAATCCCAGGTAGCTGGCTCAAGCATGACTCAGCCTTCCATCCTTCTGAGACTGGTAAATTGAGTACCCACCTTGCTGAGGTGTAACTTGCATAATTAATAGTAAACTGCCCATAGAGTGCTTTTAGCGATATGGGGCAGTATAATAAGCAGCACACTTTGCTTTGCTTATTCAGCATTGTCCCTAAGGTACTTTTCTCCCCACCATGAAGAAAGGTTGGGGTACCCCGCTCCTCCAGTGATGCAAAATGCATGGGGGAGATTGAGTGGAGAACTGAAAAGGAGAGGCTTAGGCAACCCACTCCCACTCCGCTGCTTATACCCTTCCCATCTGCTTTTTCTTGAAACAAAATTGAAGTGGCCCTTGGCAGTGTGACATGTGTTTTGCCCTTGTGTTTCAGGCATACGCTAGTGTGTGCAATCAGATAGAGATAAAAGGCTGGGGACCAAAGTGAAAGAGCTGTGGGTGAAATTAATGAGGGTGGGTTGGAGTCCATGGGGAGGTGACCTCTTTGTGGGTTTAGAATTATATTCCAGATTTCTCAATCCAATTCAGCGTTGCTGTACTGTTATCTTCTTTCCAATCTGCTTTAAGAATGGGTCATATATTATTCATTCTCATGGGGTGTCCTTTCTGTGTACAACATCACTTTCTATGTGTTTCCTTTAAAAAAAAATTGTGTGTGTAAGAAAGAAAATAATTAAAAGCCAGAGAGGTACACTTCTTATGTTAAACAGCATTTGATTCTTGTTATGCTATAAAAGGGAATAGAAATATTGATTCACCTTTTCATTTTTCCACCAGATGTTTTCATTCTGTGGTGCTAATGAAAACAATATTGTACAATGCCACAATAAATTTGGAGCTGCCATCTTTCATTGAGCAAGCCAAATTTGATTTGTTTTTTGTTAGAATCGGAGGTTAGCTAGAGGGTGGGGGCGCTTCATCAAAGCAATTTAGTTTCAGCCATCCTCAGGACTGGCTTTGTTCAAGCTAGCACTAAGTTAAAACAAATAAATCCATTTTTATATGTCTTACACAGAGCTTTGAAAGTTACTTTTAAAAGATAATTTAGTTCCTAGTTTGCCCCCAAGGCTTCTTAAAAAGCAGTTGCCATTGTAAGTACAATTGTTAAAAAAGTAACATTTTCTTTTTTCATTTATTAAAATATAATGAAGAGAATTGGTTTAGTGGGCAAAATCATCTGAATTCACCAGCTGCTGGCCTGTGGTATGGAAACCGTTGCAGCTGTACCCCAAAAGGAGAAAAATTATTCCTTGTCAGATAACAATTGTAATACAGTGTAATTCAGCCATAATTTTTGCAAACATCATTAATTACAAGTAACATGTCACAAGTTATTTCCAGGCTTTGATCTGATGTATTTTCTTATATTAGACATGAAAAGTTCTATTTATGTGTTTCCATGGTGTGCATTTCAGCTAGTGCTTTTAAAGGCAGTTTAGTGTGTCTATGTTTAATGAAAAATCATGTGCACATTTGTATCAAGATTCATAGTTTGTTTTTAGATTTTATAAAATGCTTTTCTATGTGTGTGTGTTCTTTAAAAATTGTGTACAGCCTGGACAATACCTGAAGAAAAGCAAAATAACACAAGAATATTGTACATATAGAACAGGAACACCTAGCCTTTGCAAATTTAGCCACATTTTCTCCATTTAAAAGAGAGTTGAGAATAAGAAAAGTGTTAACTGAACTATATTAACTTTGCATACTAACAGTGTGGCAAGGAAGCACGGTTCAACAGCTGATATGGTTTTGCATCGCTAGGGAATGAGCAGCCATGTAGACAAAGCCTTTTGCTCAGTATGCAATGTGAAAAGAAGCTAGGATCCATTCCTATTTTTCTGTTCACTGGCAGGCAAAAGTATTTTTAGCCAGTTAGGCTGTTGGCTTATAAACTGCTTGGCTGTTGAAGCAGGGTTGAAGGAGTTTGGGTGCCTACTATGTATTTTGCTCATGCATTTTTACTTGTGTTTTTTTAATGTATTTGTTTTGTTGTTACGTCTTTGTGCTTGATCTGTTTTTTAGAATCCCTTTTCTTAGTTTTAAATAAATAAATAATAGAAAATACATTTTCATCATCTGTGGGACTCTGCCTTTCCAGCGTATACAAGGTTCCTTCCATTAGCTTTGTCACTGGTAGGCTGAACAAGACTGAGCAGAGCTTGGAGACAGTTAATTGCAAATAACAGATTGCTTGTGGTTAATTCCTTTTTGCAATAGCTGAAGTATATCTGATTTCTGTTCTGATTATAATGAAAACAGGAATAAATTCATTCCTTTTACAGAAGAACAGTAATTTTTCAGTTACTTTTATAATTAAGGTATTTAGCTTCATTTAAAGGTAAAAAGACATATCACATGGTTCAACAGCTGGCACTGGCAGCCTGTGCCCCAAACAAAGGGAGGTTTCATCCCACCAATAGAGGATAAGACCACCCTCCCCCATGTGTTAAGTTCATGCTGCTCTTTTGTGGCTGCTAAGGCAACAACATGATGAATAGGAGGAGAGTACGTTTGGTACCCCAGGTCAGTGGCTTCTAGAGAGAATGTGTTTTTTAAAACTAACTCCAAAATAACAATTGTATTTGTGTTTCATAAACATGAACATCAAGAGCTGCTCTTTTGAATTTATAATGGTAATTGTAACTAGCAACAACTACAAAAAAGTTGAGGAGTCCCTATAGCTTTGACAAATTACTTCTAAAAAATGAACTTTCCAAGCTCTGGGGCTGAGTAGGTAGTATCAATTCCCCAAAGTGAAGGCATGGCCTGAAGACTGTACCTAGCCCTTCCCGAGAGTGTTAAAAGTAATATTATGAGGCTGTCTTCTGAAACATAACCCAACACTGCTATCTATGTACTGACAACTGTTTTTTTAAAAAACAACAACATTGAATTCTTTTGTAGGAGCGGAAGTGTCAGTGGGCTAACACTGAAGTTGATCCGGACGTCTGTCATTGAAATGCTAGAAACCTTGTCGGATGATGATTTTGTGAACGTAGTTTCAGTGAGTATCAGTCTCCTTCGATTCATAAAGAAACAATGGCCCAGGAAAGTTTGTTTCAAAGATAATCCAATGGCAAAGGACTTGGGAACGTCATGTGTAGATTATAGTGTTATTGGTGAGTTAGGAGGCATCCTATTTAGTTGGGAGAAAAGAGAAATCCAACATGGACTGCTCTTCAGAGGTAGTATCCAGATGTTTTATTTTGCAGTTTAATCAAAAGTGTCTAGAAATGTTTAGATGAGGCAGCCAGAGTTAAGATGAAGTCTTCACCCTGTTTGCAGTATATTATTTTTAAGGAGCTGTGGTTGTTAAGCTTTATTTCCAGTGTACTTAGTGGTATTTTTGAATGCTGTTAAATACAAATGAACTGCCAGCACGTTTGGTCTGGTGAACTTTTCCAGAAGATCAGTGAGAGCCATTCATCAATATACTACTTCATGAGTATTAATGAAAGAACACGGTTTCCATCTCAAAAAAACTTATGATCTAAACATGGTTCAAGTTGGGCTCAGTTCCTTTTCTCTTAACTGTCTGTTAAACAGTTGGCCGTCAATGATGATGATTTGGAAACAGAGATTGAGTGGAAAAGAGAGATCATGTTTCTTTATAAAAATAGTGGAAAACAATCACTAATACATAATAAGTTTTCTTTAAATGATAACACCAACTCCTAAAGGCATTCAGAACCAAAGCAGGCATGACACTTAGGGATATAATCAGTATTTAAAGTAGGAATATGAAATTTTCAGCATCTCATTTTCAGAGAAATCCATGTTTTCTCCTTCCCCACAACATATCTTGTAGGATTTCTTGGAAGTTTCATAGTAATTTTTTGTGAAAGAAGTATTATCTAAATATTATCATAATTCCAGTACAGAATGGCAGCTTTCCTACACAGGAGTAAGTTAGAAAGGGTAGAGAAATGCCAAGCTATACAGGATTGTTACAATTGCTGCACAGAATAGCATCTCTCTGATATATGATTCATTTGGAAAGGGCAGGGGAAAAATGTAATATTATGCATGGCTATTACAATTCCTGTACAAAATGGCATATGTCCTATGCAAGATTCACCACTACACATCAGCTGCCTTGTTCCACAATAAGATCCATACCCTACCACCTGAAGAAAATCATGATGTGAATTCTATTCATGGTGACATGAACTGAACTGAACTGATTCTACAGTGAGAATGAACGGATGATCAACATATGGGGGTAATTGGAGCAAAAGTGACTGGGGCAAGAACTGAATCATCTGGGTGAGAAATTAATTTGAAGTAATGAGTAAGTTAATATAACTGATTTGGATATTTGGATTCTGTGGTGGGGTATAAATTTACCAGACTGAAAGAGTTAGGGCATTTGAGGATGGGCTGATTTGCTCTTTTACTGGTGATCAGATGATCTAATGGCTGGAACGAACCAGCCCATCCCCAGAGCATTCCTACTTTCACTTTTCTTGGTCCCTGTCAGGGGATACTACTTTTTTGGTTTAAGTAGGATCACTCTATTTTAGTTTGTTTCCAGTGTGTGTGATTGCTGGGATCAAGCCAAAATGAGCTTCCTGCTCTAATTTTCCAGCTAGTTTCAGTATCCCTATGTTATTAGTGTATTAAACAGGCATCTTAACCACTTAAGAAAGAAAGAAAGAAAGAAAAGTATTGAACCAACCAATTTTTTTACCCATGTATTTTCAAGGCCAAACAGAGATGCAAACCCATGTCTCCTGAATCCTAGTCAGTCACTCTGTCACTCTAACCACTACACATAGCTCTGATTACTTTTACATATTATCCCTTCTTTTTTCTGGACAACATCTTTAAACACTTGATGACAGACTGCTTAGAATATTTTTTCAGTGGTTTATTGCAGGAAAGGATATGGTACTATATTAAAAGTGAGATTTCTATGGTTCTGTGGCATTTTAATATAGTTCAGTTGCCTTTGCATTACTTCCTGTCCCAGCAGTAAAATGTGGCCCACTCTGTAGATCAGTATTTTAATTTTTAATTGTTGTTGTTTTTCATAGCTTTTGAAGCAGATGCATCTCTGGAAAAAGAATACTTTGCTAAGGAAGTCAGGGATGGTTTGTTTCAAGAAATCTATTCTCAAGGGAAGAGAAGTCTCTGAGATAGGTGCCTTGACAACCTATGACAGCTTTTATAGTGGTTTTACAAACCGTCCTTTGAATGGTATGCGGCCTCTTCATAAACAGATAGACAAAACTGGATGATGCCAAATCAATTTACACAACATACAGCTTTAAAATGCATAACTCCATGAATATTATATGATATTTGATTGGAATAGTTATGGGTGACTGGATTTCGGTGAAAAATCATCATTCCCCACCTTCTCACAATAAGAAATGAGAGGATTAAAACTTGACTATACCAGAAGATTCACTTCGGGGCGGGTGGGGGGAATGCAGTTAGAATAGAATAGGTTTGGCTGAGTCATTAGGATTGTAAGGTAGAGTTTTATTTTTATTACACTGTTTTGATTGGGAAGATTTAACATAATATAATATAACAGGAGTCAATGTTGTTGGCCATATATTATTTTAGTTCCTTTGGCCAGATATTCTAATTATATATTTTACCCAGCAAAAGCGATTTAGGACAGTTTCACTGCTAAATCTAATACACAGTAGGTGTTAAAACCAATTAGTATTATTAGTTAAAATTACTTTAATATAAAAGTATTGTAAATAGTCTTTCTCCTGCTGTTCCTAAGGCAGAAACATGTGCAGTAACACAGATAAGACCCTCAGCTAAGCCCCAGACTGGCAGTGCTAAAACAATGTTTGTGGGTTTTTTCAGCTTTTGCAGAAAAAGAGACATCTGCTAAAAAGGCTCTGTTGTCTGTAATTATGCGCTTGCTTCCCCTTAAACAGTAAGGAGTAAGAGCTGGAGCAAGACGTGTTCCTGCCCTCAACAAACAGTCCGATAAGTGTGTGAATCAGACTGTGAAACCATGTGTGCTAGGTATCATCAAGTCACACCCAACTTATGGTGACCCTAACAGGGGGGTTTCAAGGTATGAGAGATGTTTAAGGGATGGTTTTAACACTGCAACTTCCCAGTGAGTTTTTGGGGCCAAGTAGAGATTTGAACTCAGGTCTCCTGAGTCCTAGCCCATCACTCTGTCCACAACACCACACTGGACATTCACCATAAATCTAAGCTCTTGCCACTCAGAAGGATAGAGTGAGAGAGCTACTGCGTAGTAGCTATGCTAGTTGTAGCAAGAATTGCCAGGGAAGAAAGTCAAGGGTGGGGGTGAGGGTGGAGCGAAGGTGTTCTAATCTCTTTAGTCCTGTATTTTCTGCAGAGTCCTTGTAATTCAGTTCCAGTGAGTAAAGGGCTGCAGGAGGTATTTAAGTCATATAAGGACGGTCAAGGATTAATATGTTATAATTTCCCCTGGAATTTGCATTTTGACTATCTGAAGTGGCGCGCTTTGTGGTGGAAAAGAAGCCTGCTGTTTAAAAAGAGCTTAAATGTATGCTCAATACAGCTGTTTCCCCACTAATCCGGTTATATGCTTTGATAGCTGTAAGTGGTAGATGATAGGGGTTGCAATTCAATCCCAGCATGCTGTGATTTAGAGACTTAGTTTCTCATGTTGACAGAGGGAGCATAATTTGTTTATGATTGTGGTGAGGCAGCAATTTGCAGAGAAATCTACTTCAAGTTTAAGCTGGCAAAGGGTAGAAGGAGAGAAATCCTCAGTGCAGGAAAAACACAGTGAACAAATGAAAGGTCCTTAGTTCATGGTCTGGTCGAGATCACCTGGACTTTATAAAAATGTAAGCCTGCATTTAAATGTGTGGGTACTGGAAACAAAATAATCGTAATACTCTGGAAAACTGAGAACAGTTGTGGTTTAGTATAGAGATGGATAACTTGTAGCTATACAGATGTTTTGGCTTATTCCTACCGACCTCACCCAGAACATCTAACTGTATAGGACTGTGCTAGTTTTAGTCCTACATTTCTGGAAGGCCAAAGGTTTCCTACCCCCTGTTTACTTGGCTGTGGGGAAAAGGGAATGCAAGTGTGTTGTAATTCTCAATTTTTGTGTTACTTTCTGAAGTGAGGTTTACATGCGGGGGCAGGGGGAGTATGTGCAGGCTCTGGATGAAGATGCAGCTTGCATATCTCCTCTTCCAACTTGCTTTTAGGAGCTACCTCAGGCTAGGTATGTGAATCCTGATTTATTTTCTTCTTGTCTGAAAGGAAAATACGATCATTTTCCTTCTTGTCATGAAATAGTGAGACTTCCTTTTCTCTTTCTCTTCATTTTCTTTTTCCTTTGTTACTGTCTCATAGGGATTTTACATATTTTCAAGGCTGATTTTTGTGCATTTCGGGGTGGGGAAGCCTTGTTGAGAAAGATGAGAAGCATTACCTTGTAGTGTAAAATGCAGCAAATAAGGGCAACATTGGATGGATTGCTTATATCTTTTTGTCAGTCAACCTGTCATTTTGTACTTTCTTTGTATGTGTGCTTAGGGGAAAGGAAGTAGCTTAGCACTGCCATGTTTTGTGGAAAAGACAGAAAACCCAGCAGGCAATCACTCTTTTTTGGAATTAGAGAATACTTGATAGGTTGCCCTGCCATATCAAGACAGTTGGTCTCAAAAAGAAATGAAAAACAGGCAAGATTTCTTCACATTCTCACACTAAGTGCAACTGCTTCCTATCTCCTGTTCCCTTACCATGAAGTCGCTCCCAGCTATCTATACTTTTCTTTGCAATCTATATAAATAGTTGTACTTGAGGGCATATTTTGAAAATAATAGTACAATTCCAGGCACAATCAGCCAGCCAATAGGTTGATTTGAATTTTCAAAAGAAAAGGATAGTAAATATTGTATGTTTTGCTAATGGAATATGATCCATGCAGCCTCTAACCTAGGAGCTTAAGCTAGCATTGATGGAGTTCTGGAAACACCAGCCAACAATGCTGAAAAACATGGAGATTGCTTTCTCCTGGGAATGTGTGCTCTCTCATCAATCTCTTCCCTTCCACTGTTCACAGGTAAAGATCAGGTGAGACAAGAGTATATAAGTGAGATGTTACATTTCAAGCCTTTGGGTCAATGCAAGGATCCTCCTTCCAGGCCATGTCTCCCAGCATCATTCATCCATCTTCTTGGATGGATGTGGTTCTCTTGAGGCTTCTCCTCAACCCTCTAGATCAGTGGTTCCCAACCATGGTTCCCCAGATGTTCTTGGACTACAACTCCCAGAAATCCTGGCCAGCACAGCTAGTGCTGAAGACTTTTGGGAGTTTTAGTCCAAGAACATCTAGAGGCCCAAGATTGGGAAGCACTGCTCTAGATAGTCTTCTCCAGCATCTCCAAGCTTCTCCAGATGGGTTAAGCAACATTCCTGACCACCTCTGGTCCTGGCAAGCCCCTATCAGATTCTCTCTTTTACTTATCAGAAATGAGTCACTCACAAATCATTATCTGAGCTATTGTATTTCTTTTTTCTAATAATAAATATTTTAATAATAAACACTGCATCATAACACTTGCACTGACATTTACTTAACTGACTTAGACTGGATGATGGCATATATTGCTAGGACATATGTGCACTGCCTCTCAACAGCATTCAAAGTATGTTTTTAGTCTTATATTAAAATTGCCAAATATTGCATTTCACAACCATTCCTAATCCTGGAAGCAGTTTCATGAGGTAGGTAAGAAATATTATTCTCATCTTCAAATTAGAAGGAAGAGGCAGAGGCTGAGAAAAGAGTGGTTTCCCCAAGGCTACATCATGAGTTCATGATTAATGCAACATTTAGACTGAAAATTTCCCACCTCTTACTTTACTCTATTACATAAGTAGTATAACATGGGCAGATGTAATAATATTACATCAGAAATAGGAGTCGGATTCAAAGGTGCTGTGCACAAGCAAGGAGGAACTTCTGCTCCTACGAGATACCTCCTTCTGGGATACCAGGTCCCCCCTCTCATGGGAATGGACTATCCAAGTTTAGCTTCTACTCTGATAGGCATATAAACTGAGTCAGATTTGGGAGGCAAACCATTTCCTTTCTGTGAAATTGGGGAAGCCTCCCAGCCCTTTCAGTTCTGCCTTATACAAAAGATTACTTGCTAAATCAGTCATTCTTCTAAATGTACACTTCACTGAGGAGTTTCTGGGCCTTGAGAATGAGACAAGGAACACTCCCCCCACATCAGTGTTTCTACAGTTTGTGCAACACATCTGTGTGGAAATCTGCACAAAACTAGTATACTTTTTCTCTAAGATGCAAAGCACATGTATGTGCACAAACATGTAGAGCAAGCACAGAAGAACAGACTATCAAAAGCTGCAAAAATAGCCTTGGAGGGCTGCATGCAGCCTTCCCATTCCTGTTCTAGACTTGTGAGATTTTTGGGGGCTCATATTCTCTATATTCATCTTTTCTATAATAAATGCCAAGCTGTGCAGTATTTTGCTGATTCTGCACAGCATAGCATCTTTCCTGTACAGGATTCAAAAACAGAGCAAAAATGGTAAACTTAGTTATGGTAGTACTCTCTATAAACCATCATTATAAATTTACAATATAGTTTTGCTACATATACAGTATCTTATATTGCACATATAAATCAGTGTATACCTTCCAGATGTCCAAGTAAGTGTCCTTGTGAAATTGGCGTCTATATCATACCTGTTCAAATGAAGCTAGTGCTAACAGATCCTCCAACCATTATCCTTCCAGACTTGGAGTACAAGTCTCTTAGCCACCATAAGGGCTTGTAAAGTCCAGTTTCGTTGCCCCTTTGTTAGACCCCATAGGACAGGAATATAATTTAAAAGAACATGAATATTCAAAAATATCAACGATTTTCCCAGTACTGCATTAATACAAATGACAACTTCAGTCTAAAATAAATGTATTACTGTACAAGCCCAGATCATATGCCTCAAAGATGCATCTCTAACATCTGTCAGAATCTGACAGTCCCTTCCTAAACAATTGTGGAGTCCAATGTACCCTAAGTACTACTTCTTTTTGTTGGATCAGTCTCAATTTCAAATCTAAAGAAACATCCCATGTAAATTCTAATACAGTTTTCCATTGTATTTAGATTGCATTTTACTTTCTAAATCTGCATTCCATGTCTCTTTAAGCTCTTGAATACCTGCTTTGGAAAGATCTATTAAACATTTATGAACTACAGTTACTGGCTTGGATTTCTGATCAGATCCAATAATTCCCTCTAGCAATGTAGGGGATTCGGAAGCACTCCGTGCAGATGGACCAAAGATAGATACCAGCAAATGCTGAAGCTGGAGATATTGTCGTTCTGCACTCACAGGTAGATTGTTATTTAGCACATAAAGTGGAAAATGTTAGAAATTCATCGTCCGAGCCTATAAACTGATCTACATATATACCATATTCCACCCACTGCTTCCGCAATCACACCCCAGTTTCTGAATCACTTCATACAGCAGAGAAAGATCAGAATGGAGACACTGAAATCAGTTGCAGATCCCACTCAACCAAAGGACTTTAGGAACTCAGTGCTAAATAATACTCTCCCTTTGCTGTGCAGATCTGGCATTAAATTAAGGATCTGGAATCTTTTGCGGGGGGCAATAAAAATTTCAGACAGAGAGCACCAATCCAGTTTGGAACCACAATGGAGGCGAAGAGTGAAACTTCTCTGCATTCAAGGCTAGAACTATGAGGTTCAGGACATGTGTGGCCCTCATCTGGTCTCCCAAGGGCTCTCCATGTTTTGATGCTGCCAGCTCACAGAAGCTCCCTGAGTTTTTTTTAACATGGCATAAATAGGTACTGGAACAAGGCCTTCAAATCTGGCTTCCAGTGGGTCTTCATGGAGGAGATAGTGGCCCTATGCTTCATGTCCAAATGAGGGGAGCATTCATCTACACATGCTTACACAACCTTCTGATTAAAGATCCTTCAGTAGCAAGCAACATTCCCTCTAAGCAGCATTGTGCTGTGCACCTGCAGCCAGTGTTGCCACCCATTTGGTTCCAGTTGTGGCCGGAACCTCTTGCAGGCGGGGCCCCTGCCCAGCATTGGCAGAAAATTAGAGGGAATGTGGGTAGTAAGGTCAAGAGGTCTTCTTCCATGATGTCACTTGCCTGGAGAATTATGAGGAACAGTAACAAGAACTTTTCCATCCAGCACAGAGTAGATTTAATCCTTGAGAGTCATCCGGATTTTCTCCGGCAGGAAGAACTAAATAGCTGTCTTTTTCTCCACATAGAAAATTCTTTCAGCAAAATAATTTACTCTCATGAGTTTGTCTCAATTTTGGAGTTTCACAGTTGCCTCAAGGATGTGAACCTATTCCTGGCCTCTTCAGAGGTTTCACCTTTCATAGCAGCATCCACATTACCACCAGTCAGATGTGATGAGGAATGTGTTATCATGGAAATATTGGATAGGGGCAGTGGATGACCTCCATCAAATAAATTGGTTTGAACTTCAGGCTGGCCAATACACTCTTCAGGCTCCCTCAAATGTAATCTCCCATGCCTCTTTTTAAATCTAAGTGAATAGTCTGGCCACTGTGTATTGCCAAAGGGAATCTTGCTCCCAAAGCCCAATAGCAGAAGTGACTCTTGTTGCCGGAACAAGGGTTTTTTTGTTTTGTTTTGTTATCAGTCCTGACTGAGTCCTGAGGCATTCTGAAAATATAAATGGGCTGGCTTAGCTGCAGAATGATAGAAAATGAGCCATCAGCCTTGTGACAAATTATCAGCAGGGAAGACTGTTGATCAATTTACTAACAAGTCCATTGCAAAGGTTCTACTCAGGATTCCAGGACATGATTGCAGAGGCCACTGATACGAAGTCAGTCTGATATCCCTAGAGTTTCTTTTATACTTTTCCTGCTGCTCGGAACACCAAGCATTGTTTGAGGACAGATTACTGGCTCCATTCTATCCTTGAAGATGTTGGTTCTTGGAATTCAGGAACCTGATGCTCTGTCTTCCTTTGCAGATCTTGGTATAGTTTCGTGATTGAGATCTTCACTGGACATCTCTTGTTGCATGTCTGGAAGTGGGGGTAGTTATTTCAGGGCTGTTGGAAGAAGTAGTCTGGATGATCCTAGCCTTAGGTCAGCTGTCCACCAACAAGATACATGAGATGATGTGCATCACATTTCAAAGCAATGTGTCATTCTGTCCACAGATCAAAAATCAGCTCTTCTTGCTTTTCTTCAGTCTTGTCTATATCAGTTTTGACATCCAATACCCTTAAGTGGCAAGTGTCTACCCTGGGCAGTGTGCTTGGGGGTGGGGGGTAGGGGCAGCTTCCTGATGTTCCCCTAATTGCATAGGAAATGATTCTTGAATGGGAATGTATGTCTCTTTCTACTATCAACATTTTCTTAGCTTATCGTTACCAAGCTCTGTTTGATCCCCCTTTCTAACCCATCTGCTTTGGAAACTCATTTTTGTTTTGGACAGTTACAGTGGCCAGGAAGGTGAGATAGTCAGGAATTCTCCTAGTTGGAAAAGAGCTGCTCCATCCAGACCATGTAGTTCTCCCAGATCCATCTTTAATCTTCAAATGCCTCTCTAGTATTTTAAGAAATACACCTGCCTTTATTTTGCCCTAGCCTGTTCCATGTCTTTTGTGGACTTTGACTATTCATGTAGAAAACTTGCAACCCCAATGCTCAGATGTTCTGTTTTTGTCCTACAAGATAAGTGCACAAGGAGCTGGATTTGGGAATGCGTGGTCCTCGCTCACTGTGCGGAAGGGTGTTCCCCTCAAAATAGAATATCATCCTGCTCTGTGCATGAGGAAGTGTGCTCGGCCTCTTTGGATAACCATGTCCCCCGCCTCTTGACTACCCTCTCCATCTTTATACATTGTTATAAAAGAGAGAAAAATCCATATCTTTCAAAACATACTTTAGTAGAAATGTCCTGCAGCTTAGTGGTATAAGAAGTTTTTTCTCTTATTCTCCAATTCTGAGTGGTGCTATCTGAATAACTCAGTGGGTTACGTATTTGGCTGTAGAGCCAGAGGCTAGGTGTTCAATTCCCCATTGTGCATCCCAGAAGAGCCCGCATCTGTGGTCTTGGGCAAGCTGCACAGTCTCAGGGTGCCTCCAGAAGAAGGGAAGGGTAAGCCACTTCTTCTTCTATAATCTTAGTACTGCAGAGCTGGAAGGGACCCTATGGATCATCGAGTCCAGCCCCTGTCAAGGAGGCACAGGGAGGAAATTGAACTCCCAACCTCTAGCTCCCCAGCCAGATGCCTAAACCACTGAGGTACCCAGCAGGAGTACTCTCTACCTAGAAAACCCTGGAAAGGGTTGCCATAAATCAGAATTGACTGGACGGCACACAGTTATTAATTATTTTGGGGGTACTGGCCTTGGTCATTGTTTTGCTACTCCTCCACTGACCAAAAATAGAAAGTTGAACTTAATCTGGACTACTCTTTTGGTTTTTCTGGAAATTGTCTTCTTGCCATGAAATGCTCTTTAAGGCCAACTGATTGATGGTAATGTTTTACATAGTTTTGTGGTCCTCTATATTAGTTTTGCTATTAGAATCCTTCTTTGCCATCTCTCTGCAAGATTACCCTAAAATATTGTTTTTGGTGGCATTTTGTTTGGCCATTTTTATTGTAGAGGTCCTCTGTGCTGGATGGAAATTGGGTGGTTGGAGGGTTCTCTTCTCCTGTACCTCCACCCCCTTATTTGATCATGTCAAAGGAGGAAAATTAACCCTTTCTTCTCTGTTCCATCCCCCACAGGCCAGAGGAAGCCTTCATAGTAATTGTCTCTTCCAGTGTAGCCACTTGTAATCAATTCCATGGGGTTTCAGAAGTTTATTTGACCTGTGAATGGATCTGGAGAACTTAAGATGGCCGTAGTGAGGAGACGTGCATGGGAGAGTCTCACTGCACAGACAGAAGTCTGCTTAAGCTTCTCCAGGTCTGACTTAGTACTTATTCCTCATCCTTCATCAATGTGGAAAGCTTTCAAAAAGCATCTGCCTTGCTGTGAGCTCAGCTTCTTTTTCAATTCTTCAAAGGCCCGTCGAAAAACAGTGGGACTGTCTAGCTGTTTAAACACACCCTGAGTTTTAGAAATAGGGGTAATATTCTGATTTAGCTCCTTTTAAGAATTAAACGAACGATCCTATTACTGAGAAAACCAGACATGCACAGATAGACAAAGGGAAAATGGCAAAGCCGGATTTAGTTACAAGGAAAAGCCTCTTGGAATTAGATCTCTTTCACTACTGCTCATTTAATATGTATAGATACATCTGGGTCACCAAGCTGCTTAGCCACAGCGGTAGGAGCAGGGCAGCGACACAGCCTTTGGTAGATTGAAAAATCAGCTACAGCACAATCTGATTAGGCTGGCAAGAGGCTGGATATATATTTTCAAATTTCTGTATTCCCAGAGCAGTAGTCTGATGTAGCAAAATGCCTTTTTTGAATTAGTTGAAGGAGATAGGATTTCCCCCAGCTACAGAGCTGCATGTTGGATGCCACTGCACATCTGAGCACTGTTAAGTTTCTTAATTCAGTTGTTCTAGATGCCTTCCGACACCTTATATTCCAAGATATTCTGCACCTGTGAAGTGTATAGAATGGGCTGTGTTGTCTGACACCACACCAAACCTGTTATCTTGGTGCTGTGAGAGAAAGGGTATCACCTTCCATGAAGCTCTAAGGTTATTGTGAGAATGGTACGCCAGGGCTGTGGAGAAATACGCAAGCAAGTGAAGGAAGAGACCATCTCTACATGGCTTGTTTGGGGAGAGGTGTTTGCCAAATCTCATTTTCAATTATGACAATATTGGCAGCCATTACCCACCTCCACACAAACAATCTGCATGCACATGCCCAGACAAAGCTTGGAAAATTACTTTTAATTAGGATGAATATAATGATTTGCCAAATCATTTGCCTCATCCATTCCTGAGCAGTGGTAGGATGCTCTTGATTCTTTAGGATATCTACCTTACTGTTCTGTTATTTATACTCAGAAGAAATAGCACACTGTTTTTAAACTCTCATAAAGTGCACACATCTGAAAAAGAAAATGAAGAAACCACTTATAATAGCTTCACAACGAAGTTTACAAGGCAGGATTTCCATCCTAGGCAGTCACCTGAGTGTAAACTCCATTGGACTTGGTGCTGCTCTCTTGTCTGACTGCAGCTGTCAGGCACCCTGAGCTTTAACAAGCAATCTTCCATAAGTTCTAGGTGTTATGCAGTAATACAAATAGCTGTGCAGGCAAGGGTTGCCATTAAAATAGCCAGAAAACGGTGGGTGGGTGGGACTCCTGATTTAAAAAAAGGGGAAAGAAATATGAGGTTTTCTGATTGGATTATTTTTCTCATTCTCTGATTTTCTCTGTGTTGATTTGCCACAAATAGTAGTAAAACTTGAATATTTTTTTTAAATAGTAATAAAACATTGCCACCCTGTTCACTAGCCAGACCAAGGAAGGTCCATTAATTAGTTAGCAGTTTGGGATAGATGCCATCATTGTTCTTGCTTTTTGAAAAGTCTGCTTCTGTGCATTCTTTTTCTACTGTATCATGGGTAAGCGGGATGAAAAGCTATGTCCAAAGGTCATGTAAAGGAGAAACTGAGATTTAAATACTGATTTAGGGGGAAATACAGCAGGCTTTCCTTTAGTATAAAGAATTGTTGCTGCATTTGGTTGAGTGATTGAAAAAGACATATAAAAGCTAAGAAAATAACTTCCAGTGAACCACTAAAAAGCTGCTGATTGTCTTAATTAATATTGAACACTGGATTTTTATCAAAGATCATGAAGTGAAATTCTGAGCCATTTACCAATAATGCACAGTGATTTGGGTCTGGATCGCAGAAAAGGCATATCTGAATAGGCTGTGAGATGGAAGAAACATCTACTTAAATAAAGGAATGTGTTTTGTTCATCCCTACTTACTAAGGCCAATATTTTAAGCTCTATTCAAGCGACCGAATCTCCATTATGATTATGAATGATGTTAGTCATCCACACCCATTGGTGTAATAGTAAATTTTGATGCGTGGGCAAAAGTGCAAGCAATACCAATGAACCAGTTCTCACAATTTTATCTCCACAAAATCAAGCTGTCTCCAAATGCTTCACGTGAGAACTCGCAGTAATTTATCGTTGCTAAGAAAATCCACACACAGAACACACTGTAGTAAGAATGGCAGCTAAACTCAAAAAGAGTAGGGAAGCCTAGTAAAGGAAGCAGATGTTGCCATCATCCTGCTGTGGCACTCTGACCCCATGAGCCCTGGTTCCACAAGACCACTGCCCACATTGTAAGGTGGAAGCTGTTAACTACAGTGGCTCATGATAACACAAACAGTTTTAACTGTGTAGCCGAAAGAAGTAAAACTTACCAGGAAAGGAAACGCATGTGTGTCCTGCACCAGCTACACTCAGCTAACACATAATTCGGCTAAATAATGTACTATTAAACTGGAAGTCTTAGTACCTAATCCCACACATCAGCGTTTCTCTGGTTTTCTAATAATGAACTGAATGTAGTCTACATAATGACTGTTTTGATTATTACTGCACCCATTCCTGGTTTAAGCTTCATGATTTACAATAGTGTCTGGATTTTAGCCATGGTGAGCTCAAACTCAAATAAAGTCCTACCAAAAAAAAAAAAAAAAGGAAATAAGACTGTCCTCAGAAAGTCTATGTTGTGGTTTTGGAATGGAAAAGCACTTATTTTACTGGACTGCCACCTAGTGGTTGGACTTTGGAAAGCCATATGCCTTTGTGACAGGGCTAATAGGCCTGTCATTTATTGAATTTTGTTGTGTTTTCCTTAATAGCGGTTGTATAGGATGAGAGAATTAAAACCTTTTTTCTTCCAAATTGCTGTGGTGTATGTGAGTGATTCAGTATAAAGAGTAACAATTTGGATCTCCTTTTAAGAAGGAAGAAAATCAATTTCAGCATTTCATTTGCTACATTGATAACTTCTTCAGAGATTAACTGCTTGATCACAATCTCTGTCACTCTCAGTACACAGAGAATATTTCAAACGCACGTTTCACTCATTTTATCTGGGCTAAGTTCCTTTATTAGTTTTATTAGAAGGCAGCACTTCTTTAATACACCTAGATATCATCATCACTATTGTAAAACTAGAAGACTTTATCTGTCTTTGTCATAAATTCCATGAAAATAAGATGGCTGATTTGATGGCATGAAATAGAGGTGGGAGATCCTTTACCAATAATGCTGAATGTACTGGTGAGTTGTAAACACATCCAAACGTTATAGGACTGCAGCTCCCATTGGGTTTGTTAGTTAAAAAGTGAATAGAAGTTGGAGTCCAACCACATCTCAGACATTCTCCATGCAATCATCCAGACCTTAGGAGGAAGGTCTGAACATAGAGGCTGTGCTGGATGTGCATAGGTTTTCCCTGTGCTTTAGAATCTTGTTTCTTTTCTAAATATGGGCTGGAAGTCTATGTGCAGAATGGGATCTTCAGACCTCCATTCAAATGAATGGGAAGGATATGAACACTTTGGCCCAATTGCTTCCTCCACGCTACTGCTAATGCCTGAAGAGGGCCTCCAGTTACTCAGCATGTGCTGTCAGCCTTGGATCATGGGTTAACATTCAGCAAAGGTCAGATATCTTCATTCAGGATCATGAAGCTGCAGATGTCAAATGGCTGTGTAAAGATGTGGGAGAGAGGGAGAGACAGAAGAGCAATCAGGAATATGCCAAAGTATGTCTTAGACATCATTATCAACTCCCACTCTGCTTGAAAACATTCTGGTAGCTTAACTTACATGACACATGTAAGTTAAGTATGTTACTCTGAAACAAAACACTGGTAAAAGTAATAATCTTGGTAATGTAATTACTTCAAAAAATAATGTGTTAGAAAGAATGTGGTTGCTCCTTATTTTCTAGCTCTGAACCAGACAATGTAGAATTGAAGTACAGGCACCTCCCACTGTTCTTAAATGGCTATTGAAAATGTCATATTGTTGGGGTGACTTAGCAAAAAAAATTTGTGGTGATGTTTTTAGTGTAGCAGAGGAATGCTGAAGTTTGGGACCAGGCCAGAGACCTTCACAGTTGAAGTACGTCAGTTAGTTTGCTTTAGTTTATTGTAGCTCACATTAATTAAATATAACCCTGAGTTATATTTCCTCCCTACAGCCTTAGTTGTCAATCATTCTTTGACCTTCAGAACCTTGGATATATCCACTACATAATGTGTCCACTGGGGATCATGTTAGCTTGAATGTTTTATCTATTGGAATATGAGGCTCGTTTTATCAGGTTCTCCAGGAATGTCAATCAACCCATGGCAGACCACAAGATGGTGTTTGCATTCAATTGTAACCTAGCACAAAAGTGGGCTACTTGTTCTGCACTGAGGAGACGTATAACAAGCAATGGTGAATCTAATACTGCACAAACTCAACCAACATTTTAACCTTAATAGTAGATGCAGGTCAGGATCCAATGAACTTGTGTAACTAGTTTCTTGGACCCAGGGGTGTGTGTGCCTTGTTTTGTTTTTCAAGCTGCAGTCCATTCTTACTGAAACAATATGACAAACCATTGTTTTAATAGGGCATTTTGACAGTGCTTTTAAGACATGGAATGTCTAGTCGACTGTTGAACAAAATAAAGCCAGAAAAAAGCTAACAGGGGCCTTTTATATGAACTGAAATAGGTCTTTAGATCCCACTGAAGGACACGTTTGATGGACATTGGCCATACCCTGAAAATTACAACCCTACAATATGTTCCTTTAATATGCTTTATTAAGTGACTCTTTTCTTGATCTCTCTTTTCCTTCCCTAGTTCAATGAAAATGCTCAAAATGTCAGTTGTTTCAACCAACTTGTACAAGCAAATGTGAGGAATAAGAAGAAGTTGAAAGAAGCCGTTTATAAAATCCAAGCCAAAGGGATCACCGATTACAAAAAAGGCTTCAGTTATGCCTTTGAACAGCTGCTAAATGTAAGTGTTACAAAGCCTAACCCTGTAAAAAGTTCTCATGGTGGTTATGTGTTGACAAAACATGCTGAAATGCAAATGCCTTGCAGTTACTGAGAGGAATGCACTTTTGTCAGTGATATTTCCAAGCTGCTCTGTTCCAAGGAGGTGTTTTTGTGTTAAAGTTCTACCAAACCTGTGCTGAAAAAAATACAGTGGCTACTATGTTGCACTGGTTTGGGATCTTCTCGTTGAAGTGCAAAACGATCTTCCTCTGATTTACCAAAAAATTGTAATCACATCTGCATTCCTGTTTCTCCTATGAATGTATGTTTATTTATTGCTAATGTCTAGTTTGAGGAGAGTGTATACTTCGTACTGTTAATACGAAGTATAACAGTAGCTTTCCCTTCCTAAATGTGGGGTATTTAGGTTAGGAAAATCAGTGATGTGACAGACATCCTTGATCACTCTGAGGAGCACCTATGTGAAAAATGTGATAAACTTACTGTGGCGTTTACCCCGTGGCCCCTGCTTGTTTTACCAAACACAGAGCTCACGAAGGTATCCCAACACGCCCTTTAACACGCTGCCACCAGTTGATCTCTTTATCAACCTATATTTCCTATGAAAGACTGAGGTCCATTCAGTACTGAACTTTTAAACAGAAACAGGTTTATTGATTACAAGTTGTTTTAGGAATAGTTCTTAAGCACATTCTTAAAGTTACCCAAAGCTTCAGTATTTTACTTTAACCTCTTCTATCTTAATTAATACAGGTCACACTCTGACTAATCACTACTTAAACACTCTCTCTGCCTCAAACTCCCAACTCTCTCATCTCTGTCTCTGACTGAACTCTCTAGACTCTGACTCACCCCTCCGTTCTAGTTTCTCTGGCTCCGCCTCCCAACAGCTCTCATTGGTACATGCAAATAATCTTCTACCTGAGCCAAAGCAGGGTGATCGCTACACTTACTATCTAGTTTGACCTGAGAAATAGTGATAGGCCAAAGGTTCACCAATGAACATGATTAAAGCCAGAAAGTGGACTTGGCTTCCTACACATGTATCGTGCCATCTTCTATAAACTGTCCAGGTTCTCTTCAGGTAATCTGGTGTTATGCTTTTTTCCACAGCAAATATGAATCATGAGGGACAAGAGCACACCCTTAAGCCTATTCAATACTTTTAAAAAACTCCAGATTAAGAATGTGGGATATTGTGCTTCTGTACACACAATTCAAAAAGCCAGGGAATGGCCTAACAATGCTGCACAATATTGTGCCCGCATTGCCAGCAGGAAAAATCATGCCAAGCTTTACATAGCAAAGGGCATCCTGAATGTTGACAATACCAAAGGCAACAATCAAGATGGTCTACAGGATACTGTCTTCTGCTCACTACCATTTACAAAGTGACACCACACGGGGGAAAATCCCAGAAGCTAACTCCTTTTTTCCATCAGTTAACCACTTTTCATCCAAATACAAAGCAATTGTTAGGGCTGTTTTTCAACAAGTATTTTCCTAAAGGTGTATATGATGCATCTGTGACGTTCATACTTCACATATTTCCCATGAGGTGTACCTGTGCAACTCAAGTGTGTACCCTTCAGGCTTTACAGTTATGTCATAAGAGAAGCAGCCTCACTGATGATCATTTCATTATTTCTTTATTTGCATGCCAGCTTTTCCCCTGTAGGAGACTCAAGGCAGCTTACAGTGAATTTTAATATAATATTAAAAAACAATTAAACACATAATATTAGAAACAAACATAAGAAACACTTTTTAAAAAATCATTTGAGTGCTTTGCACAAGTTATTTTTAAGTTCTTTCCACAATTGTTGGCTTCGTTTTTCTGTTTGAAACAACAGCATAAATATCATGAGGAAACAAAAAGGAAAAAATACATCTAAATGAAGGCAATTCAAGTACCTTTCCCCACACACACCTCTCTTTTCCACACTTGTCTACCGGCTTGTAGGCTGACATGATGCTGCTTGCTATAATGGCAACTCTGCAACAGTAATAATTGGGGGAATGATAAGAACAAATGATTTGGCCTATTCAGGAGTCATTCACAGGCTTCTCAAACTGCTGTCGTTCCATTAGATGGGATGCCACCATTGTGAGAGGTCTGAATGTCAAGAACCTCAGAGCAGTCATTTTCTTTTTTTAAAAAATACATTGTATTAGTTTTTCAATCTATCTACATTCAGTGCATGCTTATCAAACATCGTGTTACATGGGTTGCTTACAATTATTTGTTTTTGCATCTTGGTGTCTTCCCAATTATCCCCCCAAATTCCACACATCTTTGATCATTGAAACGGTTCATGTATGTATTTTAGTTTACAATATTGGCTGTGATCATAATATTACTCTCATAGTATAAATGTTTTCAAAATCGTCTAATAACATACTTAATAAAAGTAATTCCAGTTCCAAATCTATATAATTTGAGGTGATTTAACCGACAAACTTTGTAATTTATACCAATGATAACTGAGTAAGCTCTTAACACATAATAGATATTATCTAGAGCATTTTATACAGATTTTCTTTGTATAATTGTTTAGCCATTTCTATCTCCACATTTTCTATCCTGTCTATAACAATATCATATCTAATGCATGTTCATTATGTACTATTTGTTTACCCCAACCTTATATCTGGCTTCAATTTGCCTTAAAAACAAACAAACACCATATTATGCCTTTACCCTGATTAGTGCTCCCTTATTTCAGTTTAATTCTCTTTTTTAATATATAAGATATGCTCCTTTGCAATTCCAGAAGTTAGGTATATACATGCTTTCCAACATTGAGGGCCACCTTCTTGTTTTTCCCTTTTTCATCTTTCTAAGTAATTCCTTCCCTTAATCTTTTTTCAATTTTTGTTTCTGTCTTTCTAAACATTCTGCCATCTTTTGTGTCCTCTGAGGCCATTTTATGCATTTGGTTTACCTCCAATAGATCTTTATACACTTGGTCTATCTCCAATAGATCTTCCAGGCTATTTTTAATTAATTCTGCTGATTTTCTCCCCTTATCTTCCCTTAAAGCTCTCCTTGACTCCACTAGGTTTTCCCCATTAATTTCCTCCAGCCCTTGTTTAGGTTGGCATACACCATCCACCACCCTCTCATTTCCTTGTTTGTTATTTCCTGTCTCCTGTTGACTATAATTCTTCTTCAACTGCACCGTGAATAATTTTGCCTCTTCGTTTTGGGATCTCACTATTTCTAAGATTGCTTGAAGGATAGATTTTGTTTCCTCCCAAAATTGTCCCTGTTGTGTCATTATGTTCCAATTGTCAAAAAATTGTATTCCAAGTTAAAGTTGTCCATACGCTTAAAGTAATCAATCCAGTTCCATTAAGCTTGAATCCAGTCTCAGATATAGAGAGTTTTCCCCGCCTAAAGGCTCAAGGTCCCATCCAGTTCAACATCCAGGGTACAGTTTATAAGTTCCACTTTGGCTAAATTAGGCTTTCTAGGGTTAATTTGTCTGTAGTTCAGTTCCGTCCTCAAGGAGAAAGGGAATTCCAAACAATCATAGAACATTCAAGGCCATTGATTTTAGGCGTGTTGACACTGCCTTAGATAGCTGTTAGACATAACATAAACAGGTTTCATTTTGCAAAGTTGTCAGTAGTGCTTTCAGGAAAAAGATTCTTAAGTTTTAATACCGAACGTCCTTCCTTTAAGTATAATTAAGTGTCTAATTAATGTCCAATTTATTTTCTTTGTGTCTCCCTCCGTCTCCTCCTCTCTCCAGCTTCTCCGCAGCTCAATCAACGATGATGGAGAGTTATGAGACGCTATTTCCACTATAGGAATTGTCTTATCCAGGAATAGAAAATAGATACAGTTTTAAAAGATGTTTCTCATCCATTTGTAGCACGATGTTAATTAGGCTGATTTATCGCTTCTTTTACCCGGCTGCCGACGACTTGCAAGCAAGCTAGTTCAGCTGCTTGTTTCTGCCCACTGGTCGATTGGGGAGTTTCCTGGATCAAACGTGGGTAACCGCCGTTCCCCCATGATCAACAGGCTTCTCTTTCACCACCTCTTTGGAGTGGTTTTAACCCCCTGGGGGGTCCCAAACAGGTCGGAATTCAGCCCAGGGGACGGAGCCCCATCCTCCTGCTGCTGTCTCGTCTCAGCGTCAAGTCAGAGCAGTCATTTTCTGTTCTTAGTGCTGCACAACATGGCTGATTGCCATTTGGAGAGTAAAGAAATTATGATGATGAAGAGGCCGGGGGAGCTGGAAGTGAGGAATGTGGCTGTAAGGAATATTTGTTGTTAAGGGTACAAACAGCTGATTAAACACAATAAAACAAGAGGAAAATAGTATCTTATGTAAGCTAAGATAATGGGATCAGGGATAGTTTTTGCTAATAGGTATGAGGGGTGCTTGTCCCCCAAAATGTGCTGGATGAATATAAATGTTGCAGTGTTGCCAGCGGTACCAGCAGAAATGAAAACTTTACTGGTGGTGCAATCCTATCAGTGTTTACTTAGAAGAAACCCTGCAGTGTTCAGTGGGGCTTACTTTAGGGAACGTGTGTACATGATTTATAAGGATCTGCAGCTTTTATAATGAATCCCCCTCACCAAAAAAGAAAAAAAAAGATACAGAAGATCACTATCACCGAAGTTCTGTTTGGGCATTACTTGCACAGATAGAATCACCACACCTCCAGTGAGTATGTAGCCTCTCCCCAGTCTACCATCACTTTCTCTGCATGGAAAGTGGCACATTTTCAGAACCCTGGAAAATTGGGGTTCTTACTCATGCGGAGAACTTTCACATTAGCAAGAAAACCTCTGCTGTAGCCCGGTTACTTTCCATGTGAAGAAAACAATGACAGAGTTCCCTTCTAAGTGGTACTGTCTTAACATGGGAATGCCTGAATAGGGTTACCCGTGTACACAATGCCTTGAACTCATTGGAGGAAAGATGAGACATAAATGTAAGAAATGGAATAAATAACAAATATTTCAGCAAGCAGGAGCAGTGAAGGTTTTCCCATGGGGAACCTACATAGTCCAGTGATGAAAGAAAGTAGATTTCTTCTGGTGGTTATAATGGGTGTCATCTAACTTAACAAGATAAAGGCAAATGGCAGCAATGGTATACGCCCTTTCCATTCTCTGAGACCAAATTGCTTTAAATAATCCTAAAATGTTTCGCAGTAATCATACATGCAAAGCACAGTAGTTGGCATTTATTTTTAGTCAGCATTATGCATTAAAGGAGAGTTATTTTCTTCACATGTAGAAGGAAATTGCTTTCTAGATATATGATAGAATAAAAATAAGAATTCTTAAAAAGTCATTTAGAAGAAATTGCCAAGTTTAAAAGGGATAAAGGTTGGTTATGAGTCATTTTGCTACCGACTGCTCCTCCATGTATTGACATACACACCCCGCCCAAACTCTCATTTGGAATAATAACCTTTGTGCTGGGGCAGCTCAATTTAATTTTAACAGTGTTAGCTGGAGGAGGAGGATGTTGCCCCCAGCTCACCTTTAGACCTATTGTGATTTCAAATCAATCTCAAAGGGCCTTGCTTTGAATTTTTATCCTGTCGTGTTTTTTTTCTCAGACAGGTAGCAAACTTCAGCTACTCAATATATATTCAGAACCACTGCTGCTATATGTGAGAATTTAACTGGACATTCCAAAGTTTAAGCCCCTTTACTCTCTTTTTAAAAAAGAATAACATCTGAAATGGGGGTTGGGAACCAAGTGGGCAGGGTCTTTTCATCTAAGTTTCTTCTCCACTAGAGTCTACCCATACACTGTTAGGCAAAATCCGACTTTCCCCCTGCACTTCTACTAACTTCTGCTACCAGCATGCTGCATGCCCTAATCTGGAAACACTACCTTCCGCTCTCCTACTCTGCCCATGCTCTGAGTCTGCCTCAGGAGACAAGACAAGACAAGGGAATCCTTGATTCTAGAAAACTGTCAGACAAAAAGCTGATCTTGATAGGTGATGGGGGAAGAAAAATGCCCAAATGGCAATATTTTCATCCTACCCATGACTGTACAACTATCACTGTCTCATCCACAGAGAAAGCTATTTAGAAGGCCTTGAGGGAAGACTTTCCCACCGGCCATTGGTGTCTAGGCCAAGAAGCTGTTAAGAAAACTATAAATAAATAAATAAATAAATAAATAAATAAATTTATTTATTTATTTATTTATTTATTTATTTGAACTCTTTGTCACTTTATTTATCTGAATTATCTATTCATTTGAAATATTTATCTTCCCCTCATGGCTCCCAAAGTGATGTGTGACAGGCAAAGACATTCCTTAAAAGCTAGATTAAAACAAGTTTTAAAAGTCAGTTTTTAAAAAGCCACCCTTCTTTACAAACGTCTTTAAAATACAATTCCAAAAGCAAATTATAGCACCACTTTAAAGATCAAAAGACCTTAAGGATAAATGTGGTCTTGGTCTCCCTGTGAAAGCTTAAGAGAGTATTTTGGAATTACAGGCTTGAGGTGCAGAAAAACTGGTGGAAATAAAGGAGTAATAAAAAATTTGTTTATGACTGGAAACTGTTTTGAAAATGGGCATGGATAAGCATTGTAAGGTAAGCCTAGCCTCAGGCCTGCTTTCACCTGCTACCCCTCTTCTTCCAGCAGGGTACAAAGAGGATTTGAAAACATTTTGATTACATTTTAGGTTAACTGTATTTTGCTAGATCACCTCAGTTCTGACAAACTGTGCTTAATCTTGATCTGTTTGCAGAAAACAAGCTGAAGAATAATTTATGTAGCTGGCTTGTTTTACCAGCTATAGTTAGGAGTAAAACCAGTTTAGATTCAGACAACATGCTAAGCCACAGGTAATCTAAAATGGAAATGGAAGCTTCCAGTTTCTTCTTTGGGGCTGTGTAAGCTCAGAAAGAGATAAGCTATTCTACATATAGCTTGTATCTCAGCCCAGCAACAAACCTGGTAGGTTGCATTTCTGACAGGAAAACGAGGGGTTCAATGTGTACTAACATTAACTTTGACTTCCCTGTCATCATTTTTTAAAGCACTGGTCATTTCAAAATAAACCTCAACATACTCTTATGCTGTGGGTGGGCTTTGCTTAACACAGCCTAAAATGGAATCTGTTTGCCCACATCATCATGATTATCCACAGATGCTAACTGCATAGGATATATACTTTGTATTTTAATGGAACTTGGGTAATATATAGAGTTTATGTTAAAGCAAAGTTACAGTAGCTGTGCAGTATTTGTGAAGCATTTTTCTTTACTCTTTAATATTAGACTTCCCTGGCATTATTTTTTGCATCCTCCCCAGTTTTTCATATATGCATGAATGTTGTACTTCCGAATCAGAATCATGCTGCTAGTATCTTTGACATAACAGTTCAGAGTTTATTTGCCTTTGTTTGGTAAAATAGTACTTAGATGGAGAATCATAAATAATTGAGAGGGAAGTTGACGTCTTGATATTCAATGTGAACTCGGTAAACCTAGTAAACACAATTTAAATTATTGACTTAAGCTTATTGATAGCAGATTTCACACTCTGTTCTTTTTCCACGAGGGACGCATCCATTGGCACCTAACTATGTGCAAGATGCACCATATGGAAAGGCCCCTTCAGGAGAACAGAAATGTGTTTCTCACAGCTATGTTAACACTGTTGTGAGGAATAATTTAGTTTGATGAGCCATAACTAGCATGCATTTGCCTTTATCTCTTCCAGCACAATCACAGTGTCTTCAGAGCCAATTGCAACAAGATTATAATGTTGTTTACAGATGGTGGCGAAGAAAAAGCACAGGAGATCTTCCAGAAATACAACCGTGACAAAAAGGTATGGTTCACTTCTGGAAGCATTCTACTGTTTGAAATCCCTTCCTTTTTATGGAAGTGAACAGCATCTGTCTGTCTGTCTGTCTTCTTGTAAAAGCATGTGGTTTACAACTAGAAAACAGAATTCAGTACGACCTTCTTATCTACAGAATCAGTATCTGCTGATTCACTTGTCCACGGTCTGAAAATATTAAAAGAAAAATCTTTTTAAAGAAAAGGTGAAGTTACCAGAACTGGCCACTAGAGGGAGCCAGAGACCATGCTATATATACCATTCGCTATTAAAATAGAGTTCACTATAATCTGCATATTTCAGTAACCATGGTGGGTGGTTTGGACCAATCCCCTGTGGATACAGGAGTCCTACTGTACCTTAGAACTCAATGGGTTAACACAAATGCGTGTTTTCCTCTGTCTTGTAGTTATGTGTCCAGGAAATGCAGATCTCTCAGTACTACATTTACAAAGCTGTGATCGTGTCCATTCAACCAATTCCAAAAAGAAAAGCAAGTTGATTCACTAAATGTGTGCTGAGGCAAATAGAATAATGAACCAGTCTTTTAAGGGTACAACTGCTTCTAGATATTTAATAAGGAACCCTGCTAGTGAGGTTCTAGAAGAGCAAATGGTAGAACAGTAGATCACCCAGCGTGAATCTGGCTGCTGGGGTCACCTGCTTTGATACCTCTGTGTGGTCTTGGGCAAGCTGCATGGTCCAAGGATGCCATCAGAAGGAGGGGCTGGAAACTGTGGGAAGGTCACCATACATTAGAATTGCCTTTATGGTACATTGTTTAAATTACTATTGAATGTTATGAAAAAACTTATCATATTATTTATTTATTTTTTTTAAAAAAATACTTGTTAGTTACTCCAGTCTTAGTCACATCAGGAGTCTCTCTGGATCTCTTCAAAACCTTTCACTGGGTCTTCAATATAGGGAGCGTGTTTCCCTTAGATTAGATTAGGCATCCTTCAGTCTCGAGAGACTATGGTAACGTACTCTGAATAGAGGACTTGGAACAGCGTCTAGTGTGGCTGAGAAGGCCAATTCGAGAGTGACAATCCCTTCCACACTGAAGACAAATACAATCTGTCCCCTGTCCAGCTCCCTGATTTTGCTGGTTTCAGGACTGCCTCTTTTCCTCGGCCTGCTGAACAAGTGTCTCTTCAAAATGGGAGAGGCCATGATGCACCGCCTGCCTCCAGGCTGAACGCTCAGATGTCAGGGTTTCCCATCTGTTGATGTCCATTCCTAAGGCCTTCAGATCCCGCTTGCAGATGTCCTTGTATCGCAGCTGTGGTCTCCCTCTGGGGTGCTTTCCCTGCACTAATTCTCCATACAGGAGATCTTTTGGAATCCGACCATCAGCCATTCTCATGACATGCCCGAGCCAACGTAGACGTTGCTGTTTCAGTAATGTACACATGCTAAAAATTCCAGCTCGTTCTAGGACTACTCTATTTGGAACTTTGTCCTGCCAGGTGATACCAAAAATGCGTTGGAGACAACGCATATGGAATGTGTTCAGCTTCCTCTCTTGCCATGCACAAAGGGTCCAGGACTCACTGCAGTACAGGAGTGTGCTCAGGACACAGGCTCTATAGACCTGGATCTTGGTATATGCCGTCAGTTTCTTATTAAGCCATACTCTCTTTGTGAGTCTAGAGAACATGGTAGCTGCTTTGCCAATGCGTTTATCCAGCTCGACATCTAGGGAGAGAGTGTCAGAGATCATTGAGCCAAGGTACACAAAGTCATGAACAATCTCCAATTCTTGTGTGGAGATGGTAATAGAGGGAGGTGAGTCCACGCCCTGGCCCTTAGACACTGTAGCTAAATACAGGACTCATGAAACTTCCTGAACAGTGCATTAACAACTACATTAACACTTAACTAGCAACCCTGCAGTCAAGGTTGAACACCAGGGTGGGGTGGGGTGGGAGGGTCAAAGGAGCAAGAGTGGCTCTCCAGGGCTCAGGAATGGATGCATGTGGCCCCTGTAGTTCTGGAGGTTGCCCACCCCAGCGTACATTAACCCAGTGTCCTACATTTCTTTTGATTGCATGGAAATTGCAGCAGTATTGAGGCTCAGGAGCTTGATAGCTCAGGGACAGGGCACATGGTTCAAAGTGCAAGGCTCCAGGTTAAAATTCAGCATTCCGGTTATAGGGTCCTAGGATGGGGGAGACTATGACTAGACCTGGAGTCTTGGAGAACTGCTACTTCCATTCAGAAGGTTCACGCTGAACAGTCATGGCAGAAGGAAGCGTGTAGTACACAGTGCTGAATTATATATATGCCCATAATGGCAGGGGTATTTGTGGAGTTGAGGTCCAAGAAAAATAGGTTCCACCATCTCTGTAGCAAACACAGCAGAGCTGTGAGATTAGGCTGTATACCTTGTCGGCAGCGGCTTTTCTCACATTCAGTACTTATCCTGATCATGGCTACTAAATGCTTCATTGTGCCTGCCTGAATTTGTATCTTTTTTTAATGTCAGTGGTATTGCATAGTGTTATCAGTGCATGTTTTTAAAACTTCATTCAACTCTTGAAAGCTGGGCCTATGCACCTGCTTAAAATGCTGGGTTAAGGACACATTATACCACACAGTATTGTGATAAATGATGTTTCATTATAGTGACATCCAGTGTGTTTCATCCTAAGCAAGTACTTACTGCTGTAACCAATTTTTGCATCAGGATGTTCGTATTTGTGTGTATGTGTGATGACATACGTGCATATGTGAATGTCTCACAGTGTGAGAGGGGATTTTTAAAAAATTGGATTAATGGGTGTAGCATCTGTTCACAGTAATCCGCAAACAGAGTAGACCCGTCTAGATGGGCGGTATATATATCTAATAAATAAAATAAATAAAATAAACATGGTTAAAAACACAATAGAAAGCTAGTCTTATAAGTAGGGATATGAATCCATGGGTGTCTCATCCTCATGTTAAAGGATGAGGAACAATCCTTTTTTTCTCCCCTCACCGATAAAAGGGCAAGAATCCTTGCATCATTGAGCACTCTTATTTTGAGCCTAAATAGGCATATTTTATGTAACATTCACAAGCTGATTCTTTTTTCTACCCCTATTTGATTTCCATTCCACCACCCCATAATATGTAGGTGGTCTTTTTTTTTTTTTTTTTTTGACTTGATGGCATACAGTTATAATTATTATAATGTAACAAAAGGCATTTTGGCAAGGCATTATGAAGTAAACATGCAATCACATACATAATAAAATGCATATTAAATCATTTTTCAAATATCCACTTCATTACAAACATATGTAAAAGAGAAGCCAGTGAAACATTTGATCAACAGAATGAATCTGGGAAAGCCTGGATGAAAGAAAACATTTTTTGTATGTTGCCGAAACTTACATTCCTTGGTACAAGCCTTGATACTAGTGGCAGTCTATTCCAAAGGGCAAGGGCACCACACTGAATGTCTTTTCTTCATCTATTTCTTTTTTTTTTTAAATAATTTTTATTTTTCTAACACATATAGACCTACAAGATCAACAAAACATACAAAACAAACAAAAACACATAGGTGGGGAGGCATTTTCCTTACAATATTATCCATTATATGAATCTGACTGCATCAACCTTATTGCTCTCAAATATTTAGTTCAATATAAAGCATCCTAAAGTTATGATAATTCTGGTGATTGATTTTTTATAGATTCTTTCTCTTGCATTCTTATCTATCCAATTATATCTCAGAATATCAATGCTTTACAATCATGAGTAATCAACATTTCAAAAAACAAAAAGATATATCTATCTATCCTTAACTACATAATCATGTTATAATTCATATATACTTGATACAGTATCTCTATGTGAGTGCCTTACAATTAATATTGTGTTCACCATAATATGTGTCTATGCATACATATATTTCATATCAACATTTCAGATGTTTAATTCAATATATAGCATCCTAAATCTATAGTGATTAATTTTACTAGATTCTTTCTCTTGGATTCTTATCTATCCAACTACATATTAGAATATCCATGCTTAACAATCATCAGACATCAACATTTCAGAAGACAAAAAGATATATATATCTAACCTTATTTACTTAATCATGTTACAATTCATAGTGTATTTCTCATGTTACTTTATATGTAAATATATCTCTCTCACACCAATGGTTTCTATTATTTATTCAGCAAGTAACTTTCCCCCTTTCATTTTTGCTTATCAGCTCCAGTATTATCAATCCAAGCTTGGCCTCTCGCCTCTTTTTTGCCAGTTTTAAAATGCCTTGCCAGTTTTAAAATGCCATCTATAAAATCTCTTTAAGGCATTTTCTGTCCGATTTACTAATTTCATCCCAATATAGTCAATGTCTTGATTTTGGAGCAACATAGATCTGTCCGATCTCTGATCATAAATTTCTGCCCTCAAATTCGCCCATTTCTCCCCCTTTACATCCATTCCCATCGATACAATCTCAATATGTAGGTGGTCTTGAACCACTGTGCCCATTTAGACTGTTTCAAGAGGGTTCTCACAGTTCCTAAGAGCTTCAAAGTGAATCCATCTGTCCAAAGAAACAAACAAAATGAATGAAAAGCAACTGTAATAAAAAAGTATATAATTTTAAAAGCTGGTTTGAAGCCCCTCTTGCTTGACCTCCCTCATTTGCACCAAGTGGCAGTATTCTGAAGTCTTGGAAACCTCGTGGAGGACAGAGAAAACCAGAGCCGCCAAGATGTATGGTTTTGAAAATGTGTGGCTATGTTGCCTGTGGTGTCTTAGCTCATAAATCTTCACCCTTCCAGTTAAAAGTGAGTCACCTGCCATTTGGAAGAGGCTGCAATTATGCGTAAATCCTTGCCGAGATGGAGGTTGGGGTGGGGGGTTAAGGTGGTTGCATTGAAGGAAAGGGTTTCCTTCCTCTCCTCCCTCATCTTCCCTTTTCTTGAATTAATGGTCTCCTCCATACCTGCCATTATGCTTCCTTCATCTGGAGGAAGAGATACCCCATGGCTTTGAAGGTTTAGATGATGAGGCAATGGGCAGGATGAATGGCCAGGATAACTGTAATTAATCCTGCAAACACCTCCTATTCTCTTCCTCTCTCACCCTGTTGTCCTCTTTCAAAAATAAAACTCATGGCTTTTTCTTTTCTTGTGTTTGTGCTTGCGCACGTATGCACGCACTTCCAGTGCTTGCTGTGTGGGTGCATGCAAAGTGAATTTGAATGTCCCCCTGTGTGAACTGCAAATACTATGCTGAGAAATAAAGGCTCTATGAGCCTTGTAGTCTCATATCAGAGGTGAGTGATCTTGCAAGGCTTGGGGAGTCTTCATTGAAATCTCTCTTTGTTAGGGGGACCCAGATTGCTGAAAACGCAATGTTTTGCAATGACTCAAATCATTCCTGCTCTGAAGCACCAGAGCTGTTAGGTTGGAAGGACGAATCTGTCAGTTTCATGGTCTCCCAAAAAGTCTCATGTTGTTCCCATAACACCAATGAGGAAATCTTCACAAGAACAAAACAAAACCCTCACCAAATCCCTAGCTGCAAACTCATCATTTTCCCCCCATGAACATGGCAATAATATGGGTGATCCTGCTGCCTGTTCAGGGTACTTAATCCCAACAACAAATGTGTGTTTATACTCAAGAATAAAAACCCATAGATGTTTGGCTGTGTTTTCATTTCATCTACTTCTTTTATTTAAAATATTTATACTCTGTTTCTCATTTGCCTGAGGTGCTATTCGGCAATCAATTCATCGGCCAACAAGGAAAGAATTAAAAAGCTGGGAAAAAAAAAATAAAACTACACAAAGAGCAGTTGAACAATATTATTGCAGAAAGAGCAGCAATGACCAGTAAATCACCAACACATTTGCTCCTAACTCCTTCTCTTCTGAATAGTGTCAAATCAGCATCCCATTCTCTAGCCTCAAGGACATACCTTCTCAAGTTGAGACAACTTGAATTGACCCAAACAAATAATTTGGCTAATGTCTTTACATCCCCAATCCATGCCAGGGGCTGTCCTTTCCCAGTTATTTGGGTCTGAAGTCACTGCCACTCCAGAGATGTAGACAGAGAGGTTTTAAACAGAGATTTCCACTGAAACTTCTCATATTGGCTCTATGAACAAACATGGGTGGAGAGAGGCTGGAATTCACTACTCTACTCATGGCAAGTTTGTCCTGATAGGGCTTATCTGTCACTCCCTGCTTGGTTGACTCTTCACTGCCAACACGTGTTAAGGCAATTGCTGTTGCAGTGCAGGATTCTCTCTGAACCTAGTAGCCCTGAAAGATGGTTTAGATAAGCTTCCTGACACCTCACTGATACCCCAGTACACTCACCTGAGTTACTTTCTTTTTATATCATTTTCCTATACCACTTAAGATGGATGCCTTTGCCTGCTCCTCATGAGCATTGTCTGCACTAATAACATCTTTTTTTCTCCAGGTATTGAATATGAAGCAAAACAAACTGTAGGGCTTTAGTCTTTTAGTTGGAATGACTGCAGTACATGTAGGGCCAGAAACTGATAGCAGAGGGATGTTGCAAAACTAGTATTGTTTTTCAGTGAGGCATTTTCATTAGTCTGGACTTGGCTGGTAGTGCATTAAATAATAATTGTGTGCCGTCAAGTCGATTCCAAGTTATGGTGAACCCTTCCCAGAGTTTTCTAGGCAAAGAATACTCAGAAGTGTTTTACCATTCCCTTCTTCTCGAGACATCCTGGGAATGCCCAAGGCCACATACGCTGGTTCTTCTCCTTGGAGGCAGAATGGGGAATGCAAGTCCCAAACTCTTGCTCTGCAGCCGGAGACCTAAATCACTGAGCTCTCCAGTCAGTTTGGTGGTACACAGGGAGGCAAAAATCTCTCACTTTTGATTTCACTGCATTTCTCTACATCCAACTTGTATTTTCATGTCATCCATGTTCCATATCAGGTTGCAAGACATTTTTTCCCCCTGCTTGGAAATCTATATGCATTTTAAGCACATTTTAACTAGTTGGCACTGTGGCTGAAATCCTGTTACTTAGTGTAAAAATGTTGTACTAGTATAGGCCTATTGAATCAGTGGGGATTTTGTGAGTCAGCGCCTCCATAATTTTCCCTTATTTGAATAGGTCAACTCTAGTTGTGACTTTGGTGTAGTAAGTCACCACTAGAATAGGCCCATTTATTTATTTAAAATATTTATATCCTGCCTTCAATGGACCTCATGGAAAAGTTCTTATCAAATCCCCACTGATACAGTGGGCCTATTCTAACTCACTACACTAAGCAACAGGATTTCAGCCACTGATTTATATTTTTAATGTAATTGTTGCCTCTTGTTTCTGAGGAAATGCAGATGCTGATTTTGCATATCTTTCCTGTCCCAGCTGGTGATTCCTCTTTTTAGTAGCAGAGGTCTGTAAATTCAGTTCTCTAAATTCTAAATGGCTGTAGCGGAACATGCAGACTTCGAAAGGCTTCTTTTTGGACCCCCATGCAACAGTCACTGAATGAGGATGGGCACTGAGATCAGTTAGTCCTTGGGTAATCCAGGTGTTCTTGGACTGAAATTCCCAGAAGCCATTGCCACCAGCTGTGCTGGCCAGGGCTTCTGAGAGTTGCCATCCAAGAACTCCTGGGTTACCCAAGATTGGGAACCACTAAATTGGACTATCCAGTTCATTGCTGTGACTATGGAGTGGGGTGAAAGGTGGAAGTGCAGCTCAGTCGAATGCAGAGGGCAGGGTCCCTCTGCAGTCTAAAAATCAAATGTTTCAAAGTGTTGACTAATATTTTTCACCATCTATCTGTGTAGCCTTTCTATCAAGTCCTAGTTGAGTAAGGAGTTGCCTGTTTCCTCTCTCTCAAAATAAGGTGAAAATTAGAATAATTATGGCATGTGTATGCGTGTGGCTATGGCTGTCAAAAGTTTCCTGGTCAGAGGCAGTAATTATAGTAAAATCCTAGGTCACTGATTGTTAAGAAGGCCAACTTGCTTGAAAGATGTCAGAGAAGCCACTCAAAAACTCTGCATTGTAATTGAATTTAAAAGTCACCTAATTTGTCCATCACTTTGCAGAAACACATTTACTCCTAAGAATAATTGCCTATCCTGTCTGGTTCTCATGCATACATTTATTTAATTACTGGCTTGTTGTGCATGTAATGTCATAGCATCTGGTGAATGACACAGATTGATTATTAAGCTTTCCTCTTTATAAAGTCCCATTAGCTGAAATTGGCCCATGACTATGAATTGGGAATATTTAGCAGTCTTCAAGATGGTCGAATCCAGAGGATGAGATAGCATTTTTTAGAAATATTAAAATACTCCATGCCAGTAGTTCCCAACGTTGGGTCAGCAGATGTTCTTGGACTAAAACTTCCAGAAGCCTTCACCACTAGAGGTTATAGCCAGGATTTCTGGGAGTTGTAGTCCAAGAACATCTGGTGACCCAATGTTGGGAACCACTGCTCAAAGCTGAATATACAAGTCTAGCCTGCAACTGTACAGGTCTGATATCTCACTGATTATAGAATGGGGTGGGTTGCAGGGCTTTTCCACAGAAGGAGACACAAATTTTCCACACGTACAAAGGCTTTTGAAGAGAACTAGAATCCATATGTGTTTATCATTTAAGTACTGAATATATTGTGAGGAAATGCCATGCAATTGATTGTAAACCCCTTAAAACACAATTAAGAAATATAACCATATTTCCATGCTCCAGAAAGTAAGTTTTACTTTTATAATCACAGTGCTTATTTTGAGAGGCCTCTGACCAAGACCTATTTTGCATGTCTGACTGAGACAAAGAATACACAATATCCAAAGGAGAGATATGAACCATTGTTTGTCTTGTCCTTGCTGGCCAACAATGTGAGAAAGGAAAATAAACGTGGATTGTGCAGTTGCCATGTGGTATAGTATTTTTGTATAGTTAGAGGAAAATGGTTGGTGAATTCAGTTCCTCACTGCTATGTGAAAATCTACTGTAATCTCAAGGTCATCTGAAAACAGTTTACTGCTAGAGAACAAACGGTAGTCCCTTTTCTGTCCCATGGATGGACATTGACTAGCCCAGTAGTTTAATTTAACATCAGCATTATTGACAATATGATGCCCTGAGGGCAGCAGAGACGTTCAGAGGGCACAGAGCAAAGTATGTGACTCAAACAGCTCCGGATAGGAGGAAGGATTAATAGCCAGGGGTAGCTACACAGCCATGTCATTTTGTCTAATGATAGGACACGCCCTATGTTATGTCATTGCTGCCCAGCATTCATAGGTTGTATTTCTAAGAAGGAAAGGGGAAATGAATTTTTTAATTTTTCAAAACTTTGGACCATTATATGAGGTACTTTTGCTGCAGAACTCATAAGAGTGCTGAGAGTCAAATTATACATGACATTTCATATGTAGCCTGAAGGTATCTGTCTGCTGTTTCTTTAACTAATGAGATGTGGGGGAGGGGGAGCAATTCATATCAAGATTGCAGCACATGGGAGGAGGAGGTTGATCCCCACCCCCCACTCCAGCCATGACCTCCAAAAATTTGCCTCTTTGCACACAGGTAAGAATTTTAGCAAAACAGACCTCCCTATATGCATTATTAGTTGATGTGCCAGATATAATTTGAAAGGGAGACAACTAATAAAAGTTTGGATACACCTTGGCTGAAAAGTAAATTTGCCTGTCATATTTGTTCTAGAAACTGTCATTCCATTCTCTTCTATTTGGCACTGACAGGAGTCATTGGATACTTTTAGGTTGGTTCATGTAGCCTTGCTGCATGCATTATTAACAGTGATTGATTTAAAGGTACTGCAAACAGGTTGAGACTACAGCTGGTGCAAACACATTAATGAGAGAAGTAGAGAGAAAATTCTAATTTAGAGAGTATATTAAATTGGTGTTGGAAAGAAACCTAATATATATGTTTTCCCACACAGAAGAACTGATTGAGGCAGTTAGGAGTTTGCATTTTGAGATTATATTTCTCTTCCTTTGAAATAATCCGAAATTGGAGGGCTCCAACATTTGAGCCCTTTTCAGAAATTGGAGGAGGGGGAGCTAGATTATTTGCATCAGCCATTCTCTAACCCCTCTAGTCCTACTGTCTCCCTCTAGATATTTGAGATGCATGTAGAACTTTTTTGTCCAGGCTGTGAAGCCCTTGGGGGCGGAGTCAGCAGGCTTGGTTTGGTGAAAGAAAGATCAGTGCATACAGCAATTCACCACCATACAGTCATGGCCAAAAATATTGGCACCCTTGCAATTCTGTCAGAAAATGCAACCCTTCTCTCAGAAAATTGCAGTTGCAAATGTTTTGGTACTTACATGTTCATTGCTTTAGTTTGCGTTGGAACAACACAAAAAAACAGAGAAGAAAAGTCAAATCTGATACAATCCCACACAGAAACCCAAAAATGCACTGGCCAGAATTATTGGCACTCTGTCTAAATTGTAAGAAATAATTGCTTTTCAAGCATGTGATGCTCCTTTAATTTGTATTTAGACACACCTGTCGCAAGTAAGAGGTGTGGGCAATAAAGTAATCACACTTGCAACCAGTTAAGATGGAGAAAAGTTGACTCAACCTTTGTGTTGTGTGTGACACTGAGCATGGAGAAAAGAATGAAGTGTAAAGAGTTGTCTGTGGATTTGAGAGAAAAAATTGTGGAAAAACATCGACAATCTCAAAGCTACAAGTCCATCTCCAGAGATCTTAATGTTCCTGTGTCCACTGTGTGCAATATCATCAAAAGGTTTACAGCTCATGGCAATGTAGCTAACCTCCCTGGAGGTGGACGGAAGAGCAAAATTACTGAAAAATTACAACTAAGGGTTGTTCGAATGGTGCATACAGAACCCAGATCAACTTCCAAACAAATTCAAGCTGATCTGCAGACACAGGGTACAACAGTGTCAGCTGGCACTATCCGTCGCCATCTGAATGAAAAGAGACGCTATGGTAGGAGACCCAGGAGGGCACCACTGCTGACACAAAGGCATAAAAAAGCAAGACTGGAGTATGCCAAAACTTATGTGACAAAACCACAATCCTTCTGGGAAAACGTACTGTGGACAGATGAGAAAAAAGTAAAGCTTTTTGGTCAAGGACATCATGGCACTGTTTACAGAAAAAGAAATGAGGCATTCAAAGAAAAGAACACAGTCCCCACAGTCAAACATCGTGGAGGTTCAAAGATGTTTTGGGGTTGCTTTGCTGCTTCTGGCATTGGATGCCTTGACTGTGTGAATGGTATAATGAGATCTGATGATTACCAAAGAATTTTGGGGCGCAACGTAGTGGCCAGTGTCAGAAAGCTGCGTCTCCACCAGAGGTCATGGGTCTTCCAGCAGGACAATGACCTGAAACACAGTTCAAAAAGCACTCAGAAATGGTTACAAACAAAGCGCTGGAGAGTTCTGAAATGGCCAGCAATGAGTCTAGATCTGAATCCCATAGAACACCTGTGGAGAGATCTCAAAACAGCAGTTGGGAGAAGGCATCCTTCAAATTTGAAGGCCCTGGAGCAGTTTGCAAAAGAAGAGTGGTCCAAAATTCCAGTAGAGAGGTGTAAGAAACTCATTTATGGTTACAGGAAACGATTGATTTCAGTTATTTTTTCCAAAAGAGGTGCTACCAAATATTAAGTTAAGGGTGCCAATAATTTTGGCCAGTGCATTTTTGGGTTTCTGTGTGGGATTGTATCAGATTTGACTTTTCTTCTCTGTTTTTTTGTGTTGTTCCAACGCAAACCAAAGAAATGAACATGTGAGCACCAAAACATTTGCAACTGCAACAATTTTCTGAGAGAAGGGTTGCATTTTCTGACAGAATTGCAAGAGTGCCAATATTTTTGGCCATGACTGTATAGTTTGGAGAAATAGATCTCATAGAGTCCTGCACCCAATATAAATCACACGTAGTCCCAAAAAGGCAACTATGTCAAGGTTTCCGCACCACAGATTCTTGGAATGAAGGATTCTTTTATGAACATAACGAATAGGATAATCTCATGCATATCTACTGAGATAGAAATAATTTGGAAGTCAATGGGGCTTGCTTTCAAGTAATCTGTAGAGGATTGTATCCTACATATAACTTGGTGGAGCATCTCTGTGAACATTTGCATATGGAAACTTTGTAAGAAGATTTTGTCTTCAGGCTCCATGAAGGAATCTGTTTTTTATTTGGATAACTGTGAACTTTTGTCTTAAGTAGTGATAAGACAGTAGCAGGATGCACAAGTTCCCACTCCCCTTAGCTCAGTATGGAACTGACTGGAGTAAATCAATTTGAAATAAACTAGTTTGGGTTTTGTTTTTTGTTTTATAAATCATCCCATCAGGATTACCTGCTGAACTTCTTTTTGAACAGTTTCCAATAGTTCTTGTCTTTGAATAGATTCTTCTCTTTTTTAGGTACTAAATGCAAATTTTAAATGTTTTGAATATGTGAAATGAAAAAAAAGAGGTGAGAGTTCTATTAATATGCCGTGGCAGCTACAGCTTATTGTTATATTTTATACATATCTTGGTCTATAATAAATGTTATCATTAATTATTCTTCCAGGACATAATATACGAAATTCTTCCCTTAACCTTCAAGAGCTGGCCTTAAACAAGAACCTAGTAATTACTAGAGCACATTTATAAACTGTGTAGGCTATACAATTGTTATTTGAAACACACAGCTATTTTGCATCAGATCAAGCTGAAAGTTGTATTTGTCATCTGAGATGTGGTTTTGTTGTGATGTTCAGGCCTTAGTCAGGGAAGTAACTATGTATAGCAGTGTTAAAGGAATGATTGACGTGAAAACTGTGGTGGGGGAGGAAGGCTTTTCTGTCATTGTTGGTGGACAAAGAAACTGGGATCATTGTATGAACCATGATCGGCAGAGACAGTAGCAGGTTCTTCCTCCTTTTCTGAAGTTGGTTGGGTTAGCTGGTGGGTTGGTTAGCAGCTGTACAGCAGTGAGTACAGTGCTGGCAGCCTAGGCACCATTTTGTATTCTCTACAGTGCTCCAGTTCTTCAAAAAGGTCTCCTTTTCTGGATGTGGATGAAGAGTAAAAGAAAAATTCCAGAGAAATTTCAGCTCAAGCCTAGCTCATATTTCCATTTTTCTAATGTCAATGCAGCAAATGATTTTCATATCTGAATATCCACGGAAAAAATAATGTGCATGTATTTTATGCATGCTGCTTGCTTCCCTATACATATCCATGAGCTGAGGTCTACTTCCAGTAGAAATTTTCCTTCCTCAAAAAGTAAGAAGTAATTGGAAAGTGTGTGTAGCATCCTAACATTATTTAAGAATCATTACTTGTTATCTGTGAACTGGGCTCATTTTTTGAGTGGTTCTTGCTACGGTCATATATGTGACCACAGATCCTGCAGGTGCCTGCAGCAGGGATGGACAAAATGTAGCTCCTGGGCTGCATGTGGCCCATAGGGCATTTTGAGGCTGAAAAAAACTCCCCAGTGCAAAAAATTGGGGTGTGGGGTGGAGGGTCAAATGGATGTTCCTGCCCTGGGATGCCTCCAGGTACAAAGATTTTTGCTTCAGGGTGGTGATGACAGAGGGTCCCCCTAATGCCCTGACACCTTCCTAGTTCCACAAATCAAAGTGGAAGTGCCTGTCCATGCACTTTTAAGTTTTTCCTACTTTTAAAATCATTTGCAGACTTTTCTAAGCCTTGTGTCGCCCATGGTGGGTGCTGGGGAAGAAAACGTAGGCCTCTGACAAAATAGTATACATGTTTGTCGTCATTTCCCATAAAGGGCATCTCCTGATGGGAGGAGCATCCTTTCTTCACATTGACCGTAGTGAGAGCAATAACATGGGGGGCCAGATATTCTGGTCTTCATATTGAGGTGTAGATGGACCACATCACAGTCATACCTTGAAAACAGAAGGTCCCATATTCAATCCTTCTCGATTTTGGAGGGCTGGAAAAGTTCTCTGCTGTTGATTTAAACTAGCTACTGCCAATTGGAAGGGGGGGAAAAGCAAGCAAGATCAGTTGGTCTGATATGATGTGAGAACACTTATTATTACAAATATAGACCTTGACCTGGTTTGTCCTTGTTCAGTCAATGGGACAAAATGAAAAAAGGTCCCCATATGCCCAAGTGGAGTCTAAGCTGGGCACTTGAACTGGGTTTGTCTTTCAGAAGGGATTAGTAGGTGTACACAGGAGTACAATGGAAAAAGATGCTTGCTTTGTGCATACCTACAGCAGTTGCATGTCAGATATATATATCCACAGTAAACAAATTGCATGCTGTTGATACCTGCTGTCAGCACTTGATACAGCTAAATCAGTAAGGGGACATTGAAGAGTAGACAGTGTTGAGATGGAAAATTCATTTTCATCTCTTTTTAGAGAAAATAAATATATTTCATGTACATCTATAAAATTGTATTATTTGGGTTTTGAGTGTGCATTTTCCCTATCAAATGGATTTTCAGGTGAATCTTTGGAACAATATAGATCAGTTCCATCTTTTCAACAGTGTAATAAGCACAGCAGAGACAGGAACATTGCAAGGGCATCAGCAGATAAGAAACGATGGTGTAATTTTAATTTAGAAGGATTGGGGAGGGGACTTGACTTTGTTTTGTTTTTAATTGCATGGTGCTGATCTAGGGCAGCACTAAATCTCCCTTTCCCCGTGTGATAGCAGGACCCAGGAAATGGAGGGGAAGGGATTTCTGTAGCACTTGAGGGAGCATAAAACACGATCAGGGGGTGTGGGGTACTCGCTGTTCCATGAAGAGATGATCCAGATGATCCAGACACCATGCACTAGATTGGATCTCAAATTCAGAGACAAAGATCCGGCTAGGCAGGAGGAGATCAGATCTCAATCACCCTCTGTGCCACCGAAGAAAAAGCCACAGTGCTCACTTCTCCAGTGCCGTAGCTCAAGCCACGCAATAAATAAGCAGGGGTTTATGGAGGCCATGTTATGGGTGAATCAGAGAAATCTCTGAATATACAGTATCCAAAGTCATCTACCATGGCCCTAATGTGGGGAAGCAATTAGACCAGGACAGTAGCTGTTCTAAATACAGGAATGGGCACAATATAGCCCTCCTGCTGTGGTTGGACTGCAGCTCCCAGCGTTCCTTACTGCAGCAATACTGAATGTAGCTGATGGGAACAGAAGTCTGAAAAGGTCTTGATTTTTGCACTTTGCTATTCCTGGACTAAATGTTTCCCTCCTGTTACTTACCAACAAGAGAAGTAAGTAAAACCTTTACACAATTGTTGAAGAAGGGAGCATTTCGCATCCCTCATCCTTCCTAGCAGAAAACTGGCATCAGAGCCAAAGGGCTGCACTGCTGGTCATCAAGGCCACGTGCGGCTGGGCAACGGTGGTGCTGGAGGCTTTAAAATGGTGGCCTCAAATGTCCCTCTTCCTAGGGCGTTGGCAAAAGTAATGGGGAAAAAGAAAAAGTGGGAAGGAGCAGAATATTGTAGCACTCTATAGACTCTCACATTTATTTCAGCGTGAGCTGTCATGGATCAAAATCCATTTCTTCAGGCACTGGGTGAATTATTAATGCCAACTGGCAGCAGCTCTTCAACGTTTGAGGAAGGTTATTTTCCAGTGCCACCTGTAGATACTGGGATTTGTACCTGGAATGTGAAGGCCTCAAAAAAATCTCTCCCAAAAATTCAAGGGGAAACAAGAGAGGTTTTCCCCCCCAGAAATTACTTCTGAAAGACAAACCCAATTTAGGTGCCCCCAAAGACAAATTTATGTCTATAGAGGAGGAGTTTGCTCAGTGAAAGCTCACACTGAAATAAATGTGTTAGTCTTTCAAGTGCTACAGTCTTTTGCCTTTCTCCCTTTAACTTTTGCCAGTATGCTGAGATAGGCCAACACTGCTACTTTTTGGAAACCTCTTCCTAGGGTAGTTACATGGGATAAAAACATGGATGCTTTCACCCAGCCATCACCAAGATATGTGGCCATCATGCGCAATCTTCAAGAAGAGTCTTCACAAACACCCCTCCGCTACCTCAGAAATTCAGCTGGGGCTTGGAAAGCTGATTTTCTTGGCTTCCCTCCTACCATAGGGAAAACACAAACTTCTATAATAAATCACCAGCTTTTCCACTAGGTGGCGGTGTTAGATATGGAACAACTTCAAAATCTCTACAAATCATCTTCCCCATGTGTCCAAGTCCTGAATTCTTTTACCTGTGTACAAACAAGTATTCCTTCTTGTTGTTACTTTTAATAAGAGTAAAAGTAGCAAACTTTTTTGGGGTACATAAATGATAACATACATGCTATTGGAATGGTTAACCACAAAGCATGGAAGTATATGTTAAATTGCTCAGTAGTAAAACTTGGGACATTCTTGCTCATTCACCAGCAGAGAAAATGAATATTAAAGAAATTAATACTCTAGTCTGGGGCAAATGGTTCCTGCATACATGTGCCTCGTTTGGCTACTATGAGGGCAAGTGAATGACATCTTTGAAAAAATGTTGTATTTGAGGTGATGACAGGAAATGTGAAAGTTCTGCCACTGGTGCTAAATCTGCAGTGGCAGATTACATGTAAACAAAGTGAAAAATCCTTCCTCTCATCTCTTTTTCGACCTTCCATGGAACATGTGGGTACAGCTGGAAGCTGAGGTCCTGTGTAGTATTTAAAGAGGACTCTACTTCCCATGTAATGTTTTTGGTATAACCAGGAGGTTCACCAAACTAGAAGTCTGACCAAGGAAATCTGGGTTCTTGCTGGGTTGCTTGGTGCCAGTCCCAATTACCGAGCTGACTATCCCTCATATTTCCTTTATAGGTCTTGTTTCTTCCTGTCTCCAGGACTTGTAACTCTGGTCTTCACCCCTTTGGCACTTCTGTGTCTTCTTTTCCCCTCTTCAGTCTTATTCATCTCTAGCCCATCTCTATGTCTGTGTCAGAAAGAGGTCCAACAGATGTTAAGGCTGTGCGTTTGAAATCTGACTACGCTGGCAGATTAAAGGGAGACCATTGCCAGGCCCTGAATCTAGATAGACGGACCTTTAAATATGCCTGATGGTCTGGAATTTTGGCACTGGAGCCCTTTGGAAAAGTGGAACATGGGTCAGCCTGGCAGTGTACACACATCCAGGTCTGAGGGAGAGGATCTACTGAATGAATGGCAATGCCAAATTGCTTTTCACAGTGTACCAAGAGCATTGTTCTTATTGTTGTCCTTAGAGCAGTGCAGCTATTGTCTCCCTGATAGACAGAAAGCCTGAGGGTTCATCACCATCATCATCATCTTAGAACTGCAGAGCTGGAAGGGACCTTATAGATCGAGTCCAGCCTCTGTCAAGAAGACCCAGTGGGGAATTGAACTCCCAGCCTCTGACTCTGCAACCAGATGCCTAAACCACTGTGTTATCCAGCAGTTCCCCAGCCATAGGCTGTTATGCTCCTTTCCTCTTCACCTCATCAAGGAATGCCTCCACTTCCTACAGAAGTGTAGAACTTTATTTAAATGGCATGGTTGACAGACTAGAGGATTCACCCATTTGAGTATGCACATACATTTTCTGGAGTATTATTATACAAAAAAAATCAATGACCACATTGCTTTTATCCACATTCTAGGCCTTTGTTATGACATTGTTAGGCTGCTTGTGTGATGGCAAAGTAACAACAGGCTTTAGAAACATAACTGATATGTATTGTTCTTCTGTCTGTTTTATTGGAGGCAGTGCTCTTCAAATAACTCAGTTGTTTAGGTATCTGGCTATGGAGCCAGAGTTTGGCAGTTTGGTTCCCCCCTGTGCCTCCTTAAGAGTGGCTGGTCTTGAATATCCATAGGGTCTCTTCCAGATAAGAGATAAGGTACTCTAGACAGATGATCTAGTCTAGAAAAACTAGTTTCAATAGTCCTGTGATGTGATTATTTGATATCCTGTCTTATGTCATAACTCTGTTCATTATTTAAACAAGAAGGAACAGACATTATAGAATTTGCTACCAATTATGATTAGTTAGTTAGTTGGAAAATCAGACCTACTAAACATGGTGTCCACCCAAGGAAACTGTGGGCTATTATATGAACAGGTGGTTTGAAGGGGAAGAAAGTGTCAACTAGTAAAAGGCTGATTCAGTCATCTGGTATTTATAATGCATTTCTGGTTTAAAAAGATACGTATTCTATGACAACTTCATTCAGCTTCTCCCTTTGATTTTTCAGGTCCGTGTATTTACCTTTTCAGTTGGTCAACATAATTACGACAAGGGACCTATTCAATGGATGGCCTGTGAAAATAAAGGTATTGTACATTAGTATTACTCTGTCACAGCATGACAGCTCAATGCCATCTAGGGTTTTTTCTCTTTTCCGCTTTTGTTCAGGATTAGTTGACTAAAAGTTGGGAGAAACATTGAATAAAGGATGAGATCTATGTAGTTTTCCATTCCTTTATTGCTCCTCTGTTTCCTCCCCCTGCCCCACCCCCCATATGACTGCTTCTCAATTCTGCTGGTTCAGTCATGGTCTTTAAGATAAGCAGTGCCTTGAGAAGCCCTGAAAAAGCAATATATCTTGGATCAGTCCTAACCTACAAATCCCAGGATCACATGGACAGGCTAAGCCGGAAGGACCTTTGGTATCAGATCTTATGCTTCTCAGCCAATAATGTTTGAAAGACCTACCCCCGTTGCACTTGTCTTTGTAGTCGGTACTCCATTTCAAGTGCTTTCATATGCAGTACAATTTCGCAACAAAACTTCCAATTCTGTTCTTTGTTTATATTTCAGGTTACTATTATGAAATTCCTTCCATTGGTGCCATAAGAATAAACACACAGGTACTGTTGCAGCAATGTATGAAACAGTAATCACATTTTTTTCAATCATGAGAACAACTCATGATAAAGTACTGAAAGATGTAGGAGGAAATGTGAAAGAAGAAAACTGCAGTCCATTTAGCTCTGTCCTGTCCACCACTTGCTTTAGCCTTGTCTTCCTCTAGCATGTTATCCAAGAGATTACCCATAAAAAGAATGAGTTCCTCATTTTTTTAAAAAGTTCCCTAAAGGTCTACCTAGGACAGCTATATTGTTGGCTGCAAAGCATCCTGGCACAATTGATTCTAGTCAGAAAACTTTCCACCTGAGTTTTATTCTTGGAAGCTGGCTCAATAGTTCAGTGAGATGGAAAGGTTAGGAGTTCAGCTCCCCACTGTGACTCCTGGGAGAAGATCCAGCTGTATCACCTTGGACATGTTGTGCAATCCCAGAGCATACCCAGAAGGAGAGAAGGGTAAACCATATCTGAGTACTTTCTACCTAGGAACCCTGAGAAGGGTCACCATAAATCAAAATTGTCTTGATGGCATATAATTAGTGATTCTTACACATAAGAACCAGCACTACATAATACCTTGATCAGTGAACCTCTGTTTGCTTTCTTTGACAGGAATACCTGGATGTTTTGGGGAGACCAATGGTTCTGGCTGGGAAACAAGCCAAACAAGTCCAGTGGACCAATGTTTATTTGGATGCATTGGTATGACATATGCTGGCATGACATCGTTGGTGGCAGAATTTGAAAATAGAATTGGGGAACTGTGTGCATGAATGGTCTCCAGAATGACTGAGGAACTGGGTGTGTGGATCTGTGATAGTGATTAGCAGCAGCAGCAGTGTTTCCAGTTTGTATATCTCATGGGCATGAACCAGAAAGACAGTGGTTTGTGGCTACCCACAAACCACAAACTATCACAAACCCACCTCCAAAATGAACTGGTTCACAGTTTGTTTTTCAAGTTCAGTGCGGGAGGGTCTTAGGAAACAGGGCTTAAAGGAACCAGGCAGTATAGCCTAGAGAAAATGTTTGTGAGAATTTGGCCCTCATTATCTTGAAGAATTGGAAAGAATTACTGAAAGAAGAGTAGCTACCATTTCCTTCAGCAGAAGAGAAGAGCAAAAGGAGTTAAAAATAATATTGGCATGTGGCTTTATGTTTTGGAAAGGCAATCCATCTGGGTAGTTTATGAGCCTTTTTCTTGAACATTGGATGGGTGCACGCTGGGGTACTTTAAGTTAAATGCAGCCTTTCTCAGGACTACAGAAGGCACCAGACAATCCTGAGACTTCATAAGAGTAACTCATTGTGTCCATGAACATGTGCACATGCACACGTCTGTATGTGTTTTGTTCAGTGTGTTTTTATAACTGAAGGAAAGGGAGAGGAGGAGGAGAGAGCTAGATCGAGAGAGATCAAGAGAGAGATTGAAGCTTAAGTTCTACCAACGTTCAGCTCCATTTCCATCTGTAGTGCTGTTACTTCTCTTTGAAACACTTAAAAGTAAGAAGAGGAATAAATGCTTATAAGCAACTAGACAGTGTGTCTGTCACTGTGCCATATCTACAGAACAGACTCTGGATATGGGACTAAGGCAAAAGGCTTTTGGATAAGAAGGTGGTCTTTCCAGACCCTCCTGAGTTCTAGTCCTTTCTTCTAGAAATAAAACACTGCTTTGATTTTGAGAAGTATACTAAACAAGTCTACATCTTTTCTCTCTGAAGAACTAGAAACTGTTCATTTATTTGAATGGTTCACGTAAACAGTTTGATAAAACTGTTTAGGAATCATGGTTCTACCCTAAGTCCTCTTTTGGTCAAATGCCTGTGTAGGATCAGGGCCAAGATATGTTTGTTCAGCTTTGCTCAAGAGAGCACAACCCAGCATCTTCCTGGCTGCTTTGTTTATCACTGAAGACATGTACAAATGCAATCTGCGGGAAGCTACAGCTATTGTTATGGGAAAACGTTTTGCAGCTTGGAGATAACCTTGATACACAAATGTCAAATCTTTCCTTAGTTACTGTAATACAGATTGGCAAGCTGTAGTTTGTGCCCACATGACCGGTTGTAGTTCCACCTCTTCTTGTTGGGATTATAATATGCTATCTTCTTTCTTTTAAAGAAATGTGATCAGTCTATTATGAGCTGTCAGTGGCAAGATGGGTCAATTTTTTGTGTCATTATAGTTCCGATGGTCAGAAGTTCATTGACCACCAGTTCTTGGTTGCTGATGAGGTACTAACTGGAAATGTCATGGAGAAAATTCATATCTTCCTACACATCCTGTTCTTAAATGTCAATTCTAAAGCAAGAATGTGCAAGGAGAAAAGGAAGGCTGAGGACTAGGCAGTGCAATCAAAACAAAACTATTATGTAACCATTGCACTACTTCATGTTTTAATGAATTCCAGAAGGAATTTGGATCTAATTTATATTTATTTTGCCTCCAACAATAGAAAGCAAAGGAATTATATGAATACACTAGGGCACAGAGAAAGTATCTAAGATAAGATCAACTTTCTTATGGCCCAGTCTTAATGATCTCTTACAGCTACAGCAGTAGAGGTGGAGGTTTGAATATAAATATTATCAGAGCTTGGGGAAGTTACTTTTGTGGGTTGCAGTTCTTGGTTAATTATAGGAGTTGTGGTCCAGAAAATACTTTTTCCATGTTCCAGATATAATGGCACCTTATCCTGTCCCACTTTCCAGCAAAATAGCACAAATGGCCACCTACTGTTTCTGGAGGCAGCAAACAAAATGATCCATTGTTAAGTTCCATCATGTTGCTTCTGGCATATAGCAATCCTATGCATTAAAGAGTCTTGCAAACTCAAGACCATGGTTTCCTTTATGTAGTCAGTCCATCTCAGAGGAAGGGCACAATCTGTTCTTCATCAGCCCAGAGTGCAGGACACATAATAATGGGCTTAAGTTAAAGGAAGCCAGATTTCAACTGAATATCAGGAAAAATGTCCCAACTGTTAGAGCAGTACGACAATGGAACCAAATACCTTGGGAGGTGGTGAATGCTCCAATATTGGAGACATTCGAGAGAAAACTGGACAGCCATCTGTCAGATCTGCATTGAGCAGGGGGTTGGACTCAATGGCCTTATAGACCCCTTCCAACTCAATCATTATATGATTCTACAATCTTATATTCCTCTTGTCTTGCTGCCTTCCACTTTGCCCAGCATTATTGTCTTTTCCAGTAATTTTCTTCTCATGATCTGCCCAAAGTATGGTAAACTGAGTAAGTGGAAGAAAATAAGGAAGCTTCTGTACATATATGGGACCTTGCATGCTTTAGTCACTGAATAACAGCTCTTTATGATTGACTTGTGGACCAAAGCAGTGGGCCATTTGAGTGTGAGACGTCCTCACAAGCCAATTCTTTTTCTTTTCTTTTCTTTGTTTGTTTTTGTTTTGGTAGGGATTTCCAGTTCAAATATGTATTAATAAATGTATGTGTGTGTGTTTGCTGTGCAATGGGTTTAGGATTCTAAAGCACAAGACTGGGTTTTGTTTTTTTTGTTTTTGTTTTTTTAAAGTATCTGCATGGTTTAATTGTTATGTCCATTCTCCACTGAAATTAACTCAAAAGCATTGCATGCTTCATTTCTATTTGAGAAATACTTTAAAGCTGTATTTGTGTATGCACACATACATAGTGTTTTGACACCAAGTGTAGATAATTATCTTTATGTTTCTTTTCTAGGAACTTGGCTTGGTCATTTCTGGAACGCTTCCTGTCTTCAACTTGACCAAAGACCAATATGATCAACAGGTAAGCCAGTGCTTAAAATAAGAGGGCTTGAAAAGCCAAGGAAACTGAACAAGCTGGCCCTAAACCATTTTGTTCCCACTTACTTTAAATGTTCTTGGAAACAAATACTTTGAGGAACAATGTATAAGTTGCATTAATAGAAGCTAATTTAAAAGAGATGTCAATTCATGTTGCTATGTTTTTGTTGTATCCAACTAGAAAAAAAGCCTGTTATATTTCACTGCATCCAGCTACAAACAAGGAAACATAGGGCATGCTTCTCGTTATTGCATCATTTTATGTGTCTGACTGTGTTGTAACAAAACATAATTGGGAATGAGAAATTATATGGGAAATAAAGTATCTGTACTGTACGTGCTACTTTGCAAAAGGAAAATCAAAAACATGTGTAAAAACCCTGGAACTGTAAAATCTGAATGAACGTGAGGTGCAAATAGAATTCACCAAAATCATCTCCAGCTTTGTCAGTATAAAGATTGCCTCGCTGCTCTGTGTTCTCCACTGACAAAGAAGGGTATGACATTAAACAGGATTGATATTATTCTGCATAAACACTGGATTTTTTTAGATTTTCAAAAGGGAGAATCAAACTTCTTTGCCATTCCCTTCTAGTCTGGGTGAAACCTGATAGTTTCTATATCTCTTGATTAGCCTGCTCTGAGAGGCAGCAGACTCATCCGGTTCATTAGATCTTAAGGTTATGTGCAGACTAAATTACTTTAAGACCAAACCTTCACTCCATTTCTTTCCAAGCCTACTTTGCGCAACATCTTTCTTCACAGAGATAAAAATGATCTTGAAAATTTGCACGCATTCTGGATCATGTGGGTTGGCCTACTAGAGGTCATACAACAATGTGAATGAGGGTAGGAGGATGTCTGTGAGATATGCACATAAAAATGTATATATGTAGGACTTTCTGGCAAGCCACCCCTAAACAAATTGTATTTGTTAATATGGATTTAGGATATATACAAAATTGTTTTTGAATGTTTGTATTCATAAAAGGAAAGCTCACATTTTACTTACTCAGATATCATAGAATGATTGTCCATAGCTTGAAAAATTAACATCAAAATGATCTTTTGCCAGAACCAGTTGATACTTGGAGTAATGGGAGTTGATGTGTCACTAGAAGAAATTAAAAAATTGACCCCGCGATTTACAGTAAGTCTCTTTTTTGTATAATTTTGCCTTTTTTTTTTTTTTTAAAGTTGCCTTTTGGACTGAAATCCATGGAATCTCCCACCCAGTGCAGTCACTGACTTTGGTGAGGGAGGAGTCTGTAACCTGTAGTTATTAAAAAGTAAATGTTTTCATGTTCTGATTTTTGCCATATTGACAGTTTTAAATGTCTACTAAAAGTTGAATTGCATTCAAGTCTTTGTTCCAGTCTGTCTCGTATTCCTCTGCCTGGAAGTCAAAAGATTATCTGCCTAATGTTCCTTGTGTCATTTCCCTATTTTCTCCCTGCATGGGTGATACTTAAGGGAGAACACTGTTTTCTCATCAATCCAGGGCTTTCCATGAATTGTCTAGCCTCCTGTAACTGACGTGCAGGCTATGGCTGTATTCCACAGCTTTGAAAGCAGAAGAGCTGAGGGGGCAAATCATTTCCTCCTGCCAAGCCCCTGAGCACAGCTTGCACTGCAAACATGGCTTCACTTCAGAGTGAATATGTATCAAGCTTTTCATGGTTACTAAAGTAAAGTTATCCTCACTGTAGATACAACTCAATGTTTGTATGGCCTATACTGCCTCAGAGAATACCTGGCAAATTACTGGGATAACTATTTTCCCTGTACTGAAATTTATAACATAAATATTTAAGCTTTTCAGCTCTTTTCCTTTTTTGTTATATGATATGTGTCATCAAGTTTCATACAACTTATGGTGACCCTAATAGGTTTTGCAAGGTATGTGAGATATTTAAGGAGTGCTTTTACCACAGCAAACCCTGAGTGAATTTCTCTCACTGAGAAGGGATTTGAACTCAAGTCTCCTGAGTCCTAGTGTGCCACTCTCTCTACTACACCACCCTGGCTCTCATTTTCCTCTTTACATTAGCTGAATGTTAGCACTGTTCGTTAACAGGCACATCAATGTAGGTTTACATTAGCATATTTTGTAGGCAGTATTATTTGACTCCTTTTTTATATACTTCCACAGTGGGAAACACAATATAGTTACATTTGTTTCCACCTCCACAGCTATGTCCAAATGGTTATTATTTTGCAATTGATCCCAACGGTTATGTCTTACTTCATCCAAATCTTCAACCAAAGGTATGTAACATCTTCTGGTTTGTAAATTATTCTGAAAAAAGGATTTAGATCAGGAGTGTCTTTTAAGTACAAAGAATAAAGGAACAATTTCCAGCTTACATTATAACCTTGGGTTGGTTCATTCCACACACTTTTACATGATTTAGCATTGTGAAGCTTCACAATCAATCAGACAACACATACCTTTGTCCACTTGCATACAGACATGGGAATCACTCATAATGGAATATTGTAGTTTGTGTATTTTCCTCAGAAATGTAATAAGGTTTGCAATGGCAGAATTTGTTTCTTGTGTGCATAGTATTACACAATATAATGGGCAGAATCTTCCTTTTTTCCTCACACATATGCAAAAAGAATCATAGAAGCCACACCTGCTAAGTATTTAGGTGCCTGTCTCATGTTGGTCATGCGATTAGTTTGCATGGGTAGGGTACAAGAATATAGTTTTCCTAATACATTTCCTAGTAAGCCAGCCAGCAAACTTGGGTGAATAAGGATAGATCTCTCCCTCCCCCCCCTCCCCCATATAATACATCTCAGAAGAATGGTACATAGTTGTGTGCCGTTGATTGCATGGGCATTTGCAGCCCAATTTTCAAAGGACATGGAAGCCAGGCTGTTGCCGATTGTGCCATTAAGCAGGATCAAGGCTCAGTGTTTTCTGTAAAAGCCACCCTACCACTACCAATAGCGCTGTAGGTAAAGAAGCCTTCCAATCTGGGGGTGATTTTACTTTCTGCCAGCACCCGGAATTCCCCTGCCCCCTTGCCCCCTTGTGGCAGACTGAATCTCCTGAGGAGGGAGAATGGTCACCAGTTAAGTGTGTGTGTGTTCTGTTCCATCAAGTCAGAACCGATTTATAGCGACCCTAATAGGGCTTTCAAGGTAAGTGAGATATTTAAGGTGTGGTTTTACCAGTTCCACTGAGCTTCTGTGGCCAAGTGAGGATTCGAACCCTGTTCTCCAGGGTCCTAGTCTGTCATTCTATCTTCTACACCTCATTGGAAATCCCACCAGTTAAGAGGTTTTGTTTTTTAAACAAATCAGATGGACTAATAAAAGGGGAGTGACTATTTTATTTTGACAGCATTGTTTGTATTGAGCACCAGTTTTCTCACACTTGAAATACTGAAGTAGCGGTGTTGATTTGTCAGAATCAGCCTTGAGATCAACAACATGGATGTATCTGTTCCAAGCTGTGAAAATCAAAACTGATTAAGGTTTGGGAACTGTGAATCCACATCCTGCATTTTTATGATTTTTAAAAATGTAAAGGATTACTCCAGTCTCTGTAAACTTTGTCACTCTTGGTATTGACATTTCTATGAACATCAGTTCAGCTTGTTTTTCCTTAGGTCAGATCACACATTAAGACAAATGCATAGTTTTTCATGTTACACCATTATCCCTCCAGGCTTGCAAATCTTTCACAGCTACATGTGAGAGACATCAGACTTGCAAACAAAGCCGTGTGATATCCCAGCTGACCAATTACAAATGAAACCAAACAAATTGGTTAAATGTTGATTGAGGCAAGCTAGTGTTGGAATAAACAGTTTTCTCTTCTTAAGAGTGCACTTTTCAATACAGATTCAGTGTCTCAAAAACAGAAGATATCTGAAGTGTGTCTAATTATTCACTTTAAGAAACAATGAGTTACAAAGTTGTTCTCCTTTGTCTAATAGGGATGTTGTCTTCTATTCTAATAAAGAGTTTAAATTGCTCGAAAACCAATCACTCCAAAATACTTTACATAACAAATAGCATAGTACTCAAAAATGTATCCATGTTGGGCATTTTGTCCTTCTCCCACTTCATCTGAGAACTTCAGCCAAGTTTAGAAAGAACAAGGAAGCTTGATAGATTATATTAATGTCCCTGATAATCAAAATGTCCTGGCACCTTAACAGCATAAATCATGTTTCCAGTATACTACTTATGTCTCTCTTCACTTTCTGTGTAGCTCAACACAATTTCATATTTTCCCTTCAGCATGCTTTAGAGAATATGTTGTTTTCTTCATTCAGTTATTTTTTTTCAGTGCTAGGATGTGAATCTCGCAGCCTTTCACTCTTGGAGAACCTGAAGGGGAAAACATGCTTTTTTCTGGGCAACTAAGATTTCTCTCTGGGAGATTTTTTTTTCCCCCTCAAGAAGTCTCAAGTGAGATGTCTCTGGATTTCTTGGAAGTTTCATAGTCTTTTCTTGCTGGAAGAAATGCCAAGCTGTTCAGAATTATGGCATGTCCTATGCAGAATGGCATCTGTTCTGTGCAGGATTAATCACTAGAAAAGGCATTAGGCTGTGGAGAATTTCAGTTTTCTGTGCAGAACAAAGGACAAAAAAAAATAAAAGGCATAGTGTTTCTGCAATCTCATTTCCCCCCCACAAAGCCATGAAATCTTGTTGATATTGGGAGAAGTCTCAGTGGGAAGTATCAGCATAGTTAGATTCAGAGAATCAAATTTACAAGTACTAATCACATCCCTATGCAACATGACTTTGAATAAGAGTCTTGTGTGAACTGGTCTTAAAGCCTAAGGCCATACATGTATACTTACTACTGCCTTTGTTCTATGTTGCCATCTTTTGTTAATTATGACAATTGTTTATGTTGTATCGAACTACTTTTTTTTCCCCAAGCTGTTTTCATGGTACATTTTAAAGCCAGAATTTAATCTCCATCCCCAATTTGCTGTTCTGTTTGATAGCAGTAAACTAGTGTTTTTCAGGCAACAAAGATAAAACCTAACAGTTTTCAGGGGTGCTGAAATAGTTGGTGGTCCTCCAGATATTGATAGGCTGCAGGTCCCAGCAGCCTTCACCAATGTAGCCAAATTTGAGAGATGAAGAGATATTTGGTCTAGCAACATCTGGAAGTCCACAAATTCTTTATCCCTGGCTTAAATAAATTAGGAGCTGGTACCCAAATATTATTTGACAGTTGTTTCTTAAGGGGAAAGATTTGAATTTACAACTTAATGCATACTAAACTTTAGTTGAAAGAATTTAGAAATGGGGTAGCCTTAACTATGCCTGTGTTAGCTGTAATCCAATTATTTAATTGGTAATTTCTAACCTGAATAGCAATAATCATGTGTATCAAGTCAACTCAAACTTACAGCAACCCTCACAGAGGTTTTCTAAATACATACAGAGTTCTCAGAAATGATTACCATTCCCTTCTTCTGGAGCTGCTCTGCCCAAGGCGCTTACCATGGGAGGTATAGTGGGGAATCAGACTCTTGATGCCTGGCTCCTTAGGTCCTCAGATATTTTTGGACTGCAGTCCCTATCATCCATAGCTACTGCCCATGCTGACTGGGGATTATGGGAGTTGCAGTTTTGGAGCATCCTGGGCCCAATAGTTAGGAATCACTTCAAAACTGTGTATATGTGACCACAATGTGTAATCTAAAGTGGTATCTCTATATTTTTAATCAAGCAGAGAATGTTTGTCAGGTTCTGTTCTTCCCACGAGCACAGATAATAGCACTGTTTTTCTATGTAAGTTAAGAAGTCATGGTTCCATATACACTAAAGAACATTGACTTCGGCACATTTTGCATTAATATTTTCCGGTGGGGCCCAGTAACTTCCAACCAACATCAGTCAGTTAAATGGTGCATTGTCCACATTTGATAATACACAAAGACTTTTGTAATGTTACCTTTACAAATAATTGTTCTTTACGCAGCACTCCTCTTACCTGTAGTTTAAGTGTCCTCTCTTCTACTGCTAAAACATGTTACATTCCCCCTCCCATCTTCTCTGCCTTCTTACCTGAAGGGTGAGCAGCCTTTACTTGAAGGGCAAGCAGAGAAGAAGATCTGATCTTATATGTACAATATGTTCAGCTCCATCTTGATGGAGGCCTTTATTGTGAGAAAAGCTAGAACCAGCTGCATGTGACTGTGCTATAGTTTACTCCTATGATCTGCTTCAGGCAAGCAATCAAAGAACAAGAAGTAAGCCTTATTAGCTATTGATTAAAAGGATTCTTTAAAATCACATATATATGTATAAAATAGGAAAAATTCCGTACTATTTTTCTGGGTCTTTTGATATCGCTTTCAGGTTACAATTTCATTGGAATATCCCAATTTAGTATTGGGTTATATTTTTCTTTAAAACAGCAGAGAGCTGGCACCTTACGGACTAACAAGTTTTAATAGCCATTAGCTTTTTGAAGACTATGGCCCACTGACCATTTCTTGTAGCCTAATTTTCTAAAATAAAGGGAATTCCTAAACTAATATCTGCTGGTATAAGCACTGCTTAGCAGAACCGGACTCAATTTTACATATTCTTCTTCACTGCCCTAAATTTAGCGAGCTCCGTCAATTACTACTTAGCTCTGTTATTTCAAATTTCTCTGGCTCCCCTGAGAGCTTAATCCAAATGATGTTAGCAGATAAACAACCTGATTTGACTGAGCATGTAGCTGAATATCTTGCTATTGTAATAAACTAGGCTGACTGTTTCAAGGAGCCTTGACGTAACTTGACCATATTTATCTTATTGCAGTGGAAAGTATAATCTTGATTGTATGGTTACTGGTTTTAATGCCAATAAAGGTTTTTGATTGATTGATATCCAGTTGAAAGTGTTCTTTTAAAAAACAACAACACTGCTTTTGGAGTGGGTGCTTAATTGTTTCCTTTTTTGTGTTTCTCACAAAATATTTAAACTGGGCAGTAAATATGGTTCTGAGAGGGTGCTCAAACTGATGTAAAAACTACTTTCTGAAACTAAGGCACCATCCACGAAAGTTGTCCCTCAAACCCTCTTTCTCCCTTTAACCTGCCATTTTACGTAAGTAATTCAGGCACCATGTAACATGCTAATTCCCAACATTTTTATTTTATCTGTCAGAAATTTTATTGTAGATGGCAAACATACAAAAAAAAAGTATCTACACATGAATAGCTTTGGAAAGGTGAGAGTGTTAAATATCGCTTTCTTCCGATTTCCTTCTGGATTCTTTCCATTCCAAAACTTCTGACCAAAAACTGGTACAACGTGATGATCCTGTGATTAATAGGCCAGATGCAACTGGCGTGTTGTGTGTTTATGGCTGACTGGAACTCTGATTGATATTTTGAGAAGTGTCCCCATCAAGGTTTTCCTACCAGCACACAAACAAATAGGGAAAGAGAGCTCTATATTTCAGTTATCTGGAGTTGATGTAGTATACAGTCCCTTTGTATGCTTACTCAGAATTAAGTCCCACTGAATTCAATGGGAGTTGCATTTGGGTAAGTATAGATTGCGCTGGTTTTGTCACAGTGCAATGAGACAAAAACTCCATAGTTCTGCTGTAAAACATCTCCAGTGGCTGACGAGAAACTGTCTGAACCATTTGAACTGAGCCTGTGTGATTTGTACTGTTCATTTGAAGAGAAGGCAGGTGTCCAGAACTGGGCAGAATGCAAGAAGTGTTCAGTTAATCACATTTCAAATAAATAGTTTATACTACCTGTTCAAATGTACAAGGTGAACATTTGTGTTATTTAAGTCTCCTTTTTATGGTTGAGTGCTTGTCCACTGCTGCTGATAAAGAATGTGCAACTTTGAAGCCATGTGTGCTGCAGTCTACATCTTAATAGGATTTACTGTACTGAGTTAATTTGTTTAGGTTCAAGGTGTGTGTTGGAATCTGTATGTTCCTGGTCACAAACCTCCAGGAGTGGAATACACTCTTAGATTGTTAACCACAGACCAGAGATGACTGTCATTTATCATGTGAAAATCTGAATCAATGCTGTTTTGTTGCTCTAGCACATTGGTGTGGGCATACCCAAAATTAAAAAAAGGATACCCCATCTCCAGGTAACTATGGATGCAGGTGACTGTTAGTGTGTTCAAAGACGCATAGAGCTGAAGCTAAGTTTAGAAAGCTTCTGTTTAGCTTCATAGGGAAAGCCTAACTAGGCTGTATACCTGCTCAAAGAGCTTCTAAAGCATGGAGCTTGCTTAAAAAAACTGTGTGGATGCTTGTGGAAGTTGTTGCTTTAAATGATGGTGTGTTGCTATTAATGGAGAATAAAATTTTACTTTAGCCACAATTCTTAGTGTTTTGAATCAGGGGCAGGAAAGTAATGTGTGTTGACTGACTTGTTAATCTGAAGTTCTCACACAATCCTTGAAGGCTTTACTAAGAGTTTACACCACAAACAGACAGTTCTGCAGTGTTAGTGGCTTACAATTTTCTACGTGCCAGTTAGAAAATGGTGCACAAATCATACTTTGAAACAGTACATCCAGTGTACTGTGCATTTAGAAGCAGTTACCTGAACACAAAATTTTTAGCAAGCGTTGGTACTCACCCCTGAATTCATGATAGCTATATGCATTGAAATACACAGATTTATGCATAAGCGCGTGCACACAGCCATATCAGCTCTTTTTAATTTATAAGTCACTCCCCAACAAACTCTCAGTACCATGGAAGAATTCCATATTTACATTGCTGCACCAGTTTTGTCACTTCTTCTGTCCTGAAATAATACATCTTCTTTCATCATAGCCATGTTGGAAGTCAGTATGCATTTAACATGCTTGGTTGCTTTCTTTTAGTAGCATGCTTCTATGATTAGTTGTGCTTTTGTATGGTGTTGTAACATGAATTACTTAGTCATGCTTTATGACCACAGCTGATAGGATGCCCAGAGCTGCAAATTATACTGAATGGCTACAGTAAAGGTGTCTCGGCCAAATGAGAAGGGAGGAGCTCATGGAGTCCAAAGTTTAGCAAGAACTATGTCTTGGCTAGGAATCAAAAGTCTTGTTTATTTATTTTTAACTTCAGGTTCTATCAAATATAACCATTTGACTTATTTCCCCAATTTCTGGGTCTCTTGTATTCTTTATTATCAAAAACACTCAAAAACCAAACCAAGATATGTAAAACCTCTAATGAATGAACAAACAAATGAAAAAATAACATGGGTGGCTAAGTTGACTTCCTTGCATGTGACAACATATTTTGCTCAAAAAGCAGATAGGAAGAAAGGCCTTTTCAGGTTTTTTGGGGGCTGAAGGAAGCCAACCACCTGAATGTTCTTTTATATAAGTCACATTAAAGTGAATGGGACCTAAACATGTAGGCCTACCCCAAGGAATTCATTGTTACCTATCAGTTTGTTCTGCTGATGGAACTGTTTCCATTGGTGCAACAGAAGAGGGGCATGCTATCCGCCCTCAAAACATGTTCCAAATAATTGGGAAACCCTCCAGGGAAGGTGTTTGGATGGTCCAGAGGGTTGCTGGTTGAGGGGAAGGGAGGAAAATCTCATCATTCATGCTATTTGAAGGCTGTTGGAGCACCTTTACTGCTTGGAAGAGTTTAGGCACTCTAATTTGAGCTAAGCTATAGTTATTTTGATCTTAAACCACAACAATATCTGTCTGAAAAGATGACACAGAAAAGGCTTATGGAAGAGAACTCCCTAGTGGATTGTGGACCAAGCATTTCATTTCATTAGCTTCTGATTAAAATACATATTCAGGTTATGTTTTCTTGGGCATTTGTGCTACAGGAATTAATGTCCATTTAAATGTTATAAACTGGTTGCCTAAGCTTTGAGACTCTTTCACAGTGATTAAATCATTTTAAAAAAATAAAGTAATTTACTGGGTTGCATGTGGACTAGGTCATGCTTAGAGTGAACTTAATGAAGACTTAATGAAATCAATGAGACTAAATGTAAGTGTGACAAACCTCACGTTTTTTTCTCTTAGTGGATTTACTGTAATCATGATTAAGTCCAGATCTAACCCACTAGTTTTATTTTATGGCTTCTTCATCATTTCCTTTTCTTTTGTATCTTTGCTTTATTTACTGGAATGGGACATGGACTGCAATGCTCCTTATGCCACAGCAATGCCTTCATGCATGCTGCCTGGGTTTGATCCTTCTAAAACCATTCCATTGCATGTAAGAATTTTATTATTTAAATCTTGTTTGCTGTTTGTTTTAGAGTTAGATGCTGAATGTTAAATTATTCTCTTATTTTGAATTTTAAATATTTTAAAATTGTGTTTTCATTTCAGTTTTATATTTATTTTACATACAGCTGATTTACTTCACTATCCAGTCCAAAAACGATTCATTTATTCATTCAGATTAATAAGATGTTATCAGTTTTATGCTTTTAAAATGATAGAGGCATTTAATCAAACGATCTTCATTGTTTCACTAATGTTTGAATACCTGTATATATATATATTCCTCCCATGTACCTGAATTTAGTGTTTTCTCTTTTGGTGCTTCCATTTCTCCACCATTATCCTCTCATTTCAAAGTGTTTTGCCTCTTCTCTCTATATAGTAGAACTGTGGGTTCTTTTCTCTGGAAAGTCATCTAATTTTTTCCCAGTCTGCCGTCTTAGTGTTACTATGATGCTGTGCCTTGTTTTCTTCCCCCAACTTTTTTCATATAATTTGCAAAACACTTTAGATCAAGAAAACAGCCTTTATATATTCCCAGAATGTACCAAGCTCTTAACTTCCAGTGCAAATTAATTTATCTCTTTCCAATTGACTCTGTTGAAATGGAAAGTTGTATTATTGGAATGCTTTAAATTGAACTGTTTTGACATACTGTATATAATTGTATTGAGTAAAAACTAGAGAAATAAGTAGTTCCTGCTTTATGAGTCTCAATGTTCTCAAGATAGCATATGAACCATTTTCAACAATTCAGTTCTCGGTGAAAAATAGGAAAAAATGTCTTTATTATTGGTTGGTTTGATACCTTCTTTCTTAGAATCCCAAATCTCAGGAGCCAGTGACATTGGATTTTCTGGACGCAGAACTGGAAAATGATATTAAAGTTGAGGTAAGTTGTATTGATAAGTTGATATCTTCATTATTTTGAGGGCAAATCTAATTGTTAGTCAGAACTAGACTAGACCTTCTGAAGGAATAGAATCTGTTAAACCAAGACTTCTGTATGTCACATGGATAAGATGGGTATATTCTAGCAGGGAATAACAGATGGCTTTAGTTCGTTATCTTTGAATTATTTGCCTTCTTGAGTAACCAGAACTCTTAGCAACGGTCTTTGAGTTAGAAGTATCCAGGATCAGGATACAACTGCAATGCAGCCCATGGTTTTTTTTGGGCTCAGACTGAACAGTAAGCAGGGAAGTGACAAGTTACTATAAGGAAAGGATTTTCAAATTTGTCTCATAATGAAAGAATCAGGCAATTTACTGAAATGTGCTCCAGAAGCAGCTTTAGATTAGGCACTACCACTTTCTTGACCAAATGGGTTTGCATTTCCTAGCATATCTTGTACAAGGAGTTGGCCCTGAAGTATACTTTGGAACAAAAGTATTCTCTTCTGGTCATTTTGATGATGATGATTTTTTTTAAAAAAATTCAGGCGTTATTTATAAATTTACCCAAAGAGGATTAGAGGGTGTTTTTTTTTCAAAAAAAAAATCAGTAAAAAGAGAGAAGTGCATAATTCTAAAACAGCTTGAATGAAAGTAAACTATAGGTAGAAGGACACACAGCAAAGCTTTGAATGTCTGTGTGAATAAGGTGGCAATTCTCAAAAGTCTCAAAAGGAAAGACAGTGTATATGCCAGAGAGTCTTCCCTCGGTAAGCCATACTATGCCCTAACATTGAAGCACCTTCTCAGATACAGAAGTGTATTAGAAAGCCTTAATCCGAGTCAGAAATGAGCCCTTGGAATTCAGTCAGGTAGGGAGTGCTTATTTTTCACAAGACCTGTATTTTTCCATGTATAAGATGCCCCCACTTTTCTAACTCAAAATTAAGAAATCAATATTTTAAACATAAAACAGAATACATTTTTTATTTACTAATTAGGTAACATTTACATACCAGTACTGTCATATTATGCATCACACTTTAACTTTATGCAGCCTCTGGGCTCAAAACGCTCGGACATTAGGAATCCCTGTTGCATCTGAGCATTGTTGCAATTGGTTTGTTCAGCATCAGCTGACGTCAGATACATAAGGCTTGTGACTGGAGGAAGCTAAGTCTCCTGGCTGTAGGAAGCTAAGCCTCGTGATTGAAGGAAGCCTGTTTGCAGAGGCAAGGTATGGGCCGTTTTGTTCTCTCCTCAGCTTACATCCGTGTATAAGATGACCCTCAATTTTTAGTCTAACGATTTTAGGAAAAAGTAGTGTCTTATACATGGAAAAATACGGTAATCAGCTTGAGGCTAGATTTGATAGCTCAAAACTGCAGCTGTTTCTAGAAATATTTTTTTTCTATCAAGATATACTTACCAAATGATCTTTCTACTAATTTTTTTCTAGCAAGAATCATATTCTAGATGTTCGGTACCAGGAACATCAGCAATCCATTTTGCTATTTTACTGTGAAATTAAAAGGGCTTTTGGTAGTGCTATTGAAATAGTTTAGTCTTTATCACTGCCTTATGTATGTGACTTCAGATTAAATGTTTAGGCCAAGATCCTATTCAGGGTTTCTGTAGTGGCAATATCAGCATACATATATGCAAACAAACAATAGCATCCTATCCTTACATACATTTCACTTTCTTATACAGTGTGTAAAAGGATTGTGAATCTTTTTAAAGAACAATCAAATTTATCAACTATGTCCTGATACATTATGTTCTCTAATAATTGTCTTTGCATAGATTCGGAAAAAAATGATAGATGCAGAAAGTGGTGACAGAACATTCACAACACTGGTGAAGTCTCAAGATGAGGTAAAATTAAAAGAAACTAGTTAACAATGCTGAGACATTGCTGAATTGTATACATGATGGTGGATGCTTGTAGATCTGAAAGTGAAATGAGAGAGAGAGAGAGAGAGAGAGAGAATGAATGAGCTGGGACTTGAAGGCTACCAAGAAGGATGCTGGCCTGGCACTTATACATGGAAGCGTGTGGAAAGCTCCTTATTTTTTTCTGTGAATAAAGAAGCCATGTTGTCAGAACCCAATGCAGTGTATACATTAATGCTGTATCAAGCTCCAGTCTCTGATTTCATGAAATTCTCCATTCCACACAGAAGAAGCATTGGAAATAAGCAATTAAAACAAACGAACAAACAAACAAAAAACATTTTTTTTACTTTTGTTTTGTTTTATTTGCAAGAGGAAGAACTAGTTTAATAAAGGAAAAGAGGGAACAGTTCAATTTAACAGAAGTATATGAGGTAGTTGAGAGGTCTTCTATTCCTTCTTTTAAAACTTTTCAAATGTTCCCTGTGTACTGAGAGTGACTCAGGGATCTTCATAGAAAATCTTTCGTACCTGCAACACTTTTCACAATGCCCATGAGACCATATAACATTCTGTCATCTCACGGGCATTGTAGAAAGCAGTGCCAATACGAAGGATTCTTTTGTTCACAACTCGAGAGCACATTGTTTTCTTTCTTTTTTTCACACCCCAACAGATTGCGGGGGGGGGGGGGAATGCTGACTCCTCAGCCCAGCTTTACACTATAGAAGGCAGGCTGCAGAGTTTTCATAGGCCCAACCAGAGAGAGACCATCAAATTAAGCTTTTTTTTCTAAGCCCATTGTTGCTAAGCTTTTGTTAGAATGTTACATCTTGCTCTACAAAGTAGTCTTCTAGGGGGAGTATCAGAACACTTACAGAAGTCCTAAAAACTCAGAATCTTCTTTATGATGAAATTGCACTTAGATAGAACTACCTGTTATAGTACATTTGAGTGCTGTTAGTAACTGTGCAGTGTAGCAGCTGCACTGTTTTATCACAGACCCTCCTATAAATCTTTGTGCCTAGGTATAGCATTGTAATATACTACATCTGGCAAGATTATAGTTTCAAATGATGAAAACTGAATAACCTTGATCCTCTGGGATGTATTAACTCTGATTAAACCCCTACAGGGTGTCAGGAGACAATCTAAAATTTCCCATCACTCATCCATTCTGTAATTAAGTGAACGAGTTATTCTTAGATTAATTTTGGACTCCGCTAACATACTTATATCCGCACATCAGCTGTGAGGCTGCCTTCCCTGAGCTTGTAGCCAAAAGAAAAAATATCCAGGTGCCTGGCTGCCACTTTCAGCTGTTAACACTAGTCCCAGGGCCTAGTACTGTGCCGAAAAATGTTTCCATGGGAGTTTTAACTACTGTCAGTCTATTTGATAGGAAAGGAATTTCTTTCAAAAATAATTTCCACAGATAACAATTTCAGAAAAATTCTCAAGGGTGCGGTTCAGGATTCTTGTGCTTACCTAATGACAAAATGGCAAAGGAGGATATTTGCATGTCTTGTCTTTCATTGTAGAATTATTTATGTGGCTGCCCACCACCACACACACTTAGAGTCCAGAGGAAAATATATTAGTATTTAGTAAACCTTAGTGTATGCAAGAAGTTACAGTATTTCGTCGGGCTTCTGCGAGTTATATCCCAGGTATGTAAGGAGTCTCAAGTTTTGGAACCATTGTTATTTAAAGTGCCAACAATTGTTTAACTACTTCCAGTTACACTTCTTTGACATAAACCCCACAAAAAGCTTTGGCTGAAAGTACAGCCTTGATCAGAGGATGTCTTTTTCCACTTCATTTCCCCTCCTGAATGGCTGTCCAAGTCACAGCAGCTAGTTCCTGTTGCAACCACCACCTGTTTGACATATTAGTTCAACAAGTGAGATTTTGGTCTTCCTATATGATTTTTGAAAACTTGAAGAAAAACCAGCAGCTTCTGCAAAACATGAAGCTGGGGTGACTTGCATGGTCTCTCCATAAGTATCTCTACACTGCAGACATTTCCAAAGAAAAGATAGTTCTTCTACTCCAGTAAGAACAGTGCCCGTTGGCACATTTTTGCAGACTAAAACAAGCTTATGGAACTGTAAACTTCGATGACTGTTTTTTACTTTGTGGGATCCGGATTATTATGCACCATACTAAAATTTGTCAAATTCAAATTCTACAAACATTTAAGATAATTACCTTGCACATACATTGGAGACACTTCTATTTTTAATCACTATGGTTTTCTTGGAAGTTACTTTATGTCTCTTGCTAGGCTTTTAAAGAGTGTTTTTAAAGGTGTCGTTTTAATTCATTGTCTGTGTTTAGCTTTCTATGGAAACTTATTTAATTGTTATTATTTGTTTGGGTGGGGAATGGGGAGGTCAGGGGGCTGGGTAAGTCCTGAATGTCTAACTCATCATTCCTGCTGTTGCCTCATGGCCTTCTCTTAGGAGGAACAGGAGAGGAGAGGGTGGCTGGCTGACTTGGTAGTCCACATTTATTTACAGGACTGGGGCTCACTCATATGAATATAGTTTTAAAAGGGAGGTGGAGGTGCCTCTTTTACATGTGCCTTTTGGAAAGAGCATGTCAAAACAGACATCTGTAACAACTCCTTTTAATGTTTCTTCTATCACTTCTTTTAAAGATCAGATTTTTAGAGCCTTTTTCTCCTGTCAGTCCTAAAAGCCCTGAACAACAGCCCGAAAAGCCCTGGGCAACATGTTGTTTCCAAACTTTGGAGAAATACAGACTGTGGTGGCCACTGAATTGCAATCTGCACATTAAAATCACAGGAAGCTGCCACTTGTCCCAGCAGGCAAGCATTGTTGGCTCTCACAGGCAGAAGCTTTCCAGGGTTTTGGGCAGGTATTTTTCTAGCCCATTCTGGAGAGAGAACTGATGCTTCCTGTGGGCTACCATCCAAATTTTGGCTTCCAGAACTAAATGAGATCAGTGTTTCAAGGTGGCATGGCAGAACATATTAGTTTTACACACGCAGATAATTTCCAGATGTACTATTTTATATGTGTGGATTACTAGAATATTTCTGTTCAAATTATGCAGAGAAAGTAAGGTGTGTTATTTTGAAAGAAGAAGGATGTGCAGTTCACCCTTTTTTTGACTTCACCTTCCCTCAGAACTGTTTCTTCAAACCTTTCTTAAGATGGGGAAGGATGGATGTATATACAAATGTGCCGTTATATTGTAAAACAAATAATGAAAGATAGAATTTGTTTGTTTGTTTGTTTGTTTATTTATTTAAAGTTGTATACCACCCCACAGCACATAGTACTCTCCGGGCATTATACAACTGTAATTTCAATAAAATGAATCCCAAAATAAAACAATTTATACAATAAAACAACCAATACAATTTCAATCAAACAAATAATTAGTCCCCTGCCACAAGCTGCTTTGTGCTATCAAGTCAATTTTGACTTATGGTGACCCTTTTCAGGGTTTTCCAGGTGGAGAATACTCAGAAGTGGTTTGCCATTCCCTTCTTTTGGGTGTACCCAGGGACTAAGTATGGCCACACAGGCTGGCTCTACTCACAGGAAGCACTATGGGGAATCAAACTCCCAATTTCTGGCTCCCCAGCCAGATACCTAAACCACCGAGCTATCCAGCTACAAGCAAAGCTAACTCTAAGTAAAATAAATATTTAAGCAATTTAAAATCCCAGATCAATATTAGTAAAAGCCCCTTTTAAAATTTCCTTTTTCAGCCATTTCTTAAAGATTTGAAGGGAAGGAGCCTGTCGAACCTTTATTGGAAATTTATTCCAAAGAGACGGGGCCATAAACAAGAAAGCATGGTTTCTCTTTTATTCTCCTTTGGAGTCACTACTCTTAACAGTAGTAGGCTAGTAGAAGGCTATCTGCTAACTTCTAAATTATAAATGACAGCCATCTCCATGCACTTAGAAAATTGAATGATGCATAACCATGCTAGGATGTGAAATAGGAGTTTTTAATCTCCCTATGTATATTCCATCTGTCACGCACGCTGAGGCCAGTACCAATGTGGGCTTCCAGATGTTGGACTGAAAGTTTAGTTTGCTCCTACACATAAAGGTGAAGCAAGTGGTGAAGAATGATGCAAGTTGCAGTCTAGCAGTGTTCCCTGTGTTTGACATGTAGTGCATGTTCTAAAGTTTATACGAAAAACATTTTGAAAATGTGATTCTGTTTTGTTTTGTTTTCTTTTGTTTTTCTTTGTAGAGGATAACTAAAATTGACAAGGAGGGGGCAAAAAAATATGGGTTCAGTTTGGAAGAAATTAGGTTGAACTGATAGTTCACTAAGCATGACAGCATCCTCCTCCGCTTGTTCATCATCTAGACATAAAAGAATATTAATGACTATTGCACATGTTATAAATTTACAAACTTTCTTTCAAAGGGAAATGTGGGTTTTATTCTAAAGGGAGAAATGTGATGAAATTTGTTGATCTGTTAAGTAATCAGTTGTGATGATAGATGATTTTTTTCCAAACATTTCTGGGATTTTTAAGCTCTGGGTTTTTTTAGCTATCTTCAGAAACTGACTTAATATTTTTCAGCGTTATATTGACAAAGGGAACAGAACGTATACATGGACAGCTGTGAATGGTACTGATTATAGGTAAGGAAATACGGTTTGAAAACCAATAGTATCCTAACTTCCTTAGTGAATTTCTTTGTATTTATTAGTGTGAACATTCTCTGATTCAGTAGTTCTTGACATTTGCCAACCATCGTGATATTCTGACCTCAGTTCACAAAAGCTCTGGCACATAAGGTAAAGAATTTTAGGAAGTGAAATCCAAAACATAGGGAGGGCCAAATTTTGTGTAGAATTACTCTAATTCTCATCTTCTGTTGAACAGCCCATGATAACGTATCACCATTTAGGGATGGGACTTCTGGAATTCTAGGACCTCTAGTCCCAGAAATCACCTAGACTCCTCCAGGCAGACTTCTAGAACTGGGCAAGGAGAATCCAGAAGGCAAAAGAACTGTCTTTCTACTGCCATTGTCTGCTTCATTCCATGTCTATCAGTCTGGAAGAAGAACGGAATGTCTCCTCAGTCCCACAGCTTCCAGGAAGTTGTCCCAGTGCTCCATTGGAAGAGTAGTCTAGTGAGAGGCTCCCTTTGTGAAGGCTAGTGGGTAGCAAGACTACGGGAAGCTGTGGGACTGAGACAGTTTTCCCTTCTTGTTCCCAACTGGCAGGTGTGGAATGAAGCAGAAAATGGCAGTAGAAAGAGATCTTTTTTGCCTTCTGCTTTCTTCTCTCCCAGGGAATTCTAGGCAACTTCTGGGACTCAGATTCCTAGAATTCCAAAAGACCCATTTCTACTACCATTTGGTTTCTTTAGCTTTTCACTGCTCTGTGTTTTCCACTCCGTTAAAAAAACCAACTCAATTTAACTAGCAAGACGTATGAGATTAATTCTGGAACAGGAGCATGATGTTTGCTTCAGCCTTCAGTTTCTTTGGCTTATTTTCATATTTTTCTTCCAGTGCTTAGTTAATGAGCCCAACTACTCCTATACTGCAAGTCAAAGAGGGTGGCTGAGAGGCAGATGTCAATACAACAACAATTGATGTTATTTTGACCTGAAAATACATAATGGGAAAGAGGCCTATAATATTCACACACTACAAATCAAGAAAGAGATATTTAAGTTAATTTATCATTTATAGCAATATTCCATATTTCATTATACCATTCTTCCATTTGAAATTCAAGTTTTGATTTCCAATTCCTGGCTATTATTAATCTGGCTGCTGTTAATAAATTGGTAATCAACTCTCTAGTCATCATATCATATTCCACATTTACAAATATTGATGACAAAGCTATCTCAGGATTAAATTCTATATCCCTTTCACATATATCAGTTAATTCCTTAAAGATTAATTACCAAAATCTTTGTACTTTTTCACATTCCCACCACATATGAAAGTATGAACCAATTTCCTTCTCACATTTCCAACAGATATTCAGATAATTAGAGTTAATTTTATTCAATTTTATTGGTGTCAAATACCATCTTAAACTTAGTTTTTAAAAAAAATTCTTTTATTCTCACTGACATAAATTGTAAAACCCTCATTTTCCATATCTTCATTCATTCTTCACCATTTATTCTTTTTCCTAAATCTTGTTCCCACACTAGCTTCAATCCTTCATTCTCGATCTCTTCTTCTTCTAAATCTAGCAGAAGTCTATAAATTTTACTTACTACACCCTTCACTGACTCATTCATCTGAATATCTTCATATCATAATAGAAATTGTTCATACTTTGTACATTCTTTACCTTTATTGTACTTCTTTACCCATTCATTAGTCCATCTTTCTAATTGCATATAATTAATTGTAATTTTAAGGTTAAGAAAGGAGAGATAAAAAAAATTTATGATATATGGGGCAGATTTATTGAATATGTGCTAACAAAAGGAAAAGGGAAAGTTCCAAATCAGGAATCAATGCAGTTCTGGAGAAGAGGACAATAAAGGAAGAAGAAGAATAAAGACAATGGAAGAAGAAGACTACTGCAAGAGGTCCCGACTAGGGTGGTGGGGAACACAATTGATTTGTATTTTGGTTTATGTATTTTATGTTGTAGTTTGTAATAAAATTATTTAAAAAATAAATTACAAAAAAACAAAGAAAGAAGGAAAGAGATATTTAAGATTAAACTAGAAAACAAAAATAGGTACAATCCTCCTTTCAGAAATTCTTATAGTTAGCTGTTAGGTGGAGATTGGAGAACACTAGTGGGAGTTGATCTGGCAGCACAACCTTTCTGGTTTTGGTGGCTGATACTGGAAGAAATAGTCAGCTAAGCTAGTACTTGAGAACAAGTATGATGTAATGGGTAAAGTGATGGATTAGGACTCAGGAGACCTGGGTTTGAATTCCTACTCAGCCATATAAACTCACTAGGGAGTGCTACTGATGAAATAACTTTTTACATATCTCACATACCTGGAAAACCCTATTAGGGTTCCTATACTTCAGACACAATTTATCAGCACTTAAGAAAAGCTGCTACTTTTGTTTGCTTGGAAGTGTAGGGTGAAGCAACTGTATACGTAGAGCAGTGGTCCCCAACCTTGGGCCTCCAGATGTTCTTGGACTACAACTCCCAGAAGCCTTCACCACCACCTCTGCTGGCCAGGATTTCTGGAATTTGAAGTCCAAGAACATCTGGAGGCCCAAGGTTGGGGACCACTGGTATAGAGGACTCAATGCCAAAAGATATTCCACAGATGCTGCTATTGAGTTGCTCTACCACCACCACTATCCTGCCCGCTTCAACTTTATAGAGTCACAGAAGACTCCTTGGTTCACATATCCAGGTGTAACAATCCAAGGCTGTGCATTATGTAAATAGCAGTATTGATTGTTCAAAATGTATTTATTGTTTAGATCTGTACGCTGCTTGTCTTCTAAGAAATGGCATTCAAGATGACTAGCAAGAGAAAGTAAAGAGTAAGGTAGGAAGCTGCCTTATACTGCGTCAGAGCACTGGTCCCCTTATATTGACAACTCTGACTGGCAGCAGGTTTGCAACATTGCAGGCTGATTTCTTCCTAGGCTTACCTGGAGATGGTTGGAGCCGACAGGAGCCATGCTCTACCACTGAGCTATGACTCTTCACCAACATGGTATCCAGCATTCCCAGGTGGTCTCCCATCCAAGTATTAACTAGACTGGACTCTATTTCCAAAATCAGAGAGGATTGCTGTGTGCAGTGTGAAGTGCATAAACAAGAATAAAAGGCATAAGACAATTTAAAGTGCATCAACAAAGAAATACCAACACAAAGATGGTTGAAAGCTTTCCCTCTGGCAACCCAGATTTATTGCCAAAGGCATGCAGAGGTCTTCTTCTACTAATTATGGCTTTTTCACATATACAAATCCAGCAATTGTTCTTTAATCATTAAATGTAGATAGGCTGGTTAGTTGGTTAGTTGGTTTCGGGAAGTGCAACATTCTCAAAAGGTGCCAATCTTCCTTTCTTACAGTTGATCATGTGTCATGGCAACCCTTGGAAGTAATGCCACCTGTGCCTGAAGGCTCATTTCATTAGGCTTGTGATTATTGATATACACAACAATCCCTTTAATTCACGTAGTGCACATTTTAAAAAATAATGCCAGACTTTATTGTGATCCATCCATTATTTGCAACCTAGTTTCCTGTTTTCTTATCCTGTACTCTAGCAGGCAGTTTCCTGTCTTATATTCTACTTCTGCTTCCCAGACATAAGCCGTAGAGTTTTATCCAATTTCTTTTGGAGCTTTGTTTTAGCGAAAAACCAGCAGTTCAACCTCATGGGGGTAGCATGTAGCACTAGACACATTTATACATAATGTTATAGAATTTAATTAATAGTTTCTGTTTAGCAGCAACTGTTAATAGCAGGCAAACCAGTGCTGATTTCCCTTCAGGGGAATTGGTGGAAAGCTGTCACCGTATAATTAGTATTTTTTACTCTGGCAGTTGCATTGGTAAAAAGCTATCACACGTGGCTCAATATTCTACAGCCTCCTTTTCATGTCTATTTCTGCTTTTGTCTACTGGAAATCTGAAGTAACAGCACTTCTGTTCCCTGTTAATGAACTCTGAAGGCAACTGTGTTAGAAGTGAACTCTGTGCCTCCTCGAAGGGATTTCCAAATCCATCAATTAAATAAGACTGTGGAGAAGGCTTCTCCTTCTAAGGGACTAGTGTTTTCTCCTCTTCCTCCTCCTTCTCCTCAATATGTGTTAAATAAAAGACAGAATAGGAGTGTGACTAACTGATGTTCCAGAGTGCAGCAAAACCAAGTCAAAGATCCTATGGGCCACACTCAATCTCTCCTGTTGTTTGAATCTGTAGAACAGCTGTGTCATATCAGTTAACTTAAATTTGGTAGCTGCCAGCTATTCAGAGAATTCTGCTATAGATGTGCTAGGAGAAATATCTAATCTGTCATCGCTTCACAAAACATTTCCTAGATCTGTATGAACAACAAGCCTGCGGTTGATATTACTAAGGCAAACACATACATACAGGTGACAACATTTCCTTCGGGGAGTGAGGTACAAAACAAAGCTTATCATTTGCTTTGAAAAGTAGTTTGTCCCATTAAAACCACTGTCTGTTCAGTTACAGCGGTGTGTGAAAACTCCACAGGAAAGCGAAATACCTGTCTTATTAAACAAAACCCTATACTTTGTGTGGCCTCCCCATCCCCCCAGTGTTTTCTATTTGCACCGAGCTCTGTACCTGTCCTGCAATGCAAATTTTCAATTAGGCTTAGCCAGAAAAAATTGTGACTTCTATAAATGTGAAGAGCAAGAAGATGGGTGTGGAACTGCCTCATTTTCTGGATTTCATCATTAATTTTGAGGGTTTTAGAAGTGACAGAACTGAAAGCCATAGGTGGATTTAATGAAATAAATGTATCCTATTTTGTTACTTGTTTCCAAATACACATCAAAATTGGAGGAAATTTTGAGCTGCTGAAAACTCCACTGGTATTAAACTATGGCTTCCTTTTCACTCTTTATGCTTCTCATGTTTCTTCCGCAGTTTGGCCTTGGTACTGCCATCCTACAGCTTTTACTATATTAAAGCCGCCCTCAATGAACCACTAATCCAGGCTAAATGTAAGTAACGTAATGTAAGTAATTTAATGTAAAGCTAATGTCCAGGCTAAATGGGAGTAACTGTGTGAATTTTCTCTGGATCTGGAGAGTTGCTGTGGTGTACAACTGTTCATTTCTTTGAAAGTCATAATGTGAGATTCATTAGATGTTGCCCTGACGTATTCCCCCAGCTCTGCAACAATGATTCTAAGTCATTCTGTGAATGTATTCTACACAATGCTGTGAAAAGTATTCTATACAAGTAGAATATATTCTGCTACCCTACTTGCACTAGTCTCCCTTTATTTCTCCCCCCTCTCCTTGCTTATTTACCTCTGGAATCATTGTTTTGCGTATCCTCTGTTGCTGTCTTTTTTTAAGGGTCTCATAGTTCCTGGTTACCCGTCTGTAAATTATTAATTCTAGAGGCTGAAGTTTAGCAGAGTTGCTTTCTAAAAACACTGTAGTTTTCTGCACAATTGTGTAGCAGACTGACACCACTCACACCATCTGGATGAAATTATGTTTGTTTCATTTGGGGCTGTAGCTGGATTGTTTTGAATGCTGGGTACTATGCTTGCAATATGAATGGATGCAATCTGGATTATTTTCAAGTTGTCTCCAACATGAGAAATAAAGAAGAAAAGGTACCACAACACATGCTAGATAAGAGAGAACCTCTTAGGTACACCAAGAATATCCTATATTCAACCTAAATGAATTTCAAGTATGTCTTAGAGCAATGGTGCCCAAATGTGGGTGACCCAGGTGTTCTTGTACTGGAACTCCCACAAACCTTCACTACTAGCTGTGCTGGCTAGGGTTTCTGGGAGTTGCAGTCCAAGAACACCTGGGTTATCCAAGGTTGGGGCCACTGTCTTAGATGTTCTTCTCTGGCTTATGAAATTAGAAGCAATACATTAGAATGATAGTTACATTTCCAGCTATGTGTGAATTTGTATTGCTAACACCAACTAGTATACACATTTACTTGTACCTCAACTCTACTGAAGCTACTTATTGCCAAATTAAATGACTGATGACTGATTCAATATTGTCAACTCTGTGTGTACTAGCAAGGTGCAAAAATAGCTTTCAGCCATTTTTAGGAGAAAGGTGGACAAGTTGTTTTCAGAGTGGAGAAGACAAAATAAAATAGGAATCAAATCCTCCCCTTCCCACAGATGATCTGTGATTTTATCAGTGCAGGTATTCCTTACACTGATTGCAAGTTTGCAACTATTCAGTGCATTGTAACTATAGTCACCTGGTGGCCATCCTTTGGATGATCAACTCTCCATGCTTAGCTAGGCCAACGACTGGAATATGCAGCATCAACAAATAGCACCACACTCATAAAATAGAAGCTGATATTTAAAACCCGGTAAAGTCGTTTTAAAAATTAGAACTATACCATTCTTGGAAAATTTTAAAAAAGGGTTCACCAGGTACCACAAATCTCCCTGCAAGGAATTACCATAGGCAGGGCATTGCCTCCAAAAAATATTTCTCCCCATTGACACACAGCAAGGGGTACTCAGAAGGCAGTCATCCAACATGATGTAAACACTCGTGCAACTTAATATGTGAATGACTTTAAGAGTAAGCACCAATTGAATTATATACAGAAATGGAGTTGAAGTTAGTGAAGCTCCTCCTAAACACTGGTTTGGTACATTCCAAAAGCCTTGTCTTCAGCTGAAGGATGTCTTCAATAACAGTTCCATGAAGAATACTTTTAACACCTATTCAGGGGAAGCAGAAACAAGTCCTTTCTGCTCAGTTTCTCTCTGCTGCTTATCTGCAAATTCCCACTAAGCTGAGGATTCTGTGCTTTGGTACATATGATACACATTTTCAGAAACTCATATGATACACATTTTCAGAACAAGCCTACATTCTTAATGATGTTGCTGCCTCTTGCAGGAGACAAAACAGGTCTGCTGAGCCCCTGAAGTCTCAGCTGTGGGGCGTGAGGAGCTTGGTAGGTCACAACATGTGCAGCCCTACTGTAGAGCTTAAATTCTAACTTTTGATCCTCTTCCATATCGATGATTTTCAACACTGCCATCTTTTCTTTCTCTTCCTCCACACTAGTAAATAATAATAATAATCTTAGAACTTCAGAGCTGGATCACTGAGTCCTGGCCCTGTTGTGGAGACACAGTGGGGAATCAAGCTCCCAACCTCTGGCTCTGCAGTCAGATATCTAACCCACTACTCTTAGATTGCTCAAGGAGACATGCCCCAAAGTGCTCCCCAAAAGATACCCCATAGTTTTACTGGTGCTCCATATGGTATATGAATTGCTCCAGAGTTGTCACCATCTCCAAAGTCAGATTTCAAACCTATTTGTAGAAATGTGATGAATACATATAAAGTATATTTTAACACCACATCACATTGTATGATTTATTTTTTAGCATTCTGTACTTGGGAGAGATCTGTAAAATGAGAGTTCAAAATGAATGCTTCTGGGCTGAATTTGTTAGGAGCCCCCTGAGTCAATATGCCCTTTATGCAGACACTTTAAATAGGTGCAGTACATAGAAGGTATATTAAAGAAATAATTGACAACAGACATGTGTTCAAGTCTTCAAAGATGTTTGTCTTTCCTCCAGAGTAGAGCTGTGCAAAAAATGAACCTCTGATCTCTATGCCACAATATTTTTATTCAAGGAGCTGGTTGAATAAAATATTGGTTTGTGACCCCTTTTTCTTTACCCTGTTTTTTTCTGTCTCCTTGCCTTCTCGTTCTGATGGATTGTCACAGACCCAAAGGGCAAGTATATTCTCGTTGCTCAATTTCCCTCTGTTTACTGGTGCTGATATTTTCCAATATATTTCCACTCCCCCTGGTTGCTGTCCTCTGTATCTTTTGTCTTAGGGCTTCTCCTTTGCCAGTTGGGTATTATAAAGACAGAGAAGGAACAACACACACATATATTATGGTGTCTCTCCTTAGCCTGTATGCTTTACAGTTTATTGTTATCTTCTCCTTGTTTGTTTGACCCTTGTCACCTGCTGGTTCATGAAGATGCTCATTTCTTTAACAAACACGTGTCTCAAGCAACTCCAAAATAACTTCATGCTTAGTAAAATATTTCAATCATGACAAATTTTACAAGCACTTTTGTCTTGGTCCAGGCATCCTAATAGCTACATATTTCAGTTACTGATTTGTCATGTTCAGTGAGTCAACATGCTTTTTAGATGTAACAATAGTTATATTGTTTCATGCCACATTTCTGCTGTTTAATGATAGACAGGAAAAATCCACATTTGAAGTGGAAATACTGATCATAATATTTATTAGTCAAAGTGTTTGCACTTAGATGTTACCATTTGTTTTTTCTGCCTGGGACATCAGTATATTGTCTGCATACCTTCATAGGCCTATTCATGGATTCTCTTTTGGGTTAATTAAATATGTGAGAGAGGGGCGTGTCAGCCCCACCATCTCCACCATTGCTTTGCTTATATGGAAAACAGTGAGTTTAAAACAGAGAGCCTCCATGGATAGAAGAGGCTCTTCTGTTCAGATACATTGTTTTTGGTGTGATCGAGTATCAGTGGAGTGTGACTAGCTTGCTCCCTCTCCAGGTGTTGCCATGTCTTGAAAGAAAGAGCCTGAGGGTCCATGCCTTGTGACATTTTGCCATTGTAGGTCTTGGTGGATCCCATGTTCAGGTGGAATGATCCTAGCTGAGATTTGGTCAGGTGTGAACAGGTATCATGCCAGCATACTCTCCCTAATCCTTCCCCTCCACATCATATCTTTGGTTTGGTTCTAGTATCATGGTAACTTTAAACCACAGTTTCCCATTCCAGATGTGGATGAGTGGAACACAAAGAGGAGGGGCAAGGGAAAGTTTATGGTCATAGTGTACTTTCTTGACTTAAGGAGTTATAGATTGGTAGTGTTGAAAAAAATAAATCATCAAGGAGCTCAGTACTATAAAAGGCTAATTTAATATATTTTTGTTGCCTTTTCATCTTTGTAGTTACTGAAACCCTGAAGTTAGATCGATTTGATGAATTTGGATATACATTTTTAGCACCAAGGTTAGTACTTTTCCTGGTGTAAAGAATTGCTTGCCCTTATAGTAATTATTATATAGTATTATTGTTTGGCCCTATGTGAATCCATGACTGACATATCTGTGAAACCTATATTCAACTAATTTGGAATGAATTTAACACACTGTTTAGTAAGATAATATAAACAGTACTTGAATTGGAGCCTTTGAACTTCAGATTTTGATAAAAAGTAAATAGTGTCTTACCTTAGTAGTTGGAAGGTCAATATGACTACGCACTCATATATATTGAATAGCAAGTCACTATGTTAATAATGTTAATGTTCTCTATACTGTAATTTAAGGAATAGTAAAATGATCTCTTTATTAGGATCAACAACTTGTTCATAAAAGAGTATGTGAGTTTTATTTCCTCAGCTTTTGATTCTTTTGTTTGTAAAATATTAATATTAAAGATTTTACGGGATTAACTAGCTGGCCATCTCTTGAACAGAAGAATCTTTGCAGTTAGATAATGATTTTGCTGCTTGACAGTTTACTGACATACCATGTGAGATTTCCATCAAATCCATCTCCAAATGTTTGTGTATACCAACCTTCTCTGATTTCCATCCAAAGCCCATTTATATATCTGAGGCTTTCTCCCAAACCCCATGATTTTAGATTTGGTATAGTGATAGACAACGTTTCCATATGGACCCAAGGCAGATCCACAGTTTCTAGTGTATTAAAAGATGATACTGTAATATTCCTGGTTACTATGTATGGATGTTAAAGCGGGATAATAAAGAGAGCTGGTAGGAAAAAAAATGATTTTTTCAAAATGTGGTGTTGGAAAGTTTTGTTCTATGGACAAGAAAGACAAAAAGAGGGGTTCTAGGAAAATCAAGCCTCCAGCCCAACTAGAAGCTAAAATGATGGAATGCTATGTTATACTTTGGACATAACATCTCATAAAAAGGCAAGATAATAATCCAAGGAAGAGTGGAAGGCATTAAGAAATGATGAAGACTTTATATGTGGTGGATTGGCATAATAAAGGAATCTACAACCTTTAGTTTGCAAAACTGGGCTGTTAAAAATGCGATCTCATGGGGGCCATTAATTCATGCAGTTGCGATAAGTCAAAACTTATATAAGACCTTGTAATAATAATAACAGCTCAACCATAAACAAAACATTGGCAAGATTTCTTTATACTCCTAAACAGCATGCAAGTTGGCTTGGCTGGAACCTGAAACCATTCATGATCAGGATTCCATGACTTGGGAAAGTGTATGCATTTGGAGTATGCATTCCTGCTTCTCAGATGTTCATGCGAATATACGGATGGCATGGATAAGGCTGGGAAAATCCACTCTCTGTACTTTTTTGCCTTTCCATTCAAGTACCATGCAAAAGAGGCTACTAACTCTTTGCCAGATACAGTAAAAACTCTATTTTAATAACCAGCTAAGTCAGGAGTGAGAAACCTTTTGTCCGTTATATCTTTGGACTATAATTTCCACAATCTCTTGCCATTAGCCATGTGGGCATTGAAATCCAAATGTTACTGTTGCCTAAATATCTGGAGAGACTATGATTCTCCATCCCTGCATTGTGTGATCTTATATGGAATGCATGCACTTTAAAGTGCTGTTCTACGCTGGAAGCCCTATGAAAGAAACAGAGGCCAGAATCCAGCTGGCAGCTTACACTGGCATTTGTGAATTTGCAAAAGTTGCAGCAGCATATTCCCACTAATTAATGATGGTCTGCTTGCTTTCTTGGACACGTGCCTGACACAGTTGGATGTGTGCCCAGGAACACAACCAGTACCTAATTAATTAGTGACAGATTGCTCCCGTGATTTTACATGATTTCATTTATGCGAGTGTAAATAACAAATTGTATTCTGGCCAGAGAAAAAATGGCAGACTTCCTCTGAATGAATTTTACCCTCTCAGTTTTATTTGATTTGTTGTGGTCTGAGCCTCTCACAGTCCCCACTAACAGCTTGAAACGATAGCAGCTGAAATGACCTAACCTATGACTTATCTTTTAAAAATCCTCCATAGCTTAGCACGCACTCTTTGTTGGAGAATCCCTACCAGCTCCAATTAGTGAATAGTTTGTCCCATCCAACCCCTCCCATGCATGTTGGCCCTCAGAATGCTGCCCAGTTAACTGCATCTTGTCAGAATGTATCCTGATTGTACCATCACCTTTGAGGAGCTGTAAGGCCCTGACATCAGAACAGCTCTCAGTACAAACAACTAGTTGCTCTGAGAAGTGGCTGAACAGACTTCCCCTCTTCTTTGCTTTATCTCCTCTTTCCTCACCTCACCATTCCTTGTCCTGTCTCACCTATCTTTTCTGTCTGCTGTGGAATCTGACTGTCAGCAGGTCTTTGACTGACTCATTTGTATCATCTGACCCCTGGGATACTTGTCCACCTGGTCTGGAACTTGGCCACTGGCATGAGCGCTTAATCACAGCTCATGCCTCTCTGGTCCTTTGTATCCCACCTGCCTGGTCTGGAAGCTACCCTGTGTAGGGTGAGCAGATGAAAAAGAGGACAGGTTTCCTGTACCTCTGATACTTTTGTTAAGGAGGAAATTTCAGCAGCTGTACCTTGGATTAAAAACTTCATTTTCGTCTTCTGTTACATGTACAGGAATCTTGTCCTCTCTTTTTCTTCTGGATACCATAGCCCACTACCTTCAACCATTTAATCTGCTTCTTTGATCCTTTGTATCTTCATCTGTCTGCTGTAGAATGTGGCTTCAGCCCAGATCAGACTATGACATCTGTTTCTGCCCTTCTGAATCAGTTCTGCACCTATTGGAAAGGTTCTCACTAGGCTTTTTACTTCCAGACCTTTCTCTCAGGTTGGCCAAAGCCCAGCACACCAGATTTTAGAACATTCAAGAGATATCAGTAGAAGGGGCAAGATTCTGAACATACTAAGTCTCTTATTCAAGCTGAAATTTCAGTGAGAAAGCAGTGTCTTCTAGGCCACTTTTATCAGGTTATTTTTTTTCAGATCTTGGAAGCAATGAAATATTAATAACAAGTTACTTCTAGTTAATTTATTTTCTCTAATAATCTAATAATGAACTAAGTTCCATTGTTATCTTAATATAAACAGAGATTCTATCACTCCTTTTGCCCAAGGTTTTAGTTATTTTTGTATACATATGGGTATGGCCTCACTAAATGATGAAGGAGGAGTATTGCCCGGGTCAAGTGCTATGCCTCATGCGGCTGCAGTTGGATGTGTCCTCTTTTCTAAGCTAAGGAATAATTATTTTAATAAATTCTGAGAAACAGGAGAGTGAAGCTTTTTTTAAAAAAAATTTTTTTGTTACAATGGTAACTGCTTTTTCATCCTTTGGACTGTATACCATAACTAATTTCTTTTCAAAAGTTTCCATAACTTTTAATTTAAAAAAATCACCCATGATAATTATAGCAGTCAACATATGTGTCATTAAAAAAAACCCACCTAAATACAAATCTAGGAACGTTTTTGTTGTTTTTCTTCTTTAGATAACTACACTTGCATTATGAGTTGAATATTAAATTAGCTAGAAATATCTATGCCCCTAAGGAAGGCTTTCATTGCAGCACATAGAAGTATGCTCATGTGGACATGTGCAACACACTCCATCCACTCTGGATTTAAAGTGATGGCTGCAATATATTTAATGTTCATGTTACTACAAGAATAAACACTGTATTGTTTATTATAGGTCATGTATCAAGGTTGATCACTCAAAGTAAAAAGAGCTCAGCTCATCTGTCCCTCTTTTTAACATTTCACTCTTCCAGATTTTATGTTTAATAGAATTTGATCATTGGATATCTCTGGGTTGTCAGAGGCAAGGGAGACAAGCACATCTATGCAACTGCTTGCAGGTGGTACATGCCACTAAGTGAAAAATGGTATCAAATACTAAGAAAGTTGATTCAGTGCTGTAACACATGCAATCACAGGCTTATTCAGCTGAAAGTATAGGTGATGTTTTTGCTTTATTGAGTATATTAAAAAACAATTTTAAACCTTTTCTCTCTTTTTTTTTTCTAGAGACTACTGTAGTCCTGTGAAAATAACTGACAACAACACTGCATTTCTCCTGAATTTCAGTGAATTTATAGATCGGTATACACCCCAGAATCCTTCATGTAAGTATTAATTTACTCATGAAATGCAATCATTTGCTGAATATGACAGTGTAAGTGTGAGAAGTAGTTCCAAAGAATAATAGGAAAATATTTGTTTGAAAGAGAGGCAGCAAAAGCCAAGCTGTAGAGGTTTCAAATTTTAAATAATTGAAATCAAAGTTGTTTTTAATTATGAGGACAGGGCACACCACAGGGAAGAGACACAGCTTAAGTCCAGTCTTCAGTTCAGGCTGTCTCAAGTGTGCCCAGACTTCAAGATCTTCAGGGGAAGCCTTTCTGTCTCTTCCACCACTTTCAAAAGCATGCCAGAAGGTGAGAAAGTATATATATTTTTAGTGGCCACTATATGCACTTCTGGAGAGCCACTGCCAGTCAGTCTACTGAGCTTCATGGACCACCGGTCAGTAACGTAGTGTCCTACAGTCCTAACTGGAACTTTACTTATTTCCTTTAATAGGTAATGATATGGTTATGAGAGCTTTACTGGATGCAGGATTTACAAGTGAACTTGTTCAGAATTACTGGAGTAAGCAGGACCCGTGAGTGTTCATTTCCTCCCTATCCCCAACACAAGTAAAAGACATATTCCTGATTTTTAGTTGTTATGGTGTATTAAAACAGCATTGGAGGAAAACATGCATTCTGAATAATCAAAGCAAAAGATAAATACATCATAATATATAATATTTTAAGTTATTTGCTTCAAAGCATTCTATGCATGTCTTTGTAAATGGTGAGCGAGTTCCAAACTTGTTCATACTTAAACGAGATCCATTGGCCAAAATCCTGTTGGTGCAGGCGTAACATAAAGTTGCACCCACATAAGTAGTTGAGTGCCACACCCAGCAACAGGGAATTGCATGATTCAGTTGCTTAGTCAGTTGTGCAGTTCCAATTGCCACCATTGCTCAACGTGCTGGCTTCATGGAGAGCACTTCTGCCTGGGCAATTTTGCAGCTACCGTGGGTGTAACATCAACACCAGCTCATTGAGTCTGTTCTAAATTTGGCTAAAACTGGATCTGGCCCAATATGTTTACACAATTGGCTATACTTTCAAATTCAGTTTTTAATCAGAGCTCTTTCTCTCTTTCTCTTTTCCACAGAGAAGGAATTAGAGCACGATTTGTGGCTACTGATGGAGGAATCACCAGAGTGTATCCTAAAAGGTAAGGGTCCATTTAATTCTACGTGATACAACAGAGAAATAAGACCCTTAGAAAGGGCTAATTCTTTGTTGGATTTGTAACAGAGGAATGAATATACTCCTAGTGGTGCATCTCAACTCAAAGTGTGCAGATTTGTGGTTTTGGACAACAACTCCCAGAATTCCCCAGGCAGCTTACCACTTTGCTAAGAGGCAACCAATCAGAAAGAGTGCGAGAACTGGAAGGCTGGAAGTGACAGTTAGGTTAACAGATAGGGCCTGGCTGTGAACAGGTTAGATGGATTAAGTAAGCAGCTGATCTCGGCATTCCTCGGGGTGAAGAAAGACCTGGAAGGGGGCTGTGAGATGTGTTTGAACTGAATAAAAACCTGCTTGCACATTGCAGGAAGGATTCAATTTTTAGTCAGCAATTATTTTGGCAGAAAACCTTTCTTGTTGTCAGGAGTTACTGAAATTCTTGACACTGACTTTTCACAGCTTCTGTGTTTTTAAAAGAAAACTGTTTCTTCAAGACATAGCTATTGCCTCAAAGCATGGTTTATTGACCAAGTTGAGAGATATGCTGTTCAGAGAACCCACAGCTTTAAAGGCCATCAAGTTGAGTCTGAAAATTTCACTAGCACCAGTTGCACCAATGTAAACCACCTAAAAAAAAAAAAAGCAAGCATGAAACTTTAACCATCCATGGTCTCAATTACATCACCTTACTCCTGACTTTACTGAGGAAATGTCACAGGGTTGCCATTATTGAAGTTTCAAACCTTCACAGAAACTGCCAGCTGGCTGTGGAATATTAAATAGGCCTTTATGCTAGGGCTTGGCAACTTCTCTGTGGCAAGTTGTCCTATTAAAGCATTAAAGGCTATATTGTTGCTGCCAAAATTCAGCAATGGACACTAAACCACGGCCACGGTTAAATGTGAAGTTTGGCAACAACTCCCAGAGTGCCCTCCCGCTTCAGAAGAGTTCCTTCCTTCCTTCCTTCCTTCCTTCCTTCCTTCCTTCCTTCCTTCCTTCCTTCCTTCCTTCCTTCCTTCCTTCCTTCCTTCCTTCCTTCCTTCCTTCCTTCCTTCCTTCCGGGAAAGGAAGGCTTACAAAGTCCTGGGCTTTGCTTCACTGCCAGGTTTGGGCAATGAGGTTCTGGTAGCAGTAGTGGAAGTATCAAATTAGGCTGCAGTGACAGCAACTGCAAAAACAGCCTGAGTGAGAGACACTTGTGGGCCGCCAGCAGTGTGTTGCCTACTCTTGCTTTTCACTGAACAGAAACATACAACATTCTGGTTTTGCTCCATTTTGAAAAGAGGAGCTTCCGCATGAAAGAGAATACCCTACATGGATGAATAGGGTGTCTAGAACCAGATTTTCAAAATAAATAAAGGGCCCTTGGTCTGCTCAATCAAGAACTGTAATTCTCATAAATGTACATGTTGAACTAAGCTGAAGCAGCACATGTGAACATGTGTAAAGGGCACATGGCGATGCACGCTATCCCTCTACCCTCTTTTCTTGGGCACTGTTTCCTCCCCTCGTGTTTCCTTGAACATGAGCAGAATCCTCTATTCTGCTGGGAACTCTTATTTATTTATTTCTTAAACTTGTATACCACCCAGTTAGGGCTAGGCACTACTCTGGGTGATCAACAGTCAAATGAAAACAAATATAGTAATATAACAATAAAAATAAACAATAAAGGGTACAGTAATAAAATAAAATCAGCACAAATTGGCTAATTTGTGTGAAGATGCCGCTGAAAGCCTCTGTAAAGAGCATCGTCTTAAGCACCCTTTTAAAGGTTGGGAGAGAGGGAGCCAGGGGCAGCTCAAGCGAAAACCCATTTCAAAGGGCTGATGCCATAGCCAAGAAGGCTTGAGTTCTGGTGGATGTTTTTCTGGCCTTCCTTGGTGTGCTGACTAAAAGGCGTATAGCCCGTGAGGATCTGGTGGTGTGGATCAGTGTTCTTGAAGAAAGACACTCTGGCAAGTAATGAGATCCCAAATTGTGGAGGGCTTGGGAGCAGACACTTTATGGGGTGGAGAGCCCTACTGTCATTGTACACAAGGAAGTCAGGAACTGGAGTGTGGATAGGATTACACCACATGGCTCCATTCACTTTCCAGTTTTTTAATGTACCCAGTTCAAGCATAATCCCTAAATAGAATTTGTGATTTTCCCATCTTGAAATTCGGTTGAGGTAAATGTAGAAGTTCTCTTATCGTGAATTCTTCCTAAGTAACTTGTCCAAGATCCAGCAAATGACTTCAGTCACATCCTGTGGAATAGTCCTAAAGTTGTCAAACAACAGCAGCAGCAACAAAACCAAACACCAATCCCATATTACCCACTTCATTTCAAAGTACACTCCATTTTAAACAAAGTTCGCCATGAGACAGAAAGAGGTCCTGCTAAACAAACTCTGAATCCCTTGTGTCATGTCTGATTAATTGTGCAATCCACTGAAACTCAGCTTATCTCTTGACATGTTTCTGGTTTTCACAATATAACAAATCTAGTGTTCAGAACATTTGGGACTGTTAAAACCATGTTTTAAGCTTCTTGGCTATAACAGCTAACAATAAATCCTGAGATGTAACTCAAAAGTATGTCCCATTGAGGTTTAACACAGCTTTCTCCTGTGGGTGAAATCTTGTTAACAGTTCATGGCAATAAGCTCTAAAAAGCTTCTGGCGACTTACTTCTGAGCAGATGTTTGGAGGATTGTGCTAGTAGTCCATGAGAAAATATCAAGATAAACAGTTAAAGCTGACTTTCATGTCTTATGTTCAGTGCAGGCGAATATTGGACAGAAAATGCTGAAACATATGAAATGAGTTTCTATAAGAGGAGCTTAGATAATGAAAACTATGTCTTCACTGCTCCCTTCTACAACAGTAAGTCATGGGGCATCCAAAGTGTCTTATTAGTGTCAGGGAGCTTGCTCACAAGCTAAGGCTTTATTGACAAAGTTTATGTGTTTCTTCAGTAATAAAAGGAGTAATCTGAAAGATCTATAAATACAGCCCAGATCTACTTCTTTTAGGGAGTAGGTTTTTAGGATATGCAAAGCTCCAAGAAAGTTATGAAATACTGGACTGGATATCAGGATCCTGCAGATAGCAAAGTAATAACTATTTGTGGGAGAGGGATTTTTGGCACAAAAATTGTGTGGTTTCAACAAATGTTGGAGACTACAAGTATCAATGGCAACCTTCAGGGAACTTTCCATTTGCCTATTTCATTAGCTAAATACTTTAGATATTTAGCTACATACGGTATATTATTAGAAGAACTACATATATTAGCAGAAAAAATATATATTGTACAGTCTATCCATCGTATGTAACTATGACATATGGAAAAGGAGACTTTGGTATAGAGAAGAGTCGCATAACATAATCCTGCATGTCTGTTTCCTAATAACTTAGCAGTGCTATAAATAGCAATAACTGAGGTAGCATCAAGACAAGCACTTTCACTCTTGTTTTTTTAAGGGAGGGTGTCTAGTGGATGACTCAAAGTCCCCAGTTTTAAAAAAAAAAAGGCCTCCTGAATGCCTCCAGGAACAGAAATATGGATGGTGACTATGATGATTATTAGACCAGTCTTGGCTGGTCTTGAGGACTGTGAAAATGCTACCAGTGACTGCATAGGGCACACATTGCCCTCCCCTGCCCACAGTCTCTGGTGGAAAACAGTACTCCTTTACCACAGTAATCCTTGGTCCTAGTTGTGGTGCCATCTTTTTCATGCAATCTGAAAGATCACTTTTTGCCACATCAACAAAAGTTATTGTTTTGTTTTTGGAAGAGAAGAGAGAGAGAACCTCTATTAGTTTTTGGTGGTAGAGGAGATAAAGATTTGCCTGCCCTTATTGCCCCCAAATAATCACGTTGTTATGTTCATATGCAATTAATCCTTTTTGAAGAGAGAAAAGATCATACTGAAATCAATAAGGTTTTCATTCCTAATGACATTAGGAGTCTAAGGACTCATCCAGAGAGGCAATTGTCCCACTGTTTGGTGCCTTGTGGGGTTGGATTGCTTTGCTTTTTTTCCTGGCAACCACATGACATAATTGCTAGAATGGATCATTTGTCCGGAGAGCACTCCAATCTGAACCTTCCTGAGCCCTTTTTGGGGGGCTTCTATGTTTTTGGTGCAGGTAGATGTACTCTAGGTTGGTTTGTTTCCAGGGTGTGCAATCACTGGGAATGGACTAAAATTGAGCCTTGAAGATGTCAAAGCTGCCAAGATTCTTTCCAGTATCAATTTCTGGTATTGTGAAATGGCTTAATATGCAAGCCACTTCAGGATATCAGTAAATCGAACATTTCCCTTGCTCCTCTGTGGAAATTGTTAATTTTTTTTTGCCTCTGCTAGACCATTGCTGTTGCACTGAATCACTTAGATTAATTTTTTTAAAAAAACTTTGCCTTTGTGTGAAGTCCTGATTGAAACAATGGTTGTAGCTAGTTTATCGATCAGCAGTACACACAAGGGAAAGAAGTTTTTAAAAATATTTTTATTCTCAGTGATTCAGTGCATCAGCACAGGCAAAAATACTAATTTCATTTCTCCCCCATAGAGAAGGAGGGGAAATGTTCAGTTGGCAACAGAAGGAGCCAGAGGGTCACTTGAGGTAGATATGCCATTTGGATGCACAATCCATGTACTCAAATGGCATATCAGTCCTCCCCACAACCTCAAGCGACCCTATTTAGACTGCACCAGACCGCACCAAAAGGGTCAGTACACTTGCACCCTAATTTGACCAAAAGACTCGCAAGATGGCAGTCTTGTTCAGTAATCTTTGACTCTTAATAAGTTTCTTTGAGAATTGGGATATGCTAAGATTGTTCCACTGTCATTTATTAACCTTTAGGTGGTTTTTTTTCTTCCTCCTCTGCTAAATCTCAGGAAGCATCTCTGAAGACGGTGTTATGGTAAGCAAGGCAGTGAAAATAACAGTCAATGGAAAACTACTGAAACCTGCAGGTAGGAAATAATGGAACTATTATTCTATGAAGAAATATCATTTTTGCTATTGAACATAGTAAAATGCAATTAAAAGTCTAGTTCTAAAGCAAAAAACATTTGTTACCTGGTTTTCTTTTAAATCTGCTTCCCCATCTTTGGTTATACTAAGGTTATAACAGATTCGTTAATAAAGCTTTTAGTTTTAGAGAGGAGAGGTAGAGGGATATTCTACAGTTCAACCACTGAGCTCAGATAATATCTTCTATTATGAAATATCTGGAAATACTGTGATTTTACATTTTTCTGTTTCCTTTACTTTCCTTATATGCCATGTATTTCTTGTTAGTTGTTGGAGTAAAAATCAATGTAACCACCTGGATGGACAATTTTACCAAGATCACAACAAAGAATGAGGTTCAGGTAAGGAACAGATGGGCCTTATTATGAATGTTTGAAGATCTTCAAGTTATGATTCAAATTCACAACTACATCCAAGATTGCTTTTCCACACCTTCCATCTGCAGCCCAGCCCTCAACTGAAAATAATAAGTCAATAATTTGTATATAAATAAATGAGTGATTTTTTTTCTTAATATCTGCTACAGCATGCCTTAAGCCAGGAGGTACAGAAGTAACACTGTGAGTAATCAAGAAGAAGTGCTTGTAATATCAAACACCTCTGAGCAATTACTCATGGATGCATTTGGGGAAAAGGGATCCTGCTCAGTCCTAAACTCAAGCCCCCCCTCTACCACTTTCTCCACCACTTCCTCTTTGCTCCTTCCAATTATTCTCAAATGTAGTTGGGTAAGGAGAAGGAGAGCAACAATACAACAGAGCATGAGTCCCATATTACTCAGTGGCCGGGAATCACAGGAAGATCATTACCCCAGCAGGTTACCTTTATAATTTAGGACTTGTGAGACACCAGAAGGCTTTTCCCCCTGGCCCATTTCAGTGGTCTGCCTTAATCCTTTTTAGAAGGAAGATACACATGTATACCTTACAACCAATGTTTTTGCCCCTGCCAATCTTGTATGGTGGAAACTGTGGAACATGTCCTTGTACTGCACATTCTATAAAGACTCACAATCTGATTTCCCCAATTTTAAAACGTTATCCAGGTATACCTGATGAATTTTACATCTCTTTTCTCCTTTCTGATTCCTCAAGTGAAATTACAGCTAAAGCTGTAAAATTTGTGCAGTGGCTTATACGATAAAAAAACAGATGACCACATCACTGCGGTAATCAGATTAAGAAGTCATTTGTAATCATAATCAGAATTTCAGTCTGCTTTGTATCAATTCTAAATGTTATATGATTTGTTATTGTATATCAGTCTTGTCTATCTAACATGACTGACTTATGGTCATAATGTTAATAAAGTAAAGTGGAGGGGTGACAACAACAAAGGCAACTCCAGTTGTCTGCTACCATGTTACGTGTGTGCATGCTGAAGCTTGAGCCCTTGGTAAAAGAGAAGAAAGAGTTGTCCATCCATGAACAAAAGTGGTAAAATCAGGGACTGCCTGGCAAAGTCTGCTTATTCTGATGGAATGTTTTGACAGCCTGGGATGTAACCAAAAAGCTTCTCGTTAGTCTGTGAATCATTGTAGATCTTTTCTTGGAGAAAAGTAAAAGGCAGTAGCAAGTAAGGCCTGCAAGTTCCAGGTACCATGTGGGCTTCCCAAAGAGTTTCAACTGAAGCTCCACTTATAGAGAGGACACTCCATTCCTCAAAGCTATGGGAAACACCTTCCCTGTGCACATGGCTGCTAAAAATAAGAACATTAATAGAGTTTCCCAAGCTTGCCATATATCTTGTAATGACAATTGATCTATGGCAACGGTTCCCAACCTTGGGTAACCCAGGGGCTCTTGGACTGCAGTTCCCAGAAGCCTTCACCACCAGCTATGCTGGCCAGGGTTTCTGGGAGTTGCAGTCCAAGAACATCTGAGTTACCCAAGATTGGGAACTACTGATCTATGGGATGGGGTTAAATCTTTGGAAAATTGGGAGGTGAGTAAGATTAATGAATTGGGGGTGGGTGGCCTGGAGTGGTTATTCTGCCGTAGTGTTTCTTCAGTTTATTTAAAATCAAGTTGCATGAAAGATTGGAATTCGCTCAACCATAGTTTTGAATGCCATCACCTTTTGTTTGAAAACAGGTTGTATAATTATATTATCCTTCTGTTTTTCAGTGCAAAAGTGAACTATGTGGATGTGAAAAAAACAGTGTGGTGAGGATCAATTATTTTACAGCCATTTCAGCTGTGTTTTTGGGCAGTGCTGTGCAGGCCAGAGAGACCCCTTTGCCAACTATCCTTCCCAACATCTTGGAGGGTTGTAGTGAGGATTACAGTGGATAATGTTTGTAGTGTACTGTAGTGGATAGAGTGATGGACTAGGATACAGGAGACCTGGGTTCAATTCCCCAGCTCTGCCATGGAAATTCATGGTGAGTGTGTGTGGAACTGGTAAAATCCCTTCTTAAATCCCTACTTTGAAAGCCCTATTAAGTTTGCTATAAGTCAGTTCTGACTTAAGGGCACGTAACAACAGCAGCAACATGTGTAGTGCTTGGAAAACTCAAGCTTTAATCAACTTGAAAACAAGATGCATGTTCCCTAGACAAATTGGCTGAAATACAGTAGTAAGTTACAACTAGGATACACCCACTGAATCAGTGGGGATTTGGTGAGGAACTTCTCTGTAAGTTTAATTGATTCAGTGGGCCTACTCTAGCTGCAACTTACTAATGGACTTTGGCATTTGTTTAGAAACGTAGTGGAAAAACTGCTGCACTGCCAAATTTTGGTAGGGGCATTGATGGCCACAAAAAGAGATGGGGACCCAACAGGTTGCCTATTTTTCCTATACAGCATGATGAATCCTGATAAGATCATAATTTTCCTATTTGTATCCTTCCGTATGGTCAGTTCCAGTGATTTACTTGTATTCTTCTCTTCTTCTTTTTTTCTGGTAGCATGTTGACTGTGTAATTCTTGATGATGGTGGATTTCTTTTGATGACAAATCAGGATGATTATATTCCAGAGGTAGGTGTGTGATTTAAGTGGGATAGCAGATTGGGTTGTCAAGCCTCTTCAGAAATCAGTCCTGCTTTGATTATAACAAATCAAATCAACATATAAGCCTAGTTTCACAAAGCCTTGGCCTGAATCAAATTGTTAGTGCCAACTGAAGTGAATTCATTGAATGAACAGAAGTTCATGTGATTTCCATTGAGTCAATAGGTCTGCTCTTGGTAGGACTTGGAGTTAATTTAGCACCTTAAGATTTGGAGGGTGGGGGGATGGTTTGATCTGAATGTTCGAGTATATGCAAACCCATTACATATGTCATTTGGGTACCACTGAAATCCAATCCTTAGTTATACCACAAACTCAGTTGGTATCCTTATGCAAGCCCCTGTATTTCGCTCATAGCCTCCATCTACATAATGGCCTAAATCCTGTTGCACAGTTAAGCAAAAGGCATGACCTTTGGAAGCTAATTGTCATAAGTTAAGACATGTCCATAGACATCACAGATAACACTTGTGGAGATTTCTGAAGTTTGAACAGTTGGCCTGTAAAATGTACACCTTTTGCGTAAATATGAAACAAGATTTCTGCAAATAAGTCTAACTTTTCTTTACAAGGTTGCCCAAGGGTTACTGGAGTAATGAATGTAAACCACCATGAGCACATGTATGCTATGAATTATTACAGTCACATAGCAAGTATGTTGTTGCTGTAAGATACTTTTCAAAATTCATTTTAAAAGCCTTCCTTCTGGCCCTGAAAGATGGCTTAAAATATATATACATATGCAGTTACTGATGCCAGCATTGTGCGAGGTGCATTCTTCTAAAACCAGCAGCTTCTGAAGTTTTCAGCAGCACATCCTCTCTTTATTTGTGAGAATTTCTCATGCCTCCCACCTCTTACACCATGATCCAAACCCATTTCTTCCAAGAATTGTACTTATAATTCAAAAATTAAAACACATACAGTACATCACAGTCTCTTACCACTCACTCACATTTCTTCATGCCCCAAGAAAGGTCACACCCCAAGTTTGGGAAGAGATGTCCTAAACATTACATAAAGGAAATTGAAGAGCTTCCTTTGGATTGCCAAAGGATGAAGTTCTTGATGGAATTCTGGTTTGCATACTGTGGCATCCTGATTTAATGCAGTGGTCTTCTCACTTCAGAGCTTACACTTCATATCTCACCATTTTTGATTTAAAAAAAAATAACAACATCGCCATACATAAATTTAAAGAAGATTTTTCAGAGTAGTTGAATCTGGAGCACTTCCTTGAATTCCTTTCCATTATGGAAGATGGGGGTCTGATGATATGGCTGTGTTTATATGATTCACAGTCACAGTTATCCGTTCGTTATTATTTAATTAAAAACCATGTGGTCAAATGTCCATCAGTTGAAGGGGAAGCAAGGTTACCCAAAATCAAGACAGAGATTTTTGCTTTCTCAGAAGACTACTTGGATATGTAACTTTGTAAATAAAAATAAATACAATTATTAAGCCACCTTTCCTTTAAACTATACAATCCTCTTATCTTTCAGGACTGTACATAATGATGGTAAAATTGAGAGTAAGGGATTAACAACACAGTTTATTTGGGACAATCTGGTGCAAGCTAAATAGGGTTGGAAGTCAAGTGTGCCATTTAGTGTGATCCCTGCATCCACATGGCATATGCACCTCAAGTGACCCTATTTGGCCCATTTTCCTTAAGAAAAAAGAAGGAAAGGAAATGGGGGGACTCGTGCCTTGCCTCCTCCTGTCTCCTCCTCCTTGGCTCCTCTTGGGCACCCTCTTGCATAATGGAAGGCTTCCTCCTGCTTTTGGGAGGAAGCCTTCCATTAAAAAAAATTCTAAAAGGTACAGCACATCAGTGCTGCCCTCCTTGGCTTTAAAAAAAAAGAAGAAACTTTCCTTCTTCCCTCTGTCCCTCCACAGAGGAGTAGAAGAAGGAAGTTCTTAATTTTCTGATTTCCCAATATCATTAAGTGGCTAAGCTATCTGTTTAAGCCACTAATGATACTGGGAAATTGAAAACAGCTGAGAAGTTAAAGCAGCAAGCTCTGTTTTGTTTCAGTCCCAGTGATTGCACATGCTGGAAATGAACCAAAATGAAGCAATCTCACCTGCACCGAAAAAAGAGTAGCCCCTCATAGGGATCCATAATGGTGTGGGTAGGAACACTCTGGAGATGGGGTGGTTCACTCAAGCAATTATGTCATCTGATCGCTGGCAAAAGGAGCAAATCAGCAGACCAAATAGCAGGCTAAATGCCCGTGTTGTCATCCCCTAACTCCTCTCACTTGATACCATCAGGTTATATCCATACTGGTTATGAGAAGCATAGCTGAACAGCCAGCTTCCTCTCCCATGCATCCTTTAGTATGAAGAGGAGTTCCTGAGCTACCGACTATGCTGAGAAAAGTGACTGTTGGAAATGACTACTAGCACAATGTCTGTGTAGAGCTGAAGACTGACCAGCTATGCCTCATGAAAAACCCTACTGAATTCTGTGTTTTGACCGTATTCAAAAGGTTTATTGTATACACAACTGTCTGGATAGCTCAGTGAGTTAGGTACCTGAGAGTGAGAGTTCAATTCCCACCATACATCCCAGAAGAGCCAGCCTGTGTGGTCTTGGGCAAGCTGCACAGTCCCAGGGAGCCCCCAGAAGAAGGGAATGGTAAACCACTTCTGAGTATTCGCTACCTGGAAATCCCTGAAAAGGGCTGCCAAAGGTCAGAATTGACTTCATGGCACATGATTATTATTTTATACACCTCTCAAACCTAGAGTGAAAATGGGCACACTCATGCATAAAATGAGGGTAATCGAATGTATTGAAAATAAGTAGACCGACAGAGAAGTTAACTTCTATAATCGATGTCCCTGTACAACCTTGGATTCAGTCTTCAAAGAGAAATGTCTTTGATCAATCACAGAAGTGTTTTTCCCCCATTGCTTTTGCATCTAAGTCCTAGACAAAGAGTCTGGTCTTTGTAATATTCTATTGCCATTCTACAGTCATTTCTGATGGCTGGTCTGTGAATATCGGCAGAAAGCTGTGATTAGCACCTGAGTCTCATATAAAGTCAGGCTGCAGTGCAGCCTCAGTTATATTGCATCAGTGTTGACCATAGCATTGAGTGTTAATGTAAGCAAATTAAGAACAGTCACTTTAATTTGGTAAGCCTAAAGAGAAGGGCATTGATGTTTTGTTTTACCACCTCTCTTTTCTGCACTAGATTGGAAAATTCTTTGGTGAGATTGACCCAGGCCTCATGAGAAACCTCATCAATATGTCCTTATATGCCTTCAACAAGTCATATGACTATCAGTCTGTGTGTGACCCAGAAGAGGAGCCAAGGCCAGGAGCTGGACTTCGCTCTATCCATGTGGTCAGTGTCTTCTTATCCTTTCCCCATCAGTGCTATCAGTGATATAAGTGCTCAGTGTTTGGAGATGCATATAATGTTACACTCATTCCCTTCTATTTTCTAGCCTACAATAGCAGACTTTTTACATCTAGGGTGGTGGGCCTCTGCAGCTGCTTGGTAAGTTGAACTCTTCAGTTAGGTTTTGTTATACATTTTGACTGCACAAAGGTCCTGAGTCTGACCAAGCCCTGTATGCAGTAGGGATTCCTTCATGGGTTTTCCCCCTACATTCTTTCTGTTCAAGTTTATTATGAATAATAATTAGCTAGATAAAAATAAACTGCTGTCTTTAGCTGAGGATTAAATTTTATCTCAGCAACATACACACAGTTTCTCCCAGAGGTTGCAGGAAATCTTTTTAGAAATCTGTAACGTGGAGTAAATTAAGGTCTCTGCAGTGGAAATGAACCCTTGCACTGACAGTAATCCAGAGAAGAAACCTAAACAGAATGGAAATCTAAAGGGGTTATCAGTACTGATGTCAAACATAGATGTCTGGGTTCAGTTCAGACTTTGGAATGTTTTTTTTTTCTTCACATGAAAGTGCTCTCTGGAAATGTAATGAAATCTTGGTAAGGAGTTGGTTGGAGCTGGAGGGAAGGATGCTATTAGGAAGGACATTAGTTAAGATTTGATAAAAATGAAAAGAGAAAGGCTACTCTCAAAAAATGAATACAGTTAAACAGAAAAACTGCATTACATGGATGAACAGATCTCCCTTGTCACATATTGTTACTGTTCCATGGGCTTGCTCTGTGGCTCAGCATTCTGCTTAGAATAGAGGGTTTCTACAATTCGGTGCATGCCCAGTTTTGCCACACCATTCATTTTTTTTCCCTGTTCATTAATGTTTTTTCCCCCCTGTGATGTATCCATTATTAAAAACTGTGTTACTTTACCAGAAGCAATGCAGTTGTTCTGTGCTGTGTTGCATCAATATACCCAAGGGCTTGTTTGAGTTAATTAACCACAGTGGATGTGGGTGGGGAGTTACATGAATGAGCAGCAGAAGCTAAAAGCTGTGGCCAACTGTGCATGGACAGCGGTCTGTGAAATATTTGGGACTCGTAAACTGAGGGGTGGTAGTACATTGTAGATTCCATTACATTCGTGCAGATTCAGAAATAAGGGCAGAACTGGAAGAATCTGCCCAAAATCAGGGAAGAATTTGGTTGTGAGAAGTTTCAGCCGTAAGTCAGGGGTGCAAAATGTGTGCTCCTTTGGGTGTTATTAGAACTGCAGTTCCAGTTATCCCTAGGCAACCGGGCCATTGCAAAGCAAAGCAAAAAAGCAAAGCATGCTGCTTATATACTGCCCCATAGCACTTCAAGCACTCTCTGGGCGGTTTACAAGTTAATTATGCAGGCTACACATTGCCCCCTACCCAGCAAGCTGGGTACTCATTTTACCGACCTCGGAAGGATGGAAGGCTGAGTCAACCTTGAGCCAACTACCTGGGATTGAACCCCAGGTCATGAGCACAGTTTTGGCTGCAGTACAGCAGCTTAACCACTGCGCCACAGGGCTCCTATTGGTGAAGGATGATGGAGGATGCAGTCAAACAGCATATAAAGAGACACAAGTTGCCCTCCGCTTCTCTTTGAAAACCACAACGCAGAAAATAAATCCTTCCTGCGTGCACTACCCACACAGCTACACCAGCAAATTTTTTTTTAAAAAACCTCTCCTTTGCTTAATTTTTTCTCCTTTTACTGCTAGAGTAGGAAAGCCAATTTACAGTCTTTAGCTGTAAATTGTTCCATTTGTAAAATTTAAAAACACAGAAATTAACACATGCCACAGACCTGATGCGGGAGGGCCTGGGAAATGCAGGCTGATGGGCAAATGACCTGTACCAGTAGCTGCATAATCAAGAAGGGTCAGAAGGGATTTTTTTTTCTTCTGAAAATCTTAACAAATATATCAATGCCCTGTAAATAATTGTAGAGTAATAAAATCATACCAGCCATTCATTAGAAGATGAGAATTCCATGCATACAGGAATTCCTCCAGGCCAGCTTGAAAGCAGTAGCCCTGCCACTGGACCAGAAAGAACTGGCTTGGGCACAGAGCAGCTTGTGCTGATTTACATTCTTCTGATAGCTGGAAAATAATTGGTCCAAAATACGAGCTATTTCACTATTTGATTGCAACCAAGATTCCAAGACATTTACAAAAAATACATCAAAAACATTCATAATTGTATAATGAGGAGCATAGTGAGCTCTCATGCCATCCCTATTATTATTCAATCAAAATGGTTGCAAGTTTCTAAAGTTTTTAATAAGATTTAAAAGCTGAAAGTACCACATCCATAAAATTGCATTTTAGACAATAACTTCTGATTCTCCTGTTTCTGTGTTCAGTACTCTGGTGTGTTCACAACATATTATCAGATCACAGAAGATAAGAGCATGTCACTGATCTCTATACCTAGTATTTCTCCAGCGACTATATCTCTCTGCAATTATATCTACTTCCAGGTCTATCTTACAGCAGCTCTTTTTGGGACTCACTTTTCCACGTTTTCTCAGTGCAGGTAAGTAAAGCATCAGAAATGAGGGAACCTACCTGGCTTTTACATATCCTCATGGAAACTAAAAATATTCTTGTTCTCACAGTGGAAATGGAAGATGAAGACCTTAGTGCCATCCCTTCAAAGCAGAGCTGCATTACAGTGCAAACCCAGTATTTCTTTGCAAATGACGAAAAATCATTCAATGGCATCCTAGATTGTATAAACTGCTCCAGGTAGGTTTTCCTTTTGGATCCCAAAAGATCTAAAATCTCCCTTGGACATTGTTTCAAATATTAAAGAAACAGCCAAATAATTAATGGGAGGTAAGTGTATTAGTCTGTTGCAGCAAAAACAACAGAGCCGTGGCCCCTTAAAGCCTTGTTAGTCTAACTTGTTATGTGCATCAAATAGCAGCCAGTTTATAATGATCCTGAGTCCCTGCCCAATACTCTATTTGCTGCACCACACTGGCTCCCTCTAACTTGTTAGTCTTTAATAAAGCTTGTTAATCTAGAACAGCCATTCTCAACCTTTTCTGGCCATGGCCCTTTTAAGAGCTCTTCTCAGGTTCCGGGACCCCCTGGAACTTCAGGGCCCCCTGGAACCTGAGAAGGAGACATGAACAGATATATTTCAGAAACTTCTCACATTTTTATCCTGTGGCCCCCTTCAAATGTGCCAGGCGCCCCCCACCCCCACCCCCGAGGACCATATGGCCCCCATTGAGAATGGCTGGAAGGTGCCATAAGACTCTTTATCATTAATAGGAAACTGCTCTTTATTCTTTTATTGAAATAGTTAGGTAGGGATTCATAGGAGGGATATATAGGAATATACATTCATGCACATGGTTACAATTTATTTATATTTCACCGGTAAGGTCCAATATATATTTTGTAGTCCTACCTGTGTAGCATTTAGGAGTAGTTGGCTAGACCTGGGTTGAGGAAAAACAGATGTGGCAGGTAGATCAGTCTGATGCCCATCAGGAGGGGATACCTCTGAGCAAGATCATGCTAATTATAGCTCTCTGGAGTGATATTAAAACTTCATGTTTTAGTGGATGACTCAAAACAGTTGTGGACAATTACCTGCTTGTTTCTTCTTTCTCTTAAATGTTTGTGTGTTCTGCTCTCAGACTTTTCCATGCAGAGAAAATTTCCAATACAAATTTAGTATTCATAATGAGTGACAGCAAAGATATGTGCCGTCACTGCGATGCAAGACCGCTGATGCAAGCAGAGAAGCCGGGTATCCTTTGAAGCTTCATTTTTGCCCTGGATTGTGTTTGCTTCCAGAGGAATACATTTGAAAGTCGTGCAGAACCAGCTATGGCTGATTCTTATTTGCCCTCTAAGAAGTTACCTAGTTCATACATACCTGGGGCTGGTAACTGTCCTTGTGCAGGTAGAGGAAGTAGCATACAGACATATACCTTCCATCACAAGGATTGTATTGTGCATGAGATGGGCATGTAAGGCATAATAAGTAATATCCTACTTTCATGACAGTAATATATAATTATAATATATCTAAGAACAAGGTATGTCGATAAAACAGTAGTGATGTTTAATGATGCATGCGTGAATGAATTTTTAAGTTAAATTGATAAACATGGCTTCTGTACAGCTGCTCGACTTGATGACACTTATTTTTTCTTTCTTTCAGCAAACAGTCCCAAATTCTCTATTAGGACCTCATAAGGCTAAGGATTGTCATTAGAGATGGGAGTATTCGTATTTGAATATGAATACGAATACCCCCGCACAGCTGGATGTAATGAGGGCCTGGCCCCTTGGGGCTGGACCGTCCACTCATGTGTCTGCCGCCGGCTCCGGCTCCGCTCAGCTCTCCCTTCCAGTCGCTCTGGAGCTCCCGGTCGGCTATTCACTTGTAAGCCTGGCAGGGAGACTCGTCTTCCCTCCTTCTGCCAGGAGTGGATAGCCGACCGGGAGCTCCAAAGCGATTGGAAGGGAGAGCGGAGAGTGGACGGTCTGGCCCCAGGGGGCTGGACCCTCGTTACGTCCAGCTGTGCGGGGGGTATTTGTATTCGTATTCGTATACAAATACCCCCCATCTCTAATTGCCATACCTAAATCTAAGCTTACCAGATGTGCTTGCTCACCTAACTGAGCCTTAAGGGGAAGAAGCAGAAAGTACTGCTCTGTTGATAAGACAAAAATAATTCTGGATTTCCAGTTTTTAGATGACCAATCCAGAGACCTAATTCTTTCTGCCAATTTTAGGGATACCATTCTTCTTTTGTGCTTTCAGAAGGCCTTTACGTGCACCCAAGTGTCCTCAGAAGGCAAATCTTTTTGCCTCTCACTTTCAGTTGGAAACCAAGAGAAAGAAACCCCTCTTTTCTCCTCATGGCTTAATTTCTCTGTGCAAGTATTCTTCCTGCACTCTTGGGAAATCTCTCAGGAAATGTTGTGGGGTTTCCTAGAAGTTTCATAGTCTCATATATATATATATATTTGAAGAAACATCAAGTTGTAGGGGTCACTGGAGAGGACATTATACTGCACAAAATTTGGCAGTTCCCCATGCAAAATATCAGAAAATAAGATAAGATAAAATAGGATTAGAATGAGACCAGGGTTTGGGTTTCATGGGAAACTGGGAAATCTCTGCAGGGAGAAGTCTCAAAGAGGAGTCTTGTAATGGTAGCACTCAGAAAACCACTAAAATTATTGGACTACTCCTCACATCTCTAATACACACAGGTGTTGAAATCAGACAAGTATCCAAAATGAGAAGCACTGAAAAAGGCCACTCAAAAAAAGTGCCACTCTTTCCACTCAAAAAGGCCAACCAAAATTCATATTTTGTCCAGCAGAGATACCTTGACTGCTTTGGGTAGGGTCTGACATGAGTTAGAGGTGGGGAGGACCATCCCCTTTCCAGGGCTGCTATTACTTTCCTGCCAGCCTTCAAACACTTACTTAAGAGGAAGGAAAAAGCCTTATTTTGTTGCCTTTTTCTGTGTCGAAAGACTCCATGTGTACCACATTTTCTTCTCCTCAGACTGTCCTTCATATGGAGGTAGCAAGAGGCAAAGGGTAGAGCTATGATTACCTCTATCCCTGCTCTCAATTTCAAAGTAATAATTTTCTGAACACCTGAAAAAGTCTGGAGTGACCCCTGCTGAGGGTCTCCTGTATTGACTAATTGATTGATTGATATTATTGTATGCCACCTTTCTGCCATAGGGGACCCAAGGCAGCTCGCAACAATTAAGACTGTACAATAATAAGTTTAAAATACTATGCAAAGCTATATTAAAACAATTAAACATTAATCAAGATTAAAAACCATGTTTAAAACATTTTAAAATATCTAAATAGAGTGTTCCCTAGAACCGTACTTATTGCTTAAAGGCCTACCTGAAAAAGAAAGTCTTTGGCTGATGACAGAAGGAGAAAAGGGAGGGGACCAACCTGGCTTTTTGGGGCAATGCAATCCAAAACCTGAGAGAAGCCACTAAGAAGGCTCTCGTGTCTTCACCAGACAAGCTTGAGAAGGTGGTGGAACCAAGAGAAGAGCTTCCCCAGAAGATCTTAAAAGCCAAATAAGCTCATATGGGGTGATAGGATCCTTCAGATAGTCTGGACCCAAGCCACATAGGGCTTTGTAGATAATAACTATCACTTTGAATTGAGCCAAGAAACAGACTGGCAGCCAGTGAAGCTGTTGCAAAAAGGGAGTTACATGTTCCGTGTAACCAGTGCCAGTCAGCACTCTGGCTGCTGCATTTTAAACCAGCTGAAGTTGCCAAAGACTCTTAAAGGCAGCTCCAAGTAGAGCACATTGCAGCAATCTAGACAAGTTATAACTAAAGCATGTGTTACCTTGGCCAGATTGGACATCTCAAGGAATGGGGGCAGCTGGTGGCATTCCCAGCCACCTCTGAGACATGCACCTCCAAGCTCAGAGTTGAGTCAAGTTGTGAACCTGCCTTTTCAGTGGGGGAGTGTAACCCTGTCCAGAACAGGCTGGATCCCTATTCCCTGATTTTCCTTGTGACTGATCAGGAGCAACTCTGTCTTGTCTGGATTAAATTTCAGTTTGTTAGCCTTCATCCCATGCATTACTGACAAAAGGCACTAGTCTCAGCACAGAACAGCTTTCTTGGAATCAGATGGGAAGAAGAGAAAGAGTTGGATGTCATTAGCATGCTGATGGCACTGAACCTCCAAACTCTGGACAATCTCTCCCAGTGGTTTCATGTATATTTTGAATAAAATGGGGGACAAAACTAAACTCTGGGGGACACCACAGGACAATGGCCATGGAGTTGAACAGGATTCCCCTCGACACCATTTTCTGAGTTCAACCATTCAGGAAGGATTAGAACCACTGTAAGACAGTACCTCCTAGACCCATCCCAGAAAAGTGCCCCAGAAGGATACAATGGTTGATGGTATCAAAAGCTGCTGGGAGGTCCAGCAGAACCAACAGGGACATGCTCTCCTTGTCCAATTCCCAGTGTAGGTCATCCACCAAGGCATCCAAAGCCATCTCTATTCTGTAACTAGTCCTGAAGCTAGATTGAAATGGGTCTCGATAATCCATATCATCCAGGAATCTTGGATGTGATGCCACCACACTCCAAAACTTTGCCCAAAAATGAAATGTTGGAGATTGGCCAATAATTATCCAATACCATGGGACTCAAGGAGGGCTTTTAAAAAAATGTTTTACTACTGCCTCCTTTAGGCATGCTGGTACCCTGCCTTGCTGCAAGGAAGCATTCACCACCACCCTAACTCATTCAGCCCGTCCACAGCCAGGAAGGGCAAGGATCCAGTGGTGATTTTCACCTCTCCAAAGACAAAGATGGGTCACAAAACCTGTCATCCTCTCCCCAAAGACAGCCTTTCAGCTCTTTGTCTGCTTAATCTGGGAGTAAATCCCATAGGACTCAATAAGACTTCTCAATAGATTTGTATAAGGTTGTGCTGTGTATGTAAATGTGACAATTCTGTTCTCCATGTCCTTAACTAATGTTTAGACGAAGGGCCTAACCCCTGTGAAATGGTTCAGCAACCCCGATACAGAAAAGGACCTGAGGTCTGCTTTGATGATGCTCCCAATGTAAGTTTGCTCTTCTGATACAGGGAGAAGTTGGTTTCCCTGCAATCAGAAATATGCATTTCTACAAAATAGTTTCCGCATTGAAATGCCCATCAACTTTGATCTCTCATTAAACTTGATTCTTGACTACCGTTGCTCTATTTCACGTTTCCACAATTAACATAAAATTAACAGCTCCTTTTTTTTCTGAGTTGCCTTTGCTTTACTTACTGTGCTTTCACACATGATTCCCATCAAGTGCAACAGGACAATACTGCACATAATGGTGCCAGAACTTCTGTGATGGTCTTCCATAGCTATTGTCAGAATCTTTGAAAAGTTGCCTTGATAAGCACGGTGGCTTTCCCTTTTGTCCTGCAGGTAATTGGCCTGGAGTGGCCACCTTCAAACTTTTCCTGGTTGTGGCACATTGTGATCTAGAAGATTAATTGTGTGGACTGCCACATGAATTTGATTACAAACTCACCTATGGTCTTCCAGCAGTGTCCTAATGTAGCCCAAGCTGTTATAAAGCCCTGCTAGCACATGGTTGCTGTGATGCAGCAAAAGCATTTGTGCAGGGATATTTAGCATATACTATGTTGTCTCATACATGAATGCATACATGCAAGTGTATGGAATTATTTTTAACTGTTCAACAGCTGGAGAAGGGGGGGGGGAAGGAATGGCTCCAAAGAGCAGTCAACCTGCCAGCCCATCAATGAACCTTCCCTTACCTAAATGCTGGGCAAAGTTATAGGAACATAGTATATGTGAATCCACATGGATGCAAGCCACTCAGTGAGATCCTCCTGCCATCTGGGACTGAAGTGGATGCCAAAGCATCCAAGATGAGGATGTCCTCAAAATCCCTTAAGGGGTTCCCTAACCTAGTTAGGGAGATGGTGCAGAGGCCCTCTCCCCCCCTTATAAGAAGACCTGGCCCAGTACCCAGAAAAGCTGTTGTAAGTCAATAGCAAGATGACAAGTTTAACTCAAATGAAAAACCATAAGGAGGGATGTTCAATCCCCAGACCCACAGCTTACAGGCCTCGTCAGTCTAAAGAGAGGAAAGGGTGGGTGATTTTTTTAAAAAAAACCAAAGTGCTCTGTAATTCGATGAAATAAGGATGATAACAGGATGGGGCAGTGATTCAAAAACAACAGCAACAAATATGAATGAGGTGTTGAAAACCAACATATGGTGAGAAGTAGGCTGCATCTTCCATAAGTTTTAAGAAATTTTAGGCAACTATAGTCATAGCCATCATTCTTAAGGTGTACACAATGACTGACAAATACGGGTAAGTAGTAGAACTCTACGCTCTGTCCTAAACACAGAGATGCTTCTTCTCATAGCATTTTGATAGAGGTGTGAAGAGAAGAGGTACAGATAAATTAGATTTCCTGCTCACATAATTCCTTGGTCTGATCTGAGTAATCTCCCAGTGCAAAAACAGACTGAAATTTTTTTGTGCACGAAAACAGAAATGTGCACTGTCCCCCCTTTGGAATGAGGTCTTGACTTTCATGGAGCTTAGCAAGGCTGCTTTTCAGGACTACAATTCCCAGAATCCTTCAGCTGGTAAGGCCCTTGGCCAGATCAGCTGGGTGATTCTGAGAACTGTAACTTTTTCAAGTGGTGGGATTTCAGGATGATAGTGAAAGAAATTTCCCCTTGGGAATCCTCTATACTGTGCTTGTTTCTAACAATACAGACACAGAGACAAGCATGAATTAATTTTTATTTACAATGTGCCATACAGGAAACATTGGAGCATTAGAATATTCTTATGAGAAAATACGATTAATGGACATTTTGGAGAAAGCTGGCAGTATATCCAAAGACTTAAATCAAAAAGGGGGGGGGGAAGGTGTGCTACTTTTATACTGCCCCATAACGCTTAAAGCACTTTCTGAGCGGTTTTTTACAATTTAATTATGCAGACTATACATTGGCCTGCCAGCAAGCTGGGTACTCAATTTACTGACCTCAGAAGGATGGTAGGCTGAGTGAACCTTAAGCTGGCTACCTAGGATTGAACCTGGGTTGTGAGCAGAGTTTTGACTGCAGTACTGCAATTTAACCACTGTGCCACGGGCTTAGATCATGGGGTGGCCTAAAAACATAGGACCCATTGTGTGTGAAAGTACAAGGAGCCTTGCTCACTAGCTTGGTATGCTATTTTGTGTGTTGTGCATTGTGTTTTCTGCAATAGTAACAGTGTATTTTTTATTAAGTTTCCTTTGCAGTTCTTGCTGTGAAATTCTTTGCTCTTTTGGGTGGATGCTTTTCACATTAACTCTGCTAACTGCCAGCAAATTGCATGAGATCTCATCTTGTATGTGTTTCTTTCTGTGTCTTCTTTCCTTTCCTCTACTTGCTACTTTGCCTGTTTATTGATAGGATCAGCCTATATGCACAACGAGTCGTGCCTCTGCCATGACGTCCGCTCCTATCTTCATTTTTCTGCAAGTTTTCATGTGGTGTGGATGGTCAGTTACTTTCTCTAATTTTTTGTTCTCTTTTGTGTTTTTTTTTTCCTTCAAAGTTTAGCATTTTTGTTAGCATATCATTTTAGAAAACAGTGCTAATGTGGGTACTTCTGTGGGTTTGGGAGGAATATGGTGCAATCTCCTTTATTTTTGTGGGCAGTGGGTCAGGGACCACTTGAGAGGCTGTTTTACCTAGGAAGAGATCTGGAGAGGCCTCCAGATCGCATTTTTAAATTCTAAATGAAAGAGTGTGTGGTGAATTCTTCAGTTTGTAATTCTGTTTCTTTATTTGTTCATTTATATTGACAGTCAAGCTGGACATTAAAGGAAATGCATATTCCCTGTGATTAATTCTTCAATCCCCTCTCACAATTAGATTTCCTTAGGGACATGCCTTTCACACCTAGGGGGAACATCCCTCAAAAACATGGTTGTCTAATTTGACCCTCAGTTATGTGTTTCTCCCTTGTTGCATAAAGAGAGCAGATTTGCAGTCTCTCCCAGGAACAACTTGGGAGAAGGAGTAAAGCTAAGACAGGCTGAATGGATTACTTGCCCTTAAGGTGAGAGGTTTAAACTGAAACAAACTAAAACAAAAAGGAAGACCAGCTACCATACAGATCTGCTGCATAGTAAATATCTTGCATTTCATCTGTGCTGAATCCAGCTTGTGATATCAGCATGACTACAGCTATCTCAGTGCATTTTGGCGCAATGATCGTGGGGAATATTCTTGTGCTTGCCTTATTTATGAGGTGGCTGAGAAATGTATGTTCATGTCTTTCATTGTATAGCCATCTTTGAGGCGCCTGATAGTCTAACCCAGTTGACTGCAATTCCCGAAAGCCTTCACCACTTGCTGTGCTGGTCAGGATTTCTGGGAGTTGCAGTCCAAGAACATATGGGGACCCAAGTTTGAGAACCACTGGTCTAACCAACATCTAGAAAACAGGACAGGAACTTTTAGCAGTTCAGTGTCAGGACATAATGAATATTTGCAAGTTTCTTCATCCTCAGTTTAAAAAAGGGGGGGAGGGGATTCTTGCCATCAATAAAATTGTCAACTGCTGCAAGATTTTTTGCTCCTGCAAAAGAGGGCCTTTTTTTCTGCAGGATTGGCAAAACAAAACAAAAAAAATGTTTTTTGCACAAAACCTTGTATTGCAAAACACATGCTTTTTAGTAATATACACATTTCCCCATAAAATGCATCGGCCAAATCCTGTTGCTTAGCATAGTAAATTGCACTAGAGTTAGGACCATAGAATCAGTGGGGATTTGGTGAGTCAACTTCTCCATAGGTTCCGTTGATTCAAATGAGCTTACTTTAACTGCAACTTACTATGATATATAATTCACAACTGGAGCGGGCTGATTTGAATCAATAGAGCTTATGGAGAAGGTGACTCGCCAAATCCCCTTTGATTTAATGGGCCTACTCTAGTGTTATTTACTACACTAAGCAACAAGATTTTGGCCATTGTTTTTGAATACCCTGCTGTACAAATTATTTGTAAAGGTCCAAAATGTGAAGCATGCACAAAAACTCTCATAGTCATGCCCAGTGGGAAGAAAACTTTTTGAATTTTTCACTGGCATCTGTAAGAGTGAAATAAGTAAAAAGCTACATCTCTTTTTGGTTAATTCCTTTAGTCATTTAGAAAGGAGGCTTGTTAGTTTTCTAAACTACTATCAAGAAGGTAGAGAGATTATTTGTAGGGACATCAGTGTGAGTAGAGGGGGTAGTTAATCAGTGTTCCACAATGCTGATTTCTGCTTCAGATTTGTGGAGCTCCATTTATCAGAGGTCCACCCCGTGGCAGAAAGAATATTTGTACTGAAAGCAGTGAGGGCATTTCCAGAGCATTCTCATTGTCCTGAGCATCGTTTTTCTATCATTACCCTGGTCTTAGCTTTCCAGAGCACCACTAGAGGGAGACAACATCATGGCCATGTCTAACAGCATCTAACAGAGAACACTCATAAAAGTCAAAAAGGGTTGGTGTACTATATCATTGGGAACAGAATGTATTCATTTGCAGAGATATTGTGAATATCTCATATTTATCTGTGGGGTTGTAGAATTTCTTTAGTACATAAAAAACTAAGCAGTAGTTTTTGGTTTTTATTATTTTCATGGTTATAAATACCCTTATGTTTGGCAATTAGCTTTCTGTACATTGTATTCTAGATATATCCATAGTTTGTTAAAGACCTCTACGTTTTAGAGAAAGGGTATGTAACAACAACAACAACAACAACAATGGAATGCAGAATGTATGTGATCTGATTTTCCTGCACTGGCATGGTGCCTGTGCACAGAGAGATTCCCACAGTGTTGGGCCATAGGAAATCCTGTTCCTCTACCACCAGATATAATGCATGTACATGAATAAATGCATGGTATTATTTCAGACCATTGCAGCAAATGAGGAGGTATAGCCGCCTCCACTTCCTCCTCCATCTACTTCCAGCTTTTCATGTTATACTCTGTAAAGGAATAAACATCTTAGGTTCATATCCTTTTACTAGGGATGTGACTATCCCAGCCTCTTGTTCTCCCCGTGAAAACCAAGAAAGAAATAACTCTTTTCTCCCCACAGTGAGATTTCTCCGTGTGGTCTTGTCACTCTGAGAATGGCATCCTTCCTCTTCAGGTTTCACTGGAAAGGGCCTTGCACTGTGCAGACTTTAGCAGTTTCCTGCCTATGACAATGGGCAAAAATGTTAGTAATGAAGAGGGTAGTTGTCATAGAGAGCCTTGGCACGGAGAGATTCAGAAAATCACAGAGAACAAGAAACTGTGCAAGTACTTGTCACATCCCTACGTTTTGTTAAGCAGAAGGAGAGGGCAAAATGAAGATATAAAAGACGCATACACCTCCTGTGGAAAGGAATAGTATCTTATGTGTTTGTCTGTCCCAATTCCAAAGGATGCAAGCAAGAATGGTTCTGTTTTTCCATTTGGGACTCACTCCATCTCAAAGGATTTAAATGGAAATGGAGTGTTTGTTTCCGGACTCTTGCCTAACTCTCCTCACAGCTGCTTTATTCAGGTGCTCCTCTGTTCCACGTTTCATCAACTTCAACAGCCTTCAGTGTTAGGTGCACATATATTACTCACTAGAAACAGCTAAGTATGCACTGAAAGGACAACTCCTCACATGAAAAACAGAGCACATTCATGTTCCACAGCTCCCAGAGTTCTCCAGCAGGTGTGGCCAAACTGTTTGAGGGGATTCTGGGGGTTTTAGTTTGAAGAACCAATTTTCCCAAGCTCTGCTGCATGAATTTTATGGAGTAATCTGGAGAGGCAAGACTGAAGCCTCTTATCCTCATGCACGTAGGTGCTAATATTCATCCCCATACATGCGTGGGGTATTTAATTGTTAAAAATGTGACATGATTGCTTATCATGTAATTTAATGTCACATGTCATTGCTTCCTTCCCTCCCTGTTTTCATTTGTCTCCTTCTGTATTTAAAAGAAATCACACAAACAAATGATATGAACTTGTTCTTTTGTGTGCATTTACTGAAGTCCTTGACCAGAATCCAGTGGAGTTGTTCTGCTGATGGAACTGTTTCTGCTATTTGAACCAGGAGGAGATTGATCCCCCTTTCCTCTGCAGTCCCTTCCTAGTATACCCTCAAAATCTATTCCAGAGGACTGGGAAGCCTCTCAGAGTAAGATTCTGGGCTTTCCAGTGGGAAAAGACATTAGGCTAACTTTGGACGTAGGCCTTTAATAGCATTCATTCTTAGAAGTATGAGCACACTAACTTTGATTGTACTAGTCTTGATGGTCCTAATTTTACAGAACTATATTTTACTGATCCTTCAGTACACCAGTCTTATAGATCAGTGGTTCCCAACGTTGGGTCCCTGGATGTTCCTGGATTAAAACTAGCAGAAATCTTCACTACTAGCTGTGCTGGCCAGGATTTCTGAGAACTGTAATCCAAGAACATCTGGGTACCCAACGTTGGGACCACCGTTATAGATGGAACTAGATTTGTTATCTGATTCAATAATAGCATGAGGACATTGCTTTCATTGGAATGATGCTTGAAATGGAGTATCTGCCGGGCACATGTTAAAGATAGATCCTGTACACGATCTGAACATATTTTCTACTTGGAGAGCACTTTGTGTTTCCAGATAAGCATTTCTGGAAAAGAGGTGTGTTACATTAAATATCAGGCAGCAGATGATAGTGTCAAAAGTTGGAATGAAAAGCTGTAGATTTTAGTCACTCCCTTAAACAAGTCAGTTCAAAATCTTTCGGACAATACACAAGATGTCCCCAATTTATTAGGACAACAGGACTTGTAATTTCAATCTTATTTATTTAGTCATTTATTTTATAAATATCTTCATATACTGCATTTCATCCCCCAACAGGGCCCCCCAAGTTGTTTACAACCATCGGTGTAACTCTTAATACATAAAGTCTTAACACATTTTTTTTAAGAAAATGCTTTTAATACCATTCTTTAAAAAACACCATCAAAAGAAAACAATTCATAACCATACGAGCATGATGTTGAAAAACAGGGAAGATCTTCTAAGGATGATAGCACTTACTTACACACACGCACCCCAAGCGGGTGGCAGGCACCTAATTAGAATAGACATTTCTTCTCATACAGGAAACATGTCTGCTTCTAAAATGGTGCAACAGTGGCGCACTTCGTGGAGCACAAGAGGCTGACAGGGATTAATAATAGTGACTTTGAAGTTCTGGTTGCTGAATGGTAAATAAATGCACTAGCATTGTGTTCCTTTTCTAATGCCTTGCTATGTTCTAAAGAGGAGAACATGTACTTTTCAGAACATTTAGTTTTATTTGTATGACAATTCATATTCATACAACGGATTGCATTTCTTTAGCAGGGTGACAGCCCTAGTAAGAACAGGGCAAGGAGGTTTATGTGTGTGGATTGGATAATCCTATAATGTAGACAGTCAGAATAGTGGAGAGATTACAGTGTTGGACTGGAATTTGGGAGGGCCACATTCTAGTTTCCACCAAGCCATGTAGCTCACTGGGTCACCATGGGCCAATCACTCTTTTTCAGCCTCACAGACTTGTGGTCAGAACAGAGTAGAAAAGTTAGGGACCTTTTATGTCATTTTGAGCCCAAGCATGAGTTAGTTAAGGAGGATGTGAACCAGTTCACCCTAGAGATGTTATCAGCATTTAGATCCATTGAAATAGGATTAAAGCGAGCAGGGCCATGAAAGTACCCTTTCTTTATTCCAGCCCAGAATACCTTTCTCTTGAAGTATGAAAAGGAGTCATAATAGTGGATGATTTTCAACTGCTGGCATTATTAGGACACCACTTCCAGAGTCCCCAGCAGGAAATGTTGCTTTGGGAAACTGTGGCTTCCAAAAGCCAGCCATGTTTGGCTGGAGGATTTAGACAATGTAGTCCCAGAAAGCCTAGTGAAGTTTGCTACAAAGTAACTTTCTGTGACTTGGGATAAGGAGAAAGGAGGTAGAGCTAGTGGAGTTGCTTTGCAAGAGCCTTCCAAACTTTCCGCAAGTGTTTGAACTGAATGTTTGCATACCCTGCATCTTCCAAACTACTCATGCAGATTGATTGATTGATTTACCACCCAATTAGTGAATTCACACTACTCTGGGTGGTGTACAAGCAAGCAAAACCCCATAACCCTAACCCACTTCATTCCCATAGTAATATAATAACATAATCAAAATGAAGCCATAACCGACTCAAGTGTGGTAATCTATGGAAAACCTAAAATTCAAATGTTAAAAATTAGGGTATGGTGTTCTTTGCCTTATATAATTGTGTCTTGCAGACATTCAACTGAAACTTTAGCAAAGGCTATGTCCCTTTGAGCTTAAGTAATGAATGATTGTTGATTCTTAATACAGCCCCACTTAAGTCAAACTCAACATGATCAAGCTGTAGACCAGATGGTTGTCAAATGTACGGTGTAGTACAGAGATCAGAAAGCTCTTGCCTTTCAAGTGGCTTGGACTAAATGTCCACACACACACACACACACACCGCCATTGGCTGTGCTGGGTTGGGCTTCTAGGATTTGCAATACAACAGTGCTTTTTTTGGGGTGGAGCACAGGTTGTCTACTTCTGGTTTAGAAGAAACATAAACAATGATGGCAGACTTAAAACCCCAAATAAGCCTGCTAATTGTGGCTCCTGTGTTTTATAAGCCCTATTCAGTTTTCCTTTGAAGCATGAGGAGCCTACCTATATTCAGGGGGATGCTGTAGCCCTTCCCCTCTATTATCTGTTTAATCATGGGACTATGACTGTCTGAAGAAGGAGGGCCTGCAATACACAGATGTTTTTTTACTCAGGAGTCAGATTGGTGGTAGTGGTGGTGGTAGTGCATTTCTGGCTCCCATGGAGAAGTTATCTGGGAATGCAGTGTCTCCTTCTTCATGCAGTTACATTTTGGTGATTAAAATGGTGATGGTGGAACTAACGTGCCTCCCTCCACACATGTGGACTCCACATGTTTTTAAAAAAACTGTACACAGCTAACACAGTTTTGCTTTGAAGCATGAGTTCTGGAGCTGATTGTTTACTCTTTGGTGCTAAGATGCATAGAAATGTAGTGAATGTCATGATGAGGATGGCAAAGATATTGTAAACAACTGTGATCCCTTTGATTAATGAAGAGATTAAAGAGGGAGAAAGCTTATCCTGAGTTTAGGGTTGGGGGGATTTTTGTAAGAGTAGTGAAACTAATCAGGAATGAGTTGGTTTAGCAACAAATGCTGTTAGTAGAAGAAAGTAAAACAGTAAATAACAGTGTGAACAAATAAGCTCAGCCCGGTAGCCTTCTGTAATATGATTTTAGATTATTTTGTAGAAACAACTGGAATTAAGTGCCTGAGTAATAAGTACAAAGAAATAACTTGGGGTTGGTCTGCCCATTATACTCTGCACATGCAGCTGCCTTAAAATACCATCACAGTTGTGTCCTTTCCACATTCCACATACCACTGCTAGCAAATGTAGAGTTGTGTGGTTTCTCAGGTGAATCTTCTGGATTGTGTGGAAAAGATTTATGTCAGTGTTTCCCACCCTGGGGGTCATGACCCCCAACGGTGTCACAAACTTTTCTAGGGGGGTCACAGGTCACCTCATATGTGTTGTAGCCCTTGTTAAATAACTTTCCTTGACCTTTCACGGTAGGATATTAGTATGTATAGTATGTGTTTGTATGAGAAACAAGCCCTTTGGGGGAGAAAAAAAACCTCTACTTTCTGAGAAGGGACGACTTTATCCCATTGAAAATGCCATTTTATGCAAATGTGGTGGGGAGGTTGCAGGTTACTTGGGAACCACTGGTCTATGTCAAACTCCATCACCATCAAGAATATGTGATGCTGGGTTGGAAACTCTCTAGTTATTCTTAAAAAAATTTTAATGAGTAATAATGTGGAGTAAACAACACAAGGAAGTTAGCTCCACATGGTAGATACAATATATATATATGGCACCTATAGCCTTCTTTTAATTTATAGAAATACTTCCCTAAGCTTTCTTGAAGTTCATTTAAGTTTGGTGAAGCCAAACCAGCTGGACCATTTTAACTGATTGCAAGGCCTCATTGAAAAAAAATTGAATGAGCAGTGGCTGTTTTATACATTTTAACTCGAGTTGCTGCCAGGGCCACCCATACAGTAGGGAAGAACTGGGCAAATGCCTCGTGTGGCAGTACAGCTGTACTGTATCTCCTGATCTTCAACCTGAGTCCCCTAGCTCTTCTCCTAGAAGACAGAGCTGTATGTGACATATGTTTTGTTCTATGGTTGGAAGTCCCCATTGATCACATCCTTGCCACTGAGGATTAGGAATCACATTATTTTTGTTGCCCCCACAAGTGGTGCTGTTGGCAAGAGAATGCTAACAGTTTTGTGCAAGCATTAAGCAAACTGCACCGATAATGCAATCACACAAATTGTGAAAAACAATTGTGATAGCTGTTACCCTGTGTTCCTTGAAGGCATGTGTTTGCTTTGCTTCTCAAAGTGAAAGGACACAAATATTGCTCAGGGGCAGACAGTGAAAATGACAGAAATGTTGGCAGGAAGAAACTGACTTGAATATTCCTTGTTGAAGTGTGTTGCACTTACGCCTGAATGGACAAGAATAAAGAATTTAATGAAAGGGAAAGGGGGTTTAGGAGTAGAATCCTAAACTGATTTACTGTCTTTGGATACAGTCTGATACCTTTATTGAAGTAACATTCAACTGCCAATCCAGTCAGCTTCTTCCATGAAATGAAAGGGGGAGACTATTTCTGGTCCTTTGTCTCAGGCAGCAAAATGTGTCAGGTCAGCCCTAGTTACTGCTGCCCCCTGGGAGTGCCCTCAGTTTGCCCCCAGTATTTCCTGCACTTCTGCAACATGGTTTTAGTGTACTGTGTAAGACTGCACATTCCAGTGGGGAGAAGCATCACCAATATGTTTCGTAAGCAGTTATACCATTGTAAGTAGCACATTAAATGGACTTTTGAGACTCAACAGTCATCTTCTCCATGTTGGAAATCCCCTGTTGTGGGAATTTTGTCTCAAGCATTACTTCATTAGAGCTAAATGTTCATTTTTGAAGATGAGATCACAAATCTACATCATAGCCAGTTCATCGTCTTTCTGTATTTCTTTTGCTGAAAAAGAAATACAGAGGAGCAAAAGTGAGTCAGGGGGTTTGTTTATTATTATTTGTTCAACCATAATAATAATTTGTGACAACTTTATTTAGTTTTCCAGTTCTGTTCTAGAGAGGTGTGGGGCTAGATTGATTATCAAATGATTTCATGGAGCAAAAACAACAAGTTACATAGTGAGTCAGGTATTTTTTCCTTAGCCATTGAATTGTAATTTAAAAAAATAAAATAAAATAAACATTTACAGGAGATTCCAGAAGAGTTGCTAAGTTCTTACCAGTGTTTTGAGTTATGAGGGTTTTTCAAAAGAACTTTCTGAAAGGAAATCTCTAAAGATTTTTGACCTTAGCTTGGTTGACTCACTCATGATTAAGTCCTATGGAGTCCTTATGATGCACAACTGAAGTAACTTCTAGTGTCTATTTTTAAAGCAAAAATGACATTGTTCTATAATAGCAGGCAAACAGAACAAGGATTTAGTTTGGGCTTCTCTCATTTAGGATAGTACTCCCAAATACCTTATTCGGTCAGTTTTATTTAAATAAACTCTATTCACCATGGGCAGCTTAGAGTGAACGCATAGTACACTCAGGGTTGTGAAAGATGTTTGGGTACAAGAGAGACCCATGTTGTTATTTCAAGCATATTTTTATGCATTTCTAGCACCATGATTAAATTAACACACATCCTGTTTTCTTAAATTTAGGTTTACCAGAAGGATGCACAATAATTAATGATTATCACTCATAAATGCTTTTACGTGTGAAGTCATCCTAAATTAAAAGCCATTTCAGAAATATTTTTATTTAGGAAAACTATGCAACAGCAAAACCTGATTTATAAATTATAAACGAGTAGTGTTCCCTACCTACTTCTGTTTATGAAGTAGCCTAGTGGTCAACTAGTTATGTGAAAATCTCTCAGGAAAGCATTATTTTACGTCCCTATCTGTTTCTGTTCAGTCTGTATGCAGAAAATATTCAGAAAGCCATGTAAGATTCAGATGGGGGAGTGAAAATTGATGGAAGAAACATCAACGATTTAAGATATGCAGATGACACCATACTACTGGCAAAAATCAGCAATGACTTCAAATGACTTCTGACAAAAGTGAAGGAAAAAAGTGCCAAAACAAGATTGCAGTTGAATGTTAAGACAAAAATCTTGAGTACAAAAAGCTACACAACTTCATGTTACAAAAAGAGGAAGACCGAATATGAGAGTATTTGACTCCATAAAGGAAACCACAACCTTGAGTCTGTAAGAGCTAAGTGGGACTGCTCAGGACAGAACATTTTGGAGGTCACTCATTCATAGGGTTGCCATAAGTCAGAGGCAGTTAACAATGTGTACATTTTAAAGATCTTCTGAGGATCCAAGACATAACTTAGAGACTAGAATACTGTTAGCTACACACATCAATGCTACTTCATTGGCAGTAACATTGCAGTGGCAAACTTCTGCCAGTTAAGAAGTCAATATATGCATTTGTTGTCACATGCCAGTAGCATGACTCAGTGCATGACAGCAAATGCTTACATTGACTTCTTGTTGTTGTTTAGTCGTTAAGTTGTGTCCAACTCTTTGTGACCCCATGGACCAGAGCACGCCAGGCCCTCCTGTCTTCCACTGCCTCCAGGAGTTTGGTCAAATTGACTTCTTAACTTAAGGCAATTCACCACTGAAATTTGTACCAATGGGCTTAGCTGGTGTAATTTTTTAAGTAGATTCTGTCTATAGTAATCTGAAGAAACCTATGCCATAGAGCAATGGTTCCCAACTTTGAGTCCCCAGGTGTTCTTGGACTACAACTCTCAGAAATTTTGGCTAGGACAGCTAGTGGTGAAGGCTTCTGGGAGCTTTAGTCCAAGAATATCTGGGGACCCAAGGTTGGGAACCACTGCCAGGGATCTTGTTCACATTAATATATTATAGTGTGATATGAGAGGCATTTGGGGCTGAGGCTTGAAGAATATATCATGGTCAATGCTCGTACTAACAGACCACATGCACACTTTCCAGCCTAAAGTGCAAGAACAATGAGAACAGCTAGATACCTCAGTAGTTTAGGCATCTGTCTGCGGAGCCAGATGTTGGAAGTTCAATTCCACACTGTGCCTCCTTGACAGGGGCTGGACTTGAGGGTCCATAGGGTCCCTTCCACCTCTACAGTTCTAAGACGATGGTGGTGATTATGATTAAAAGAATTTTGTTAGATTCCACAGGCTCTGTTATAGTTGTGCAAAAGCAGCCTTTCAAGAGCCTCCCTGTTTGTGGACAGAGCAACTGGGCAGGGCAGGGGGAACCATTGCACTGAACTCTTCCAGCAGAGAGAGAAATTATCCAGCAATTTCTCTGAAATGGAGCTCACCATTGGCAACAGTCATAGCACACACAAAGGATTTTCAGGTTTTGTACTGCCACTGCTGGAGGCAAAAACAGCAACTATGTTAGCAGCCTCGTACAGTGCTTTGCTTCCTGTACAGTGCCCTCTACTTAGTGTCATACTACTGCAGTATAGGAATACTGGTAGGGAACAAACAGGCAGCTGTGAAATAAATGGTGACAAAATTATGAAAATAATCCTGCAAACTGGCCTTCTATTACCAGGAGAGTAAGAAGAAGAAAATTCTCAAAATGTTTTGGTTCAGCACTTGTTTTTCTTCAGGGTTCAACGGCTTCCAAATATTAAATTTTGGAGGGGTTGCTACAGCTACAGTACCTTTTGTCACTCCTGTAGATGCTTATAACATTGTGTTTCCCTCTGACACCCACAGTGAATGTGAATCAAAGTAGTATTGCTTCCAGCTTCAGGAAGGTGGTGAAATTAGTGCTGCTGCACCATAATTTGTCCTCTAATTTCCCCAAAGTTTTATTTAAGCTTCCATTTTTCTGATTTATTTTCAGGTCACTTTAGAATTGGTTTTGGTTATATTTGTTTACCTTATTGTAACACTGCACCACAGCCAAGGGTGTAGCATTCCCCACCCCCCTTTTCCATTATATGTCTGTTTATAACTACAGGTTCTCTGACTGCCCACACTTTCTGATCTGAAAAAGTCCTGTGGGGGGATATACCTTATGACATTTTGCTGTTATATGCTGCAAATCACTTCTGACTTACGGTTTTTAAGACATGTGAGATGTTCCAGGAGTAGTTTAGCCCTGCTACCATCCCCAGGAGAGTTTCTGTGGCCATGCAGTGATTTGAACCCAAGTCATCTGAGTTCTAGTCTAACACTTTATCCGCTACACCACATTAGCTCTCTACAACATTTCCCTCTAGGCTTTAAATGAAGTGTGGGAGCTGGGATGGAGTGGGACTGCTCTCTGCCACAGAAATGACTGTACGATGAAAGACAAAATGTGCAAACACTTCTCAGCCATGTCATGCCTATGGTAAGCATAAGAATCTAGAACACCACCCACGAGAATATAAGGTTTCTGCTCCTTTGATGTTCTTTTTGAAGGGAATTTCTTTTGTATCAGATTGAGTGTGAATGCCTGAAATTCTCATGGGAGAAATTTTTAAACCTCCCAAGATTTTTGGTGAGAATAAGCACAGCCTCATCCCAATCATTTGCAGAGCTTCTGGGACATTTCACAGAAACAAAGTGTGTCCCAAACAATGGATGTTTCATAAAATGCAAATGGCTAAATATGTGCACAGTTGGAAAAAAAATACACTATAGTCAGTGAGGAGAATGCATTATATTTGATAAAACACATAAATAAATGAACATATTATAAGAGATTTCCATAATGCACAATTTTCTTTGTAAACATTGTGGACATAATTTTATACATTTTAAAAAGTGGAAAAGCATGAAATTAAGAAATTGTGTCCATTTCTATTTCCACCGTAGTTTGATACCCTTCATAATATGATGTAGGATTAGTAGGATCCTTAGCTGAGCGGATGATGTGTTTCACAGACATGCTGTCTCAGGTTCTGTCCCTGGCACTTGTGCTGGCCTTTGACAGTTACTTACTTGTTAATCTGTGATATCTGTAGCTGAAAAACAAAGATGGAAGACCCGCAAGGTGAGATTCAGAGAGTGAGAGTGACCTGTCTGAACTTTGGAGACTCCTCAGGAGTCAAAGTAGACAATATTACAATAAGTTGACCCAAACAGAAGTCTGATGGTATAGGATTACTTACAGTGATGTCATTGCTTCTGAGTATGTTTTTATACTCCTGCGACTCGTAGCAAAGGTGACAGTTAAACTATTAAACTAGGGGTTAATTTAGCTTCAAACCACACCCATTGGCTACTTTGTCCTTTGAAAGCATATCTGTAAATGCATGCATTGTGGTGCACTACAAGAATGATCCTGGACATTTGTTTGTTTGTGCTCATGTTTTATGTGAGTGTTTTCAGGGTACAGTTCCATACAAACTAACGTTTTACAGCTGTTAAATCCTATGGATTGCAAAGTAAGGTGAGAAAGTGGAGACAAAACCACTCCTGAAAATAAATTGAAGGTCTTTTCCAAACAACATGGGTTGAGTGATGATAGTGTTGACTTGGGGCACCTCTCAGAGCATGCTGAGTTTGGGCAACTGCTGTAGGTATCAGACACCAGGTACATCAAATCAGAAGGCTCTGGCACACGCTAAGTAGCTGAGCTGCTCAGTGGTTTAGATATGGTTGGGAGTTTGATTCCCCACTGTGCATCCTTGGACTCAATCATCTATTGGATCCCTTCCAGCTCTGCAGTTCTAAGATTAAGATCTTAACTAAGAAGATTCATGGTTACTCAGTCTTCTGAGTAGAGATCTTTTTATTTTGGATACAAATACCTTAATGAGCTTTTTGAGAAGGCTGATTCCCATGAGTCTTAGCTTTATGAGAATAAATTTCATAAGTGGGAAAGCTGTTGGTTAAGTCAGGCAATAATCTTCCTTATCATGTAACATTTCAGGTAATACTGACACACCTCTTCTTTCTTTCTTTCTTTCTTTCTTTCTTTCTTTCTTTCTTTCTTTCTTTCTTTCTTTCTTTCTTTCTTTCTTTCTTTTAATCTGCAGGAGGATTCAAGAGACTGTGGTGGAGTCTCTGGCCTGAGCCCATCACTGTGGTCTATGGTAGGAATCCAGCTTATCCTACTCTGGCTGTTATCTGGCAGTAGATATTGCCAGTTATGACCCTGTTAAAACCAAAAGCTGCGTAACAAGTCAAGCCTACCATTTCATCGGTAAAGAAGGGGGGTCAGTCTGCAATGAGTGCAGATCTAGGGCAAGGCTTATTACTTGATATCTTCGTTGGGACAGACTGAAGACACCCACCGTGACTGCATGTTGGCGTGTCAGATTTGTAGACGTGTGTGAATGCTGCATCATCTAGGCCATCGGAACTGAATTCTATATGTGCTTTATTCAGGAGCTGCAGGGTTTTTTTGTGCTTTTGAATACTTTCATGTAAAAAGGGCTCCCCTTCAAATGGTTAAATGATTTGTGTTTATTTGATCTTAGTTTTGAATTTGTTGCACTCTTTATAACTAATATTTTGTAAGACTGGGGTGGGGAAAACCCTGTCACTTCCTTAGCTCTCTTGTTTTGAATACTGATTATTTCATGCTTGCATTCAACATTTGTTATGTTCAGAATGCAAAATAGACTTCAGTTTCATCCAGTGGTCATTTCATAGTTAGCTAGCCCAGGGTTCCTCAAACTTTGAGTGCTGGTGGGCACAACTGGCCATTTGAAAACATGTCATGGACAAACTTACAGTAATGGCTGCCATGGTAAGTGTGGCCAATCACACTTGTTTTACAAGAGTTGAACTGGTGGGTTGAAAGACAGATAATTTGCCCCAAAACAAGACCATTAGGCATACATGGGGTCTGGGAATCAAAACTGGAAACGACTCCTGTAAACCCACATCAATAGGATGATCCCTATAATTCCCATGAATTATTTTCCAAAACATCCCCCCACTCACTATAAGCACAAAAAACCATGCACCCCCGAATTCAGGAAGAAGGAAAAAACTCCATACCTCACTTGCAACCCTTCCTAGCCCCTCATAGCATCCCTCAACATAGTCATAGCTATTCCCTATCACTCCCCCTAAGTTTGCCTGTGGCAAACCCTCTTTTTCTTTCCCTCTAGATGCTTGTAACTTTAATAGGCATGGGGACACACGGCAAAGCTGAGTGCTAGTTCCAGCTGGCACTTCTGTGTAATGTCTCTGGACCTTTGGTACACAGAGGCATTCTGGGTAAATGAAGATGGCAGCTTCAGACAAGCATTTGGCTTTTCAGTGCATCCTGGGCACAAGGTGTGTGTTTTGTTTTTTAAAAAAAGCTTTAAAAATTATGGAGGTTTTAGAGTTTTGTGAGTACTGAGGGAAGTGTTCGACACCACTCAAATGTTTGTCGGTGCTGCACTGAGGACTTTAAGGCTAGCCAGCTACAGAAATTCTCCATAAAGAAAAATGCCTTATGATGAATGATCTTTATTTTTTTTTCTGAAAAATGAGTACAATGGGTGATTGGTAAGCTAGAGGAAGTTTCTAAAATAAATGCAGAACTTTTCAAAGAAAAAAAAAAAGCCCTGTAAGGTCTAAACAGAAAGTTTCCTGAAAGTTTTTCATACCTTAAGGGAGAAAAAAGTGATTCTCATCCCAAAGTTTGCATCTGTTCTCCGCTGCACAATTCTTGCTGCCTATATCACAATTCTTATTCCCTCAGCACTGACTTATCACTAGCCAAGTCCTCCAAAATGTTCAGACACAAAGTTTGTGAATAAAAATGTCTTTGTGAATATTGAACGTTGGTTTCCAAGGGTATTTTGCATGATGATAAAGCTGCCGCTTTGCTGTCTCTTTCAGGTTTTTTTCTTCTCTCTCTTTCAATGGTAGAGTATAGTTAATTTAAAGGTAACTGAGTGATTGTTCTGTTGTGTGAGAAGCCAAATATTGCAATGTGATGCAATTTTAACCTTAAGTTATGTATTGTTAAACAGATATCTGAATATACTGTGCAATGTAAAAGCTGAAAAGAGGTACGGTACATTTAGTTGTCTGTGTAAACAGGAGGATTTTATACCAATGAAAACACCTTAAAATGTTATATACAGGTATTTTAGGTAAATGAAATTAAATTTCAGCTACTTCTTTTAGAAGAGAATGTTTGCTCAGATTTGTACTTTGTAGGGTTGGTGTTTGTTTGTTTTTTAAATTCATTTCCACTCAGTATCATTGCTCCTTTTTTAGAATCTGTAAAGCTTCCAACCTTTGTCCTTCACGGTAAAAGTGTTAGTGTACGAGAGGAGCTGGATCTTACTGAAACAGTAGCACAACCTGAACCAATGGGAGCCTTGAATCTGTATGTGTGTACAAAGATACTTGATTGTGAATAACAAAAATACTGTTTTTATATGAACCAGATGATCAATCAGAGCAGTGGAGTAAATTAAAATGTTAGTGTAGAATATCAAACACAAAGTAGAACACTTTTGGCCACTGCCCAGTTTTTTCACAACTTATCAGTATTACAAGACAAGATAAACCAATGACTGCAACTATGCTGATATTATACAGTTCTACTATAAGCTGCAATATGCAATTATTATTTTTTATAAAATCTTTTTAAAAGCAAAATCCTAATATAATTATGCTGGCAAGTGGCTGAGTCCAAAATGGGGAAAGCGTTAAATTGGAGTGGTAGTTTTGGTTTTTTGTTTTGTTTTGTTTTGTTTTTTAATCCAGTCAAACTTGAACATGGATTTAAAGTTTACACTTCTGATTTTGGTCATGCCAAACACTGAATTATTTTCTTCTGCTGCTGTTAAAAGAAATAATAAAGGAGTGACTACTTTGGATTGTTCAGTTCTTTCAATAAGGCCCTATGGGATGCCAGTTGTTTCTTTTGGAAAAGCAAGCGCTTCTGCATATTCCTGAGGGAATACTAGCCAATTTCAAAATGGTGGAACAAAAATAAGACAGGGACATGTCTTTCTGGTGCTGCTGCAGCCAGCCCAGTCTTTGCCCAGTCAAAGTACTTTTCCTCAGATAGCTTTCTCTTTATGAAGATGGTACTGGAGAGGCAGCAAAGTATGTTGAGCATGTATTTTTTTGCATCCTAATTTCAACCATGTAAATTAAGTGCAGTGTTCCAGTATTTTTGCTGTGAAAGTGAGCAGAGTGGAACCTGTCTTGAAAGTGTTAGGGCAGGAATAAGTTTGCATTTTCTCCTCATAAATTAAGTTAACTTGATTTACTTTTTCAGGAATAGATTGTGTTCTAGAGCTTGTACCTCTGTCAAGCAGCAGTAATTGGAATGGCAGTATCTTAAGGAATTGAGATACTGAGGAAGGCCATTTTTCCACCTAGTTCAGCATTCTAACAATCAGGGCTGCCCAGGTCTGTAAGGGAACTGGATTCGGGCATAACAAAGACAATTCTGAATCCCCTTCATTTTAACAAGAAAAAACATGCTCCATTGTGTAGTGCTATAACAAACACTTCCTGCTGATTTATCTCATTCAAGTCTCTTAAAATGAATGCTTAAGTGATACTTTATAGCACCCATGACTCCCACACATACAAATGTTCACAAATGAATGTTTATAGTAGATACTCATATGCTAAGTGGTAAATTATGCCCTTACTATAACCCTGGGTAAACCACTTTGTATATCATTCTGCTAGGCTATTTGTTTTCATATACTATCCTTAGTTCACTCCCTTTTTTCACCAGATGTCATTGGCAACCACTTTTTGATCTCATCCTCCTATTATTTCTTTTAGATCATCCCTGTAGTAATTTATTTTTTGCAGGTACTGCTTCTAATTGCTTCCTGTTTGGTATGGCTACAGTAAAACTGATAAAGTTGCCCATTAATTGCTCAATTTTTGTCCCTGCAAGGGTGAGGGTTAATTACTGGCTTCCTCTCTGTTTATTGTTATTTTTGAATTACAAAATTCTGTTATTTTGCAATTTATATTTTTTTAAAAGGAAACAGTTTTTTAAAACCCTAGTAATTAACTGTCTCCCATATGGAAAGCAGAAATCACCTAATCCAAGGTCAGTTAATCACTAATCACTAATGCTATGGCCTCACTGAAAAGCAATCAATCAGAGGAAGGAGCTTCTAATTAATGTTTGGGGGTGGTAGAGATTTGCTGGATGGGAGCTTAAGTATGATGGGTGTTGCTAGAAAATTATAGTTCCAGGTTAGGTATTGCATCAAATTCCCTCTCCGTGGACTTGCAAAAATGCAGTGTCTCAGCAGCACTAAACTACCTTACTGCTGTGGTGACCCAAACTTTTTATCTTAGAGTCAACTAATTGGTGAAGTGTTTGAATTTAATGTATTTGTATTCACCTATAAACTGTCAAGCAGGATGAGAGAATCCTAGAGAATATGTCTGGGAAAGCTAAAGTAGGAAAGCTGTTGGCTACCCATGCAAGAACCAGCTTCTTGTAATCCAGAGAAGAGCTAACACTTGATGAATACTGAGGCAAATATTTTCTGGTTAAAGTAGATGTTTCAAAGTGTGAGAGGCATATCAATGATCAATTAATTAAACCAGGGGGTGGGCTGTGTACAGTCCCTAGGCCTGATCTGGCCTAGTGAGGCCTTTCTTCATGGAAAGCATTTCATCAGAGAAGGACGCAGAAGGATGCATGAAGAAACCCCTTCAGTTTTTTGGGTTAGGATCTGCAGACTCTGTCCCCTGTAACTGGCTGTAATGCTTTCCCCCCTTCTTTTTTAATGAATTCAAGTAGCTTAAGGTGAATGAAAGAACACAAAGTACACACATTGAAATTTGGCCCCACCTTTTTTTCAAACCATTCAAATCCTGGATTCTTGTTCGTGGTTTGGAAAATGCTTTTTTTGCTGATCGTATGCAAATAGTATCCAGTTGTTTAATGTTTAAACAAAGCACTGTAGATATATAGATATATATATACATATATTGGGGGGGATTTACCATGACATTGTAAAGGTCACCTTATGAATAGTAAAGTTACCTCTAAGAAACAATTTATGTGATTAAAGGCGAAATCTTTCAAATTGTACATGCTCTCTCTCTCTCTATCTCTCTGTTTCTCTCTCTTTCAAAATTTGGCTGTAATGATCCCGTTTGACAGTAATTGGCTTGAGGGGGTGCATGTTATAATGTGTTTTTTTTTACAATTTTACATTTAGCATATACCATGTTGCTTTAAAACTTCTAGCTGTATCAAGGGAATATCGGGAGGCTGTTGGAACTTTTTAAATTTCTACAGTGACCATGAAGCCCAGCTGTGCTATCCAACAACCAAGTAATTCTAGTTCCGTTTTTAAAAGAAAGAAAACAATACAATGTTTTGCCCTCCCCTCCCCCTGCCCTTCCATTGGAACAACCAGCATTACTGCCAGAACACTATGTGTGGTCCATCTTTGTACCAGGTTTTTAACATGACATATATCTCATGAGTTTGACTGAGGAGATTTTTAAGTCTTGTATGATCTCTTTACATGTTTCTAACGCTTGAGGCTTTATTGCTTATATTTGACAAGAAAAACAGTGTTGCTGCCATTTGTAAGTTTTCGTATACAGTTCCTTTGACTGAATTTAAGCACTGGCCTTACTGCATTTCAAAGAGGCGTAATCCCTTTTTAAGTGACCTTTGCAACCCAAGTGTTACTTGCTGTTTTAAACTTTTCAGTATCTTTTCAGAGGACATGGAGATGCTTTGTTCCCTTCTATGTAGGACATTTATGCTCTGTTCAGATGTTTCCAGCAGCCCATTCATATGTTACTGACATGATCTTGGGCTCCACACGCTGAGGAAGGTACACTGCTGGTCCTATTCCAGTATTATGCCCCCCCTCATTAGTCCCATCCCCTGCATCCACCTGTTTCAGGTGACCATCTTCAGCAGAGAAAAAACTATGAACATAGATCTCTGCGTGCATAGTGTTCCATAGAGTTTGGAACCTGAGCTGCACGGAGTTCAAGAATGCATGGAAATGTATGTCGATAGAGATGTATTTGTATGGGCTTCCCTACTGCTGAAGTCTTACACTCCAGTTGTTCACACTGGCAATAGCATTGGGGGGGGGGGGCACTACTTCATGCACTATGGGAGAGTACAGGCCAGAAATGAGAAGCATTTGTGGGAAGTGGCTTTTTTTTTTTTTTCAGGCTATAACTCCTAAGATCTCATAGCGAGTGTGGCCCATAATCATGGGAGTTGTCATCTAGGGAAATAAAACCCTGAATGTTTTCAGTTTCTGGTGCAGACAATGCAACGCCCCCGCAATCCACTCAGTGCAGGGAGTCCACCTTCATATAAGTGATACATGAAAGGTTCTGGACCATGGTGGCAGCTTCCTTGTCCTCAGCTTCCACATAATGTGAGTGCTCATGATACCAGCATTTCCCTTTACTGGGTCTGCGATACTGGCATTGAAAGTACCAACATAACCTAGGCAACTCTTCTGAACTGGATTGTCACACATTATTAATGACACAATATGGAAGCTGAGCATGGGGAGTGGCACATGAACAACGAAGGTAGCGTCCAAACTAACCCTATGACACGTCTATGGCTAATTCATCTGAAATCATGGATCAATGCTGCTTATCCTGCAAAACACAACTAAGCCAAATGCAGTTTGAATTAAACTGTTCTCTAGGGTTCTTTATTGTATTTGGGAATATCTCCAGAAAAACAGCAACCACTGTAATTCCATTCTCAACACTGGCCAATTTTCTGGGTTGCTAGTTTTTTTCATACCATATTGTTAATATTGTTGATATTAACTGTAGACTATTGTAAAAAGAGAGAGAGAGAGAGTTCAAAAAGTGTCCAGGGTTTCAGAAACTTGCTGCCACCTTTTGCCACCTGTATGTGTTAAATGAAACTGAAGCTTACATCTAGGAGAAATAGAAATAGATGAGGCTAAAGTGATACCATCTTGTACGAAGTCTAAATAAGCTTGTAATTTAGACCTGAGAAAGCTACTCAGGCTTCTTACATTTTCTGGGACATCTCCACCATTCTTCTGCAGGGTCTGGTCTTATTGAGATGTTCACTTCACAGACTCGAAAAAAGAAAAAAAAAGAGTGGGGTAATGTTGTTAATTGGGCAGATAAGATTTTTCTCCCCTTGTGTGCTCTTGACACTTTTGTGAATTTAAAGAGGCTGAACTAAGAAACAAAAGAAAAACATTTTGTAAAAATTTGTACAATACTGTTATAAAAAATTTATAATCCTTAAAATGTTGTGTTTAACTATTGTGGAATAAACAGTATATTCAGAATAAAAAGTTATCATTTGAAATCAATTATTAGTATATGTGCACTGTGATTTTTTTTAAATAGAAGACATTCATGCAATCAGTAGAGATAATGAATGATTGCTGTCCTTGTGATTTTTTTATGGGAACAATTGGGCAGCAGGCCCAGCAATTCTATTCAATTTCAGTAAGCCAAGATATTCTCAGTCTTTGGCTTGTCGTGGTGTCCCAACCAGCCCAGTGAAACAATGAGTGGGTTGATGAGCTGAAACTGCATCTTCAAATTTTTAATAGCACACAAATATCTTCCCCATTCTTGTTCTTGGAGCTTAAAATTCAGAGGGGAAATCAGGTGGTCAGACACTTCCTCAATAAAACAATGCCCTGTGGTTGAAACAATTTTGGGATCAGCCCAAAATCACAATGATTGGTAACCTAGCTGAATGTGTGAATAACTGAGAAAAGCAAAGAAACAGAAGGTTTTTACAAAAAGAAAAAGATAAACTATAGTGTAGCTCTGACATATCCTTAATAATTACTGTCAGGGATTTCTCTGCATTAGACCACCGGTAGGTAATTGTTAAAGCCATGCTTATTTATCATTTTGAACCTAATGACCCTGGATCCCTCCATAAAGGCCTTCTTCAGTAATCATATGCAGTGCAGAATTGTGTATAGCATGTTAGTGGACATCTCCAAAGCAAAAAAGACTAAAACAGATTAGATTGATGATTACATCCTGACTCAAGCAAGAAACCTAATGTTTAAGAAGGTATAATGGCACTATGATTTTAAGCTGTTTCCTCTCTGGGAGCCCTTCAAATTTTGGATCAAGCTCTAATGAAGTTCAGATGGCTTTATTTTTAATGACTAATAGACACACATACGCATCCACACTCACATAACTTATATATCATTTTTTTCAATAAATAGTGAACTCCTTATGCTGTTTCCTACCGAAGAACATAAGAAGAGTGCTCTTGAACAAGACCATATGCCTATTTACTCCAGCATTCAGTTTACATAGCAGGAACCAGTTGGCTATGGAAGGCCCAGAAGCAGAACAGAAATACAGCTGAACCCTCCTGCTGTATTCCTTGCCAAATGGTACACAAAGCTCAAAGCATACTGTCTGGTATTGGAAGGAATACATACCTATAGAATGCTGGCTCCACTGCTGAGTGCGCTTCGGCAGCGCGGAACTTCTTTGCCTCCCTCCCAGGATATCGCGAGACAGGAGAGTCTCACAAATGTGACTCGGGATGGGAGGGGGGAGGAGCACCTTCTTAAGCCGGCTCCCCCCTCCTTTCGGCCTCTTCTGAGGCTTGCAACCCACCCGCCCACCCTATGCACTAGTGTGAGTTTTCTGGTCACCTTTTGGGGCCAGATAGGAATTTTTGACCCGCATCCTGATTGGCAGTTGGCTGTGGGTTTTTTTTGCCTATCCCACACTGGTCAAGGTGTGCAGGCTGTTTGAAGAGGTGGAAAATAAATGGTCACACGGGCAGTGTAGTGCAGATGGAACAGGTTTCGGTGAGTCCCCTTGCAATCACAGGTAACGTGTAGCTCATCCAACCTCCCAGCACTGCGGATCGTGAGATTGCAGTGCGTGGGGGAGAAGATGTGCTGGGGCCACACCCGGACCAACGGTCACCAAGGGGAGGTGGCTCGAGGTCTGGGGGTGGTCAAATTTGGGCCGGCCAGGGTCTCGCTGTCTTCAGGACCGTGAGACCTTGGGGCTTGGGACTCACCCATTTGTTTGGTATGGGGACTGGTGAGATCTCAATGCAAAACCTGATTCTGCACTACTTATGGTTGGCTCTAATGGTTATTTAATAAAGTGTGACCCATATTTTATCCCATAAAACTTGTCTCGCCTCATTATTCTGGGGTAGGGGGGCAATGACTACTAGCTGTTCATCACCACAGATTTAGCCAGATCCCTTTTAGAGCTATGCTAAGCGACAGTTATCACCACTTCTTGGGGCAGCAAATTTCATAGACTAACTGTAGCCCCATTCAGTCATTTGGAAACAACTGAGCATCTTTATTTCTTTAGTTATTTTGTGCTGGATGGACTAGGACTCGGGGAACCTGAGTTTGAATCCCTGTTTGGCCATGGAAACTCACTGGGTGAGAGTGGAACTGGTAAAAAAAACATTCCTCAAATATCTCATTTACCCTTGAAAGCCCTATTAGGGTCACCATAAGTCTGTTTCAACTTGACAGCATATCACACACATAATTTCTTCACATATTGATTCCATCTCTTTTAAGACTGTGATTGTCAAGCAGGAAAAGTAATAGAGGAAAACTAAAATGGATTCAAAATTTTGGGGAAAACAAACTAGAATTTGGTGGCCATTTGCGTGAAATTAAAGCAGCAGTGAAGTGAAACCCAGCTTATTCCATTGGGAAGCAACAAAAGGTAAGCTTGTCATCATGTGAGCCACCAGTCCTGACCAGAACTACAGATGGAGAATGGGAAAGAACCAAAAATTATTTGTGAACTACAGTTCCTAGAATTCTCCAGGAGGTTGCCATTAGCTCTGCTGGCTTGGGGGTTCTGGGAGTTGTAATTCAAAAAAGTAACTCTCACAAGCTCTTGGAAAACAAAGTCTACCTGCTCCTATGAGACCCTATTATTGCACGCCTTGAAAATAGCCTTTGGAAGTTTATGAAGAAAACATCTTGCATTTCCTACAATGTTGAAGATTACATTATTTCCTTTCTTATTGCTTGAACAAACAATTACCACTTATCTGAATGCAGCCTACCAAACATTTCACTTCGCCATCTGCTTGGAACTGTAGAAATAGGAGGTGTTCAGGACCACACATTGCTGGTGGCTTGCTGGTTAGTCCTAAACTCTGCAGCTCTGATCCATACATTAACTCCCACTGCCATCATTAGTGTTCAATAGTCCCTGTGGGTGTTTACAAGTAATGGCGGCAGCAGGCTGGTGATGTAACAAAATACATCTCTCTTCAAATGTTTCCAGTTTCAAAGGCTTCATTGTATTGCATAAAAATGTTGCCCATTGTGTCACTTCTCCCATCTTTATCTTTAGAAATGGGTTCAAATGGTATCTGGATCTCACCTCGGTGGAAATTGGCTTGGGAGCAGGAAAGGTGGAACACTGAATCACCCAAGATAGGTATCTTTATTGTTTCCAGAAGACGCTGACTCATGCAAATGGATATCTTGTTCCTATAGCTTTCAGTAAAACTGAAACAAAAGAAAAAGAAAAGAGACGTGATTTTTAAGTACTTTACCAAACTGTAAAAGTATGCTTCCCTGGGGTAACTGATTTTTTACAACAGCTTTCAAAATTCATGGTCCTTCAGTTGAAAGTGAACCCTCGCCCCATCCCCAATCTCTGTATCTCTGTGGTAAGGTTGAAATTATTTGATTTTACAGCATGAAATTTATTCTCTCTAGGAAATGCACATGTTTTGGCCAATGCCCGTTGGTAGCAGAGCATTCTCCTTGATGTTTGCATGCCTGTGCTGTGGTCTGTAGAATACTTCCTGGCTTTGCACAGGGCAATCCACTCACAGCCCAGGCACGTTCCAAGTTTGGCCAATTCCTAATCAACAGCCTTATTCACTGTTTGCCAAACCAAAATCCTAGAAGTGAAATGCATGATCAAAGCCCCAATCTGGAAGTCAATGACTTAGAGCATCTGGTTGTCACTTCAGGAAATAATGTAATACTCTTCAACGATGCAGGCCAATGTCTACTGAAAACACAGGATGGGCTACTTTCTTTTTAAATATCCAAAGGGAATTTTAAAGCTAGCTACCTTTCACCACCTCTCACAAATTCCTAAGTTTACATATATGCTTAGGCCTATAGAGAATTGAGGCAAAAGCCAGAGAAAAAACAAATATTAGTCATCTGAATATTTTCCAGGTAACCTCATTAGTGTTTGTCTCAGAGTCTAACACACAAGATAAATGCTTCTGAGGTCATTCATCTTGGATTGTCCTGCTTTTGGCACCAACCTTAAGAAGAATATGAAGACTGCTTTAATACCAAGGAGTTATTTCCTGAAATGGCTTTTCTCCATTCTTAAAAAGAAATAATAGCATATAACAGACATATTTTTCACAGGTAATTTTCCAGATCTATCTTCAGAAATATGATATAGCTGGGGCATCTTGTACATGTTTGCTATCTTTGGGCTGTTTACAGATGGAGCATTTACTGTATTTACAGTACTAGGTTCTGCACTGGTGTAATCAGTATTTTTTTCCCCCTGCATCCAACAAAGTTCCTCTTCTCTTGTTTAGCACAACTCTGTGCTCTTTTTGTCCCTCTTGGCATGGTTTGTTTTTCACATTGCTTTGTCGCAGGGTAGAGTTTAGGGCTATGGAACTGCACATTTGAAGTTGATGCCTGTGGTGAGAGCCTCAAAGGTGGGATTGTTCAATCAGCACTCAAAACAAAACAAAAGTTCCACCGGAGAAGTGGATTCCTTAAATATTTTGAATTTAAGATTTCTGAAGAGGCAGTTTTCTGAAGGAGAAGAGAAGAGAAGAGAAAGGCATTTTAAAAAAGAGATTTGGAACCAAATGCTGGTAAACTCCACACTCCTTTAGGACCAGATTGTAGAAAGGAGGCTGGACAATACTCTATCTGGAAGAGCCGTTTGTTTTGTGGAAAGTTGCATTAAGTGCCTGAGAAGTTGTGTAAGCTGAACAGCCTTGCACTGCAGGGCTTACTTTACTTGTTATCAAGTAAAGTATTATTATTCATAAGGCTGAGGTCTAGGGGCCCCGCAGGGACTACGGAGTCCACTTTTTTTTTTTTTTTTGGCTGAGGCAAAAGATTGTTGAGGTGAAAGGCTGAAGTGCCAGAGGGGGCCCAAAACACCTGAAAGCTTAGGGGCCCAGCCAGGTTAATATGGCCCTGCTTGTTGTGCTGCTTGTAAGGCTAGATTAAGACATTTTGCTGCCTAAGGTGGAGTAGCAAATGTGCCCCACATAAATCAAGATACGTAGTATTCAAAATCAATGAAATTATTTTGACAGCCAACAGATAAAATCCCACAAATGCCTGTCCCCCTCCCTGGCAGTAAAGAATACAGTCTTAGCAATTTTGCTGCTTTTTCATAACACAAAATCTACCGTCTGTGTCGGCTCCCTCACTGTGATGAAAAAGAGGCCAGCGCTGGATTGTAGTGGGATGGGCTTACCACAAAATGTAGGAAGTCTTGGTGCTGGTAGCCTCCAGGGTTATCTCATTATGAACTGGCCTTAGGATATGAGCCAACAAATGTTAAACACCAATAAGACCATTGCTCTAGCAATGTTTATTCAGAAACAAGTCTCTCTGAGTCCAATTTGACTTCTCGATATATGCGTTCACATATGCAGCCTCAGAATGCAATATTGTGCATACTTACTTAAAAATAAACCACCAATTTCAGTAACTGAGTAAACATGCATTAGATCTCAGGATGGATCAGCGCATGTGCAATATGGCTCCCATATCCACTGCAGATTAGTTCCAAGCCCCCATGGATACTGAAAACCATAGATAATAGTGAATGTTATTTATAATAATTGTATATAATTATTTTCACATGCATTACCAGAGCCAGCCACTAGAGGGCACCAGACACTATACTATGTATTCTTCACTAGCTAATATTCATTGCACAGTCACTGGCGCTATCCAGTGGCCTGTTCTGGTTATACATATGAAAATAGTTTTTTTCTGGATTTTTTTTTATATTTTAAATACTTTCAGACCACGAATAAGTGAAACCATGGATACTGATCCTGTGGATATGGGGGCCCCTACTGTAATTGCTAGATCAGCTGTGTCTGATTCTCAAAGAGGACAGGGCCAAGACCTATGCCTAGGAAGGCCAGCCCTCAATATATAATGGGCATGCCCTTGTGATGTCATGGCATGGATTTCATGATGTCACAGGGACTGGGTAGCCAATGGTTAGGACAGCTGCTTGGATTACTTTTGGGCCAGCTAATAATATACCGTATTGTTCCGTGTATAAGACGACCCAATGTATAAGACGAACCACACTTTTCCAACCCCAAATAAGAAAATTTGATCGCTGCTTTCCCCCTCCACTTCCTAAGCCCCGTGAAAGCAGGATCAAAGGGCTGCGGAAGTGGAAGGGGAAAGCAGTGATGAAAGGGCTGCAGGATCGCAGCCTTTTGATCGTGCAGCCCTTTCAAGGCTGCTTTCCCCGCCACTTCATAAGCCCCGTGGGGCTTAGGTAAAGCAGCGATGAAAGGGCTGCAGGATCAAAGGGCTGCGATCCTGCAGCACTTTGATCCCTTCCCCATTACTTCCGTGTATAAGATGACTCTCAATTTTTAGTCTAAAGATTTTAGATGAAAGTATCATCTTATACATGGAAAAATACGGTAAATAGGCATGATGGGAATCCAGGACGAGAGGTCCAGAAGCTAAGCAAAAGTGGGTACCATGGCAATCCTGAGCCACAACCATTTCTTGGTGGTGGATGGGCAGAAACATGCAAACATGCAGTTGCTACTATTCCCACTAGGACTCCACAGAAAACATGGGGCATGTGTGTGGGGGGGGGGGGTTGCCATGCTCTTGGGCCTTGCCAAATGATCCCCACCAGCCCATGAAAAATTATTTTCCCAGTCTGCTCCAAAGCTCCTTGGGCTAATGCAACAAGAAGGTAAATGATGCCAGTCCTCTGCTCCCTGCCTTGCTCCTGTTGGCAAGATGGGCCGAAGTGTACACATACCCAGCAGTCATCCCAGTCCTTTCCCTTTGCTCCTGACCTCATATTGTGCCAATGTTGCATAAACACAACACACGTGTACACTGTTTTGCTGAGACAGCCAAGCCAGGCACCTGCTGGCAATGGGTAGAAATGCACACCCAGGCTCTACAGCTTGTTGTTGTTGTTTAGTCGTTAAGTCGTGTCCGACTCTTTGTGACCCCATGGACCAGAGCACACCAGGCCCTCCTTTCTTCCATTGCCTCCCGGAGTTTGGTCAAATTCATGTTGGTAGCTTCGGTGACACTGTCCAACTATCTCATCCTCTGTCGTCCCCTTCTCCTCTTGCCTTCACACTTTCCCAACATCAGGGGCTTTTCCAGGGAGTCTTCTCTTCTCATCAGATGGCCAAAGTATTGGAGCCTCAGCTTCAGGATCTGTCCTTCCAGTGAGCACTCGGGGTTGATTTCCTTCAAAATGGATAGGTTTGTTCTCCTTGCAGTCCAGGGGACTCTCAAGAGTCTCCTCCAGCACCACAATTCAAAAGCATCAATTCTTCGGCGGTCAGCCTTCTTTATGGTCCAGCTCTCACTTCCATACATCACTACTGGAAAAACCATAGCTTTGACTATGCGGACCTTTGTTGGCAAGGTGATGTCTCTGCTTTTTAAGATGCTGTCTAGGTTTGTCATCACTTTCCTCCCAAGAAGCAGGCGTCTTTTAATTTCGTAGCTCTACAGCTACCCCACCACAAAAAATACACTGTTTCCTACTCTAGCGCTACTTGCCAAAAATTGATCTCCTTGCCTGGAGACCTAAAGAAGCAGAGCCAGTCCCTAAACCAACCTTCAACTGTCACCCTGAGACCTGGTAACCATATAATACACTGGACTAGGATGGAGAAGACTCAAGTTCATATCCCCAAGCAGCCATTAAACACACAAGATATCCTTGGTCCAGTCCTATTGCAAGGGTTGCTGTGAGATTAAACAAGGATGAAGAACACCATAAATACTTCCCTGAGATACTCATCAGAAAGGCAGCATATGAAAGGCAGTCCATGCCAAAAATGCAGAAATGAGTCCAGTCTCTGTTACTTGCACCTGTGTTTGTTCTTATATTCATACTATTTCTCATTAAGTATTTTCAGCTCCCATCGTATTTGCTTTGTTTGGGGGCTTACACTAAAAGAGTTCTTCAAGCCTCCTTATTGGAAAAATAAGTTTACACCCACACTCCTACCACTTCTTTGGAGATTGCATGTGTTTTACAAATATATCATTCACCTGGTATATTTTTCAGTGGCAAGAGAGTGGGATTAACATCATCCTCTCTTTTTTTCTCCTCTCCACCCACATGTGCCAATACACAGACACACAGGAAGAGTGAGCAAGCAGGCGGTTGTTTCAGGGCATAATTTTAAATTCGTATGAGTAGTTTAGGTATCTGGCTACAGAGCCAGAGGTTAGGAGTTCGATTCCCCCACGGTGCCTCCTGCAAGTAGAGCCAGCCTATGTGGCCTTGGGTAAGCTACATATTTCCAGGGCATCCCAAGAGGAAGGGAATGGTCAACCACTTCTATATATTCTCTACTTGGGAAACTTGGAAAAGGGTCACCATACATCAGAACTGACTTGATGGCACATCATCATCATCATTGAAGCATATGCAATTCTCTTCCTTTCCCACAGTCCAATAAATGAATAAATAAACCCAATGTTTTTATTACCCAACATATGGCAAAACTAAGGATCACATTGTCACTTGAAATATTAAGATGTTGCAAGACTGATATGGCACATTCTAGTTAAAGCAGACTGTGAAGAAAACATGAAGAATAAATAGACAGGGCTATTTAGGATGAAAGCTGAAACCCATTCACAAAGGAGCCCATTTACTCATTTCACTTCCCATTAATATTATAGAAAAGAAAAACAGTGGACTCAATTCCCATTCCTACCCAAGTCAAGTTGCCAATTCATTAATGACCAAAGATCAGGGTAGCAATATGTCTCAAGCTTCAGGGAATCTGAGATGTTGGCTTCGGATCAGCAAGGAAAACTGGAAAATGATTAACATGTTGAGTAATATATATATATACATACACAGAAGGAGAGTATGCAGCCCTCTGGAAATTATACAATTCATTCAGATGTGAATTCCCCAGTTCAGACGCAGCCACTCAGAGAAATAAAACAGGCAATGTATAGACATTTCCACAACATTAAAATAATGCTGAAACTTGTTGACCTGTGGATAATATGCCAATAAACATATTTTGATTTATTTTTGACTCAATGACTACAACTTGACTATAATTTAAAGATCATAGAAACTGAAGGATGTTGTTGGCTTGGATGTAGTGCATCCCACACTGCAAAGCAGAAATCTATGAAGCCAGTGCTTTCCATGACAGCATTTCCATAATTTTAATCAGGGGCAGCAGTGACATGGGAAAGGCCTGTGTTTTTTTTGGAACTTAAGAAAATGCAGAGAAGCAGTCTAAGAATCAAAGCAGACATTCAGAGAAATATGTACTTTCTGTGATTAATTTCTCTTTCACTACTGAGTTGCCACTGAGATACATGCCTCAGCAATCAGACTTAAAAATGAAACCCATGTTTACTTTTCACTGACCAATCACAAAACAAAATCATAGAAAATGTAAACTACATAGGTGAGGCAAATCATAAGTGATTACAAACAGTGCCAGAGAGCACCTTTACAAAAAAACATGACAGATGTATTTTCTAGTTTGACGTTTAGTCTAAACTACATTTTATAGACCATAAACCTTGTGAAGAAACTGAGAAACTGGGGGATATAGAATCCACCTTGGAAAGGCAGGCTTCTCTCTGAGTGCCTGCGAAAAGCTGGCTGAGAATTGTGGTGGCCAGTATCTGCCCAGTAACACCTGTAGTTTCTCTCTTGTGAGAGACGCCATAAAGGCCAAGCTGGCTGGTTCCTTGGTATCACTCTCACTGAGAGATTATTTCAATTGTGTGAATGGAGGAGGTGCAGAAAGTGCTCTGATCTTCTTGAACATTTGTGAGAACTTGAAGCTTGATTGGTGGACCATCTGGAAGGATCTTGAGTGGAACATTTAATGTATTTAAAAGGGTTCAGAAATTGCTTTAGTTCACTTAGCTTCCCTCTCAGGAGATGCTATGCTCAGTTGCTGTTCTGCCATGCCTTGCCTGGAAGGATTCACTTGCATATGCTTCAGAACTATGCCAACTCTACACTAAAGTGTATTAGATAGATTAGTTTAGCTTTATTATTTTCTGGTGTGTTCTCTTGAATGCCTTAGTTTTGCCTGAACTGTATTTTTGCTCCAAGTGCTTTTGAAACTTTTTGGAACTTTTGAAACTATTTTGCTTTTTTGTTAATAATACAAAAATCTCTTCAACTTACTGTCTGGGTTTTTGGCTCAGAGGCTTTGTAGTACTAAAACCAGGTTTTGCCTTTACCACCTACAGAGAGTTTTTGATATTTTTGTGCATGTGGTCACAGCCCTACCTTGCAAGGTGAGCATACTGGCTCTAAGTGTCTAGTCTTGTGGATGTTTGGACTCCCTGAAAGCACCACCATGTCTTGGAAGGCTGGTATCTTGGCAGGCACCAGTGTCAGGCTGGTTCCTGAGTCCCTAATCACAATGGACTCTCCTGGCTTCATCCACCCCAGGACAAACAGGGTAGTGTGGCTAAGTGACTAGAGAGGGACACCCTGAGCCTGATAAACCATTAGACATTTTCTTCTAGCTAAGTTTCTTCAAGCCTTTGATCATTCTAATTCCCTTTTCCTAGTTTTTCTTGTTCTATAATATCCTTTTAAAGATTGTGTGACCAAAATTGTGCACAAATTCCATATGCCTAAACTGGGAATTTGATAGTACTATGTGCCATCAAATGGCTTTCTGAGCTTCTGGTCCTACTTTGGTCATGTGAATGATTGCACAACTGATTGTTACCTTCTGCATTTGCTAACAGGATTCTGGCAAATATCACAGTCAGCAAAAACTAAGAAGTACAGACTTCCAGAAAAATTCAGTGGGTGAAAGAAGTCAACCCAAGAATTTCCAAAGTTCATAAATGTAGGGGATTGATTAGCCATAATCTTGGAGTATGAAAAAAAAAATCAGCAACTCATGGCTGCCAGTGTAATATCTACAAATTCTTAATTCACTGTCAGTGATGTCTTGGCAACACAGAAACTTCAGTGTGCTCCATTTATGTGAGATTTCCTTATTCATTTCAGAGAAAGTTGCAAGTAGGTCACAGCTTCCCTGTGCCTGAACATGTCCTGTGTTAAAATGATTGGAAAAGGCTTAATGTTAATTCAAAGAGAAGTCAAAATGAGAATCCCATGCCTGTGGCGCAACAGCAGTGTACAAGAATACAGAGGATATGCACAGTTAGATCCAATTAGGGTGACTTTTTCCCAGCACAAGAGTGATGGAGATGATGGAAATCGATTCTATGTCTGGTTGTTGTAGGTTTTTCGGGCTCTTTGGCTGTGTTCTGAAGGTTGTTCTTCCTAACATTCCGCCAGTCTCTGTGGCCAGCATCTTCAGAGGACAGGAGTCAGAAACTCTGTCTGTGCTCTGGTGCAGTTTTGTGGGATAGTTGAGTATTTATAGCTGTGGGATCAGCTTTTGTCCTTTTCAGGAGATTGGGTGATTATGGTGATCAGTGTGTTTTTTGTTGTGGGTGTATTGTTGTGATAAGGGGGAGAGATGATCTGTTACTGTGATTGATGGGTGTTGTTAGCTGGTCTTTTGTGTGCAGTGATCACCGGTCCTTGTGGCTGGGTAGAGTTCGTTGACCTTTTGCAGGCTGTATTTTTCAGTGCTGGGAGCCAGGCTTTGTTGTAGTTTTAAACCTACAACAACCATCAGATCCCGGCCGTGAAAGCCTTCGAGAATACATTGATTCTATGTCTATTTGGCTATACACATGGCTCCCCCACACCATATTATACTATGTAGATGTGTGTGGAGGAACAAACCTATGGTGGAAGGATATTGATCCAAATGGATCAATGAGTGAATTGGACCTATATGTGCAGCCCAGGGCAAATGATGCTATGAAGGTGAGGCCTTCCACACTTGTGCACACACAAACACCCACAATACTTATAAACTAACATATGGTGATCATATGAACGATTGATTCCCAACATGTCCTATCCTCAACAACCCTGCTCAGCTCTTGTAAAATCAAGCCTGTGGTTCCTTTAGGGAATCAATCCGTCCCACATTTGACCTTCCTATTTTCCTGCTGCCTTCAACTTTTACCAGCATCATTGTCTTTCCAGAGAATCCTGCCTTCTCATGATGTGCCCAAAGTACGAAAACCTCAGTTTTGTAATTTTCATCTCCAGAGATAGTTCAGGCTTGATTTGCTGTAGGACCTGAATCCTATTATTGATATTTCTTCCACTAATTTTCACTCCTCCTTCATCTGAATTTAGTCCTATTTTCTGTATGATATGTTCTGCATACATATTGAACAGAAAGGGAGATAAAATGCACCTTTGTCTGACATTTTTGCCTATAGTAAACCATCGTTTCTCTCCATTTTCTGTCCTAACAGTAGTTCCTTGTCCATGTTAACAACAGGAGAACAAATCCAGAACTGGTGAAAGTGACTTTTTTTCCAGACTGAATCTCAGAATCCTTCAGCCAGCACAGACATTGGCCATGCTGGCTAGGGGATTTTGAGAACTGTAATTCAAAAAGGTAACTTTTCACAGTTTGGAAAATAGCACGGTATTTCTTCTGCTGCCATATATCTTAAAGAGCATCAGCCAAATGATTAAAAGCCGCTGTTACCATAGTAACTGTGTGTCCCCACCAATATTACATGTGGACCTGTGGAGGGGCATGCTGAATGATGCAAGTGGGGCTTGAAGATAATAATGGAATATATATCCAGCTGGCCTGTTTTTGCCACTTGCAACTATTATAGAGATCCTCATAAAAATTAAAAACAAGAACAACAACAAAACCAACACTATTCCTTATAACATTGTCTGTGGATTAAGGCAGCAAATAACAATTATATAAGTTTTGTTTTTCATACCACCACCTCCCACTTTCAACCACATGAGATTCCAGACAGTTTACACAATCCATAGCATTCAGTCAAATCCCTTGAAAATAAAGCAAACTATAAATCTCTATAACAACTGTAAACCACATTCTGTAAGATTTTCAGATGCTCTTGATAACTGGAGAAGTGTGAGGATTTAAAAACAAAGAAAAGAAAAGAAAAGAAAAACACTCCACAGTCTGCTGGTATTTGTGCGTAGTAGTGGCAACTGAGAATATTCTTCTTAGGTTAGAGTGTGTTTAAAAAGAGCATTTAAATTTTTAAAAAAAGTTTAGGAAACTTACAGGAAATCCAACCCGTTCCCGGTGTTCAGTTTACTAACTTCAGTAGAAGTGACTATAGCACATGAGCAGATGTCCGTTTTCAACTGTTTTGTATTATAAACTGGCTTCTGACCTCAGTAACAAAATGATAACATTTGAATTTGTAAATTCACTACCAGGCCTGAAGTGTCAGGTCATGTTTATAAATCTGAAGCTTATTCTTTACATGGAGTGACCCAATCATTTCCTACACACAGAGGCAGAAATGCTGGTGTTCCTGACAAAATGACCCTGGTGGCATTGAGCTCTGGTGTAAGAAGGAAGACGCCAAGTAGTTAGTGGCTCATAGTTCAAAACATATGGAGTGGAAGCATTTGCAGGAGTGGGCAATGTCTCGCTTTCCAGATGTTGCTGGGCTCCCAACAGCTCTAGCCAGCATAATCAGTGGTCAAGGATGATGGAAGTGCTAGTCCAGCAACATCTGGAGCATCACAGGTTGCTCAACTTTGAGATAGTGGTAATAACACTTATTGGGTGGAGAAAAAATGCATGCAAGTTCTCATTTTAATCTCTCTCTCTCTCTCTCTCTCTCTCTCTCTCTCTCTCTCTCTCACACACACACACACACACACACACACACACACACACACAGAGAGGGGGATTTTTTTTCCATCTTTCCCTTTGTTTGATCTGATTGTAGCTTTCCAGATGTCAACTCAATCAGCCTTGAAAAAATGGAAGTCTAACTTTCTGGAACACAACAAGGTACAGTGAAACTGATACTATCAAGCTGATACTACTTGTACTATGTATTTCAGTTTTTCACAGGGGGGCAAAAAGATTTTTATGAGGTATGGTGGGTGCATGTGAAAAGTCACACTCCACATGGTGCAGAGAACTAGCTGCAGTTTGAAACACTGAGTTCTTCTCAACGTGGTCTCCAAAAAGGAAGGAATATGAGGAATACAAGGAAAGAGAATAGCTGCATGTTTGTCACTTCCTGTCATTCTTAATGTTCTTCATCCTTAGGCCTCACATGTCTTTCGCTTTACATGTCTCACTCTGCCTAATGGTAGGCCAAGTGTCTCACACTGAAGATAAAACTCCTCTTGACTATAGAGTATGTTCTGTTCATTACGATGAAGGTACCGACCTCATGAAAGCCTGTTTTATAATCCCACTGGCCAATTTGTTGAGACTGTTTTTCAATGTATCTTGTGTACCCTGAAAACTATATAACAGTCATCGTACGTCAGATGTGACTTGATGCCACATAGCAAAGTTGAAACATAGTCCTGAATGATGATTATGTTGATAGCTCTGTATGAAGTTAGATAAATATTAATCCGTCAGACTTTGCATTATGTTCCATAACTACTTGTGCTACTTCACACCTCGCTATTAGAGAGCCACCCTGTTTCTTCTGAATTCAGCATTTCCAGAGCAAAACACTGTCATTATCTTATTGAAGTGCTATATTCCAGCCTACTTTAGGTCACTCACAGCTGTTATTACACTGTTTACATGTTCTGTTTCTTGTTTATGATTCCAAACTTTCCTTGGTTCATACATCTAACACCTCAGATTTCAGCTGTATGCGTCATACAGTTTTGGAACTTTTGTTTCACATCTGTGTACAGGAGCAGCTGAACATCCGTTCAGTTGCTTTATTAAGAATGGTGTTATACTCATACTTATCCTTAGCATTCCCCACTACTGGGTTGAGTGCCTTCTGACCTGGGATCCTCATATACCAGCACTCTCTTTTTTTCAATCTGGATTGTCCCATCATCTGATTTTTGAGGTATAAAGCATTCAGAAGTGGTCTACCATTTCCTTCTTCAAAGGCTTTGCTGTTGTTTATAGAGCTTGAGCCAAAAGATAACTAAGGCTTGTAATCATTCACCACTGGCAAATTAAAAGTGCCCGGCTGAAGCTTTCGCTTGATGTTTTCTTTGATTAGCTACAGATTTGGGAAAGGGAAGGCCGTAGGACCAAGAAGTTGTACTTTAGGGACTGTATAAGAGCTTGTTAAAGCCACAACATAGTTCATGTTTTCTAGAAACAGCCAAAGAAACAAATCCAAAGGAACTGTAGTTCAGATCCTTGTAGTTAGAATTTTCTCAAAGGGCCTTAAATTTTTATTTATTTATTTGTTTTGGCTTATACATCACAAAAGGGCAGGTCATTTGGCATTATTTATCAAAGCTATGCTCCCACGACACCCAACTCTTCTTCTTGCAGATGGCTCCTGCTTTGTATCTCCTTCCCCAGCCAGGAATGTCAGGGCTAGCAACTTCCTCTCTGTAGTTGGAGCCAGTCTTGCTTCCCAGCCAGCTGGCATCATTCAGGTACTCTGCCTCTGTCTGCTCCATGTTGTAGGACTCCGCCAGTAATTTCACCAGGCAGGGTGAAAGGAAGCAAATGGAGACACTAAGCTCCTTTCAATATTTTTCATATATTTCTCCTGTCAGCCCTAATTGCCCTTTCTGCCCAAATATACCTATACGCCGACCAATTACAATACCACCAGTTTTACTAACGTTGTTAATGATATTATCTTAAGTATATTGTGAGCCAAACAATGGCTTGTCCTTCCCATATTTAAGTAATTTTAATATTCTTTAACTTATGCCAATAAAGGCATAGGCATATTAATGAAAATTGAATACATTTCAAAGATGCTTAGCCTTAGAGGATATGCTTGCCTTGTTCTGTGGTAGGTTAGTTTATAATTGTAAGACTAAAAAAAATGGACTAGAAGAACGGGGATCTTCACACTGTGGTCTTAGAAGTAACAAGAGATAAAAACCAATGTATTTAGCTCATTCCCCCCTCCTTGTTTATACATTCAATTAATACCATTACATAGCCCATACTCCCGTTCAAGATTTATGATAATGTACAACCAAATATACAACAATAAAAACAATGATTAAAAAAAAACAATTCATATTTATTTATTTAATTTTTAAAAAAATATTTTAGCCTGCTTTTCTCCTCAAAAGGACCCAAGGTGGTTCATATCTTTAAAAGGATAATATACAAAAGCTAAAAACAGTAAGTGTAAAAATATTTTTTAAAAAATTAAACAAGTATCATATTAAAAATTGTAAATAAAATCAATACTAAAAACACATTTAAAAGCAACAGAGCACTTCATTAATTAGATTTTTATACTGCCCCTCTAGCAAACCAGCTACTCTGGGTGATTCATAACAGTACATACACCAGACAAATATATTATAAAATCAACCAACTATAAACAAATGCTACAACGATAACTACTACACAGCAGAGCAGGCAGTGGTAAATTGACAATAATTATTAGCCTTGCTTTTTCTTCTTTCCTCCCCTCTCCCATTAACTGAGGAAGGCCACCCCAAATGCTTCTCTAAAATGTTCAGTTTTTAGGACTTTCTTAAAGGTCCAAAGTGAGGGGACCTGGTGTATTTCCTGCAGGAGGGCGTTCCAAAGAGAGGGAGCCACTGCCAAGAAAGTCCTGTTCCTTGTTGATGCCCTACAGGCTTCTCTTGGTGTCAACACCCGGAGGCATGAGCTTTGAGAGGACCAAATAAGATGGGCAGCAGAGCTTGGAAGAAGATGTTCTGACAGACAGCAAGGGCTCAAAACATTCAGGGCTTTATATGTTAGTACCAGAATTTTGAACCTGGCACAGAAGCAGATGAGTAACCAGTGCAGGTGGATCAGGATAGGGGTGATGTGATTGATTTTTCTCACCCCAGCAATCAGCCTGGCCACCACATTCTGGACCTCCATAAGCTTCTGTAACAGCTTCAAGGGAAGCCCTACATAGAGTACATTACAGTAGTCAATTTTAGAGACTAGCAGTGAATAGGTCAATGTTGTTAGGGACCCGCCATCCAGATAGGAATGCATTTGGGCAATTTGCTGGGGCTGAAAAAAGAAGAATGGACCACAGTGGAGACCTGCTGTTTCACGGTCATAGGTAAAGGTAAAGGTTCCCCTTGACATTTAGCCCAGTCATGTCTGACTCTAGGGGGCGGTGCTCATCCCCATTTCCAAGCCATAGAGCCAGCGTTTTGTCCAAAGACAGTTTCCGTGGTCACGTGGCCAGCGTGACTAGACACGGAACGCCGTTACCTTCCCACTGAGGTGGTACCTATTTATCTACTCGCATTTTTACATGCTTTCGAACTGCTAGGTTGGCAGGAGCTGGGACAAGCGACGGGAGCTCACTCCATCGCGTGGATTCGATCTTACACCAGGTCCAAAATGATGCTCAAACTGTGTACTTGATCCTTAACAGGGAGGGTGAATCCATCCAGTTTAGGAGAGATTCCCCCAAACAGGTAGATGGTTCTCCCGACAATAAGATCTCTATCTTGTCTGGATTCAGTTTCAACCTATTATCCTTGGCCAGTCCAGTATTGTGGCCAGGCAACAGTCAAGGCTCTGGAAAACATCCACTGCAGATGTATTAAAGGAGAGATGGAGCTGTGTATCATCATCAGCATACTGGTGACATGAGACTCTGAATCTCCTAAAAACCTGTTCCAATGGCTTTTATATAGATGTTAAATAACATTTGGGAGATGAACAATCCCTGTGGCACCCCACAACTGAGGTTCCACGGGCTCGAGACAGCCTCCCCAAGGGGTGCCCTTCCTTCAAGGAAGGACAGAAGCCAGCATAATGCCAAGCCACCGATCCCCAACACGGATAGTCTATCCAGGAGGATACCCCGGTTCACAGTATTGAAGGCAGCTTTAAAATGTTACAGCTGCTGAAAATGCCTGGCCATAAATCAGTGTGCCATGCATGTTCATATATACCTGGCACAATGATAAAAATGGAGTAGCTGTTTATTTTTAATCAAATATAACCTTAGTTTTTGAACTGCAATTTCCAGCATGGGGATTCTATAATCGAAAAGGTGGAATTTTCAAGCTTTAAATATACCCTTCAGCAACAACAGAGCTGTCTCATGGCTGCTGATTCTAAAGCTGAGTGCAGCCACTTACAGCCCACATGTTGCCCTCAGCTGACCATTGTCCTCCATTTTAGTATGTTTTTGTTTTCAAAACCTCTGTTGAAAGATATCTCCATGTGAGCCACAGGCAGGAAGGCAGGGCAAAATGTGCTCTAAGAAAGCTTGTGACAAACAAGAACCTTCATGAGACAACGCCAGTGTCTGGCCGTGCCGCCGAGTCCTCCGCCTCACAGGAAAAGGAAGTGAAAGTGGGCTAGAAGTGACTCCCTGTGCGCCACATGGACGGCCAAATGGATGAAATGAGAGCAAATGACACAAGGCTGCTTGACCATACAGCTCTACCTTCTTTTTAAGATTGTTCTTTTTTGTGGTTATAGTGGGTAGTGGATTGGTTCCGATAAGAGGGCCAGGTTTCCTAGTGGCTAATGCATTATCAATATCAGGACAAAACTCCAAAGGCTGTGTGAAGCCAGGATTTGAGTGCAAAGTGCATCTCTAGTTTCAATATCTTAGTCAGCTTCTACTTTGTGTGTCATAGGCCCATAAATACATCTGAAAACATGGTGATGGTGCACAGGGGTGGCTAAGGCAGGTTTCTTCCCCGGATTTTGTGAGCTCGGACTTCAAAGGAACCCCACACTTAAATTCTGAAAATCAATCAGCACAGAGCAAACTACTTTGCACACTCCCAGAGGTGAGGGAAGCTTGTGCTGTGACAATCAGATGCCTTCCTTAGTCAAGGATTTTTTTTTGTCTTGGGCTATCTCTAGTCTGTTACTGGCCATCCAGGGGCGAAAGAGAAATATAAACATTACTGCATCTTGTTCAGCTACTGGATTCTAAAATCACAAGCAGGATAACAGTAATATATTGTATACATAGAAAAACTAACAGCGCTGTTGCATAAGAACTGCAATATACCAACAATTTATTCATTTTTAAATTTAAAACACAGGCTTTGTTAACCTTTATGGGCATGATGTTTAAATCACTGTCACTCTAGTTATTTTGGATAAGTGGGCTCTATGCCAAGGCACACCTGTGTAGACTTCTTGTGGACACTGCCACGTAAAAACAGGTAGAGGGACCGATCCTCCAGTGCAACTCTATGTGTGTGAACTGCTATAAACTACATAAAGCATGGATCCTTCTGCAAGCAGACGAAGACTTTTCTCTTCAGGTCGGCTTTTCCTTAGTGACTGGCTGCCTGAGAGGGGCGTCAAAGGTAATGTTGTGCCTTGTTGTTTTGAATCTGGTTTTGGTGTTGACTTTATTTACCATTTTTCATGCAGTATCTATTTAATTCTTTTTTAGTATGTGTATACTTACTGTTTTTAGCTTTTAAATACTGTCTTTTAGTTATATAAGTTTTTAAGGAGAAAGGTGGGCTAAAAATGTTTTTGATACATACATAAATAAATAAATATACTGACTGTTTACTTGGGGAAGAATGTAACAATCTGGCCTCTAGACAGGCGGGTGTGCACATTACACAGTGGTGATGTGGATTACAAGGTAATTTTGCACCACAGGTTCTCCTCATGGCCCATGTGATTAAAAAGAGGTGGCAGTATTGTAGCATTCTTTTAGAAACAAAGCCTTCTGTGCCTGTGAATGATCCCCCTGGGTCACTAATGGATTATTTACACATCTGAGAATAAAGTTAAGATGCGTCTGAAGTGCAACACAATTCCAGCTGTAGCAATTACCTACTGCTTTTATTTCCTTTGTCAGACACTGGGGACTTTTCCCACCAACCTATTAGTAAGCTGATGATGGAAGGACCTGTTGTAAATTTTAAAGGCAATGATAAGCTTGATGCTTCTAGGTGAGGTGGAGAAGAGGCCCCTCTAATTAAAATACAGCTGTAGACCTTGATTGTTTCTGCAGAGAGAACAGCAAGAGGGTCCACATGTGAGGAAAAAGATAACATTATGAGGTTTTCCTTGTTAATTTCTCTTTGATTTAAAGGTAACATTCCATATGTCCATCTGAAATACCTTTCCATCACTCATATATACAAACTACAAAGTATGACTTTATGGTATTGTCAGCCTTACAATGAAAGAGTAGGATGCACAAAAAATGAATTTTAGTTGTTTTCTTTCTTCTTCTTTTTAAAATTGGGGAATATGTTGGTCAAGGCCATCTCATGCTGAGTGAAAAAAGGGTGGCTCAACATATTTTTTGCTAAATACTGTATCTTCTGCTAATCTACCAAAAGGCCTTTAATGATGTGCTAAAAGAAGATAAGGAAATTGCAGAAATTGGGATGGTGCAACTGGGGAATGCCCTTTCTGCCAGCTGCTTGTCTACTGCCATAAGAGAAGATTACAATAGACCAAGACTCTGGGGCAGCAGATATACCATGCCATAGGGCAATCTAGTAGATGCAGCACCCTTGGACTTTTGAAAAGGTTTTGATCATCCTCCACCAAACAATTCATAAGTCAACTTCACAATTATGAAACAGTACTGATCCTCTTAGCAGACTGGTAATGCAAAAAAATATATGAGAAACCACTCTTAAAGGGACAGTTATTGCAATTAAAGGACATTAGAAATGGTATCATCCAAAAATCTGTCTTGTAACCCACACTCTTTTAAGTATTCAAGTTTGCAGGTAATATAAGTAGTTCAGGATGAAAACAAAACAAAAACAGATCACAAGAGGATTTCTTCAAACTGGATGAATGGACATCCAAATAGACTATGTGTTTCAGGTAAGGAAGTGCAAATGGATGCATAATGGAACAAACTATCTTAACTTCACATATATAGCTGTTGCTAAATCTGGCAATATCAATATCTTTGTTTATTAGCATTTTCATCAGCTTGCCATGCTGGACTTTCTGAAAGCCTTTCTTGTAGTCAATAAAGCAAGCACATGTATCTAGATAGATATCATGACATCTTTCCCCAAAGATATACAGTAGACACAATTGTACTTCCCTAAGTCTAAACCCAAGCCATGACAATTGCTTTGTGTTTGAGTGAAAAGTAGTTAACCGTTGAGAAAAGGAGTCAGGTTCTGGAATTTTCCCTTGCTTGGTGTCTCTTTTTAAATGGTATTGGGCACAAAAGAGGAACCTATAGACCATCTTGACTGCTGATGTTGGTGTTGTCAACATTGAGGCTGGCCTTTGTTACGTAAAGTTTAGCATCTGTTTTCCTGCTGGCAATGTGGGCACATTGGTGTCTTGAATCATGGATACAGAAGCAATATCCCACATTCATAAGCTGGAGATTTTTGGAATGACTGAGTCCAAATCGTGTGTCATACTTCTTCTTCTTCCTTGCATTCCTGGGTATTCCTTCCATGTGTTGGCTTTAAAAACAAAACAAAACAAAAACCCAAAATCTCCACCTCAACCAAATTTTAGAAATAATTTCTGTTCTGAAGATTTGATTGAAAAGATTTTTGTAAAGCTAACAGGTCTTAACTACCCATAAACTACCACAAAAATGCCCTGTTGTTCGAAACCTCCCTCCAACTCACCTCAGTCACTGTGAGGATTACAAAAAAGTGCAGAAAAAACAGGGAAGCTTGAGTGGAGTGGCAGATGATCATCCTGCTAATCAAAAAGTCCTTGTACTCCAGTGCTGAGAGCCTGGCTCTGCTATACCACATTAAATGACATTAAGGGTCAAATTGGTGAACAGAAATAAGTTTATATCACTGCATATAACAGGAAGATCACAATGGGCATCTTGATTAAGCCTTGGGTTATAACGCAGTTCCCAATGTACTATTGCATAGGAGATTCAACGTTGTTCTTTCAGGGTGTATCAAATATTCTCGAGGCTTGTGCTATCCCCCCATCCTATCTCTATGTGTGTAAAAGAGCAATTTTTCTGAAATCCAAACTAAACCCAGAAAAACATTGAACTTTCCTAACTTAATAAAAGACTGAGAAAGACGATCAAGAATTTGATTTATAAAATAAACACAAAATCAAATTTGGGACCAAGTCAAACATAGCAGGTTTCTCTTTCATTCTTCACTGACATCAGTCCAGAGCGTTAGAAGTTGTTCTCATCAGAAAGACATTTGCAGAGTGGGGGCATGATTCTGACGTTATTGTTCCTTCAACAGAATTGGATACCTGTTAAATCTTTATTACTATGAATAGAATGGATCATTGTGTTATTACATTAATGTTTATGGCCACAATGGATATTTAAAAAGAGAGAGGGGGAGATTAAATATCACTTATTGCACACCATTTTTAATGATACCAGAGGGCCTGTTCCCATGTGTGCAGGTGAGGAAAAATAAGCTGAAATGCTGCATGGTCACAATATCTATAAAGTCTTTATACTAGGAACGCCAATATACTGGTCAATATCTATGATTTCTCTGAAATCTGTGGATTTCGTCTTATGTTCCTGTACATGAGAATATATGATGTTGCCAAGGTCAGGTTGAGGCCACATATAGTCAACCATATCTGGAGAGTATGTGCTGTAGTCCAAGGTTCCTGAGTCTCTGAGCAGTTTGCTAGAGCAGCCCTCAAGAGAAAGGCAATAAGAATAAGAAAGTCAGGCAACTCTGAGAGTCACCTAGGCCCCTCCTTTGTTGGTCTTGGTAGGTACTCAATGAAGCAAAGTGAGAGTGTGGTTACATTATTGAAATACCTCAGAATATGTGGTGGTGTTGTTGAAATTGATTTAAATTCACATGGCAGTCACATGGTATTTGAATCTCTGTGTTCCATTGGGGTAACTTTTAATCTGTTCCTTTCTAAAGTGCTGTACCAATGTCGGAAACTACACTCACAATTTAAATCATATTTATTTTAACTTTTGCATTTCCAAGACACCCACGGATCGTGACGTTTACATAATGAACTAGGAATTCTGTGTCATTCCCAACAAACTGATATTTTGAGCTGCTAATTTTTGTTATGTAACCCACCTATGTAGTGATTTAATTAATTTATATAAAAAACAACAATAACAACAATTTGTTGTTGTTGTTGTTGTTATATGTCCCTCCACCCACATGGACACCACAACCCCTCATCTCTTCCATATCATTGGGCATTGTTACAGTTATCCTCAACCTTTTTCTCATACTAAAGGGGGTTGCAGCCTGGGCTCTGGGTCCCTCTAGATAAGATAGTGAGGAAAAGAACCTTCTTCAGAAAAGGCTGGAGGACTTTGCATGTGAAAATTACGTGAAAATTAGGAAAAGGAGAAAATATATAAAAGGCAAAATGTCTTATAATACAAGACCGGGTCAAATATGATTTGGTAAGGTAACTGTTCTTAGCAATGTATGTAAACTAATATCCTGAGTATCTGTAATTTCATCCATATGATTAAACTTCCCCTTGTAAAATTTCGTTAAGAAATTTTCATTATGGTTTCTTGTCATTCAGATTATGTACATTTCAGTTGTACTGTCTCAGAAACTCTGGTGTCATGGTTCCTCATTTGTCCTCCCACCCCACCACATATATGCAGCATCATATCACATATGTTCCCTGTTGTGCCCCCAAATTAATTTCAACATCATCATGACCTACAGTGTTTTTATGAATTGTGATAGAAACTGTTGTCTCTCTAAGGGCAGTATTTTATAGGTAGAACAGGAAAACGTGCATTGTACATTTAAAAGGATTGTTTTACATAATTTTACAGGCAAACGCCTCTTTCTTAGGATCATATTTTAGCCACAAAAGAACAGATCTGGAATTATTTGCAATCACTTTGGAAAGTATGGTATGAATTTTCTGCCCCTTTTATATGTTGTCCATCCAGTGCATGAACTCGTTTTTTGGGGGACATAGAATATTTTCTTTCCATTAATGTTTAAGTCATAAAATAACTCTGACAGTGTTGAAATGGCATCTTTACAGTGAGGAATTATACTAACCAATCGGCTCATAGTTCCATTCACAAACATTCTTTCACACTTTTCAACTGATTCAACTGTTTGTCCTGGCTCACATCCAACCTACAGCAGTCAATCAAAGCCCAGTCACTTACCTTGTATGCCAATGCAACCCGATAGACAAAAGAAATTTACAGTGGAAAATCATAACAGTAAGGCTAATGTGCCCTCCAAACATGTTGACAAACCAGGAAACTCTTATCCTTGAATGGTGCTTACGTCTTTGCAATTGTGCAACTGCACCAGATTGGTCAGTTTTTCCTATTTCATTCTTACACTTCTGGCATAAAGAATAATTTCATGTAGTGAGACTTCAACCTGACATCCATTATTAGCAGGGAATATTTTGCAGAGATTAGTACTATCATTATCAGCAACTGAGCTAGTAAGAGTCAAACTCTCTGGGCAACTGATTTTGACTGTCATAGGGGACAGCAAATTGTTGGTTATATAATTTGTTATTACTGCATTTTTGATACCAGGGAAAGGGAGAGGTGCTGTGGGATTTTGGGGGGCCAGCCCTGTCAGCATGCAACTTTGTGCATGCTCCTAACACCTTCTTTGTCAACTTTAGCCCTCCTTAACTTACAATTTCATTATAAGATATATGGATATATCCAATTGATGGATATATCCAATTTTAAAAAATTAAACAGAATATGCCTGCGGGAAGTGAATCATGTGTATTTCAAGCTCTATATTGGGGATATAAAAGGATAATAGCTTATACATAGTTTAAAATGTTCTTTTTTATCCTCTACCAAATCGGCTGACACTTGCTTATGGCACTAAAAGATGCCACACCCAACTGAAGCAGTGTTCTTCTGAGAACAAAAGACAGGATGGCATGCCTCACCTGGAAAGATTTCAGGTAGAGGAAGATCAAAAGGCTACAACCGTCTTCTTCTCCCTAGAGTTAGTGGAAGCTGAAGTGGGGCCTGGTCCTTCAGGAGAGACTTCACCACCTCTAGATGATGAGGGAGCTTCTAAGGAAGAACAAGCCTCTTGTCCCAAAGAACGAAGTCATCTCAGAATGAAGGGACAACCAAGCACGGCTGAAATGGGCAACATCGTTCTTCCAGAGGCTGTCTTGGCTGCAGAGGTTTATCTGAACAACTGGAGTTGTGGGAGGGAATTGTCCATGCCACAACTGGAGAAATACTCTGCTTCAAACCCCCTCCCAGTGCTAAATACTTTCTGACACTGCCTGCTTTGCTCTCTGCTCTCAGCACTCCTTATGTGTCTGCTTGACAGAGCTCCTGATTGCTGCACCTGGACTTCCCATTGGCTTCTCTTTTGGCTCTTCCTTGTTTGGACTGTTGAACCTGTATGACTCCAATTGATGGCACACCTTCAGCGTGGATTTTGACTATTCTTCGACCTGCTCTCTAAACCCTTCATAACATCTCCTTACTGTACTTACTCTGATGTAACTCTGGACTTTCTTCATCCTCACAGAAACTGCATGGTTACTAGACATATCTCCCACCTGGTTGAGGACTTGCAGCTAGAACCCCAGCCAGCTATCACTGAGAAACCAGAGTTGTTACTGAATTTCACCTAAAATAAAAATTCAAGGTAAATCTAAAGACAATCAAAGAATTGAAAGGAGGGGGACGTCCAATAAGAATATATTTTAAAAATTATCAAGAGAGTTCTATACATTTCTAAGTTGCCAGATGGAGTCAGCTTAAACCAGTCTTTGAAACAAATACAAAGATGCCTCCGTAGAAAAAAAAAATCTGAGAAATTGCAAGGAATTTCAGAAATGTTTCAGCAGGGCAATTAATATTAGTCAGCATTCCCGCAGACATGACCCAGGCAAAAATGGCCAACAAAATCAGTATGGAAACTCACAGCAATTGTCATAACTTCTGTGTGTTCATTTGATTCTACGTTATTCCTTTGCACTGTTCTGCTGTATTTACTGTAGGTTTTATCCTCCTACTAATAAGGATAAAACCTACAGTGTGAACACTGGGGTTGTTGTTTTTTCCTTGAGTGGATATCAAAGAAGCTTAGCAAAGGGGAAAACCTCTGACTACTAAATATGTACTCAACATGTGTCTTCTAAATGATTGTAACAGTTTCCTCTGAGAAATGTTTGTGCCTTATTTAATGGTAAAGCTTATTTTTGGTCCCAGAGAGGAACATTAAAGGGTCAACTTTTGTGGGGGAGAGGGGAAGAATCTCCTTTCCTTTAAAAGGCTACCATATAGCCCCATGTAATTGGTTAATGTATTCCCTTCTTTAGACTAAATGAATAGAACTTTAAAGAAATCTCAGAATTCAAAATAAAACCTTATCCTTGCCATGGTGTCCAGCACAACTCCCTCCCAACACAAAAACAAAGAAAATAACAACAAAAATAAAGCTGGGGGAATATCTGAAAGCCCAGAATTCTACACATTTAGGACAAACTGAAATGAAGATTTCAGCAGGGCTAATCATAAAACCTTCATAGGAACTGTTGTGTTTTCTGTTAAATGTCACTGTTTTTAACAGCCACTGGATAACACTCCCTCCACCATGGGTTTTCATTTAACCAAAACTTTTTACTGGCATTTGACCTTAACAGTAAGTCTCACTGATCTGTCCAAAATATTCCCTCAGCATGTGGCATTACCTGTTGTAACACAACATCCACTGACATTTGAGGAGAATATTGCTCTTCTGAGCTGTTGTGTTTGTTTGATATACAGGTGATGCATTTCCTTGTTTGGGTGACAGAGGTCAGCAGGAAGAAGATGGATGATTGGAGCAGCTGACAAACCCTTTGTAAACTCCTCAGATAGCCCTTTGAAATTTTGGAAGGCGATAAAATTACTTCTGCGTTTGCAGTTCATCAGTAGGGACTGGTTCACAACCTGTGAATATCTTAGGAGAGTGTGGAAAATAAGGATGGGCTAAACCCAACCTTACTTTGTTTTTCCAATTTGCACTTCAAAGCTTACTTCAGTGCTGTTAATGTATGATTATGAGTGCTTTCTTATCATATGGGGATACATATATACTTTAATTTACTTTTTATAAAAAACAGATTCTATTTTATTTGGATTTTTCAAATGTGCACATTTTAATATTTATTTATTTAAAATATTTTTATCCTGCCTTTCCCCCCAAAAAAGAACCCAAGGCGGCTGGAGGTCTCTCTCTCTTTCTCTCCCTTTCTCTCTGTGTATTCATTTTTATCCATATGTATTTTGAAAGGTATGCATTTCGGGATGTGTTTTTGTTTATTTGTCGCATGAATTGCATCACAGGCTTGTACATGCCCAGATTATGTTTAGATCTCTGTTTTTAATATTTTTAATGATTGATTAAAGGTATCACCTGTTCCTGCATTTGTATTGTTTGGATCTGGGAAGTATGACTTGGATAAACTCTCAAGAGTTGTCCCCCCTGCCCAACATTACAAGTAGTACCACGGTCGGATTCCCTGTTGGGCAGAGTTTGGGCAGATGTCTTCTTGGTGTGAATCAGAGCCTGTTTGACATACAAAACCCTGTTTGGTAAGGCAATTCCAAGACTGAATGGAATGAGGGACTAGGATGGACCATACAGTCAGGAAGAGATTCGTCAATTCTGTTGTTCAGACAACAAACCAATATGCATGTTCCTAGACAAAAGAACAACCAGAAGTTTGATGGCATGTGAATTACAAAAGAGTTATCAGCAGTTCTAGGTCCAGCTTTATGGAAGTGCACTTCCAGACAATGGGGAAGTTGCTCCCCCTCTTCCTCACTGCAGGTCTCTAAAGCCACTCTGAAGCATCCCTCAGCTTTCTGGCACAGATCTGGAGGGGGCACACAGAAGATTTCAGGTAGAGAAAAGGGCATTTAATCTGCCTGTGTTACTTGTTCTGTGAGCGAGTCACTATGAAACAAAACCCAGATAGCTGGGACAGGGTAATAAGGGTCATAAATAATCAAATTATCTTAGTATTGCGAATGCTGGCAAAAAGGAATCAGAAAGTGGTCTGTATGTGTGTGTGTGGGGAGGGCATTGGTGTCAAGTTTATGCAAACATACCTATTTTCATTTCCTGTATATGAATTGGAGCCTATGTATGAGTGGGAACATATGTGTGTGCCAAAATCTCTCCTTTTCAGTTCTTACAGCACATCAAAGCTAGGGATATGAAGAAAGCTCTCCTATGTTTCCTTTCTGGTCAAAGATAGTCCATCTTGTCATGGTAAGATAGCTTCTCAACAATTTTCCAAACCAAGTGAGAGTTCTTATCTTGAATATAAGAACAGGATAAGCTCTTTCCTTCCATATTTACCACAATTTGCATAAAATTCAATAGTGCAAATTGAGTGCCTTTCCCCTAAGCAAGCACAGAAAGACACAAACAAACCATCAAAGGCTTCTACATTTGGTTGTTATTTGGTTGTTCTCACAATCTTTCAGCAAGGAGAAATAATTTTTGCTCTTTCCTATTTACTGCATGAGAACAAACTAGCTCAGAATTTGCATCCTTATTTATAACTAAAAGAAATGCACATAAAATTCATATAGTAGGCAAATGTATGAACAAACCCACATCATGTTATGAAAAACCACTTCTAAAAAGTGTGCACACAAATATTTGTATTTTAGGAAAAACATGTACAAAACTGATACAAATTTTAAGTGGGTCTTTTAGATAAATTTGCAAGTTGTACAAAAACAGGCTGAAACAAAGAGACAGCTGAGACAACGAGAAACTGATTGAAACCAATATCAATAGATTTGCCCATATGGAAAAAAATAATGTGGCTTGTGTAAAAAGGAGAATGTGCCCCCTGATTAGTTTTCATCCCAGGAGCCTTTTAATTTAATTTTTTAATCTGCATTAAAAACAATACTTTTTGTCTCTGCCCTCCCATCTTTGCAGGATAACAAAGATGCAAAAATTTAAAGAGAACGGAGAATAAAATTGTCAATCCATGAGGAGAAAACAAAATGTTTATAAGATGTACTAGTAAGTAGAAAATCATTAAATTGTGCAGTGCTACTTTTTTGGAGTTACAGCAATAATTCGAAGTGAATTGCTTTCATCGCTTCAGTTTGTAAAAAAATGTAAAATTAAATATGAAAGTAAAACAAGTGTGCAGGGAAAAACTTTATTCATGCGTTATAAAATCCAACTTTCTATACGTGCCTAGCCAGGAGAACCTAGCTCTGTGCCCTCCATTTTTTTTTTAAAAGTGTTTTCAGCACCAACTATGAAAAAGACAGGTTGCTTCTCATGTGTAGAATCTACATGACAGCTGGAACCTCTCCTCTTCAGACTCAGCACTGAAAGCATGAAGACAGTGCCAGAGGAGAGGGCATAATCAGGCTCTCCTTTCTAAGTTGGTTCAAAATGTTGGACTCTATAATGTCTGAATAGCGCTTTAGTGTAATGAGATAGCAGTGGGCCATCCATTCATACCACTACTTCTTGCACATATTTTCTGAGTTCTGAAGAGATGTTCTTAGACTGCAGTTCCCAGAAGCCTTCACCACTTGCTGTGCTGGCCAGGATTTCTGGGAATTCCAGTCCAAGAACATGTGCGGACCCAAGTTTGAGAACCACTGCCCTAGATGACTAAGTGCAGTTTCACAAAACGTGACTTGTGTAGCTGGTGTGGCTACAGTAACTATGATGCACGTTTGATAAATGGGTCCTGTATCTGCTGCTGGATATTTACAATGCATTGTCATTACAATAAAAGGTCACAAGGGGATATTTATGTGCATAGGCATAAAGTGAGATAGCTCAGCATGTGATGGCTGAGATATTTTTATAATGCCACATACTGGAGTTTTAACCATTAATGGGTAGTGTCATAGCAATTTGCCCGATTGAATCCTGAACAATAATTCTGAATGATGCCACTGTGCACTTTTTGACAGTAACGGCTATTGCTAATACAACATTCACAAGATACGTTGTGGATTCATTTGCATTTATACCACAGCAACAAATGTCAATGATTTCGCATCTGAGGAGCTGTCAGCTTGGTCCTTCCTAAACAGGCTATTTCATGAACAGTGTAGAAATATAATTGAATTGTTAGGATAGTAGAACCCATTTATACCATATAGAGGGTGGCAAATCATTCCCCTAGAATGTATCATGTCAAATTGCAGGTAAGAAACTTGCCTGCTTGAATATTCTCCTTCAATGGAAACAACACACCAATATGAAACATTTCCTGCATCGAGAAAACAAGTAAGTCAAGGATACCAATTCATTTAAGCTTTCTCTCCTGCATGTTGTTCTTCTGTTTCTAATGGGAAATCAACACACCACCTCAAACACACCAGATCCCATCTGATTTAAGACACTATGCAGCATTGGGCTTGGATAGTACTTGAATAGGACACCTCAGGGAGATACCAAGGATCTTCAGATAGGGTTAGGATGGAATCCTTCCAGAAACTCTAGAAAGCTGCTGCCAGTCAGAGTTAAGACTGGACCAGATGGAAGGCAGCTTCCCAAGTTCCTGTTTTCATGAACATGCCTCTCTCTGTAGTTGCACAGTTGAACAAAACCTTCATCACTTGATTATGTTGATTGTGTGGTTTCCGTGATCACTTGCCTGTTTTCACTTCTCCCTTGAGTTTATTCCACACAGTCTGCTTTAATGAACAACACATCTCATTTAATATTTGATGCAAATTCTATTTTAAGAAATTAGAGCAGGGAAGTTAAGAGCAGTCTCTGGACTGCGGTTGGTCATGTTCAGTTGCAGATGTGGGTGTGGGCAGCTTTTACAGATCAGTCTCTTTTAAAGGAGAGAAAATTGCTGTATAAGCCTAACCAGTTCTGTTCTTTGTTTCAACAGATAAACAAGAAATAATTGTACTTAAAATACTTTTTCAATACACCTCTTTAAAAGAAGAAGAAAACCCTATATCTTTTTAAAAAGTAAAATACTGCAACTGGTACACACTGGATTAATTATAAGGCTTGCAGTTCTACCAGACTCAGAACATATAGTGAAGTGTCCTGGATTTTCCACAAAACTCACAAAATTCAACCACTGCCAAAAGCGATGCTAAAAGTAAATGAAATACTGATGGTGATGCTAGGTTTGGTTGAATTAGACATTTTTAACATGGGAAAGAAAGAAAGTCCAAATGTCATTGTCTGAAAAACAACAGCTTGTTTTAGCAGTCTTCTGGGGGGAAGGGTGATGATAATATCTCATGTTTCATTCTTAGGCTCTGCTCACCCATGTTTATTCATGACTGAATAATTATACACTTGAGTGTGTGAAAACCATCAAGGAACAAAGACCATACTTGAGGATTCATTTCACTCTATAAAATACTTGTCAGTATAGGTAGTTCATGCATTCATCTGTGACTCATCCATAGTTTATTAATCAAGGGATGCAAACACACATGGGGATTAGCCATTAATGGTTTTCCTACCGGAACCTAGACAAGCTGGACCACTGCCCCGGCAATCAGCAAAACATACTTTCCAGTGTTGCTCATAGGAAACTATCCTCATAGTCAGTGCTAGATTTTCTATTTTCTCATTTATTCTCACATCATATCACATGAAAAGAGCTATATGGATATGAAACTTAGCTTAAAAAGAAAGAAAGAAAGAAAGAACATTATTGTAGACTCTGAAAAGGCATCACATTTATTCTGAGATGAGTGTTCATAGTGCTTTAGCCTCTGCAGGAAAGGTGCTCTGCTGATGTGATTCTGGGCCTGCTTTCTTACTCAAATATTATAATACTACTCAGGTGTTTCGATACTTGCTTCCTGAACATGGTTAGAGGAGAGACCCTAGATCCATCTCACTTTCTTCATATAAAGGTGGAGGAGCCTAAGGAGGAAACAGTCTTATTTGTGTGAAGGTGTTTGGAAGTCTGGATTCTTGCCTTCATATTGAGCCTAAACACAAACAAAACCTTCTCCTCTTCAGACTCCTCAGTCATCATGTGGAAAAAGTGACAACAGAGAAGGCAGAGCTAGGTGCACAACTATAGCCTGGAAGCCAGGTATTCTACCATCTGAATAGGACTTCTATCAAACAGGCCAGTTCATATAAACTAAGTTTCAAAGGATAGTATTAGGTTGGCATAACACACTGACAAAAATATAGTCCTAAGGAGTTTCGATACATTTCTTGGGCAACAAAAGAAAAGGCCTTCACACTGTAGTGGTTAATGTGTTGGACTAGAACATATGAGATGCAGGTTCTTGTCCCTACTGAGTTATGAGACTCATCAGGTCTGTCAACTTTTCTTAGCTTGGCTGGCCTCATAGGATTGTTATGGGGATAAGGTAGGGAAGAAGAGAACTCTACACATTTAACTTAAACTCACTGGAAGAAAGGCCGAATATTAACATGCAATTGGAGGGGTGGGTGGAATTATGGTATGCAACATTCTTAGAAGGCATCTATAGGATATGTTCTCTAGTAAACCCTATGGCAAAAATAGGTTACTATTCCTGAAGGCTTAATCCCAAAATAAGGAATTTAGGTAAGTACATGGGGATTCCCAGCTGTGTACACACACCAGATCTCTTTCTCTCTCTTTTAACATAACCTAAAGCAATTCTATCTAATTCCATTTTTCAGGTTTTGGACACCTGGTAGGTATGATCAGGGAACAAAGCCAGGATCTGGGAAATAGTTTCACCATTTAGGTATGGTCTGAGGAAGTGGTAAGGCAGAGCGAGGCAACTACCTCAGGCAGCAGATAATGGGAGTAAGGCAGGAGACGCTCTCTTGTTTGTTCCTCCTGATTTGCTAACTATTCATCTCCAGTGGGAAATAGTGCTGTGGAAGAAAAGGCTGGGCATGCCATATAGCCTGTTCTAGTCCCCTCAGCTTATCTGCTGCTTTCCTGTGGGGTCCAGGATGCTACCTTATGGCCAGCATTTTGCAGGCACCCAGTCAACATCTTCATGTGGAATCTGGGAGAGGAGAGATTGTGCCCTTTGCCACAGGAAGCAAATTTTTTTGGTATGGTCCTGGCTGCCAAATAATATTGTTGGGTTCAGGCCTAGAAATGCGTTTCAGGTGCTTGGTAATGCTGGCCTCAAAGGAGGGGTTAAATATTAAAAGCCCTGGGATTCTCAAATTAAAAATCAAGCCCCACTAGTTGCTTTCAATGCAACTAAATTGTATTGCTTTTCATTTACTTTATGAAATTCTACCCATCCATCAACAAAATTATATCCAGGGCAGCTTACAAGAATCAAGATAAATCATTACTCTGGGCTGCATGATTGTCTGCTTTTGGCTTAAGCTTATTCTGTTTTCAAGAGTCCTCAGGTGGCTTCTAGGCTTCAGTGGGCTTTCTAAGAACTTATATATCTCTCCCTCGTCCTCCGCTCCCCCACTGTCATGCCTTATTTACACAAATATTTCACTCCCCTTATCAGTGACTGGCAAATCTTGTTGTACATGTGCTCTACAACCTAGGCCTTAAATTTGATGGCAGAGACAGCTGCACTGTTTTAATGGGAGCGGGTTGCAGAAGGAGATGCGAAGAAATCTATAAAGTGTTTGGCTGGCATTTGGGGAGAGAGATTGGATGCTTTCTCGTTAACCTTTAGTCTTGCATAAATCGTGACAACGCTGCCAGATTAAATGGGACAAGATTCAGAAACCAGAGTGTTCCAATCGAGATTTATCATTCCAGCAAATTAATCCTCTTCTAAGTGGTGGCCATTCATTCTTCAAAGAATGTCATTTATCTGATTCAGAAAACCAAGCAATCGTAATGCCCTGGGGCAGGGCCATTTAGCTGCATTGTCAATCCAAATGTCTTCAAGACATTACAGTCCAACTATAATGGAAATGCACCCATTACTTATTCTCATGACATGTTGTTCCTTCACAAACATCCAATTAAAACCAACAGATTTTCCATAACATTTTTTGTTATTGTTCATGGGTAGCTGGCATCATTCCCTCCTCCCTAGTTCACCTTCTGCCCAAAGAATGTTACAGTGGGTATTACCAATATTGTGGTAATGTTAATTATATGCAAACAGCATTTGCAAAGATCATAACGAGGAGGTTGTGCTAATTACATTTTGGCTTGAGTTGAAAGCATTCACTTTATAAGTATATCTAAAAGTAGAAGGCTTAAGGCAAAAATGGAGCATCGGCATATGCAGTTTATCTGATTTAGGATGAAACATTCAAAGGTTCTTTGAACATTTTTTGGTCTAGTTTTCAAACTAAGCCCTAATAAAGCAGCCCATATATTTAGTGGCTGGATATAAAAGCTGGCTGGATACCTCAGTGGTTTAGGTATCTGGCTGCAGAGCCAGAGGTTGGCAGTTTAATCCCCCACTGTGCCTTCTAGGGGAAGAGCCAGCCTGTGTAGCCATGGGCAAATTCCACAGGGTGCCCCCAGAAGAAGGGAATGAAAAACCATGTCTGCTTATTCTCTTTTAGGAAAGGTAGAATTGACTTGATGGCATGAAATTATTATTATTATTATATTTAATAGACAAGGCTAGATCTGGTTCACTGGGAATAAGCTCAATAGAATTCACCTGGACCTACTGCTTAGTAGACATGTATGACATTAGGTTGTTGAGGCACTAAGTGAGACAATATGCATAAAGGGGTACTTAACCCTTTTCCCACATACCAAATATTCCTCAAAAACATATCTCTCTGGGGTGGCTTTAAAAAGATTTAGTTGTATCATACTTGTATCACACTTAAAAACTGAAGTAACTCCTACTGGTGCGTGGGTGGTGGCTTTGGAAAGCAATAGTAAAGAAGTAATAGGCATAAAGAAGAATTCCAGAGGCCTCCCCTCTCTCTCTGCTGATATTCTCTCATTAATGACTCCCCACTCTTCATTGCTCATAACAGATAAAAGAGTCAGAACTGTGTGTTTGCTAAGATGGCTTTGACCTTATGGTATTAAGGCTTATAGAAGGAAAACTACCTGGCTGCTCATCTCTTCTGCAGCCTCCAACATTTCTCAAAAAGCCTCAGAAAGCCTGAACAATATAGGATGGGTTGTGTTTGTGGAGAGAGGTGCTCAAAATGAGCCAAATCTCCCTCCAAAGGTCCTGTTCCCCATCTCACATTTGTTCACGAGAGCTCCTCAACCTTACAGAGAGGCATTTCATGGTCCACAATTGGAAGGGGGAATGGAGGTCAGAAAACTTTCCTTCTATAAACTTCTTTCCATTCACTTTAAGCCGGTGGCCAGAATTATTTTAGTGTTTGCATAAGGTTTGCATAACATACTGTAGCTATTTGCAGCTTATTGATGAAGTGCCAGGTTGTGTCTTTGTCACTTGCCTGCTCAGATGCTTGAGTGCTCAATGGAGCTGCACCCTGGCACCTCATCAATTAGCCCTAATTAGCTTCAGTGAGTTACAATACCTTACACAAACACCAGAGGGATTCCAGCTGTTCAGCCATATCTCTTTGTAGACTCAGGGTACAATCAGATGGCACTTGAAAGGATCATGGGCATGAACCACCGGTTCAGTATTTTGTAATGGTTCATTCTTCAGATGCACAGGTATTCTGTGGGCACCCCAGCTTCCTTCCCCACCTCATCTGGCAGTTGCTCACTCAGAGGCAGTGTCCTGAGCTTCCCTGCCCCATCTCCTCCTCTGAGTGGGTGGGGGAGGGAAGCTGGGGTGCCCGCAGAACACCTGTGCATCTGAAGAACAAGCCATTATGAACCGACAAACCTGTGGTTTGTGCCCAGCGCTAGGTTACTTCATTGGGTGTGATTTCCTTGAAAGCAACACTTTTATGCCCACATTATCTGGTCCCCACCACTCCAGCCCACCTCCACGACCCCCAAAATAAGCTAGCCCTGCTGCTGGACCAAAAAGTTCTGGATTTGGCACAGAGCAGGATCTGACTAGTTCACACTTTCTTGTAAGTCATCTGATCACTAGAAAATAGCTCACACCAGACTCTGCCACAAGTGGTCCAAAATACTTCAGGAACTGGTCAGGAGCAATTAAAAATATATTAGTAAGTCTAGGGGGATATGTAGTATAAGGGAAATAGATAGGAAGGAATGTGAACTGGCAAAATAAAGTTCTTTTAGGTTATATAATCTACCCTTTAAAGGTAAAATAAAAGGGAAAATCAAAGGGGGGGGGAAGAAAAAGAAATTCTAAACAAGTGTAGAGGATAAGAAAATATGGAGGGGTTAGAACGCATTTTGGTTAGTTGAATATATATATAAAATATTGTAAGTTGTTAGAATGTATGAAGCGTGAATAGATTAGAATAAAGCATAGACAAGATGGAGATCTCATGTATATAAATTGGGGTAGATGGGAATAGAAGGAAGGTTTAGATAAATTGGGTTTATTAAAAGAATATTATTTGAATATATGAGAAGTAGAGATGTAGTAAATATTAGGAAGCTTTGGGTGACTGCTGGTCAGGATGGTGGTTGGTTCCTCCCTCTTCCCCATGAGTTTGGCAACAAGCTGTTACTGGTAACCCCGGTAGGTGAAGGGGGAAGATACATTTATGTGTAGGGGTGGAGATTTGGGTGGAAGGTAGGATAAATTAATTAAACTCTGGGAGTTTCGGATTTTGTCTGTAAGTATATTTGGGAGGATTCTCACTGTACATGACCAGTGTATAGGACCAGAATGGAGATATGGAGTTGGATAAATATAAATATTCAGAGAATATTGCAACTCTGTTAGTGAATGACGGCACAACAGAAGAGATATCCCTAGGCCAAGGTTCTAGACAAGGATGTCCCTGTGTTTGCTTTAGTTATAGAATTGTTAGTGAATGTTATTAGAAAAGATAAACTAATTTGTGGTACAGTGGTGCCTCAATTTACGACCATAATCCGTTCCAGAAGATGGACGTAACTCAAAATGCTCGTAAGTCAAAGCACCATTTCCCATAGGAATGCACTGAAATGCAATTAATCCGTTCCGGCCGAAGAAATAAATCACACCCCCCCCCCCCCAAAAAAATCACTGCAAGACTCATTGGAAACGCGATTAATCCCTTCCGGCCGAAGGGGGGGGGGAAGAAAGAAAAGCAATCAAGCGTGCAAGACCCATTGGAAATGCACAGAAAACAAACGGAGCAGATTGGAAATGCACAGAGAACAAAGGGGGCAGGTCGGAAATGCAAAGAAAACAAAGGAAAAAGCAAGGGAAGCATGCAGGAAAAAAACCCCAAAAAGGCAACCAAATCCCCCAACCCCCCAAGACCCATCGGAAATGGGGGGGGGGGAAGCCAAAAAACAACCAAACCCCCCAAGACCCATCGGAAATGGGAAAAAAACCCCAAAAAAGCAACCAAACCCCCCAAGACCCATCAGAAATGGGGGGAAAAACCAAAAAACAAATAAAACCCCCAAGACCCATCGGAAATGGGAAAAAACACTCCAAAAAGCAACAAATCCCCCAAGACCCATCGGAAATGGGGGAAAAAAACCCAACAAACAAGCAAACCCCCCAAGACCCATCACAGCACAGAAACATAACCGCCCGGCTCAAAACCACGCTGCAAAAACATCCAGAACAGTTTTTAAAAAGCAGAAAACAGCACCTTACCTTACCAGGCAGCCCGAAGCCTCCCTGCAAACACACACACACACTCACTCAGAAGCAGAAGGAGGCAGTCCCAAGCCTCCTCCGACGCACACTCTCTAACTGCTGGGGCGAAAGAGCTACAAAGAAGCAGCCTCGTCGCCACCTACAGTTAGCAATTTGAATTTCCCGCCTTTTTTCCCTGCCTTTTTCTGTTTGTAAGTGGAAGCTCCGGTTGCAAGTAGAAGCAAAATTTTGCGGCCAGAGCTGGTCGTAACTCAAAATGGTTGTAAGTAGGGACATTCGTAAGTCGAGGCACCACTGTATAGGTTTTAAGGATAAAATTAAGGTTAGTTTATTTGCTGATCATACTTTTTTTAACAACAGAGAACCCATTTATTGTCATGGACTGATATAATTCCATAACCATTAATTGATATACTGTAATTACATTTGAAAAAATTTGGAGCGCTAATAGGGTTACAGATAAATTGGCATAAATCAGAAATGATCTTGTTTAATTATGATAAAAAAGAAAAGGAGATAATTAGGTGACATTGATGTTAATATATGAAAGTCTACTAAGTATTTGGGTATACATATTTCAAAGAATTTACAATGTCTGAAAAAAGGAAACTTTTGACAAACTGAAGGAAGAAATTAAAAGTTAGATGAACTTAGAAAGATTAGTCTTTTTAGGTTTGGTAGAACAGTATGTGAAACAAAGATTTTACCTGAGATTAATTTTTTGATCATGACATTGCAGATAAAGATAACTGAAGAGCTGAAAGACTGGCAAAATATAATTAATGAATTTTGTATTGGAGATTTAAAAAAGCAAGAATTAATAAAAAGAAATGGTATAAATCTCAAAAATTAGGAGGGTTACGACTTCCTAATTTAAGGCTATATTATACAGCCTATCAAATGAGATATACATATTGGATATCATATCTCAGCCTAATAATTTAATATGGCTAAGGTTGGAATTGCAGGAAGTTGGTGGATATCTTGAGAATATTTTTTAAACAAAATAGTAAAAATATTTTTTTAAATTCTAAATCTGTTTTTCAAAAATACATTATTAATTTGGGACAAGTATAGAGATATTTATTCCATTAAGTTCTCCATTATATCCAGTTGTAGAATTGGAGGAATTTCCAGGAAATTTAAAACAGAATTTGGAACATTTATTAAGGAAGAAGGAAGTTAATAGGTTAAAAGACTGGTTGGAAAATATGGGCGATGAAAAATAAATCATAGCAGTATTAGGACTAGAAAGAATATTTTGTTTAATCTTATCCAACTAAAGACTGGGTAAAAAGAAATGGTAAATGTAGGGATTTTGCAAGGTTTGAAGAAATGGTAGTATAGAAGATAAAAATAAGATAATGAAATGGGTAACAAGTAGAATTATAAGATATTAATAGAGGCAGAAGACCAACAAGATTGACAGGTTACCCACCTGTAATTGTAGTTCTTTGAGTGGACCTCTGTGATTCACACCCTGGGTGATTCACGCCTGTGCGGAGCCTCATCGAAAGATTCTAGAGCTTCTGCGGTAGCAATAAACACATTAGAATAAGCCCCTCCCCACACGTATAAGTACCTTGGCGCCAAGCGTCCCCTTTCAGTTGTGTCAACCGCCGCTTAATAATAAGCAAACAATGGCGTGACAGAGGGGAGGACGGGCGGGATGTGTGAATCACAGAGGTCCACTCGAAGAACTACAATTACAGGTGGGTAACCTGTCGTTCTTCTTCGTGGCCTCTGTGAATCACACCCTGGGTGACTAATAAGCTGTCTTACCCGGAGGCAGGGTGTCACGCCAAGGTAGAGGCTAGAATAGCATGTCCAAATGCCGCATCAGACTTCTGCCGGAGGTCGAGTCTATAATGACGGATAAACGTGGACGGCTGTGCCCAAGTGGCAGAGGCGCAGACGTCTGGAAGAGGTACGCCGCGGAGAAAGGCTGTAGAGGCTGCCACTGCCCTGGTGGAGTGAGGGCGAACCACTCTAGGGGCTGGTTGTCCAGCAAGTTGATAAGCCAAATGAATGGTAGAGGTGACCAATCTGGAGATAGATTGGGAAGTCACCTGACGGCCTTTTGTAAGTAGCTGATGAAGAGACGAGATGACTGTCTAAAAGGTTGGGTACATTGGAGATAAAAAGCAAGAGCTCTTCTGACATCCAACGTATGGAGTATTTTTTTCTTGGTTTGAAGAAGGCGACGGAAAAAATGAAGGAAGGACAATCGGCTGGGAAAGATGAAATTGAGAGACAATTTTGGGGAGGAAGGAAATGTCCATGAATAACTTCACCTTATCAGGAAAAAATTGTAGAGAAGGGTAGTCATAGCGTAAAGCTGCCAATTCACTAGCTCGTCGAGCTGAGGTGATGGCTACGAGAAAAGCTGTTTTAAAGGTGAGGAGTCTTAAGTCAGTTGTAGCTAATGGCTCAAAAGGAGCTTTGGTAAGCTGTTTCAAAACAAGAGTTAGTGACCATTGTGGAGAGGGAGGTCGAGTATCGGGGTAGATATGAGAGAGACCTTTCAGAAAACGTTTCGTTGTTGGATGTTTGAAGAAGTTTGCTGCTGGAGAATTTGGAGGTTGGTATGATATTATTGTGGAAAGGTAGACTCTCAAGGATGAGATGGAGAGGCCCTTGGATATGAGATGTAGGAGGAAGCGGAGAACAGTGGAAAGTGATGGATTGATGGAGGATGATGAGGAAGATTTGGTAAAGGATTGAAATTTCTTCCATTTGTACGGGTAGGCTCTTCCTTGTGGATGTTTTTTTGGCATGATGAAGAACGTTCATTAACGAGGGAGAATCCTCCACGCTGCCAGGTGCAGAACAGGTAAGTCCAGGTGTAGGACTTGGGAGTTGTTCTGTGTGAGAAGGTGTGGCAGGCAGGGGAGATGGTGGATGCCTGATGAGAGACTGCGGAGAACTGGGAACCAAGTCTGTCTCGGCCACCAAGAGGCTATAACGATGGCATTGGTTTTGTCTTTTTGTAGACGGACGACAACTTTGTGGAGGAGAGGGAACGGCGGAAAAAGGTAGGTAAGAGTCTTGGGCCAACTGCCAACAAACACATCTCCCTGGGAATATTTTCCTATTCCTGCTCGGGAGCAATACAGTTGGCATTTCCGATTCGCTCGGGAGGCAAAGAGATCGAGAGTCGGTGTGCCCCATTTCCGGCATAGTTGGCGGAATACTGATTGATCTAGTTCCCACTCATGAGCTTGGGCATCTGTACGGCTGAGCGAGTCTGCTAGGTCGTTGTCTTGACCAGCGATGTGTAAGGCTGTGAGACAGATGTGATGTTGCAGACACCACTCCCAGAGGTCAACAGCTAGGTAGAGGAGACCTGGGGAGTGGGTGCCGCCTTGTTTTAGGATGTAGTACATGGTGTTGTCGGTGGCGATCTGTACCATTTTTCCTATGAGAAGGTTTCTGAAAGCCTTGCAGGCCTTTATGACGGCTAGTAGCTCTAACTCGTTTATGTGGAGCAGTTTTTCTCTGTGAGACCATTTGGTGTGCACTGTGAGGGATTTGCAATGAGCCCCCCAGCCGGTGCGACTGGCGTTGGTAGTGACTTGTATTCGTGGATGAGGTTGTTGGAATGGTCACCCGATAGAAAGGTTGGTATGGGAATGCCACCATTGAAGTTGAAAGGCTAGTTCTGGAGTGACTCTTAGGAGAGTGTGGGGAGAGTTTGTTAGTGGATCGAATAGGGCCAGAAACCAGGATTGGAGAGATCTCATTTTGAGACGCACATGCTGTACAACTGACGTCATAGAGGCCATGGTGCCTAGAACTCATTGCACTGTCTATGATGGTGGACCAGTCTTTTTTTCGAAGTAAGGGAAGAACTGATTCTAGAGTAACCATGCAGAATTTTGTGGTGACGATGTAGTTCTTTAATAATCTTAAATCTAGAATAGGGTGAAGTCCCCCGTCTTTCTTGGGGACGGTGAAATAGCGAGAGAAAAACCCGGTGTTGTTTTGATTGTTGGAGGAAGTTCGAAGAAGTGGATGCGCTAGCCGTTTTTGATGATGGAGAGTACCTAGGAATCTGTGGTGATGGATTCCCATGCAGGTAAGTGTTTCCAGAGGGCAGGGTTGGTGGGGTGGGTGGTGATCTCAGTCAGAGGAACGTCAAACATGGTGTTTGGGTTTCTGGTCATTCCGCCTAGTGGCAGGCTGTTGCCGGGTTTTGGCTCTTTGGTTTTTGAAGTATGGATTGTAACAGGTTTGTTGTGGAGGGTCTCGTTGGAACCTCTGGTACAAGTTATAGGGTCATTTCCATTGATTTTGCTGAGGACGTTGCTGGTAGGAAGGGTAAATTCCCCAACGTCTGGCTGCTGAACGTTTCTTTTGTACGTTCTCTAGTATATCGTCAGTTTCAGCATGAAAAAGACCTGCTCCATCGAAGGGGAGGTCTACGATACGTGCCCGAGTATCTTCGGCTAAGCCAGCCGTCCTGAGCCAGGAAAAACGGCGTAGGGCTACTGAAGTGGCCATGGACTTGGCTGTAGCATCTACGGTGTGGCGGGCGAAAAGCATCTGTTGTTTAGCAACAGAGAGACCTTCTTGTTGGAAGGTTTGAGCTAGTATCTTTTTATCCTCTGGCAGGGATTCAATAAAGGTGGACATGTTGTCCCAGAGGAAGCATTGGTAAGCTCCCATGGCTCGTCGATAATTAGCGACTCGCATGGTGAAGGCTGCGGAAGAGTAAAGCCATGGAGTCTATTCGTTGGCTGTCTTTATTTGATGGTACGAGAGATTATCGGTGTCGAGATCTCGATTGAGAGACTTCGACAAATATAGAATTTGGAGCTGGTTGTTTTTGGAGGAAAATGGCTCCTGGGTCATGGATTCTATAGAGGTTATCAATCCGCTTAGACATGGTATGGGAGGAAGCTGGTGCTGTCCAGGATCTCTGCGCAGTACTAAGGAGAGATGGTAACATCGATATGTGCACCGGAGTGGTTGTATTTTTAGAGATTGGATCATATAGATGATCGGCTGGTTCTGTCGATGGTTGGTGGACTTGCAGATCAAGAGATTTAGCCATGCGAATCATAAGTTGGGCATAGGTCTGGAAATCCTCTGCCGGTGACGGTGGGTCAGTATCGACAATGTCCGACTCTGGAGAGGAAAGTAACACCGATGGAGTCTGCGGCCAAGATCCAGGGTCAGAGCCATCGAGATCGCGTCTGGAGTCGACGGACTGTCGATCGACTTCGGTGTCGAGAGGCTGAGTTTTGTAGTATTGCCAGTTATGAATTGGAAAAGATGGAGGCGGCATGTCCACGGACATCTGTCGATGTCGATGATCGTCGACATCAAAAGATGGTGGTTGAGCATTGATGGACCTCGATCGGTAGGGATGGACCTCGGTGTCGTAACGGTGCCGGGGTTGATGACTTGGATTTACCGGAGGATGGGAACTGTGTTGATGTAACGGAATGGAGCGAGTGTCCATGGAACAGGATGAATATCGAGGATTGTCGATATCAGAGCTTGTGTCTCTGTGATGTCGAAACGGAGGTTGCTGATGCGATGGCATAGCAGTAGAATAAATGGACGCTGGCGATGCCGAGCGTGAAGAGTGATTTCCTTCATCTATTGTAGTAGGAAAGTATCAGGAGGCTGGGGCTGCAAAAGCCTCACATGTGGATGAAATCTGCTCGACCATCCGAGGTTTTTTCGATACCAACTGGGAAGCAGGTTGAGGTATAGTCATCTCTTGGTGATGTAGCTGCTTCGACACCGATGGTTGTTGAGAGGTAGGCCGACTATTAGATGGTATTATCGAACCGGGTAAAACACCTGGTCAACTAGTTGGTGCAGTTTGTCGAGCAGAGCACTGGTCGGGGCAAATGGCAACCCGATGCGCGTGCTGAGCGTGGGTTTGAACCACACGTGATGAAGCAAGCTGTCGAGATTGTTGATGTCGACGGTCCTGGTTAGGGATTGGTGGGCGATCCGAGGGCATCGAATATGGAACGATGTCGAGCCATTCGGGATGGGAATCCTCGGGCGATGGAATAACCGAAGGATTGCTGGAGGGAATGGAAGGTTGTGGACTGGGAGGAGAGGACGTTAGTTGGTCGACTCTATCATCCCATTCTGGAGACTGAGAACAGGGTTGATGGGACGGAAGTCTGTCATCATCTGAGGGAGATCTGACCGAAATTGATTCAGAGAGTTGTGGTGGGATGTCTGTAGGCTTAGACTGTTTAGCTCATTTAGGAGGAACAGGCTCCGGAGCTGGAGCAGCTTCAGTAGGTCTCTGACGTTTAGAGGTTGTTTTTGAAGTCGAGGACTTTGGTATGGAGGGTTTCGATTTGTGTGTCTTCGAGGTCTTAGACAATGCAGATGGAGAATCGGAATGAGCTGGTGTAGCCGATGGACGTTGTTTCGATGATTCAGTAACGGCTTTTTCCATTGCTTTGGTTTGGGAAGTGGCCCTATAGGGAGGTTGGGCCATTTGAACTGGTTGTAAGGATTGTTCCCAAAGTCGGAGTTTTAGCCTCGAGAGGCGAGATCGAAGAACTCTGTGCTTAAAATTTTTGCAATGGGTACAGGAGGAAGTTTGATGTTGTTATCCCAAACAGAAAAGGCACTTAGCGTGTCCGTCGGAAAGTGGGATCTTATTGTCACAGACAACGCAGTGCTTAAATGGGCCCAAAGGGGCCATGAATAGGAGAAAATAGTTGAGGAGAAAAACCGATGATTGGGGGGGGGGGTGCTGCTGTGGCTGGAGACCGAGCGAGGGGAAAGGAAAAATCTCTGATGATAAGAGTTTGATCTAATAGTTTAAAAGAAAAAAGATTGATAACAGGCAGGAATCAAGAATAAGCTCTCTTTCTCTTTTACTCACAGAAGCAGAATTATGAGGCTCTCAAAGCGGCGGTTGAAAGAAACTGAAAAAGGACGCTTGGCGCCAAGGTACTTATATGGGTGGGGAGGGGCATATTCTAATGTGTTTATTGCTACCGCAGAAGCTCTAGAATCTTCCGAGGAGGCTCCGCGCAGGCGCGAATCACCCAGGGTGTGATTCACAGAGGCCACGAAGAAGAACTTCTTAACACATTATGGGAATATGATTTGGGAGAAGAAATAAGTACTGAGGTGTGGAAGAATGTATGGGATAAAATATTATTAAACAGCCTGTCTAGAAGTATAAAGAAAAACTTTTATAAGTTAGTCTGCAGGTGATATTTAACTCTGGTGAAAATTAATCATATACAGTGGAACCTCTACTTACGAACTTAATCCATCCCAGAAGATGTTCTTAAGTTGAAACATTCGTAAGTTGAAGCAAAATTTCCCATAGGAATGCATTGAAAACCGATTAATCCGTTCCGGCTGTTTTTGTTTCTTATGTAGAGCGCTGTTCTTACGTTGAAGCATTAGTTCCCATAGGAACTAATGCAAAGCCGGTTAATCCGTCCTCTACCACTAGGGGGAGAATTTTTTTTTCTTTTAACCTAAGATGACTTAGGTTAAAAAAAAAAGGCAGGAAAGGAGGGAGGGAGGGAGGGAACACCTTTTAAACAGAACACCTTTTTTTCAGTTTGTAAGTTGAAGCTCCGTTCGCAAGTAGAAGCAAAATTTTGCGGACGGAGCTGTTCGTAAGTTGAAATGTTCGTAGGTAGGGACGTTCATAAGTAGAGGTTCCACTGTAGATACTAAATATTCTAATTTATATTGGAGAGGATGTTAGGAAGTAGGTACTTATTAAATGTACAGTGGTGCCTCGACTTACGTACGTCCCTACTTACGACCATTTTGACGTACGACCAGCTCCGGCCGCAAAATTTTGCTTCGACTTGCAGCCGGAGCTTCGACTTACGATCCAAAAAAGGCAGGGGGAAAGGGTGGGAAATTCAAACCGTTGGTGGCGAAGAGGCTGCAGCTTAGTAGCTCTTTCGCCCCAATGGTTAGGGAAAGGGAGGCAGCGGCGGCAGCCCAGCGCCAGGAGGCTGACCCTGGCTGGGATGCTCTGGCCGCTCGCCTCCCGACGGGCTCCTACGGCGGGGCCGGCCATGGCAGAGGGCGAGGCCGGGGCGAGCAGCTGGAACATCACGGCCAGGATCAGCCTCCCACCACCGGGCCGCCGCCGTCCCCGTAAGAGTACGTCGGGAGGCAAGCGGCCGGAGCATCCCGGCCAGGCTCAGCCTCCTGGCGCTGGGCAGCCGCCGCCGCCACCATTGCCGCCGTAGGAGCCCGTCGGGAGCCGAGCGGCCGGAGCATCCCGGCCACGCTCAGCCTCCCAGCGCTGGGCCGCCGCCGCTGCCGTATGAGCCCGTTGGCGATCAGAGGAGGCTTTGGACTGGTAAGGTAAGCTTCAGGGTTTTACAGTATTTATTTATTATTATTTTTTTGGTATTTTTTTAAAATGCTGGAACGCATTAATCGTGTTCCCGTGCATTTCAATGGGAAATGGTGCTTTGACTTACGACCATTTCGACTTACGTCCACCTTCTGGAATGGATTATGGTCGTAAGTCGAGGCAACACTGTATTGGGAATGTAAATATTTATTAAAATTCTGGAGGTTAATTAAGTTAAATATAGAGGTTTGCCCTAACATAGGTCTCTTATCAATATTTGATAAAGAGCAATGGAACTGAGCAAAGATAGTATTAATTTCAAATTTATTAACAGCAACAAGATTAATGGTAGGAAGAAGTTTGGAATATAGCTCTTAATGATAAATTAATGCATAATATGAACACTAAAAAGAGACTGTTACATAAGAATATCTTTATTGATAGATGGGGAGGATTTAATGGGTTTATGTTAAATAAAGGGAAGGGTTGTGTACCTTCACAAGAATCAGTGCATTTCTGGAAGGGGAATGGGACTCCATAATGAAGGAAAAATTGGCTATATCTCCAGATGGTCCCAGTGAGGGTTGGGGAGGGAGAGCACTATTTTGTATTATTGTGTTATTTTTATATTTTTGTGTTAATAAGGCATTCCTGGTTAGTTGTTTCTCATTTTATTTTTTATTGATTGTTATAAAAAAAATCGAAAGTGGTCCAAATTGCGAGCTATATTGCTATCTGATCTCACCCTCTGACTGGACTCTTTTGCACATGATTTAAACTTCTTAATTCTTAAGCAGCTATATTCAATCTATGGAATTTGCTATGCTCACAGGCATCAATATGGAATGATTTGTTTCCAGCTCAGATAAGCTCACCTGGAGTTTATAAGCAAAGAAACCAATCTGTCTTATGAGGTCTGATTCCCCTCTACTGGAATTCCAAAATCAGGTGTGAACTTCAGAAATCTGTATGATATTATCAGATCAAACATTGAAAGTGATGCATTTCAGCATCATACCAAAGACTGGTATGATAGCTGGTTGTGGATATATCAGTGTATTGTTAGGACTGTCATCCTTCATTCTGGTTCCAGGGAGGGAAGTGTTTTAAGGCTGCTGCAGCAAAACCAACAAAGGATCTTGTGACACCTTTAAGACTGACAATTATTATTTCCAACAAGCTTTTACAGACAATAGCTGATTTTGTCAGATGCATGGAGTACAATATTCAAGCGGTGAGGCTGTGCCAAAATAAAAGGAGATACAGAAAATGACAGTTCTATTATTATTAATGTTGGCCATAAATTTTTCAAGAACTGGTTAGCATAAACACTGTGGCAATAAAAAGCCAGTTACACCAGTCAATTACTCTCTGAGGTGTTAAATCAATGTTTGGTACTTTTCAGAGAACGTCTGCTTCAGATAAAGCCAGAAGTGCCCTGGTTTGTCTCACAGTCCTTTTGGAAAAATCATGTAAGACATACCCAGTAATACAGACAAATCTGCATTGAGAAATTCATCAATGTATATATAATGAAATAACAAGCCCCTCTCTTTGTTCAACCCAAGAGAGACTTTATTTTGTTGGCTTTGACACTTGCAGGGATCTTGTGCAGCTTTGCACAACCCTAAACCTGATGGACTTAAGTGGGTCTGGTTTCTTAAGGAACTTGGAGGCTAACAGTGGTTATTGTGCAAGCCTTAAACCAAGAAGATTAGGAAGAAGAAATGGGTGACTTTTTAGTGTTTCTGTTTACTAGTCTGGATGCAGCCTGCAATGTTCTCCCATTTAATCTATATTTATTGTAGAGAACTGTTTTGGTTAGGGTGACTAATAACCGAACATCAGGCCACAATGACCTTTAAAAGCCCTGAGTCATTACGGCTGGGCCATTTAGCCTGATGTCAACAGATGGGTTTGCATTTGGAGTTGCCTGGTATAAATCAGTGTGTAAAGACATTCTGAAAACAGTTGTGAGCTTTGCACTTCTGGAGTGATTCCATAGAAAACAATTTTAGGTGAAGGAAAAGGTCAGTGTTTTCTTGGGTTCACCTGGGAGATAGATTTTTATTTTTTTTAAACCCTTTGAATTGTAGATCCATTCAGTTCCTCCAGTATTTCTGGTCCTCATTTATCTTTTCTCATTTGAGTCATGTTGTGCTTTAAATATTCCATGTTAATGGTACAGAATAATTTCTCCTGTCCCCTACTACATAGCCATTTCATTTCCACACCATCTTAACCCCAGTAAAAGGAGCCAAGGTGACTTGCAAATGGTTTAAAAACTAAAAGCATAATACGTTATAACAAAAAATGTAATACTATTATGAAGACAAATAATTTAAAGACACACCACCAAAAATAATAAATGTATCACATTCCATTGCAATACTCCTTTATTGGTTCAATATTTTTTATCTTATAGGAACACTTTCTTAGCTGAAATATCTTGGGGACTGGATTAATGCAACACACCATCATTGTTTAGACCTGTCACATACAGACTCAGAATAATAGACATAATGATGTCCAACCTCCAGTAAAATGTGCACTACCTATACAAGCTTTCTCTCATATACACATTATAAATGCATTGTGACTCGAGCTTATAGACTATTTCACAATGAGTCAGACTGCTAAAATTTGGTGCATCTGGAAGCCAATATGACATCCTGGGTTTTGCATTTCTTCCCCAAAGTGTACTTTTCCATGGTCAAGCTGCTTTAACAGAATATACAAAGCTGATATTTGGTACACACATAATGCAAGATGCCAACCCTACTTATGCTTAAAAAAAGTTGGAAAGGGATGACTTTGTAGAATTGTCCACCAAAAATGGAACAAGAAGTACACACCAACTTGCTAGAGTGCACAGGCAGTTGAAGGCACACAAGTTTTCAGAAGAGGCTGATAATCAGGGATTCTTTTCTAACTTGGGACATATTTCCTCATTACAACCACTAGTATTCTAAAACAAAGCAAGCCAAGCTGCATGTGAGAATACTGAGAGGTGAGAGTTGGATTTCCTGTTGACACAAACCACTCAGACTGGGAGCAAGAGTCTTCTGATAGCAGCAAAGTGTGTGTGTGTGTGTGTTCTTGTAGAATGCAGGCTTAAAGTGTGTGTTTCAAATATTCAGTTTGGTGAATTCCATCATTCGTCTGTGAACAATGAAAAAAGAATTAGTGAATAGGAATGCTGAATGCTGACAAAGGAATTTAATTTATCCATTTAGGTACAGATGTCTCACTTTCCCCCTTTGTACACTGAATTGGAATATTTGGCCTTCGTAGATGTGAACTACAACTCGTATAATTTCTTACCATTGGCCATGTTGGATGGACAGTTGGAAGGCCAAAAGGTCCCGCGCCCTGACACTGTCTCCCTCCTACCTACTTTCCCAAAGATGATATGCTATCAGCAGAAGGTGCAACATCCGAAAGTAAATTGCCATTAACTAAGAAGTCTTCACAGGCATTATCTGTTGCATGCCAAGTTCTTAACTTGAAAAAAATCACTTCTAAAAAGTGAATTCTGTAATGGAAATTCTGTAACTGCACAACAGAATTTCAGCTTATGAAATCTGAATTGACCAGAAGTCCATTTCAAGTTCTTTTTTTAAAAAAGTGTATATTTTGGTATTAATTACTACAGGAATAGGCGGAGACCTATCTAAAAGGTGAATTGCTATCTCTGGAAGATTCCAGGAGCAGCAAATCACCCCTTTATTGGCAGGGGATTCCTCCTTTTTTTTCTTTCTTTTTTTACAGTAAAGCAGGGAAATCTGATAGGTGAGAGGCTCCACAAAATAGCCTTGGAGGCTGCATGCAATCTTTGAGCCTGACTGCAGTCTTAGGGCCTAACACTAGCAGAGAGATGCTTTATGTTTTATTACCTCATTAATTTGAGCTGCTTAGTACAGATGATAATTGGTTCCATAAAGACAATGGAAGTTGCTTTTCTTTCTCTATTTTTGGATTGCAACTTGTCGGATTCCTCAGTCACAGAATTCTGGGATTATAATTTTAGAAAGTAATTTGTCAAGCTCCAGCATTATGACGGGTGCCTATATCTAGCTGAAAGAGGAACAGCTGTGTTTAGCTGAACTGCAGATACTCACTCCAGGAGCATTGACTGGCTAGGCAGAGGGAACATAAGAAGCCATTACAAACCTTTCCCTATAAATCTGGCCTACCCACAGAAACAGGGGGAAAGTAACAATGGAGCAATAAGAGCTGCTGCATCACCAGACCTTGTACTGGGTGCAGGATTGAAACACCGGATCTCTTTGGCTGATCTTATGAATTCCTCAGATTCTGGAGCTGACCATATTGGGGCTGAATAGCAGTCCTGCTAGAAGGAAGTGTGCAAGTAACACCATTGCGTGGCAGTGAAAACTTTACAAGGCTGACCATGCACAGCTAAAATATAAATGACTGGAGACTTGAGGAAATGATGAAAAAGCCTGACATTATGTGGCCTGACTAAACAGTTACTAATGCAACTACCCAGAAGATTATAAAATATGTATATGGAATGTTGCAAACCAGTCATCTGGAAGAGGATTAAGCAAAGAAGTAGGTTAACACTAAGTGAAGATGCTGTTGCGCTGGCAAGCGTGCCATTTGGCATGCTCTTTGTGATACAATGCAGAGTCTCTTGGTGAATGTATGAGAAAATTGTTAACAAAAGTGAGAGATATTCATTTTTCAGTTCAGACTTGATGAATGTGTAGTAGGCATGCTTGAAGAGGAATACGTAGGGGAGAGCAATAATTTATTGTATCAGACTGATACAATCAATAGTCTATTATTTATCATTAGACTTTGTTCATTCTGATGAGTTGCAGGAATGAGAATATGAACGCCATGAAGTGGTTTGCAATTGTTTTACTGCTGTAACAATACTGATAGCAAGGCATTCAAGAGAAAATTGGACAACCATCTGTCAGATCTGGTTTGATTTGGATCCCTGCATTGAGCAGGGAGTTGGACTCGATGGCCTTAAATATGTTTTCCCCAACTCAATTATTCTATGATTCTATGTTTTTTGGTGGTACAGTCAAAATCCTCCATTCCTTAAAACATGGGTTTGCTAAATCTCGGTCAGCAGAAACTAATTGAGGTTTTTTTAAAAAACTAAAGATGGGATCCTATAAATACTGTATGTACATGGGACTAATCTCCACTGAACTCAGTGGGATGTGAGGAGATATGTAGAGGACTGCATTGCCAGGCATCAGTTGCATGTACCAGGGAGCAAGTTCCATGGAACTCAGTGGGACTTACTTTTAAGTAAACCTATATTCATGACCAGAAATAGAAATAGCCTATCATTAGAGCTGAAAACATGTCAATGTTGCAGAAAGGTGATGGAAACAGTCTTGTCAGGTTTGTGAAATGAGATTTCAAAGGACTCGTAGCCTTATGTCCTGAAAACCAATCACACTGAACACAGTCAGCTAATTTACATACTCCTAAAAGTGGGGCAAGCTTGTGCTGTGACACTCACACTTTCATTAGTTAAAAATGTATCTTTTCTACTCATGGAGGGTCTAAATGTAATGGTTGTTTCTCCCCTTGGTTATGTTAAAATGAACTTGGATCTGGATGTTGGACACAAGCTACAACAACCTAATATAACATTCTCAAGAGACAAGCAAAAGGCTGGTTAAACCAGAACGGAGTAGGCAGTTTCTGGACAGCAGTCTGAATGCTTCAGTGGCCTGGTCATACAGTTCACATCAGTCAGCATTTCCCCATGAGTACGTGGTTAATTGGTTAGATATCTAGGTGAGTTATGTATCTAGTTGGGAGTTCAATTTCCCCACTGTGTGTACCAAGAGAAGAGCCACCCTGTGTAGCCTTGAGCAAGCTGCACAGTCCCAGGGCATCCCCAGAAGAGGGGAACAGTAAACCACTTCTGAATATCCTGTACCTAGAAAACACAAAAAGGGTTCACTATATGTTAGAAGCGACTTGACAGGACATGAATATAATAAATAATATAATAAATATGTGGCTAACACTAAATGACTGGGCAGTTGCTTGCAAATTTACAGACTCTCTACTCAATACTGATTCTGCATAATCACAATTAGAAATTCATGGGGATTTAATTTGATCTGAATTTTGAAGTGAAATAGCCTGATTTGCATTTGCTGGACTACTGTATGGACTGGAACACAGTTCTCATTTCCTTTTCTCCAAATTTTGTGTGCTTTTAACATGTAGATTGCACCAGAATATTTATTGTGATTTTTTTTCCATAATTAGTCTTTTTCCTGTTTGTTGTTGCTGAGAACTGTCACAAATTCTGCATGTATGATATAAGAACTGCTGGATAACTCACTGGTTTAGGTATGGTTGGGAGTTAAATTTCCCACTGTGCCTCCTTGACAGGGGCTGGACTCATGTCCATAGGGTTCCTTCCAGTTCTGCAGTTCTTGAGGGTATTATTATTATAGAACAAAACATATGATTATGCACTTTTAGGTAGAAACTATATATCCCAAGAAAAATGTAAGGGGACACCAGGTTTCCTCTTTAAGAACAGCTATTTCCAAAGGATGTGTTTTGATAACAGCTGACATTCAGAAGTTGTCATTTCTAATATTCATAATCTGTAAATCCCTAGGGATTACAATGTATCCTCAAAGAACAGATGAGCATATATTGTAAATGTACTCAATTTATTTTTTGTTTCCATATTGCATGCTTCTCTCCAGCACAAGAATAATTTCTTCAAATCCTTTTAGTAACACAACTTCATATGCCCTAGTTATTCAGTGATTTCTCAGCTTGGAATACTGCTCTTCTGCTGGCCCACTGAGTGACCAGTCTCTTGCCATGTAGCATGGCTGGTGGTCCCAGAGTTTTCTGCACTTGTGTAACGTCCTGGGCTTAACCAAGCTAGTTGGCAATGCTGATCAAAACTGGGAGCAGGGCCTTCTGAGGTGGGGATCTGCACAATTTCTCCTCACTAATCTTAAAACAGCCTCTTGTACCTTGCTAATTTGATGTATTCTTCTGCAACCTTAAAAGGACCCCTGTATCTTTGATGCCCAGAATAGGCTATAGGTCACTGCTGACATCTCAGTGATTTGAGTTGGCAGCAATAGTTGACTACTAATGGTTTTCCCTTGTTCTTTCTGTTGGGTCTGTTTTGTAGTAGGTTGTTCCTGGTACCAGTCCAGCTCTGTCAATTTGGGTTTTTTTATGATGTTGAGTAGGTATTATAGTTTAAGAAATGCCTCCACTAAATTCCATGAGTTTTGAATCTTGTTCTGAGCAAATCCAGTTATCAGAAAGTTTGGCTGTAGACAATGGACTTGGTGGTATGTTCTATGGGAAGCTGGAGGCACATACATGTGTGTAATGATTAGTGAAGTTCTCATACTGCTGGTACACTCCTTGAGCAGTTGTGCTGTAGTACCCAGAAAGTTGTGTGTGGACTAGGACAGGCTTAGTTTGATGGAAGGATGAAAGTTATTGAAGTCCTGATGGAATTTCTCCAGGGATTCCTTGCCATTGAGTCCAGATGTCAAATGACATTGTCAATGAATCTTGGACACAGGAGAGGTTTCTGGTACAAGAACCAAAAAAAAATATGATGTTCTAGGTCAGCCGTGACTATGTTTGCATATGGTGAAGCCATACATGTGCCCATAGCTGTGTCATTGATCTGGAGAGATATATTATTGGTGAAATAGTTATATTTAGGTGCAAAATCACACAGCTTGGTAGCCAGGTTCGGAATAATATTTTTATTAGTTTTAAAACAATAGGGGTAGAGAAAATAAAAAGGGAAGGGGAAGAGACAAATTCAAAGTACTCGCAGCAAGGATAATCATAACATCATGAAGATATAATATTGAAGAAAATATTTCTTCAACATACCACTACTTCAAGAATCATTTTATAGACTATATATGCTGGTTAGCTGAAAACAGAAAATTGTCTAAATATAAAAAAATCAAATATTTCATATTTAGAAATATTATAACACTATGTACATTTTTACTCAGTATAGAAAAGATAACATATTACACTATTCACTAATTGCTTAATTAGTGGAATATTTTTGATGGCCCATAGACCATCTTTGTGAGGAATACTTGTGTAAATTGCCTGCACATCTGTGGTGTCCAGGATTGTGTTCCCAGAAGATTGTGGATAAACTGCAGTTTTGTTTGAAAGGCGGTTGTATCTCTTATGTAGCTGGAGATGACGGACACATATGTGATGATTGGCATATCCTAAAAAGGCATTCAGTAACAGATCAGTCTACACTATGTTGCCACCTCAACTGAGAGAAAACTGAGACTTTGTAGGATTCTGTAACTATCACTTCCACCCTCTCTCTAAACGCACTCACACGCACACACACAAACACACACATGTTGGTTCTAGTCTTTTGTTCATCATATTAGGACTGAACACCTCATTGTTGAAGGTGAAATACTAAGTGACTCAGTTGTGACATCTCAGCAGTAGTAAAAATTTTACAAGGCTGACAATGTACAATTAAAATTGCATTTTAATTGAATCTTGAAGACTGATTCCAGGAAATCATTTCTGTCTGTTTCCCCATACAGAGCCTCAAACCTTAAGTGCTATGAAATGAGAAGCTCTCTATTTTGTGGATTTTATTAAGATTTAGAGAAAGTATTCCTCAGTAAAAAAAATCTGGTGCAAAGTGAATGTTTTTTGGGGTATAATATGCCCCCCAAACCCTAAATGCATCTTAATTTCATTTCTGCATTATACAGTTTGCCACAAGTATAATAATAATTCTTCTGTTGAAGAAGTGGCTGCACCCATTTTTAGAACTGCCTTGTAGAATATTGATTTGCTCTGCTGCGCAGTGACATCACTGCACTACCATGCAACTATAATAAATTTAAGGTGTCAAATCAATTATGGTGACTGTTTCCAGGGTTTTCTAAGTATACAGTACTCAGAAGTAGTTCACCTTTTCCTTCTTCTGGGGTTGATATGGGACTGTGCAGCTTGCCCAAGGCTACACAGGTTGCTTTTTCTCCTGGGTGGCAGAGTGGGAAACTGAACTCCCAACTCATTGATCTTTCCAGCCAGGCCCAAGGTTAGGTCTCTGTTTATCACATCTTTTATTATTCTGATTTCATTGGATAATCATCAGTGGTGTTAAGGTAAACACTGAAGTTCAGACAGTCATCATGAAGAGTGCAGAAATACAAAGAGCTGTGGTCTAGCAAGCCTTGAAGTTTTCATCTCCATAAGGAGTAAGTTTCCTGCAAAGCAAATGAGTCTTAAATACCCATTTTAAGATCTTCCAAAATAACTGGACACAAGTAACAAGGATTGCTCAGAACATATTGGTGCTGTGGGCTGGGGAGTTTTTCTCCTGCAGCTACTGTGAAGATTTCAACCAGACTTTACAGGGAGCAGGAGGACCAGAGTGGCCAGGGTTTGGGAGATGAACTGCACCACTATATCCTGCAATGTTAAACTGCTGCTAGCCACCTTGGAGACTTCTTGAAAGGCAGTGGGATTCCCCCTCCCCCCAATAAAGTAATAAACAATCTGCTGCATTTTTTTCTTCTGCTGTCTTTCAGAGCTCCATCCTATAAGAAGCAGGTCACTTTCTATTCAGCCTTAGAATTTATTCACTGTCTTTTGGGTGAAGATTTAGTCATTACAAACTGGCCCCCTTCTTCGCCACAGTTCTGCGTGTTTAGGTATTTATGAAAAGTATTTCAGCTCATCCAAGGATATCAGGGTGATATACACAAGGTATTAAATGTATCAAAATATGCCACACTTCAATGCATACAATAAAAACGTAAAGTAATGTCACTGTATAAGTGTAAGAGCAGTGGAGCAAACTAAAGACACCAGCATAATGTTTCACAGTACCAGGGCACACAGGGTTTAACTTGGTGCCAGAATTATACCAGTTCCAGTCAGGAGGGCTTTGTAGAGACTGGAGAGATACCACTCTGGCAAAGCACCTCTGCCTAGTTCCTCACCAGTGAGCTCCTGCACAAGCAGCCAACTATAAAAAGTGTGGTGTGTTTTAAACAAGCACCTTGGACATTGAGGAAATAAACACAATAGATTATTTCCTTGCAAATAAAACATTTAGTGCAAATGATGAAACATTATGTAACAGTTAAGTCAAATTAGCAACATTAAATCATACTACAGGCATCAATTTACAACATCATGTGCCTGTTGTTTATTTCTTCCTTTATTTGAACAGTTGTGCAAATGAATCCCAAACAGGATGATGAGAAATGAGTCCAGAAAAGCAAAAGAAAAATGGCTGTGGTGTGAGACTAAACTAGAAAGCTTACATAAAGGGCAGGGGACTAATCAGGGGATATAAAACTGGAAAGAAAAGTACAACCAACAACTGTATGGGTGGCCCATTTGCCCCAGAATGGTCCAGCTGCATGGGGTTACCAGATGGAAACTCAATCTCATGGAGAAAGCTAAGGACAAGACTTGCCCAAACAGACCAAAGTGGAAGCTGAAAGAACAGATGCTTTCAGAGTAGATGCTCACTGAAGGTATTGGTTTATGAAGAAATCTGAAGTTCTTGTCCAAAAAACAAAAACAAAAAAAAAAAAGTGGGGGAAATGAAATGAATTTTTTAGCTATTGGCACTGATCAAAATCCACAGACACAGCTCATATCACAGAGAAGGTCACATTATACCTCCGAGTTACTAAAGATGTTGAGTCTTTCAAAAGAACACTAGCGTCAACTCTAATTTAGCACCATAAATAGAGCTGAATACACAAGGATTCAAAGTGAGACTTTAAAGACCTAGGTCTTTAAAACTCCCGTTTAAAATAAATAAATCTCAGGTTCTATCCATACCTGTTACAATGAAACATGCAAATCTGAATAAATTCTCATTCATCCAATAAATGAATGAGTATATGTGTGTTCGTGCGCACATGTGAAAACTCACATTTACAAGGGCACTACCAGTCATTAGTTGCTATACCTTCCACCCCGCCAACTACAGTTGGCACCAGCTGCCACTGGCAACTTGCATAGAACATGTCTAGCCCTCCTCAAGAGTTGCAACTGGATCAAGGTGGAAACAGGCACTAGACTGGTAAGTGGAATGCAGGCTACGTATAACACCACAAGCTAAAGGAGAGGGGAAACTTATAAAAGAGGTTAGGCTCCTTCAGCTGAAGGCAATGTAAGCTGACATGACTTAAATGTCAGTGGAAAAACAGCCATGGATGCAAGAGGAGGAAGACACCGCAAACTACGTACGTAATTTTCCCTGGTTAGAGTCAATGAGAGTTTTGGTCTGGAGAAGAACTGGCAAATGGAAAGTGGTTTTGAAAACATTATCCCAAAACAAAGAGAAGGGCCTTTCCCAAAAGAAACATGCCTTTTCCAGCCATTGTTTCAAACTGATCCCAGCTTTTGCAAATTATTATTCTACTTTATTGTTCTATTTAAAATGGTGGTTCTTAATTATGCACAATCTGCTCTTAAAGCTCAAGATTTAGTCCATCCCAGCTGCGCCAACTTCACATCTTGCCGGGAAGCTTTTTATCCTGATAAACTCACTGAAAGTATTATTATTTTTTCCTCTGGTTTCCAGAAGAGAATTTGTTAAGAATTTGTTCTTCTGAAGAACAGCTGTCTACCATATGGATTAGACATGATGTTGGCTTCTTAACATCCATCTGATTTAAATGTACATTTCTAAGCTAGCCAATACTTCAGCTCTAGTGAATGTTGAGAAGGAGCATGTAAAATTGTGGAGGGTTACTTAGGCTTATGGTGTGATAACCCAAACTTTGCATTGGATCTGTCACACTTAAAATCAATGTTTTTTTCTGCCGACTACACAATGTAAAGCTGATCAGACCTCTTCTAGAGTCATTTGTTTCTTTCTGAATAGCTGGCAAGGGGTTGTTTATTTTGTACCAATTCAATTGGCATTGATTTCCCCCTCTTTTCTGGTGTGTGAGATTGTCTGTCTTGGTCCAGAGGGGGATGCTGGGGTGTATGACTAAGTTGTGATGTGTGACTACGTTGAGAGTGACATATCCAGTGAGATAGTCCTCCTCAAGTGAGCCTTGTTGTCTCCTCCCTGAACATTTTTTCTATTTTTTTTTTAAAAAATGCCTTAGTGCTGTTTCAGATCACTGTTGCACTGCTACCGGATCTTTGCAGATCAAACTGACAAATCTTTTTAACAACTTCTTGTTGGCTTTTCTCCCCTCCTCCAGTTCCCACTGGAGCCTGCTGAGAACCTGATGAAATTAACTCAGCTGATAAGCTGTTAGATGAATTCAGTGCTCTTTCACTTCAGAAAAAGAAAAAAGAAAGAAACTGTTCAGGTACCACATTGCCATCAATATAGTCCTTGCCAAGGGAAAATTTCAAATTGAGCATTACGTCTCACTGTGTCAGCTAAATAAAAGAGGAAGGAGGCAGAGTGTAACAGCAGAACCAAGAAGCTTTTCCACCAGTTCTCCTGACACAGCAACAGGAGCCCCCTCCACCCTCAGTTCTTTGTTGACAGAGGATGCATGTCACTGACACCCCTGAGTTATGATCTTCATAGCTTCAGTGCTAGGATAGGAATCAGAATGGGTGTTTAGATGAAGGGAAATGATCTATGAAGACAGGCGATACGTTTTAAGCCCTGCAGCCCACTCCACTGGCTGTCCCATCCTCCTCTTTTGCTACTCATAGGCTGTGGGTGACAGTGAGTGTGAGTGTGCTAGAAGCCACTCAAGGAGGCTGTTCGTGGTGCAGCGCATCCCAGAATAGCCCATGTATGAGGTGCCTAGTATGGACTAGTACAATGATTTCAGCAGCAGAAAACCCCTGGCTGGCTTAAAAAAAACTTTGACCAGTTTAAAAATCTGATACAAACTGTGTGATAATTTTGGGAGTGTAGTCTCAGCCTGTGAAGTATTTGCATTGTTTCTGCTTTTTTTTTAAACGGTTGCTAATACATTAGAATACATTTTGGATCTACATGATAGAGGTTGAGAGTGCTGACATGAAAGAACTTGGCATAAGCGAGTAACTAGGTGTAAAAAATTATTTGCAAATAGTTACTTATAGTGACCAAAATCCTGTTGTTTAGCATAGTAAATGTAGATTAGGCCCATTGAATCAATGAGAATTTTAGTAGGTCTACATCCCAGTAAGTTCAATTGATTCAAATGGGCCTACTCTAGTTGCAACTGACCAGGCTAAGCAATAGGATTTCTCTATAAAATGAAGGAGTTGTGGTTTCTTGCCTCTTTTGTGGGGCAAGAAAATTTGGGTGAAATCTTTTGTACAGGCAGTGTTGTTTGCTTGCATTAGTAACACACCTTGCAAGATGATCAAGGGTGTGTGTTTTTCCTTTGATTCTTTTAAAAACACCCAACAATTCCCTGCTTTCTAGTGCTGTGCATCGGATTTTTGACCAACACACTGCCTGCAATGCCCACAGGAAGAGGTCATGACATAACAGCCTCTCATGGGTGTTCCAGGAAGCACACCAGCTGGGAAGACTAAGTGCAAGTGCTAGAAATTGGTGGAAGTGTTTATTTTTAGTTAACAGGAGCAACGCTCATATTCCATAAGCATTTGTACCTTTAATTACTAAGGTAATTGCTCCACTCCCAAATGGTCAGCAAAATTCCCCCATCTCTCTCTATTTGGCGGACGATAATTTTTTCTTATATCTCACTACCATGAAGAAATATTCATATATAGAGAAGGGTGCACACCGCATGAGTTATGTCACTTACCAAAGTGAATGGAAAGACCCACTTGGGGAGACATCCCACAAACTGAACCACCCATGGAGGATTCTAATAGTTGCTACAGGCCAGCATGTAATGGAGGATGTCCATGACAAAAGGCAATTATTTTCAGTCATAAATCAAGTCTCCATTTCCTTGAATGCGGATGACTCTTCACAAAAACATTTGGCTGTATATCTCTGTAATAAGCTTGGACATAATATTGATACAAGGGTACATCATGTTTTAGGGACAGCTTCCTGGTTATGGACGCAAAGCAGAGCATGTCCAGGCTTGCCCTAGCCACCGACTAGTCAATATCCTGGATGAAAATCGACATGTTACCTAATCTATACATTGCCACCTTGCTTTTTACAAATTAAAGCAGGTTAGATGGGTGAGATGCAACTTGAAAGGATACTGCAAGTAAACTCATGGTTTAATATCTGAGAGTCTTAGGTCTCCATAACAAGCTGTCAAATAAATATGTTGATTTCTACTTATTACAAGTCTGGTAGAAGTCTTACTCACTAATTTAGGATTCTGACCTATTTTCATATACAGAACTCATTGTAATAGTCTAATGTTGAAGTTATTGTGGCTAGAGTGCACATCTGAAAAGAACATTTCCACCACCTTTCTTTTTCCCCTCTCACCTGTGCATATGGGCTGTGCTGATTCCATGCATAATACCTTTTATTGCGTGTGTGGGAAAAGATGCTATTGTTTGCTTGCTTAGATACTGTATTTTTCAAAGTGCACATTTTTGTTCATGTTTTTGAAAGTGGAAGTATTGCTTGCACCCATCTTCATATAAAGTACCGTGTATGCATGTGCACATTTGATGTTTGACATCTTTGACATTTGAAATATGTAAATTTTATTGGAAATGTTTTCCCAAGTCTTAGATTGCAACTACATGGTCAAATACTGTGGGATTTGGTCCACTTATAAAATGGGTGAATTCAAAGTATTTTTTCCTGACTACATGGCGCAAAACCTGATTTGAATCAGTCAAGCCCTTTTTCCTCCCCATTGGCTTTTTTTCCTGCCACTTGGGGGCTTCTATTTTTTCAAGCCAGAATGACTTGAATGGGCTTCTTCCCCTGTGGTTAGTTGTGATACGTTATTGTAAAGATGGGGGGGGGGACTGTCTGTAGGGGTTGTTTTGGTGATGTAGACAGTTGGGGCATCATGTTCAGGATGGGGGGGGGGAAAATGCCCTCACATTCTTTCCTCTCCCTTGTTCTCCAATATTTTTTATTTTTTAAAGAAATCTTACCTATATGAGCTTAGTGCTAGATTGCCCTAACACCTTATTGATGGATCATTGTTATTACTATTTCCCCTATTTACACCTGATAAAAGGATTGGCAGAGGCAGGACCAGAGGCAGGAAGGAAAGAAGGGGGAGTTATGGGCTGGAATGCAAATCACGTCACATGCAGTATGAATGGTGAACTCCCAAATCAATCCACACCCCTGTGTGAGCAGTGGCTGCAATTTCAAACATAATACAGGCTGCAAATCAAATTGCAGCAAAGCCGAATTGCTCCAACCATAGACTATATGGGGAGAGAGAGAGAGAGAGAGAGAATATATATATTTTCTGTCTTGATTTGGACTATATTACTATATTAAGTAATATAGTCCAAATTCATTTCCAGAAATTTCCAGGGTGGTAGCAGTCTAGTGCAGCAAAATCAAGACAGAGTCTTTTGGTGCGTTGAAGATTAAGAAGCTTTATTTGGCATAAACTTTTGCTAACTGGTGTTTGGTGTTGCGATTATGTGCTACCAGGTTATTTCTCAACCCTATCAATTAATGACATCTAAAATGTCCTGTCATCAATAGTCCTGCTAAGATCTTGTAAGCTAAAGGCCATGGCTTTCTCTGTTATGTCAATCATCTCATGATGTTAAGTTTCCAACTTTTGTGCTGCCTTTAGCATTTGCTTTGCATACAGATTGAACAGATAGAGTGATAAAATATACCCTTGCTCTACACCTTTCCTTATGGAAAACCATTCTGCCTCTTCATATTCTGTTCTCACTGTAGCTTTTTGTCCAGAGTATAGGTTACTCTATAGGAACACCATAGTATGATGAACTTGGCATTGGTCTCCAGTGATATATTCTGACACTTCAGTTTTCTAGTTCCCCTGAAGTTGTCCTTGCAAGTCTCAGCCTTCTGATTTCTTGCCTGCAGTCTCCATTTGGATTGATTCTTGAACAGAAGTATAGGGAATAATTCACCAATATTAAAGGATGCAAATCCATGGAAACTTTCAACGGCCCACTTCTCATTAAATGTACAATTTATGGTCCATTAATTAATTATGTACAATTTTGTATATAAATGTACAATTTATGGCTTTACTGTCAGAGGTATCCAATATGTGGAATAAATTGTAGGATGGAACCAACATACAAAAGTGTTGTTTTTATGAGCTGTTAGGTTACTGCTGACTCATGTTGACTCCATGAAATAGTGATCTTCCCCCACCCCCCAGTTCTATCCCTGGCAGTTCTGGTCAGGTCTTGCAAACTAAATACCGTGGCTCTCTTTATGGAATGAATCCATCTTATGCTAAGTATTTCTCTTTTCCTATTGCCTTCCACTTTTCCTAGCATAGTTATCTTTCCCAGTAAGTCTGACTGTCTCATGTGCCCAAAATAGAGTGATACTTATCAATAACCAAAAGGTAGGTTCTTGTTTGAAATACCTGGTATCCTAAGCATGCTTCAAGGCACAGAGTGCATGCAACCTCGTTTGAGAATATAATCTGGAACAGTGGTTGTCTGAAGTGAGGCTATTCTTTGGCTGACATCCAGTGTTTTGGGTTATTTGTGCTTATTTTTGGTTACACATGCAAAAATGTCAGAATGCTGTACTAATTACACACACACATATATATTATGGCTCTTATGTGAAGGAGTCACCAGAAGCTCATTCCCACTTTCTTGAATATTTGGTTTAAAAGTGATTTAAATGATTTTAAAATGTATTTAAAAGGGCAAAATATCCTCAAGTTCCCTCCATCACATCCCCAAAGATCATTCTGAAGTAAGAAGCAAACATTACTCAGAATCCAGTGATGTTAGTAGTCTACATTATCTTTCAATCCGATGTCACTGCCCCTTGTTACTCCAAATGATAATACATTACAACAAGCAAAATAATAACTTATAACATGTTACTCCCTATCTCAGAGTTTTAGCATGTTTTCTTCAAGGATGACCCTGTGAGGTGACTGGGAGTTAATCACTGAACTGACCAGTCAGGCAGCTTAGTACAGCTAAATGTCAAGCATATGGTTTGGGTCCAGGCAATCTGAAGGACCATTTCACCCCATATGAGCCTTCTCAGCTTCTTAGACCTTCTGCGGAGGCCCGTCTCTCAGTTCCACCACCCTCCCAGGCTCATGGGGGGGGGGGGCGCTTCTCAGTGGCTGCTCCCAGGCTTTAGAATGTGCTGTCCATAAAACTAGGATGGCTCTCTCCTTCTTCTGCTTCTGTTGTCAGGCAAAGACATTCCTTTTAAGGGAGGCTTTTAAGCAATAAACGGAGGTTTTAGAAATGCTGTATTTATTAAATTTAGAGTTTTTCAAATGGTCTTTAATTGTGGTTTTAATACTGATAGATGTTTTAATGCCTTTCAGTTTTGTAACTTATGGTGTTTTAAGTTGTGATTAGTCTAGTTTTGATTGTTTGTGAGCTGCTTTGGGTCTCCTATACGGTGAGAGGGAGAGAGAAAGAGAGAGAAAGTTAGCCTAGGTCAGTTCCCAGTTTCAACCAGGGCTGTGGCAGGTGATAGAATGGCTAGAAAGCACTCAGGCTGTCCATAGGCACAAGCAGACTTTGGAGGCAGGCTATTTTAATCAGATCACCAACCTTGGGGATGCTAACAAGCCCTTGAAGCCCATCATCACCAGGCAATTATTTGGCCAAGACAAAGGAGACATTGAAGACTTTGGCACACAAAGGTTTCTACCTACATCTCCAGAATAAAATACTAGGTCAAGGGTACGATCAGCAGAATGTCTATTGCCCAAAACACAAGTGTCCTGGTTGTCATAGAAGCTATGAAATCCTCAGTCACACCAGGCAAGGAGGCCTCAGTATGAATACTGTACTGAAATGCTCCAGGACTAAGAGTTGTGGGATTTCAAACATCAGGCTTCAGACCACCTCTATGAGTTCAAGCAAAGAGTCTGTTAAGCCTTACATAGATGTTAGTTCAGTCCTAGTGCAGTTGTTACATCTGCGTTTGCTATTCAGATCAGCTATAAAGTGAAACCAGCTTTTAAAATAAGTTATAATGGCTACATAGCACTTTTACTAGTGTATTAATATGACAATAAAGGTCTGTAGTAGATTTTGGCATAATCTGAGAGTTCTACACAATTCCTTTGTATTTTTTTAGTGCTGCATGTGTGTGCCAATATCCAGTTTCAAAAATGTAGCCTGATGGGAAATATACATTTATTTACTAGGGGTGCAATTTATGGATGGATGGTTTTGGGTACATGCCTCCCCCCACCGCCATGTTTCAGAATATATATGAGTATTTCTTGTCTGGATATTTTGAGATTTTTAAAAAATCCTGTAAGAAATTTATAGTACATCAATAAATACATTTAAAGTATAATGTCCCTCCTGTTTAATAAATATATCTATACCTTCAAACTTTGCTCTGAATCTTACCTACATATTTGATTCCCTGTCTTAACCATAAAATGTTGCCCTCGTGTTTGCTGATTTAAAACTCTGTATCTTTTTTTTATTGATTTGAAATATTTATGTGCTGCCTGTTATGTTAACTTTCCTAAGTGCATCTATGTTAGCACTTTTGCTCTCAGAGTGCTCAGCAAATCTGCCATAATGGTACTTTGAGGGTTTGGGTGCAACTACTAAGATAGGTGTTAGTAACTCCCAAGCCGCCATACTTAAAGATGCAGTGGACACAACAGAATGAAATTCTGTGGTGCTCTGACTACCATGCAATCCTTTGTCTGCTTTTACTCTAAGTTTTGTGGTTGTCTCCCACACCATTCCTCTACCCCAAACTCCCTGGATGTCAGGAAGCAACGGAGCTTCTGCATGGTAGGACAGGGTGATCATCACTGGCCTATCACTTGTTCCATAACAAGACAGAATATCCATTTGTGACCAGCCAAAGGTCACTCAATGAGTTTCATGGCCAGGAAGAGTTTTGAACATAGGTGTCCCTTACTCTAGTTCAGAACTTTTAACTGTGATACCATATTGTCAACAACCCTGAAGAAAGAGTAATGGGACTTCATGAGATCAGCCCCTGTAGATACAAGGACACAGTCCTTCAAATGCTGCCCTTAAAAGTAGATGGGAACAGCTGTATGGTTCCAGAAAGGAAACAAAATTTGAGAAAATGGCACCAGTCTCTGAATCCTAATGGCACTCTGGAGAGAGGGGGTCAAACTACCTGAAGATGTTTGGCTTGCATTTAGAAGCTGAATAGCATGTTGCTTCTCTGGTATGTGATACTCTCACAGCTGCATGCCTGAGCAATCAGACTTGCAAATCAAGGCTGTGCTTGCCATCAGAAGTCCAGTCACAAATTAAAACAAGATACAGGAGGTGAGAAAAGCTTATACTGTGACAAACAGTGCTTTCATGCACACAGAGAAACTCTTTTTCTAAAGAGGCAATAACTGTATTGTATAGTTTGACCCTGAGAGAACATCGCATACTTGGGAGAGTTTAACTAAAGCAGTTTGGAAGTGTCCATTTCCTTAATCTGGGAGCAGCCATTATCTGGTTCTTTCAGTCCAGGCAAAGGACTGTATATTGGGCATAGATATTAATCGTAGAGTTGATCCAAAATTTAAAAAAGTAGAATGAAATTACACCGTAGCATTATCGATTCTCAACATATTTGGCAAAGTATTTAGATATTCTAGAATGAACATCAGAGACACAAAATAAAAATGAATTACAGTATATCTTTTGAATTGTTTTGAAAACTTCAGAGAACTTGGAAAAGCCATGAAGGACGGAGTCAGCGGCTAAGGAGGCTTTGGTCTGATATGCTGCCAACATGTGATCTTTTAAAACTGTTAGCTGTGTAAGTTTTATAAAGCTATAGCTGACAAATATTTCTGGTTAAATTCTTGAAATAGCATCATCTTCTGGTAAAGCCACTTTTATCCTCACTTCCCCCTAGGAAATATAGCCAACCAATAGCAGAGACCAAGCAGGCTGAAGTATCCTACAGATCTGCAGTTGGTAGGATCATAACTGTTCCAGTCCCTCTACTTAAAGCCAACTAAAAGAAACTGGAATTTGGTAGGACTCGCTGATAATATAATGACTGGTACTTGAAGTTAATTGCTTTCCTTTTCCTCTCCCTTTGTATCCCATTTGTTAGACTGCAAGCCTGACAACAAAGATTGCATTTCTAAACAAATTATATCACTTTGTGGCTGTACTTCTTCATCATCAGCATAATCTCTTGTCAATCAACACTTCTCTCCCCTCTCAGAACTGTCTCCATTAACAGCTATTTTACCTGGATGCAGACGTGAAACAGCATATTCCATGCATTCGATTGGCTGGAACCAACAGTGGTCTGGATCCTTGAGTCTCAAAGTTATTTTATGAGCAGTCGGCTCTGTGTGGTTGCATCAGGAGAAATGGAAGGGTACCAAGGTGCTCTTCATGAACCACACTGGCAAGTGGCAGCAAAAGGTGCATTCTCTTCTATACTCCTGTTTCAAGAATGGGAAGATTTCAGCCAATAATATCTGTCTTATCAGACAACTTGTGAAAGACTGAAAAATTCTTAGGACTATCAGCTCAGCTGAGATAAATGATAACTTTCTTTTGCTTTCCCTAAATTTGTCTCCTCAAGTGGGATTCCAACAGGTTACTATAGAAATGGGAAGTTTTAATACCTTCATTTGCTGAATTTTCTCTAGTTTCCAAATAGTTTTATTCCTTTCGTCTCGTGTCTTTTAGAATGTAAGTCTACAGGATAGGCCCTAAGTCATTACAAAACACCTTTATATAGTACCAAGACAATTTGAGGTGTTTTGTGGCTTATCATAACCATCAATTGGCATGGTGCATGCTTATGGACACAGGCACAGACGGACATGGACGGAAACACACGCGCACACACACGTAAGTGTGGGATATTCTCTGTCCTGGTTTGTCTGCCCCAATCAGGGGCAGATCTGCTATCAACAAAGCCTGAGCTTCAGGGTCCTTAATTCCACAGGGGCCCCAGAAGTACCTTTAGTCCACATTTTTAAAAAATGTGTGGTGATCTGTCATGGAACAACCCACTGAAGAAGATAACAGTGGTTACCCAGATCTCGTTGCTGGTTGAGAATGGGGCCCCATAACAGTTCAAGCTCCAGGGTTCCAAATATGTAAGTCCGCCAGTGGTCTCAACTGCATTTGGGCCTGTTTAGAATTTGAATCTAAATAGTTATCTGTGCTTTTAATTAGTACTCTTGTATTTTGCCAAGAAAATGACAAATGTAATAATTTCTTAATTGATACAATTCTTTCAAACATGGAACCTTTTAATACTCCATTAAAAAGAAGCATTAAATGAGTTTCCATTTTATACTTAGTTCTATGCATCCTTGCACAGCAATTCTTTAGCAATGTCATAAGTGTTCATTGTCTGAAAAACAATACATAATATTCACAATATTAGTCATTTAACTGCTTCTGTTAGTTATTATAAGCTTATTTCCAGATCTGGAGCCAGTTTTTCCACATCAGTTCTTCCTTTGGGACTACATATGAGATCTCTTTTAGAAGCATTTTGTGGCTTTAATTGCAGGTCATCTGCAATTTATTTTAAGCCCAGGGATCAAATACCAGATGTATTTGTACCTGGAGGTGACATAGGAACAGGACCTAATTTGAGCCTGGGTTCAGTGCCAGAGTAAAGAGGTTTTCGGTGCTTTGGAACCTGGGAGAAAATAATCAAGAGAAGTGACTTTGAGCATGTACAGGTTCCATTGTCATAAGACATGGTGATGGTGGTCATTAGCTTAGATAGCTTTATTTAAAAAGCAGACAAATGTATGGGAGAGCCAGGCCTATCAATGGCTACCAATTCATGGAAAATTTAGGTCTGGTCAATAGCTAGATATCTGTGGAAGATATATGTCAATCGAAAAGTTAGAATCAAATAATCATAGAATAACTGAGTTGGAAGAGGCCTATAAGGCCATTGAGTCCAAACCCCCCCCCCCCCCGATCAATGCAGGAATCAAAATCAAAGCAGATTTGATCAATGATTGTCCAGTTTTCTCTTGAATGCCTCCAGCATTGGGGGGTTCACCTGAATTCAACCGAAGGTAGCACAAGTGCACCCTCTTTTATGCTGACAACCAAGTGTGGCAGGTGCAGTTAAAAGACAGTTGTTACAAAATTAAAACTGAGAAATACACCATATTGTCTACCTTGTTTCATTGCTGTCAGCTCCTCAGAACTCCAAGGAGCTAATTTAGTTTCACATCCAGGAAGAGGACATTCAGCATTCAACAACAATCATGTCAACTATCGGGCCATATCTTCACTTGAAAAATTCAGCAGAGTTCCAACTAGATTGCCATCTTTATGTGATCCAAATAAACTTAAGTACCATTAGAAAACTCTGTCTAGCCCCCTCCCTGTGGAATTTTAGGAAGCAATTAAAGACATTGCTTTTCAGGGAGGCTTTCCACACCGACCCCAGCTGACCATCTTCCCCCACTTTTTTCCTTTTCCCTCCTGTTCTTCCCTTCCCTCTTTTCCTCCATCCGCTCCGAGATTACGTAGTTGGTGCCATCTGTTTTTTTTTGTTTGTTTGTTTTTTAGGGTTATTGCTATTGGTTTTAATATTTCTATTTTTATTTTTGTTTTCTATTTTACGAGTTGTAACCCGCCCAGAGTAGTGCTGTGACACTAATGGGGCGGGATACAAAATGAATAAATAAATAAATATAAATAAAACTCTTGAGAAAGACCAGTTTCTTGGATGGCCCACCTCTTGTAAGGAGTCTTCCTCCCCCTTCAGTGTACTTTCAGTCAGAAAGGCTGAAAAACATGTGATGGTGGTAGATCTCTTTGTTTAAATCTGGCTCTGCCAGATTTAGTCAAATGTAAAGCAGGTAACCTCCTTCACGGATTGCTGCCTTGTCGTGGCGAAGGGGCTTGAGTAATTCAGAGAAGCTATGAGCTATGCCGTGCAGGGACACCCAAGACGGACAGGTCATAGTGGAGAGTTCTGACTAAACGCGATCCACCTGGAGCAGGAACTGGCAAGCCAGTCCAGTATCCTTGCCAAGAAAACTCCATGGACAGAAACAAAAGGCTAAAAGATATGATGCTGGAAGATGAGCCCCTCAGGTCGGAAGGCGTCCAACATGCTACTGAGGAAGAGCGGAGGACAAGTACAAGTAGCTCCAGAGCGAATGAAGTGGTTGGGCCAAAGCCGAAAGGACACTCAGCTGCGGACATGCCTGGAAGTGAAAGGAAAGTCCGATGCTGCAAAGAAAAATACTGCATAGGAACCTGGAATGTAAGATCTATGAACCTTGGTAAGCTGGATATGGTCAAACAGGAGACGGCAAGAATAAACATTGCCATCCTGGGCGTCAGTGAACTAAAATGGACGGGAATGGGCGAATTCAATTCACACGATTATCATATCTACTACTATGGGCAAGAATCCTGTAGAAGAAATGGAGTAGCCCTCATAGCCAACAAAAGAGTGGGAAAAGCTGTACTGGGATATAATCTCAAAAATGATAGAATGATTTCAATACGAATCCAAGGCAGACCTTTCAACATCACAGTCATCCAGGTTTATGCCCCAACCACCGATGCTGAAGAGGCTGAAATGGACCAATTCTATGAAGACTTACAACACCTTCTAGAACTGACACCAAAGAAAGATGTTCTTCTCATTATAGGGGACTGGAATGCTAAAGTAGGGAGTCAAGAGATAAAAGGAACAACAGGTAAGTTTGGCCTTGGAGTTCAGAACGAAGCAGGGCAAAGGCTAATAGAGTTTTGTCAAGAGAACAAGCTGGTCATCACAAACACTCTTTTCCAACAACACAAGAGGCGACTCTACACATGGACATCACCAGATGGGCAATACTGAAATCAGATTGATTATGTTCTCTGCAGCCAAAGATGGAGAAGCTCTATACAGTCAGCAAAAACAAGACCTGGAGCTGATTGTGGCTCTGATCATCAGCTTCTTACAGCAAAATTCAAGCTTAAACTGAAGAAAGTAGGAAAAACCACTGGGCTAGTCAGGTATAATCTAAACCAAATCCCTTATGAATACACAGTGGAAGTGAAGAACAGATTTAAGGAACTAGATTTGGTGGACAAAGTACCTGAAGAACTATGGATGGAGGCTCGTATCATTGTACAGGGCAGCAACAAAAACCATCCCAAAGAAAAGGAAATGCAAGAAAGCAAAGTGGCTGTCCAACGAGGCCGTACAAATAGCAGAGAAGGGAAGGGAAACAAAATGCAAGGGAGATAGGGAAAGTTACAGAAAATTGAACGCAGACTTCCAAAGAATAGCAAGGAGAGACAAGATGGCCTTCTTAAATGAACAGTGCAAAGATATAGAGGAAAATAATAGAAAGGGAAAAACCAGATATCTGTTCAAGAAAATTGGAGATATTAAAGGAACATTTTGTGCAAAGATGGACATGATAAAGGACAAAAATGGTAGGGACCTTACAGAAGCAGAAGACATCAAGAAGAGGTGGCAAGAATACACAGAGGAATTATACCAGAAAGATCTGGAGGTCCCGGACAACCCAGATAGTGTGGTTGCTGACCTTGAGCCAGACATCCTGGAGAGTGAAGTCAAGTGGGCCTTAGAAAGCATGGCTAACAACAAGGCCAGTGGAGGTGATGGTATTCCAGTTGAACTATTTAAAATCTTAAAAGATGATGCTGTTAAGGTGCTACACTCAATATGCCAGCAAGTTTGGAAAACTCAGCAGTGGCCAGAGGATTGGAAAAGATCAGTCTACATCCCAATCCCAAAGAAGGGCAGTGCCAAAGAATGCTCCAACTACCGCACAATTGCACTCATTTCACACGCTAGCAAGGTTATGCTCAAAATCCTACAAGGTAGGCTTCAGCAGTATGTGGACCGAGAATCCCCAGAAGTACAAGCTGGATTTCGAAGGGGCAGAGGAACTAGAGACCAAATTGCTAACATGCGCTGGATTATGGAGAAAGCCAGAGAGTTCCAGAAAATCATCTACTTCTGCTTCATTGACTACGCAAAAGCCTTTGACTGTGTGGACCACAGCAAATTATGACAAGTTCTTAAAGAAATGGGAGTGCCTGACCACCTTATCTATCTCCTGAGAAATCTATATGTGGGACAGGAAGCAACAGTTAGAACTGGATATGGAACAACTGATTGGTTCAAAATTGGGAAAGGAGTATGACAAGGCTGTATATTGTCTCCCTGCTTATTTAACTTATATGCAGAATAAATCATGCGAAAGGCTGGACTGGAGGAATCCCAAGCCGGGAGAAATATCAACAGCCTCAGATATGCAGATGATACCACTCTGATGGCAGAAAGTGAGGAGGAATTAAAGAACCTCTTAATAAGGGTGAAAGAGGAGAGCACAAAAAATGGTGTGAAGCTCAACATCAAAAAAACTAAGATCATGGCCACTGGTCCCATCACCTCCTGGCAAATAGAAGGGAAAGATATGGAGGCAGTGACAGATTTTACTTTCTTGGGCTCCATGATCACTGCAGATGGTGACAGCAGCCACAAAATTAAAAGACGCCTGCTTCTTGGGAGGAAAGCGATGACAAACCTAGACAGCATCTTAACAGGCAGAGACATCACCTTGCCGACAAAGGTCCGCATATGGTGCTGGAGGAGACTCTTGAGAGTCTCCTGGACTGCAGGGAGACTAAACCTATCCATTCTGAAGGAAATCAACCCTGAGAGAGAGAGGGAGAGGGAGAGGGAGAGAGAGAACATTCACACAAATGTGGTTTCTAAACCTTTCCACCATTAATGGCATTTGCCTACAGTCCATATATTCCCCAGATGCTTTCACCTACAGTTGAGTTCCAATAATAGGAGTAACCTTGACTATGAGAAAAGGTATCGAGAGAGTAGCTCCTCTCACCTCTTTTCACTCTAAAACTGGAGTTCCTGTACTTTCTTATGTATGGCTGGAATAGACACAAGGCCTGTTCCAATGTTTTCTGAATGTGTGGGGTGGAAGAGCACACACCTCACTTCTATGACAACACTGTAACATCTGAACAAACCTCAAAACATGTAACAGTAGGGCAGAAAATCCTCTGCTCTCTATGCATTGGGGAACACTGAAACTTTAAGGGTCCCAAATTGTGTGGAGAGAGACACCTCTGCATGTGCAGCTGAGTCTATGGGGACTCTTTTGAAGCTTATAATGTACATGGGTGTGCATTATTTTGCTTCTGCCTCTGTATGGTCATCTTACAACTCATATATGGTATTTCTTTCTGTGTGGTCTAATTTACTGCATTGTCTGAAGCTATAAACTTTTTCACAGCTCCACATGGGAAAACCAGGCTGCCTCATCTCTTTCAATTCAGCATCTCTGTTTCTTTTATGTTCTCCTTATTACATACCTGATCTGTTGGGTCTTCAGCTGCCTTCTCTGGGTCCTTAGCCTAACCTGTTTACCTTGATCTATTTCCTCAGGACCTCTGTTCTTTGCTTGAGAGTCTGCCCTGCCCTGACATACAAAGAACCCTCTCTGTTCTTCAATCAGCCTCCATTGCCACTTACAAAAAGCGTCAATCACTTGTCTTAATGCAGGGCTGGGGAATGGGTGGCCCTCCAGATGTTGCTGGACTACAATTTTTATCATCCTTTCCCACTGGCTAGGTTCGCTAGTGTTCATGAGACTTGTAATCCAACAGTGTCAAGAAGATCACATGTGGCCTACCACTGTTTTAATGCTCCATTTCTGTTTCATGCATCAAACATATAAGTCACATATTCTGTGAATGAAAATCTGAGGATGAACTTTGTAAGATACTAAAAATAAAAGTGGCTGTGTTGATCTGTAAGAACAGAAAACAAAACCTGAAATCCACAGGCAAATAATTCCTTTATTAGAATCAACTATAATTTCACAGAATTGTGTGAGTGTCTGAATTCTCCAGAATGACCATGTACCAAATAGTAAAGAGTTCTTCACAGTTCGATAGTTTGCACACTTCAAGGGAGTTGTAGTTGATCCTAATAAATGTATGCCAGTCTTTAATAATATTTGCATGTCATCAAGTCTATTTCAATATACAGTGACTCTTGTCAGTGTTTCCTAGATACTGAATACGCAGAAGTGATAAAGCAGTCCCTTCTTCTAGCTCTGGGACTGTACAGCTTGCCCAAGGCTACACGGGCCAGCTCTTCTCCCAGGAGGCACAGTGGGGCTACACAGCTAGGTACTCCAATTTACTGAGATATCCAGCCAGCTATGCCAGTCTGATTGTGTCTTTGAATGTTGGATTTTGTTTTATTCTTATGGATCAAGACTTCACTGAATTGAGTTGGAAAATATTACATTTACCTGTTCAGGGAAAAATCTTCAATTACAGGAAGATTTTCTACCATTTGAAAGAGAGTGATTACACAGAGGGCTACCAAACAAAGGAATACTCCTTGTTTAATTAATTGATTCTCTTATCTAGAGAGCTGCCAAAAATTATTATTTCGTTTTCCTCATATGAGTACTGTTGTTTCTTTGTACTTCAGTTTGGGAAGCTAGATGTCTGCCATCCTTGCACTTTCAGAGAAAGCGACCCACTATGTTGTCTTCTTCCCACTGGCCTTTACTAGATATCATATAATACGTATCTACCCATCAGTTACCCATCAAGCTTAAATTCTCCACCATAGGGCTGAATTTAATTGTAAACATCAATGATTTAAAATATCTAGTAGTTACAGTGTGTGAACTTCCCATGCTTCTGTTCAACCACCCTCAATTTTTTTACCACCCAGCCTGATGTTGCATTCTGAAAAAGCTTACACACTTACATGGAATTACCCTAACAAAGTATTGCAACCTCTCAATTTTGGGATTTCCCTTATTTTTGTGGGACTCAAACACGCCGTGTATAATCTTTGTTGGATGTTAGAAACAGTTTATAATGTTAATTATTCACAGATTATATTTTAAGCTTTCAGCTCTCTAACATGACCCTGGAAAAAGATTTAATCTCTGTTTCATACAGTTAAATGTAATGCAGTTTGCATTTATCAGAATGTGTATTTTAATTAGCCTTTATAACATTATTGGTTTTAATTATATCCTTTAATGAAGAGCAGGAAGGACATGGAAAGGCATAATTTAAATAATTTAGGATTTTCTGCTTCGCTTGTACTAACTTGATACTTCTTATTATTTGGATTTTTATCTTTGCTTGTTTCAAATTGAAGAACAATATATTTTTTACACCTGCAACATTAACTAGTGAGATATGTGTGAATAGGTAATCACAGGTATAGGCTTCTTATTTTTGGCAATTGATGAACATTCATGCATGACCTAAACCTTGCAGGACAACCCTGCATATGTTTACTCAGAAGCAAGACTCAGTGCCATCATCATTATCCCTGGCAAATGAGTGCACGCATTTGTCTGAATTCAGTTGGTCATCCCAGCTAGAGTAGAGCTATTGAAACAATGGTATTTATACACATGTTGAATTATTGATTCAATGAGTCTACTCTAGTTGGGACTACCATTCGAATTCAGTCCATTGTTATTAAATGTAGAGAAATTGAGAAGTGTTCAACAAGTGGATGCAAAACAGTCCTTGGTGTCTTGCAGAAGGCACGGCACTGATGTTCATTTGATTTGCATAATCAGACTCATACTGTTAGCACATCTGATCTATTGAATGAACCTTATTATGCCTAATATTTTCTTATATTTTTGACTAAGGATCCTATTGCTAAGAATTGCTCTAGCCACAATTTTGGGAATAGTTGCCAAAAATTTCAAGTGCTTTCAGGAGCCTTCAATCAGTCACAAGAAGCATTTACAAGAGTTTTCAGTCTGTTCCATTCAGAACCTCTCTTGGAACCATTATGTTTCTTTGAAGATCGGGGATGTTGCTAAGAAGTGCGAAGCTGGGAAGGAACTGTAAGGCACTATGGGACTGGCAGTCTCCCTGCCCATTAGGCTGCATAGAAGGTGCCTCTCAAAATATCATCAAAGATTTGGTCAAAGGGGTCTTTTCCAGCTCTACAACCCTATGATCCTAGGACAGTTCTATAATCCTAGAAAAAGGTACAATCATAAGATTCAATAGAACAGAGCCATTCTGAAGTGTTTTAAAGTTTTATATAAATGGAATGAACAAAAAGAAAATATGTAAAAGCAGTAAAGAAAAAACAACAGTAATAATAAAAGTCTATAGAATGAATGAGTAAAAGAAAAATCACTTTTCTCTTTGAACCACCTGTTGAGTTTGCAACACGACCGCGACTAACAAATAAGGGCATTTTGTTATCTAATGGCTGTCCATTGGATTATGTGAATATTTTTGTCTCTTTGTCACTTGTCTAAAGGGCTTGCATTACATTTAGTATCCCTGTGTTGCCTTTGTGCAATCCTAGAATTGTATTGTGTGTGCAAATATTTCCCTTTTGATACTGGAGCCTAGAGACTTTATTCCTGACATATTCAAACTGATCCTGGAAAACTAGTGTGCCAGCTGCGCCTGTTTCTTGAGAGGTCTGATCTGGCCACAGTGAAACATGCCCTAGTTACATCTCGATTGGATTACTGTAACGTGCTTTACGTGGGGCTGCCTTTGGAAAGTGTTTGGAAACTTCAAAGGATCCAAAATGCCACAGCCAGATTGTTAACTGGGGCTGGTTACAGGGAACATATAACTCCCCTGTTACATCAGCTCCACTGGCTGCTGATCTGTTTCTGGCACAATTCAAAGTGCTGGTTTTAACCTACGAAAACCTAAACGGCTTGAGTCCAAGTTATCTAAAAGACCGCATTTCCTTCTATGAGTCTGCTCGGGCATTAAGATCATCAGGGAGGCCTTTCTCTTGGTTCCACCACCTTCACAGGTCTGCTTGGAAAGGGGCTTTTCTCTCGCTGCTCTCAGACTCTGGAACTCCCTCCCACGGGAAGCTAGGCTGGCCCCATCTTTGCTGCCCTTCTGCAGGCAGACAAAGGCCTTTCTCTTCAGGCAGGTTTTTCCTTAATAACTGGTGGTCTAAGAGGGGTTTTAAATGGATTGCTGTGCTCTGTTGTTTTAAATGTGTTTTAGTATTGATCTTAGTTACCATTTTAATATAATGTTCTTTAATTCTTTTTTAATATTTGTATACTTACTGTTTTTAGATTTTAAATGCCATTTTAATGATGTAAGCCACCTTGCATCCTTTTGGGGAGAAAGGTGGGATAGAAATATTTTTGATCAATCAATCAATCAATCAATCAATCAATCTTCATTCTGAGCCTTAAACAGCTGCATGAGAAGCAAAACAGCAACATCCCCTGCTTTCCCAGGCAGTCACAGAGCTAAATAGGAAAGACTTGAAGATGTGGGAGAAGATAAATATCACTCAAAAGGAGGAGGAAATGATATTTCTTAAGGGACTCATTCCTTCAGGGATAAATGATGCCCTTTCATACTGAGGATATGGGCCTCTTCATAATCACATATACTTGTGGCATATGGATTGCTGACAATGGATTTGGATCATTAAAAAAAAGAGAAAGACCTTGTCCTCTTGTGTTTCTACTTAGAACGATCCAACTTCTCCTTTTAAGAGTTGTTCTGCACCTTTCTGACACAGGATTAGAGCATGTATTCTTTTTGGCATGATTCAGAGCCCAGTAGGCTCAGGGGGGAAGGTGAGGAAGGGCATTTTGGAAGGCCAGCCGAGACCAATGAAGGCTCCTCAATGAAGACTCCCTTGGAGGCAAGCACTGTGCACAGGCTCTCTGCAGGATTGTGGCTGCGTAGTGCCCTGAAGACTGGCATCGCCTCTGCTGCTGCAGCTCCAGAGATCACCTTAGCAGCAGTGGCAACAGAGGCAGCAGCAGCTGTGATCAGCTGGGGAGTGGGCAAGAACAGCTGAAAGACTGCTGTGAGGCTGCGAGCCCCCTCTGACCCTGGTGCCAGCGACTGGTTTCCTGCCTCAGCTGATCAGCTGTGGAGCAGAGGGGGACAGCTGGGAGGGGGAGAGCAGCTGAATGAGAAGTGGCAGAGACTCTCCAACACCACAACTGGCTCCCAACCCTCCTTGATTGGCTGAGAAGTGGAGAAGAGCAGCAGAGAGATGGCAAGCCCTCGAACACCACAGCCAGCTTCACACCAAATTTCACAGTGTGGACAAGCTCTGTGTCTCCATGTGTGTCAGGCCTTTTGGAAGTGAACAATGCGATTATTAAAAATATAGATAACCCAGTTTGTGATGGGCATGTGGACCACACAGTGATTCACAAGCCTGGTGGAAAGGCTAGAGAAATCATGCGTCATTTAGATATCCTGGAAAAGAATGCTGGAGTGGAGTCAATGGTCCTGGCGCATGTTAACACAGATGGCATGGGGGAAATGTCATGATGATTGGAAAGCCCAATTTAGATTTTTTGGACAGGAGATTGAAAGCCAGGACTTCCAAGTAGCTTTATTTGAACTACCACCCCTTCCTTACACAATGCCAGCTAGAAGAGTTTCAGTGCATGGGTGAGACAGTGATGTAGCGAGAAGGGTTTTAGATCTGTTAAACACTGGAGACCAATACGGGGCAAGCCAGGCCTGTACAACAGGGTGGGTACCACTTGGATCAGAAGACAATCAGAATGCCAGCACTTAACATCAACAAGTTAGGAAAGCAACTTTGAAGCCAAGCCCTAGGAGAAACCGAGCCCAGCAGACAATTGCTGAAGAACTTTCCAGTCTGGGATGACTCATCCTTAGGAATGAGGGGCTTTACGGCAGTGAGAATAGGCATTAAATAGCAAGTATGATTCAGTGTAACCCAATATAAAGTGATGTACAGTGGGACTAAAAAAGTGTGACTTTGCATATGTACTGATGGAGTGTAAGCTAGCATTGACTGACCATGAAAGAGTTCTTGAGGTTGTCCTGGGTAGCTGGATGAAAATCCCAACTATGTGTTTGCTGCAAAAAAGACTAATTCCACATTGACATTCATTAAGAATACAACTGAAAATAAAAGTGGCAATATCATAATGCCATCATATGAGTCTATGAATGGTGTGGCCACACTTGGAACAGCATATAAGTTCTAGTCACTATGCCTTGGAAAGACTAGCAAATAAAATGATCAGCTCATCTGGAAGGAGGTTACAATGCTAGTCTTTTTGTTGTTGTTGCTGTTCAGTTTAGAAAAAAAGTTAAGGAAGGATATGATGAAAGGTCTATAAAACTATGCATTCAAAAAAGTTGGCTGCAGTTCACGAAAGCTTATGCCAAATAAAATGTTGAAGTGCCATAAGACTCATTCTTGTTCAAAAGTATGTATGGTGTGCATTTAATTTCAGAACAGAGCATCATCTACAGATGGTGAATGGTGGAAGATTCAGGATAAGAATTACTTCTTCATAATAGTTCAGAATAAAATACACTGAAACTGTAGAGTTGATTATTAAGATGCCGTGGCGGCGAATTTCGATGGATTTACAAGAGGCTTAGACAAACTCATAAAGGATAAGACTATCAATGGCTGCCAGTTATTATGCGTATATATGACCTCTAGTACCTGCGGCAACATCTCTCTGCATGCAAGTTGTTGGGGAATGGGGACACAACAGAAGAAAAGGACTATTGTACTAATGTTCTGCTTGGGAGCTTCCCATAGGCACCTGGCCAGCAACTGTGGCAACAGGTTACTGGATTAGAGAGATCTGCCATGCATTATGTGCATTGCAAATCTGGTCATCTATGATATGATATGTCAGTGTCACATTTTACATCTACACTGTTCACAAGTGAGCTCTAGCACCAGTAACAACCAAAACCACTGCTGGATTTATTTTTGTGTTATCCATTTCTTGATGGTATGTGATCTGACCACCCAACCAGGCTTAAACTGTTGATAGGGACACTGCTCCAGAGGCACCTCAGCCAATCTGAGGGGAATCTAATGTGAAGTAGGTTAATTCTGGTGCATTTGGGCTGTTCTTTGGTTGACATTCAAGGTGACTACTTACTGCTCAGTGAGTATGGTGCTATTCTGGCTGACAGACCCTCTGGTGAGGAAAGGTGCAGTGATGGGCTTTGAGAGTAGAAATTTAAATTTAATTGAACTCTGATGGACTACTTAACAAAAGATTTAAAACTGCTTTAATATTGTTTATTTTGCATATTTGAGAGAACCATGTTTTGTAATGTAAATGATCTGGAAGCTTTTCAGGGAAGATTAAAGCAGTTATAAAAAAATAACCTAATGTCAAGGATTTATTCTACCTCTTGCTTGCTAGTTAAAGTATGGAGGTAGAACCAGAGAGAATTCTGAAACTGCTCTCAATGAAAACAACATGTTATTAAGTTCAGCCCATTCTAGTATTAACTGTTCAAGCTTCACTTCTGTTTCACTACATTTTCTTTCTCAGTTCATGGTTTCGTGTGACAGTGTCTGTGTGGTGGTATTACTTACACTGAGCTTGTTTTATACTGCGGATGTGAAGTACAGCTATTCTAAGAAATAATGAAGAGAGCACAAAGAGTGTCTTTTAAGGTAGAGGCAAGGGCATGATGGATGCTTCAGGTGAAGAGATAATAAGGATACAGGTATGTGTCTCGGAGGAAAAGCATACTTTTCAGAAAGTGATTTTTCCTTTTTGGGGTTTGGTTCTACCATTAGGTGGAGCAGCACTGGTCAGTGTGGTGGGGCTGTAGTGGCAGCTTCCAGGCATTTCCCTTCTGTTGTGGGACAGAGCTTTGTGTTCCTCTGACTCTAAGCTGTCCTGCTGCCCTCCCACGTATTGAAGGAATGGATGCCAGCACTTTAGTTCTGCCAGTTGGCTGGCTTCTATACAAGTGTGTTTGTACCATCTTATCTTTCATAGAGAACAAAACATTTTGGGCCACCCCGTTCCACACAGGAGAGAAACTGAGTTTGGGGAAAAGGCTTGGTGCCTTTCTGGAAGAATGGAAACATTGGGTCTGCGAGCTGGCCACAGGCAACATGCACCAGAACAGAGATGTGGAGGACAGCTTCTCACTTCCAATGAGAAACTGAGAAAAAAAAATCCTGCTTTTCTCCTTGCAGGAGGATTTCTATGGGGAAAAATAAAATCCCCCACTGTTCTCCTTGCAATCAGTTGTTATGTGTCATCAAGCTGGAATTGACTTATAGCCACCCTAACAGGCCTTTCAAGTTAAGAGAGATATTTGTGTGGTTTTAACAGTTCCATCCCCTCCTCCTGTGAGTTTCCATGGCTGAATGAGGACTCCAAGCCAGGCCTCCTGAGTCCATCATTCTATCCATTACACCACTCTGGGTATCCCTTGCAGTTAGATCTCTCTTTTTTTTGGAGAAATCCAACATGAGATCCTGAAGGATACTGAAGGATTCATGGGAAATATTGGATATTATGGCCTTTTTTTCTGGAGGAAACATCTATCTGCACAGAATTATTACAATGCCTGTTCAAAATGTCCCTTTTCCTGCATAAGACTGCCTGGAAAAAGCACTGAGCTGCACAGAATTTGGCAAAGAGCAGGAAAAATAGAACACAACAACAAGAAAAAGCAAACCAACCAACCACAGGAAAAACGAGACTGGGGGTCTTGTTTTTGCAAGTCTTGGCATGTTGAGGCTTAGAAAACTGATAAGCAGATTTTTTCTTTAAAAAAAATTCTCCCCATCCCAATTACAGAATATGTTCTAAAAAAGGCCATTACTGATTTCCAAAGAAAAGTGGAGATAAGTTTATGGCTTAAGTCCTGCAATGTTTACATAGGAGAAAGGTCAACTTGAGCTCTTTCCATGTACAAGATGGAGTTGTGTAAGGGATCTTTGAATGTTTCCCTACAAGAGGTAGGGAAACCTGTGCTGGGCCACAGAAGGAAGATGCAAAATACATTTCACACCTATGCTATACTTTTATCAGAACCAAGCAAAATTAAAGAGCCAAATTAACATTCTCCATTCCTCCCAACAGGTTGGAGTGGCGATTAAGTAAAAAAAAATGGGAAGGGGCGGAAGAAGAGGAGAGTGACTGCTCACTATATTACAATGGTTCAGGGAGTATGACATCCAAAAATCGTGCCTCGGATCCATGTTTTTGCAGCACTGCAGAGTCATACGCCAAAGGATCCATGATTTCTATGTTGCAGCTCGTGGGCATAGATAGGATCTACGATTTTATGGTGATTTGGCTAGGATGACGCACAAAACAAATCATATGAAATCATCAGGATCCGTTCTTGCATTCATGGATCTGTCTTTTACCCAGACCCGTATTGCCCTAGATAAAAAAAAATGCCCTTTTAAGAAGGCAGTTAAGCCAAGTTCTTGTCTCCTCCTAGGCAAGTTTTCGACACACTGAGCGGAGCGCCGGCTGTAAGCATTTCAACTCCTCTTAGGGCAAGCCTTCCCATTTGACTTTACTTAAAGCGAAGCACAACTATCATCATACAATGCAACGCAGACCCTTAAAGTACAAGGAGGGTGGCCGCACGGAGAGAGTGGTGAGAAAGCGGGGGCATTTCAGCAGGTGTAGCTTGTCACGCAACTCTTAAAGGCACAGGAGCCCCTTTCCTCTTTTTTCCCCACCCACCGCCAGCCATGAGGGCAAGGAGGAAGGCTTGGCAGCCCAGCCGCGCGCTTTGAAAGCTCCGCGGGAACCATCTGCCCTCCGGGGCTGGGCCTGATGGGGACGCCTGCTAGTCCCCTCGCCCCCCCCCCCGCCGTCTCTCCGAGCCGCGGCTCGGACTGCTCTCCCTTCGGAGGGGGCGGCGGCGACCTCCGTGCCTCGAGGCGCGTCTCACCTCTGAGCCGACCCCGTTTGAAGCATGGGGTATAGTCGGCCTACGGCAGCCGCCCGCCCGCCCTCATATGTCTGCGGCGGTCCCTGCGCCCTTCGGTTTCCACCGCCCTCTCTCGCTGGGCTGCCTTGCATTGAAAAGGCGGGGAAAGAGAGAGAGAGAGAGGGTGTGTGCGTGTGTTTGTGTGTCGAGGCGGCGCGCGCGGCGGCGGCGGCGGGCGGTGTTGTTAAAACACTTTCTTACCGTAAGAGGGAGTTGGGACCCAGCGCGTTCCAGTTAATCACACAACAACAAAACTTGGGTCATCGCAATAAAAAGCAGCTCGGCTCGCTCCGTCTCTTCTGTTGCACGGCTGGGCATCTTCCCTTCACCACCTTTGGCGCCCTTTCGGGGTGACCCAAGAAAAGGGCGGCTTCTCAAACCACCCATGTGGGCCATCCAGCTGTTGCCACTCGGACTCGTCCTCCAGTCCCTCCTGGACACCCCTCTGGCAGGTGAGTGGCAGCTTTTCTCTTCCTTTTCTTTTCAAAAGCAACGGTGTTCTCTGGGCGTCCTTGTTTTGCCTTTTCCAAACGTGCATGTGTTGGCGCATATTCTTCTTGCAGGTACAAGTCCGGGAGGCTTATAGAGTGTAAGCAGGCACGTGAAAAACAAGCCTCCTGGAATTTCTTGCGCCCGAAGTACCCTAACCCTAACTTCTTTCTGGAAGAATTGCAGAAGTCGGAGAAAAGCGTCCGGCGCCCCAAGGGTTAAATGTACCTGAACGCGCCTTCCTCCGGCCAGGTTTAAAGCTCCATTCGTCTAATTGGCCCTGGATCGGAAAGAAATAAGTTGGGTCCCCGAGGAGCGTCAGCGCTTCATTCGGGGATCCAAGCCATATATTGGTCACTTTTATTCGTGCAAAAAAAAAAAAAAAAAAAAAGTGGCCCCAGAACACACACACACACCCTGGTTGTCCTTCCTATAAGCAAGCGGGAACGGGATGGGGAGACTTGTTGGCTGGGTTGACGCAGCAAAAATGCATTTGGTCCCACGCATTTTGTTTTTGCAAGTGATTTTCGGAAAAGTTCGCGCGGATCTGATGCGGGAGGATAGCTGGGCATTGCTTGCCTGTGCAAACGCACGCATCTGCACACCGAGGAGGCAAATGCCTTTTTCGTGCCCACTTCCAGCGTGAGCCAGGAGAACGGTACAGAAGGCGGATCGCTTGGGGACTGAGCAGATTAGCGGTTTTGAAAGGAAGACGCGGAGTTGCGCCGGGGGGGGGGGGGTGGAGAGAGAGAGAGAAAAAAGAAGGTATGCTTCGAGGCCCTCTCAGCTGTGAACAGGACAAGAGGAAACATCTGTCCCCTATTGCTGGGTAATTGATTACACGCAGAGCCGTGCGAGCTGACAGCGGACACCCTAACCTCACCAGACCTATTTCTAAAGCTGGGAACGAGCGCCTAAACGCTCGTTTAGGGCATGTCCTCGTGTGTGCCCGGCGCCGTAAACTATTTCTGGAGCCAGTTAATTAACATTTCGTCTCTGAGCCAATCAAATTCGCGCGGCTTGTGGAACGTAGGAAGAGCGAACAATAAGCAATCAACAATTGGAAACTGCTGAGTGATGTTGTGCGTGTCTTTCTTAGAAGTGGGAACAGTGAACGATTCCGCTCCTGGTCCTCTTTGCTCTTCCTTGGGGTTGTCTTAATTGTTTCATTGGCTTCTGGTTCTTTCCTTTGACGCTCATCCAGGCATGTCAGTGGGCGGAAAACAGAAGGGAAAAGATTCCCTGCAAGGTGGCAACAGCTTACACAGCAAACTCCTGAGCAAGTTGGGTTCACAAGGAGAGAGAATCACGCTCAACACACTGTCCTTAGGCGGCCAATGCGAAGGATGGTTGCAGGTGGATAGCGGAGGTTTTGCTAATTTTCTCCAAGAGTTTGTTTACACAGCTGTGGTCCTTTGATAGTCCACTGGTTCTTTGGATGCCAAGTTCCCTTTCTAAACATTTTGTTTTCAATGGCTGTGTCCAGGTGATCTTTAGTTTCTGTGTTGCTACTACAACCTCTGTTAAGAAGAAGGAAATGGGTCCCTTTATTTCCATCATCCTTCTGATCCTATCTTTTCCTCTCTGGCATGGACTTTCACGTTTGATGTATTGTGTTGTTGATGCCGCTTAGCAGAAAAGTAAATATGAACATCATCAGTGAGTATAATAAAAGCAAGATACTCCCCCTGCTGATTATTTATTTATTTAAAGTATTTCTAGCCTGCCTTTCTCCCCAAAAAAAGGACGCAAGGTGGCTTACATCATCAAAACAGTATTTAAAAGCTAACAACAGTAAGTGTACAAATATTAAAAAAGAATTAAACAAGTATTATATTAAAGAGGTAATTAAGATAAATATTAAAACAACAGAGCACAACAGTCCAGTTAGAACCCCTCTCAGACCACCAGTCATTAAGGAAAAGCCTGTCTGAAGAGAAATGTCTTTGCCTGCCTGCTGAAGGACAGCAAAGATGGAGCCAGCCTAGCTTCCTGTGGGAGGGAGTTCCAGAGTCTGAGAGTAGCGACAGAGAAGGCCCTCTCCCGTGTCCCCACCAAACACTCTTGTGAGGGTGGTGGGACCAAGAGAAAGGGCTCTCCTGATGATCTCAATACCCAGGCAAGCGCATAGAGGGAGATGCTGTCTTTTAGAGAGATTGGACCCAATCCGTTTAGGGCTTTATAGGTTAAAACCAGTACTTTGAATTGTGCCCGGAAATGGATCGGCAGCCAGTGGAGCTGTTGTAACAGAAGAGTTATATGTTCCCTGCACCCAACCCCAGTTAAGAACCTGGCTGCGGCATTTTGGACCCTTTGAAGTTTCTGAACACTTTGCAAAGGCAGCCCCACATAGAGCATGTTACAGTAATCCAGCCGAGATGTAACTAGGGCATGTGTCACCATGAGTAGAGCAGACCTTTCAAGAAACGGCACAGCTAGCGCACTAGTTTGAACTGTGCAAAGGCACACCTAGCCACTGCTGAAACCTGGGCATCCAGGAGCAGAGATGAATCCAGGAACATCCTCAACATCCTGGGAGTGTAACCCCATCCAGCACAGGCTGCAACCCTATTCCTTGATCTGGTTTTTGACTGACCAGGAGCACCTCTGTCTTGTCTGGATTAAGTTTTAGTTTATTCACCCTCTTCCGGTCCATTACTGACACCAGACACTGATTTAGAACCAAGACAGCTTCCTTGGCTTTAGATGGAAAGAAGTTTGAATGTCATCAGCGTGTACTGGTGACACCGAACCCCAACACTTCGGACAACCTCTCCCAGCGGAGAGGTTGTCCATGTAGATGTTAAATAGCATAGGGGCCAAAACAGAACCCTGAGGGGGTCGAACAAGAGTCCCCTGGCTCCCCTTCCCACTGGAAAACAGTGCCTCTAAGTCCCATCCCGGAGAGACGGCCCAGAAGGATATCATGGTCGATGGTATTGAAAGCCACTGTGAGGTCCAGCAGATCCAACGGGGATACATTCCCCAGGCAGTTTCTGGCACAGGTTGTCCACAACATTAATGTTCTTTTCCTGGAAGGTGTTGGTTTAGTTTTAGCTGCAAGTTTTGAATATATATTCTTAAGTTCTGTTGGCAGATGGATCGGTGGAAACTTCAGGGACTAATCTTGCTGCCTGCTGTCAAAAACTGGAAAGGAAGGAGTCTTATAATGTCACGTCTCTTTGATGACTCTGCTAGGTGTTGAATTGGGCCACTTCTTAAACCGGGCAGTGGAGTTTTCATATCTGCAGAGTTGGATTCTGTTTGTTCCACCTGGCCAAGAGCAATATTCCTGCTGGGTATATAAACACCTGTGGTTTTTTGTTGTTGTTGTTGCATCACTTTGAAGCCACACAAAAGGAGACTTTGTAACTGGAACAAAAAATGCTGACTCCCCCCCCCCCCCCCCCAGTTGAGTGCTGGGCTTTTCTGGATCTTTCTCAATATATACAACTCCCCACCCGCTTCAGCCTCCACACCTTTAAAATCTGTTGCCTGTACTCTTCTGAAACATTAATCTGTTGAGTACAGTTGCTCTTTTTTGTGATATCTTTATCGGGAATGCTTCCTCATATTTGTGATAGCTGTTTGATATGGTAACCAGCAGTGTCACCACTACTACTTATTTGTCTCTTCTTACTGGAGGTTGTACATTGTCACAGTCCCTTCTACTAGTAAACAGTACTACGAATTCAGTGGTAAAATCAGTTGGTCAGCTTTCTCTCCTCCTCATAGCTCAGGCTGGATTAGCCCTATATCCTTATCTTAACCCTGTAAGTTAGATTAAGTTGAGAGGGAATAATTGAGTCAAGGCCACCCGGTGGGTTGAAGAACTAAGCATGAGTTTAAACATGTATCTACGGCATCCCATTGGGTCTGTAAAAGTACAACATTAGATGTGTCCCAGCAGAGCCATCAGCATCCCCAAAGAAGATCAAGCTTTTATCAGGAACATATCCTTCAGTTCTAGGTAGATCCCTTCAACATGTTTAAGGTTGCAGTTCTGTGTATGAAACTTCCTAGAGGTCCGTTGTAGTGATCTCCAGAGGACTTACTACTTATGTAGGCATCCACAGAATTGTACTCTAAATTAGTTTTATACCAGTTTAACTCTTTTGGTTTTCCCACAATGGATCTTATGAATAGTAGTTTAAATGCGAGTGCAATGAAAATTATCCTTGAGAGGTGCCTCATGGAATTATAGTTCCCTGGGAAAGAGGGAATTATTCTTAAATCCTCAGTCTATGGTAAACATATGTCCAACTACTTCTTGTCTCTTCTATTAATATTACTATACCTTGGGCACTTTCAGTAGTGATGAATCACAGAGATTTCAGCTGTGCAGGACATGTTACTTAGGCTACAGTTAGAAAAGAGCAGTAAACAAGCCCACATTCTGCTAGTGGTCCAAGTGGAGAGGAAAGCTTTCTTCTGTAATCCAGTGTAAGTAATAATAATTGCATGCTGTCAAGTCGATTTCCATTTATGGCCACCCCTTTCAGGGTTTCCTGGGTAGAGAATTCACAAAGGTTGTTTACTATTTCCTTCTTCTGGGGGCATCCTGGAACTATGCAGCTTGCTCAAGGTGACACAGGCTGGCTCTACCCACAGGAGACACAGTGGGGAATCAAGCTCCCAACCTCTGGCTCCGCAGCCAAATACCTAAATCACTGAGCTATCCAGCCAGCGTCCAGTGTAAGCAGCATCCCATAATTCAGAATTGGTGTTACTACCTCTCCCAAATATTTTAATATTTTGCTTGTTACTGATGTGTTGTGTTACTGCTACTCCTCAGTAACAAATGCTTTTCTATGGCATTTCTTTTTATCTGTAACCAGTGACATCACATATCATGGATGGGGAAAAAATCTGAATGTCATCATTCTAATAAAAATGTTCAGCACCATAGTATGTCTCTCCTGTAAGGGTTGCTGTCTCTGCATGGGCTTGACTACATCTATGTCATTAGCCTGCTCTGATTTCTCTTTTGCTTTAGATTGCCATTGTGCTGCATGCTGTCAGCAGTGAAAATGTTTGTTTTGCCAGTTTTAAAACTGTATTCCTTCTCCTTTTGGTGCACATTTGTCATATAGTGCCAATAGCTGCTACTTGCCATTTCCCTCCATACAGGAGAAAGCACTTAATTCAGTGTTTCCTATTCAGTGCTATTTTTCTGGGCAGTGTAGCAAAAGGAAAATTGGAGCTAAGGGCTCAAGATTAGAATGTTGCGTAAAAACTGGAAAATCGTGGACTGAAATCAAAGAAAGGAAAGCCTCTTAGTGGAGTAAGCTTATCTCACTCTATATTACATTCGAAGCTGGAAGAGAAACATGCCCTTTTCTATAACAGAGAAAAGTATATCTGCTTCTAGTGGATGGATATAGGCGGTCTGCTTCTTGTGAAGCTTTTTATATTTGGATATGAGTGCCACAATACAAAGTAGATATACACACTGCTGTTCAAATACAGCATTATGGTTTAGTTTTAAAAAAACAAGTGTCTTCTCCCTGTGGTCTGGTGTAATTTCCTTCCCCTATTCTTTCTGGCACAGCCAGAAGCTTTCACTTCCATTTTTGATTGACTGTAGCTTGCTGGATCATTTGACCTCAAGGAAGGTCAAATGATCCAGCATGATTAGGCATGACTGTAGAATGTATCTACACAACTCAGATACATCCATTTGATGTCATGTTAACTGTCATGGCTTCCTACTACACAGTCCTCGGATTTGTAATTTGGCAAAGTACTCGGAATGTTCTGCTGCAGTTCAGGGGATGGCCCATAGAGTTCTCTAGCGGACAGATCTTAAGTAGCCATCACACTGCGAATCTCAGGTAGCACAGGACGTTACTTTACATTGGATATGGAACTGAAGTGGAAGCTTCCAATTTCTTTGTTTTCATGCCCTTGCTAGACGGTCCCTCCACAGAGGAGGAGCAGGATCCCTCATTTAACTGACAGCACTCAGGAACTATCTGTGCGTGGAGTCCAAGAGGACCCTGATCTCTGAGAGCAGATGGCTGTAGGCCTACTCCTCACCCCTAGAAAAAGGGAGCTTGCTTCAGAGACAGAATGTCACCAACTTCCTGGGAGCAATGGCACTTAATGAGGCAAGTGAGAAATCTTATACTCAGAAGGAGTCCTTATACTCAGAAGGAGCCAGGGACTCCTTATAAGTAAAACTGTCCTCACATATAAGGTTCTCCTAATAGGATAGCCTCCTGTAAAGTACAGCTGAACAATGAGTGAGGTTCTAACATCTCTTGCTGAAAAGCCTCAGTACCAGCTGGGAAGAATTGCTGGTACAACATATCTGAACCAGCTCTGAAACTGTAATTCTATGCTAGCTCTTTGCCTATATAGCTCTCCTTTGGATGGCTCTCCTGTCTGTAACTTGGAGCTGCCTTCAGCCAGGCCTGTTCCTTGAACAGGGAGCGGGCTGGTATGGACCTCTTGGAAACAGCTGACCATTCACACTTAAATGGCTCCTGCCAATATTGTGAACTGGCTTAATAAGCAAGTCACTTCAGAATATTGGCAAATTAATCACTTCCCCTGCTTGGCAGAGGAAGTGAGAAAAGAATTTTTTTTTGACTGTACGTAAACTATCGCTGATGCGCTCAATCAGTTATTTTTTTAAAAATATTTTATTTGCCTTCTTTTAAAGGGCAGATCAACAAACTGCCTGCAACCAAAGCTACTGCTGTGGATTCAACTGCAAGCGGTTTCTTAACCAGCCCTTTGAGGGGAGGCAAATAAAAGATTTGTTAAACTCTTTTTATAGCTGATGTAGCACATCAGGGACAGTCTACATAGTGTCAAAATATATATAGGGTTTTTTTTTTTTTACTTCCGCTTCCCTTTTCCTGAGCAGGGGAATTGATTAATTTGCCAATGTCCTGAAGTGGCTTACTTATTGGCAAATTAAAAGAGGAAGGCTTGCTTTGGATCATTTCCAGCGATCACATATGCTGGAAACAATCCAAACCAGAGCACTCCTACCCATACTAGAAAAGTAGAAGCACCTTTGCAGGACCGGAAAGGTGCGAGTAGGAACAGTCTGGGCATGGGCCGGTGTGCTCTAGCCAAGACATTAGTCTGATTGCTGTTTTTAAGAGCGCACCAGCCCATCCTTGCAGTGCTCCAAACAGCAGGCTAAACAGCCTGTGTAGTCAGCTTCAGTGTCTCTGAAACCAGACCTTAATCTCCATCTGCTATTTTACCATCCATGCCCAGGGTAGTTGTCCTGCTTGCAGACAGAAAGAGTCTTGCTCTTATTGTGCTGAAGCATGATTCAGCATTATGTCTCAATGCAACCGCTGAGTCAGATTTGAAGGATTAGAAATTTGGCAAATATGGCAAACCATATACAATATGTTCAATTACTTTAAGAATTGCATGGTTTTGCCACAAATGGGATAGGAAGACCTGTTTGTCTGTTCTCTGTCAGGGACCAAATTGTCATCCTCTGCTACTAGAAGAGCAGAACAGGGTCAGAATGCCTTAAAGAGCTAGCAAGCATAGTACAGTATTAGTCTCCCACCTCACTGTATAAGGCTGGAATACAGAATTTGGTTAATCCCTTTGTTTAAAGGATTTGATACAAACTTTCTCTCTGTCTGTCTCTGATATAATAAGGGTTAGACTAGTATGTTCTATGAGTACCCAAGGCAATGTGGTGTAGTCGTGATTATGGTTTGGGGCTGGAACTTGAGAGATCCAGATTCAAGTCCTCACTGAATCATGACATTTGTTGAGGTCACTTATTCTTTTTCAGCCTGATCTACCTTCCAGTATTGTGATGATAAATTAGGAGCAAGGAAACCCATGTGCCTGCAACTGTAGAAAATGTTGCAAAATAACAGTGAGAAACAGAGTGCTTGCAATCACTCAGAGCATTTTGGACTCAGCATATCAACTGTTTTTCAACATGCACGTTACAAGGCCACATTGTAGAAAATGGCTGATGTGAGGAAACAGTGCCTGAAAGTAAGTTGCAACTAGAGTAGGTCCATTAAATTAGTAGGAATCTGACAAGTCAGCTTCTTCATAAGTTCCGTTGATTCAGTGTATCTGCTCTATTTGAGACTTGCTACTAGATTTCAGTCACTGATTGATTCCTGGAGCCCTTTACTTGGAAGTAAATTGTTCTGGTTATATGCTACTAGTTACCTGCCATTAATTTATTTTTCTAACAACAAAGGTATGACTGTATTATATTGGGCAGCGTTGTGTTATGTATCTCTGCCTCCACAACAAGAGCGATGTCACCATCAACATCAGATTGTTACTAATTAGAGTTTCCTTCTCAGTTTCATGGTGCACATGACCTTGTATCATTGTGTGTGAGTCAAAAGCATCCTGAAATAAAATTAAAAACTCTTCAATTAGTGGCAATTCACTGCTGCAGGTGATGTCACTCCCAGCTGAGGAGCCACCTCCATTGTTAGCTAATATGGTTTGATAAAAAATAGCACTCATGATGAACAAAACTTAATGTTGAAAGGGGATCTGGCATTTCCTACCGCAGGGCATGAAAAGCGTGAACCTGTACAATTTTTACAGATAGAAAAGGAAGATTGAGAAAGAGTGAGTTGCTTCAGTTATCCATTTAATTACACATCTCAGTCTGAGGACTGAGCTAGGAAATTCCTTTCCTCCAGCTCAGGGTGTGATTATGCAGTGGGGAAAATATATTTGGATTTGTTGTGATCAGCAGTTTTTCAAAGTGGGTCCCTGCTGGTTTCTGTGGATGAAGTTGCTATAGTCGTCCAGATGGCAAACAAATTTCTCACCTCCCCTCAGCCTCTGATCCCTTTGATCTGACAAGGTGCTAACTGGCAATTTCCACCTCTCTCTTTTTCTTTTCAATTTACAAAGTGATTTAGGAATAATTTGTTGGAAAGCCTTTTTTAAAAAACTGGAGACAACAGGTGCTCAGTTGAGAGGGACTGATGCCCCTGTGAATGCCCCTTTGTATAGCATCAGACAATCACATGAGGGGGGGGGGGAGCAATGATAGTAAACTGGAACAAAATTAAACCACCCCTGCTAGATGAACTAAAAAAAAGATGACTCCCCACTAAAAAGAGATGGCATTCCATTGGATTTCCCCAAATTTAGTTTTGCGTTGTAAAATTGCTGTTTTTTTAAAAAAAATTCATTTTGTCTGTGCCAAATCTCTGAGTCAATCTCTGTGCCCTTTAAAAAAAAAAATGGCTGTGCATTGTTGTGGTTTGTTTGAATAACCTATCTCAAGAAAATATGACAAACCAACATTTGTATGAAGTCTTGTGAACTGTTCATAGTACTTACTGTACACATACTGATGCACTCCAGCCTGGAAGCTGCAACTGCTTTTTCAATCTGTTACTATTATTCATTTCCCCCACCTCTAGGAATTTCTGTGCATTATTCTCCTGACTTTACGGAACCAGTCTTCCTGAAGCAAACTGTTGTGCCAGAAATAATGACAGATATGCTTAACAATAATCAGGGCGGTGGTTGTGGTGGCAGTGGTGGCACACGGCATAGAATTGAGGCTTTTATTATTCTCATGTGCTGAATTAATACCTTTGCATTTCTGCAAAGCATTGACATGCCTTGTACAGTAACTGAGCAAGTTCAGTGGAATGGAGTATGGATTGGAGCCCCCTTTTGTTTTCAGGGGAGGAGAATTTCTGTCCTGTATGCACACCTCTACCTCAGGAAGTTTCTCTCTGCAGCTGTGGCCAGTGAGATGGGCATCTGATCCAGCTATCTAGACTGGTTCCCCACTCCTGCAGTATGCCTTCGCTTCTTAGTCTGTCAGGGGCTAGGAGTTTCCTAGAACTTGGAATCCCACCAGTTGTTCTTTGCAGTTTCTGGGTGTTCTCTGTCATCTCTCTGTTTTTCTGGATTCTACTTCATTAGCAACAGGGATGAGGCTAAGAAAAGAACTTAATAGTTGTGGTGTAACAGACTGAAAGTTTGACTTGAACTTGGACGAGGCATGAAGCTTACTTACCGCTTTTATTTATTACCAGACAACACATCAACCCACATAAACGAATGTCTGTTATTCCTGGAAGGCAGTAGAAACTTTTGTGATTTTCATTAGTGGTGAAGAGAACACAGATCATGCAGAAAAGTGTGATATGTATTGGTTGTTGTAGGTTTTTTGGGCTGTTTGGCCGTGTTCTGGAGGTTTTTCTTCCTAATGTTTCGCCAGTCTCTGTGGCCAGCATCTTCAGAGGACAGGAGTTAGAACTCTGTGTTCTGGTGTAGTGTGTGGGATAGTTGAGTATGTATTTGTAGCTGTGGGATCAGCTTTTTGTCCTTTTCAGGTGATTGGGTGATTATGGTGATGAGGGTGTTTTTTGTTATGGGTGTATTGTTGTGATAAGGGGGGAGATGATCTGTCACTGTGATTGATGGGTGTTGTTAGCTAGTCTTTTATGTGCAGTGATCACCGGTCCTTGTGGCTGGGTAGAGTTCGTTGACCTTTTTGCAGGCTGTATTTTTCAGTGCTGGGAGTCAGGCTTTGTTGAGTTTTAGACTTTCTTCTTTTTTGTTGAAGCCTTCGAGAATACATTGTGATATGTATTGGACATTCTAGATCAAGAATGAGGAGTGTACAGCCTTCCAGGTATTTTTCCGTGTCTGACCAGTTTTGACCATTGGCTATGCTGGCTAGGGCTGATGGAAGTAACAGTCTGACAACATCAGTCTTATCCACCCTTCTTCTAGATGCACAACAGAGTAACAGCAGGGTAATGAAACAGTCTAACCGGGATATTCTTCTAAACAGCCAACCCGTTCCTGGAAGAAGGAGACAACAGCCTGTATGTTTTCAGCTGCTGTGCACAACATTTTCTGTTACAGTCTGATCTATTCTGAAGCTTGTGAAGATAATATTTCAACAAAGGTGGGCAAAATGTGGCTCTCCTCCTCTTCTTCACTGCAGTTTCCACCAGCTCTAGCCAACATAAGATAAGAAATACTGGAAGCTGCAGTTCAGGAATATCTGGAGGAAAACCCTTTGACTTCCTGATTTACTAGATGAAAAACCCAGGTGTCCCATTAAAGGAGAGTCTTTGGTCTATTGGAGCAACAAGATCTGTTGAGAAATTTCTCTTTTCTATATTATAAATAATAAACCGCAGTACAATTGCAAAAAAAACAGCCTCTTGGTATTCAGTATGAAAGCAAGTTAAATGAAGATGAGCGTAAGTTCTTCCTCAATTTGTGTAATAATTACACAATATATATTTCCTTGCTTGAAAAAGAACAAATTGTTTACAAGCACAAAGTCTTCTAATTTCCCCCACCCCGTTTCCCAGTTTTATCAATGGTACTTTCATTGCTTTTCCCATTAAAATTTAATTGATATCCAGTTTTAGTAGCCTTGGTTTTGTATCTATCTACTGTTTGTTAATCTGTTTTGTCACTTTGTTGTGACCTAGTATGTGGAACTGGTAAAACCACTCCTTAAATATCTCACTTACCTTTAAAGCCCTATTAGTCGGTTCCAACTTGGTGGCACATGACACCAATAGTAGTTTTATTACAGACCTTTTATTTTTGAATTATCCATACGTTAATCACATGCAAGCTGGCTCATACAAAAGTGATCATGATCAACTTGTTTTATTTGACAACACCCCCAAAAAACCAGAAAACACTGAATTATTTTCTTAATTATATATGATGATTAAGTTTCTTTGATTGAATAACTATCAACTAGTCACTATCTCCTTTCATAGATAAATATATCTTGGCATTTCACCCATTAATGTGGAAGATGTAATCTTTTCTCTGGCATGTCTTTATTAATCTGAAAGCAGTATTCAGTTACCTCTCCTATATTTACATGAAGGTTTCTATAAAAAGAGGGTGTTTCTCCCCACTTTTCTGAACTGTTTAATTCAGTTTTCTGTAAATTTTGTTTCATTTATCTAAATCAGGGTCGTTGAACTTCCAGATGTGTTGGAGCTCAGAAAAGCTGTGACCATATTAAACTTGATCTGATCTGATCTGAATGTTAACTAGTTAATGATGTGTGAATTAATTGACCCTTCTTGATGGCTGTGGCCAGCTGTTCATCCCCACTGAAGTCCTTCAGGCTGGAGTCATTCCCTTTCCATTGCATTCATATCCTTTACAGCAGTGGTCCCCAACCTTTTTCAAATCGCGGACTGGTTGGGGGGGGTGGAGTCCATGGGGGGCAACCCACGCTCGCGGGTGGGTGAGGTGTGCTTGCGCACATGCGTGGGTTGGGTGCACTCGCGTGCATGGATGGATGGGCAGGGCGTGCATGCACGGATGGGCGGGGCACGCGTACAGGTGGGCGGGCAGTGCATGTGGGTGGGCATGCGTGGGGGGAGTGTGTGCGGGGGGGGGGTTCAGGAGATCTGTCTCCGCGGCACAGTCCTGCCAAGGCCACAGCCCGGTACCGGGCTGCAGACCGGGGGTTGGGGACCCCTGCTTTACAGTACATGTTTGCAGGTGAGGGGATTGGGTAGAGGGAATGTGAACCTGAGGGCTGAAAGGAAAATGGTTCTCTTACTTCAGACTAAGCATGGGCAAAATGTGACCTGTAGAGTGTATGTTGTTTCATGTTTTTGTTTTTATGGCCTGAGCCCCTCCTTATTTGTTCTGCTGAAATAAAATATTCCGTTGCAGGAGGGAGTCATTTGCTTCATCTGGAAGCCTTAGGGAATGGTGTTTTTGGATAAATGGGGCACAGACCCTCAGAACAAAACTGGAAATGGACCTAATTTGGATACCTGTAATAGTCAAATTCAGAGCTGGTGCAGGCCATGATGCATCCTGGGAGCAGAATATTGCCCACCCCTCACTTTATATTAGCTCCTAACACTAGCTGCATCCCGTTTGCATTACTCTACTGTGCTCAACATGGGGGCTGCCTTTGGAAGGTGTTTGGAAACTTCAGCGGATCCAAACTGCCGTGATATAAAATGTTTAAATAAATAATAAATAACCCTGGGTGCTGATGGTTTGCTAGGGCTGTATGGAGCATTCTTGAGACTTGATCCTCTTGACAGGGCTATGCTGATAATGCGTCTATTAGAATTTCTAATGCCACATGGCTTATAGATGTCATTTATATTGCTGTGGATGGGCTGAGGTTTATGGTGGGAAGTTAAAATTTTGGACCTATCCTAACCAGAGACAAGGCTTCTTTAAGGCCCTTTCAAATCTAGCCAGGGGCCTAATTTCATCCCAGCAAAGTCTTTTTGGAGTGTAAAACATTTTCAGTCCCCAAGGTCACATTTACTTAGCTGGGGAGGTATAGACATACCCCTCCCCAGCTCAAATTCTCTCATATATACATATTATGTATGTTGTGGTGTGATACTGAGGACCTAACAGAATGGTACTGTATATAGGATATCACAGATGTGCGGCACTGACACTGAATAAGGTAATGGCTAGTCTGATGATCACGTCTACCGTTTCTTTGGTTGTTTTTAAAGTCTTTCTAGGAAACGTCTGTTATCTGATTGCTTCTGACACCCTTTGGCTTGTCACTGGTGCAACTTCTGTAGAGGAAGGAAGGAAATATTGCAACAAGAGAAGCAAGAGTCTATTTCATGTGCAGTAACGTGACAGTTTTCTGGCTGTGTGCTGTGTTTAATAAAAAGTTGCTTCAAGATTAACATCTGATTTAGCTTCTTTGCTAAAATGAAATCAGGTTCTTTCTCAGAATATCATAATGCAAACCAGTGAGTAAAAGTAATACATCCTTCAGCTTGTGTGCCAGTTAATTCTTCTTGTAATTTCTTCTTGCTGATAATGACTTGGAGCTTTAAGTACAGTTGCAAGAGTCTTGTGAAGTATATGTTAGGCTGAGAGGGAAGGAAGCTCTGTTCCTTGGCCACCCAGTAGGCGTCACGGTACATCTTAGAGGAAAGTGAATACTGGTTTTTTTGTTTTCTGCAGGCAAACGCAGTAAGAAGGCAAAGATCTTTCTATTCACATAGGTCTTTGGTATCTTTTTAGGCTGGGCTGTTGTTGTTTGGAGGGAGGAAATCGACTGGTTGGGCAATGTTCCTTTGTAGTCGTGTGTTTTAAATTGTGTTTTAAACCTTTTTTAAAATGCTTATGTTTGTTTTTAATCTGATATTGTGGGTAGGTTCCTTAAGTGCCACTTCGTTGGTCTGGTTTTTCTAAAGAGAGGTGAGGGAGAATATAAGATTGAACAGGCTTCTAATCTCCGTAAGAACAAAAAGCATGATGTGGCAAACTAGTTGCTGGAACTGTGCCTAAAACAAAACTTGCACAGCTTCCAGGATCACATGACCATTAGTTCATGTGTGTATGCAAAGGCACATCTGCAGGCTGAACCAGCATTGTCAGGGGGAACTGGGAGAGGGTGTTTCCCTCCCCCCCCCATGCATCTCCTGCATGCACTAAACAGGACTTGCTGTTTGTTGCTCTTCTGTTCTCTGTGCCACCCCAAACTCCAAAGTTCTTCCAATCTTCTGGAGCAGATACTGAGGTAAATGGGGCTGCATGTGGTGATGTTCTTTCTCCCTTCTGATTCCACTGATAGGGCTGCTCCGGTTAGTGGATTAAATTATTCAATAAACCTCCAATATATGAATGTGGGATGTTGTGCATCTGTATCCATCATTCAAAACACCAGGAAATGGCCCAGTATTGCTGCACAATATGATGTCTGTGTTGTCAGCAGGAAAAATGATGCCAAACTACATAGCAAGGGGCATCTTAAATGTCAGCAGTCAAGATGGGGGTATTCGGATTCGTATACGAATATCCCCATCTCTAGTCAGCAGTGAAGATGGTCTACAGGATACCCTCTTGTGCTTACTACCATTCAGAAAGAGACACCAAGCAAGGGAAAATCTCAGAACCAGATTCCCCCCCCCCCCCCAAATCACTTAATCACTTATCATCCAAAAACAAAGCAATTGTCAGGACTGTTTCTCAGCATTCTCTGGTTATCTATTGATTGGAGCCACGAAGTAATGCCTAGAAGAAACGTGTCTTTCAGATTAACTGTGTGCACTCAAGTACATGTATAGTTGAAAGGTGTTGGATTATTAATCCCCAGGGAATTTACATAAATTTGGAGTGCTTCTGCCCTATGCAACCTGGTGCACAGAACACCCAGTCATTTGTACTGAGAAAAAAATCTCAGCCATGCTCCTTCAGTGCTGATGGTTTTTTCTTTTCTTTTCTTTTATACTTAAGAGTGAAGCACAGCACATCCAAAATTTCAGAGAAGGCTAAAGGAAAGGTGTGGATTCCTTGCATCTTATATAAAGGAACTCTTGTTTTTACCTTTTGTTCTACATTTATGATTATGCCTATTATTACAGTTCTTAAGTTCAAGTTGCTAAAAAATTGAGTTTAGGATTCTGCCTCTGTTTCTATCAACTTTTTGCTTTTGCTTCACCTTTGTTTTTAGCCATTTTAAGAGTTTCAGCAGTCATCCATCGAGGTTTTTCTTTTGATTACAGGAATAAATGAGTGCTCAGACTGAATTGGCAATTTAAAAAAAGCTTCCAAGCATAAGTGTTCTGTCTAAACATGAATATGTGGTAAAAGGTGAAAAGTACAGTCTGTCTTTTCTTAATCGAATATCCCACCATGCTTCTATGTTTGCCATTTCTCCCAATTCTAGATCCAGCCTCTAATCTGCTGACTAATCCCCAGTCTGTTTTAGCTATCTGCATGTATTCGTTGGAAAAGTTAAGTTTATGTATGTTTATTCAGAGATATTTTTGTAACTATACTAAGATTTTAAGCCTGAGAGCTACATGCAGCATGTTCAGTCTGATTCACAATTTGACTTGCTGTTCCTGAAACACAAGAGAAAATAAGCACATGATTATTGTTCATTGCTACTATACTATTCTCCAGAAACATGATTAGTCTTCTTTACTAACTTGTTTAATGCATGGAGTTTATTGCTTGTTCTTCCTACAGAAGGAAAAGGGAAAAGAAATCCTCTCAATGACTATAGAAGGACATCTGATACGTTATTAGTGGGAACAGACAAGACACTGAAAGTGAAAACTAAGCTGCTAAATAGTGCGGAACAGTGTGCCAAGAGATGCAACAGAAGCAAAGGACTTCCATTCATTTGCAAGTAAGCAGTGTTTCAGTTTGCTTTGATATTTACCACTGGTACTAAACAAAGTACTAAGCTTGTCTGAGCACCAAGAGACACTGGAATTTTGACTGATAAACCTTCATAAGCAAGTGGAAGTTTTGAAGAGTATTTGGGAAAGACTAAGTGAAAATAGTTCTACTGAGCTGCTCTGATGTTGGGGGGTTTAATTAGTTGCAAAGTTTGACTTCTGGCCTGTTCATAGGTCTGCAATAAGTTGGATGCCACCTGGCAGCACCTAACAAGTAGCAGTTTACAGCTGTCAGTGAATAGGGAAGGCCCTACTTACAACAAACAAAATGTTTGCTGCAAATGGAGTTTCTTCTGGCTGCTCCTGAATTTTCAGTATATGTGTTGGGAGTGTGCAGCAGTGGACAAAACTGACCCCCAAACCAGCTGAATTTGCCCATTTGTGGTATAAATAGATCCAGTGATGTTTTTTATCCATTGTTTATTTGTAATTTTTTGATGATCGTACAGTATGTTGTTGCATTTGCCTTGGAATGAAGCCCATGAAAATATTGCAAGAATGTGACCACACTTTCAGATATTGGTAGATAAAAAGTGTCTAAAAGTACTGAGTAGATAAAGAGCATGTTTCATAGGTGCTGGTGGCCACATGCTTGGTGAATATCAAACTGAGGCAAGTGTCCAGTGCCAAAAACTGATGTAAAGTTTCCATTTGAAACGTCCTTTCATGTGACTGCCCAAATTAGTTCCCTTTTAGTATGCCCTTTTATTAATTGGAGTAATTTTTAATAACATGGGATGGCTTGGATGGTTACATGTTCTCTTCATGTTTTGGCAGATGATGATTTGTCTACCTATAGCAGTAGGTACCCTATATCCCCTTCTGGAGTAAGAGACTTCATTTCATTCTGGGCTGCATCTAGATTTTTCTTCTGGCTTTTATTATCTTACTGTGACATCAACATGTAGAGAGTACACAAATGAGATAATTTCTTTTCAACTGAGAATACTGCAAATAGATTTTGGACCTGCAACTCCTGGGAGAGGTTGTAAGTTCAGTACTGATAATGATGAAGCCATGCCATGCATATTCGCTCTGGGAGACATGACAGCTACCAGGACTGAAATCATTCTTTCATTTATGGGCTTTCACGCCAAGGCAGTCTAGGTCACTGGAACTGCTGGCTGCAGACCTAGAAATCTGTATGTCTGAATTTTCTCCGCAGATGATTCACATTAGCTTTCAGCTCAGAGTCTGAATCACCCCTTTCAAATTCATGGGAGTCCCTATTTGGAATACAAAAGCAAATGTTTCTAGGACTCAGAGTTATGTGATAAACCTTAAGACTAAGTGTAGACCTGTGTGCTGGAGTTTAGATAGACAGAAACTAAATTTCATAGTATTGAGTGAGGTTTCTTTTCTTTCTTTCTTTTTCTTTTTTTCTTTTCTTTTCTTTTCTTTTCTTTTCTTTCTTTCTTTCTTTCTTTCTTTCTTTCTTTCTTTCTTTCTTTCTTTCTTTCTTTCTTTCTTTCTTTCTTTCTTTCTTTCGTCTTGCACAGTTAAGTCATATTTCTAATTTTATGTTCCTTCTCATTTTATGCCATTACGGTGATTCCTCAGGTCTTGTCTCTTCTTTGTTCTGTTATTTCATTTTCTGCTTTAAAAGGCCCCTAACATTTTGAAAACAAGTGCTGCCTTTCAAGTCCTGTATGCCTCTTTATCAGGCTGGGCATTACAGAGCTGGGAGTGGAAGTAGAGGTGCAGAAGAAATAGTCCCAACACTCATGGCCAACTGTATGGGCCAGGCTGTCTTGTTTAAAGTAAGTTCCAAAATGGAGGCAAAATGGAGGCAAAACTAGGGTTGCCAGATACATGGGTACCAAAAGGAGGACATAGAAAGACAAAAAAGAGGACAGAGGAGGACTGTAGACCAGTGGTCCCCAACCTTTTTGGGACCACGGACCGGTTGGGGGGGCGGGCTCTGTGCGCAGGGGGCAGGGGGCGTGTCGCGCTCATGCGGGGCGTGTCATGGCAAGGCACTTGTAGCCAGCGTGGCAGGAGAAGAGCACGGCACACGGGTCCAGGTGCCTCTCTGTGGAAGGGAAGCCAACCAGTCAGATGTGATAGCCATTGCCCTCTCCACCTCATTTCCCCCTGTGTTTTCATGCAGAGTAATATGGGATAGTAGTGGTGAGTGACTGGCAGCTCTTTGTCTACCAAAATTAGGAAGAACAATGGAAAGCAACATTGCCAGATGTGTAATCTTGTACCTTAAATATCTTCATTTTGGAACTTGGTTTAAACAAGGGAGCATGACCTGAATATTTGGCCATGTTCTCTGTCCTAGCTACAGCCCAATGAAGAGTCCTGCACAACTCAAAAGCTAGTGTCTGTTGCGAGATTTTTAGTCTAATAAAGGTTATCAGCCACTGTTGTTTTCAGGTTGTGTACAAGGACCACGTAGCATTTTTTTTTTTAAAAAGAGTGGAGTTTTCACTTGTAAGAGCAAAGTTAGGAAACACTGGAAATATGAATAAAAAGCTGTAGGTTGTTTCCATGTGTGTCTTCCAGTAGCACAACTGTGATTTTACAGTTGGCTTGCGTAGGAAAAGTGCTTGCGACATCTTTGGCTGCCATTGGCTGAGCTACCTTGATGTCACAGATGATGTAAGTAGCATTGGGATAGGCAGATGCAATTGACAGTGAAACGGATCTAGAAACTGGCCTGTTAAGATCTGCAAGCACTGTTTGTTGCCTTACATTTATCTTTTTCTGCATTGGATTTTCATGTATGTAATCACTAAAAATTGACTGAGCCATTTCGATGATTTTTATTGGAAATAGTGTAGTGTGGAACCACATACAACTTTATGATACAATTTCACTGAGTGTAACGGATAAAATACTGATAGTTTACCATGGAGGGAAGGCTGTAGTCCTCTATTTCTTGAGATGTATGACAGATTCTGGGCAAGAAATTAGAAGTTGTTCTTTGTGGTAGAATTGATACCCATTGCTGGGTCTAGATAAATTTATTGTTCCCATTAAGGTCAGGTAATATGTAGAAGAAAACTGAGTAGAGAATTTGTCTGGTTTGTAGTAACATTGGCTACTCTCACACAGTTAAGTTACAAGCTTAAAATTTGTTTGCATTCCACATAATTGTTGCTGAAACCAGGGTCATAAATTAGATTCTGAGTAGCTTCTCACTGTTTCCAGCTGGAGGGGTGCCTATAGTGAGTTGTCTATAGTCTTTCAGTTGTGCTTTCCTCACATATCTTATGTGAAGAAAGTGTGTCGTACTTCTGGACACAAGTGGAGTTTGAGCAAAGCTAAACAGGATCTGAACTTAAAAACGCCTGAGGCCTGTCTTGCTTCTGAATCCTGAAATGTTCATTTTGAACAACAATTTAAAATAATTATGGCCAGCACGTGCATTTACAGAAGGCAACATATTTATTGTTTACCAAGTTTTAATGAGGGCGGGGTAGAAGTTCTTGATAACATTCCATTAGCAAGGAAATGTATTTGTTTTGAAAATATTAGTTAGAAATGTCAACTTTAACGTTACATCTTTTTTGGGAGAGAGAGCTCTTGATGCCCCCAGCACTACCTGAAGAAGCAATGGGAAACTGTATGATTTTCTAAGCCTTTTTATTGTTTGTTGCCTCATGTGTTGGCACAGCTTGGAATAAATTTGGAGCATTCTCAATGTTATAATCTAAATCTAATTTTTCCAGTCTGTGTGACTTTGGAAAGAATCACTGCTAATCAGTTTGTTAAAGTAAATCACAGTAAGCAAATACTTTGTGTTGATCAGTTACTTCAGTCAGAGTGCACTTGTTCTGTAACAACCTATTGCAACCTATTATGAAAGAAAGTGAGTCTTCAGCAGTGATGGAAAGTATCTCCCCAACAAAATTTTGAACCCACCTCATATTTGCTTAACCTTCTCAACAAGCAGCCCAGATAACGGCTCTTCCCTATTCTGAAGGCTGTCTGTAATGGTGATGAATATATTCTGATCATATCACATGCATAACTAAATGCACATGCATTGTTACAGTGCCTCTTGAAAATGTTAGTTCTCAGCACTAGCCGTGATGGGCTTCAACTTGGACATCAGTTCCACACCTCTCAAAATAAGCATATCCAGTAATAAGGATGTGTGCGACCGAGTTTTTGAAAGATCGCTTTGCTTGATTCCTGACCTCTTGGACTGAACATGTGAACAACCACAATTTGCAGTTGGAAATCCATCTATTTCTGGATTTCTTCTATAAAAGGAAAAAAATGTGTTTGTTAACATCTACCCGTTTGGAAATTATAGAAAAGCATTGCATACTTTTCTAAAATACATACAGATTTGCTTTTGCCTTAGAGTATGTGTACTCCTTTAAAATGTGGACAAAAATGTTTTTTTTCTATTGAAGATGCTTCATGGAGTTGGCATGCCGTGGACATGAGAAAAAAAAAGGAGGCCATGGAAATTGACCTGGGTGATCTTTTCAGCACTACACAGCAATAAGATGAGACAGTGGTTTATAACTACAAAGATACAACTCCCCAAAATTCTGACCATTGGCTGTGCTAGTTAGAGCTTCCAGGAATTGTAGTCCAGTACCATTTTTGTTGTGGAACCGTGCTGATATCCACCATACTCTGGCACATTCTCTCCCTAGTGGGAAGCAAAGTAAAAAGTGAGGTGGATTTTTTGTTTAGTTTTTTTTAATTATTTTTTACAACTAACATTTCAAAAGCAAAACTGTGTAGCTAATGCTGTTCAAGATCACTGAAAAAAACTGGAAAACTTCCATAACATTATCCTGTACACTTAGCTATGATACCCAGTATGGTGTAGTGGGTAGAGTGATGGACTAGGACTCCGGAAGCCTGGGTTGAAATCCCTGCTCAGCCATGATGGAAACTCCCTGGGGAGTGGAACTGGTAAAACCACGCCTTAAGTAGCCCACTTACTGTGAAAGCCCTATTACAGTTGCTATAGGTTCATTCTGACTTGACAGCATAACATGCACTTAGCTATATTGAAAAAGTAGGTGCTGCTGAGTACATTGGAGCTTATACCTAGGTAATCATCCATAAGATTATAGCTTTATACATGTCATTATAAGAGTTGATTAAATTTTCAGTTTCACAGTTGAGCTTGGTGGCTTTATTTGATTGATTGCTGGCCTTCTTATGGATCCACACAGTTGCAGTTCTTTGATAGAGAGTTTGCTTCCTTTTCTTTATATTGATTTTGGTAAGAGTAACAGTGTATCTAGGCTCACAAAGATATACACTGCAGAATTTTGCAGTATTTTGGATGGCTTTGGTTTGCAATGGTAAGACATTTTCAGAACTTTTTTTTTTTACAGTGTTCCAAAATTACTCCAGAGGTAGTTTAATCATAAAGGAAGTCTGTTAGCTTTTCTTCCCAGAGGGTTAACTGTCCTGCACTGAGTGATGCTTTTATACATTAGTTCTAGCTCAAGTTTCGTTCTCTAATGTTCAAGAAGGAAAAGTACTAATAGATACTTGCTTGTGATGAAACCAGATGAAAGCGAACTGCCTATGGTAGAAGAGGTCTCAATGCTGGTTAAAGAGTTCCACATTTCAATCAGATTTCAAGTCTGGCTTTTAGATCTTGGATTTGGCGATTTTGATGTTGACTGAGTTCAACAACCAGATTTTTATTTGGTGAATGCTATTGTCATGGCAAACAGCTTGATGTGTAAAGTTTTAAAAAATGACCCCCAAAGTAGGAATTTATAAAACTGCATGGACTCCTGATTGTGCTTACAGAAACAAAATGAGGTTGTTTGGTTTAGTTACAGGGCGACCAGCACAGAAAACATTTTGCAAAAAGTTGTCAATTGATCCTAGTAGATGAGATATTTATTGAATAAATGGCCGTCTGGCTGATTTTTGTGGTCACATAATTCAGGGCAATCTCGTAAGTATTTCTGAAAAAGGGAGAGCTTAAAATTAAAGAACCTTAGTGTGTTCATTTGGACAGGATCTAGCTTTTGCTGAGTGCTAAAAATGCATGTTCAGGTAGAATCTGCTTTTGTACTCCGAAGTGAAGAAAACTCTGGGACAGCTGCTCTAACCAAGATACACTAGACAAATTTGCACGGAGGAGTAGGCAAGTTTGCCAACAGCACTAATAATGCTTTGTCTGGTATTTTTCCCTAGCTGTCTTATTGTATGTAGGAGGTAACATCTCTACATATCTGTACCCAAGCATCTCTCTGAAACATCCTAATATTTCCTAAATTGAAAGAGGGGAATTGATTCATGATGGGTACAAATGTGAACCATGTGGTGTGGGATGGAGATTCTTTTTGTCTCATACAAGGAAGCATGTAACCATCTCTCTTGCATGAATTACAGTAGTCATTCACCCTGTTTTCTGCACAGGGCATTTGTGTTTGATAAAACTACAAAACGTTGTCGCTGGCTATCCTTTACTGGTCTAGAAAATGGAGCAGTGAGAAGGCAGAACAACACATTTGTTCTCTATGAAAAAAAAGGTAAGTTGATTATCCTTCAAGCACAACATTATTTAAAGACCTCTTTGGCACAGTCAGAATGTCTCAGAGATGCAATTCTTTCCCCTTAATTTCAGTTATGAGACTTTAGAAAAGACACCTACATTCACTTTGCTTCTCTAGGAAAATAATTTGCTGGATGAAGTGAAAACCTAGAGATAGTAGAAGCCATGAAACTACACAGGGAGTTTTCTTTTAGCTCCCGTAAAGTTTCTTGACTGTAAATATAATTAAGGCCAAGAACTTGCACATTGTCCAGTGTTGTTGTTTACTTTAAATTGTGGAGTCATATTTCAAACTTGTTTTGATATATTTGTGGTTTTTTGCAATTGGTGTCTGCCATCTGACCAAAAAAATCTAAAATTCTTGGGTACAAACTTACTTGTGTCCTAGCTTTAACATTTTTAAGAATTTGTGCATACTGGGTTTCTATTACATTAATAGCCATGACTAAGCACCAAAAAGTGCTTATGATTATTTGTTTTTTGGTATGTAAGACCCTAGCAGAAGTGTAATACAGCACGTCACTTGCCTAATTTCTGTACATTTGTGCTTGCTAACAAAAATGTACGCTCCTCCATGTATATTATTTTGGGTTTTTTAATTCCTTTCCTATAGACTATGTGAGAAATTGTATCATTGGGAAAGGAGCAAGTTATAAGGGAACCATATCCATCACAAGGAGTGGAATCCGGTGTCAGGCATGGGATTCCACAATACCTCATGAACACAGGTAAGTTTGGTGGGAGCACAAGAACCCAGTCTTGTGCAACTTTCTTCTGCAGATCTTTATTTCATTCAGCATATGAATGAATGGATATTTCATACATTACATTGAAGCAGATCCAGGTTTGCCAGTGAAAAGACGCTCAACAGGAAGCTACAGTCAACCTGGAACACCCGATGAGTGTACTGTATATTGTACATGACTGCAAGTACAGTTTGCTGTAGCCACACATTACTTTTTAGGTACACACTTAGCATTATTTATAGATGCACTTTAAATTGTCAAATGCCCTCAGAAATAAAGCCTGTGTCTGAATCCAGATATAGGTAGGTATGTAACTGGGCTGGCAGAAATTGGCTTCTCACCCTCTTCTCCCCAAGACAGGTTTCCCCAGCCTCTGAAAATGGTACACTGAGGTTTACAGCACTTTGCTGATGGGTGTAGGCTGTGGTGGATATATCTTATTGATGGTGGTGGTGGGGTGCACTGGTCAGTGTAGAAACACTGATGGACTTAACAGTTTTTATACATTTGAAGAGTAAATTTGTGAGCACTGTTTTGAGTCAATAGTATCTGCACTGGCAGTCTCTCCAGCTGGGACTTCCACATGTGTTGCCTGTCTGAGTCTGGTGACAATATCAGGCACTTCCAAGGTTCTGTGTAGCATACAAACTAACTGCTAGAACCCAAAAGCATCTTGGAGAGCTGGTAGACCTAGACCTGTTGGGAAAATGCTGCTGATATGCCTTCTGTTGCTTGGTTCTAGTGATCGGTGTATTAAAATGTTTCTGTGCTATAAGCAAAGCTGAATGATGATAACATATTCAGGGCAATCTGGACTGAATGTTGTTGTCTTGTATTTAATGCTTATCTTTCCCAAGCTTAGGACTTTGTGATGAAAGAGGTGGGGGTGGGAATTCTCATAATACTCTAATACACAAGGGCATGCCATTGCTAAACGCACTCATGAGATGTAATTCTCCGTCAGAGAAGCTTGTCTGAAGCTGTCCTTAGCTAAGAGGTTATGAAAGAATTACATGATAAAGGAAATGAACAAAAATATGTAGACTACAGTAGTGGGGGGGGGGGAATGCACATTCTTTTCATTGCTGAAAGCAGACAAAGAGGAAACAAGGTTAGTGCATTCCAGATAATCTAAATGTAACAAAGGTAGTTAATGTGCAAATAAATTTGCTTGAGTGTTGAATGGATTCATAGATAAAAATAAAATTGTATGGTTTGTGGTGTTTTCCCAAGGATGAATTCTTGCTCCCCTCTCCCAAACTGATAGTTCCAACAATTTAAAAGGCAAAAGAGTATCTAAAAGAGTATTTAGATACCATATCTAAGGGGATATCTTTATCTCTGGTAAAGATTCTGCAAATGCGACTAAAGTTGCACATTCGTTTGTAGTGAAAGCTTCTGACCCTAAATAATTATTGCATGTAGTACAGCTTCTTGGCTGACTTCAATGATATAATATAATATAATATAATATAAATGACTTCAATGGATAAGACTGCTGCTAAGGTGTAGTATCAACTGTGTAATATCAATAAATGCTTATAAGACCTCATTTCCATTGTATGTACATATAAAGTAACATAACCAAGGGTGAAATTAGTAAGTAAAATTTGAAGTTACATAGGAAGATATAATTTACACTTGGAACAGTTCTTTTCTTTTCTTTTTGAACTAGAGATCCTTCAACTCCAGATTAGCTGGGGGGTTCAGGAACCTGCAGTTCAACAACTATGACAATAAAAATAACTTCCAAAAATGCTGATTTTTTTCAGGCATTTTATACATTTTTTGTTTTATGTAAACTGGCCAGAATGGTGCTTTGCACTAATAGGGTGGTATATAAGTCCTAGAAATAAATAAAATAAATTAACAAAAATAAAAATAGCTTCCAAAAATAGCTTTCACAAGCAAGAGTAAATGATGTCCCCTTGATCTCTGCTATTTCTTTCTGCAATTTGTCTATTATTATTATTATTATTATTATTATTATTATTATTATTATTATTATTATTATTATTATTATTATTATTATTATTATTATTATTATTATTATTATTATCTAATTTAATTTAATTTATATACTGCCCATCTGGTCAGGGCACATTTTGGGAGGTTCACAACAGAATATAACAATAGACAACAATTATAATAAAATGACATTAAATTATACCAACATACTTTTCAAAATGATATAAAAATAAAACCTATATTAAACATTATAACTGAAATGCAACATGATACAATAAAACATTTTATTAAATACATTTGGATGGTGGTGGTAAATTAACTTTGCTCAAATCCTGTTGGGATTTTATTCAAGTGTGAGATGGATCATGTAATTTGCGACAGCTAATTGCAGCTAACTGACAATGTGTTGAGCTCATGACTGTGAGTGTTGCTTGGCTTGTCAGTTGGCCACAGCAACGTATGTGATTCATCTTGCATAGGCATAAGATCCCAACAGGATATTTGCATATACAGTATATGTTTGTGATCTGTTGTTTCATTCTACTGTTTAATAATATTGTTTTTAATTTGTGCATGGAAGTAGACAGGCATGTAATATTAACATTTATATGTTAAAATAATATTGAAGGAGAAGGCAGATAACTTATTCATGAAGGTACAAAGGTTCACTGCAGTGTTTGCATGCTCTTATACTGTAATGATTGTCATTTTAAAACTAGCTTTTTGCCTTCGAGCTATCGAGGTAAAGATCTCCGGGAAAACTACTGCCGGAACCCCCGAGGAGAAGAAGGTGGACCTTGGTGTTTCACAGTTGATCCAAAAGTGCGACATGAAGCTTGTGACATTCCTTTCTGTTCAGAAGGTAACATTTGGAATATCCACTGCTACAGCATACTCTGTTTTTGTTGTAAGAGAACAGAGCACTGTTCAGAATAACAAAATAATATTATATTGTGAATGCTTTGTTGTCTATCCGTAGTTCAAAATTCCTGTGCAGCTCTGTTTGCAGTAAAATCCTCTCCAAAGCTCCTTCAGACTGTCTTCTTTATTCTTATGCTGTGCAACCAGTGGTGCTGCTTCTGTTATATCACCATGTTTCCTGCTCTTGCTTTTTCTTCTGCAAGCAAACGAGGGCATGAATATTAGGAATGAACCTCATACAGTAATAAGAGTGAACTCCAAAGGGTTTGGGATTTAAAACTTGTGCTGATGCTCAGAATAGTCTTAAGTAGAGATGGGGACAAATAAAAAAATGGTGATTCGTTTTGATCCGTTATTCGTCAAGGTTAACGCATCAACGAATACGAATATACGAATATTCTTCGACGAATCGATCCGTCGATTTGTCTACACTTTAAACAGCTATAACACTGGCCCCCAATGACCTAGAGACACCACATTTGTAGGGAAGCTTCCTCAGATGCTTTCCTACAAATCCTGAATGTTTGGTGAACATTGGATCACAGACCCCCAAGTTATATAGTCAAAAAAAGGACCCCCCAGGAAAGCTCCCCCCAGGTACTTAGAGACTCCAGGATCACAACAGAGCTTCCTATGTCTTTCCCCAACACGCCTGCCAACTTTGGTGAAGATTGGTTATCAGACATCCGAGTTATTCACCCACAAATTGGGTCCCCCCAGGAGAGTTTACCACAGGGCACAGAAGCCCATTCTGCCTACCAGCCGCCGATCAGCTGATCAGAAGCCGATAGGCAGCCACACCTCACACACAGCCAGCTACCCCAACAGCCTACCCCACACCCCCTTCCTTTCCCTACCTTAGCTCCCACCCCACTCCCACCAACACCCTCTTACCTTAATCACTGTTGCCAAGGTCTTCTGGCCTCGGAGCCACACATGTAAAAAGGGAGACTGGCTGCCCTTTGCAAAGATGGTGGCTGTGGCTTCATTTATGGTAGGGAAGCTGCAGCTGCCATCTTTGCAAAGGGCAGCCTCTATTTCCTTAAGGCAGGCTAAGGGAATCCAGGCTGCCCTTTGCAAAGATGGCAGCTGCAGCTTCCCTACCCTAAATGAAGCTGCAGCCGCCATCTTTGCAAAGGGCAGCCAGTCTTCATTTTTACATGAGTAGCTCTGAGGCCAGAAGACCTCGGCAGCAGCGATTAAGGTAAGAGGGTGTCGGTGGGGGTGGGGTGGGGTAGGCTGTGGTATTGAGTAGCTGTGTGGGGTGGTGGGTGCCTTTCTGCTGCCGATGAGCTGATCAGTGGCTGGTAGGCAGAATGGTGGGGGGTTTGTGGGGTTTTTTAAATACGAAGGACGAATAAAAATGGGTAAATATTCATCCCTTCGTATTCGTGGGGGTCTCTGGAACCCACAAATACGGATCGATGAATATTTAACGAATTGGCTATATTTGTCGGAAAAACCGATCTGTTTTTATATTCGTCCCCATCTCTAGTCTTAAGATATATCTAGATAAAGAAAGTTGTGTGCCAGTTTAGATATATTTGGGGAGGAAAATGGCAAAGGCTCTTCTGATATACACTTAACGTCAATATTGTCTCAGCAGACAATAAGGCAGGGATGGAGAATGGGTAGGCCTGCAGATGTTCGACTGTAGCTTCCATAATTGCTTACACTTGGATATGCTGCCCCGTGGTGTGAAATACCATTTAGCAACATCTGGAAGGCCACACATTCCTTATCCATGCCTACTGGTTTCTTCTGTGTTTGGACTCTCATTCTGATGATGACTGAAGTATGCTGCATGCTTGCTTTAAGCTTCACTTAAGCTTGTAATTTAAACTTTGCGGTAATTTAGAGTATGCACAACACTTTGCTCATCTTACTGAAACCCTTTTGAGTTTTTCTCAGAATTCTTTGCATGTTTGGAAAAAGGAAGTGTCTCCAGTTTCATGTTTGGCAAATTCTGGTGCCCGCTGTAGTTTAATTTTGTGGGAGAAAAGTGGATTTTGTTTGTTTTTATCTGTAATACTGGCATTAAATATCATTCTCTAAGTTACCATCCCAACAAAACAGGCACTGTTTTGCATTTTTAGTTGAATGCATGACATGCAATGGTGAAGACTATAGAGGCCCAATGGACCACACAGAAACCGGCAAGGAATGTCAGCGCTGGGATATTCAAAGACCACATGCACACCAGTATCGCCCAGAGAGGTAAACATTCTCATTGCCTGATTTTGTTTCTTAAGCAAATATGCCTTGTGAATTGGAATTATGCTATCGGTCTGTCTCCATGTAGGAAAACCAAGTAAGAATGCTAGCCCTCACACAATCCGTGAGAGTCTCTGTGAGAGGCAGACTAAAGCAGCCATACCTTTGTTGTGTGAATTGACTGCCTCATTCCTCAGTTTGGTTTGAACAGTTGTTTATTTGACATGTCTGAAGAAGTGGATTGTAGTCCATGAAACCTTCCAGTCAAACATATTTGCTTGCCTTGAGGAGAACACAATTATTTTTGTGCTGCTCACCACAAAGGTAGTGCAACCCACCATGTACTGAGTCTTGAATAACTGCTGAGATGCGATAGTAAGTCACAACTAGAATAAGGCAATTAAATTAGTGCAGATTGGGTGAGCTAACACCTGTGTAAGTTCCTTTGATTAATGGGCCTACTCTAGTTGCAATTTATTATGGATTGTAGCCTATCTTTGTTTCAGTGAGTTTTGAGGAAGAACTGTGGTTAATGATGGAGCTTTACATGGTTCGTGTTAATTAAAAATCAGACATAACGCACTTTTAAATTTGGTGCTCATAAAATAATCTAAAATAATGAGGGTAATATTAGCATAAAGTAAATAGGTTCTACTGTTACAAAGTGAAAGAGAGGAAGAGAAAGAACATGCATATGGAGTTATGGGGGTATCTTATATACCAGAGGTCCCCGGTCCACGGCCTGGTGGTGGTCCGTGGCCTGAGCTGGACCGGGCCGCGGAGACAGACCTCCCGCCCCACCCCCTGCACGGACTCACCCTGCACAGCTGATTTGCACATGCGTGCGCGCTCCAGCGTGCCTGTGTGAGCGCCGCACCACCGTATGTGCATGAGCGCCCTCACAAACGCCGCACCACCATTTGTGCGTGCGCACGAGTGCGTGCTCATTCGTGCTTGTTTGCGCACGCGCTTGTTCGCGCATGTGCACGAGTGCGGGGGTGCCCCGCCTTCCTCAGCCGGTCCACGGGGTGAAAAAGGTTGGGGACCCCTGTTATATATAATGTGAAAGCAGCACACTTAAATAACTGACACTCTTTATGAGTTCAGCCTTTACTTTATTCTGCTCTACTGGAATATTTAAACTTTAATTTTTGTAAGTTTTTGGTCCTCTGCCTGTGAAAGCAGTAACAGGTTTCATGCTAAGTGATCTAATATTTATGCTCTGTCTTCTCCCATTCCCACCCCCGTTCTCCGAAAAGTATCTATATCTGTATTGGCAAATGACTTAAATGCAGTGTGTAATTACTGAGAGTTTATGGTTTGGGACAATTACTTAATAAGCTTATTTCTTTAATGCCAAAAATGTGAGTCAGTGTCAGTGAAAGAACACTGTAGACTAAAAGGTTTATGCTTACTGGTTTTTTATCCAAGCATACTGTACTGTCTCTAATGCTGAAATGAGCAGTGAGTGTGGGTTCAGGCTTTGCAGTAGGGTCTAAAAGGGTTTATTGCAGATGTAAACTGGAGTAATTATTTCTATCCATCAGTAAACACTGAGAACAGTTGTTTTAAGAGGAGGATTAAGGATTGCTGTGAGGGAAAAATAGTGAAGATAAAGCCTGGTAAATCGAGGTCAATTATAAATTGATTTTTACTTGTACAGTATATATTGATAGTTGTTTGCAATGCAGACAGCTTCTCTGTCTAACTTGGGATAGTAGTTTCATATGGAAATGCATAGCATGAAATGCCATAACATTTTTTCTTTGGATATTTCACTTGCTTCTAAGTACAGTAGTTCTATTGATTCTTCTTAGGACTCTGCAAAATGACGTTTCATAAACTAAATTTCCATAAATCAGATTTTACTTTATTATGACATTATCAATTAATTTTTAATCCTGTTTAAGTAAACAAAGTCCTGTGTCAGCATCACCCTTCCATGATAAGGACAATTTTGTGAACATAGGAACTAAGGTTGTTTTGTGTTACTTTGCACTTATAGACATACTTTTCGATCTTGAAGTGATCATTCATTCATTTTGTGCTCCAGTTAAATAGCAAACAATATTTTCTGCATTACAGTTTACTTGGAAACCAGTTGCAATTCTAGTTTGAACTGGTATTGTTTCACTGTATACTTAATCACCAACTGGTAAGACCATGTTTTACAACAGTTCATATGTGCTGTTGCTCTCCTTTTTTATTAGTGTGGCTAATTCTTGAACCAGGCAGAACTTGTAGGGTATGTGCAGATAAAAATCAAGTATCCCCTTTCCCTTAATTTGTGTTAATGGGAATAGAAGACATAGTATAATTACATGGAGGGCTTCCCAACTCTGTTCTGCATGTTTGGCTCAGAGGAAGAGGATCAGGGATGTGTGTATCATGATGACATCACATGATGTTGTTTCCACATGATCTTCATTACAAGAGAAAGGAGGGTAACATGATGAGTTGGATTGCTGTTGTCTATTTAATAAAAGAACAATATTTGGGATAATATCTAATTCTACCTACTTGTGTTTTGTATTGGGATTTTTCCCTGTGATAGGTTAATAATGTTAGGAAACAATGCTGGCAAAAGTGAAAGGCGGTAGGAGAAGACGGAGATAGAAAATGAGACTGATTTAATAATGGTATCTGCCACCTTCAGTTTCCAAGTTCCAAGCAGGCTATTAGTGACAGGATCTTCAGAAGATTATTAGTTCATAAGGTCACTGTAAGTCATAAGTGACTGCACAGCATGTAACAACAAATTAATAATGTAAAACATATGCAGGTATTCATTTGTTGTTGAAGATTCAGGAGGATAGCTTTTGTCAGAAGAATTTCACTACCTCCAGCTGCAATATTTAGGGGAAGGGGAGGCTGTTTCTATATTCTAATCAAGGAGATATATTTCAATAGCAAAAAGTAATTTCTCTGAGTATAGTGGACACATCCTGACCTGTGGCACAATTAGTTACAGACCAATAGATACCATAACAGTTTTTTTAAAAAGCAAAGTATGCTGCTTATATACGTCCCCATAGCGCTTCAAGCACTCTCTGGGCGGTTTACAAGTTAATCATGCAGGCTACACATTGCTCTTCCCCCCGTGAGCTGGGTACTCATTTTACCAACCTCGGAAGGATAGAAGGCTGAGTCAACCAACTTGAGCAGGCTAGTTTTGCAGGTGCTTTGACAGAATCATCAGGAGCTGCAGAGCTACGTCAGTGTTACAACCAAGTAGATCTGAGGATGGTGTAGTAGCACAGCAGAAATGCATTTCAACAACACTGCCCTATTGCAAATTTCTGTAATAGCAAAAGGTGGTTCAAGAGCATACTAAAGGAATATGTTGTAGGCTTTTCTCAGTTCCTTGCCTTTTATTATTTGGATAATACAGTTGAGTTTAATCTTCCCCAGATCCTGAAGAGAGCCTGTGCCAACTGCCAATCAGTTTGGGGAATAAGACTTAGAAACAATAATACCATTGTCTTTTAATTGTATTTTTACACTCCAAACCGTACCCCTGAATATATGTGGTGTGAAGAAAAGGCAGAACATTTTGAAAATGCATAACTAAGACCATAGCTGTGTCTAGACATCTGCACTCTAGGGTATGGCTGCATTGATGGAATTGCTGGGAACTGACTAGTTATAAGTAATGTTATCACCTGTTACTTTCTGGGATAATGAGAATATAAGTAATGTAATGTAATGTGACAAGTTGCTGACTGGATAGCTCAGTGAGTAAGGTATCTGGCTGCAGAGCTAGAGGTTGGGGGTTCGATTCCTCTTAATGCATCCCAGAAAAACCAACCTGTGTGGCCTTGGGCAAACTACACAGTCCCAGCATGCCCTCAGAAGAAGGGAATGGTAAACCACTTCTGAGTACTTTTTACCTAGAAAACTCTGAAAAGAGTTATCATAAGTCAGAATTGACTTGGTGGCACACAATTATATTAAATATATAATGAGACAAGTAGTTAGAATGCAACCTTTGGGTGTAATTGGTACTGTTTTCTTGTTAGTTTGACATGTTTGTTTTTAAGGGCATTTGAAAGAATTTTTGGAGGCAATTTGACAGGCATTTTTAATTTGGGCAGAGTATGTGGAAACGCTGGTTTAAAATGAAAAATAAAATTTCCACAGCTATGAAGTGTGGAAATTTGGACAGAGATCCATAGAGCACATTGGTATTTTAAACTTATAAGTCTCTCTCATTTACACCACTCCTTATGGCATAGTTAGTGTTTAGTCAGATTTACCTCACACTTAGTTTAACTGGCATAAAGTCTCAGCACCAAATTTGGCACAGATGTAGCAGAACGTCTGCTCTGGCTCTGTGCCAAATTTGGGGATATTTGGGCAAAAGGTTTTTTTAAAAAGTAACACTGTTTTACCCACCTCTGCCCACAGACTACAAGACAAAAATTATGGGTCTCCCAGTGCATGGCTTTGCAGTGGCGCAGAACACCAATATAAATCAGAGATGCTCATGGATCCACATGATTTGCAGGATCATTCCCAAACTACTGTCCATCATAGGCCCTAGTTGTGCCCATAGGTTACACCATAGAAATCATGGGTCTCCCAGCGCATGGCCTTGTAATGGTGTAAAAACATGGATCCATATGATTTTTATGTAGGTTCATCCCCAAACAACTATCCAGTCAGGGCCCATCTGTGCCCACAGACAACACCACAGAAATCATGGATCCTTGAGCGCATGGCTTTGTAGTGTGCAAAAATATGGATCTGATCCACACACCCTGATGGATCCACATGACTTTTATGTAGGATCATCCCCAGTGGTGTCACTGTCCAGCCATAAGCCCCATTTGTGCTCCTAGATTAATACACAGAAAATGTGACTCCAGACATATTGTGATTGGTCAGAATGTCGTGCTATGCAAATAGTTCAGTCATTTAGAATGTTCATATTTCTATTATGTTCATATTTCTATTATGGTACAATAGACTCGGGTTACTCATTTTAGCTTGAGAGTTCAGGCTTGACTTGATTCAGCACCCACTTTTCAGTTTTTCTGGCTATCTTCAGTATCTCTATCAACACCACATTTCAGGAGAAAAGCAGCGTGCACTAGCTGGTGAGTGGGGGAGGGAATGTGCGGCACTTGTGGTGCCACACCAATGAAGCGGCACGAACCTCCGAACTGCAGTTCATGCCCATCTCTAGTGTATGTTTCTCTACTGTATGTGTTGTACCTACTCACACATTTGCTTCACCATTTCATTAAGTCCAAAACAGTCCTTCAAAATATTTTGGCACAGAAGAAGTATAGCCACATCCAAGCAGTTCTCTCTTCCGTCTTCTCCCAGTAACCATAGTATAGATCATATGCTCATCTTTTGGCATCCTCTACCACTGAGTAATTCTAAATGAGGAAAATTTCTGATTGGATTTGTGGGTAGCGTATGTATATTTAAATCCCATTTTAAAAAGCCAGGAAATTCAATTCTTTAAAAAACCTCTGGTTTATGAATGTGGGATATTGTGCTTCTGTACCCACAGTTCAGAAAGCCAGGAAATGGCTCAATAATGCTGCAAAATATGGTGCCCGCATTGCCAGCAGGAAAAAGGATGCCAAGCTTTACATAGCAAAGGGCAGCCTGAGTGTTGACAGCACCAATGGCAGCAGTCAAGATGGTCTACACAGGATTCTCTCCTCTACTCACTACCATTCACACTTGTTAAGAAACAGCCCTGACAACTGCTTTGTGTTTGGGTGAGAAGTAGTTAACCGATGAAAAAAGGAGTCAGCTTCTGAGATTTTCCCTTGCATGGTGTTACTTTGTGAATGGCAGTGGTGCTGGGGGACTCCTGTTCAACACCTTGACCACTAGCCTGTGGAGTGTCTCAGGGTTCCATGATTCCCCATACTATTTCACATATACATGAAAAACCTGAAAGAGGCTGTCCGGAATGTTGTGGTCTGGTACCACCAGTGTGCTCCATCTGCCCTGGAATTGAATATATACTCAGAACACTGAAACAATGCCATTACTAACTTGTCTCCAACATTTGTAAACACTAACATACTCACAGACTCATTTCTAATACTGACACTGAATCCTGACAGACCCTGATGGACACTGACTAAGGTAAAAAAAAAAGGCAGGAAGCAGAATCTGAGGTACAGAGGGAAACAATTGGTTGCTCTACACATAGGCATCCTTCAGTCTCAAGAGACTATGGTAACGTGCTCTGTATGGAGGACTTGGAACAACGTCTAGTGTTTCGACGCTGTATGTGAAGCTGGAGTGTCCTCTCCAGAGCATGAAGCCTGGGTAAAATAATATGGAGGATAGGCTGTTACCCAAGCAGCAAATCCCCCCTCTCCATGTCACTGAAATAGTCCAATGGAGAGGCAATAGCCAATACAACTGGTTCCAGCGACATCGCAGGAGTTGCCAGAACGACACGAACTGCCTCCGGGACTCCGGCTCCGGATTTTGCCTCGAGGTTGACTCCTGAAGCCTTTTCCATCAGTGGATATAGCCACAAGGCAGTGGAGGTTTGAAATCGGAGTTTTCCTTCTCCTAGATGGGCTGCCTCCCAAGGCTGACGAGTCCCACCTACCCGGCCTGCCTCCCTCACGGCATGGAGGACGATGGCGGCGCCTCAGTGGGGGTTTGAAGTCGGAGTTTTCCTTCTCCTAGATGGGCTGCCTCCCAAGGCTGACGAGCCCCACCTACCCGGCCTGCCTCCCTCACGGCATGGAGGACGATGGCGGCGCCTCAGTGGGGGTTTGAAGTCGGAGTTTTCCTTCTCCTAGATGGGCTGCCTCCCAAGGCTGACGAGCCCCACCTACCTGGCCTGCCTCCCTCACGGCATGGAGGACGATGGCGGCGCCTCAGTGGGGGTTTGAAGTCGGAGTTTTCCTTCTCCTAGATGGGCTGCCTCCCAAGGCTGACGAGTCCCACCTACCCGGCCTGCCTCCCTCACGGCATGGAGGACGATGGCGGCGCCTCAGTGGGGGTTTGAAGTCGGAGTTTTCCTTCTCCTAGATGGGCTGCCTCCCAAGGCTGACGAGCCCCACCTACCTGGCCTGCCTCCCTCACGGCATGGAGGACGATGGCGGCGCCTCAGTGGGGGTTTGAAGTCGGAGTTTTCCTTCTCCTAGATGGGCTGCCTCCCAAGGCTGACGAGTCCCACCTACCCGGCCTGCCTCCCTCACGGCATGGAGGACGATGGCGGCGCCTCAGTGGGGGTTTGAAGTCGGAGTTTTCCTTCTCCTAGATGGGCTGCCTCCCAAGGCTGACGAGCCCCACCTACCCGGCCTGCCTCCCTCACGGCATGGAGGACGATGGCGGCGCCTCAGTGGGGGTTTGAAGTCGGAGTTTTCCTTCTCCTAGATGGGCTGCCTCCCAAGGCTGACAAGCCCCACCTACCCGGCCTGCCTCCCTCACGGCATAGAGGACGATGGCGGCGCCTCAGTGGGGGTTTGAAGTCGGAGTTTTCCTTCTCCTAGATGGGCTGCCTCCCAAGGCTGACGAGCCCCACCTACCCGGCCTGCTCCCTCACGGCAAAGTCCCTCCCATCAAAATCTCTTAAAGACACAATATGCTGGTTGCTATTCCAACATTTTCCAACTTTTATACCTTTCTCTTGTCATTCCAAAATGGTAAGAGAAATATTATTATATTCTAGTTTTTGTATTTTTTGCTTATATTTTCAAGGTGCAATATCAGAACTGGACATTTGAAGAGCATTTCTGTGTATTTTTCTTGCATGCAGATTATAATGGCGAGCAGTGCAACAGACTGTTTTCATGTGTGGAGCCAAACTGGCTCTGCAAAATCAGGATGAGCTGTGCAGCAAGTTCCTTCCCTAGTGTAATGTTCCAAGCTCTGAGAAAAGGTTATAATAATACATCAGCCAGTCTTTCTTGTTTTATAGCTCTGGCTATTACATCTTAATTGTAAGCAATTGACACACACGGAGCTCCTATCTTTGCTACAAACAGCTGAAAGCCAACATGATGGAATGAGATCTTCCATAAAACATCAAACAAAATAGTTAATCAGCTGTATTAAACCTTTTTCTCTGTCTGCAGGATCTATCTGTTTACAGCATCTTGAGTGCCTGGTACTGAAGAGGTGTGCTTAGTGGTCTGAAACTTGTGGTTTCATGTGTATATGTGCATAACTTTGTTTAACCCTGCACTCCTACCAAAATTATGCCTTGACATTTGATGAAGCATGGTCAGTGCTTTGAACAAAGCATGCACAGTGGTTGGTATTGCAGAAGAAAACTGCAGATACAGATTTGTTTGCAGAAATTGAATCATAATGCTACAGATGTGTGAGTACATATAATTAAGCACTGCCAATCTTTCTGTCTCTCAGCAGTTCGTTTTGGAAATTACATCTCCAGGGCATGTAAACAAAAACTTTTGTTCTGTATTCTAGTAACATGATTTGTATAGATTATACAGCATTTGCCTTTAAATGTTTTCATTGGTGGGCCAGAGCATGGGATGTGTATCCTGGTCTCAGCTGGCAGTGTATGTTTTAAAATGTAGTCACTAAAGGGAAGTATTAATTATGCTGGGCGTAGTAAATTATTTCATTGGCTACTTAAATGACACATTAAGTTGTATAATAAGACAGGAGGCTTGAAATTAATGTACCATTAGTGCTTGAGAAGAGCCATGATATCTCCTCTTAATCAAAATTGCCTGGAACTGCTGGATAGCTCAGTGGTTTAAGTATCTGGCTGCGGAGCCAGAGCTTGGGAATTCGATTCTCCACTATGCATCCCTGGTGGGCTGGACTCGAAGATCCATAGGGTCCCTTTCAGTTCTGCAGTTCTAAAATTATTATTATGTTATTATTATTATGAATGCTGGTGGATAGCATTAAATCAATGGAAAATAATGGCTAGAATCCTATTGGCAATTTACACTTGTTTAAGGAAAAGACCCTGATGTTGGGAAAGTGTGAAGGCAAGAGGAGAAGGGGACGACAGAGGATGAGATGGTTGGACAGTGTCACCGAAGCTACCAACATGAATTTGACCAAACTCCGGGAGGCAGTGGAAGACAGGAGGGCCTGGCGTGCTCTGGTCCATGGGGTCACGAAGAGTCGGACACGACTTAACGACTAAACAACAACAGCAAAGAGAAATCATAGAATAGAATCATAGAATAATGAAGTTGAAAGGGGCCTATGTCACTTAAGTAGTAACAACAAAGTACAGCTCAGTAGCACGATGGTGCCTGTGTTGAGCATACTTCTAGGAACAGAAACTGCACCTTATTTATTTATTTATTTAAAATATTTTTGCCCTACCTTTCTCCTTGAAAAGGACCCAAGGCGGCTTACAACAATGTTTAAAGTTGAAAACAATGAGTATATAACAGTGGTTAACGTCATTAAAAGGGGATATTTTAAAAATTATGAACATTGAATAATGAGGCATCTTACATCAATTAACAGGCAATATTAAGGCAAAGATCAATAAGTATACAAAAATTTAAAAAATGTCACTCTGAGAGGAAAACACAAGTAGTACTAACAGTCCAGTCAAAGCAGTAATGCATAACAATCTATCTAAAAATCACATACAGGAGCTGGTTACTGAGGGAAGGATTGCCTGAAGAGAAAAATATTTGCCTGCTTGCGGAAGGATAGCAAAGATGGGGCCAGTCTGGCCTCCTGTGGGAGGGGGTTCCAGAGTCTGGGAGCAGCAACAGAGAAGGCTCTCTCCTGTGTTCCCATCGGATGCACCTGTGAAGGTGGCGGGACCAAGAGAAAGCCCTCTCCTGATGATCTTAACACCCGAGCCAGCTCATAATGGGAGATACGGTCTTTGACATAGCTTGGACCCAGGCTATTTAGGGCTTTATAGGTTAAAACCAGCACTTTAAATTGTGCCCAGTAACCTTGTTAATGTGTGGCAACTTACTACTGCAATTTACATAGTTTTCCTTATTGAACTGTAAATCACCAGAAAGATTGTGGCAAACATTTTCTCTATATATATAAAAGGGAGGGACTGAAAGGAAATATAAATTTCAAAATATAAACTCTAGTTGGTTTTCTGCACTGAAAGTATGTCCTCAAGACTGTGCAGAATTGAAATCATGAAGTCCTCTCCAAGAGTAAGAATAACAAGCCCCACGATGGGAGTAATCTCTGAGGCAAAACAGAAGGGAGAATCACCTTCCTGCTGTCTAAAATGTGGTTGTTACTTTATGATTTATTGGGATCCAAACTGCTCTGCTTAAATCAGTGGTTCCCAACCTTGAGTCTCCAGATAGTCTTGGACTAAAAGTCCCAGAAGCCTTCACCACTAGCTGTGCTGGCTAGGATTTCTGGGAGTTGTAGTCCAAGAAAATCTGGGGTCCAAGGTTGAGAACCACTGGCATAAATCTAACACTAAGAATCAGCAATATTTATTTAAGAGAAGAGCAGATGAAACCTAGAGTACAGAACATGCTGTACTATCAAGTGTACAGTAGCAACCAGTCTTGACTAAAGACACACATGTGGCCCTGCAAAGACATTAGGTGACAGAAGTCGGCAACCTGGCACTCTTCAGATATTTTGGATGACCGTGGTTGTAAACCACAGCCAACATAATCTCTTTTTAGAGATTATAGTCCAAAGCAGCCGGACAACACAGGTTATCCACCACTGTTTCTTTTCTGTTAGAGCAATATATATGACACTGCCCCTTTATGTCTGCCCATGTACCTATTCAACATTCTTTGCTTTTAGCTGGAGGTGCATTCCTAACATTTCATGGGATCTTTTGTCACTCTCTTGAAGCACTGGCTGCAATCCTGTGGATACTTAGCTGGGTGTAAGTTTCTTTGAGAATCAGAACTTTCAGCAAAAACACGTAGGATTTAACTATCACGATAAAATATGGATACAGATAGATTTGGAGCAGATCTGCTGTTAGAGGCATCTCAGATGGAATTAACCATAGAAAGATTAAAATTCTTAAAATTCACCAGTTTTCAGTGGATCAGCCACACTGAAGCCACAAAAGCATCCACAGAGCTCAGCTCCTGTTGCTCAAAGGTTATGAGGCAAAAACCTTTGACTTTGTTGTAAGAAACTTGTCTCCCAAGCCTTATTCTGAGGGAAGAAACTTGGTTGATCTTAGCTCCAAAGAAAGCACAAGTTCTCAGTCTGCAAACAAAGTATGGGATGAGTTTTATTATTTTTTTACACCCATGAGGATGAAAGAACCTTCTTCAGAAGGCAGTTGTAAATCATGTTTTCAACTGCTCATGAGGACTCCCATCTGTTAGCAGTTCTAGAAGGCCTCTGGTTCAAAGGTAATTACCATCTGCGTTCCCCTAAAACCAACAGAACAGTCACCTGCAAATGCACCACATATAATAAAAGTAAAACAAACAATTACTTTCAAGTGAATAATGAAATATTGTTCACTTGAGAAGTTTACAATTGTCTCTTATTCTTTCCTCCATCACTTCCTTTAGGAGCAGGGGGAGGGTATGGAATTGATTAAAATTGGGGGGGAACCCCCGACCAGATAAAGGAGGGCAAAACAAAACTGTGTTTCTTGTAGTCATTTTTCATTGCGGTGCTGGAAATGAGGGCATGGCCTTTAAATAGCCTGTCTTCTAAAAATAGCGCTATCGTTAGTACATAGTTTATTGAAAATAGCTTCCAGTTTGAACCCAGGGCTGTTGAACTATGGAACCCTTTTGCTTAATGAGTCTGCCATGCCAGGAAGTGTTTATACTGTCCATACTTAATTGGACCATTTGACGATCGTAGAGGAAGGCTATTGTGTCAGACTTGACAGTAATGGGTGGTTGCCCAATTAGGAGAATGACCCCATTTGATGTCCCGTATCATACATAGTTTCCTTCCAGTTACTACTTCTGCTGGTAAGGCTTTATTGATGGTTACTCCCTCTGCTACATTTGTAAGCACTGAACACCTAGTATGTTTGGGCTTTGAGCTAGTTAAGGCAAATATGAATTCTGCCTCTGCCTCAGAGGTCATTTGGATCCTATCATTTGTGTTCCTGTGCAACACTGTCAAGCTAACTTGGCTGACATGCTTTTTGCTATGTTTTGCAGATATCCTGATAAAGGCTTTGATGATAATTACTGCCGCAATCCGGATGGTAAGCCGAGACCATGGTGTTTCACTCTTGACCCAAACACCCGCTGGGAGTTTTGCAACATCAAAACGTGTGGTGAGTTGAGCACAAGTATTTGTTATGTCCCTTTGCCTCTTTTAAATCCAGTGGCTACCAAAGCCCTGTTCACATGTTCAAACAATGATTAATTTTAACGTCCGAGCATTTTCAAATCAACCCTTTTCTGAATGCTTCCGTGGGTATTAAACTCTCTGTGACTATGTCCAATTAACCAGTAACTCATTACTGTGTGTGGAAGCTTGGTTCATGTTACCTACGGCCTTACGTTGTTTGGCCTTTCCCATGGTCTCAGATGTGATATGCTTATCTCTAGCCCTCACTGTTCTGTGGTTACCAGGTAGAGGGATGGCATGACTATTGTGAGGTTGCATGGCTTTTCCTAGACCAGGGGAGTATGTGGTTCTCCATTCAGCATCTTTGAAGTCCCTGTCCCCCAAAATATTTGGATTTTAAAACTTTTTTTGGTTGTTGTTGCTGCTAAAAAAGTACACTTCCTACTCTGTAGGCTAGGGGGCGTAGGAGCCAATTATGCCATATTTTGGCTTTCTGACCCCTGCTCTAGCCAAATCCCCTGTCTATGAGTTAAGCATGTATGTTTGCAGGTTGCAACTTTGAATACCTTCCCTAGGAATCCAGGACTTTAGCATTCAAGGCTTTCTTGAATGCTGGAGACAGCACATATGCTTTTCCTCTCCAGATGCCTTAAGTGGGTGTTGCTTTCAGAGTCAGGGGAGGCTGTAAGGTGATGTGAGCAAAGTCTGAAGGTTTGGTGGTCATATTCAGCACTCCCCCCTCCCAGCCTCAAGGATTGCATCAGACCTTGAAATGGCCCAAAACAGACATTTTAAAGGAAAAAAGCAAAACAGGCATGTCTGGTTCCTTTTTTGTTTTAATTGAGAGATTTTACAAAATTTAGGGAACTCCAAAGGCCCAAGAGCTAAAAACTACTGTGCCTAGGGGCTTATTTTGACCAAAATAGCCCATTTTTTAAAAAAAAAATTAATTTAAAAAAATCCTTTTTACTTGAAGGACTCTGGGGAGCTTCTCCTAGTTGTAGAAATGCTCCTGGGACCACATTTGTCTGTTGACCAGATTTGCCTTCCCCGTTATATAGAGACATGATCAAGAGCTTGAAAATCTTACTTTCTGGACAATAGGTGTCACAGTATCCCAACCAACATGGCTGGTAGTCAGAGAATCATGGGACTTGTAGTCCAAAAAGGAAACCTTTCCAATCTCTGACAGGACTTATTCCCTGCTAATCCAACGAGAGCCCCTTCATGCCTATTACATGTAAAGTTGATTGCTATATGTGATCTTTGTCTAAGGATGATGGCTACTCTTCAGATTTCACGAGTAAGGTTTGCTTCTTGTTTTTCTTGAATTCATTCTAAGCTACTGTTTCAATCCACACGGGATCCCTGGCAGGCCAATATATTGCAGTAGATATTTGTGCTGGAAGCCTAGCTTTGACTAAACTTCTATATAAAACCCCCACCCCACCCCGCAAAGGCCAGGATATCTTAGAGAAGGCGTGTGACTTTTGCAGTCGCTCCCAGTGAGTGAGAAGTGGGGGGGGGGGGAATCACTGGTTTTTCTTCATGGCTAGATGTCTTTGTTTGAGGTTTTTTTCTTTTTTATTATTCTAAGAAATTTCATAAGAAAACTCAAAGGATTTCATGATGTTTTGTGGTCACTTTTTCCCAGAAGAAAACCTAGTAATTAATAGTTACATGCTGCCAATTCAGTTCCCGTGTATGGTGAGCTTTGTTAGGGTTTTGTACATATGCAGTACTCAGGAAGACAGTAGTTTACCATTCCCTTCTTCTGGGGGCACTTCAGGAGTTCGCAGTTTGCCCAAGATTGCATAGGGTGGCTCTTCTCTAGGGAAGCACAGTGGAGATTTGAACGTCAAACCTCTGGCTCAGCCTAACTCCCTGAGCTGTATCTGTACAGAATTACCACAATTCCTGAAAATTATCACAAGTCCTTCTTATGTAAGATTCTCTAGAAAGGCCACTGAGCTGTGCAGAATCTGGCAGTTCTGTGTTCAAAAGAGCAGTAAAAAAATGGGGCTGAGGTGAGGAGAAATCAGTCTGAAAGGCTCATTTTCACAGGAAGCCATGATATCTTGTTGGTGCAGGGAGAAATCTTGATGTGGGTGCAACTCAGAGTATAACTAAGAATTTTTTGGAATTCTCACACATCCCTCATGCCCACTGTGGTATAGTGGATACTGTGACAGACTAGACCTAATGTGACCTGGGTTTGAATCCTGCTTGGTGGTGGAAACTCACAGGGGATAGGTTGGGTGGAACTGGTAAAATTACTCTTTAATTTACTCACTTGCTTTGACTGCGCTATTTGGATTGCTGACTTAGCAGCACATAATAAACACACACACACACACACACCCCTACTCTAAACTTTCTAGCAATATAAAAAACCACTTTATTAGATTAAGATTGCTACTGCCTTATGGTGCAAACTGATGCAGATTTACTCAGAAGCAACTCCTATTTTGTTCTTATTCCTGTGCACAAAATTATTAATTTATTTACAAATTAATTAATTTATGTATTAATGATATACAGTCTTGTTTTTGCAAATATTTTATTTGTTTTTCTCTAAACATATTTGCTTTCAAGTAAAGTATGTATTTGTGAAGTTACTGTGTGTGAAGACAGGGAGATTTAGAATTGTACCTCTAGACTTTTTTAATTGTATAAACTGTTATATGAATGGCTGCCTTAGTCTGTACAACGTGGTGTTATTCTATTTCTTTGCCGCTTGCTATTTGTTTTTTGTTTTTTTAAGAGGAATAGCACAGATGTGAAGAGTTCAAGACAGTCTTTATAATGTTCTCTCTTTAGCCTTTCAGTATTCCCCTTTCATTGGAAAGTGTTGGATACAAAATATTTGACTACAGCAATCTGCTCCTTCCTTGTCAGAACAGATTTTGTCCCTCGGGGCCCCTGTGAAAACTAAGGGTAATGCTTCCGTCCTGAGTCTGTGTCAAATGGAGGGATGTCAAAAAAAGAGCTCTTGAAACTGTCCATAAAAAATCAGGAGAAGGCTATGTAGTTGTGGAAACAATGCAGATGCAGGGGCGGGCGATACCTTTAATCAACCATTAAGAAGAATAGAAATATATATATTTTAAAAAACAGTGAGCTTTCGATGATAAATCGTTTTCTTCAAGGCTGTGCATCAAGTTCTTGTGGGTAGTTCCAAACTTATGTGTTGTTATTGATGTCTCAAATTCACATGGCTGATGGTGTAGAGAGGCCAGGTTAGCTTCTTAGATGGAAACAGCTGCAGCATGCATGTTGATTTTGAGCTCCTCCTCAGCTAGCAGTTTGAAACTTATGGCCCATCTCTTAGAGAGTCACAGGCCATCTGCCCCTCCCCCTTTTCCCCCTTCTGCCTTTTTGAAATTTGAAGAGTTTCATTTTAGCTGGAGGAGGGAAGACTGCCCAGTGGCATGGCCTGCCTGTATCAGAGTTGGGATTGGGAATTTAGTTAAACCACCAGGAACAGTCAATTGAAACCAGATCAAAGCCAAATAAAGAGTTTTACCTGGTGGATGCTTTCTTTAGCATGTAGTACTGCTTGTTTGGTGTCAAGAGTTCATGGTATCTGAGGACTCACATCGGTCTTCAGTTGATGCCCTGATCGGCATTCTGTGGTATCTTATAGTTCAGGAAAAATCAGGAAGAGGTTGTATGGTCGTGGAAACAATACAAAGTTTCTTTTTTGCTCTCCTACCCATGTTTGTTTTTAAATAACAAGTTTAAATAACAAGACTATGGGATCAGGCGTGCAGGATCAGGAGGACTGAGCATAAAGAGATTTGCTGCTGAGAAGGAAGCCAGAAGCTGTTGCATGGAAAAGACTGGCTATTACTGATGTGAATCTAAAGGGGGATCCTGATGCAGCTCAGCTACACCTCTTGGGCTTCTTACCACCCCAATGCACAAAGTCTTCGATCCCCCCAGCCCTCATCTGGTGACAAATTCTGAGTCACTTGGCTTATCGGCACCAAGATTTTCCAGATGTATCCAAGCCAGGCACAGGGCTAGAGCACATGTGACTTCTTCCTGCTGTCCCCTCCCCAGGGAGGCATGCCACTTAAAAGAGGAAGGGCATGAGTCTGCCTGTGACCATTGCTTCTCAAATGTTGCCACCTTCAGCACAAGGTGGGCTGGGTGGAGAGCTGGGGAAAGTTTGCGACCATCCGTGCTGCCACTCATGTCTCTCCTTCATATGGTAAGGTTACACAAACAGGCCCAGCTAACATCTAACACATAATGCAGGGTTTTAAGGTTAAATAAGATTTAAACAGAGTTACACTCCTATTGCTGAAAAAATCTGAGTTAGCGAATCCATTTATTTCTAACTGTGGATTAATTATTTGCATGAAATGCCTTCAATTAATTGGTGAAATTTTAGCATAGCAAAAAGTTATTCAAAGAAGTGAAAAACAGGGGGCAAAAAACTATTATTAGGCCCAACTAGAGTAGACCCACTGCATCAATGGCAAAGTCAGCACTTCAGCACATTCAGTTGATTCAGTGGGTCTACTCTGGTTGGGACCAACGGCTGGATTTAAGCCATCAAAACAACAGTTATATGGTCTGTCTAAAGCACTTGCTTTCATGCTAGAAGTTAATATGTAGAACAGTGCTGAAAGAACTCTCCAGAGAATACAGAACATCTGGTATATTTATTGCTGTCTGGACTTCATGCTACCTAAAAGTTTGACTTCGAAATTGATCAAAGACCCAAATTTATTCTCTTGGCACATATGAAATATTTTGAGTTTGCCTCTCTTTGCTGTGAATAATTTACCTACATGTAATCTCATTGGCTTTAAAGAAAACTTTACCTTTTTTTGGAATGTTTCATAGGAAAAGCCATAAAAATGAATGGTCTTATTATAAGTGAATATTGAATCAGTAGCTGAAATCCAGTAATAAATTGCAATTGAAGTACGCCCACTGATTCTGTGGAATTTACAGATTTAATCAACTCACCAAATCCCCACTGACTCAATGGGCCTACTCTCATTGTAACTTAGTGCTGGATTTCAGCCAGTGTACTGCGTGTGTACAGATAATATCTCTTAATATATAATACCGGAGAAGTAATTCTGATTATGTTGTTCCTTTTGTTGTTGCTGCTATTAAATAATAACTGAAAATTATTTGATTTTTATTTGCTATGTTATACTGCTAAAACATTTTGCTCCACATTTCCTAATATTATAAAGAAAAGCTTTCAGTCTTGACATTATAGGACTTCAAATGCAATATCTCTTAATATTCCATAACATTGTCAATGAATAGTAAAACTAATAATAGTAATATTTAACGTACGTATTTTACTCACCTCGCCACTGTCAAATCTCATGATTTAGTTCTTTGAGGCATTGTGTTCTCTCAAATGCATGTTAGGCATGTAGGTTATGTGCATGGTGAAGGGCAATGCTGAGGTTCATGCATTCTTACCTGCTGTATATTCAGTCTTTAATGAGAAGTGAGACTTGGGAATCTAAGCGTTAATGTGAGTGAGATGTGCTTTTGTAATAGGTTAGCCCTCTCAGCATAGTAGTTGAATCATGTGAGACATAACAGCCAATGCGGTCTCTTGCCCAAATTAGACTTGGTCTTTATTGGTTATCAATAATTATTTATCATTAAAACCATTTGGAGGAGGGTCTTTTCAATAAAAACTTCTTGTGTAACTAATGAATACAAAACACAAACACATACATGTGCTCAAACATACACTGTATGTGCAGTATCAGTATAAACCCTGATCTTGAACATATACACATTGTCTTTGTACAGCTCTGTACTGTATATGGAACTGAAAAAATGAAGTAACTGTTGCCTTATAGAAAAATTAGGAGGATTGGATGGGTTGTTTGTGACTAATTAGCCTGCTTTATTGTGCCTGCTCTGTGTAGATGTTCAGCTTCACAAAGGGAAAAAGACATTAGATTTGTGCAGAGGCAGCCATTCTGGACAATGTACATGTGTTTTGCTCAAATTATAAAAAACACACAAAAGAACAAGATTATTTTATGTCTTGGAAGCTAGATTGCTCGAGGGAGTTGAAGAATCTTTGAGATGCCATCTTGCCATTCCAAGATGGGCAGACTCAACTAGTGCCGTAGCAAGTGTGAGATTTCTTTATATCATTAATACATACACTTTGGCTATTAAGGGTACACAGTAACCCTCTGCCCAAAATCTCACCATTCATGCAGTACGCATGTAGTACGTGTGGTTATTGGAATTTCCTTGGCTTAAACCATTTAAACTGGGACTAGAAATTGAATGATTATAGTGTTGCAAAACTAGCAATGTGAGGTGTACACACGTGCTACCATGCATACTGTGATAGATACTTTTGAAACAATTTTGAAAGATATCCCTAAATGGAGTGTACCACAGGGGGGAAAAAATGACCCTGCAATGTGGAAGGGTGCCCCTCATTTGCAACTGTATGTGGACCAGCCCTCAGTGGGCATTGTTATCTGTGGCATATGATTTAAGTGGTATGAAATATTAAAAAAAAAACACATTTGTGTGGGGCTTTCAAATTTTTTTTTTTTTAGCATATTTTGATTTGTTTGTAGAATCCCAGCAATTTAAGGAAGAGGATTCTGTCTTTTCTGAGAATGAGCTTGGAATCAACAGTTCCTAGGTAACAGGGCATTCTTTGCCAGTAGCTCACTTCAGGAAATTATTCTGAATCAATTGGCAGGAAATAACTCATGATAAAACATTTATACCAAGGGGAAGCTACATTTGCAGGACATGGAAACATTAATGGGTTGCTCGATATCATCATATTTGATGAAATGGTTGCAGTCTCTTCGTATTGTGATGAGTATGTTACACTTTTCGGCAGCAAAATGTGGTTTTTCTGGTCTGTTCTCCTCCCCTTACATTTTGGCTGCTTCTTAACATATGTAGCAAGGATGTTGGTAAGTCCTTGGACCGAAGTCCGAGTCCAAGTCTCCAAGCCTTTGGTACCAAGCTTTGAGGCAAGTCCTGAGTCTTTGGTACCAAATTCCAAGTCTCAGGTCTCGAGTTTGAGTCCCAAGTCTCAGATGGAGGCTGGGAGGGGACATTTGCATGCACAGAAGCAGGAGGCCTATGTTCCCTTCCTGGAGCAGGCCCTTGCCTCTGTGCATGATCAGAAGCAGTGGGCCTGGCTCCTGCCCCTGCTGCCTACCTACCTCTGCTGCCACATTCCCCTCTCACTTTTTATCTGCCACCTGCACTGCCCCCCCCAGTGCATATTGATCCTGCGCCCCCCCCCCCCCCCACTGGCTCTCCATGCCTGCCTGTTCCTGCCACCACTGCACACCTCTGTCCTCAGAAGCAAGCAGTAGACTCAACTTCCCTTCCAGAAGCCAAGCCTGCCACTTCTGGGCACGCTTAGAAGTCTGGACATGCCCAAAAATGGTGGGCCTGGCTCCTGAAAGGGAAACCAAACTTGCTGCTTTCTTCTGAGGACTGTGGTGTGCAGTGGCAGGAGGTGCAGATAGGCACCAGGGGGCGGTGTGGAGAATTGACCAGCGACTCAGAAAAATGGTTCTGAGTCACAAGTCAATTGCAAGTCATTGGGGAAAAACCACATGTTGAGTCGAAGTCAAGTCACTGGTGTGACTTAAGTGCTACTCAACAGCAAGTCTCTAGTTGCAAGTCCCCATCCCTGATACGTATCATATGGAATGAGATGTAACTAATCTGTTCGCTACTGAACACTGCAGATCATTGCACAATTCCTTTAATTGAGATGGTTTGTTATCAGTGATACCTGTTAGAGTTCTGGAAATGTCAAAGTAAGTGACATACAGGAGGAATCCATAGCTCAGTGGCTGGGTATATGTTTTGAAGTTTCTTGCTATGCTTTGCTTTGCGAAAATGGAGGTTCAGTCCTAAATATCTCTTGCTTATGAGATTTCAGATATCAGGACATGTAGCTCAGATTATTGAGTGACGTTCCCATCTAGAACAGATAATACTGTGTAAAGTAACAGTTAATATACATAGTGGCTGGCATCCTGTTGCACAACTTTACATTGAGCAAGTATGATGATGTCATCAGCCATGGCCATTTTGGGGGAAATAAACATTTCTGCTCCCCTGCCCCAGGATTCAGAGATCCCAAGGGATCCTTTCATCCTGGGGAACTCTTTGGGAGCTGCAGAATGAAAACCGGGTCCAGCAGCAGTGGTTTTCGGGCATTCCCCATTCTGTGACTCCCAAAGGCTTCCCAAGGATAAAAGGGATTCCTAGGGATGTCCATAATCTGGGTGGGGGAATGGGAAACTGCAAATTTCCCCAAAACAGCGACCGCTGATGGCATCATCACAGTTGTGCAGCATAAAGTTGTGAAATTTTTACTGATGAGTTTTTAACTAATTCATTTAAGCTGCCAATGTTAAAATGGGATGTTGGTTTTCCTTTCCTACACAAATACAATTTGTTTGTATTTTCCAGAAGGTATCCATTTTTCTGATGCATGCACTTTTTAATTGAGTAAAAGCATGTTCATGCATCTTTTTGAAAAGTACACATTTTCTGTTCTCTGTATTTTTCACATCTACACACGGATTGTGCGGGGGGGAGGGTCCCTTTCCATCATTCCCCCTCCCCAATCTACTGCAGTCCACTCAATTGCAATGGAAGATTCCTCAACATCAGGAGGGCTCCAAAATGCCATATTGACAAAAAGGAAAACCTTGCCCAAGCAGAACTCCTGCTTATTAATGCAAAAGCATAATTGGATATGACCCATCGTGTGTATCTGTTTATTCATAATTTATAATCACCTTTTCAGCATAACCCCTAAAGTGGCTCACAGTCACAAACACACTGCAATAACCCGGGACTCTTAGCAGTGGCTTGGGCATAGATTTCGATGGTGAAGAACTAGAATGAAAAAGAAGTACTCGTTGTCTTTGTCTCTCCTCACGCTGGAAGGAGGAAGTCGTGAAGGGTTTGAAAATTCCTCATCGGGGTGTCGCATTGTGTTAGCCTAATTTGACAGGAGGGAGGAATCTAGCAAGTATTCCTCACATACTCTGTACTCCTAGTTACAATCCTGAAGCAGTATCCGTTTGGTAAACATTTCCGATGATCAGAAGTGTGGAAGTCATAACAGCCAGCCCAGTGGCTGCCTGTCTGAATGACTCATTTGAGTCATTCTCGTCATTTGAGGAGCCACCATCTTCCAGGAGTCTGTTCTCAATAGTCCATGCCAGACGGAGTGCAGTTTGTGGAGGCATCTGCAAAAGGTCTTCAAACAGAAAAATGTGAGAGCTTTCCAAATGCATTATTACACTGTTAGCATCACATTTGCAAAGCACAGCCACACTTCAGTTTGCACCAGTATGAGCTTAATGAAGCTTTTGGAGTATTTAAATAGGGAATTGATTCTTTTTCAAATTAAGAACTTTTCTCTTCAACCATAATTTTGTGTGACTTTCATATAACTCATCCAGATTCTAAGCCCCCATTGCCCCCCAAAACAATGATCCTTGTGTCTCATTTTCTGTGTGTGAGTAGTTCTTTTGACTCAGGAGGGACTAGTGACTTAAGATGTAAATGGATTTCTAATATGTCTTGTCTGGTTTGTCTTTTTATGACTGGGGCTAAACAACAAAAAATGCCTACTGAGGAATCACTTTTGTATGTGCCAGCAGCCTTGACACTGAAATGGTAATCTATGTGTCAGATTAAACTGTAGACCTCGATTGTGTAAACAGATGTGCACGTACAGAGTTGCACTGACTTTGTAAATGCTGAGCTGTGGATACTTCACAGCAGGGTGCTTTAACAAAGAGCCTTTACAAGGGCAGGTTGTCTCTTCCCGTATTAGTAGCCTCCTCTTTGGAAGGTGGGACTTGTGCCCAAGCAAGGGGCTTGATGGGCATAGTGTGTGAAGAGAAGCTAGTTTGTGTTTTAATTTAGCAATTTCAATTCATCAGACAGGAATTGTGGTGTTTGTTGATAACCCAGCTCAAGCAGAAGACTGTTTAAGTACCAATAAGGACACAGTATTGTTGGAAAGGAAGCAAAAAAGTTACAAATGCCATGTTACTAATCCATTCCAAGTCTACTTCTATGTCTGAGGAAGTGGACTTCTCCACAAAAGCTCACATTGAAATATGGCAGTGAGTCTTTAAGGTGTCACGACTTTTTTTGTCTTTATTTTTTAATTTTTCTTTTGGTTTTGATAAAATAAAATAATTACAGATCTACATTATGGCATAGAATAAAACCTAAATAGCTGCAGAACTGCAGCAAACACAGATGTGTTTGCAGTGGAAGTTAATTTCAAATTTGGGTCAATGGAATTCAGTCATGGCTGTTGGAGACGTGAAACTCTGTCAGTTTCATTTTTTGTTGTGTTTCAGAATCCCACCAGTTTTATATTAGGCTTCGACACTCCCCCAGGCATAAAATTTATACCGATGTTGGCATAATGTGTTTCCTAGTATTTACATTTTTGTTTAATTTCCCATTGGCTGAAATATATTGTATTGATTTTTAAATGGACACAAGGCTGTTTGCTTATATTTTCCTCCCTGAAATGTACTGCAAGCTCTGGCCTGGTGCAGATCTCAGGAAACTGCATTTTGTTGCAATACTAGAGTTGGGAAGTACAGAATGGATATTTTTACAGGCAAGTATGAAACCTGTGGATTTACTTTCCATCCCTAGTTGCCAGAGCTGATTGCCAAAATGGCATTTTTCAAAAGAGGATTCCATCAACTTATCAAAGATATGATCCATCAGTGGTTATTAAACTTGATAACTAAAAACCACCTTCTCTGTACAGAAGTAGTGTTCTTACAACTATCAGGCTAAAAGCAAATGGGTGGCCATCAGCTTCATGTACTGTTTATGAACTTACAGTGGTTTGTGGATAGCTCTTGTTGGTCTTCCTCCACCATGGTTTTAAGGTTTTTAGCAACTGTTTCCTTGGGATCGCGAAATCATTTTTGAGCGACCTCTAGGAATGAATGAATGATCTGAAGTTCTGAGATTGCTGATGTGCCTTTTTTTCTTAGCTCAGCATGTGATGAACAACTCTGTATCAGTAACTGAGACAACAGAGTGCATCAGTGGACAAGGAGAAGACTACCGTGGTACTGTGAGCACTATCTGGAGTGGGGTTGAATGCCAACGATGGGACTCTCAGACTCCTCATAAACACAACTTCACGCAAGAGAACTTTAAATGCAAGTGAGTAGAGTCTCGTGGAAGATTCTGTTTCAATATTGGGGATGTATGATGATCCTGTGAGTAATATTAGTAAGCTGAAAATTTATATTATCACTATTGTGACCCACAGAAGTATTATGAATCTTCATATTTGTTCAACACAGTTTGAAAATCACGAGCCTTGAGGCGTGTGGTGTTTTGAAAAATTGTTTTCTGTCATTTTAAATTCTATTTCCTTGGATTCATAGTTGTATTTGGGAAGTGTTGAGCACACTCTCTTGAATCTGATTCCTGAATGCTCCACGTACAGTGACAAATTTCATGAATTTCCAAGTGACTGTCTTTGCAAATCTCTGGATTCCTTTTCTTATGCTGGGTTGGAACCATGGTGGGATCTCATGTTTTATTCTTCTTGAGCATGCAGCTGCTCACGCTGCATCTTGTGAACTGTAGTGAAGTGGCAATTGTTTGGGTAATGGGTGAAAAATATGGTCTTGATCACAGTTGTTGGGGGGAAGCCATCTGGAAGAGGAGCTAAACTGTAATTTGACTTTCTTTATGGATCATAATGTTGTTGGCCTTGGACACCAAGCATCCCTCCGTCTTCAGCCTTCTGTAACTGTGGGGAAAGCTGTTGCTTCCTCTTTCCATCACCTGGTCCTTAGTCTGAAGAATGCTCTATGCTGTGGAATCTATTCAACTGTAGGTGAACTAGTTGAAATGGTGCAAGCCCCAGCATCAATTCTTCCCCTCCCAATTAGGATTGCTGCTGTTTATGGAAGCTTTGGTTATGTGGAACCACCATCCTCTGCAGTGGTCATTCTTCAACTCTTATAAATGATCGACCATATCCAATGAAACACTTCAGTCACCGGTCTATATCCTAAGCCTTCAGATCCTAAACCAGCATCGTCTCATTGGCAAGAATCTCATTTTGGGGTAAGTTATCTTGGCTTAATAATTTAGAATGATTTTGCGCAGTTGTGCTGATTCCACAAAGCAGAGCAGTGAATAGTGTGTGTGTTTTGTTTGTTTTTGCCACTTGCAGAATCAAAATAGTTGGTTTTGAGATGCTGCACTTTGTACAAATTCTAGTATAGGTATTAATGCCTGGAAAATATATGGGTTACCTGCAAAAAAAAGACTACCTACATATTTCCAACCTGGAAATACATAATAAATATTATATCTTTCATTTTAGTTAACCTTGGTTTCCAAGGATCTGGTTTGGGTATGGGCAACAAAAACCATGAAACCTGGGGACTGTGTGCAACAAAGAGCAAATAAAGGTACACTGTGGGTGTTTTGCCTTCAAGTTCTCTGTGAAATAATACGTTTTCCTGTGCTTGTGTAGAAGATTCCATAATCTTCCAAAACTGTACTGAAGCATTTTGACAAGAGCCCTGAACTTTCTGTTCCACACAGTCGACTTGTACACTCCAAAATTTCCACATTCCTTGTCATCCACTGCTAAGGCTATGGATGATATCTCCATAAGCTTTCCATCTCTTGCTGAGTGACTCATTCTTCTTGTAGATAGTTTGTTCTGCCTTGTGTTTTTTTCCATATTCTCATTTTTCTTCATAAAAATAATAGGAAAATTAAAATACTTTTCTCCCATTGTTTCTGTGCTTGTCAGGGCTTTTTAAAAAACTTCTTTACAGCACCAAAGCCTCTTTTCAAAATAATGTGCAAATTGCGGTTCTAAAACTGTACCCACCGACAGCCACTCCTGATGCTGTAGGGAACTTCATAACATGCAGGCAAGCAAGCGTAGCTTATTGATCATTTCACAAAACAGCCTAAAAGGATGCTAGACTTGGGAGTCTTGCTCTGGGAAAAAGTCAGATGCAGTCACCAAACAGCAGCTATTAAAACCGCTCTATGAAAGGTCTCCTCCATCTTTGTCTCTTCTCACAGTGTCCTCTCACCCCAGGGTACCATACATTCTCTGATGGTGTCAGTGGCTGAGATACTGACAGCATCAGTACTTACAAGCCATACTTCCAGAGCAAATACAAGAAAAAGCCTTTTGACAATTCCAAGTGTCAGCTCTGACACTTAGAATGCACATTGTGGATGAGTTATTTTGATCCCCACACCCTCCTCCATCACGTGAGCTTGCTATTCTCCAATGAGGGTTCACACTTTTCCCATGTCCATTCTGCCTCTCTTTTTTTATTATGGCCTTGTTTTTGCTGTACTCCATGACAGATTTGGAACTTAAGAATTTTGGGGGCTGTAAGTACATACATGCACAGCGAGGTATGGGGATGGGCTCCTTCCCAAATACTTCAGCTCAGCTTTGGAAGATTCTTGAATGCCTGTGCAAGTGCAGGAAAACCTATGGTGTGAGTTCACTGATAATTGTTTGAAAAATCACAGGTATGAATAAGCAATCTGTTCTTCTTCATGGTCGCCCACACTAATGAGAGAACAGAAAATACATCCTTTTCTTCCTGTACACAGAGAGTGGCCTAGGAGTGGCTCCAGAATAGAGATGGGACTGCATACATTTCCCTCACCCCCAGACCAGCTGGGTCACTTATCTCACCTCTCCGCTGAGGAGGCAGGACTGGGGATTCTTCCTGCGCAGCCGATGAGTGGTCTGCTGCTGGGGGAGGTGGGGATGGGAAGCCTGGATTGGAGCACCGTCTGAGACAAAGGACCGTGGCAGTATGCAACAAAACGTTAGTGGCCCAGCTGGTCCAGAGGGGGAAAAGGGTATGCACAGCACCTGTGGTGCTGCACTGATGAATTTCATCATTGGAGACCAAATTAATTTGGTCTCATCTCTACTCTATAGCTTAAAAAGCCAATACAAAAGCTAGGGAGGATAGAGAAGTGAGTGTTAAAATGTACTACTTTGTGTATTCACAGCTTTTATTATATAGTACGGCAATGACTGACTGTGGAAAACTGTCACCAAGAGCAATTGAAAACAAATTTAATATGCTTATCCTGTTGGTATTTTTTCCTGTAGGGTGCATTATGTAGCAGGAAGAAGCATTCTACTTTTGTATCACCTGCACAATTAGTCCAGGATGTGAGCGACAGGATCCAAGTGCTGTGCTCGCTTGAAACACCCACTGTTTCTCTCTTGGAAAATTATGTTCTTGTAACACTCAGCATCCTGCATGTGTAGGTTCAACCACCATTTTCGAAATAAGGAAGAACCAAATGTGATTGGGGCACTGATACAGAGAAATATACTGTTACAGAGGTTGGAATGTAATGCATTGTTAGACTAAACTTTCCATAATAATTTAGGATGATTTGTTAGTTTGTTTCAGTAGTACAAGAGAACAGGTGTTATGGAAGATTTTCTCATGATAGCTGGGACTCTCTCTCCACTTTCTGGAATACAACACTCATTAGAATTTGGGAGTTGATACCTTCCAGATGCAGATGTAGATAGAAAAGCAGCTTGGAGAAGATGGTACTTTACAAAACACATAAACATAGAATAAGAGTTTTAGCTAGAATCATTTGGTACTGTTATACATCCGGTGGTCTCCAGTATTGGATTATGGGAATTTTATTTATTTATTTTATTTATATGTCACCTTTTTCCCAGCTCACAACAATTAAAATTATACAGTAATAGCAAGTTAAAAATACCACACAAAGCTATATATTAAAAACAATTAAACATTGGTGAAGGTTAAAAAGAAATTTGAAAACATTTTTAACTATTTTAAAAATATCTACATTTCAAAAATAGAGCATTCCCAAGACACTTATCATTTAAAAGCCTGCCTGCAAAGGAAGATCTTTGCCTAATGACGGAAAGACAAGAGGGAGGGGATCAATCTGGCTTCTCAGGGCAGTCCATTCCAAAGCCTGGTAGGAACCATTGAGAAGGCCCTCTCTCATGTCCTCATCAAACGAGTTTGGGAAAGTGAAACTGTGAAGCCTCCCCAAAAGATCTTAAAAGCCAAGTAGGCCCATATGAGGTGATTCAGTCTCATAAAATTAGTGGATCTGTTGTTTGTTCCTAGGTATCTGCTTGCTTTGGATAGACTCTGCTTATGTATTTGTAAACAAGCAGAAAATTTCACAGATGTTTTTAAAGTGTCCAGTATATTCTAATTCAGTGAAAAACAGAGAACTAGTGCTGCCCACAAACTTTCTTTTTATTGACTTTGAGGTTGTGATAGACAGTACTTTTGGTGGATAGTATCAAACTAGAACTCAGGAGATCTGGGTTCAAACACCTGCCTGGCCTGCAAACCCTCTAAGGGTCAGTATAAGTTGGAAGCAACTTGATGCCGCATACAATTACCACATATCCAGTGTGATCATGGGTGCTAGTTTATTAAATAGGCTTACTCCTAGGTGGGTATCTGTGGGATTGTTATAGTTTTAGTTGTCTTCAGACTCATGTTTCTTACTCTTATGTTTATATAAGTACAGAGAAACTCTGGTTAGAATAATCTGCAGCCCGATACAGTCCTTTAATTATGGCCAATTGCCTCCCCACCCCCTTTCCCCCTTCACTTTTAAACTTGAATTTTTTTACAGAGGTATTCGTATAAAAAAGTATTCATTGTGGGACCAGTTGTTATTGATGACTAGGTAATGACTGGCATGGGAGAAACCCCTTATGCCCAATTGCTGGTTAAATTACCAGTTGGGATGCTGTTCATCCTTTGTGACTGGAAGCAAGTCACTGGCACAAAAACTGCTGCTCTCCCCACATTGTTTTGGCACTATTTTAAGATGCTGCACCTTACACAAACCCTCTACAGGTAAATTTTCTGTGGGTCTGTGCTAAAAATACATCCATAGGTAGATGCCTTCTATTCAGGTTTTGATAGAGTTATAATGCATGGGCTCAATCAGAGTGCTTGATACAGTTGGCTGTTGTCATGGTGCCAGTCAGGTACAGTGGTACATGGATCGCACCATCTCCCATCAGACGATGTAGTGTCAGTTTTTTCTCTGCTAATCCTTGTTCTCACAGAGCCCTAATGATTTAAAGAAATAGGCTTTTCCATGTCCTTTGCTTCTTGCTCTTTCAGCTCCTTCAACCCTACAACAGCCTGGAGAACTCTTAAGTAATCATACACAATTAAATCTTGGGAGAACTCCCAGTGTTCTGCTTGCAGGAGCAAGCACTGTGTTTCATTTGTTGCTGCTTCTGTATACATCTTGGCAGCACTGCCATCTCTGCATGTTACATTGCTGGGTTGACCATGGAAATGGAATCCATTACCTTCTCATGTTTTAACTCATGTTTTAAAAAGATTGATTTGTCATACTGTATGACTGTGTGGAAATAACAGATCCTTTACTGTACTGTATGTGGACTTAATTTTATTTATTCTGTATTATATTTATCGTCTCAATATGTGGCAGAAGAGTATTTTAGCAACAGAATGAGGATCAATCTTATAATGTTTGTACAACAATGTTAATAAATGCATTATTATGGTTTCAGTTTTCTTTTGTGTATTATGTGCATGTACATTTGAACATTAGGTAGATATTTGCTTGGGTAATGCTGACATGAGGTGCTGTACAGCACCTGATAGTTGCCTGGATTCTCCAACAAGTGGTTCCTGTCCCAGATGCCTTATCAGAGCTGTAAAATCCACTGAAAGCGATTGTCCTATATACACAATTAACTGAAACCTACCCCTGAGTAGGCATGTATGGAAGTGCATTTCGGGTTAAAATGTGAAAGGAAGGCCTGTGGAAAATGGTCACAACTTAGAGAGAGTAGCATGTAGCTTTTATAACTCTAGGTCAGAGCCAAACACCCCTTGGCTTTCTGAATGCTGTCAGACTTTTCTGGCAGCATTCAGAAAGCCAAGAGGTGTTTGCTGTGCTGGCCAGCTCACATGGGCCTGGCCAGCACAGCAAAAAGTGAAGACGGAAGTATGGCACATGACTTTTTTAAATCTAAAAATAATCTATTGGTGTTTAATAGTTATCTTCTTAAAAAAGAATATGTTACACAGCGCTTATTTTTATGAGCACTGTTAATAGTATTTTAGTAATATTCCCAACATAGTACTTTAAATTTTTATTTAAATTTTATTACAGTTAGCCTTAAAATGGCAAAATGACCCAGTGGCCCAAAATCTCCCATAATGGCCCCTTTATCAGCAGTTTTGAAAACAATGAGTAAATGTTACTTGTTACATCCACTCCTCAAAAGTACTTTTCTTACCACTCAATGGCCAGAATCCTGTTGTCCAGCTACACAAAAGGAATAACTTTTGAAAGCGGACTGCTGTAAATTAAGAAATCTCTATAAGCATTATGTGCTGCTTGCTGAGTTGCAGAACTGGGCATGCAACACATAATGCCAGCAAAGGTTTCTTAACTTACACCAATTCACTTCCAAAAGTTACAGCTTTTCCATAACTGTGCAACAGGATTTCAGTCATTGTGCTACGTATTTATTAAAAACATAATGACATTAAGCCAGAGTACATGAAGATTAACACATTGCAGGTAATGTCATTGTTCCTAATGTGTTATTTTTGGGTGAGGGAAGGTGGAAGTTCAGTTGAAAAATCTGGAAGGTGACAATTTCCCCCACTGTTTTGTTTGTGAAGCCATAAGCTTCACACAGGAAGCTTTTTCAAGGGAGACGAAGGAGCAGGGATTATTCTCCCCACAACTAGGTGCACACCTCTGTTTTATTTGCCCCAAGGACACATTCAAGGAGAAATGTGTTGGCAAGCTGCAAAGACACTGTTTAGCCCACACCCCACCAGTTTGCCTACTTTTAGACATGTCCATGATTACTTTTTGGAAGGAGAACAGTTAGTACTCTAATTTGTCCATCTATGGAAAAAGATGGCTATGGACATGCTTTTAAAAATAGCATCGCAATTGCTCGGTAAGGATAGTTGACTTGATACTGTTCGCTGAGCATGTCATCCAAGATTTTCCTGATCAAAACCAGCACTACTCCCAACATTACTGATAGAGCAGCTATTGTGAAATCTAGTGGGGTCCATGAGAAGGGTTATGGTAGCAGAAGGATGGGGTATATTCCTCTGTTTGATTGAGTATCATTGCTTGGAAATAAGTTCCCTTAAACCCAGTATGAACTCTGAGAAACCAGACTTCAGATTGGTGGTGTCTGAATGTTAGAACAAACCTCCCAACTTGGAGGCTTACATTCAGTTTACAGAATTAGGTTGATAATCTTTCAATTCCGTCCATATCTATTGAAGAACAACTCCTACAGTTTTCGGGGGGACTTTTTTCTCCAGTGAGTATGTATCACAGTCTAAAAAGCTGGAATAAGGATTTTAAAAATTTCTTGGAAGCCTTGGGACTTTTATTGTAAACATTACCCTGCTACAACTAGTCAGGGTGGGAGAAAGTTATTTCAAGAGTTCAGCCAAATATGTTTAACAACATGCTTTTAAAGAGAAGCATACTTAAAGCTGAATAATCTTCTCCCACTACCACTGTAGCAAGCCAATATTCATAAATTTTATGAAAGCAGCACTAATATGTAATATTTTCTATAAATTCTTTCCTTCTAAGCCCCTTGAACCCACTTAGGAAGGATGTTAATGATCTGGTCCTGTAGCCTTTTTGCACACCAAACATTGTCCTTGAGTTCTGATTAAGTGCTTTGAAAGATCAGTCCACATTTGCTGTTTAGTTATTTTCTTTCGGAAAATGCTGTGGTTTTAGTACTGTCATTTTACTAGAGAACTGGGGAAACTTAATTGCTGTGTCCTATTTGATTTCTATGTTTCTTATCATGTTATTTTCTAACTCTCATTAAGAAAAAAAATAAAGCAAACTTCCATGTCTTTCTAAACTATCCATTCATATGTGGTTGCAAAAAAACCCAACCCATATTCAATAGAATAATATTTTTTCTTTGGAAAATAGGAAAACAACAATAATTGTTTGTATGTAAGCTTGTTGCATCATTCAGTGACACACAGTAATGCAACATTATCTTTTATCCTTTTCATCTCTGCTTTGTACTGTAATTAATGTAAAAATGTGAAGATTGGAATAAATACATTTTTCTAAATATGCAAATACTTTGATTTGTTTTTAGTTGTGATGTTCCAAATTTCAGCTAAAAGGATTGAAAGGGGGCATATGATTTGTATGTTTATGTTTAATGCATGAAACCATGGGTTTAAAAAGTTTGAGGAACACTTGTGTAAATAATGAGAAAATCAAATGTGAACACAAAATATGAATTTCAGAAGCCTTGAAAATTGTGATGGTCTTGTGACTTAGAGCACTGGTTTTGTTCCCTGCTTCAGGTAAAATGAAATGCAAGTAGGGAAATATGTCAGAAGCAGTCTCTCATCTCTGTCTTGGACTGATAGAAATGTTTTATGTTAATAAAAATGCCAGGCACACACTTAAAATCTATGGATAGTTATCAAATATTGTTCCAGATGGTGAAAAAAGCTCTTTGAAACTGAAGACTCTATTTAACTTGAGAGGAGTTTTCAAGGGAATGGAGAGCAACACTTGCTGTTTGAGAGGCTGATGGTTTAATTCAAACCAAGACTGTTTTAAAGAGACTCCCCAATGGTTAGACCCCAATTTAAATGGTAACACCTGTATAGAATTTCTGGTCACATTTCTCATGCTCATAGGTTTCAGTTTCCTAATTAAATCAGTGATAAAACCCTGCTTGTATAACCAGATAGATCTATTATGAGATGGGTGAGTTTGGTATTGTTGTCATAAGCCTGGAAGTGTGGATTTCTAAGAGACTTCAGCTGGATCTGATACTTGTTTGTATGAAAAAGTCTGCAATAGGAAAAATATATTTGGAGCAACCATTATGGTGTTTTTCAGGCTGTTTTTCCTGCCTGAAAATAGCCTTACGTGCAGCTATGCCTGCATTTCATGAGAAATCATAGCAAATGAAAGCACATCTAACTGTTGCCTTCAACTTGGCAGTGTCCACTTTCATTACAGTATGTGCATTGATGTGCACACCTTTTGTTGCCCCTTAATTTTTTGAATTCAACATATTTTTTTTTGCCATCAAAAGTAACACCGTGATGTTGGGCAACGTTTGTTATTGCCAGTTTACAGCAGGAAAAGGCAATGGAAATGAGCAACAATGTGCCGGCCGGATGCTAACATGTCATCTCCTCCCCCCCCTCCTCCTCCTCTTCTTCTTTGTAGGGACTTAAGAGAGAACTACTGCCGAAATCCCAATGGACAGGAGGCACCCTGGTGTTTTACTACAAACCCAGAGATTCGCACTGGGTATTGCTCTCAAATACCGAAATGCAATGTGCCGAGCAAGCAAGGTAACTGTGCTTGGTTTATGGTTCCTTGTCCTTGTCCACAAAAAAAAGACAAAAAAGAGAAAGAAAAAGGATTCACACTCTTAAATCCAGTTCCCACAGCCCTAGCTTGTTGTCCATCTGCCTGCACTACAAATGTCTGTGACTGCACAATCTATCTTAGAGACTCAAATCCGTGACAACAACAGGCTATGTCCCATTTTCTTACATGCCCTATGAATCTACTTGGCTGCTAGTAGTAGTAGGACAGCAGTGCAATGGTTCAAATTCTGTTGCTTGGCATAGTAAATTGCAGTAGAGTAGGCCCATTTGAACCCTTGGAACTTGTGGAGAACTTGACTCACCAAATTCCCATTGATTCAATGGGCTTACTTTAGGACAATTTACTGTGCTAAGCAACAGGATTTGGGCCACTGTGTAAAATGCCAGTATGTAAAATATTAATAGCGCTTGCAAAGTTCCAAAGTGTTCTTTCATGTTGGTCTGTTCAACATCCTCATTGAAATCAACCACAGTTTTACGTCTCTAAGAAGGGAATATTCTGAGACTGGGAACGTGCTTGTCATTAGTCTTGTCATGGGAGTGAGGAGCTCCAGCGTTCATCTGTCCTTGCCAAAACTGTAGACCTCTTGTTAGCTAACTAAATTTCCATTCCGTAGCATACAGAAAACATCTGGATTTAAATGGCAAAGCTGAGGATACATTGGCAGTTTTTAGATAGGTTAATGCATTGGCTGACCTTGTCAAGTTCGCAGTCAACATATTACCATTTAAATGGAAATGTTTCTGTACATCTGCGGTAGATGGCAAGAGCAAGTTAGTTACTTACAAACCACACATTTATATCTTGAACACAAACATTGCTGTATTCCAACAGATGAAATTTCTTTCAATGATATATTTACTGGCTTACTTTTTGTATGTATTGTCTTAGCACTACTCTATATTTTAAAACTTTGTCTTTAATTAACAGAATATTTAGAAAGAATGTCCTTTTCCCCCACTTCACAGTGGTGTCAATGGTATTTCAGTTGCGTTTTTTTTAACCATTTCCCAATGTACCTTTTTAATTTAGATTGCTATCAAGGGAATGGGTCAAATTATAAGGGAGATTTAGCCCGGACCCGGTTTGGCTTAACTTGCTCTCCATGGAATCAAAATTTTCAAGATTTAATGCGGTACGTGCAACTTCATTAAGATTTTCCATCTTAATTTAGTACAAAATATTTCAGCATGTTGTTCAAGTGGCCTTTGTGTTACACTAATGATTTTCTTTAAAAAACTGTCTCCAAATATATCCTTTTTTCCCTTCTTCCTCAAATTATTATTTCTAGTGGAATGAGAATTCTTCAGTGAAAAAGTGCACGCAAAGAATTACATACAAAGTAGTACAAAATAAGGTGTACTTTAGGGAAAATGTATGGCATTATGCACTTATGCACAAATATCTTTGGAAAGGAAAAAAAAAACCTCACAGTTCAATAATAAAAGTAGGATGGGACAAGAGTATCTGTGGGATTCTGAGAAGCATAATGACCAAATTCTCTTGTCCAACTTAATGAGGAAGTGACATCACCATTGTGATAGATCACCCCTGAATAGAATCCCTACTGTGATTTAGGTGGCTTTGCATGTGGTGTGAAATCAATTAATTAGTTGCTAATAAGGCACAACTACAAACAATTCCAACAAGAAAAAAAGATAGAAGATGGCAAAAATAAAAAATGATGTGGCTTCAGAAAAAGCTCAGAAAGGACCTGAAAACAAAACAGGACACATATAAGAAATGGAAGGAAGGCCTGGCTACAAAGGATGAGTACAGACAAGCAGCAAAGAATTGCAGGGGTGGTGTTAGGCAGGCAAAAGCTGAGAATGAGCTGATGTTACCAAGAGATGCTAAAAGCAACAACAACAACATTTTTCAGGTACATGCATAGCAGAAGACAGAGAAAAGAAACAGTGCTTCAGCTACTCGGTGGCGATGGGGAAATGATAACAGATGACAAAGAAAAGTCAGAAGTGCTCAATTCCTATTTCAGATGGGTCTTCTCCCAAAAAACAGTCTATGACCTATGCAAATGTGAAGTACAAAGGGAGGGGATAGGATTGCAACTTAAGAATGATGAACAAATCGGCAAGGAATATGTTACTACTTTGAATGAGTTCAAATCCCCAGAGCCCAATGAACTGTATCTAAGAGTATTGAAGGAACTGGCTGAAGAACTCTCAGAAACACTACTATTGTCTTGAAATCATAGAGTGCCAGATGATTGGAGGAGGGCTAACATTGTCCCTATCTTTGAAAAGTACAAAAAGGAGGAACCGGAGAACTACAGACTAGTCAACCTGACATCAATCCCAGGGAAAATTCTGGAGCAGATTATAAAGCAATCACTCTGCAAGTACCTTGAAAACAATGCAGTAATAGCTAGAAGCTGACATGGATGTATCAAAAACAAATCCTGCTAGACTAATTTTATCTCATTTTTGATTGAGTAACCTCTCTGGTAGATGGTGGGAATGCTGTAGATGTAATATATCTTGACTTCAGCAAAGCCTTCGACAAAGTGTCCCATGATATTCTGATTATCAAGCTATTCTGATTATCAGGCTGGATAGAGCAAATGTCAGGTGGATACACAGTTGGTTATAGAGTTGTACTCAGAGAGTGTTTATCAGTGGCTCCTTCTCAAACTGTGAGAACCACAAGGCTCAGTCCTGTGCCTGTGTTTATTCATGAATTGGATGAGGGGGTGCAGGAAATGCTTATCAGATTTATGAATGATGCAAAATTGGGCAGAATAGCTAATATCCTGGAAGACAAGAACAAAATTTAAAAAGATATTGATGGACTTGAGCAGAGGGCTGAAAAAATTAGAATGAAATTTAACAGGGATAAGTGCAAAGTTGTAAGCCTGGGGTGGGGAGAACCAAATGCATGGTTACAAAATGGGGGATACTTGGCTCAGTAATATTACGAGTGTGAAGGATCTTGGAGTTGTTGTAGATCAAAAGCTGAATATGATTCAGCAGTGTGATGTGGCTGTGAAAAAGGCAAATGCTATATAAGGATGCTTTAACAGAAATCCCATGAAGTATTAGTTCCCCTCTATTCACTGGTTAGGCCTCATCTAGAGTACTATGTCCAGTAGTGGATGCTGCACTTCAAGAACGATGCCAACAAGGTGGTGAGTGCTCCAATATTGGAGGCAGAGGACAATCATCTGTCAGATCTGATTTGATACCATCATTGAGCAGGGGTTTGGACTGGCAGATCAAATCTGAAATTCATAAATATAATAAATACGTATGTACATATTATGTTGATTAAAATACAATGACATCATGGGTACCTATTTTCCTTCCAGGCATCTGCCACTATACAGAGACCTAGAGATTAGCAAGCTCAAGGAAAACTATTGTCGCAATCCAGACGATGATGCTCATGGACCTTGGTGTTATACAAGTGATCCTCAAATCCCTTGGGACTATTGCCCCATATCAAGATGTACGTGCTCAAGAAATGTTGGGCTGTGGTCATTACGAAACTATTTGAAGTTCCTCTAGATAACATGTTGTGCTTTTTGTCTGTTTTAACATCTTACTTCTGTTGGTTGATTGATTGTTTCTTTGCAATCTTGAATGCTATTCTTTAGAAAGTAGGCTGGGTACAAACCCATAAATAGATATTAGCCTATAGTGTCGCTGATGTGTGGCCATTGGGCGGGGAGGAGTGCGGGGAGAGGAGGAAGTCTCCACACTTTAATGATGGTGAGAATGGGAGAGAAATGTGGAATGAAAGCCATCTCCTATTTAACTTACTAGCATTTTGGCGACAAAAGGAAGCCAGTAGAGTCTTTTGTGTACTGATCAAATAATTTCCATTAATTGCAACTAACTGTTATTGATCCAGTTAAACCAGCATTTGGAGAACTGTGGCTGGGTTTCCCATTGCTCTTCTCTCATACCATTGCTCTCTCTGGCATCTCTAGATATGAAGGTGGCTTGATCATTTGGCAAGTATATCATATCAGACAAAAACAAAAGAAAAATAAAGACAAAACTATTGTGGCACCTTAAATACTAATTGCTATATTTTAATGTGAGCTTTTGTGGACAAGTCCACTTCCTCGATTATTTTGCAAGTAGTTACCAATTTAATGAATTCCACTCCTTAAGTAACTTTATTTTCTTTTGTAAGTATTAAAAGAGCACCGTGGAGAGGCACTCACCCATATACTTTGAAACAATTTTGCAGTTGCTGTGAACATTTGGGGATGGGATTAAATACATTACTTCCCATGGTTACTCACTATCCAATAAATATTATGGGTATTAGTTAATAATCACACCCAAATGTGTGCATCAGCTGAAATCCTTTTGCTTTGTTACACAGGTGGAAGCAAACATTCACTCACTCCCAGAAAGAAATTGAAGAGTCACCACTGGGATTCTCAGGGATGCTCATGCATGCTGAAGAATTCCAGTGGGGACTCTTTAATTGCTGGCTGGAAGCAAGTAGATGTTACACCATTTGGCTTTTGCCTATGTGACAAAGCAACAGGATTTCAGCTACTGAATTGTATTTCTGGGAATTTATTTCAGCTCTTCCAAGATATAAACTTACGGAAGTCTGAAAACTAGCAAAACATATTTGCTTATTGATTGTGACAGAATGCAAATAACTAACATATGTACTGCAGAAGAACATTTATGGTATCTATATGTCTGAAAAATAATTCATGCAGCACTCCAGTATGGCATAAATGGAGAGAAAAGATTGTGAAGTGCATTGTGTAATTCTGGTGTGGGTGAATCTTTTACTGCTACCACTGTAGACCACAAGTACACTTGAGTGGGAAAACCACATCCTCTGTGCTTTAGATCTCTGGCTTCAATTTTGTATTGTGGATCATCTGTCATTTTGGTAGATTGCTCATCTGAATGAAGATGGGTAGAAAGCCTATATTAGTCTTACTTAGATTAATGTAGATGGAATTAGAGCTCAGTAGAGCATCTCAAATGTTACATGATCAGATATGTACAGTTAAGAGAAAATTTCTGAAGAGTTTTGGTTTGCATTTGCAATGGATGGGTAAAAAAATTTGGAGGGCTTGGAGGAAATTTGTTGGGGTCAGCAGTGAGGATCAGAGAAACACTGACAACCTATCATAAATCAAACTTTTCTTCAGCACTGGGTCAATGTTAAAATGGGGTTTAGTTCCCAGATAATTCTCATGTCTCAATCCCAACCCCCTCTTCTCACCCTCTCCACCATTCTCCCATCCATGTTCTACAATGCATATTGGAAATGACATTCAACTGAGCTTCCACAGAATTTTTATTCCCTCCACCTTAACTGTAAAATACATACCATGCTTCCTTGCTAGCTGTATCTCCCAGACTTCATGAGAGATCTAGAAGTTGTAAAACTGAGTTTTATATACTGTGGGCTGGGTAACACTATGGTCATAAAGTGAGCCATTGCAATTTGGTGGTCTGCTGTGTACAGTTTTCTCAAATATTTCATAGTCGTAAATGGAGTGGCTGTAATAAGACTAATTTCTATGTGATTATCCTTTGTTCTCTGTCTAGGTGAAGATGATGTAACACCAAGCAGTTCAAATCGTAAGTAATGCTTATATAAATTGGATATGTCAATCATATTTTGATATGCCAACTCCCCCCCCCCCCCCAATATTTGGTGGGCATGTCTTAGGGCTAAAAAAAATGCTCTGGCAAATGTCTATTTTGCCATTTAGAATGTTTTCCCTTCAGTGATATGATCTCCTTTATTTTGCATATCTCAGCAATCATGCAAAGGAAGCTGCATGACTCTAAAGTTGTGTCATCTTTCTGACCTTAACATGATTTTAGAATCAGATATCTTTCACTATTTGATATAGAACTGTTTTCAGATATGGGATCATCATTTTGTCTAGTGTGGTTCTTAGGTCCTATTCAGAAAGTATTTGTAGGTAGTTGGCCATTAACATAGTGCAGATCTTGGTCTTTGGTTTGTCATCCTTTCCCTGTTCTCTACAAGAGCCATGTCACACTTGCTAGCTGTTGCCTAGGTGGTTATGAAAAATCTAGCAGTGGAAAGAATACTTGATAAATCCCTCATTTTCCAGCCCTCATTAGGCTGCCTTGACATGATGAAACACTTGAATAAGAATTTTAAAGTCTCACAGGATTTCTTGTCTTCAACCAAAAGTGAGGCAAAGAACTCTTTCTCCCTCTTCAAGTTTTCTATAATACACACAAAATGTGAAAGTGTATTTTCCCTTCGAGGTGCAAAATGCGTGCACAGATCAAGATGGAGGGACTGGCTGGTTGCTAAGAGAGACACAGACAATGTATCCAGTATTTCAAATTCTAGTTTGGGCATTCTATGCAATTAACACACTTTGTGCAGTTGTGAACCTGCACAGTTTTTACAAAACATTATTTTTGCAATTTCAAGAACTCTGTCTAGAGAATTAGAACACCCTCTTTGTTAGTGAGAAGAAGACTGTTGCATTGTATGTGAGATTGAGATAAGCAAGAATTTGTGTATTTGAAAATGACCCTCAATTTTTTTGTGGATTAAAGAATAGCTGGGGGCAAAATGTTCTCCTTTTTAGGTCTAAAGTGCAGTATAATATAATTTAACACATTATAAATAATTCTTTCAGCTAATGTCATTCCATGTGCCTCAACAAAACAATTGAGAGTTGTTAATGGAAACCCAGCTCAACCTGACAAGGGGTGGATGGTTAGTTTGAAAGACAGGTAAGACTCTGCATATGTTACCTTATATTGGATCCTGGCACCATTCCAAAGCTAAATGTCAGATTCTGCACTTTAGTAGGTTCTTAGCCCTTGTAAATGCTCAGTTTCTAACTTCAGAGTGCATGAAATATAGACTCTTTACATTCTTTCTACAAGAAGGCATTTATACCCTCATAAACTAGTTTTCAAACCTAGGCATGCAGTATTGCAGTTTTTGCTCAGCCTGCTCTTGGGGTTGACTAGAGGTCTTCATGACCTAGGCTAAGATGGCAATACCCATATTCCAGTTATGCCATGCATTTACCTTCCTTAAAGCAGGAAATAAAAGCAAAAAAAAAATGGTGGGTTACCTGAAGAAATATAAAACAATTTTCATCCTGCCAAGATATATGGTGGTAAAAGAGCATACAACTATGCCTAGAACTAAAAAAAGATGATAATATCTTAGTTTGTTTGGTGATACAAACAAGGTTTGTGGCCCCAAATGAATTCACTTCATGTTTCCCTTTGAGTGAGATGGAAAAGAAGCCAGGTTTGTTTCTTACTTTGAAGTGAGAAAGTAGAGTTATTGTGTTTCAACAAACCAGAATATGAAGCTAAGTTTAAAACATGGCCCCATATACTGGCTTGTTTGGAAGTTTTTAACCATAGTTGCCTTGTTCAGAAGTAATGTGAAATTATGATTAATTAAGGTTTTCCTGGTTTCTTTCCTGGCTCGTGTGAAGGTAAAAACCAATGTTTTTACGTGTGGCCACTATTAGGCATTTGATTTGAATGAGATTTTGTAAACGTTAGACATTCTTCAATGTCATTTCAGCCCCTAAGCAACCAAGAGCTTAAGAGTTATTATCTGAGCAAAACCTGCAGTACAATCTTAAACATGTCCTCACAGAAGTAACTTCCATTGTTATCCATGGGGCTTACTTCAGAAAAGAGCCAGCTTTAGACCTGCTCATACCTTCCACCTTCAGTTGTAAAAATTTCAGGACGTCTCCTATGTCCTTTGTCAATTGGTTCTGAAAAGATCATCCTAATTGTGACTGTGGGTATGTCCCACAACCTTTACATCACATTGTGATGGAATGCCCCCTTAGAAGGTCCCCTGGCTCCCTGCATGAACTACATCCTCTTGAGGGCACTGCTGCTCAAGGGTTCAATGATTTAGATATCCACCCTTAGGCTTAGTCGCTCTAGCAACTGCTCATATGTAATTTATTTCACTAATTTTTCACTGTTCGTATTGGGCATTTAAAAAATCTCATAGAATTTATTCTTTTAATGGTTTACATTTTATACATATTTTATATTGTCTTTGTGAAGTCCTACACAATAATGCTGTATTCTGCTATGCTGTACGAAACAAATAAATAAAAAGTATATTGCAATTTTAACTGTCTATGTTTCACAAAACCAAAATGTAGTGATTAAAGATGATAGTTAGGACTGGAAGTAACTATTCAATTTGTTTTTGCTCCAGCAGAGGCAGACATTTCTGTGGAGGTACACTGGTAAAGGAAGACTGGGTCCTGACAGCAAAGCAGTGCTTTCCTTCTCGGTATAGTAACTTTTATTAGCGGGGCTATTATGTGAAAAATAAGTTTCACATATGAAGAATCTGCGAGATACATTTCTTTCTTTTTACAAGTTAACATGTTTTGTAGAACGGCACCATTGTATCTTACGGTAATTTGTTGTTTTATAGATACCATCAACAACACACAATTGGCGGTAGAAAGAATAAATCCTTCACAGTTTTCCAAATTTTTGTTCACCTAGTGTTCTAGATGCAGCCCTGCAATTCTTAAGATTTACAGCCGTAAACTACATTGGCCTTTCAACATTCTTTGAAATGTACTGTGGATATGTTGAGCAGTTATTAGATGTAGAGATGTCGCCTTTTCTTGCCATGACAATCCCATCATCACCATTTTCTGCTACTAGAAACTGAGAATTTTATTTGAAATTGGCAGTGTCATAATGATGGGCATTAATTCCGAATAAGACTGGGAAACATCCAACTGCTTTCTTAGTAGTGGTGCCCTCCTCGTGAAATGTTCTCCTGCAGGAGGTTGGGCAGGCACCCTCCCTTTGTACCTTTCAAAACCTCTTGGACACCGAACTTTTTAGGACAGCTTTTTCAGAGGCTCTCCCCAGTTAATTAGGACAGAGGAGGAGGAAGGAGATGAGTCATATGATGTGAAGCTATTATTTTGCTGCTTAACTTTTCTTGTTGCCTATTTGTAGGATAGTTTGATGTGTTATAGTAATTTTATAATTTATGTTTATAATTTATAGTCTTTGTTGTACACTGCCCAGAGTAGTGCTCTTGCTAGATGGGTGGTATATAAATTTAATAAATAAATGATGTTGTGTAACATAAACATGGGTAACATAAATATATGTGAGACAGAATATATATGATAAGGTTGCTCCAGCCAAAATCCTGTTGCATAGTGTAGTAAAGTACGCTAAAGTGGGCCTTTTGAATCAATGGGGATTTAGTGAGTCAACTCATCTGTACGTTTCATGGATTCAAATAGGCCTACTCTGTGTCTGACTTTAGCATAGTAAGTTGCAATTAGAATAGGCCCATTTGAATCCATGGAGGTTAATGGTGGAGTTGACTCACTAAATCCCCATTGGTTCAATAGGCCTATTCTAGTGTGATTTCCTACATGAAGTGACAGGATTTTGGCCACTATAAGGTTCCAGTTCTAACTCTAGAAATAAGATGCTGATATTTCATCATGTCTTAGAATCTTTTCAAGGTTTTTAAAAAGCGAACTCAAGATTGTTCTCTGTTGAGTTTATCATTCACAACTACTGTGCATGATGATACTTAGAACGATTCCCACCTAATAAAACAGCACATGTTCTTTGTTTTTATTTGAAATCTCTAAGATCACTTGGTGGACCTTCATTAATAAGCTGTCATTTATGATTCTGGGGTATAGATATACTTATTTAAGTTAGTCCAGAGGTATAGATGGAAATTGGAATAAAGGGTGCTTCCAGACAAAGGGAGCAAAAGGCTTTTTGTGCTTACTCCTGCTGTTCCTTCCAAATGTGTTTTTTTTTTTACCTAATAAGAGAAAAGATTGACTAAGCAGTGGAAGGACACAAGAGGGTTACAAACTGAAGACATCAGTATCTAGATGCTCTTCCAGATATCTGTGATGGAGGCAGAGTGACTGCACAGATATAAAATCACCCCAGTGTTTGTCTGCTAACTCCAAGTAACTATGATTCTGCCCTTGCGCTCTAAGTCTGTGTCAGAGCAGCATAACTAATGGCAGCCTGAGAGTGTGTGTGTATCTATTACTTCTTTTATTTGAGACATTTAATGTTGGGTAGTTAGGTCACTGTTATTGTACGTAGCTGTAAATCACTTACAGTAGTGCTTGGCAGTATATAAATGCATGAAAGAAATAAATAGAGCCTTTGTCAGCCGTCTGATGATAAAGAGCGCCTTGCAAATCTAACATTGCACATCTCACTGTATCGTTGCTTATTTTTGCCTTTTCTTCCTCTGTATCTGTCCAGTCTGCTCATCCTGCTGCAACCTCAGAGCAGCTCAGCCAATGGCACCTTGCATAGAATAGGGTGAGCAAAGAAGGCAGAATCAGGGAAAAGCAAAAATACAAAGTGATGCAGGGAGGATTAGACCAATAGGAAAGAAGTGTGACAGCATGATGCTTCACACTGATCTCTTAGCTCAAGGATGAGTAACATGTGGCTCTCCAGATGTTGTTGGACTTGTAATTCCTGACATTCATCACCGTTAATTACAGCTTTTGGGAACTCCAGGCCAGCAACATCTAGACAGCCACACATTCAACACTGGCGCATTTTGAAATGTTAGCATTTCAAAAAAGGCTCCAGCCATCTAACTTAGTATTTTTTTACACAGTGAAGGACTAGCATTTAACTCACGTATGATGTTGACTGTTTTTATATTGAGCCATATATATATATAGTGTGTGTGTGTGAAATTTGTTTTCTTCAGGTATAACCTCAATGACTATCAAGCCTGGCTGGGAATACATAATGTTGAAAGAGCACATGAAGAGGAGCGTAAGCAGGTTCTGAATATCTCCCAGCTGGTGGATGGCCCCAAAGGATCAGATCTGGTTTTACTGAAGCTTTCCAGGTCAGTCTTAGTCATGCTAACATTTTTGCAGGTCTTCCCACCTCCACCCAGCCACAGACCTTTCCTTGTTCCCACTGAAGTCAATATGCCTAGAGTTCTTCCCATCAGACTTGGGCCTGGTGTGAAGCTGTACTATTGAAAAGGGGGTAAGGATGTGATCTGAGGGAACATAGGGTATAGGATGTGTCCCATCTCATGTGCTGCCCCTGTTCCGCCCACAATACTGCCCATTCTTATATGTTCATGGTAGATATTGATGGTGTAGTAAGTAACCTGCATTGTACCAGCGTAGTGGGTTTTCTGTTGAATCCTGTATTCCAGAGCTGGGGGGCAGGGTAGAACGTGCCATTCAGATATAATTGGATTGCAACTCCTTTCAGCCCTAATTAGCATAGCCAGTGGGGAAGGATGAGGGAGTTGCAATAAAGCAACATCTGGAAGGCCACAACTAACCCACCCCTGCTGAAGTTTCATAGCTGGTATGATTTACATCTATACATCTGTTAATGAAAATAAATGCAAGACTTCAGAAAGTTAAAATCAAAATATAATTAAGATGTGTTCACTGAAACAGGAGCTTTAAAAGAGAATATGTGCATTCATTTGATCTGATTATAGAAACTGTCATATTCTGTGTCAGTTATCATCAGCACCAGTTTTTAAAAGGCTGGTAAGAATAAACATATATCTGTTCCTTGTGTGTTTTCCTCCCAGACCCGCAGTAAGCAGTGATGCTGTGGTTATCATCAGGTTGCCCATTTCTGGATGTACCATTCCGGAAGGCACTGCCTGCACTGCATATGGATGGGGACATACAGGACGTAAGAGATGTTTTTGTAAAAACCAATACACATATATTTATATGTGCCTATCATGTGATGAAAGGGACGTGGTGGCACTGCGGGTTAAAACGCAGAAGCCTCTGTGCTGCAAGGTCAGAAGACCTGCAGTCGTAAGATCGAATCCACGCAACGGAGTGAGCTCCCGTCGCTTGTCCCAGCTCCTGCCAGCCTAGCAGTTCGAAAGCATGTAAATGCGAGTAGATAAATAGGTACCACCTCGGTGGGAAGGTAACGGCGTTCCGTGTCTAGTCGCGCTGGCCACGTGACCACGGAAACTGTCTACAGACAAACGCTGGCTCTATGGCTTGGAGACAGGGATGAGCACCGCGCCCTAGAGTCGGACACGACTGGACTAAATGTCAAGGGGAACCTTTACCTATTATGTGATAATTAGGAATTTCTGAACATGGGTTAGACAGTGACACCACTCCTAAACTGGAAATAAATTTCCCATCTTGTAGAAAAATCCCAAAAAATTTAAGGACACTAAAGGTATCCACATTCTCTAGAGAACTGACAAACACACACACACATACCAAATACACACATACAGAGACACACCTGCAGAAAAACATCAAGATTATGTGTTCTTCATCTCCCTTGTAAGTGTGCCACAAATGGATCTCTCTTTGATTTAACTTTTTGAACTGATTTAACCAGTCTGTAGCTCCTGGAAGCAACCAGAGACCCTAGCACAATATGTTGTTAGGAATCTGTATATATCTGTCCTGGTGATATGTTCTGCAGGAAAAAATAATTATTATTATTGGCAACATCCACACATCCTTAACTTTGTACATTAAAATCAATATATAGTACATGAAACACTTCAGAAACAGTTTATGCAGATGTCCCCAGATACCTAAAACTGAGGAAGGAACCCCAGATACAACTGGGGCAGAAAGGGCTTTATGATCAGGGAAAGACAAAGATCCACAACTGGACTGTGCTTGATGGATCCACTCATCCCTAATCTCTAATAGCCTTTGGCTGGAATCTTGGCAAAAGCCACACCTGCAGAAGGGTGACAATGTTTTCGGCAAGGAGAGCATTTTTGTAATTAAAGATGACTTCTTTCTCTCCCATGGCTTGTCTAACTCTTGAGTAACCTGTTTCATCACATGGGAGACATGTGAACTGCGAGATGGAAGGAGGAAATCTTTAGTTAACGAAAATTGCCACTGCTGTATAATGCTATTGGTAAATTAAACTATGCAAAACACAGTGATGGGGAAAGTGTTTTTGTGGGGGCCACCTATCATTTCATGGGCATGTCAAGTTAAAAACATAAAAACAGAATTTGGATTGGTCTCAAAACCTAGTATTTATCTAAAGGTAATCTACAGGATAAGAAAATGATGTTTTTTGGATGAATAAATAGGGATGTGTCAATCTGTCTGTTCCAGTTTCTTCTGCATTTTAATTTCGAATGCATAAAACTCCTTTCTATCCTGAATGGAAAGAAATTTGAGAAGGCTGGATTAAAAGCAAGCAAACATAAGTGAAATCCATCCCACATTTCCAACAGCTATATTCAATAGGGACAGTTGTTTTCTGTTTCCCTTTTAACTTGGCCAATGCATTCTAGTTTAGTCAAATTACCTTTCAGAACTGCTGCTTCAGGTAGAAGAATTAAGATGTAAATCAGATTAATCTTTCTGTGTCTCTGAGAGCATGCAGAGAACTTTGTTTATCATGTTGAGCCAAGACAGATTTTGTTTTGTGTTTCTTCATATGAACCAACAGAGATGCGAAAATCCATGTTTGGCCAATTTTTGTTGGTTTGTTTTAGAACACAATGCTACTGAGTAAAAAGATCCGCATTTGCTCCATTTCTGGTTTTTTTACCTTCATTTCAGGAGCTGACTTTGATGGGCAACTTCAAGAAGCAAACATGATTGTTATGAGAAATGAGCACTGTAATAGGGATTTTGGTGGCAATGTAGTTGTGAAAGAGTCAGAAATGTGTGCCATGGCTGAGAGAATTGGCAGCGGGACCTGTGAGGTACTTTATTCTGTTTATTTAATTAATTAATTTGTATCCTGCTCTTCCTCCAAGGAGTTCAGAATATTTTATTCTCAAAACCAGACTGTGAGTTCAGTCAGGTGGATCGAGAGTGACTATTCCAAGGTCATTTAGCCATCTCCAGAGTTGAGTGGGGATATGAAACAAGGGCTGCAACAAGCCCATTGCAATAAACTGGGGAAAGTATATTTGCTGCAGACAGGCATAACTTCACTTATAATGCAAACCCAAGTTGCAGTGCGTTTTGCATGCTTTAATCTGGTATACTGCAGCATGGGCGGGTGTGTACGTTGTCACTGTGGATACATCAGGGGCTAGGCATGATGTCACATGATGGGAACAGGTTAAAAAAAGGAATTGGACCTTTGCATGTGCACATGTAGGCAGAAAGAGGGGGAAAAAATGAAGACACGTGGTCATGGGAGGAGCAGAGGAGGAGTGGCAAATTGAAGGAGTGGGGAAGAGGTGGGCAGTCAGCTGGTGGGGTGGTCCTGCACTACCTGAAACTGTGGTGTATCTATAAAAATCAGAGCAGAAAAGAACTAGATTGGGCACCATTTTGAATCACTGTACAAGGTGTACAGCATTGTATGTTATAACAGGAGCCACTGCAGATTCAAGTTGTTTTTTTCTAGAGAGGGTCATTTTGATCAGGATCTTCCCAATCCAAGCCCAGCTGCTGAATCCCTGCCTAAAGACAGATGTTAGAAATCAGGGCAGTTAATTTCTTACACCTAATGAAAAGGGACATGAGTTTTAGGATCAGTTTTCCAAACTTTAATTTGGAAAAAAAAAATATGATTATCTGACTCCCTCCACCTGCTCTCGGTTGCACACACGATCTAGCCTGATGGATGGTTGCAGGTCAGGCTTCTACGTGGTGTTTCAAAATAGAGAATAATTATGCTCAAACATTTAATAGGCTGTACTTCTGAAAGCCTGCTTGCAACCAGTGACAGCAAAGAGGTATGCCTCTGTGTTGCAGAGGCATCATTAATGGTTTGCACCCATCCCTTAACTAAAGGCAATGTGGATGACATTTTGCTCCAGAGTAGTGATGGGTATGAACTGGTGGTTCAGTCCAGTTTGGCACGGCACCTGCACAGGTGTCCCACAGGCACCACATGCTTCTCTACTCCATCTCCTCCACACAGTCGCCCACTCACCGGCAGCACCCACTGCAGGCTTCCCTGCCCCATTTCCTCATCTGAATGGGTGGCTGCTGAAGGAAGCAGAGGAAAGCATGCGCTGCTGCAGGTGAGTGGGCAATCACACAGAGGGGTGGGGAAGGGAAGCGCACTGCAGCCAGTGAGTGCGTAATTGTGTAGAGGAGGTGGGGGAGAGAAGCAAACACCTGTGCAGGGGCTGCACCAAACTGGACTGAACTGCCAAACTGTGGTTTGTGCCCGTGTCTACTCCACAATAAAGGGAGGAAATACTGTGTGCCTGGTATGTGTCCATCAGGGTTCAATACTGGGTATCTAACCAAAATCTCTGGACTGTCCATAATCTGATGGAAGAACATTCCTCGATGTGATTGAGAATTGAGTACTGCTAACTAGGCTCTTTCTCTAATGGTTGAAAGATAATTTACTTGTTCCCAAGCCAAACTCTGAGTCCTAGTGAATGGGAGGACCCCCTATTGCATTTGTTATGGGTTGTTGGTCTAGTGGTCCCTTGCCTGACTGTACATATCATGATGTCACAGGGTGTGTGTGGGATAATTTGGGCTGGCTTTTTTCTCTCCATAAAGAAATATATATGTATCCATCTGCTTATTTTGTTTATGTTTTATTTTTCTCTTCTAGAGGGATTATGGCGGTCCATTGGTCTGTGAACAAAACAGAATTAAAATAGTAGTGGGAGTGATTATTCCTGGGCGTGGATGTGCAATCCCTGGACGACCTGGGGTTTTTGTCAGGGTGGCCTTCTACTCCAAATGGATACATAAGATCTTAATGACATACAGATCGTAGCTTCCAGCCAAGAAAGCACATTCCAGTTACGGGAACATTTTGGAAAGTATGAAGTCAAATTGTAATAGAAAGAGCCTTGTTGGGTTTTTTTTTAAAAAAACAAACAAACAACATCGATCAAGTACTACTTGATCGTCAAATTTTGCAGATATTTATGGATCTTTCTGTCATGTTCTGCCTCATATTGCGCTATATGACATGAACTGTGGTATAAGCAAGTATGGTGACCTATTTCCTGAAGATACTTGAATGAAAAGCAAAACTGCAAAGCGTGATTGCTGGATGCGGATATGTTCTGTGGAATTAGAATGCCCAATTTCTTATCTGCTGCTGCTTATTGTCAGCTTGTTGGAGAGATGCAAACACAATTTGAAATTTATAGTATTTTTCCTTACCTACATACGCCTCTTTATTCTTCTTTACAGCAATGATAAATTTGTGCATCAGCCAGAAATGATGCTGTTCTCCTAGCAAAAGCAAGGTTTTAATTTTATTTTCCTCTTCTTTACAAGTGGTTACTTGGATTTACATCCCAGTTCAAAAAAGTTGCCACAAGCTGAACACCCTAATGGTAGGGAAAGGCCCTTGCGTAAAATGTTTGTGGGATTTGTTGGTGTGTTTGCAGTTGTTATGATCTATGACAACAACTTCTTAAATTAATTGATATGCTTTGGAAGATGACCCATTGATAAGCCATTATTGCAATTATATTTTTGAAATTTATTTTCCTATGCGTATTTACAATAAGAAGGTATGTTAGAGGATTCCATACAGTTGATTTCATTGTACATATAGCAGACCTAAAAAAAAAAAAAAAAAAAAAAAACCAAACCAAGCAGTATATGGATTTGGACCTAAAAATATGTTCAATGAATTGTATGTCCAAGCTTTTACATGTGGCCAGCCAGCCATGCAGATAATGTTGAAACTGAGGAGTTGTTTCAAGTACAGTTTGTGCCAGAACTTGAGAGTGGGTTTAAACTTTGATGTACTTCTCCTCTCAGAATACTACAGCGAGAATGACCAATGACTCTGAGAGTCATAGTGAAAAAGAGAAAGAAAGAGAGAGGAGGAGGAGGAAGAGGAGAAGAAAAAAAATACTTTTCCAAGCTCTGGTTTGTACTATGGCATGCAATGGTGAAGAGTTTCCTTCGAAACAACAACAAAGTACAGAAATTCTACTGGGAATGCTGGACGTTGCTTTTGGTATATCAATCATAGTATTTGATTGAGGCACCTTTTGTGCTTTGCTGTCCTGCTTTCCATCTCTTAACTCAGTTGTTCCCAAATTGAAGTCTCCAGATGGTGTTGAGCAATAATTCCCAGAAACCTCAACCATTGGCTATGCTGACTTGAGCTTCTAGGAATTGTAGTCCACCAACATCTGGTGACTTCTGTTTGGGAACCACTATCTTCATGGCTTGGTAGAGAGGAACAGTGTATTTCACCTTTGCTTCACCTTTGAGTTTTTAAAGGTTCAGCCACTGTCTCTCCTCTAAAAAAACATGTCGCTCCATAACTTACACTAGAATTGCTCTGAAGATGTGTTCCCTCAAAAATTTGCTCTGATGACTTTCCCATGCAGCACACTATTTGTACAGTACACTAGCTGCTTTTCTCCCAATTCCTAGCCAATGCTCCAGGTCTGTTTTTGTGTTGGAATACAGGTCTAGAACCCAGGGTAAGGAAAAACAGATGGTAGTAGGCAGTTTGGTAAACAGATCTATACTTTTTTTACATGGTAACAAATATGTAAACCTCAGCCATATATTAGGAATTGCATTGATGGCTGGATAGCTCAGTGAATCAGGTACTGGTTGGGATTTCAATTCCCTGCTGTGCCTTGAAGGAGAAGGACCAACCTGTGTAGTCTTGGGCTAGCTTTGTAAATCCCAAAATATCCCCAGAAGAAGGGAATGGTAAACCAGTTCTCGGTATTCTTTACTTAGAAAATGCTGGAAAGGGTACCATATCAGAATTGACTTGACTGCATGTAATTATTATTATTAAAAGGCTTTAGTTAACATACCTGCAACATTCAAGCAAACTATGTATTACTGGATTGTAAGAATATCAGATCAAGTCCTTTCTCTTCCCATTGTGCAGTCTCAAATAATGTTTTCTAGTTGTTTAAAGCCACAAGGCAGCAGGTGATCTCTAAAAATGATTGTTAATAAGTGGGTTAACATACCTGGGCCCTTTTCACATGAGCCCACATTACAGCCATAACTTCCCTCTGAATGCTTCTTCTCATTATTGTTGAATGGGTCCTGTGTAGGTTTGTTTTTTCCTTCAGGGGTAGAAAGATAATTTAATTACAGCAAGAGTAGGCAGATATCAAGCTAGTAAGATATACGTTTTTGAATTGGACTCTGAGATTAACCAACCTCAGGTACAGAAGACATATACCTTTGAAATCAGAGCAGTGCTTCAGAACCTTGGGCCCGTAGATGTTCTTGGACTGAAATTCCTGGAAGCCTCTACCATCAGCTGTGCTGGCCAGGATTTCTGGGAGTTCTAGTCCATGAACATCTGGGAACACAAGGTTGACAACCAAAATACTAAAGAATTCTGATGCCAGGACTTTGAGTACTAGAGCAAAACTCGGATCACAGTTCCTGCAACCTTCATTATCCCAACCTTTTTTCATACAAACAGTTGTAAGCTCAGGGTGGGTAGGGTATTCTTTTGTTGCTGCTATTGTTAAATGGAGATCAGAAATGCTTACTGATCTATTTCAAATCATGGAGAGATCTATAAGAATAACTATCTATCTGCAGAGGACTGCTTCCCATTTTACATAGTAAGAAAAGTAGGGTGCCACTGAGTATTTACTGAAAGAGAGGCACCCTTAACACTGGTTGTTTTGTCAGATGTATTTCAAAAACACTCACAGGTTGCATTTACACTTTAAATAAATTGTTAAGTGTATATCTGAAAAATATGTGTCAGCTAGGCCTTATTAGTCAACAAACTAGCTCCCTTGTTATAGGACCAAACAGACAAATTGTAATACCCTGAACCATATAAGGCTTTTGTATACTTATGTTATACTTTTGTTAAAAGGATTTGAATGACTTTTTATAAGCCAATAGCAGAACTTTTACAAGGAATAATGATTTATATGTGTTTGTGTCTATATGTTCAGGACTTGTCATTTACATCCCATTTTCAGAGTTTCTGACAGGAATAAGCTTTGCTTTATTTTTAAAAAAAATAATTTTAAGAGCATGCATATTCAAGGCAAAAATACGGTATGAATATGAAATTAGAATTTTTAGTTCTGGCCCACATTAGTGATAACACACATTTTTAAAGCATGTGTTCCTAGACTGGAATATATCCAGCTCCAACCCATAATAACAACTAAAGTTCGTGCATTTAAGCCAATTAAACCAAGCTTAATTTCATTCCTTTAGTTTAATAGAGTTATGGCTCACGTTAAGGCATTTTGGCAGTTAGCCTTTTCCTCTTTTTAAAAAACTATCTTTTTTCCTCTCTACCCCACTCTCTGTTTGTACCAGTTACATAAAGTGATGTTTATGAGGCTATAGCAAAAATGTAATTCATTTTGCATTTTTCTCAAGATTTATGTATCCTCTGTATTATATGTGCAAGCCTTTTGTATTATGTATGCAGGCATTTTGTTTGGTGTAATAAAAATGATTCTAAAATATTATATACTTCTGCTGTGCAGAAGACAATATGAGTTTATATATAAATATATATATAAATATATATAGGGTCAGGTGTTAAAACTACATGTAAGGCTTTAAAAAGTATTTGTTCTGAGCCGAGTCTCAGTAGAATGAGTTGTACAGAGATTATAATTTAGAAATTAACAAATGCTTGTCTATCAGGCCTTTTTTGTGGCTAATTTACACAGTGGCCAGAATCCTATTGGTGTGTTACATGTTGCAGCTAGTTGATATGGTCCTGGGATGCATCTTGATTGTGCAGTTGAGCACCTGACTCAGCATCTGACCAAGAGATGCCCCGGCACCTTGTCAGTGAGCAGATCGTGAACAAATACCAGTGGGACTTTGGCCAGTGGTTTTTTTTTTCCTGTCCTGATCATCTTGTGGTACACATTCACATGGAGAGACATAATAATAACAACAGGCAACCACAGTTAAAAGAGCAACTCCTGAGACTGCAAGAGAAATGTTAAAATGGAACAGTGGGGGTAAGTTTACACTCAGTAGATGTGCTGGCTGGGAGATTCTGGTAATTGTAATCAAAAAGGGTAACTTTTCTAAGCTCTGCAGTAAATAGTGCATTAGGGACATGACCCTATTGCACCCGTTGGTGTGACAAGTGCAAGCTGTATCTGGTCTGGAGTTGGCTGGGTCCACAAACTGTATACGTTGCACTAACTTACAGGTGTCAGTGAACGGCAAATGAAAGGCACCCGACTGTGGAGCTCCCAGTTTCTGTATGTCATACATTTCTGCCATTCACAGACTTTTCATCACAGTGCAGCCTCTGGCTATCAGGTGTGCTGTTAGTTTGAGGGAGTTTAAAAGGGAAGCCCTGCAGAACAGACATGTGGATCACGCCTCATTTCTGCAAACTACGGGCTGGGATTCAACAAGCTGCTCAAACATGGGTGCAAACCAACTGAATTCTAGACTATCCTTTGAACAGTTGATTCTCCCCACATCCCCCTGGGTTTACAACACAGTTCTTTTGAAATCAAACTTAGTTTCAAAACTGGTTGGCCTTGAAGTACTAGAGGCAGCTGTTAAGGAAAGCAAGTTGAAAGCCCTTCTGTGTTCACAGAGGTAGTTCCACCCCATACAAGACATGATTAGGATCCCTACATTTTATAAATTAGGACCCTTTCACAGGGTTGTGTTGAATGGGTGATCTGAGGTTAACCCTTTCTGTGCACTAAATTCAGAACTTGGAAATGTTGCCATTCCCTTGTGTAACTCTTAGAATCTCCCAGCCACCATGGAGTCTTAAGAGATTCCGGAAGCTTTCATCTGAAGAAGCCATGTCACTGTGGTTGTCTCTCCTGCTATCAGGAGAGACAACTTGGTGGGAGAAAGTCAGTGGCATGACATCTCCAGGGGTTGTGGCATCTGTGGTTCAACCTTGATTCCCCAGATGTTCTAGGACTAAAACTCTTACAAGCCTTCACCACCAGCTGTGCTGGCCAGGATTTCTGAGAGTTGTTGTCCAGGAACATCTGGGGACCCAAGATTGGGAACCATTGGGGTAAAGGCTTGGGAGGAAAGATTTAAACCCCCTCTCCCAGAATATCACTTATTCAGTTCTCGAAGCAGCTCCTTGCTCATTAGTGAAATGGGACCGACAGGGAATCCTAAGCATGGGTCTTTTCTAGCTTGGCCTTTTGTCTTTCCATGTGAATGAGAAAGTACCTGGTGATGTTTGATGATGCAGCATCAGGAATTAAAATCTCTGTGTTGATTGGCCTTTGGCCTTCTCTTTTTGGTAGTGATGGGTTCTGGAAAAAAAAAAGGAAGGGAAATTGAATGATACTGGGCAAAGAATGTGTGCTTCATTTATTCCTGTGAATATTTCTTGTTGGTACCCATGGTACTTTACCATGCAAGTGTTACAATTACAGCACTTGGGCTGAGAAGGGCACTGTCAAGGAGCTATTGCTTTGGTCACCTCTCTTTTCTGCTGTACTTAGATCATAGGTAGAATGTTTTCTGACTGAATAAGAGTAATTTGCCTCATCAGCCCTGGAAGTAGAAACTACAAAACAGGATGCATCCTGTACTTGGCTCCCTTGCATGTGCCTATATTTTTGTTAATTGCACAGAAGTACTTGTTTTAAGTCAAAACCACAATTTAAAGTTCATGTATTTGTTTTGTGTGTGGATTTTGGCTTGAAATAGGCAGAAGGTAAATTGTTTAATGTGAGAAGTTTTTTTTTTTTTTTAATTTTAGAAATGTTTTAACTTATTGCTGTGTTTTCATAGTTTATCCTGTATTCGGCTTATGCCCGAATAGCAGAGAGAGCGAGAAGGAGAAATGCTCTGAGCAGGACTGCATGGTCTTTTCTAAAACACAAAAGACAATCCACAAAGGAACAATGTTCCACCAGGTCCCCTTGGAAACCACACTAGACCAGGGGTGGGGAATGTGTGGCCCTTCAGACATTGTCAGGCTGCAGCTCCCAGCTCCCTAGGCGATTGTAAGAGATCACGGGGGTCGTGGTCCAACAACACTGAATCGCCACACATTCTTCATCTCTTCACTAGGAGGCTTTTGGCAACACTGTTTCATCCACACAGTTTGTGATATTTAGGTGGGGGGCTGAGCTTTTTCATGTTTGCTGGTACATTCTTGACTCATGAGTATTGGCCTGCTAGTGAAAGGAACCATGTTATGTCTTTAAACTCATTATTGACAGTGTCCGTCCAGTTTTACAGTGCTGTAAATGGAACAACTTTCAGTTTTTCTTCAGTACTTTCTTGTAGATGCTGCCTGTTGATGCTATATCACTTGGAAACCTATTCACACTATGGTTCTGACTTTACAATAATTTCTATAAGTAAAGGCATCAACATTAGCCATTATAGTTGGTATTTTTGTATCTTTATTATTAATAATAAAATACTTTATCAAAAAAAGAGCTGTATATGTCTTTTATTTTAATAGTATGAAAGAACATGCAGGGATGGGACTTTCTGATTTCTTTGGACTGCAGTTCTCAGAATTTGCCAAGAATTCCCCTACACAGAAAACTGGGAGATACAGCCAAAAAACCTGCAACGTGTAGAGTAGCTTTCATTATTTACATGTGAGCTGCCATTGTCATTATCAAGAAGGAAACTGCCCTGATGCTGCCTGGGAGTGGCAAGTCTTCAAGGGAGTCACAAGACTTCATTGGACTGGTAGTTCCTTGAGGGAATCCTCCACAGAGCCTAATGGGCAGTGAGACTAATGCACTGCAACTCCCATGAAGCCTTGCCACTCTCAGGCAGAACCAGGGCAGTTTCCTTTTTCATGAAGAGTGAATAATCGTGATGGGGGCCTATGTGTAAGTCATGAAACCGGCTCTGTAAACTGCCAGTTTTTGGCTGTATCTCCCAGAATTCTGCCTGGGAAAATTCTTGGTGAATTATGGGAGTTGCAGTCCAAAACCCCCTGAAAACCCAGTCCTTACAATATGCATTGGTAAGAAGAACTGGAGGATCTTAGTGATAAGTTTACATTCTTCCAAGCATGTGCAGCAATTATACTATATGCACTCAGAAGTATACAATTTAGTGATGCCTAATTTAAGGATTTAACTGTTAACTTCATCTCGAAGTACCACCATGGTAGATTACCCAGGTAATAGCTGATGCCCATTTGTGGGATCACCTGTTCTGAATGAGCCCCTACTTCAACTCATTTCCGAGTGGCAAAGTTTACAGATAGCTGCCTGTCTGCCAGAGAAACTGGTTAACAAAGAGTGATCTTTGTCCCATTCCAAATCTTCCATTTTGATTGTTCATCTTCATAAGACTGCCCATCCAAGGAAGAAGACACTGAAGGTCCAGGAAAGAGTAGAGATGAATCAGAGGTCCCATTGCTCAATTTTCATGTCTCCTAGGTAGCACAGAAGTCATCTTCTGTTTCTAGGTTGGGAATGGGCAGTTTTCTGGGACAGATGGATCTTGCAGACAACTCAGCAGTCCAGCAAGACTTGCGTTCTCCCACCACCAAAAAAACGGTCATTGCCAAAGTTGCCACCTGCAACATCTCAGCAATTTTGCTGGAAAATGCAGTCTGTGGGGACCCAGGCCTTGTTTGTGGACAGATTCACCCTCCTAACATCCCTCTATGGGTTGTCCAGTTCTAGGGAGGGCAAATTCTGCCATTAGAAGGAGCTGTGTTGCACTGTGAATTTCAACACCTAATTTCAGACTTCCTGCCATTTGAAGGGGCTGTATTGCACCAAGAATTTCACTACATAGTTTCAGATTTCCTGTGATTTAGATGCTGTGTTACACTAAAAGCAGCCAAGCTACAAGGTCTTCCGTGTTCCCCAATCTAATGTCAGAAGAGAGGCATAATTTCCATTATTAATCTGGCAGACAAGTCACTCACAGGTTACTTATTCACCTCAACTGACCTGAAGACTTCAGACCCCTGATGTAGCAAGCATTCAGATCATTGCCTCAGAAATAGTTATTGTATTTGAGGGGAGAAAAAAACATAATAACACCTTTGATTGCCTTCTTATTACTTGAAGCTTTGGCCCTGGAGCACTTCCATATCAGCAAACAACCATGTAATTGTGAAAATACTTGTATTAAATTGGAGGCAAATTATTAAAGAGAAAACATATGGTCTGTTATAGGAAGGTGAATATGAAAGTGAGCAGCTTTTAAATGTACTGAGAATGTACTTTGATGTAGTTGTACATTTCTATGGTGCAATCACCGGCTGTATAATAGCCTTATAGCAATTTGGGTTTTTAAAATGTTTCAGAGGACTAGGCATGAGCCTGTATATATTAAGGAACATTACGCATAAACTACTTATGAAATCATTTTCCACTTAATGCTGGAAATATTTTCTGGGCAGCTTGAGAAGGTTGCTCACTTAAGGCTAACCATACAACTTGCGTCAATGATATTTTGCTGCAGAAGCATACTGAGAGAGAGAGAGAGAAATCTGTCTCCAGCAAACCATTCAAAGGGTATTATTTCTTTGAGGAGTGCTGCCTGCATGCTTTTTTTTTTAATGCAGTAGAAACCTGTCTTCTACCGGCTCCCAGCTCAAGTTCTCATGTTTATTCCATAAGCACTTACAGTAATATGAGAGCCAGGTGGTAGGCATTATAAGATCCATGTGCAGCCTTTGACCAAAGTCTCTTTGAGGTCTTGATGATGGCTGTAAAGAGAAACTGGTTGCCGTCCACTGGCTTTACATTTCTTTTCTCTGCCAACACTTGCTTGTTAAGTATTCTTTGGCATCTTGGATGTCAGCTGTTCTGCCCTTGTGCCTTGTTAGTGGCTTGATTTCTTTTGTTTATACTTAAAACTCTCTCCTCCCCCCTACACCAACAGGGAAGTGAGAAGTGTTCCACAAACTGCTTGTATAGACATAACTATTGAGTAAGAGATGATGACATGTGTCTGATTTTCTCTTCACCCTTAACAGCAGTGCTTGTCAGAGTTTCTAGAAATAATCTGAAAAACCTTTCAGGTCTATGCTGCATGCTCTCCTCAGTTCACAGGCTAGCCTCCTGGCTGAGTGTCTGCTAAGTGTAGAGTCCAGGCAGCACTATAGCAACAGACTGTGCTACTCTGTGCAGGTGGAGAGTGGATTTTCTTCATGGAGATCCCCCCTTGTGCAATGCTCACACTCATGTAAGCGTTACGATCCTGGCAGGACTTTCCACTTACAGAAAGGACAATAGAGGACCAGCTACAGTATGATAGGATGGTCTATGTGGAATGCATGAATTGCTGGCATGGTTTTGAATGATAGTCCGAGTTTAGTTTACACTGGCACGTTTCCTGGATCTGCAGCCTTAGAAGGTAACTTGCTTGAAGGAATAAGCTCATATAGAAAGAACCATCATTTTATGTCTGAAAAATCACGTCTGTTGTTGGGGAAACTGTCTAAAGTTATTATAATTACTTCTAAATTTTATAGCAACAAATCAAATTATTATAATACTAAGATTGGTATTAATATTGTTATTTCTGCACAAGCATGCATCAATAGATATTGTATGACAGCCCAATTCAACATTTCATAAGGCAATTCAAAAAGCAGGGAAAGCTATGTAAAGCTTGGCATCCTTTTTCCTCCTGTCAACGCGCACGATATTGTGCAGCAATATCAGGCTATTTCCAGGCTTTTTGAATCATGGGTGCTGAAGCACAATATTCCACGTTCCAAAACCAGAGGTGTTTTGAAGAATTGAATATACAATTTGCATGATTCTGGTTATATTGTACACATCAAAACTGAGCCAAAAACATTTGATATGTGCTGAAGCGTTCGACATTTCCTGATTGCTCAAAAGCTAAATAAAACATTTCATCTAAAAATAAACACTATTAGCTATTAGGACCTGCCTACAGCAATAATGCAGGGACATGGTGGTGGTGCGGGTTAAACCACAGAAGCCTCTGTGCTGCAAGGTCAGAAGCCCAGCAGTCGTAAGATCGAATCCACACGACGGAGTGAGCTCCCGTCGCTTGTCCCAGCTCCTGCCAACCTAGCAGTTCGAAAGCATGTAAATGCGAGTAGATAAATAGGTACCACCACGGTGGGAAGGTAATGGCGTTCCGTGTCTAGTTGCGCTGGCCACGTGACCATGGAAACTGTCTTCGGACAAACGCTGGCTCTACGGCTTGGAGACGGGGATGAGCACCGCACCCTAGAGTCAGAAACGACTGGACTAAATGTCAAGGGGAACCTTTACCTTTACCTTACAGCAATAATGAATACCATTGTTGCCTTGGAACAAAGATTTAAGTTAATTTTATTTCAAATATTTCTTCAAAGTTTAAGAGAAAGGCTGGCGTTCTGGTTTTTTTGTGTGAGAATGCCTTTTAATCCAAATTGTGCATCTGTTAAATATTAGTTTTTGGATCACAAATGAAAAGTAAAGAAAGCACTTATTTGGAAGACTTTTTAATATTTCTCTCATTATGTAGGGACATCGGAGGTTGCCTTGTATTGCATCCCATCACTAGTCTGTTTAGCCTGATATTGTTGACAGTGTCTGGCCAAGTCTCTCCAAAGATTCAGGCAGGATTCTTTTCTAGCCTTACTGAAAATGCCACAGATTGAACAATGAAACCCCTTGCATGTAAAGCATTTGTCCTACCTTCCATTTACACTAAATCAACTTTACTTAGAGCTATAAACTATAGAACAAAACATTGTTTCCTCTTCAAAAATAGCCAACTGACCACCGTATAATTCACAGTTGTCAAGGAGAGTAGGTCTTGAACTTGACACCTCTGGCTCTCAACCTGTGGCCATGGGAGTGATCCCAGGATACCAGATCCTGAGGAGCCTAGAGTGCAAGTGGAGAAGGAAACCGACGGATTATAATAGGGAAGCTGTCAGGGTCGCGACTAACCTTTACCTTGCCAAGATAAGGGCTGCTAGTCGAGCTTACCTTTCTGACCAGATAAGTGAGGCCTCAAATCAGCAGGCGGAACTTTTCCGTATAGTCCGCGACCTATCCGGAATTGGTCGGGGTGATGGGCCTCCCCCTAGTATTTCACCTGACCAATTTGCAGCATTTTTAAAATCAAAAGTGGAGGCCATCCGCCGGGAGCTTTCTCCTTTTTTGGATACAGTGGATCGAGCAGAGATGTCCAGCGCTCCGTCTTGCCCAGTGAATCTCGATCTCTTTCAGCCTGTGACACCCGATATTGTGGACAAAGCGCTAGATCGCTGTCGGGCCACCACCTCTTCTCTTGACCCTTGCCCGGCCTGGCTAATCAAAGCAGCCAGGCCTATAACAACCGAATGGGCCATGGCGATAATTAATGGGTCTTTCCTTGAGGGCAGGGTCCCCCCTGCCCTCAAGGAGACACTCATTAGGCCCATTAGAAAGAAACCTAGTTTGGCGGCGGACGATATTGGCAACTATAGGCCCATCGCCAATGTTCCTTTCATTAGCAAAGTAGTTGAGAGGGTGGTGGCCAATCAGCTTCAGGCGCATTTGGATGAAACAAACACCCTGGATCTGTTCCAGTCGGGCTTCAGGCTGCGCCATGGTACAGAAACGGCATTGGTCGCCCTGTTAGATGACCTATTGAGGGAGGCCGACAGAGGGAAAATGTCCCTGTTGGTCCTCCTCGATATCTCAGCCGCCTTTGATACCGTCGACCACGGTATCCTCCTGGGGAGGCTCTCCGAGTTGGGAATCGGTGGCCTGGTGTTTGCCTGGCTTTGTTCCTTCTTGGAGGACCGTCCTCAGAGAGTACAGCTTGGGGAGGGGGACTCAGCCCCGTGGTGCCTCAATTGTGGAGTTCCGCAGGGCTCGACCCTCTCCCCAATGCTGTTTAATATCTATACGAGGCCTCTGGGTGGGGTCATCAGGGGGTGTGGAGCATCGTGCCATCAGTATGCTGATGACACCCAGCTCTACATCTCCTTTTTTCCAACTGCAGGTGATGCCGTTCTGTCCCTTCGTCGCTGCTTGGAGTCTGTACTGCAATGGATGCAGGGAAATGGGCTGAAGCTGAACCCGGACAAGTCGGAGGTCCTGAGGGTGGGTGGACCCTCCATCAGCAGTTTGGGAAACGCCCTCTCTTTTGGGGGGGTGACTCTCACTGCGAAGAGTGAGGTTCGCAGCTTGGGAATACACCTGGACCCGGCGCTTACCATGGAAACTCAGGTGGCGTCAGTGGTCCATTCCGCATATTTCCATCTTTGGCGGATTGCCAAGCTGCATCCCTATCTTGATGTTGGGGTGCTCACCACTCTGGTCCACGCGCTCGTAATCTCGAGATTAGACCACTGCAATGCACTCTACGTGGGGCTACCTCTGAGATTGATGCGGAAGCTCCAAATGGTGCAGAATGCGGCGGCCAGACTTCTTACTGGAGTGAGGAAATACCAACACATCACTCCCACCCTGGCCGCCTTGCATTGGTTGCCTGTACACTTCCGCGTTGATTTCAAAGTTTTAATGATTACATACAAGGTCCTAAACGGTTTAGGACCTCGATACTTGGCGGAGCACCTCCTCCCGCCTAGATCTACCCGTACCACCCAATCTAGCCAGGAGGGGCGATTGAGGAGCCTAACGCTGAGGGAGGCCCGGAAGGAAAAAACAAGACACCGGGCCTTCTCGGCAGTGGCTCCTTCTCTCTGGAACAAACTCCCCTCCGAGATTTGCTTGGCCCCCTCGCTGGGTATTTTCAGAAACCAACTTAAGACCTGGTTGTTCAGACAGGCCTTCACTCCTGTTAAAATATAAAACTGTTAATATATATTTTGAATTGTTTTTATCTTGTATGTTGTGAGCCACCCAGAGTAGACTATGTCTAGATGGGTGGCATAAAAAATAAATAAATAAATAAATAAATAAATAAATAAATAAATAAATAAATAAATAAATAAATAAATAAATAAATAAATAAATAAATAAATAAATAAATAAATATTAGTGAAACAAAACAACATCAGCAGTTCTAGGTGTTACTATGACTAATGTGACTCTATATTTTAATACATCAACACTAGGAATTTGGGTATAGATTATGAAATACAGATATTGGCACCAAATTTTTATGGATTCTTGTTATGTGCTGCCAAGTTGTAACTGACATATAGTGACTAGAGATGGGTGTATTCATATACGAATATCCCTGCACAGGTGGCGATAACGAGGGTCCAGCCCCATGGAGCCAGATGGTCCACTCACCAATCCGCCGCTGCTGCGGGCGCCACAAGCCTTCCAATGACTCTGGAGCTCGTAATCAGCTTGTCACTCCTGGAAGGAGGCAGGATGACAAGCCTCCCTGCCAGGTCAAAGAGTGGTCCATGGATCGCGAGCTCTAGAGTCATGGCCCCATGGGGCTGGACCCTCGTTATCACCACCTGTGCGGGGATATTCGTGTACGAATACGAATACCCTCATCTCTAACAGTGACCCTAAGAGGGCTTTCAGGGTAATTGAGATATTTAAGGAGTGGTCTTATTGGTTCCACACTGCCAGTGAGCTTCCATGACTGAGCAGGGATTTGAACACAGGTCTCCTGAGTCCTAGTCTATCACTCAAAAATACTTGATGAGTAATAGATTTGCCTTAGCTCATGGCAGGAAAATTGTACAAGTAATCAGGGGAATTTCAAAAAAATCTAGCTTGACAAATTTTGAGACAAATGATCAGATACAGCACATGCTTCCCAGTTTACAAATCAATGGCCTTGCAAGTCTTCAAACAAATTACAAGGGTTCTCAGCTATTTAGGGCTGAAATCCTGTTGCCTTGGTATGTGTGAAGAAGGCCTTCTAGCTGGCAATTAATAAGTCCCTGCTGGGATTCTTGGGCATGTGACAGACCAGTTGTTGGGTATGCCCCCAAGAATTCCAACAGCGACTTGTTAATTGCTAGCTACAAGCGACTGGTTCCATATGTAACAAAACAATAGGATTTCAGCCTGTATATATTGAATGAATTATGCCACATATAAATATTGACAGTGTTCCAAATATATAAAACTACCCTTCAAATTGTGCTAATCAGACCCTGGCCAACCCTCAGACAGGCAGTAGACTTGTCCACGAAAGCTCACATTAAAATATAGCAGTTAGCCACAACGTTTTTGTCTGTTTTATTTCTCTCCTTCTCCTTCTCCTTCTCCTTCTGCCTGATATGCTAGCACAGATTAACATGAGTACCTCTTATAACACTCTTTTAGGTCAATCAGAGTCTTTGTCCAATTTCTGACTTTCCTTTTAAGTTCAGTACAGTTTTTTTGTTTTTTGCCTGATATGCTTAAAAAGTATAAAATCCACTATTTATCTAGCAAGAGTCCAATTAAGCAATAAACATTTGCAGGTTGGAAGTAGTAGGAAAAAATTAGTAGGAAACTGAATGACCCAAATGACATTTTGGTTAATAAAACAGTGACTACTTACATTGTTGCAGTATAAGAGATAGGATGAGAAAAGTAGTACTCGATTTACAGTACTTTTAAGTCCCTATCTACAGAATTTCATGAGAGGAATTGAAAAGTCTGCCAGTAAGGTGTCTGGGGCCCATAATAATCCACAGAAATTGCCTAAGGAGAACTGATGTTTCTTAGATGTACAGTCACAAGAATAATCCTAAACTTTTTCATAATTTTCACATTAATAGTGCTTGTATGCTTGTATTGGAAGTAACTTTGAGTTATTGGGAAATGGCTCCTTTCTTTACTTATGATACGGACTTGATTGGTATCTGTTTCATCCCAATATCAAATGCTTTCTTTCTTCAGGAATCAGAGGATTAAGATGAAATAATGCAATTCATATAAATAATGTGTGAAATGTAGTGTCACATCATCCAAAAGTTCCAATAGCTAGTTTACAGTTAAGTGTTTCATGTACATTCCAGTATGATTTCAAATTATGAAGGAAAGGAAATGTAAGCAAACTGTTGTGTTTCTGTGAGCATCTCTCTCTGTGTAAAAGTGGATAAGAACAGTGAAGTAGTTTATTACAGGACAAGAAGGACAAAATATGGTTTTTTATAAATAAAGAGCTATTTATTGGTAGAGGAAACTTCTTTATTGAGCAGGTATTGTTCTCTTGGAGGGTTCTGTAACTCTCTAAGAAAAGTGGTGTTGATTTGGCAATAATTAAATCCATCAGGTTTGCTCATCTAGTCACAAGTGCCTAATTGGTCTCCATTCTTCTAGGATCCTTACCAGTGTGCTTTATAGGAGTTTATGCAAAAAAAGCAAAACAGGCAGGCTGAGCTGCCTGCTTGCATAAGTGCTGTCATTTAAATATACAGCACATCGTACAGAGTTTGCTGCATATGATTATCCAGTGCAATGATGAGAATTCCAGGTCTGAAAACAAGCTGGCTGTTCTGTTTTCAGTTCAAAGACACCAAGGGCTCAAGTGTGCCTTTTGTCAAAATGCTCTGAAAGTCTCGTGATACTAATTCAGTGTTAAAGAGAAATGTCTGTGCTGCCTCAGAATGGTTTCGGCTTATGCCACCCCTTTGCTTCTGGAAAGTTTTGCCATTTAGATGCAACTGGAAAACAGTGAATTCTACAAACAAGGATATAGCATGGTGAGAGGAAGCTCAAATCCTTAATTTTGATTATAGACTCTCTCACACACCACCAGGTTCTAGTAGTTAGTGAGCCACTGGCTGCTGTACATATGCTGTCTCATGTCCCTTCCGTGTCTCTATGTTACTTGTCTCTGGTTTATTGAATCATGGGGCAAATAGCATAATGTCAGATGATCAAACAGAAGTCCAAACCAACTTCAAGCCATGGCCAAATCTTCTGTCTCCTTCTCACTTTAACTCTCATTTATTAGGATTAAAAAATGCAATCAACATTGTTTTGGGTGTGTTGCAGGCAGTTTTCTCACTACAAGAAGATGAAGCAATTAATTAACCCCCATGAACTAGGATTGAAAAGAAAAACAAAAGAAAACACACTCATTGTGTGACTTTTGGGGTTTCTCATTTCAATGAGAATTCAAGACACAAGAGATGAAACCGCTAATTAACCCTCATGCACTAAAGATTAAAAAGAAAAAAAATTGCATTGTGTGAATTGCGAAGCATCTTCTGATTCCTAGAATGAATTTCATTGTATTTTCAGGAAGGAAAATGCTCTGTGTTCAAAGCAGCCTCTGTGTATGCAGAAGGAAGTGTGTGTGTTCCATCCAATCATCCAGAGCCAGAGGTTTCAATGTGAAACAGAAGTAAAACAAAATCAGATGAAATAAGATGATGAAACATATGCTCCTGCTGTCATTTCTTGACCTCAGTGAATTCCAGTGTCCCCTCAATGGAAGAAATTTCCCATTCACAGAGCCAAGCTGCTGAGAACCAGAGGCCAACACTTTTACTTTGCCACCGTGTGTTTCATCAGAAAGGGGCATGGGATATTTTTGTCCCAACATTATTACTATATTGATTGGGGGGGGGGGGAGGTGTCCCAATGACAAAGATCAGCATATTTGTTGGAGTATTTTCTTTGATTGATTGATTTTTATAAACTCTACAATACTATTAAATACAACATTAAACACATAAAGAGGGAGATAAGAACAGATATAAAAACAAATAAAACAATCAACAAATATCATCAATGTAGGTTCAGTCTCACATTTTATTTGTATTCACAACAAGTTTTGGGCATTATTTTTCTACATAATGTCTTTCCTACATTTATAATATTGTTTTTATAATCCATGCACCTGTTCAGAGGAAGTCATGATATACGATGTCTTGAAGAAGTCGTCTCTATGTGAGGATCCTTTTGTCATTTTTCTTTTCTGGCATAGTTACTCTAAAATTACCACTTTCCACAGTCTCTGTACATGTTTATGTTGAAATCTTTAATATTTTCCATTCTTGCACAGTGTTCACTCAAATTACTCTTTACATTGATGACATTATATTTTTATGTAATAGATTTTCATTGCTGGCTGGATGTCAGGATTTGTTGCGTTCTCTCCCAAGTTCTCCAGTTCTAGTGGAACAAAAGGCTCAGACAAAATAGTTCCCTTCGCCAGTCTATTTACAAATATACAGACAGACAAATAGACAAACTGGCAGCATCTCTGCCTCTGAGTAAAATGAGTTCTCAGAGCAGTAGGACAGCAAAGGCTCTCAAAAAGAACCAAATTGTAATGTCTTCATACATATTTATATTTGCAACAGCCAATGACAAATTACATTACATCAGCTTCTTACACCTTATTCAGCATGACTTCACACTTTTCTTGATTAGTTGCACCTGCTAATGTGGGGGACTCCTTGCTCAGAGGAACAGAAACAATAATCTGCAAGCCTGACAAGATGAATCGAGAGGTGTACTGTCTACCTGGAGCCAAAATTCATGATATAACAGAGAGACTGACAAGACTCATCAAGCCCATTGACTCTTACCCCTTCCTTTTGGTCCATGTGGGAACCAATGATACTGCAAAGCACACCTTTCAGAATATCACAAAGGATTATGAAGATATGGGTAGGAAACTGAAGGACCTGGGCGTGCAGGTCGTTATTTCATTTCTCCTCCATGTTGAAGGATGTGGCCCACGAAGGGAGAGAAGAATAACAGAGGTGAATACCTGGCTCTGCAGATGGTGCCGCCAGGAACGCTTTGGTTTCTTTGACCATGATTTGCATTCCATACGGATGGTCTACTGTGAAGGGATGGGGTGCACCTTACTACTGCTGGAAGGAATGTTTTTGCTCACAGGCTCACTAATCTGATAAGGTGGGCTTTAAACTGAGTTCTCAAGGGGAGGGTGACAATTTTCTTGAGGACAGGAACCGAGAAAGGGCTGTGGTGAATAACCAAAACGTTGTAGAAAGAGTAGGGCAAGTAGTATGGCAGCCCAAAAGTGGGAGGAAAAACAACTTTAGTAAAGGGCTTGCAGGAAGAACACATAGTCTTAAATGTCTCTACACCAATGCACAGAGCATGGGAAAAAAACAAGATGAGCTGGAACTCCTAATACAGCAAAATAAATATGACATAATAGGTATCACTGAAACCTGGTGGGATGAGACTCATGATTGGAATGTAGTTATTGGAGGGTATAACCTATTTCAGAGAAACAGAACTAGTAAAAAAGGAGGAGGAGTAGCTTTATATGTTAAGAGCGCTTATACTGATGAAGAAATCCAGGATATAAATCTAGGAAGCCAGGTTGAGAGCATCTGGGTAAGAATTAAGGGGGAGAAAAATGTGAGGGATGTCATTGTGGGAGTATACTACAGACCCCCAAGCCAGTCTGAGGAGTTGGATGAAGCCTTCCTGGAGCAGATGGCCACACATTCAAAAGGGAAAGATGCAGTAGTAATGGGAGATTTCAACTATGCCGATATATGTTGTCAGTTAAACTCTGCCGAGAACACAAGGTCCAACAAATTCCTTACTGGCCTTGCAGACAATTTCATGGTCCAGAAGGTGGAAGAGGCAACAAGGGGAACAGCTATTTTAGATCTAATCTTAACCAACAGGGAGGACCTTGTTAATGAGGTTGAAGTGGTGGGAGCCTTAGGTGGGAGTGACCATGCTCTCTTGGAATCTGTTATACAGTGGGAAGGGGAAGCCAAGTGTAATCGCACACGCATTCTAGACTTCAAGAAAGCCAATTTTTGTAAATTTAGGGAATTATTGGCTGAAATTCCATGGACAGAGGCACTAAAGGAGAGGGGAGTTCAGAATGGATGGGAATTTTTTAGAACTGAGATACTAAAGGCACAATCTAAGACTGTTCCAACAAGAAGGAAAAATGGGAGATGTCTAAAGAAACCAGAATGGTTGACTAAAGAACTTTCAACTCAGCTAAGTGTAAAAAAAAAAAAAAAATGTACAAGAAATGGAAAAATGGGGAAAGCACCAAAGAGGAATACAAGCAAATAGCCAGTAAATGTAGGGGGATGGTAAGAAAAGCTAAAGCACAGCATGAATTTAGGCTTGCTAGAGAGATTAAAGATAATAAAAAGGGATTTTTTAGGTATGTCAGCAGTAAAAGGAAAAAGAAGGAAACGATAGGGTCTCTGCGTGGAGATGATGGCCAATTACTAACAGGGGACAGGGAAAAGGCAGAACTACTCAACACCTTCTTTGCCTCAGTTTTTTCCAAAAAGGAAAATAGTGCTCAACCTGAGGGACAAAGAGCAGGTGAAGTAGTGTGGGAAATGCAGCACAGAATAGATAGAGAAGTAGTACAGGATTACCTGGCTACCTTGGATGAATTTAAGTCTCCTGGGCCAGATGAATTACATCCAAGGATATTAAAAGAACTGGCAGAAGTGATATCAGAACCATTGGCAATAATCTTTGAGAATTCTTGGAGAACAGGGGAAGTCCCCACAGATTGGAGGAGGGCAAATGTTGTCCCTATCTTCAAAAAGGGGAAAAAAAGAAGACTCAAATAAGTATCGCCCTGTCAGTCTGACATCAATTCCTGGAAAGATTCTAGAGAAGATCATTAAGCAGACAGTTTGTAATTACTTAGAAAGCTATGCTGTCATTACTAGAAGTCAACACGGGTTTCTCAAAAACAAGTCATGCCAGACTAATTTGATCTCTTTTTTTGATAGAGTTACAGGCCTGGTGGATGAAGGGAATGCTGTGGATGTAGCATATCTTGATTTCAGTAAGGCCTTCGACAAGGTTCCTCATGATATTCTTGCAAAGAAACTAGTAGAATGTGGGATAGATAGTGCTACTGTTAGGTGGATTTGTAATTGGTTGACTGACTGAACCAAAGGGTGATCACAAATGGCTCCCCTTCGTCCTGGAAAGAGGTGACTAGTGGGGTGCCCCAGGGTTCTGTTCTGGGTCCCGTGTTATTCAACATCTTTATCAATGACTTGGATGAAGGAATAGAGAGTATGTTGATTAAATTTGCCGATGATACCAAATTGGCAGGGGTTGCTAATTCCCCAGAGGACAGGATTAAAATTCAAAATGAACTTGAAAGATTAGAGTCCTGGGCCAAAACTAACAAAATGAATTTCAACAGGGAGAAATGTAAAGTTCTACAGCTAGGCAGAAAAAATGAACTGCACAGATATAGGATGGAAGACACCTGGCTAGACAACAGTACCTGTGAAAAGGATCTAGGAGTCTTGGTAGACCACAAACTGAACATGAGTCAGCAGTGTGATGCGGCTGCCAAGAAAGTCAATGCAATTCTTGGTTGCATCAATAAGAATATAGTGTCTAGATCAAGGGAAGTGATAGTACCACTCTATTCTGCTTTGGTCAGACCTCACCTGAAGTATTGTGTCCACTTCTAGGCACCTCAATTCAAAAAGGATGGTGACAACCTGGAACGTGTCCAGAGGAGGGCGACTAAAATGGTGAAAGGTCTGGAAGCAATGTCCTACGAGGAGCAGCTTAAGGAGTTGGGAATGTTTAGCCTTACAAAAAGAAGGTTGAGAGGGGACATGATAGCCATGTTTAAATATTTGAAAGGATGTCATGTTGAAGAGGGGACAGGTTTGTTTTCCAGGGCTCCAGAGACTAGGATACGGAGCAATGGTTTCAAACTACAGGAAAAGAGATTCCATCTCAACATTAGGAAGAACTTGAATGGTCAGAGCTGTTCGGCAGTGGAATAGGCTGCCTGAAAGGGTGGTGGAGTCTCCTTCTTTGGAGGTTTTTAAGCAGAGGCTGAATGGCCATCTGTTGGGAGTACTTTGATGGATGTTCCCGCATGGCGGGGGGTTGGACTGGATGGCCTAAGTGGTCTCTTCCAATTCTATGACTCTATGACTCTATGCTGTGCTTGACCTTCACCACATTATCTATTTGAGTTAATAAATTCTCTGACCTCATGACAATATCAAAACCTTGACACTGGATAGACCAGTAGTCCTGGCTGATGAGCCAGAGGTTGGGAGTTTGGTTCGCCACAGTGCTTCCTGCAAGTAGAACCTGCCTGTTTGGCCTTTGTTTTGCTGAACAAAGTCAGAATTGACTTGATGGCGCATGATTATTATTAATAGATTTTCATTTGGGCCAGTTTGTTGGGGCGTGTTTTGTTCATTAAAAAAAGGCTTGTATGTGATAAGTGATTGAAATTCAAGTACATTGTTTACCATTCTGTGGCCAACAATATTATATGCCTGCACTGAAGATTTAGTTCTGCGTGGATTCTGCAACCAAATGTGACTCTGTGTGATGGGTATACATTCTTGGTGGCAAATATGTTGATCACAGCTAGGGCTATTAAGGGTTCCAGGGCAGCTGCTTGGATAGCTTGTTGCCAAGGAGACCCTTGAAGGGTGCACGTGGCATACAAGTCGAATAAATAAATAAATAAGTAAATAAATAAATAAGTAAGTAAGTAAGTAAGTAAGTAAGTAAGTTTCTCGACCAAGATTGAGACTTATATGTATCTCCATCCTCTCAGAATCTGGGATATTTTGTTTGCTTTTGTTGTATGTTTCTTTATCTCATTTGGGAGATTGCTGCTTTCTAGTATCTTGTAGAGTTACTACTGCATGAAGAATTGGATCATATATTTTTTTCATTAGGACCACCAAAATTGTGAACACATTTGGGAATCCCCTGGACTACAGCAGTGCCCTGTTGGCTGATCCTCTAAGTTAAGAAACATCACTGGATTGTTTTGGGCAGGAATGAAGAATACATCATCATGGTATAAAAATAAGGGGCAGGGGAAGAGGCAACAATTTATAACATCTGCAAGGAGACTGGAGACTACAGCCTCAAGAGGACTGACATCACCTCTCTCAGACATGTACCTGTCTACAATTTTTCTGCACTATCCATGGAGGGTTTGTGCTAAGCCTGATGAAGTGGAGTTTTCTCCATGACAATTTGTAATTTGTTTAATTTTTTAGTGGCCCAATAAAAGGTATCACTCATTCTTACATTACTGTTTCATGTTAATCTAATTCACTGCATTTATCTTTCAGTGCTCTTCTGATCAGGCATGTCCTCTTGGGCTCTCAGTCCCATTAAGACTGGTTGTGAAATTCTAATAGAAGCCAGTGTTGCAAGATAAGCCTTTACTGGTTCAAGTCATGCATTAGAAGATGCACCCCACTGGCCTCATAAAACTAGGCCCATTTAATGTTAGAGAGGATACTTTATGATTACATGTAATCTTCTCTCTTTTGAAGCAGGCAAACTGGCATCTCTTAATCTTAACTTGAACATGTTGAGATAAATCCTGAGAGCAAATTGTCTTTGTACTATTTGCAACTATTTCTCCCTGCTCACCCCACCCCCCACTCTCCAGATGAACATCTCAAACTGAAAACAGCTGTTGGCAGCAAGGAGATTGGAGAGACTAATACAAGTTTGTGTACGATATGCCGTGGTGTTACGCATATGCTTTAACGAAGCCTGGGACAGTTTTAAAACCCATCTACATGTATCAGTTGCTTCTTACATAAAGATAAAATTGCCTGACAAAAGGTCTTGTTTCCCAGTTTGTCTATTTAAGGCCTAGCTTACCGCTCTTTTTATGTTCACAGCAAGACCATAGTTGACAAGCCATCAAATGATTTTTGTATGTCAGATGTCTTCAAACCTGTTTTCACTCTTTCACAGCTGGCACGAGGTCTCAGTGGGTCAACAGCAAGGTGTTTAACTATATGCTCTACTTACCTCTCAACCCTTGCGTGGCCTATCCTTATGGCAAGGAATTGGTCACATGGTTTGTTCCCAGAATCTCAGGGAATGAGGAAGAACATAAACAGTAGTGAATTGCCCTCTTGTTTATCACCCCCTTGAAAACCCTACTGATCATCCTGGGGACCTGTGTGAAACAGCTCCCAGCTCTCCAGAAACAAGCCAGGCCACAGATTTTCTCCTCAGATCACCAGTGACTACTTGGCAATCCAGCTACAGACATTGGTCTGTAGATATGGATATATATTATCGATATGTTTGAAATACCCCAGTATAATGGTCACTAACAGGAAACCATGTCCATCTCCCACACCTTTGAGAAGGAAAGGCTCCCACATGACAGATGATGCTGTCTAGTCAATTTTCACAGATTTTTCACAAAAAGGTACTGAAATGAAAAAAAATGTACATAACCACTGAATCTATGGAACGTACACACATATTTAGTTTCCAGATTCTCATTGATTCTGTGTATTGGAACTCACAACTAGAGTTAGGCATAAGTATGCAGGAATGGATAATTTATCAATGTAGTAAAGACAATACTTACAGAGTTGTAGTAAATACTTTCTGTCTTATGCATTTTCTTTGGAAAGTGTACTTCCAAAGCAGCTGAACAGATTGCCAGCAAAAAAATACTAATCTCACCAAATATTGATACAATTAAAATACTATTTGCGTATCTTACACAAACTTGTATTTTGGTCTCATTGCTCTTCTCAACATTGTTCATGATCTTTGACTTCAGACTCATTTGCCTAGCCTATTGTTTAATGTGAGAATGAGTGAAAAGCTCCCCATTTCATAGTCATATTCACAGGATGCCCAAGCAGAAGACAGTGAGAAGACAATTTTCACAAGCTCAAGAAAAACCTACCAGAACTCTATCAGAGCTTTGTTTGGCTAACCTCACATGCTTCATTGTGATAGTCCCTAGAAAGGATTGTTCCGTGGTAAGGATAAAATCTCAGTTTAACATAATTCTGAGGGAGCTGTGGTAAGCCTCAGGAATCCCACTTCCAATTCATAGACCTGTCACTGAAACAAGAAGGAAGGAAGCAGTTGTGTCCCTTCTATCATTCCCAAAACCCAGCAAAACTCAGGCCAAATTTCCAAAGATTCAAATAGGAAGCCTAGCTCTAAATTCAGTTGACTGGAATGATCCATATGATCCATGTGTTATTGTGATAATTTGAGTTGTCTTCGTATCATACACAAGGAGTCATAGGAATCTAGAAACAGAAAGCTGAGTTACACTGAATCAGACTGTTGGTTTGCTTAGCTCAGGCAGTGGCTTTCCTAGCCTAAACAAACATCTCTGGTGTTTCTGTATGGCTCCCCATTGAAATACTAATCAGGCCAGATCCTGCTTACCTTAGCTTGCAAAATCAGACAAGTTTAATGCACTCAGGATGGTACATGGGCATCAATAAATCTGCATGTGATGCTGCAACAAGTAGCATTATCTAGCAGTGGTCAAAGAGGATGAGTGCTAGTCAAATGCTAACATTGAAACATAAATATATTTACAGAGGGCGTCATATATTACAGAAAATAAGAGGGCACTTTCTAATAATCAGGAAAAGAAACGCAATATGAGGTAGGTTATTTTGGTTTAACTTTGTTCCCCCTCCCCTCCAGATTAATTTCATTTGCGGAATGTGGGTCTCCTTATCAGGAGAAAGGTGGCCCATAAATAAGAGAAATTAAACAAACAAAGAAACAAGCAAACAAACAAACGTGTATGGCTAACTGGAAAATAGCCAACAAAAGGAAGTAGGACTCTGTGAAAGGAACACTGATATAACAGAACAACTTGCATTTGTTTGTATAATGCTGCACAGCTTCCAGTTGGCTGCCACCATGTCATGTGGTGAGGGGCAAAAAAAAAAAAAAAACCCTGACTGAACCAAAGGTGTGTTTTTAGAAATCTTGCATTTGCTAATTTCTAAAAGTTCATTTTTCATATCTACACAGATGGCATCCATTAAAGCAACTGGAATAAAATAAATGTGATGTGCAGCACGATAAGGAAATGAAATAGTAGTGTATAACAATGTTAAGGAACATAATGCTGTTCACAGATTGTTTAAGGTCTCCACGGTGGCAAATACTAATGTAAATATCCAACAAAGAGTTTCCAGGTGAAAATGTTACAGACAAACTAAACTTTATGTACAAAGCCATAAACTGGATCCAGTCCAATGCATTTGTAGTAGAGCCTTAGCTCATTTCCACGTAAAGGCAGCCAGATTTATTTATTTTTAATTTGAAATATTGCCCAGCAAAGGAAATCTTTTGAGCAAGTCTGGCTTGGTGATAATTTGTAGCAAAAGAATGAAATACATTTTGGAAGGAATTCCATTTGGAGTATGTTCTACTACTAAGCAAACCTCCAAGCTCATAAGCTCCCATACAAAACAGTTGGGTGAGATGGACCAGAAGTGTAAAGAATAATAACCATGTGGGGTAAAGTCAATTCTGACTTATGGCAAGCTTTTTCAGGGTTTTTTAGGTAGAGTGTACTCAGAGTGGTTTACCATTCCCTTCTTCTTGGAGTTCCCTGGGACTATGCAGCTTGCCCAAGGCCACACAGGCTGGCTGTTCTCCCTGGAGGCACAGTGGGGAATTGAACTCCCAGTCTTTGGCTCTGCAGCCAGATACCTAACTCATTATACAGTTAGCTAGGTGAAGGATAAGAAATAAATAAAAATGGGTGCAGATGTTATCACAATACAGTGATGCCTCGATTTACGAACTTAATCTGTTCCAGAAGATGGTCGTAACTCGAAATGGTTGTAAGTTGAAGCACCATTTCCCATAGGAATGCATTGAAACACGATTAATCTGTTCTGGCCGGGGGGGGGGGGGGAATCACAAAAAACAAAACAAAACCAAAACACTACAAGACCCATTGGAAACGTGATTAATCCGTTCCAGCCGAAGAAAGAAAGAAAAAAACCCAAAAAGCAAACAAACCCTGCAAGACCCATCGGAAATGGGGGAAAAAAAACCCCAAAAGCAAACAAACCCTGGAAGACCCATCGGAAATGGGGGAAAAAAAACCTAAAAAGCAAACAAACCCTGCAAGACCCATCAGAAATGGGAAAAAACCACAAAAAGCAAACAAACCCTGCAAGACCCATCAGAAATGCGAAACCCCCCCAAAAAAAACAAAGACTGCAAGACCCATCACAGCACAGAAACATAACCCCCCCAGCCCAAATCCACGCTGCAAAACCCACCCAGAACAGGCAGTTTTTAAAAAGCAGAAAGTAGCACCTTACCAGGCAGTCCGAAGCCTCCTCTGAACGCACACTCTCTAACCGCTGGAGCGAAAGAGCTACAAAGAAGCCGCCTCTTCGCCACCAACGGTTAGCAGTTTGAATTCCCCGCCTTTTTTCCGATCGTAACTCGAAGCTCCGGCCGCAAGTCGAAGCAAAATTTTGCGGCCGGAGCTGGTCGTAACTCGAATTCGTCATAAGTCGGGACGTTCGTAAGTCGAGGCACCACTGTATTATGCTATTGCCAAGAGGACTATTCCTATAATTCCCCTCATTCAAATTTCTTCTCAAACGGTAGAGGTTTAGATTAAACTGGTTTTGTTTCCAAAGTAGTTATGTATTGTTACTAGGAAGGTTCCAGGGCCTTGGCAGTTGCCTGAACAGAAGAGACAAATCTTAAGAAGGTGACCTAGAATTAGTGTGGATCTTCTGTTTGAGGGATCATAGAAACATTGAGTTAGAAGGGGCCTATAAGGCCACTGAGTCCAACCCCCTCCTCAATGCAGGAATCCAAATCAAAGCCAATACCATCTGGCAAATGTAGCACAGATCTTCTAATTCCTGGCTTTCTCTTTGTCTCCACTAATGGTAGGGCTGGCTCTATTATCAAATTCAGTCAGGTGCTAACAGCAAAACAAAACTCTGGAGAAAAGAACTTCCACCTGTTAAGAATTTTCACCTGCTGGAAATGATTGATGGAACTCTTTACACTGCATCTACTGCAAACCCTGTAACATTCTTACCAAAATTAGCAATGGATTTATTCATCGTAAGTCAAATTCCATTCTCTGGGCCCATGCATAAAGCACTGTATTATATACACTGTCAGATCTGGGTAATCTTATCATTATTTGCCTACTGATGATGATAATTTCTGATCTACTAGTGAATAATACCAGTCCCAACACAGCAACTGGATGGGAAGAAATGCCTTTGATCTGCAGTATGACATTTAGAATATGAATCTTTTTATTCTCAGCATACTCATATTTCATTCTCTGCAGATATTTATTAACTGTACATAAATTATCATTCACATTTTGTTTTCCTATTTTGGAAAACAAGATCAAATTTAGTGTGACTAGGTTTTATATGCGATGACAAACCTAGACAACATCTTAAAAAGCAGAGACATCACCTTGACGACAAAGGTCCGCATAGTCAAAGCTATGGTTTTTCCAGTAGCGATGTATGGAAGTGAGAGCTGGACCATAAAGAAGGCTGACCGCCGAAGAATTGATGCTTTTGAATTGTGGTGCTGGAGGAGACTCTTCAGAGTCCCCTGGACTGCAAGGAGAACAAACCTATTCATTCTGAAGGAAATCAACCCTGAGGGCTCATTGGAAGGACAGATCCTGAAGCTGAGGCTCCAATACTTTGGCCATCTCATGAGAAAAGAAGACTCCCTGGAAAAGACCCTGATGTTGGGAAAGTGTGAAGGCAAGAGGAGAAGGGGACGACAGAGGACGAGATGGTTGGACAGTGTCATCAAAGCTACCAACATGAATTTGACCGAACTCCGGGAGGCAGTGGAAGACAGGAGGGCCTGGCGTGCTCTGGTCCATGGGGTCACGAAGAGTCGGACACGACTTAACGACTAAACAACAAGAAAAAGGTTTTATATTTCTTTGTTTAACATAAAATGGTCTCAACAGTGCACAAAGTAAGCCTAGCTGAAGCCAACAGGCCTTACCTCCAGGAAAGTGAGTATAGGATGATACTACATTTCAGAGTATTCTGTGTTCAAACAAAGACAAATCTCTTACTAATTTTCATCTGAGTCGACCCAGCCTCATGTAAGAGATGAATCTGAACAAGTCTAGCTAACAGGACTATATAGCAAACAATTCTGTGGTTGAAAGCTTAACAAGGTAATGGAAACCCCGCTTCACCTTTTCCTCCTTGGTGAAATCAGATGAATGGATGAAGCAAATTCTTTGAGTCAGGAGCTCTCAACAGAAACAGGGCAGTGCTTTCATGTCAGTGATCTTCTGCCAGGAAAAAAAAATACCCATGATCAATTAAAATTCAGATGAAAATCTGGCTGTTTTTACTAGAATTCTGTTTAGAGATGAGCACACTTCCTTCTGCTCATGTTGACTGAGAAAGGAGCCAGGCTTCCTCACCCCCCAAAATCAGAGAATAGAGCTGCTACATCTGAGTCAATCAAACATTTCCCTCCCTCATAGACAAATACAATACTGAAAGTCGTCTCTTCTTTGCATACACTAACCTAACTCCATCTCCAACCCATATTCCTTTTGTCCCCTAAAATTTCATTTTCACTTGCTCAACAATTGGGGCTGTGAGCAAAGAGGAGAAAAGAGGGAGTGCCCTTTGTCATGGCTGATGGTGGTGGAAATTCCCAGATTCACATCTTTCTCTAATGATTCATCAACTAAGTTTGGGCATTTACTTCTTATGGCTCCAGGATGCAGGCTTTTAGTTCCTCTGAGCAGTACGGTGAAGATGCTTGCATTGGGAACTTTCAAAAACCATTGGAGAGGGACTAAGCTCCTCTCCATTGAATTTTTTGGCGTGAGAATTTGTGGGCAATTCTGAGGGGCATCTGTTCCTCATGAGCGCTGATGAGCATTTTCAGGCAGCCATGGTTTATGGACTCTTGCCCTGGTCTACCTATGAAACACTTTGCATAATCAGGAGATGCTTCTTGGCCAAATTGGGCAGGTTCTCAACCTGATGTTCCAGAAAAGCGATCACTAATCCCCTTTGTTGCCCCCTTTTCTTTCCTTCCACATCCAGAAGGAAGTTTTCCATTTGACTTTTATTTTTAGTGGTGCAGTGCATGTGTGCTGCCCTGATACACTTCATCCCCCCCCCCCAATTCCTTGGTCCTTCCATGGAACCAAAGAACTATAACATGCTAAGGTTCATTTTGAGCGCTCACACATGCTGGAAATGAACCAAACCAGAGCAATCCTACTCACACCAAAAAAGTAGAAGACCCTCACAGGGTTCAGACAGGTCTGGGTAGCAATGTTCTGGAAGCAGGCTGGTTCGCTCCTGCAAAGACATTGTTTGATTGCCAGCTTTCGGAGTGAACCAGCCCTGAGAGGAGATAGAAGGGGCTTTGTGATATTTTAACTGAAATGTTATTTTATTACTCTTATTGTTTGATTTACTGTTTGATTTTATCTGTTTTATGAACTGCCCAGATTATCTGTGAAGATTCTCAGTCACCCAGGTGAGGTTATCTGGAAGTTGAGTCATGACAACTGGACTTCTTTCTTATTAGGTTGAAACATTTCACTGCTCATCCAAGTAGCTTCTTCAGTCTGAGGAGAGTTGATAGGAGACCCCTGATAGTGCCTCACACTAATGGGGCATATAGAAATCTGTGAAATCAATCAATCAATCAATCAATCAATCAATCAATCAATCCTTGCAGTGGATCAAATAGTGGACTAAACGCCTGTGTAGTCACCCTGGCAGACTGGTGTAAACAGACATTTGTTACTGCTTAACAGAGCTCTGTTTCTAAACGCAGAGCTGAGAGTTTTGTATAGTTTGACCTGCAGTGTAAATGAACTTCTCTTATCTCTATAGTTGTGAACTCTTCCTTGCCAATTTCTGCAGTCTTGCTGTCTCCTTTGATGCCTACTGTTATTTGTCTTTATTTCAGTAGTCAAGCTATTCCATTCTTACAATTTTCAAAGAGGTAGCCACACTAGTTCATTTCAGAATGTATCACAAGAACAAAACAGAAGTACTGTGGGATCATTAAGACTAGCAGATTCATTTCAGTGCGAGTTTTCATAGATGATACGTGGGAGTTTGGGGCCCATGGAAGTGCAGTCATTTTGTTTCTGTGATTCATGTTATCATGGTGGAACCTGAGTGGCAGTGTTTCCATGGCTGTTGATGAATCTATTATGTGAGAGGGCATGGGCAGCTGAGTGGGAACTTAGAATACATTTTATTTTGAAATACAAGATTCATGGTAACTTCTGGTAAACAGAATTAGATAAGAAAACAATCTGCTCCTGGAAGACACAACCTTTGGTAAATTAAATCACATAATAATAACAATATATTTTTGAAAGTGTTTATGAGGGCAGTCTAGCACACCTTTGGGAATCTGTTGGGGAAGAAAGATGGATGACATGTTTTGCTTATGTTACATTATGACACAGGCTACACCTCCCTTGGAAGCTACACAAGAACCTTTCATTTTCTACATCATGTTTTCCATCTCTTTTGAAAGTGATTTTTCGATGGCCAGAAAACAAATGCTGACAGGATCTGACCATGTATGTGTTCCTTCTGTTGTTCTGCTGAGAACAAAGAATTGCTAGTCACAAGAGGAATGTATACACCTAATCTACTAAGTCTTTCTATTAGAAGGTAGAGTCATTGTGGGGTAGCTAAAAAAGCCAGGAGAGCAGAGATTTTCCAGATGTCCCCGGCAGCTGGAAAACAGAACTATTCATGTTTTTCAGGCATCACATTTCAAATGGCTGTTGATCAACAGGCATGTCTGATTAACACAGGTCACTGGCACGCTACTGGCAAAACTGAGCAGCATTTTACTCAGACAGAGGTTACCTTTTGAGATCTGGTAGGTTCACACACTTGCCGGGAGAGACTTGGTTGGAAAACATCAGGCTTTTGTTAAGAAGCAATTGCTGTTATTGGAACTTACAAGATTTATGTCTGGTGTGGTAATTCATTTTGTGGGTGGCAAATCTTCCTCTGAGGGTCCCTCAGATGAAGTCTGCTAATGCTTAATTTGTAATTCATTTTCTTGTAGGGTGGGGTTGAGGTTAGAGTTCAAGCATGTTTCAAAAGGCTTTATAACTTCCACTGATCCAATGGGAGATGAAAACTGGAATAGTATTTTAGATTTATAGCCCACCAGATTCTCAGGATGTTAGGTTGCGTGCCCCTCAAATCTGGTGCCTCCCATAATGCATCAGCCTTTGCCTACTGGAAGGCAAACTGTTATACCAGAAAAGGAGCTATGTATGGCAGGTAAGCATCACTAGGCTTCACCTTTTCTCCTCCCCACAAAGAATCAGTTCAATGATGAAATTCCAGACCTTAGTATGGCAATGTTCATAAGAGGACTAGAAGTATCACTTGGCCTGGGCTATGCCCAAAATGGCAGTTTTTTATGGAACCCTCCATTTTGATTATCCCTATTGTTTCTCTAACCTTGTCAACAGCAGCCAGTCATAGTGACTGGAAGAGAAGCATATAATTTAGTAGTATTACAAAATGGACAAGTTTCCCTAAACGTTACACAGTCCGTGAATAGTGACATTGAACTGCCTTTTTCACTGGTAGTCCGAGGCTGAGAATATAGAAAAAATATCTGTTGAAAATAGTACCTCAGCCAATAAATCTGTCATTTTGGGTGTGTGCAATTCTTTGCTTTAGATGTGTGTGTTTTAGGTGTTTTTATGTGAATTAGTGATCACCTCAAACTCTTGTGAGGAAGAGTAGGGTAAAAATAAAATAAAGATACACATATAGTAATTAATACTTCAGAAGATATACATAGTTCCTCAGTTCTTCCTAGGGATTTACAAGGAATCCACTTTCTTTGCAGATTTCGCCCACTCTCAGCAGACTTGCTTTGCAGACTCTGCTCACTTTGCAGTTCATGGGCTATCGGCAACCAGATGCTGTTTGCCTTTGGAATCTGTCTACTGATGAATGGCTGCAGTTCCACCTGCAAAAATGTGCCCTTTGAAAACTATATGTACAAAAATGGGCACATTGCACATACTCAGAAAACATGGCTTAAATACACTGGAACCAATGGGTTTGAGCAATGAGTAGAATTTGAAACATATGCCCAAACATGCACACATGGGGGGCTGGTGGGGAACTGGCCTACACTCCATCTTCCAACCCCAATCCCTCCCAAATGAACAGATAAACAACAACAAAATAGAACCAGACATGCATTAGACATGGTGGTGAAAGAGGGTGGAACTGTGCGGAGTCAGATGTTATGGTTAGGCTGCATCTCTGGGTTTGTTTGGGAATTTTACCAGTAGGAGCCAGTTATGAATTCCTGTGGTTGGCAGTAGCTGAGTGATTTCTGCCTGATTTCTTCTATTAGACCCTGCAAGAATACATTTTTTTCTCTGCGATTTTTCATTTGTCCTAGTCATCCTGACACAGTACATGGTGCCTTCCTGATGTGACATTGCAGTTTACTGCTGCTGTTATTATTTTTGTTGTATTTTTTATTGGATTGAAACAGTGCTTCAGACACTGACTGGTAATGGTATCATCAATGCTAAGCAGGTATTTTCCTACACAAGACATTATGCTATTTAATTTTGAAGACAGTTTGATTAAGCTGCAGATTAGCTGAACCAGGTCGTATGGGAAGGAGGTGGAGGGGAGCTCACTTCTAAAATGGTGACCAGAGTAATAAAATGCACTTAATTATATACTCCAATCCCAAACCCATTACCAAACCTAGTTTTAGCCATTTATTAACATTTCTTTACACAATGTGTATTGTTATTCTCCAGTAGTCCTGTAAATTATGCATATGTCATTACGTACCCACCTAGTTAACACAAAGTAAGCTGCACATTCATGCAAAGCAGTGTTGCTTTGAACCAGGATGTTGCAGGATTTATTAATATTAATGTTTTAATGATTGTTTTAATATAGGATATTATTATAATATTGCCTATTTTTAATGGTTTTAATGTTTTTAAAATTTTAATATTGTTGTATGCCGCTCAGAGACCACTGGTAATGGCACGGCTAAAAAATCTTGTAAATAAATAAAATAATAAATAAATATATATTATGTAAGTTCTTTATTTTCATGTCATCCAGTACTATTGAAACTACTTGATGTGTACAAATGCCTCAGACTGAAACATAAATTAACAAGTTCACTTTGCTTATTTTTATTAGTTTGCTGTGTGTCTCCAGGGTGCAAACTGAGGCTGTGACTACACGATCAAATTCCAGAGGATTTGCTGCTGTTACATGAGTTCATTCAAAGGGTTTTTTTCCTTTTCTTTTTCTGATCATATGATGCAGAAGCCAATTCAAATTGGTCCAGCCCTTTTGGTTCCCAATGCAGCCTTTTTTCCTCTGCTGCTGAGGGCTTCTACTTTTTTAAAACCAGAACGTTAAAGACTTTTCCTCATGTAATCAGTTGATTTGTTCCTGGAAAGATGGGGTGTGTGCTTGTGAGTGGTGTAGGCAGTTGGGGTATGATGTTCTGGACCACAGGAACACTCACCCACATGTTATTCCCCCCCTACTTTTTTTAAATATATGAGATTAGTGTTAGATCACCTTATCACTAGGATTGATTATACTCATTAGATCACCTCCAGATGATTTTTTTTTTAAAAAAATGATGAATAAAACAGAAACAAACCCAGATGAAATAAAAGACATTCTTATTGTATGTGGCATTTCTGTACATGTTAATAAAAACTTTGGAATGCTGCCACCTTTTCTGGAACACTGTATAAAACCAAGTGATTTGACAGCAAACATAAAAGCATTGGTAGGGGTGGGACCAGAGGAAGGAAGGAAAGAAAGGGAGGCTGTGGGCTGAAGCACATCACATTGAGTGTAAACACTGAACTCCTGCATCAATCTGTAGTCCCTGTGTGATCACTGACTTTGAGTTCAGATCTAATACAGGTTGTAAATTAAATCTCAGCAAAGTGTAATCACAACCTGAGACATATGCCTAGAATTGAGAAGTCAAAGAATTTAGGATGGTAGAGAGCAGTGACGAGCTTGTGAGAAGATTTCCCTGGCTTGACATGGCCTGGCTTGACCTGGCTTTTTAAAACATCAGGTCTGAGGATCTAGATCATGATTAGCATGTGTTCAAGTTGTGGGAGAAAGGCAGAAAATGAATACAATAAAATGTGGTACACAGAAACAAGCATGAGATAGAACAGTGGGAATAGGGAAGAGTTACCTGCATGCTTCTTGTTGCTACCCTGCAGCAGTTAACATTTTTTAAAAAATAAGTAGAAAAACAAAGATGTTGTTAAATATATTCATGTGTTTAACCTGACGTTTAACCTTAGTCACTGTGTCATTGGGCAGCCTTCAAAGCAGGTGGACATTGGGCTCCAGACTGACCGCACAGATGAGATTAACTCCTCTCCTTTCATGGGTTTTATCAGATTATGCAGATCCAACCTAAGAACATAAATTACCGTCGGAAACTAGACCCATAAAACTTGCACGTAGCTGATTGACAATCATCACTAGTTTGAGCAGTGAAATGAATAATTGAATAATTGTAAATTAGGATTTTTAAAAAACTTTGAAGCAAAGGATCGAAGAGCAACATTCCACAGCCTCCATAAAGAGCCAGAATCTTTTTGTGCCTGTTGTAGGTTTATTTGTGATATGTACTGCCTTGACTGGTTATTTTGAATCCAGGATGGATCATGTTTCATTATTTCTAGCCACTTAGTTATTTGCTAATCTTCTCTCGCATCTTTCTCAGTGTGACCTATCCGAATTCATACATCTGGACTGTATTAGAATTGGTTGTGATTTACACATACAGACTTCTAATCTCATTGTAAGCCATGGACCATTTTGTGGCCACTAGACCTCTTGCTGTCTGAATGATTTCTAATTTGATTATCTCACATTAATCACCATCTACCAGATGTAGAAAAGGGGAGGAGGGAAGTCCCAGAAGGTTCATAAAGTCATTTAGAACAGGAAGCCATCCTTCAGGACATTCATCATCCATCTCCTCATTACACCATACGGTTTTAGTAAAAGTTACCACAAAAGGAAAGGCAGCTCATCCATGGTGATGCTTCAAGGAGCCAATTAAGTGCATCGTTGAAACATTGGCTCCTCTCTGTGAGTTGTTACGAATTGATGTTTGCAGTTTATTAGGATATGTACGGGCAACTTGAACATGTGTCTGTGGGATACTTTCTTTTTAATGCAAGGCATATTGCACCCCTCCCATCTACAGAAAGCTCTTGGGCACACCGGGGACCCCTAAAGGCATTCTAGTGAGCTTTCTTTCTCCCCCACCCCTTGCAGCCAGGTGCACTGCTTACAGGCATAGCAGTTTCCAATAATACAAGGCCTTTTGCTACCTCACATATATGCTAGAAGGGAATATGTCTCTTCCTCCTCTGTGTTCCTTTCACATGTTCCATTTCTGCATTAATCTGGGCTTTTAAAAATAACTCATGCAAAAGAGAAAAATCTCTTGCATAAATATGGATTTTCCCATAATTCTGTATATTTAGATGTGTATTTTTTTTCTATCAAAATATCTGCTCAATACGTATGTACTGCCTTTGAAAATAATGTCTATATGTATTGTTCGATAGGGTTTTCTTTTCTTTTAATGCCTTGAGCTATTAAAGCAATGTACAAATGGTCTCTTGAAATTCCTCCCTCCATTTGTAAGGAAAGAGACTAAGGTGACCATGTTCACTGAATTTCCTAAGTGTGAGGAGAAATTCTCAAATAATTTTAAAGGAGGAATGGTGGTGGAGCTTACCATTTATAGTGGCTATCACACAACTCTTTCCTTTTTCCTAAGAATTTTTGTTCTTTGTTTTGATGCCATGGCAAATGGTGGCAACCACAATTGTCCTGGTGGCTATTTGGATACTCCACAATACCTTAGACCAGTGGTTGTCAACCTTGGGTGACCCAGATTTTCTTGGACTGCAATTCCAAGAAACCCCAGGCAGCATAGCAGGTGGTGAAGGCTTCTGGGAATTGTAGTTCAAGAAGACCTGGTTTACCCAAGGTTGGGAACCACTGTCTTAGATCTAATGTCATTTTGGGTATTGGAGATATGAAATGGCAGTCAGCACAAAATAATACCAGAGAATATTTAAAGAAAAAGATGCAAAGTTGTCTTTTAGAGGAGTGAGGCTAAACCAGTTCTCTGGAAAATTTTGGCATAGCGTTTCCTGATAATGGGTGACACAGGTCTAATGTAATATTCTGGGCTCCACTAGATCCCTCTCCAACACCCCAAAGATCTCCAGCCCAGCTGTTTTTACTTTTGTCCCTTTGACCAGTCTGAAATTCTTGAGAAGAGGAAGGAAGGAAGCTTTATTTGTAGACTTCTTAAGTTTTGTAGCCCAGAAATGCCAAAGAAGTGGAACCCAATGATAAGCCCCATTTGTACTGGAAGTCTTGTGGACATTTAGTTCATGCAAATAAAATTGCTAACCAGATACCCTTTCCATCTGATGATTCCAGTTCATGCAGATTGTTACTCATAGCTTCAATGATTCATGTGTCGTTAAAGGGGGGGGGACTACTAATAAACTCAGAGATTGGATTCCCTTCAGGAAACTCTGTTTGTACACAACCCTATTCACAATGTAAATATTTAGATCTAGTCTTGGTCTGGGAAGCAAGCATATGAATAATTAATATCTCCAGATAAGAAGAAGTAGTCATATAGGGACCTATTGTAAATCTTTATATTCTTAAAGAGTCATTATCAGAAATGTAAATGTTTATCTGAAACAGCTACATTCCTGGAAAGCACTGAGTACATTGGAGAGGGGAGAAAAGTATGTCATAAAATTAATCATCAAAGGCAGAGCTTTAATGTGGACTTTTAGCACATCTATATTTCTAAAGCAAAGGGTTTCCCTCTTTCTTTAAAACAAAAGGAATCAGCTAGAGAGGGCTTGGAATATTTACTGGTTCAAGGGAACAGTCTATGAAATCATGTTTCCTTTCTCATTGAAACAATTATTCTGTTGGAATTGGGCTTCTTTCCCCTCTCCCCCTCCCCTGCTATAGTCATTTTGCTTGAAAGGATGTGGCTTATTCAGTGCACACATATACATATGTCAACTAAGAACTGCTGGATAGTTCAGTGGTTTAGATATCTGGTTGTAGAGCCAGATGTTGGGAGTTTGATTCCCCCACTGTGTCTCCCTGCCAGGGGCTGGACTCAATGATCCACAGGGTCCCTTCCATCTCTGCAGTTCATGAAGATGAATTCCAGAGTTTGGGGGTAACATGTTAAAATCAACACTTTAATGTTAAGGCTGTTATTTTCTCTATCAAAGGTGAGGAAAAGCACGAATTTATTTTAGGCTTTAAAAGTCATGTTGTCATTGCTATAATATTTGCGCCCTTCTCAGTAATGTTCCTTCTTAACCGGCATTCATGTGTTAGGCTAACTTTAGGCAGTGGCTTTTATTTGTCAAATTGAAATGCCCCTAAATTTTGATTACAAGCTAGCTTTCCAGTTGAGGGAGGCTATTTTGAAGTCTTTTTGCTGACACTAACATCCTCTTTATATTGGCTGAAATCTTGTTGCTTAGAATAGCAAGTCACCCTAAAGTAGGTATTTGAACCAATGGAGCTTACAGCTCCAGAGGAATTGATTCCATGATATCCTGCTGATTCAGTAGTCCTATTCCAGTGTGACGTACTGTGCTGAGTAACAGGATTTCCACCATTGTTTTACTCTCCCTTAGCAAATGGGCTCTTTCTAGTGTGTGTGTGTGTGTGTGTGTGTGTGCGCGCGCATGCAAACATGATGCATAAAGCCTGAATAGGGCCAACATGGGGACAGGTAACCAAAGAGGATCCCCCTTTCTTAGTCCATCTACTTTGGCACTGAATCAACAGTACATGTTCTCTGAGTGTGGCCTGAGCATGATTGAACCACAGATGCTCCATTTTGACAGTGGCCTCTTTGGTCATGAAAAAGCCTGAGAGCCAAGCAAAATCTAATAAGAAGATCAATAGTGTCGGTGTAAACAAATTAAGTATTGCCTAGGGCACAGAGACATGTTGGTTTGTTCCTTTCTGGACAATGGAAAGAGGCATGTGGTGACCTGCTCTTGGCACTGTGGTCTGTTTATTCTCTGTCCCCACCCCCGAATTAGCTCTTATTTCTGTTTGTTTCTCTACCAATCTCTTGGAGTAAAGTAGTCCAGTGTTTACGCCATGATCTATAACGGAGGCGTGTTTTCGTTTGTTGAGAGAAGGACCAACTCATAGCTGCAGCTTGACATGTGGTTTATTTTTGTTGGAAACCCCTCCTGTTCCATCATCTTATTTGTCATCTGAAAGTTACAGCAATCTGTAGTTTTTATAGCCCCCGTCCCTTTCGTCTAGGATTTTTCCTGTGATAAAGCGGCGGGGGTGAAAAATACTTAGGGCAGTTCAGAAATGCAAAAAAGACCAGATTTATCCCCGTACAAAAATCAGCTCCAGAGGAGAGAAAAATGTGTTCCCTTCCTCACAATGGCACCTCAAAGGGGAAAAGGAAGGGATGAGGGGAAGGGTCAGCATTGTGGCTTTTTAAAATCTCCATGAAATCTTCACAAGCTGTGTATGTGGGCATAACAGGAAGAAGCTAACAGCACAAGAAAGGTGGGGCTGGTCTCAGGGTATGGATGGGGAGAATTGCTTTTTGGGATGACAACTCCCAGGATGATGCTTGCCCTGTTCTTGGTGATGATTGGGCTGAGCCGCCAGACTGGCTGGCAGGGCTTCCTTCCCTTTCCCATGATTGTGGAAACTGGAAGACCAGCACAATTTGGGTGGCATCTTTTGTTACTGCTACTCCTTCAGCAGAAGCAGCAATACCACTTTAGCCAGAGGATGTTAATGAGAATTGGCCACCCCCAAAAGAAATGCCTCCTAGCTGACATAACATGGGTGAGTGGATGGGAATAGCAATGGGTGGCATCCATCAGCAAGTGCTATAGAACAGAAAGACACAGAAAAACCAACATCTACCCAGACAAAGGAATGGGCCCCTGGAATTAATGCCCTCAAAGTTCTACAAGATTATTCAAGGAGCCGAATCACACCATTAAACTGGGATGCTGAACTGGTGGCCCTCTAGATGTGAATAGACAACACCTCTCATTCTAGACCACTGGCCATGCTGATTGGGGCTGTTTGGCACTGGTTTCTTTGGAACAATGTCTGGAAACTACAGGCCCCTCGCTCCATTGTCATTTATCTTTCCTGATCTGACCATTTGAGCATTCAAGTGGGTGTTTCAGTGCCCCATCACAAATCCACCAGAATGCAGGAAAATACAAAAATGTCAGAAGGCTGAGTTGAAGCTTTATCCCTGACATGTTACTTCAAAGCTCAAAGACCACCTGCCAATTCCAACCAAAGGTCTGCCCCAATTTAGGTCAGCATGGACTAGATAGTCCAGCAGCTTAAGTCTTTGCTTTGTTGATGTTGTGAACAAGTAAAGAAACTCCATAGCCCTGTTTTTGTCCTGGAATATCTTAATGCAACAGTTGGCTGTGGTATTACTCATGCTGTTGCAACGTCTTACACAGGATGAAGCTAATAAGGTCACAATATGCTCCTCTGCTTCAGGCACACTGTCCTGAGGACTGTTTGTGTGGGTGAAGAGGCTAAAGTGAAATGAAAAGAAGAAAACTCAATTTGTTCACTGCTAACAACACCTAACATCAGGAAGGAATTAGGCTTCTTTTTCTGCTGTTTTGTTGTTTTAGAAGAAATGATGTCACCTATTTACCAGCGTGGGCCAGCACTTGAAATGGTTTCCAGGTTCCCTTTTCATATATTTCACTGTTATTTCATCAGAAAGGATTAAAAAGGCTAGTCAATAAGGTTGAATTTTTCAGATGAGAGCAGATTTTCCTACTTCCCATCATTGTGCAGATCTTAGTGGAACAAATTCCTGTGTATCTGACTGTGCTGTTACCATGTATTGATGGAATTCAGCACCTTGAGATTCACCAACCGTTATCATAAGTATATGTAGAAAGGTCTGTGTCGCAAATCTCTGATCTGAAAAATGATTTCCTACGAAGAAAGATTTGTTATGGGAAATTCTGCCAAGACATATCCCTATCTGGTGTTTGATCAACCTCCCTCATATCATGGTTGTGAGAAAATTCTCCTGTGGAACCAGATTCAGCTTCTTATGCCTTCTGATTCCTCTGCCCTGCATTCTGGATAACAACATTAGAAAACATTATACCTGCACAAGAGTATAATGTTATTGTGAGGTAGGGCAAATCAACATTCCACAAGGCAATTCTAAAAATGGGGGTAGCCCAAACAAAAAAAATATAACTTTTAAACTGGACTTTTGGTGAGAACCAAATTTGGCACAGATGTAGCAGTCAGTCTGCTTTTGCTTTGTGACAAATTTAGAGAAAGGGTTTTCAAGTTATGAGTTTTTAAAAATAAAACTGTTTTACCCTCCATTCAGAAACAGGCAATCCTAAACATTCCCAGATTTATTCATTTGTTTATTAAATTTTTATATCATCCATCTAGTGGCATGCCACTACACTAGGTGGATTGCAAGCATAAACATAAAACATAAACACCCAGTCTCCATCCATAAATAATCTATTTATAGATTGAAAACAAACCTGAAAACAAACCTCCAATGGCAATGGTCAAGCAACAGATTCAAAATATAACATAAACATAAACTATTCTGAGGGGAGAGTGGTAGTAGTAGTAGTTAAAATAGATCATATAAATTGAAAAGACAAATCTTGCTTATCTTGAAAGACAGTGGTTGGCCACATCCACTTTTTTAATTTGGAAAATATTCAGGTTGCTGGGACTAAAATACTGATCTTCAAATAAGGTATTTCAAGAGGAGAAAAACAGCCACTTTGTTATAACACTGAGCATGTGTGTTACAGACTTGCCATCAAGAACTTCATGAAATGAAACATTGTATACCTTTGCAGGTGGGGCAGGGAGATATTTGGAGAGTTGCAAGGCAACTAAAAATCAGAGAAGCAGACTGAAAAGACAGGTTTTCTTTAAAGCAACCCTTTTAAAACTTTGACATCTGAGGGTGGCTAGTTCAAAGGTACTGAGTAATCTGAAGGCAGTGCTAAATTCACTAGATGTCTTAATAGTTATAAGCCTGAGATACAGGCAGTGAAATTGAGGCCCTGGTCACACGAGGGAAATGTTATGTAGTTATCTACCAGTTATGTCGGTATTTTTTTTTTCCTGGTAACACGATGCAGAGCCAAGACTGAGACATTTTCCCGGCTAGTGGTGTAACTGTGGAACATTTCCCCGTTGCCAGGAGGGTTGTGTTATTTTGTACCTTTGTTGTAACAGTGTATTCCTTACTGGGATTGCCTGTGTGCATGACCTGCCCCATTTCTTTTCAGAATTGAAGCCAGGAAGGTGGCCGCCATTACTGCAGTGCACACATTAAAAAAATAAAATAAATCGTGCCTGATACATCACTATGTTGATCAAAGTCTGTCACGGGTGGGGGTGGGGGGCTGCCTCCATTACATTACTGGAGAGTAATATTTTTTTTCCCTGTGGGAAGATACATTGAAACATTGGTATGCCAATGTCACTGTGGGGGGCGGGGATAACCACCAGTACTGCTGCACGGATATCCCAAGTCCATTGTGTGCAGTGCATTTCTGCAGGATCAGCCAATGCAACACAGGGACACTTTCCTAAACAGAAACCCCTTCCTGATCAATGTTCCCTCTAATTTCCACACCCCCCGTGTGAGTAGAAACCCCCCCCCCCACGTAGGGTTCTGTTGCAACAGGAACCAAAGGTGCTGGAAATAAATCAGTACTGCTAAAAGTTATTGGGATGTTCATCCGGGGATATAAACCACATGACCACACAATTCAGTACAACAGAGGTATAGAAAGTATTGGAAGAACTAGAAAACATTTGCTTTGTATGACCAGAGCCTGACTATCTTGTTTTGTGTCATCTGCCTGCTCCATGGAAAAGTGCTGTAAAATTGCTAGGTTAGGATGTACTTCTGCTGACCTTTTCAAGGATTGTTTCTGAAATGGAAGCATTCATTTTGGAAAATGGTTGGCTGTTGCTTATACAGTATTCAGTTGCATTGTTTCCTAATTGCCGTTTGTCAGCTTTACCAAGAAGGTCCTGTGACATCCCTCAGAAATTAGATAAACATAAACTTTTCCAGCGAGCACTGATGAAGCAGCCTAATAATTTATCTTTGGTGTGTTATGGGGCCAAAAATGCTTCAGGACAAACAAACAAGCAAAAAGTTATATAATTCTGGAAAAGTTTCCATATTAGATTGACTTCTTCCTATCCTGAGGCTAGGTTTGTTGCTGTTGTTGTTGGTTTGTTTAGTATCTTTTTTTATTTTATGTGTTCTTCATGTTCCCTTTTCTCCCCTCCTGATGATTTTTGAGGCTCTTTTAAGAAAATAAATTAATATTATTCTGTAATGGAACAGGCCCAGAAATTCTGCTGAGAACTTCCTCAAGGATCTTTGAGATATGTCGAGGCAGGACAAGTAGGGAGAGGGGGAAAACCAAAAATACTTGGAGAAATAGACATCTTTAACTGAAAAATGACAGCAGCACCTCTTCCATCTTATTTTGCCAAAGCAGTTTAACTCCACCTCAAAATAGTCTGGTGGACATGTCTTCCACATATGTCTTCTCTGAATGGTGTTGTGTCCCACAGTCGTTGCTGGGAAGAAAAACACAGTGGCCAGGAACTGCTAGGTAGCTCAGTGATTTAGGCATCTGACTACGGAGCCAGAGGTCGGGAGTTTGATTCCCCACTGTGTCTCCTTGATTGGGTCTGGACTTGATGAACAATAGGGTCCCTTCTAGCTTTGCAGTTCTAAGATGACGATGAAGTGTGCAGTACATTTTCCTCTGAATAGCACCTGTAGTGTGCTGCACTATAAGGTATTACTATTCATATGAAGTCTTCTGGAATTGACCCAGCTTTGCACAAGTGCAAAGCAGATCTATGAATGTTGCCAAAAATGGTTTTTAAAGGAGGAGGAGGAGGACGGAAGCCACTTTCCAGATAAAATTTCACCTCCTTCTGAATATTTTTTCCCTCCCAAAACAGCAGCAAATACCTTCTCCTCATGCTCACAGCCTGAGCTTATGAAAGCAGGAGAGCACTTTCAACACATCGTTCATTCTCTTTTTGCAATTCATGGCATGCTAGTTTGCAAACAGAATCTAGTCTTTTGTGCAGAGCTGAGAGAATTTGAAAATCTATGCCACCTTGGAGAAACAGAAACAACCCCTTTCTTGTATGTTTCAGAAGAATGCTCTAATCTGGCTACTTGGCATAGGCATGAGAGTTCAGATAAGGCCTTAGAACAGTGGTTTCCAACATTGGGTTCCCAGATGTTCTTGGCCACTTTGTTCCTTTAATATGAAGCATCTTGTGAAAATAATTAACATGGTGTCTGAATGTATGACTGCAGCAGCCACTACAGGAAACATACGATGGGAGATACGTGGTTTTGCTTTATATCATCCCTGGGGTCAGGGGGATCATGAGCTAGCTTTGATACTGGAAATGCATGAATGTGTTGCAGAATTTTGGATTTCGGATTACATTCCTCTAGCTGGAGCAGAAGCACGGGATTCACAGAGCTTCAAGTTCCACAGAGTAGTTCACTCCTTTTCTCATTACCTGGCACTTAAAGTCTCAATAACTTACTTTGAAACATTACTAGGAGAAATAAAAAAAAGGTTTCATTACTTACAGTTGAACAGATCTAACAGCAAACTGGCAAACATGACTACTTTTCAGCAACCAATGTCAAGAGAGGGGGAAAACACTGAGCAGAGAGGTGCAACTCTCTTTGAATTCAGAGGTAGGGAATGAATGACTGGTTAGTGCTGGATAGACTGACAGCCACTCCAGGTCAGAAAGGTCCCTCCCAGCCAAACCTACTAAAGGCAGCATTCCAGGTTGCAAAAACCCAGCAGCATATGCCTCTGGTGTCTTTTTGTATATGTGCTAAAAGCAGCCTTGGAGAGAGAGGCATATGATTTGCATCAGTAATTGTGGTGGAAGGGAAAGGTGCTTCTCTCTTTTCCCAACAGCTCAGGTCCAGTGCAAAACATGTACTTCTGTAAAGGCTAGACGGAACTATGTCTCTGCTTCTCCCAGAAGTTGTAGGGGATGATGGATTTCTGTCAGGGAACTGACATGGGGAAATCCTAGCAATCAATTACGGTTTTAATTTCTCAGGGTTCTTCCCTCTGACACACAGTAAAGCACAGGTTGGCTTCTTTACCTGATCCAGCATCTGAAATCTTCCCCAGTGTTGACAGTACAGAAAGTTCCAGAATAATTTTCTTTGGCGAGTCCCCAGGGCCATCCCTGTTCTGCATCAAAGGATGGAAGCAGGACTGCCTTCCATTACTGGAATAGTTCCCTTGTTATTGTTAAAGCATTTCAAGAAGGTTGACAGACTTCAGATGGTCATTTAGTCAAATTCTGATGTAGACATTAATGGGAGGGGAAACGATGGGCAAACATGCTGTCTTTTGCACATGTATTCCTTGCCTTTGGTAAAGGATGTTAAGTGCTGGGGCAGAAAAAAAGATGTGTGGCCTTTTTTCTTGAGGCCACAGGATCACTCTAAGTCTTGGTCTGATTCAGCGTTTGAACGTTTCTCTGTGGTACCCCTATTTTGAAAATCCCACAGCTTCATCTCATTTTAACCCTGTTGATCTTGCTAGAGTACTACTGTTACCTGGTACTTTTGGGTCCCAATTATTCCGGCGGGGAATCAGGCTAAGACGCAAGGCAGCTGAACTGTAAGCCAAATTTTATTGAAGAGCCAAAGTACAAAAGTTCAGCCGGGCCTTCTCTTAAAAGCAGAGAAAGACCCCGAAGGGATGCATGTAGATACATTTTATACGGATACAAACAAAGAGTAATAAAATGCTACATTTCGATTGGTTAACTGTACCCCAACTTTGGATCCAGTCTCCCATTGGGCCAGAGATGCCTGTTAAGCTAATCTATTGGTCAGTAGAAAATATACATTCTTGTTCCCTCATGTTTCCTTGACCTCGTACCCAGGATGCGCCTAAAAGTCTGGGAGCATTCCTCTCATCTATTGATATGTTTATGTATGTTCTTCCTGGGCCTCAGTGTATGTCCTTCAAGATGGGTGATTCACTGGTAGTTGTTACAATAATTATCCCTGCCTTCCTCCCCTCGACATTCCAATGCCTGGCCATCTGGCCATTTGTTACCTTCGGATGGCATCTTTGGGTAGAATAGAGGGCTCTTTTGTTTTCCTAAATGGGCCATAAATGCTATCAACTAGTGCTATCAGCTAGGTGTGAATGTATGTTCGAATTTCCAAAGTTGGGGCCTAGAAGGCCTGGTAATTGTAAATGCATTGACATACAGCAAAGACATGAAGGAATATAGTAGAGACATATTTTAAAATATGGTTTCATCCCCCTCCTGTATCACTACTATGGAAGGCGTTTCCTAGTTTAGGTGTTCAGTGTATACTTTTGGCATACTTGAGGGCAGATTTTGTAAAATTTGCATGGAACAACCCCTCTGCCCTTGGGGTCAGGGAAACGTAGAGGAACTTAAACTCATGGAGGATTGCTAATAACTTCATGGGTGCAGAAGTGGAATGCATTAATTGCTTGGAAGATGTGTTTCCCTGTGTTAGTTATCGGGTGATAGTGTTTGTTTTTTTCGTTTTTTTTTAAACTTTGCTTTCTTTTAAAATCTGAACATTATTTCTACATTTAGTATCAGGCTTAGCTTTTGTATTTGGATATTTTCACTGTACCATGGGGTATTTTGCATTTTATCATTGTACTGCTTTATCAGTATTCCATGTATTATTTTTTTATGTTTGAGGATGAATTTGTTATGACCTGTGACTACAGAAAACGTACTTGTATAGAAACTGCACAAGACTCTGCTCTCTCCCTGTAAAGGGGCTGTGGGCCTCACACAGAGACAGTTTTGGGTTTCAGAGAAGTTGTTGTGTTTTCAAAACAGAGATTCAGAGTTTATTGCTTTTTATGGCCTTTCTTGTTCCAGCAAAACTGGGGGCCATTCAGGGTGAAATCTAATAGCTGGTATGTCCTGCTCTAGCATCTGCAACATCTTCCCTCTTACATCTCAAGTTGACCTACCCAAGACATTGCTCTACCATCACCCCTTTTCCTACCCCTGTTTTTTGTAACATCATACCTGATGCAGAGGGTTTAAAAATATATATATTCTCAAAAGCTTGGACAGAGAAATGTATGCCTTTTTAGTTGGCTTAATAAAGGTATCACCTCAACATGGACCTATCAAGAGATAGATCAGTCTGCCTTTTATGTGTCAGTTTGGCAACTGGTTCGTTCATACTGTTGTTCTGTTCTATTTCCACATGCTTTTTTTCCTGAAAAATCATGAAAGTATGTCTTATTTTTCAATGATTCCTTCACAAAATATAAAAGATTAGATGCATTTTATTCCAAAATATGCATCTTAAGTACAGTTACTCCACAATATACTACATTACATGCATTTATATGCATTGTGGTACACTTGCAGAGACACTTCGGGGAGGGAGAATAACTGCATTTTGATCTACATCTTTGTCTGGGAAGTGTGGAGAGGGGAGTCCTCAGGTGTCTCTACGAAAGGCTAAAGTTCCTTCCTCTTCAGTACAAGCAAAATACAAATTTTCTCCACACCGGTTGCTTAAAGTGGAAGATTATCTTGATACTGGAGATGAATCTTCACATCTATGCATGGCCACATCCAGGTTGACCACAGATCAGTTTGGTGGCTTAGATATGCACTGCAGGTTAGTGCCAAAGCAATGTCTGGCATGCCTTGGTAGTCAGGTTCACTGCCTGTTGTTTTGATGTTCCATAAAGTCGTTTCTGGTGACCATCAGAATAAATGAACTCCAAAAGTTTTTATCATTAATGGCTCTGTTCAGCTCTTGCAACACATAGCTTTCTTTATGGAGTCAACCCATTTCTTCCTCTTTTCATCTTTTCCTTAAATTATTGCCTTTTCCCATAAATCTTGCCTTCTCATGATATCCTCAACGTATGACAGCCTCAGTTTTGTCATTCTTCTTGGTAGCAGATCCTTAGAATGGGATTGAGGAAGCTGTGGACCTCCAGATACAACTGAACTCCTCATCCTAGTAAAACTGGCCAACCGTGAAGTATGAAGGAAGTAATTATCAACAGTTGAAATGCCACAGTTTCCCCAGCTCTTGATTTAAAAGGAAATTAGCCAAGAAGTAAATAGAGGGGAAACCTTTACCCTGAAGCACCACATGGCTGTTGTCAGTTGAAACAGACTTTAGTGGCCTAACTGGCACCAATCAGCAAACTCAGGATAAGACAGCTGCATCTGGTCATATGATGACTCTATCCACAAACATTGTGAAATATAGGAGGATGTATCTTAAAGGCTTTTTAACAACCTGGTGCCTGGAAGGGCAAATCTGTCTATTTCACGAAGTACCGGATTCAAACATTTCTTTTAAAAATCTAAAGTGGCTTCAGTCACATTGATGTACTTTGCAAATTTTAGAAAAACAGAGTGAGCAAAATTCACCCACCTCTACTGAATGCTTGTATTTTAAAGGATATGTATACAGTCAACCCTCGACTTACGAACTTAATCCGTTCTGGAAGGACGTTCTTAAGTCGAAAAGTTCGTAAGTCGAATAAGCATTTCCCATAGGAATGCACTGAAAACCAATTAATCCGTTCCGGCTGTTTTTGGTTCTTAGGTCGAGGGGCGGTTTGTAAGTCGAACCATTAGTTCCCATAGGAACTAATGCAAAGCCGGTTAATCCATTCCTACCACTAGGGGCAGAATTTTTTTCTTTTTTTCCCTTTTAACCTAAGATGACTTAGGGGTTTTTTTCGGTTCGTAACTCGAAATAAAGTTCGCAAGTTGAGGCTATATTTTTCTATCAGAGCGGTTCGTAAGTCGAAAAGTTCGTAACTAGGGTCGTTCGTAAGTCGAGGGTTGACTGTATACTTCTCTCTCTCTCTCTCTCTCTCTCTCTCTCTCTCTCTCTCTCTCTCTCTCTCCTCTCTGGGTGTGGTTACACTGGAAATTTGATTTGCATCCTTTGTTACATCTGAAAATGTAATAATTATTCATACTGGGCTAGTGGGTTGAATCAGGAGTTCATTTTCCACACCAACAATTCAACAAATCACCAACTACAAGCACTTTTCAGCCCCTCTTTCTGCCCCTCCCTCCTCCGACCTCAGTTGGCCTCCATACCTGGCCTCCCCTCCTTTTTTTATACCAGTGTTTCACACCCCTCTCTCCCCTTCTTCCTCTTCCTCCTGCAAATCCACTCCTGCACTTAATGAACCCTGCTCTGCTCCTTTTCACATGCACTGCCTTAGATAGAAACACACATACATATGCTATCCACACATGCACACACAGGCAAGCAAGAAGTCAGTCAGGTGCCTTCCTGAAGCCCCTCCCCACATGATAAAGATGGCAGAGGCACCAAGTACTGCCCCCTTTTTTCTCTCTCCCCCCTCACACAAATGCAAACTACTTTCCGACTCTCTTTCATTACCACCCCCCTTTCATGCTCTCTCCCTCTTTTTGTGGCTCACACTTCTGCTCTTTCCCCCTCCTCCTCTACAGACACACTCTCCCATCTTTACACATGTCCACACACACACACAAAGCCCTTTTGAATCCTGCTCACAAGAAAAAAAAATAGAAGCCTCCAGGTGGGAGAGAAAACAGCTGCTAGATAGATTCAAATCAGCATTTGTATCATGCAGGCAGCATAATTACATTCTTATTTTATGTATGTATGTATGTATGTATGTATATATGTATGTATGTATGTATGTATGTATGTATTTACCGTCAATTCTGATTTAAGGTGACCCTTTTCAAGGTTTTCTATGTAGACCGTACTCAGGAGTGGTTTCCTGTTCCCTTCTTCTGGGGCAAAAAATAAAAACAAATCAAAAACAACAACAACAAAAACGCAACCCTATGAAAGCACATGGAAATGGAAGATTGTGGTGAGTGACATAAAAAAACAAATAACACACATAGTTCCCTGGACAATGGTGATGCTAGATCATGGAAGGGGTGAGTATACACTCTATGAACAGCACTTCTCTATGTCTGCAAATTCCATCACCAGTCCATTTATCTAGCTTTGCATCCATTGTCTGGAATTGATCTCCTCCCTTGCTGGGAGATGAGTTGATGGTTTAATAGGTCTTTCACATTTCTAACTTCTACACATTGTAGCAGATGTTCAATAGATAAGCCATTAGTTCATAATAATTGCAGTATGCCTGTGTGCATAAAAAATAACAGCCACCTGGTTGCAATGGGCAAGTTATTTTTTTATTATATCAGCTGCTGAGTTGTCAAGAAGTCTTGGTCAAAAGGACTTATTCCATCTATGGCGCCATGCAGTCTTACAAAGGCAAAATAGGCAGCAGTCCTTGCTTCTGAGGAGCTTACATTCTAAAGACAGTTGGGAAGACAGCAAGGGAGGAGGAGATAAATTTAGAGAAGTGAGTGATGAATTTTTTTCCTGAACTTCAGAAGTGTTGAGTAGACTTATTTAGTTATAGAAGAGCCAAGATATCCACTTTTAGCTGGCATGTACATAAAGTGTTGTTGCATTGAAGATGTTTCCAGACTGTCTTTGAGGGCTTTCCTAGGCTGCTGTGAAGCCTGCTGGCTGGGTTTTCAGCTGGGAAATGCCCACGTTTGCTTGAAGTGACTGGCTTTTAGCATCTCATTTCACGACTGCAAGTGTCAGCTGCTGCTAATACTTTCACTGCTTTGAGATATCTCATTTGGCTTTGACCTGCAGATTCTGCTGTTGAAACGTCAGGTTCACTAGGGTGAAAAGTGTTGCTGCTACATCCTTTCTGTTGCAGACATGCCAGTTCACAATTTCTCTTGCAGGAAATACAATCCTATCCCTGACACTAGTGCTATACAGTACCCACTTCCCATTGCATGACATTAAGGAATCTTAGACTCTAGGACTGAATGCTGTTACAGGGATTTTTCCTAAATAGTGTTTTGTTTAGGACTTAGAAAATTTGCCTTGTCCCTGACTGGTGGATTATTGGAACTACAGTCTAGAACAGACCTGGGCAAAGTGCGGCCCGAGGGCCACATATGGCCCACGAGCCGCTCCTGTCCGGCCTGCTGGACATCAAAACCATTTATAGCTTTTTGTCTAAAGTTGATCAGTTGCTTATCTTTAACATACCGCAAAAAACCTCTTTAGTATTTGTGAAGATTAACAAGTTTAAAATAAAAAACAATCATAACATCACTGTTTCATTTTATTTTTAAGTAAAGTTGGTTTGGCCCCCGAACACAGTTCAGATTTTTCATGTGGCCCCCTATAGAAAATAATTGCCCACCCCTGGTCTAGAAAGATAATTTTTTCACATTCAGGTTTTAGTTCAGCTCTGTGGAAACATAGTTAACATAGTTGCTTTTCTTTCTTACTAGAGTGACTAATGGGATTCTTCCCCTAGGAAGCACAGTGGAGAATTGAACTCCCAACCTCTGGCTTTGCAACCATATATCTAAACCACTAAGCTATCCAGCCAGCTATATCCATGTAAAACCAGAACAATTTTTGAATTCAATTATGTGAACATTTGAACTGAGAAATGTTACCTTTTTTGGACTACAACTCCTTAGATTTGTCAGTCTGGTCCCCTGGCTGCTTTATATAGAGGATTTGAGGAACTGTAATAATAATTTAAAAAGTAACCCCCCCCTCCCACAAAGTCTTTAAAAAATAGTTTTCCTAACTAAATCTTGCTCCAGAGAGCTGGAATTCTGGAGTTTCATTCCCCACTGTGTCTTCCAGAAGATGAGCTAGCCTGAAAGCTACATAGTCATAGGGCACTCCCAGAAAAAAGAAATAGTAATCCACTTCTGACTGCTTTACACCTGGGAAATCCTGGCAAGGATCAACATAAGGTGGAATTGATTAATTAATTAATTACCTAAATTATGAATTGAGAATTTATGAAAAGAAGACATGGAATGTTTCTGTGTGTAATGGAATTTGTCTATGTGTGTGTTCACCATCTCTCACACCGAATGAAAAGGGAATAGCTAAATTAATCAAATATTTCCTATGGATCTGGTGCTGATCTTAACCTATGCTGTGCCTGCTTATTAACAGTAAATCCCACTGGTGCCAAGTATGAATGCTTAAGATTGCATTCTTCAAGTTATAAAGAGCCCAAGCCCACCAGATTACATTAAGGACTGCTTCTTCCACATAAACCTATCTGACTCTTTAAGATCCTTTTTACTGGCTTGCTTGTTTTCCCCATTCAGGATTCTTTTTTTTTTTCTTTTTCTTTTTGCTCCAACAAGACGGGAAAAGGATCAGGTCTTGTCAGCAGCATCATTTGTGAAAATCAGAAACAAAAAGAGAAAGAATCTGAAAGCCCCCAAACAAAACCAAAAATGATAGAATACTATGGGTTTTGTGCCAAAAAAGCTTTAAAACCTTGTTGTTGTTTTTTTGCAAATACAAGTAAGTATTTATTGTATTGGTGTCAGCCTCCAGTAGGGTGGCAAGCCAATTAAGAGGGCCCAAGCCAGGTGCCAAATAGATCTGAATGGTTTCCTGAAAGTGTGTGGGAAGCTTCCTTCTTCCCTTTGTGATGTCGCTTTTGAAGCCCTGAGTGAACTGTGGAAGAGGGAAATCATTTGCATGGCTGTGGGAAACTTCTGCTTAAAGGTTGTGGCTGCATTCTGCTTCAGTGACGTGCAAACACTCCTGGCAGGAAGCGGCAGCTGCCAGCAGGCAGGATAGCCCCTTATTCTGCCCTTTTGCTTAGAGGTAGAGCATAAGATCAAAGGGTTATTTTAGCCAATCCTAGTTACGATTAGGTAACTAGTATTCTATCTGTTTCTCTCATAACATACTATGTAATCATGCTAAGTCAATAAAAAGAGCCCTCAGGGCGTTGCCAGTGGCTCCGCTGGCTCGGACTTTCGCTGTCGACTCCTTTGTTCTCTCTCTAAGGCAATTAGCCATTCCTTTGTTCCGTGATCACCCACACATGGCTGACACGATCACTCCTAAGCGTCCCCTTATGGAGCCAGGTCAGCTCCAGGATTTAACAGGGTACTGAGAGGAATGAAATAGGAGGGATGGTGTCTGGAGGAGTATTGGAAGAAAACTTGGGAGGAAGTACACCGCATATGGACTATAGTCCATCTGAAAAGGCACATATTAGCACCTAGAGCAGCTAAGTAAGCCCACATCTCTAGTTTAGAGATGGACATGAACTGCCAGTTTGGTGGTTTGTGCCAGTTCATTATTGGCCAAGCAGGTGTTCGGCACTTCAGAGCCCTCCCTCTAGTATCCATGTGGAGGCAGCAGCCTGGCTTTCCTGCCTTGCCCCTTCCAGACACTGCCTCTTGCCTCTACATCATCAGCATCAGTCTTTAATTCTTGCTGGAGAAACTGAAATTACAAGCACATAAAATCATTAATATGACACACCTATACAAAACGTCACATGAAAATGGAGGATAGAAAATAGCATGAATATAATTTGTACAAAATTGTACCTCATTCGACACAAGTTGGGTGGGGGGGAAAAGGAACATATTATATTCATAATTATAATTAATGACAAGGCTGGTGCTGCATTTCACTTACAAGTCTTGTTGTATCCGGCTTAATAGCTGAAACTTGTATTCTGAGTTCTGACTCTACATTTTTCAAATGGTTTCTATACTTACTTTTAAGATAAATGAGAGCAGAGAATAATTTTTCACACAGGTATGTTCTCACGAAAGGCACCAGTACTTTCATAGTCCTATTCAAAAGTTCTGGAAAATCTGCTTAAAAGTGAGCCCAGAAATTTGGAAGTGACTGTTCCTTGAACTGCAATTTCAGAGCCTCATCCATCGGTATTTCTAACAGGATGCACCCTCATCAACATCGTCAGTTCTTTTTCATTTCAAATTCAGCCAGTAATCCATTCTGAGGTCACCCAAAATGTATTGTTGTGAAATTCACAGTGATAATATCAAAAAGTCACTTTACCCAACAATAAGTGAATAGTTTCATTAGCAGAAACCAAAGAAGAAACAAGATCATGAAGTCCATCTGAACACTCACACTGACATTGACTGATCCCAACTCTCTTCCTGCAGCTTCTGTCTGTACAGCAGCAACTCAGGTTGGCTGTCAGCCACTCAGCATCATTCACTTGCATGTTCTCACCATGTGCAGAAATATCAAACAGTTATTGGCTATCAAAGTTTTTTTTAATAACCGATTTTTACTTTGTTTTTAATGGAGGCAGAAGGTTAGAAAAGCCAAGTTTTATACAAACATGCAAGGGAAATTAGGTTTTCTGTGCAAAATACAAGTTTGGTGTTTTTTTTTCCTTGCACAGAACAATTCCATGAATTTTTTTTAATGCTGAAATGTGAAAGTCACTTAAAAATCTCTTATAAGATTAGTTCACTCATCATGGAAAATTAGAATTCTCACATGCATGACTGAAATAAGCAAAGATTTAGAGCCGTAGAAGAGGTATTGCATTGCCTGTCCTGAACCGTGATGCTAAAGTGTGAGCCAGCATTGCCTTCAGCCGTACTTACACTTTTTAGTATGAATGGATGCATTCATCTGTATGTATGCAGGTTTCTTCAACGTGAGTGAGGGCCATGTGTTCTTCCTTGTGAGAGCTGCATGTTCTTCTTTTAATGCTATAATCACCAGGTGAGATATATACATCTTTTATTTATTTATTTATTTAAAACATTTCTACCCTGCCTTTCTCCTTAAGAAGGACCTAAAGTGGCTTACATCAATACAAGGAAAATATTTAAATCTAAAAACAATAAGGATACAAATAGGATCAAAAAGGATCAAACAGATACCACAGTAAAAGATGGCAAACAGAAGCAAAACACATTCAAAGCAGGGAGGTACAACAAACCATTTAAGAACCTCATGCAGGTAGCCAGTCATTAAGAGAAAGCTTGCTTGAAGAGAAAGGTCTTTGCCTGCTTGTGGAAGGACAGCAAAGATAGGGCCAGCCTAGCCTCCTGAGGTAAGGAGTTCCAAAGTCTCAGGGCACCAAGAGAGAAGACCCTCGCCCATGTCCCCACCAAATGCACCTGTGGAGGTGATGGGACCGAGAAAAAGGACTCTCCTGATTCTCTTAATCAGCAGGCTCATAAAAGGGGATACGGTCCTTGAGATAGCTTAGGCCCATTCCAATCAGGACTTTATAGGTTGTAACCAGTACTTTGAATTCTGCCTGAAAATGGATTAGCAGCCAGTGGAGCTGCTGTAACAGGGAGGTTTTAGGATCCCTGTGATCAGTCCCAGTTAGCAATCTGCCTAAACGGACTACTTAATTTGTGGCAATTTGCTGCTGAGATTTACGCCAGTATAGGAACACAACAAGATTTTGTCTGCATTCTGTAATCTATGAAAAACGGAAACAAAAAGAGAAAGAATCTGAAGTACTGTTTTCTGATGACCAAAATCATAATTATGTTTTTTCTGCTGGTGTAATACAATTGGTGTAAAACATGATGGTGGATTGCCACACATTAAGGAGGTAGCACAGACATTTGCTATCGTGTGCCCAGATTTATACTGATTGCCAGGGAACATATCTAGTAAGGTTTGGGATGCTATTTTTAAAAAGTCTAATATTTCATGATGTGCTGCATTTTTTTTAACCTCTTTCTCTCTTGTCTAAATTGTTCCCGAGACTCATACCATATGGCTGGGCAGTGCAAATGCAGACCACAATTGAGAAAGAGTGGTCAGTGCTCAGAGAAGGAGGAGTTCTTTTTAGCCTGGATCCAGAAATGGGTATTCTTCACTGGAATTCAAAACAGCCCCTGGACTATGATGAAGGATATCAAGTAATAACAATGAGTCACTGCTATGCAATACTGTGTAAAGAAGAAGGGTTGCAGGCCAGCTAAAAAAGATTCCTTTTAAAAGAAATGAATCCATGATCTGGCCAGGTGAGACTTAAGCGGGGAGAGAGGAAGAACAGGAAAGAGAATGGCTAAAGATTGGTTCTGTAGAGCCAGGACTACAACATGATGGTTTGGCCTGTTGTAAGACTGTGGCCTGTCAGCACTTGTAATACTTATCCTTCAGTAGCAGAACAACATACACAGGTGTCACTGCATTGTAAAGGCTTCTGGCAGAAAGCTTTCCTTAGGATTGCTGATTCATCACTCCACCATAATTTCAACCAAATGTCACCTCCAGTGAAACCTGAGGAGAATTTGGAGGTTCCTGGCCAGGTGAAACATGGAAAGGAATTTTGAGAGAAACAAACAAGAAAACATTCTAACTGAATCAGCAAAATTATTGGGAGGGGCTTTATACACCTCTAAATATAATTGATTAAAAAAGGTTTATGTAATTATTTGCTGAGCTTCTATGTGTCTTTCCTCCAGCAACGGGACTCAAGGGACCCAGTTTTGAAGATTTAGTGAGGAAAAATCAAAGTAAGTAGATTTCTCACAGAAATACCATTTTTGAATTACATTTTTATTTCTAAGACAGGCTACCATTTCTAAAATTGTTCATGGTTCCAAGAATCTCCAGTATAAAGGTAATGAATGGCTAAAGGACTGGCATATAGATAAAGTGTGAAATTTGGGGATTCTCAGCTCAAATCTTTCTCACAGAATTGCTGTGTACAATATCTTAATGGTACCCTGAAATGTCATACATGGTTAGTGTGTCCCCTAGAGTTTCATGAGAGTGAAAAAGGCTCCCTCCTCTGGTCTTGCTCATACAAACAACCTAACGTTTTTGTCCTGGGAATTCTGAAAATTGTACTACTGCACCAAAACTTTGTCTGTGCTCCAATCTTAGAATGGAATGCACTTCCTCAGTCTCATCATGAATCAAAGTTACATGTTTTCGTCCAGCTGGACCCATTGCAACATCAATAGACCAATGGGAGGGAGAATCTATTGCTCATATCAAAGGGAATATCTATTGCTCAAAAGCAAATATCTCTCCCCAAATCTATTCCTCACAAGTACAGACTGATTTACTCCAACATGGCTATTCATACAGATGTCTCATATTTAGAGATGGGGGTATTTATATATGAATACAAATACCCCCACATAGCTGGACTTAACGAGGGTCCGGCCCCTGGGGCCAGACCATCCACTCATGCGTCTGGCGGCAGCAGCACCCTTGGTCAGCCTTCCAATCACTCCTGGAGTGCTGCTCTCTTTCCACTCATCTAGCCAACTCCAGGCAGGGGGAGGGAGGACAAGTCCTCGTTAAGTCCTCCCCCATCTCTACTCATATTCATAATTTCAGATTCTAGAGAGAAGGTATTTAATGACTTTAAATATATGTATGTATTGTGTGCTGTCAAGTTGATTCTGACTTATGGTGGCCCTTTTCAGGTTTTTCCAGGTAGACAGAACTTACCATTCCTTTTTTTCTGGGGGCCTCCTGGGACTTGCCCAAGGCTACATAGGCTGGCTCTTCTTCCTGGAAGCACAATGGGGAGTTGAACTCTGAACCAGATACTTAAACCACTGAGCTATCCAGCCAGCTGACATTAAGGAAACCTTTGATAAAAATGATTTCACATTTAGTGATATATTTTTTTAAAATCCTCCTAGAAATTCCAGTTTGTAATGAGAGCCACAGACACAAGAGAGAACTTCTGCTGGGGAGCACTGATTGTTCATACCCAAGACTTAAATGATGAGTGAGTAAAATATTGGTTTTCTTTCTATCAAGAAAAAAAAACTAAAACAAAAAACAAAAACAAAACAAAACACACAAACACAAAATTAGAAGTCAAGAAAGAATTAGGAAGAAGAAATAAGAAATTTAGATTTGTATAAAATTAACTCATGGTCTAGATTAAGGTATTTATTTAACCAGAGCACAGACTGAGTTCTGACTCCTGTCCTCTGAAGACGCCAGCCACAGAGACTGGCAAAACGTTAGGAAGAAAAACCTTAAGAACACGGCCAAACAGCCCGAAAAACCTACAACCATCGGATCCTGGCCGTGAAAGCCTTCAAGAATACATATTTATTTATCATTTAGTTATTTAAAATATGTTCCCCTCCTTTCTCCTTAAAAGGACCCAAGATGTCTTACATTATTAAAAAGACAATATGTAAAAACTAAAAACAGTAAGTATACAAATATTTTAAAAAGGATTAATTATTGTACTAAAACCAGTAAATAAAATCAATAGTAAAAACACATTTAAAAACAATAGAGCACAACAATGCATTTTTAAAAAAACTTTCTCAGATAGCCAGTCATTAAGGGAAAGCTTGCCTGAAGAGAAATGTCTTTGATTATGGAAGAACAGCAATGTTGGGGACAGCCTAGCTTCCCATGGGAAGGAGTTCCAGTCTGGGAGTAGCAACAGAGAAGGCCCTCTCCCATGTACCCACCAAGTGCGCCTGTGAGGGTGGTGGGACTGAGAGAAAGGCCTCCTCTGATTATCTTAATGCCTAGGTAGGATCATAGAGGGAAATGTAGTCTTTTAGATACCACTAAAAGATACCACTCAAAAGTTAATTATTAGATGATCACTGTATGGCAGCCCTCAGAAATGACAGAAAAGGAATATCAAGCAGAGCATCACTTGGAGATAAAAAGAAGGAGAAGCAGGAGATCAACTGTGAGCAGAAAAATGCAAAATAGAAGATGTGACGAAGATGTCATGGGTGGGACTGGAAGTCATGCTGATGAAAATTTGTTGGAACTGACAAATTAGTGAAGAATCGGAGCATTAAAAAACTGGATGAAATGAAATTGACCTTTAATAAATTTGAATATTGGAAAAGAGAAAGTGACTGATTCATCCATCCGTGATGCCAATGACACATGCTGATGTTGTCTGTGTATTGGTCCCTGATTCAGTTTGTAGGGCAATTTGGGGGTTTGGAATGTATCTTTGTTCCGTCTGGAGTGAGTTGTGCCCCAAGCGGAATTGATCTGTAAATTTCTAAAGCCAATGCATTGCTTTGTTTTGTCAGTGACATAAGATCTGGTGACATGGCTCCCCCACCCCCAAAGAGGAGAGTAAGGCCTTGCCCTTGTACACTTGGTAACAAGTCTGGATTTGCTTTTTCGTTATGGGTAAGAATTTCCTTTTGGTACAGCCAATTTGTGGACAGGGCCATAAATCTCTGAGCAAGAGCAAAGTATAAGAGAAAACATGAAATCTCTTTCCATCTGTCAAGATACCTTGCTGTCATGGTTGCCACTATGCTGAATGACTTAGATTAAATTTTTTTAAAAAATGTTTTGCCTTTGTGTGAAGCACCAGTCAAAAGCACAACTACAGACTGTTTCTTGATTGGGATTACACACAAGGTAAAGTAAATATTTATTTTTAATTTAATCTAAGTGATTCAGTGCATCACGTAGCAAAGGCAACCCCTCCCCCCCAACCCCCCCCCCCCAATTTCACTTCCCCTGCCACTTTGCAGAGGATCAAGGGAAGTGTTCAATTTGCTGATATCCTGAAGTGGCTCATTTATTAAGCCACTTCACCATACTGGGAATTGACAGTGGAGGGAACTGAACTAATAGGGTTGTTTGAGGTTGGTTTACCATTTGGATGCAAGGATCACACCAAATGGCATATTGCTCCCTCCCCTGCCCTCAGGTGACTCTATTTGGACTGCACCAAAATGGTCAGTGTAGTTTCAGCCTCCGTTAATTCAGTATCCAGATGACTGAGAATTTTGAAGAGGATGTGTTTTTGCATTGAAAATGTCCTTGAGCATAATGGAAACATCAGGTTCAGAATAAGAAAGGGAAGAAAAGGAAGAAAATACCATGTTAGTCAAAAACTGGGGATCCAGCTAAATGTCTTTGAAGTGAGAAAGGATGTCCAATAATGCAAGAATCACCCAATATTCAAATTAACAGATATGTAAATAGCAGAGAAACCTCTAGTACATGGGATTAATTTGATCCACCAAGGCTTCTGGGTTGCCCCTCTGGATGTGTATGGTGCCTACAAAGCATGATCTGAGAGCACTTCACTCCAGCCACTTGTCCTGGTGTGGGGATTACACAAAAGAAGCAAAGTTATCTCATCAGTATTTACAGGGATTGGCTGAGCCTCAAGGTCATGAATCTTCCCCCTGCAAAGATCACACATGCAATTGTGCTAGTTAACTGTCTTAACTATCTGTTGAAAACTTTTGTGTCAGCAGAAGTATGGATAGAAATATAGGAAGGTTTTATGAATCCTTGGTTCTGGAATTGAATATTCCCATGAAAGCTCTACAGCATGTAAAAACAAAGCAGTGGTTTTTAAAAGAATTTTTAAAATAGGTTCTGAGAACTGGAAAGGGGTTAAAAATCAGCAAAGGAACCTAGTGGAGGGGGTGAGCCAGAGTCTGAAAGGTGTGTGGGAAAAGAAGATATTGCTGTGACCCAACATGGAGATGCAGAGCTAGCCCTACAAAGAACAGGAAATTTTACAGTTGAGCTCAGGAGCAGTGTTTTATTTTGCCTGGGGTGCAAAAATGCTAAAGCCTTGCTCTGTGTACAAACAGCTGTTTTTCTTGGCTAGCTGGGCAATCTTGTGAGGTAAATTTTTACAGCTAAAGCTGTAGCCTCACAATAAGATTTAACTCTGTCTCACTGGAGAAAAGCCCAATTCGATTTTCCTTTCAGTTTAGAGTCAACATTCCATATTTATTATTGAGTCAGTGGGATGCTCACCTGCGATTGGCCTACACAGGGACAGTGGAAACTTGTGACTAGGCCTATTATACACAAGGAGTCTACACTCCTCACACAAGAGCACAGACCTTTCCAGCATTCAAAGCAACCATTTATTGCTGTTACAGGCAATCAGCCTGCCTGACTTATTTTAATGGGTCTGGTTTGTTATTCCTAGTACCCAAGCCTTTCTGTATCAGTTCCTGAAGCATTTCCAGCTGCCGCAGCTGTCTACACAATTCTGGCAAAAGATCTAGACCCTGGTGAAGCCATTGAAGTGTGTGGATAAGAGGTGTCTCAGAAATGTTTTACAGTCAATGGAGGGCAGGGCAGGGCAAACCCATCTCTTCCAGAAGTCTTATTTTCTATAAATGCACCCAGATCAATCTAGGCTCATAACATACAGCTGGACTTGTGAAGCAAATGTTTGTCTATTTCAACTACAACTTCCAGTGCAAGCCTACATGGACAGACACATGCACACACACACACACACACACACACACACAGAGAGAGAGAGAGAGAGAGAGAGAGAGAGAGAGAGAGAAGCTGAACTAGAAGTTACTTGTCTGTCTACAATTCACAAGTGGCCATACTGGGTGGAGGGCGCTGGGACCTAGAGTCTAAGACATGGTGTTTCCAACCTCTGCTCAGTTACTTTGACTTCAGTGGGGTTTATTTCCACTTACGTAACTGGGTATGTTAGTAGACTAGCAGAGCAAAGCATTTTGGGCTTAGCTCGATCACAGTTCAGCCAGTGATTTTTAAAAAAATATATACTTTGTTTGCTTAAGGAATGGGCTTAAGGAAGGCTCAGCTGGTATAGCATTCCTATGTCCAACAGTGGCCAGCCAGATACATCTAGGGTTTGTGACAAACACATGTAGAATGTGGGGTACCCCTGGGCAGGGCTAGACCTACTGTTAGATGCAGGTGGTGGAGCCCTGGGAGAGCTCGCTGTGCTTGGGAAAGCTCTTGTGCAGGCACATCTCCAGAACCACTGTGTTGGCCACCTTTCCCCAGAGAGGGAGGTGCCCAAATCCTCCTGGAGTAAAGAAGGGAGTGGTCCTTCCACACCTTTCCACACACACTGCTGCAAGGGAAGGAAAAGTTTGGCACCATGATGTGGCAACTGGCTGTAGGTGGAGCTCAGCTTCATGCCTGGCTCTGAGGGGGTCTTAGGAGCCAAAACATAATGGGAAGGGTGTCTAGGGAAAGCACACGGAATCATGGCACAAGTGATTTCTCTGGAGCTCCCTCTTATAAAGCCTTGTCTCAGATCCAGGCATAAATTCAACAACCGGCTTGAACTCAAATCAATTGCCATGCCACATTATGAGAGGGTCTTTCTCCTGCAGAAGCTTGTGGGGAAGGAGGCCAGGAAACCACTGTCTCCAATGGGAAAGTTTGGGCACCTCCTGCTCTCGGGCTGGGTGGTGTATTGTTCTAGTTGAACAGCTGTACTGTTGCACACACCAGCAGCACTGGGGAGGCTGTGGCAGTGACAAAAAACATAATCATGGCAGTTAGCCAAGTATAGAATTGCAGACTTCTAGAGCTGCAAGAACAATCGAAATTTCTACTGAACATTTTTTGCTGGACCTCCAGGCCCCTAGAACTTGCAGACCCTGGACGAGAGAATGTTTACAGATGATGGAAGTGAAAACAACTTAAAGAGCTATAAATATAGGAAGATAGGACACATGCACACATGGTACTCAACTCGTCATCAAACTCCATGCCACTTTGGGTACAAGACATCAAACAACAACAATCACTGTGGACTTTCTTCCATAGATATCAACTGCTAGATGACTGGGTGAGTATTTAGAAAATGTATTATATTTTCTCTGTGTGTTCTTTAGTATGCTTAGAGGCTTAGAAAGTTATTTTCTTTAACTGATTTTTAAGCTTAACAGCTTTAATATTTTAAACAATCTATTTGGAAGACCCATGAACATCCATGGAGTAATAGTCTCACTTGATATAAGGCAGCTTGCTGCATTCTCCATTGCCACCATGTTATTTTGGTTGTGCCCCCTTTTTATTTTTAAATGGTAAACTATGGGGGGGGGGGTAGGACACCAAGTACATAGACAATGCAATATAAAATAATAAACATAAATAAATCATCTGTCATAAACTATCACAAGATATAATGATCAATACCAGCTTAGGTGGCTACAAATATAAATGGGACAAGCTTGTGAAGAATAAGTCTAATGAATGGCTATCGTTTATAATAAAATAACTAAATAGGACTTCATGTTTAAAAGGGATAAACAACCGAACAACACAATCAGCAGAGGGGGCAAAGCATGGACCGGGCTGTTTCTCTTGTGCCTTGCCTGCTGGTTTCCTGGTTGTCTCTGTTTGACCAGTGTTGAAAACAGGATGTTTGACTAGCCGGGCCCTTGGTTTGTTCCAAGGTTGTTTGCTGCATTCAGATGTAACATTCCTTGATTATCTGAACTGTGGTTTGTCTGCCCAGTTTAACAGAACATTTCCTGATTGGTCAAAACTCAGCAAAGTGTTGTTTGACAAGTCTATCCAAATTAGAACTGCAAAATATGATTGGGACTTAGATGGGATGAATAACTCAAAGTACAGTTTCCTAGGTCAGATCTTAGAGCAAACTGTGTGAACCAAGAAATGTTTGCTTACACTGCAAAGTGTAGCAGGAGGGAGCAGGATCTGAGGAACTCTGCACACAAAGCTCATTCCTCCATTACGGTGAAGTGGTTAGAGCATCTGAGTAGGGCTGGGGAAGTCCAAGTTAAAATCTCAGCTTAGCCATGAGATTCACTGCGTAACCTTGACTTATTGTCTAACCCATCTCACAGTGTTGTCCCATCTCACAGTGTTGTTGTGGGTGGGAAATAAGAGTGATGGCTTGAACGTCTTAGAGGTAAGGTAGGATATAAACAAACAAAGTCTTATCATAACAATAATATCACCCTTCACCACAACAACAGCCTCTTTTCATTCTGTTTTGAAATGGCATTTTACTATATAAAGACAACCATCCTACTAATAATTTAGACTTGTGTAAGTCAACCCTGAGTGCTCACTGGAAGGACAGATCCTGAAGCTGAGGCTCCAATACTTTGGCCTTCTCATGAGAAGAGAAGACTCCCTGGAAAAGACCCTGATGCTGGGAAAGTGTGAAGGCAAGAGGAGAAGGGGACGACAGAGGATGAGATGGTTGGACAGTGTCATCGAAGCTACCAACATGAATTTGACCCAACTCCAGGAGGCAGTGGAAGACAGGAGGGCCTGGCGTGCTCTGGTCCATGGGGTCACGAAGAGTCGGACATGACTAAATGACTAAACAACAACAAAGGCAAGTCACAAGAGACATAGAGACAAATTGTATAGCTAGGAATACAGCCAACAACTCATTAATGAGGACAGTTTGCTTCCACGGGTTACAAAACTTCCCTTATGCAAGTGTAAATTAACAATAGCATTCTGGCCTGTGATTATAATATGGTAATAATTAAATCGATAAACATGATAATTATAATACTATACAATTTATTGTAATAATAAATTGCTATTACTTTATGCATTGTTTTGCTATTTTTTTAACTTCTGTGTTTTTTAACTTTCAGATGTATTAAGAAATGGATTGAGAAATAGAGATAACAATAAACACTAGGTTAGGCAAGAAGAGAAATTAGAATTAACTAGTTCAGTGAGTTCTCTGGTGAGGAAGAGATTTAAATCCAGTTTCCTCTGATTGGAGTCCAATATTTCCAAAATTTGTGTCTGGTTTAACCCAGAAGATCTCATGTACTTTAGCACTGGCACGAAAGGGTTCATGCCACTCTCATTTTTTCAAGACAATGTCTTATCTTACAATGATGTCAACTCAAGCCAAGATCTAGAGTCCTTGATACATGTTTGGTGTGGCACAGTGCTATGCAGGACATAGTCTGGATCCAGTCCACTCCAATTTAATGGAATTTGTCCAGGACTCTAAATCCACCTCCTAATTCAGGGTGTTTCTAGAGTCCAACATTAACCTTGCCTGTGTTTCTGGAGGGCAAACCAAGCTGATATATCATTTCCACATTTCTGTGACCAAGTGTTACAATATAACACATGATATGGGCACTGATTAAATAATTTGTGGCCTAGTTTCTTCCTAACAACTCATTGTGAAAGCACTGAGTCAGGCAATGTTCTCCACTAACCAAACTCATGAAACTTCTAGATAGTGAGGAGAGACACGTGCCAGGTGGTACCAGTTACCTAATCATTTGACTGCTTCTGAAATTTTAATCTTGCAGTCAACAAGGGTGAAACAGCTATAAACATGGATCTCCCATCTGTGTATAATTACATCCCCTTTCATTTTCAGAGCAAACACTCAAGAGTTGTTCCATAACAGCAAAGAGGCCTGCCAAATTTTCTCTATTTTGTGGACTAGAGGCTTATAACCTGGATGACCCTTGTCTGTAGTAACTCTCATCTCTTGGAAATCTGGGAAACAGATTTCTTCCCCTGGCATTTAATTTCAAACGGTAGAGGGCACAAATACAAACCAGACTTTCTCCTTATTAATAAATTCAAGGATTCTAGAGAGCTATAAAAATATTATGATTTATGCACATTAAAAATGAATGGAATAGTATAAAAACAATTTGGAAACCTACCACAGAGGATTTAGTAGGTCTCATGAAGACCATCTGATGTTTCGAACGAGACAAGTGGAAAGGCTTAGTTTGCATAAACTGTGGTCATCAGATTAATGACAGCCTGCAGTGCGTCCTTTTCCCAAAAGTGCTTTTTGAAAGGGCACAAAACAAGCCATGTCTCCTTCTCAGTGTTGTTCCCTTTTGCATTCATCATTTTCAGTTCTGCACTCTTGGGCCACCGCCACCACATATTTTCAACTGGATACAACAAATGGGGGAATTTATCAAATGGCTGCAGCATCTCTGGATTATAAAACAGATCCTAAAGTGAGGATGCCCAGTTAAAGACCCTTTGATGAAGTTAGGAATACATGTTTATGCTTTTTTGTTTGTTTGTTTCCCACTTCTTCAGCAATGTTTTTGCCTAAGAATGAATAATGTAGTCTAGTTTTGATGACCACAATGGGGTTTTGTTTTTTTGGATCAACATATGAATAGTTAGTTAATACTTAATGACAAGGGCATGCAATCCATAGGAAAAGTCTTTCCTGAAAGTCTGAGCAATTGCTGCTAGGCAACAAGATTAAGCTCAGGAGACCAATGGTCTAAGGAAAACTCCCATGTTCCTTTGGGGACAGGATATTATAATCTGGCCTATGGAAGATAATCTGGGGCAGGCTTGTACAACCAGATGAACATGATTTGCCGTGACTGGACAGGTGTTTGACAGCCCTTCTTTTTCAAATAAATAAATAAATTAGAAATTGAAAATCAGTGGCAAAGCTCAGGGGAATTTACTGAGCTATGCACTGCCATCAGTGGAGGTAGAAATCTGTATGCAGCTTGGTTTGCCGCAAATTATACGGGGCTCATCTTGTTCAAAACTTTAACTCGAAGGCTTTGTAGGATGCAAAGGCTTCAACTCAACATTCCCAAGAAGAGATGCTCCTATTGGAAGTATGGAGGGAAGGCTTTTTTCATGGATGCTTTCTTACCCCTTGCACACCCTGAAAGTCAGCTGCTTGGGGATGTGCAGTACTACCTCCACCCCCACTGGCAAACAGAGAGAGATGGTCCAGAGGATTCCAGGTGAATCACCAAAAATTCCATTTTTGCCTTTCTCAAGCAGGAACCTCTGCTGGTTTGCAGTCATTTTGGTGAATAGGAGACCTTCTGCTTCTGAATGGGTGTCTGGAGCCACCCCCTACACCCTTGAAGAAAGCAGCTTAGTAATAAGGGGAAATAATGTTTGCCACCCTACCTACGTATGTTGCAGAGTTTGGAATTTTGGTTAAATTCCACTAGCTGTGCAGCAGAAGTGCAGGGATGCACAGAGTATAATAGCTTCAAGTTCCCCAGTTTAGTCCACCCCCTTTTCTCATCAACTGGCATTTACAGCCTCAATAAGTCACTCTGAGACATTAGTAGGAGAACGAACCAAAACATTTTTTTAAAACTTACAGCTGAACCGATCAAACAGCCAGCTGACAAAACATGGCTGCCTCAGCAACAGACTTCAACAGATTCATTGACTTTCAACAGACTACAAAGAGGAGGAACGCCCTACAGCAGAAAGGTGGGGCTTTCTTTGAATTCAGAGGCAGGGAAGGAATAATTAGTTAATGCTGGATATTTTGACATTCACCCTAGCCCAGAAATGTCCCTCCTAGCCACACCTACCAGAGACAGCATATGAGGTTGCAAAAAAACCTCCAGCAATCTTCATAAAATTGATATTGACTACCACTCTCTTCTCTGTGCAATTTTATGAGGATCCAGTTTTATCATCATAAGCTGTAAAACAACAGAATAGCATGATGGCATTTATTTGACTTTCATAGCTGAGTGTGGATTTGAGTTTGGTTATTTTTGGCTCACTTTTGGTTCTTCTTATTTCATACAACAGATTGGCTTAATATCCATTTAGTTCCCTCTCTTGCCAACTTGGAAGCAAAGGTCAGAAAAGAGTATTGTGTAAGAAAGAGTTCTGTGAATTTCATAGATTTTAGAATTTTCAGATGGTTGTTGGTGCCAAAGAGAATGGAAGATAAGATCCTGGGTCGCACACTGGGACAATAACTCTAAGTATCCAGGATGAAAACAATCAGGCTCTTCCTGAAAGCATCTTCTATACTTTCCCCCCCTCTATCAGTTAAGCTTGTTTCACAGTTATATCAGGAAAAGGAATTATGTAAATCCCATAATTCCCCATTCTGGGAGATTTATCTGACACACACTGTGGCTTGATTTGCAGTTTATCTTCAGTTTCAGTTTTCAATTAGTGATCACACAGGGCCCACAGGTTGATTTGGAGCCAATGTCCACACATGGAAAAGGTGCAATCTGTATTTCACCCCATGATCCTTTCTCTTTCTTTCTTTCTTTCTTTCTTTCTTTCTTTCTTTCTTTCTTTGCTGATCAATCCATCAATGCAATGACTCATTTATTCTTAAAAAAATGATAATGACTTATTTATTTTTTAAAAATGAACAAAAATTGGGGGCACTCGGGGACAGATCGTGGAAGAGAGTTTTTCTGTGATCCCTATATATCATGCCCCAACTGCCTGTATCACCACAACATTACCCACAGACATGGCCCCATCCTTTTGCAGAACCAGAAACAAATCATCTCATGGAGAAAAGTCTGTTTGAACTGTTCCAGCTTGAAAAAAGTAGAAGCCCCCAGTGGCAGAGAGAAAAAAATTGCATTGGGAACAAAAAAAGGGCAAATCCTGTAGTATTTGACTATGTAGCTGCAGCCACAGGCACCTAAATGCGGCTCACCTGGGAGGAAAAGCCTAAACAGGAAAGCTTAGCTAGGCCTAATTCCAGTCAAATGTCCGGTTCCTGCCCTGGTGTTAGCTGAGAGCTTTATTTCTAAACAGTGCGATCACTCTTGTGACAGCCAAGAAACCACAAAACATCTTGCACAACTGCTCTTACTTGCATAAATGATTTTTCACATCATGTTGGTGACCTAAGTGTGTGTTTGTGCACCACAATTTTCAAAATGGCTGCAGCATGCAGGGAGAGAGATTTAACTCTTCCTTCTCCACTGCAATATGAACAAAAATGCTTCCCCCAACATTAGTATAGCCTTTCTGGGTGTGGAGAGGAAAGTGCATCTTAGCACCAATAGATCTTTTCCCTAAGGATAATTGCCATGCAGGAATGGGACAGTTTTTACCAGCTTTATACTTGAGGATCCATTGGCTGAAATCCTTTGCAATGAGTGAAGCATAAAATGACACTTGTGGAAGTTACATCCAAGTAGTCTGTATTGTGTGTGACCAATCAAGCAACTGCACCTGTGGAACTGCTTGCTGGATATGACTTTGGTCTTGGCACACATTTTATAACCACTTGTGCAAATTTGAGTTACACAGCTAAACACCAGAATTTTGGTCTGTGAATTGTGATCTCAGTTAAAACTGGAGTCCTCCTGTTTTACTGTTATGAGAAAATCTGCTTATGTATCCACTGTATGCATTTAACACAACATTTAACACAACAATATGTTCCTTAATTATAATAATGAAATAATCATGTGCTGTCAAATCAATTTTGACTTATGGCAACCCTTTCAGGGCTGTCCAGGTAGAGAATAGTTGGAAGTAAATTACCATTCCCTTCTTCTGGGACTGTGTAGCTCAGAGGTCCCCAACCCCCCGTCCGTGGCCCGGTACCAGTCCGTGGCCTGGGCCGGACCGGGCCACCGAGACAGACCTCCCGCCCCCCCCAAAAAAGGTTGGGGACCGCTGGTGTAGCTTTCCCAAGGCCACACAAGCTGGTTCTACTCATAGGAGGCACAGTGGGAAATTGAACTACCAACCTCTGGCTCCACAGTCAGATACTTAAAGCACTGACCTATCCAGCCATCATGTATTCTTTAGATAAATGCATCTGAAAACACATTTCGTGTAAGCACACACTTCATAGAGAAAAAGCATTACCTCTTTGCCCTTGAGGGTTTTTTTTCCTGATAATGTGTGAAATACCTAATGATATATGCAGGGGGGCGGTGGATACCGGCTATTGTGGTACTTTTAAGAGCAATGAATGACAGCTTTTTAGAAAGGTGTAAAGGATCACATTTTTTTAAGTCGTAAAGGGAAAAGCGATGCATAACCAGATGTGCACTAAAGATGTCAGGCAAGCTCATTTCAAGCATTTTAAAGAAATATTGCACTCTCATGAGCAGACGTACTCAAGCGATGGGTTCACATTTTTCAAAAGCACTGATAACAAAGCTATAACAGCAAACCATTCTGCTGAGGAGGAAGACATGGAAATGGAAGAAGATCTAAAGCAAGCGGGATGGCTGCACCAAGAGCTTCCAGACAGGTTCAGAATCAAAAGGGTCACGGACAGGAAATGGACAGAGGAGCAAATGACCAAGACAAAGTACAAATGAATATCTGGGTTTTTGTAGGGAGGTCAGGAGGGCTAAGCCTCAGAATGAAATTAAGATTGTGAGATACAGTAAAAATAACAAAAAAGATAATTTCTGTGTGCGGTATGTATGGAAAGGATTTAGGGGGGTTAGTGGCCTGCAAGCTAAAAGTAGTGCAGCAGTTTAAAGAGCTAATGATATTCTAGACTCCTGTACCCAAATTATGAGAAAGAATGGTTCTGACTATTCTGTGGTGGTCAGATTTCATTGTTCTTTGTCCAGTTCTGGACACCACCCCTGAAGAGAATTATTAATGAGGTGGAATGTGTCTGGAGGAAGATACCAAAGATGGTGAAGAACTTAGAGTCTAAGACCTATTAGGACAGATCGAAGCAAGTGAAGGGGCAAAACAATAGCCCTGCTCAGATAGTTGAAGAATTGTCCTGTAAGTGACGGGGCTGCTTTGTTACATTTTGTTTTACTTTTGCACCATTTTGGGCTACAAGGAAAAGGACCTACGGTGCAATCCTAAATTGACAACGGCCAGATGGAGCTGTGCTAAATTGAAACGTCACCTATCCTAGGGATGTTGAAAATAATGCACAGCTATCTTCACCCTTATCTTGTGCTGCCCTTGTTCTGTGTCCTTCACCTGGAAGAGCTTTGCATCCAGAGTAATCCAGCTCTTTCTTTGCTCTGCTCTTTCTCCAATACCCTTTTTAGTACTTCTCTTGATGTATGTTCTTCAGCGGAGCAGTTCAGCCAGAAGATCATTCTGTTGGCAGACTTCTGAGTTTGCTGGCAGAAGAGAGTTCCATTTACAGAATGACCTTTTAGCAGAAAGTGCTTGTGCTCAGCCCCAACCTCCTTCAGCTAAAGCATCTTTGAATTAAGGTTGAATTTTTAGACTAAATTTTCAAAAGAAGACATTTCTAATATTATGATCTGTTTAATGGTGGGATAGTCAGACTAGGCATCTGTACAGCCCTCTGTGATGGGGGTCTAAAACTAAGTCTGAATGGACATTTGTCACAGATGCTCTAAAAGCATATTTCCTGCATCAGCAGTGGATTAGACTAGATAGCCTTTGATGTTCCTTCCAGCTCTGTGATTCTGTGATGCACTTTCATCCTTCCATAACTTTAAAGATCCAACAAACATAGATGTTGTCCTTTAAATGTCCTTTATTTAACATTTCGACCTACAATCCTAGTGGGAAGAGGTAGCTGAATGAAAGACAAACAGGTGGGAGTTATTAATAAAATACAGGAGTAACAAAACAAAAGAAAAAGAATTAAGAGTGACACTATGAATACCAGCACTCCTCCAAAAGTGAAATAAAAGTGGAAAGAAATTTCCTTAAAGCTAGACAGAGATGTCATAATAGATTACAAGCCATTTCAAATGAACCTTTGGGGAGCATTCAAAAGCAATATTCTTCAGTCCGCTATTTTAAAGATGTATGCTTTGATAAAATATTCTTATAGTGAAAATATGGGGCTCCAAAGATTAATAAAATCCAGGTATAGTCTATGCCCCCATCATAGATGCAGAAATATCACCCTAAACTTTCAAGCCTTATCATATAGGTTTCATCCAAGGGAGTTATTTGATGAAGATGGTGTGCATATTTTCTATTGTTTTCTAGTTTAAGATATTGTTGTATGTTCTAGAAGCAATAAAAGACCAACTTATTCCACTGTTTCATTAGTATTTTGCAGTTACTCTTAGGAATTCAGAGAGTCATATATCCATCTCTCCTTCCATTTACCTTTGGAGCAGTAGACTAATGTAGTTTGGCTAAATGGAAATGACTCATGGTGCAACTGTGGTGGTGCAAAGAACTTCAAGGCTGAATGGAAATTTTAGAGTCATTCCAGTCCCAAGTCAAGAGATTTATCCACTTTGGTGCTCCACGAAAGCTTTGGGCTACAACTCCCATTGGCCCCAACTAGGGTGGATATTGCTTGCCGTGTTTGACAGGGGTTCCTGCAGCGGTGAGGAGACCTCTCTCCTTCCACAGGTGAGTAACATGGGTTTGTAGTTCAAAACATCCAGAGAGTGTCAGGCTGGAGAAATCTGCAATTTACCATATTGGCTTTCTAAAGCTGTAATAATCCCCTCATTAAACTGGATCAGACATGTCTCTAAATTGTCTACAAAGGGAAAATATTTGCTTTTTTTTAGACTACATCTCCCAGAATACCCCATTGAACATGGTTATTGACAGTACTGTTCACAGTGCACCAATGCATTCTGGGAGTTTCCTAGTGCTTTTTGTGTCAGACTTTAGCACATATGATCTTGCTGCTGATCAAGTTTGTCTTTTTTTACCCTGTACCTCAGGTGTTTCTGGTCTAGCATGTTCAAATGAAGCACAACAAGAGGAAGTAGGGCTGCCTTGCCATTACTTTTCTCATAATTCTGGAAACTATATGAAGGAAACATGAGTACATCAGTCTCTCTCTCTCTCTCTCTCACACACACACACACACACACACACACACACACACACACTGGCATCTGTGCATTGCAACTATATAAAAATTGGATAGCTATAGATGTATAGGTATACATGACATTTATTTTAACTTTTTAATCAACTGCATGCCTGTAACTGCTTTTCCTTTCCCTAAAGGAATTCATCACAAACTCATGTCAAGATTCTTGAAAATCTGCCTTTTGGGACATTGGCAGCAAGACTGACAGCAGTGGACAAGGTCTGGGGGACAGTGTATGTCATGAATTTGTGCGTGCTTGCAGATGTTTTTCTATCCATGCTGGTGAGGAAGAACCATCTAACACTTGACAGAAGAGATATTTCTAATTCCAAGTTTATAAAGAGTGGCAGAATGTATACCCCAAGCTAATGAAATAGTTATGTGCTGTTATGTGGATTCGTACAGTAACCGTCCCAGAGTTTTCTAGCTATAAAGTACTCTAAAGCGATTTATTAATCCCTCCCGGTGATGTTCTGGGTTTCTTAGTCTGGTTATCTGATCCACTTAACTAGAGATGTCCCGGGGACTGAATTTAGCACCTCCTGCATGCAAACCATGTGTTTATTATTGATCTCTGATTTCTTCACCACCATTTTTGGCTGGAAAATATTACTTTATTGTTTCATAGAATTTAGATATTTTAAATATCTAGAGGATTAGGTGAGAGAGAAGACATAGGATAACATATTATAAACTCATATATTGAAATATTGAAATCCTTCTTTATTGGTCATTGGCTTTGTTTTGTTTTATTGAGCAAAACAATGATGCAAAGGAACATTCCAAATAGTGTTGGAGAAGCAATTCAAACCTTCACCTTTTCAACATACTTTATGGGGGTATGATAGACATATTTTTTTCCTGTGGTACACGTATGGGATTCTTCCCCCTCCCCATACACCATTGTGTCTGAGGTCCACAACAGACAAAGTGGCACCTTTGCAACTCGAAGCACAGCTGGCTTCAGCAGTAAAGTATGTGTGATTGTATGCTTAATAGTTTTCACAGTGTTGGAAGTTGTACATTAGCTTGCTTTTGTTTGTGATGCGTTAGGAGGAAAACAATGGGGCTCTATTTGCATGTTGATTTCAAAAACACAGCAGTTTTGAAAATTTGTCTCTGGAGGAATTAACATGTTGCCTTCAGTGAGGATGCTGCCCAGCTGTCTATTTTAGTCATGAGAAAACAGGTTTTTAAGGTTCACAGAACACTTCAGGAATCTATAACATCTGTGGATAGAGATGTTAAAAAGTGGGTTTCTGCACCATAAGAAATGATGTAGGGGTCATCTCACATTGAACACTTTGAATAATGCTAATGTCTGTATATAACCTCATTTGCTTGTCCTTTTTTTTTCCAAGCACTTTGGGATTTTGGCCCTTTATTGGGTTGTATATAGGGCAGTAAAAGACAAGACTGTATGCATTATTCTAATATTTTATGTTGTAATAACATTTTACCAGAGTCAAGCTTTCTTGGACAATGGGTAGGGTTATACCCTTCCTTCTTCATATACATAAGTGTCTAATTCCATGAGATTAACAGCTATTCTATTATTTAGGAAGCAGCTGCCTCCTGCTAAGGTTCTTGAATTATTCCTTCCCTGTGTCTTTATGAATGCAGAGCACAGAGTGCCTGCCTGTATATTTTGGTTTGCTGTTTTGGATCAAGAAAATGACCTTCATTTTTGCCTATCTCTAAAATGTCTCCCTTTGCCATCACAGAGATTCCATTCTAGAAATGTATAAAAGTGCAAGAGTAAGACTTAAAATCTGTGCATGTGCACTTGTGCAAAAACCATAGGGGGTTGATGTTGCTGCACATTCATCTCTTTAGTTTGCACAAAATTGATATTTGAGAATCTGCCTGTTTAGAAGCTAAAGCTGTTGAGTTTTTTTACTCCCCCCCCCCCCAAAAAAAAGCCTAATTTAATGAGGGCATTGTTTGTGTGTCCCTATTAGGTATTATAAAAGTTTTGAATACTCTTCACAAAGAAACAAATTCCCAGCACTAGCTCTGTATGATAGCTATAGACCTGGATGATTATATTTAAGCTGACACCAACAGAAAACTAGCATTTCCACAGTAACAGTCAACAACAGAAGGACTGCTTTTTGAATCAGACTGAAACCATCTAGCTCCCATTTGTTCCTTCTGTGGGTTCTGGAAGCCTGAGTGGCTGATGAGAGAAAAACATGGTCTTTTCTGTGTAGGACTTTGCCGTCCTTTTTGCAGAGGTGTGCCTAGCACTGCCATTGCCTTCTTTTGGCACTAGGTGAAAGCCTTCTCATTTGCTTTGTGTCTGATTAGGTTGTATGTTGACATGTTGTCTTAATTTTATAGCTCTTCAGTGACTGGTTTAGTGTGATTTTTAATGGTTTATCATTTAAAATATTTGTTTGATTAGAAGAGCCTATAAACATTTCATATAGATACTGTAAGCAAGCAAGCAAGCAAGCAAGCAAGCAAGTAATGACTACAGACCTTAACATTTAAGCTAGACTTCATTTATTGCTTTATTCATATCGGAGTATTGCACAATTCAAAATCATGGACACGCACAGAATGTGGGTAAAGGCAAAAAATACAATTTAAATGTCAAGGCAATCACACTATTTTTTAAACAGTCAGCATGAGATGTGTGCAGAAACTTTCCCTCAATTTTAGCTGTTGTCCAGGGGGTCAGTGTCCACCATGTTTGGTGCTGTTCCAGTGCAACACTTCTGGAAGTGAAGGATTTGCTGGCTGCACGCCATTGCCCAGGGGACACCCAAGTGTAGTCACAATATTTTTACACTCTTCAGGGAGGCTCCTTCTATGTTCCCCCATTTATTGTAGACATAGTGCCAGTCATTCCATCAGTCCTTTGCATCTTATAGGTCTGTAACCACTGTGGAGGTTTTATTAACTATCATAGCTGGGCCTGTCTGGGGATTCTGGAAATTATAGTTTGTAGTCCCCTAACCAAATGTTTTCACACTGTAGCTTTGAACGATTTGCATTACCTGGTTATATCTTATGCCATTTGCATAGATCAATAATAAATTATGTATGACCCAAATAAGGTTACCAAGAAGAAATATGGTTATAAGCATATCGACATAATGCTATATTTAACATAAAATCTGACACTGTGATGACATTGCAACACAAGTGAACAAATACCACAGTGTATTGACTCTCCAGGTTTTGCCTTAACAGACAATAACCATATCACTTGCTGTGGGATTTGGGGATCTGAATTTCTTGGGTCAAACAATACTGGAGACCTAGCATAGATTTGTGTGCGCATGTTTTGTCTCTTAAAAGAAAGCAGCATTTTAAGGGCAGGAAATACGCATAAGGCGAAAGTACAGTTGCATAAATGTCCGCTGTGAAGCTCAGATCATGAGTCTGGTTCTATTGCATCAGTCTATATTGAAGTTAATGGAGCTGCATATTGAAAGTTAGAAAATATATCTCCACTTTAACCTTCAATGACTTTTCAGATTTTCATTTAAATGATGTTATAACAAAGGGCTAAACCCAACTGTTAGTCCCAACTAGAGGGACTAGTCCCAATGCATTAGCTGGTAAATGAGAAGCCTTACCTCTTACAACACTTACTATTTAGCAGTGCCCTTCAGCAGGAGAAGATTTAGCACAAAAGAGGCAAAGTTGCTAAAAGTATTTGACAAATTTGCACAAAATATTCATCTTGGTTGACCCAGCAGCTGTCTCTCAATCATCCGTGCAGGCTCCCGGTTTTGTGGGACCCTTGGGGACGTGGTGGCGCTGCGGGTTAAACCGCAGAAGCCTCTGTGCTGCAAGGTCAGAAGCCCAGCAGTCGTAAAATCGAATCCACGCGACGGAGTGAGCTCCCGTTGCTTGTCCCAGCTCCTGCCAACCTAACAGTTCGAAAGCATGTAAAAATGCGAGTAGGTAAATAGGTACCACCTCGGTGGGAAGGTAACGGCATTCCGTGTCTAGTTGAGCTGGCCACGTGACCACGGAAACTGTATTCGGGCAAACGCTGGCTCTATGGCTTGGAAACGGGGATGAGCACCGCGCCCTAGAGTCGGACACAACTGGACTAAATATCAAGGGGAACCTTTACCTTTACCTGGGTGTTGTATCCTTTAGGGCTCCCTTCTCCTCCTCAAAAGAATCACTACAGTCCTTTCCATGGCTTGATCCCCCTCACTCTGCTTCCCAGTGCTTCCCAGAAGGAGGGGACATGGCAAGAACAGGAACTGACCCCTCTCTCTGTGTTTGCGGCTTTTCATGTTCCAGGGGGAGCCCCAAGAAGCTAATAAGAATCAAAGGAGAGCTTGGGGGCTGGCAAAGGATTACCCTGCTGAGAAAAGGACCTTTGCAGGCACCCTGAAATGCTGACCCTTGACACTGGCCTGGTTGACTGTGCCGTTTGGTAGTTTGAGAACTCCACCAGGTGAGGTTCTAGTGTGCAACTGACCACTACAACTTTGCCCCTTAGATGCCAAGTAGTATCCTAATTGGTTATTAGCAAGTCAAAGCAGACAAAATGCTTAGCTTGCATTTAGAAGCCAATTAACTGTTTTTAACCCCCCAAAGTGATTTTCTCAGAGATACAAGCTTAGGCCACCAGACTCGCAAATGAAGGTAATGTTTTCCTTTCTGAACCCCAGTCACAAAACAGAGTGCGCTGAAATGCAAGAGCTTGTCAAAACACTGTGAGGAACAGATGTCTTTTAGCACTTAAGCAAGCCCTGCTTCTAATGATGTGCAGTGTCATCTAGTTAGAATTAGTTTCTTGCATGGATTTTTAAAGATTAAAATTTATTTTTATTTATTTATTTTTTAGATTTATACCCCACCCATCTAGACCAAAGGTCTACTCCAAAAGAATTGGAGAGATCATTGCATCTCTTTTAACAAGCAGTCAGCTGTTCTGCACTTGTTGTATGCATGTGTGTGCTTTGCCTCTCAAATGGAGAAGAATTTAATTTTGTACAGACAAGTTGAACAAATGTGTGGTGGAAGGCTTGATGAGGTTAAAAAAAGGTCTCCTTGCCTTGTTCTTGCTTGGAGGTGAAGAATATTGTGGGGCTTGAGATTTCACCACTGAGGGGGTCTCCCTGACAAGACGAAAGAGTTCAGTGAGTATTCTGTATGTACCTAGTATACCTCCTGTACATCCCTACTAAGAAAACAAAACAAAACATCTCTTGTCACTTATACTGATGCAGGAATGTGTCAGGGATCAGAGCATGCCTGTTCATTCCAACAGTAAATTAGAATCTGTAAATTATACTGTGTACATTCCTGTGTTTCCCATTGTGGGCATCCTGCCCTTGTGACCTGTTTTTTCTTTTAATACTTGGTTTCTAATGCAATGGCTAGATCCATATTTCTTAATATGTGGCATTCTTTCTTAATTACTTTTATCCAACTGCCTTTTTTTACGTGACCAGAGCTTGATTCCAAAGCATTATGACTTCCTGTGGGTTGCAACAGGCCCCTGGAGCTGTTATCTCTGGTGCACAGTTCATGTACATTTAAGGGCTAAAGCTGAGAATGCAATGCAATGTTAAGCAAGGTCATTGCAGTCATTCGAGAGAAGGCTGAATTAGACTTTTGTAATAAAGGCCTCTCTCTCTCTCTCTCTCATTCTCTCTTTCTATTTCTGTCTGTCTCTCTGTTGCCTCCACACATCTTGTATGACCATGAACGCACATACCTAAACAGATAGGTACAAAAACACACTAGTAATACCTTGTTTTCTTCACACTTATTCTGCTTATTTTGATGCTCCACCATCAAATGTATATTTAAAATCTTGACATTTAAAAATGCAATTGCATCCAAAGTGATAGAATTATATGTATTGCTGGAGATTAATTTAACTTTGGTATAAATCTGCAACGGTTCCTAGGAAATCAGCTATTAGAAAATATGTGAGATGGATAGTGGTTCCATGCACTTTGTCTGATTGCTAATTTAGATCTCTGAGATGAAATTGCTAATTTCCGGTATCAGGGATCCCATGTTGCAGCAGTAATTGCTGTACTGCTCTAACAGTTAAGAGGGTTTTTTTTCTGATATCCAGCCTAAATCTGGTTTCCTGTAACTTGAACCCATTATTATGTGTCCTGTACTCAGGATGACTATCTTTCAAGTATTTGAAAAGTGCCATCATATCTCCCCTCAGTCTTCTTTTCTCAAGGCTAAACATGCCCAGTTCTTTCAGTCTTTCCTCATAGGGCTTGGTTTCCAGTCCCTTGATCATCCTTGTTTCCCTCCTCTGGACTTGCTCCAGTTTGTTGGCATCCTTCTTAAAGTTGTTGGCATCCTTCTCTAAATGCAACCTTAGATAGCATTTGCATTTTTTTGCAGCCATATTGCACTGTTGGCTCGTATCCAGCTTGCCATCTACAACAATCACCAAACCCTTTTCATTCGTAGAATCTCCCAAGTAGATCCCATCTTGTAACTGTGCATTTGGTCCCCCCCCCCCCCCCGGTGTAGAACTTTGCACTTATCCCTGTTAAATTTCATTCTGTTGTTTTCAGCCCAGTGCTCAAACCTATCAAGATCTTTTTGAATTTTGTTCCTGTCTTCCAAGGTATTAGCTGTTCCACCCAGTTTTGTGTCATATGGGACATTACCATGAAATGTGACACTGACCCTCCAGTAGATTCATTGGAAAATCTGCGTACAGAGGAAGCCTATCTCTGGGGGCCAGATGCTGGGGAATATAGCAGCTCATGAGCAACATCATCATGGCGTGTTTGAGAAGATCCAGACAGAAACATTTGGCAGGCTGCTTCTGGGAAGAAAATGCTGCAATGGGTCCTTGGATAGGATTCAACAACAGAACGTTTTTGTTCCTACTGAGGTTTTGTGAAGCAGCAGCAACAGGCTTAGAACAAAATTAGCAGGGAGTAGTAGTGGCAGTGGGATTCCCAGTGTGGTGTAGTAGAAAGAGTGACGGACTAGGACTCTGGAGAATAGGGTTCGAATCCCCACTTGGCCATGGAAACTCACTGGGAGAGTGGAAATGGTAAACCCACTCCTTAAATATTTCACTTACCTTGAAAGCCCTCTCAAGGTCACTTTAAGTTGGTTCTGACTTGACAGCACGGATCACACACAGAGTAGTAGCAGTATCAGGAACAGTATTAGCACTTCAGAAATATTTTAGCAGATGGTTATTTTGTAGGTGCAGTATAGCTCATCATGTTCATCACCTTCACATCTTCCAGAATCAGTATGAGGAGATGCTGAAGATTTCCAGTGCTTGCAGCTGAGAATTTAATTGCCTCAAGTGCCAGAGGTGGGAAGAAGAACTTTTATTAATAAGTTAGTGGCCAAGGACAATCACCTTAGATTGTGAAGCCAACCCAGTGTTAATATATGCAAAATAGTTATGTTGGCAAAACTTTTGTATCCCTCACTGCACCTGAATTCCTACCAGATCAGAAAATACCACAGAAGTCATACAATGCAAGATGTGAATGTTTTGTTTTTTGTTTTAAAATCTGCCTGGATGAGGATTAAGAGGACGGCCAAAATGATGGTGATAGACCTGCAGGCTCATCTCTTCAAGGGTGCCTCATTAACAAGGTCAGGGAGAAGTATCATAGCTGCCACTGTGAGTCAAACTGGCCTTTGAGAGAAGCAGAATGAGCTGCTGGAGTAGAAAGAAAGTTGTTCTGTTTGCGCCCCCACATGGGTGCCAATAGGGACCCAGGTAGACTGAGACCCTAACTTGCCCCCTCCCCATATTCACTAGCAGATCCAGAACAATCAAAACAGTAACATATACTACAGTACTGTGGAAAATGAAGATAAGTATGCTATGCAAGAAGATACGGTTATGCAAAAATAAATACCCAGTTGCAGAATCTCTCTCTCTCTCTCTCTGCATGTGTGTGCGCGGTTGACATAGAATCTGCTTTGTCTGCTTGTTGTGTGTCTGGTTTCCTTTCCTTTTTTAAACAGTGTGGAGCACACACAGTCCTAATCATGAGGATGACTGTTTCAAAAGAGCATACAGCAGTCTCCAAAGTTTGACCCAAGAATGGTACCAAGTGTTACAGACTCTAACCTCAGACATGATTCTGTGATGCTGTTGTGTTTTCCCTTGACACCATTATGTTTCATTGAATGTTCCCTTTTCCTGAAGTGGGGAAGGAGTAAGTCTAATAGCAGAGGGGGAGGAGGGGGTCACACAATGGCTTTTGCAGGTTACCCACACTGTCTGTTTATTGTCTGATATATTCCTAGTGAGACTTTCAATCTGACTCACCGCTGGCTCTTATGCTGACTCAGAATCTCAGTAGGGTTCATGTTCTTAGCGCCTCAGGCACCAGTTTAGATGTATTTGCTTGCAGGAGGGTGGGGGAAGCAGTGGACAAGGACACACACAATGGAGGGAGGTAAAATCCCCAGTAAAGGTTCTGGTTATTATATTCCAGTAGAAGCCATTAAGCTTGAAACAGACCACATCAATTGGATTCTTAATGCAATGGGTAATGTTCACCATTCTAATAAGGTTGTTCAGACTTGCTTGCCATGATGTGGCCATTAGAGATTATGTTTTAATATTTTCAGATACCCAAACATGGCTTTAAATAACAAGATCCTGCTAGGAAAAATTTAAAATATACACACACCTAATCTTACTGTCCCATGACTCACTCATGGACATGTGGCTTGGATTAGATTTGGGAAGGCTGATAATTATTACATCTTCTTGTCGTAAGTAAGCCTGCCTAATACTCCAAAAGGCCATGAGGAAAAGTAAGAACCTTTCTGAAAAATACATGAGAACTCATGACCATATATTCTTATAGATCAACATTATGATGTAGTAACGGGAATTCCAGCGGTTGAACATAGATGAGAACAGTTACTCTTCTGGACTACAACCTTAGTCTGGAAAATGGAGACCCAAAGAGTAACTTTCCCCATCTCTGCCTAGAACTACAGATCAAGAGTGGGAAAGATTGACAGGTCCTGGGGACCAAAATTTGGCACAGGGGGCTTGGAATTCAACAGAAAGTGGCTAGAAATCCATTTCTAGGTGTTTTTTTTGTTTTGTTTTAAAATTAGTGTGCTTGACTGTAGCTGGCTGGGTAGCTCAGTGGTTTAGGTATCCAGCTGTGCAGCCAGAGGTTGGGCGTTGGTTTCCCCTCTGTGCCTCCTGGGAGAAGAGCCAGCCTGTGTGGTCTTGGGCGAGCTGCACAGTCCCCAGGGCAACTGCAGAAGTAGGGAATGGTAAACTACTTCCGAGTTTTCTCTACCTGGAAAACCCTGAAAAGGGTCTCCATACGTCAGAATTGACTTGACAGCAGATGATTATTATTTATTATTATGTTTGACATTAAACAGTCTGGTAATGTACAAGTAAATTGACAGCCCTATATTGGTCCCTTGAACACTTGGGGGAAAATTACTGATCTGTCACATCAGAGAGTTTGAGAGCAACTGCCACAAGACATGTAGGGAAGCTTTTTTCTACTAGACACCACAATCTGTTGGTCTTTTCTACCCAGCACCTAGATTACATTCCTCCTCTCTCCTCTCCCCCCCCCCCCCCCAGATTTTGGTGCAGTTGTCCATTTGCATTCTCTCCCATTTGCACATGTTTTTTCCAATGGCAAATCAGAAATGGTCAGATCCTGAAAAAGTGGATTCAAATGCCTCTGAAAAAGCACAGGGTGAGGCAGTCCTGATCTGTATGTCCAATATTCGGCTATAGAATAGGTTGGTATTCTATACAATACCAACCAATACCAACCTCTGCATGTATCCAATTAAAGTAGTAGTTAGAGATGGGGTATTTGTATTCGTATATGAATATGAACATCCTGGACCCAGGTGGCCAGGATCCCCAGTCCCACCTCCCTGGATCAACCCATCCACTTACTCGTCATCCCACTCCCTGGCTGGAATGGCCAGAAGAGCAGGAAGGTGGACCAGCACCAGCCAGGGTTCATCCAACATTGGTGCAATGAGCAGGACGCATGGTGTGCTGCAACCCGTAAGTGGATGGGTCGGTTCAGGGAGGTGGGACTGGGGATCCCGGCCACCTGGGTCTGGGATATTTGTATTTGTATATTAATACAAATATCCCATTTCTAGTGTAGTATTAGAGGGGGTGGGTGGGGTTTGAACAGATTTTTGTGCTTTTAGCTGTGTTTTTAGTATTGATTTTAATTACCATTTTAAATCTAATACTTGTTTAATTCTTTTTAAATATTTGTATACTTACTGTTTTTTTGCATTTAAATATTTTCTTTTTAATGATGTAAGGTGCCCTGGGTTCTTTTAAGGAGAAAGGTGGGGAGGGGCATATTTTAAATATATAAATAATAAATAGTTGTACTGGTAAAAAAAAAAGGCTGCCTTCAGGCTGAAATGGAGAGATTCATGGGTGCAATCCAAGATGACGTTATATGCACTAGATATTATCAGAAAGTAATTATGAAGCAAGGTGTATATAGTATATGTAGCCTATCATAAATCCAAAGAAATAATTCATCTAGAACTGCTGGATAGCTCAGTGGTTTAGGCATCTGGGTGTGGAGCCAGAGATTGGGAGTTTGATTCCGTACTGTGCCTCTTTGACAAGGACTGGTTTCAATGATCCATATACGTAGTCCCTTCCAGCTCTGCAGTTCTAAGATGATGATGATGATACCATATCTGGATGCCCTAAACTAGCATCAGTGGTTTATACAGTATGTGCAGGCATAACCAATTTGCAAAGATCATTTTTAAGCAGTTGGCTAATTCTTATGGATTATTCACATCTTTTCCTCCATATTATAAATCTAAGCCACATCCAGTTTTAGAAAATAAAAAAATAATACTGTACTGCAACAAGCGAGCTATCATGGGTGAAACAGTTGATTTTAATAAACCAGGTATTATACTTCTGATTAAAGAACAAAAAAGAGCATACCTTGAAGAAGTTGGAGTTCTATCAACAGCAACTTCATAAATGCAGAAAGCACAGAAATTGCAAAGTACCAAACTTTAAAGCAAAAAATCAAAAGAATATGGAGGTAAGATCAGGTTATCCTCCTCCCCATACTAATTTCAGCAACTGGAGTCATTTTCAAAATCCTTGGTTATCAATTCAAAACAGTTCCAGGAGACTCATTTGCTTCCTTAAACAACAACAGTCATGCCATAGTAGAATTAAATTCTGATACTGAGTGTATCTATTCACGCCTCTGTATTCCATGTTAGATGAACATTGTGACTACCTCCCACCATTGTTAAGTGGTGTTGTTGCAGCTGCTGTTTTTATTGTTGCTATTGTTTAAGTTGGAAATAAACTGATATGAAATCAGTTTATTTCCAACTTATGGCAACCCTAGTGACCTTCAGAAGTCCTGTTAAAGCCATTAACTATCCTGTTCAAGTCTTGCAAACTCTATATCATGGCTTCCTTCATTGAGTCACTCCATCTCACGTTTGTCCTTCCTCTTCTTTTGCAGCCTTCAACATTTCCCAACATTATTGTTTTTTTTCCAGTGTTTCGAGTTTTCTCACAATGCCCAAAGTACTTACTAAGTACCCACAATTAATTAAACTTGTCATGCTATATGGACCTACCTAGGAGTAGGCCTCCACTGAACTCACTAGAACCTACTTTGGCATAGACATAGACATACTGTGCTCTAGAGCAGCCATTCTCAACCTTTTTTTGGCCATGGCCATACACACATGAAAGAAGTATAGGCCAAATCAAGATTGTATAAGTTGCATAAAGAACCTAATAAGATGGTGTGTGAAGAGCTGTTTCCAGTCTGTAGCCCCCTTCAAATGTGCCAGGGCCCCCAGGGGGCCATATGGCTCCTATCGAGAATGGTTGCTCTAGATCAGTGGTTCTTAACCTTTGTTACTCAGGTGTTTTTGAACTGCAACTCCCAGAAACCCCAGCCAGCACAGCTGGTGGTGAAGGCTTCTGGGAGTTGCAGTCCAAAAACACCTGAGTAACCCAAGGTTAAGAACCAGTGCTCTAGATGACTTTGAATCTAGATGATTCAAATCTCAGCCATTCCACAGGCAATGGGATCAAACTTGAAAGAGTAGGACTGATCACAGAAAGAGTTGAGTTGCATATCTAATGACAGAAGCTGTTGCATAGGAAGAGAGGGATGGTGCTTCATGTCAATTCAAAGGGAGAATCCACAGGCAGCTCAGACACACCTCTTGAATATCTTCATGGGTGGCACCTATCAGACCTGATCCAAGTGACAAATTCCGAGTCACTTGTTTCAACCACTCAGAGATTTCTGGGGCACTTGTGACATTCTCCCCACCCCTTACTCTAAAGCAACAGGTCAAGCAAGAGAGAGGGAAGTGACTTTGTCTGCAGCCTTTGCTTCTCAAACTCTCCCACCTCAGGCACAGAGGTGATTTGAGATGGAATGGAGAATGGAGACAGCATTCTGGAGATATCAAAGCTGCTTCTTCTTGGGTCTTTATTCAGTTTGGCAAGCTAACATAAATCAATTAAAGCTCCAACGTAGCTTGAAACCAGTTTATGTTCCAACATATTTCTAATACTCAAAGCAGGTGGGGGATATGCAGAAGCCCCTGACTCAGTCTGTTCCTGAATTAAAGAAATACAGATTGGAATCAACCTACTCCGTGCATTCTAACCTGTTTCATATCTGGGTATTGACATTATTTGTGTGTGTTTCATATTCATTTAAAAACAACAACAACAAGCCTGCAAATGAGGAGAGTGAAAACAGTTATGAGGTAAGGAGCTAAGTATCACCCTAATTGTCTTTCTTTCTTATGGACCTATATGAAATATATAGGTATAATTAAAAACAAATTACAATATTAAGATTAATTAGACTATTTTTGACCAGAAACAGGCTACTTCGATCATGTTATCTCAGCCATTTGCTAGATCTTCTTTTATGCATGTGGTGGGGCATAAATTGCAATGCACACAAGTGCTACATTGATTGAATTTTTCCACAGTCACAGAAAATTTGTCCTGTATCTAAGTGGCCCCATTTTACTTGTTTATTCTTTAATCTTCCTACTTCACTTGAAAGACTTCCAAATGGTCCAGTCAGAGTCTCATCCTTGCGGGAGACACTCTTCAGCATTCGTCCATTCAGATAGAACACATCCTTTCCATTCAACGCCCATAAACATTTATTGTTCCACACTCAGTTCTAATAATACAATACTATTTCAGGAAAGTTTAGTGAACTATCCCTGGTGAGAGAAGAAAGAAAAAGAATATTCCACAATGCTATCTTAACAGCAAGAGAAGTTTTCCTCTTTACCCTACAACACAAATCACAATGATGTTTATAGGTTGAAAGCTCTGTAATTAAAGGAAAAATTCAGAAACTCTTCTTTTTAAAGTTCCATTATGGAAGTTCCTTTATCTTTGCTTAAAGTAGGATAGGAAAAAAGGAACTGCTGTCTAAAAACAACTACAACAACAAAACACTGATTATATTTCCAGAATAAAGCAATAATCGTAGAAAAGAAACATTATGGCATAGTGTTGCAATCAGGACATGAACTCCGCCCATGCCTCATTTTACTTTTTTACTCTTTTGACTCAGAATGGTTAACTGTGTTGTTGTATACATTTTGCATGCTTTGTTTTTGTGTGTGATTTTGTTGGCTGGTCAATGACCACAAAAACTATGTATGTTATGGCATTCTATGAGATCTCCCAAATTTGGAAATCTAGTCTCAATCTTACTCCGTCAACTGATCCTCAGATTTGTTCTATGTCTGTTCAAAGACTGCTCTCCTTGGAGACAGTTGAGCACCATGGAAGTCCTAGTAGTCCAGGGTATTTAGAGTTAAAGAGAGAAAAAACCAAAAATGAAATGTCAGATTGTTGGGGAGGACTTTTCATAATCTTATCCAGTGAACTGCAAGTGGAGGGGAGTGACAATTACATAGACTATTATGCAAAGTCTCCTCTATTCTATTTATTCTAATTATTTTCAGTGTGCTGGCAAAACTGATGACAAAACTACTTCTTGCCCCTCACTGTACTGCTGCAGATGTTTCCCCACTACAGACCCAGGTACAGAACAGGTTAGAATGCACAGAGTGGGTTGACTCCAATCTGTATTTGATATAAATGAAAGGCAATAGACATCGGAAAAGAAACTTCCCAGTACAATGAAGTACACAAGATAACATGATTCAAAGAACATTGGGGAGGATGCATGAGTTCACGTGGGTCATATTGAGTGGTGGAATTTATCTTTGGTATGCTGGCTGGATAGTTCAGTGAGATGGTGCACCTAACTATGGAGCTAGGGTTCAGGAGTTCAACTCCCCACTGAATCTTGTAGAAGAGCCAGCCTGTGTGGTCTTGGGTAAGCTACATGTTCCCAGTAGAAGGGAATAGGAAACGATTCTGAATACTTATACCTAGAAAACCATAGAAAGGGTCACCATAAGTCAGAATCAACTTGACAGAACATAATTGATTTAATTGGGTGCTGCCTTGTTCTCATTGTCTCATGCTCAATGTAGGGAATGATGTCCTGTATCAGTGGCTTGTTTTAGAGTACAGAACAATGTAGTTGGACATATCTGTTGTTTTTGGATAAGAAAGTGATAATGATTTCCTTGCACCCATGGGATATGTTGTGGAAGCCATAAGTCCTAGATTGTCTCCATATGGATCACCTACAGTGGTTCCCATAGCTTTGCAATGCTCTTGGCCATTGAAAACTATTTCCCATCACACCAGAACTGTACTGCTATGAACTCCTGGAGAACGGTGGTGGTTCCTACTGTGGTGGGTCTTCTTGCCACAGCCAGCTCACTGAAGCTTCCCTGCCAACTTTCCACATTCTGGAATTAAGTGTTCAATTCCTAAAATATCTCAAACTCTCTGTTCCCAAATCTTCTATTCTGTATATTTCCATTCTTCTACCTCTTCCTAGAATGAAAGATTAAAATAGCAAACATGATATATACTATGAGATATGTCTGTAATTTATTTTATATTCTTATGCCATTTCATCCTAAGGAGATTCATAAATAGGTGCACAAAAAAAATCAAATTACAGCCATGTAAATAAAAGCAGTAAATATAAGTAACCTTTCTGGCAAAATTTATTATGAGAATTTATTAAAGCTCAGCACCTGCAACTGAGGGGTTTGATTTAAATTTAGATTCCAGCTGATGGCCCCACAGAGATTTGTACTTCATTCTGTGGGATCTGCAGCATACTTATCTTGCTTGGAAAATTATAGCATTATATTTGAATTTAGGTTGGAGCTGTTTATCCAACGTTATGGATGATATCACTCTATTGGAAGGCATCTGTTTGAAAGGCTGCTTGATCCCAGTACAGATGGAAAAACAAGTGGGCAGGGGCCTTGCAGCTAAATGACACTTGATAGCATCTTCTCCACAATGCTGGAATGTATTCCAAGACATTATAAAATGCAGTTGTGTTGTTATGTGCTGTCGTCACATTTCACTTATGGAAACCCTAATAGGGTTTTCAAGGTCATTGCGATATACAAGAAGTAAGCAGTCTTCCCATTGCTACCCCCAGAGACTTCCCATGGCCATAGAATCATAGAAAAGTGAAGTTGGAAGGGGCCTACAAGGCCATCAAGTACAACCCCCTGCTCAACTCAGGAATACAACCAAAGCATATCTGCCAGGTGATTATCCAAGTTTTTCTTGAATGCCTCCAGTGTTGGAGTACTCACCAACTCCTGAGGTAACTGGTTCCACTGTCGTACTGCTCTAACAGTTAGGACATTTTTCTTGATATTCAACCAAAATCTGGCTTCCTTTAACTTGAGTCCATTGTTGCGTGTCCTGCACTCTGGGATGATCAAGAACAGATCTTGCCCCTCCTCTGTATGACAGCCTTTCAAATATTTGAAAAGTGCTATCGCCCTCCTCTGAACTTGTTCCAATTTGTTAGCATCCTTCTTGAAGTGTGTCCAGAATTGGACACAGTACTCAAGGTGAGGCCTAACCAGTGCTGAATAGAGCAGGACTAGCACTTCGCGGGATTTGGAAACTATACTTCTATTAATGCAGCCTAAAATAGCATTTGCCTTTTTTGTAGCCACATCACACTGTTGGCTCACATTTAGCTTGTCATGTACAACAATTCCAAGATCCTTCTCGCTTGTAGTTTTGCTGAGCCAGGTATCCCCATCCTGTAACTCTGCAATTGCTTTCTTTTTCTGAGGTGCAGTACTTTGCACTTATCCCTGTTGAATTTCATTCTGTTGCTTTCGGCCCAGTGCTCCATCCTATCAAGGTCATTTTGAATTTTGTTTCTGTCTTCTAGGGTATTAAGGTATTAGCTATTCTGCCCAATTTGGTATCGTCTGCAAATTTGACAAGCATTCCTTGTACTCCCTCATCCAAGTCATTAATAAAAATATTGAAGAGCACCATGCCCAGGACTGAGCCTTGGGGTACCCCACTTGTTACCTTTCTGTACGATTAAGTACAATTCTGTAGCCAATTTTGTATCCACCTGGCACTTGATCTATCCAGCCCACACCTAGTTAGTTTGAAAAGCTTTGCTGAAGTCAAGATATACTATGTCTACAGCATTCCCTCTGTCTATCAGGGAGGTTACCTGATCAAAAATGAGATCAAATTAGTTTGGCAGGATTTGTTCTTGACAAATCCATGTTGGATTCTAGTTATTACTGCATTGTTTTCTAGGTGCTTGCACAATGACTGCTTTATGATCTGTTCCAGAATTTTGCCTGGGATTGATGTCAGGCTGACTGGCCTGTAGTTCCCAGGTTCCTCTTTTTTGCCCTTTTTGAAGAGAGGGACAACATTAGCCCTCCTCCAGTCCTCTGGCACCTCCCCCGTTTCCCATGATTTCAAGAAAATAATGGATAGCGGTTCAGAGAGTTCTTCAGCCAGTTCCTTCAGTACTCTTGGATGCAGTCCATCCGGCCCTGGAGATTTGAACTCGTTCAAGGTGGTAAGGTATTCCTTGACTATTTGTTTATCAATCTCCAGCTGCAATCCTGTCCCCCCCACTTGTACTTCCAATTTGTTTGGAAGTTCATAGTCTGTTTTATGGGAAAAGACTGAACTGGCCATTGGCCTGTGGTGTTCCTTTGGATTCTGTTTTGTCCCCTCTGCTATTTAACATCTATATGAAACTACTGGGAGAAGTTCTCCAGAGTTTTGGCGTTCTGTATCACTAGTATGCAGATGATACCCAAGGCCATCTCTCCTTTCTATCTAAATCTGAGGAAGCTGTTTTGGTTCTAGATCAGTGTCTGGTGTCAGTAATGGACTGGATGAGGGCAAATATACTGAAACTTAATCCAGACAAAATGGAGGTGCTCCTGGTCAGCTAAAAGGCAGATCAAGGAATAGGGATTCAGTCTGTGCTGGATGGGGTCATTTCCCTCTGAAAACTCAGGTGCGCAGTTTGAAGGCGCTCCTGAATTCATCTCTGAGACTGGATGCCCATATTTTGGTGGTGAGTGCAGTGTTCTAAGGAAATGTGTTGTGAAAAGGTCTATGAACCTCTGCTCTAATCTGTTCTATCTATTCAGTTCTGTGTCATCTGTCTTGTTCACTAATAAATCGTGTTTGCTGTAACTAATAGGGCTTCATGGTTCACCCATTTTCCTTTGAGCTCTGTCAATCCACTTTAAATATGGATTAGCTGTATTTTATTTTGTATTTAAGGAAAGAGCTCTCAAGGGAAGAGCACACAGAAGCTTTACATACCTTAGCAAATAATTTAATGGCGCATTTAGTAAGATAAACATTCCAAATCATTTTTCTTTTATGCCTAAGTCTGGGCAAAGCCTGTCTGAGTGTTCCAGGTTGATTTATTTTTCTTGAATTGAGAGCAGACAATAAGAGAAACCCTGTTTTCTTCGAGCTGACTGATTGCTTTGCTTTTGGTCTCTGTATTGTATCAAATGTAAGATTATCCATAACACAGTGCACAGTTATACTTGAGAAAAAACAGCTCATGTACTATTGGTTCTTCCTTCTTATGCTAGGAAGGAAAACCAAAGAATTATACAAGCAAATGGAAGGACTCAACTTCCCACAGCTTTCTATATGTTACACTTTCAGTGGGGGATAACTTTGTCCGGCCAATGGTATATGTGTCATGTCTATCTTTTCCTCTATCATTGCTGAGTCCAATTTAAGTACAGTATTTCCTCTTTTATGATTTTCTATGTCCCTCTCTCGAGTTGTTGTAGGCACCATGAGGATAACACATTCCTCCAACCCCCCCCCCCCCGGTGTGATTTGTGGTAATTATTTATTTATTTGACTACCTGGCTTGTTTGTTAGATAGTCTTTGGGTTTCTATACAACACAATTCACTCCTAGGGACATGTTGACCATCCCAAGGCATTGGGCTGCCTCAGGAAAACAAAATGGCACCCCTTCCCCATCCTGTATATGGAGCCAGAAATGGATTGCAAAGTAAATTCTAATACAGTACTCGCAATGGGGCAATATCCTCCTGTGTTGTTGAGTTATAGTAGGAAATGTCCAATGAGCTTAAAGCTACCAGAAAACAGTTGCTAAGGGATAACAGATTTAATTGTAGGGAATATACACTCTCTTTAAAGTCTAGTTTAACACTGTGAGAGAAAGAATGAAAAGCATGCAAGGAAGTGTCTGAAGGAAAAGTGGATTGTTTCAAAATACAAAGATAAAGACACCTTCAAAATACATGCAAGCTATTACACTTGCAAAACAATATTAGCAACATTTAGATTGATAGTTTTGTACGAGTAAAAATTAAGAATTATTCTCAGTATACTTCAGAGATAATCTTCATCCTGCTTCCAGGGCCTCCAAAGTAACCACATATAGTAAATACACTTGTATTTTTAAGGTTACTCATTTCCACCTCTTCAGCCCCAACTATGAGACCTTTCAGCATAGATGAGGTAATTGTGACTTTGTGGGAAGGCCTTAGTATCCGGTCACTTATTAAATTTGTATCTCATATTTGACTTAGTTTGCACTCTTCAGCTAATGAAATCAGAACTACATAAGCCTTTATGAAATATAGTAGGCATAAAACAATGTTTACACTGTATCATTACTGAATGAGAATACCGGTGAGAAACATGTGAGGCTGTAGTAAGAACCAGAAGTAAAACAAAATCTGAAGGCAGGATTCTGTGTCTTGGCTGGTGACTGATACTGGATAAATGATTGCAAGGGGAATGCAAATCTTGGTCTCTCTTTCGTGGTATTAACCAGCAGTAGGGATGTAACGAGTACACAATTTCTCATTTTCAGTCATTTTCTAAATTGTGCTATGTTGGGATAACCTGCCAAGACTCCCCTCAATCCCGCATGCAGGAAACAGACACTTTCTTTGCAAGTCAATGCCCTTTTTGGGGAGTCCCACACTTGCCAGATGTCATTTTGTGCAGGAATTGAAACAATCCTGTGCAATCTGCCATTTCTTCCACCCTCCCAAGGTGAACCCTGCACAGGAAAGATTCTGTTCTCCGCCAGAATTGTGTAGCTCGGCTACATGAAATGTCTGAGAAATCTCACAAGATTTCTTACAAAAGAATTGACAGAGGCAAAAGGAATTGACAGAGAAATCTCGCTGCAGGGAGAAAAGAGTGCCCTCTCCACCCTTGGTTTTTCTCCAAGAGTGCGAGGGACTGCAAGCGTCATATCCTTAGCCAGCAGGGTGGTTGGTCGGCTCTTCCTTCTGTTAGATCTTAATAATTCAATCCTATTTTGAGTCTCTTGCCTAGGGCAACAGCTGCTGGCACTGTCATTCTCATAAGGTTGTTTCCTTCCCATAAAAGCCAGTGCCATCAGCACAGCCAGTGAGACCATCTGTCGACAGAGGGATGTTCCAAGGAATTGTCTGCCCCAGCTGTATGTGCACACTGCTGCTGCCAAGCCATTGCATATTTGACAGAGGGTAAAGGGAGAGCAGGAGCCATCCCTGCCCCCATTGGAAATGATCTCAACCTCTTAGCTAAATCCTTTCCCAATTAAAGATTATCAAAAAAACGTGCACTTCCTCCACATAACTAACTTTTCAGAGATGGCTGAATTCCTGTTTCATGCTGTGTAAGACTGATGACATCATCGGCCACTGCGATTTTTCAGAAATGAAAAATGTCCCAAGGCTCCCGTGGAATCTTGTTTGCCATTGGGAAGCCACTGAAGGCTGCAGGACAGTAAAGTCATTCTGGCAGCAGTGCTCTTCAGAAATTAAAGACTTCCCCTGTCTTGCAATTCCCAACAGCTTCCCTGTGAAACAAGGGAACCCATGGGTGCTCCAAGACTCCCAAGACTTCCAGGGTGTTTCTGGAATTTTTTTTGTATCTGAAAAATCACTGTGATTGATGACTTCAGCCTTATGTGGTATAGCTTATGCAAACAGGATTTCAGCCAGTGTGTCACCAAAAAAATAATAAGTCTTTATTACATGTTGATTGTAAGCACTGCAGTCAGAGATGTGTTGGCCACATTTTTGTTGACTGAGGACACAACGAAATATGATATCAGGAAATCTGTGACTGGGTTGAATGTTAACTGCAGTAGTTTTCAAAAAGGTAACGGTGTTTCAGCTCATGTAAGAAAAATGGAAAACAAAGCACAAAACAAACATTTAGGGTCTTGAGACACCTAAGCAGATCATATTCCACAAAAGCTTAGCTAGCTGGGTGCCATCAAGTCAGAATCAACTTACAGCTACCCTAATATGGCTTTCAAGATAAGTGAGATATTTAAGGGGTGATTTTATCAGTTTCACTGCCCCAGTGAGTGTCTATGGCCAAGTAGGATTCGAATCCTGGTCTCCAGAGCCCTCGTTCATCATTCTATCCACCAAACCACATTGGGTCCACAAAGGCTTATACTAAAGTAAACTTGTTAGTCAATGCAAGAGAACATCTTTCTTTCTTTCTGGGGCAGAGGAATGACTGGAAAGATTAAATAATTTTTTATTTGAGTAAAAGAATGCGTTGTCAGATTTTAACACCCAGAAATGTTGTGTGTGCATTTTTCCAAACAATTCATGCTCTTGTTTGCCAATCAAAATGCTCCTTGCCCCGATCCTAGACAACTGATCAATGGAGAGGATCCCATGTCCCCTTGTGCTTTGTGATTTGAGGCTTTATGTCATGTGATTTAGAAATGGAGAATGACAATGCCCCCTTTAAAAACTTTTCTTGTAATTGGGGCAACTTGAATAATAAATGCACTATATAAACGTATGTATAGGAGAAGGATTATACAGTATGGTGAGAGAAGAGGGTTGATAAGGCCCATATGGCTGTGCAAGTAAGAACTCTTAAGATCCTCACGTCAGGCTGATTCCATTCCACTGGAATCCCACTGTCCTGGGATCATTTCTTACTGGGCTTACTGAGTGTGGCAGCTGTGTTGTGGGTCCAAAGGAGTGTTGGCATGTTAGCTTCTTCTGAGTTCTCTGTGTTGTGCCACACACCAGCTATGTTAGGATATAAAATGATTATATTGTCAGCCTCCTATTCTGAAAAGAGAGTGAGCTCACTAAGTTCATTTGTAATTAGAATTTAACTGCACCCTTGATATCAACATGTCTCATAAAAGCCTGGCAGTCTGTAACTGGGGAGGAGAGAGACTAGGAAAACAATGGAGGAAGGGTGTTTAACCCTTTTCCCTGCTGTGACAAACTGATATCTGTACTTCCAGGACCAGCTGCAAGATGTCTATATTTGCCAGAGGCAGTAGCCAACATTCTTATTTTTAATAAACCCTGTGTCTTGGTTATGCAGAAATCCAGTGCTTACAGTGCTGCCGTGAACAGGAACTCTGATAAGGCAGGGCTGCCAGTCAGAGAGATATGGTAAACACGGTCAGCTGAACACACTTGCAGGTTCTGTTAGCATCTCAGAGTTAAACCTTGCAGATGAAGGTCTGTCTCAGAAACATAAAGTAGCCATTTTGGTACTTGGGGCAGGTGACACCATCTCTCACCCATTCTCCTCTGAGGCATGGGTGTAAGCCCTCATCAAGGAGGAGGGGGGATACGTGGTGGTCCTCCCAAAAGAAAAGAAAGTTTATGGTTTCAAAACATGAAAAGTGTATAGGGCCAGGAGGTGTTGCAATAGATTTTCCTATCATTCAGTGGGTTCAGTTTTGGATTTTTGTGTCCTCTAAATTTCAGCACCCTGGGGCAAAGCTCTGATTGCCCTGTGCCAATTACAGCCCTAATCTGCCCTACTGCCTATTGGATGGAGGACCTGGTGGAGGTTTCTATACACACTTTGTCCTGATGGCTTCCTTGCATGGATTCATGCGTAATGTCTGTGTAGGACTTAGAATAGATCAGAGAGAAGTTCAGAAATAGCCAAGTGCTTTAGAATAAAATGAGCACAAACATTTATTTAACAAATGTGTCAGGATCCAAGCTAGAGATGGGGAAATTTGCTTTTTTTAGACTACATCTTTGGTAATATTTTGGGGTAATATGGAAACTATAGTCCAAAGCAGTAACATTTTTCATCTCTCAATGAATCATGTAACAAAGCAGCTTACAGCTAGGTGGAAGGAATGCCCATCGGTGCTGCATGTATGGCTATTTTTTTAAAAAAAATGTTATTTCATTGACAGAGTATATTGTTTACACTAAGTGTCAAGCATCCAGAACCCGTAAACCAAAACAATAGTAGTAACAAACCTGGCCACTTGGAGTTCCTCACAATGATACCATCCACTAGCTATTATGTTACAATTCTAAACAACCAGGATTATTCCATGTACAACCATGGGTAGGTAGAGCATTCTTATGGTTTCCCAGCCATCCATGTACAAAAGAAAATATATTTTGACACCTAAAAGTATTCCTTATTTTACACCCAGAAGTATTTCTCTGAGGATGGGGCAGCTCCCAGAAAGGGAAATTCATCCATCAATAACCTGACAGGACCTGTTCAAGTACCCTCCAGGTAATTCCTGCTGTCGCAGTCTAACATAAATTGAGTCATGTCAGAATGGTCTTGTGGTTACCACATGTTTGGGTAGAGGCATTTCTAAGAAAGAAATAGGGAATGTTGAATTTGTTCTACCTGACACTGTTTCTCTTCTCAATTTGATGCTATACAGGGGAAAAAATAGACATGAAGTGTCTACAGTCTTCTACAATTTGGATTGTGGTAAGAAAGAGGAATGGGATTGTTGAGAGAATGTTTGGTATAGGAGAGGTTGATCTGAACTTGTCCAAAAACAGTAAAGATACCAAGTTTTATGGAAGTTTTAATGCATTTGTATTGAGCAATTATCTAATCCATTATTTGATCAATCATCTGTCCAAGTTAAAAACCGGTTTATACTATTGTGTACATTTGGATGTGTCAGGGTTAGCCCTACCAATGGGTATAGTGAGGGAGTATCTTCATGTGGGAAAGGCAGGGAACAGATAAATCTCTGTGTACCACCCACACACACACACACACACACTTCACCACTGGCAGCAAAATGTCTTGGGCCAGCTCTGGTTTGTGTGTATGTGTAAGTCTAAGTAACAACCCTCTGAAGAAAGCTTGGAATAATTAGAAGAGCCTGGAAGATAATGTTCCAATATCTTCAAAAATGCCTCTAGGTATTGATAATAGCAAAGTACTCAGAGGTTGTGGCTGCCTTAACTAAGCATTTAATATGTTCCTAGATTATTTCCCCAAAGGCTTTGGAACACTCTGCCATTTTCTTCTTCCATAGAATGTAAATAATGAAACTCCTATCTGTATGCCACCTTACTATAATAGAGTTACATATTTTACTCTCCAAACATCCTTCCCCCAGTTGAATTGCTGGAAAATCATATCTTTGGAACATTAAGATGATTTCAGCTATAATGATATACTATTTGCAATGTGAAATTTGGCCCCCTGTTTTGAGTCCTTTAGAGAAGAGATGAGGAATTTGTGTTGCTCCAGATGTTGCTGGACTGAAACTCCTATGAGCCCCGGCCATCATAATGAGTTACAATCTAACAACATCTGGAGGATGTTTACCATCCCTGCTTTAGATTAAGACAAGAGTTGTGTACTGTATTCAGACTAATGCTGAAATACTGATTGGAACAGGGATATTTGTATGGTCCTTTGACAACTGCAAGGCAAGGGGCATCCACGGGGAAAAGCAGCATCCACACATCCCTCATGTGAAATCTGGCAATCTTGGGATTAAAAAATGTAAGAATAAAAATGATGTGGTGCAATTTCAAATGTGATCAAGCTGGCACCAATGGAGAAGGAGTATGACAGCTGGACCTTCTAATGAAGCTTAAGACCTCTCCTCGATGCTTTAGCTCCTGAGGTACTGTACTGAGTAAGGTCTCAGACTTTGGTCACCAGGCTGAATAGATCCCTTTGCAACCATTTCACATAACTGCTGGATGAAGTGAGGAAACTGGCCTGCTGCAGATTTGCTTTACACTCTAGAATTTTCTTTTCTTCTTCAATTTACTTCACTTATTAGGCTACCAGGATTGAATGTGTATGTATGAATGCATGCATTCTTATATGGGTTTTAAGTGGTTAGGTCAGAATTAAGATGCCATCCTTTCTTTCAATACTTACCTTTGTCCCTGTTCTCTAAAATTATAGTTGCGCTCTATTTAACATGATAATTGCAGGGAGAAGGGTTTTCCTACCTCCGATATGCTGAAACAAACCAATGTGTGTGCTTGAAAACAGTTTTCTGACCAGCCTTCCCACAACAGCAAATACTAAACAAAGTACCACATGTGCCTCTAGAACCTCACCCCTACTACAAATGCTCTGTGCTGTACCCATCCAGGGAAGTGAGCCATGCCCAGGACCTTAAGTCCAAGCAAGTATCTTGCCATATACCCAGATTTAGTGTCTCTCCCCTACTCAAAATATAGCTTTCCATAAAAAGGACATTTCTTGAATTGCTGGAAAGAAGCCTCCCCTAACAACAAACTACAACCATCCTCCAGAATTCCTTTGTGCACATGTTCCATTTCAAAGGGAGCCCTGCTGTAAAATAAAATAAAAGTGTGAAAATGTGAAAGTGTAGCACAGGCTCAGGGTGCCCAGTGTGGGCACAACTGTCTTGTGTGTCCCTGACTGTCCTGTGCGTCTACAACCTAGGATCCTTTCCCCCAGCTGATCAGAACGCTTGATCAATTTTTGGACTCTTATGTACAATTTGTCTACACTATCCATAAAGGGGTTGTGCTAAGTCTGAAGAAGTGGAATTTTCTCCACGAAAGCTTGCAATTTGTTTGCTTTTTTAGTGGTCCAATAAAAGGTATCACCCACTCTTGCATTTGATTAATTCAGGATCTCAAGGCAGCCTTGCTAACCTTTGTGTGTTGACTACAATGAACATTGACTAAGGATTGCCTGGAACAGATATTATCTTTGTATTAAGAACATCAACCCTACCCCTACCTGTATTTTAAGTCCTGCAGGAACTCCAGATGTTTTGGATTGCAATTCCTGTAACTTCCATTATCTGTACTGGCTAGGACTTTGGGAGGGTTGGCCAAAGGTAGAGAAGTGCCACGGAGATATCAGTTTTGGCTCTCAATAAGTGAGCAACACCAACAACAACCACAGATATTATCACTAAAATTTCCAGAATTCTTCGGGGGAGGGGGGGCTGTGACAATCAGCTCAATTACGAACTGTAATTTAGTGGAGATATCAAATTAAACAAAAACAAAACAAACCTTAAACTAACAGACTGATACACACAAACTTTCCCCCTGTTTGCCTGTGACAGGGTTCTTGATTCAGACTAGGCAGTCCCTCCTCTTTAGTATAAGTCATCACAGGAGACGGATTAACGTTAAACAATGGTTTATTCTCTTTTAACGGTCAGAATGGACAACAACTTCATAGAGGTTTCTTTTCTGGATCAAACCAAAATCTATCAATATTCTATATTTTTCAGCAACCATTCAGATGACTCTAAAAGCTTTTAAGCAGATATTTGTTCTGATGATGTTCCTGTTAGTTTTATTTTAAATTAATCAGAATCCTACTGGTGTTTGCATAACATTTGCATAACTTGACATGGCTAATTGCAGCTAATTGAGGAGGTTCCTGGCGCATATCTCAGTTTCATGCCTGATCACATATGTGTTTGTGCAATCAAGATGTGCTAAGGCACTTCCTCAATTAATTACAATTAATCTCAGCAAGTTATGCAAACTTTACAGAAACATCAATAGAATTCCAGCCATAGTGTTTCCATGATTTGGTCTTACATGGCAGATTTATTGCTTTATGTGAGTCCTCTTCAGAATCTTCTTTCACAAATGTTTCCCTAAGGGAACTACTCTGTTTCTTGGATACTCATATCCTTGACCTATGCATATAAATAATATAAGTCTAAACCAAGATAGTGAGATGACTCATTAAGATGTTAAGCCAGGAAATCAAATTAACTGTCCACACTCATAGGGATTGACATCCTCGTCCACTGGTAAAACAGAAACAACAGATGTTAGCTGTCTAAAGCCTTTAGTTTCATCATTTGGTGACATAATGTTGAGATAAGTATCAGACACGCATGCAAACTGTGCTCAGAACCTTTTGTAATTCGATACATTGACCAAAAGTATCTGTTATTTCAGTAGACTTAAAAATCTATGTGAGCTGATGTCAGCTGTTTTATCAAAATGGACAATCTGTACAGGCTCATCTGTCTGGTATCCCTGGGGAAGAAAGCCAACATAGGAAGGAAAGGCTGCCATCTTTAATAAGCTTCATTTTAAAACACAGGATGAAAGGAAGTAGAACCTCACTGATTTGAATGTTGACGTATATCTGAGGTTCACACATTCTTCATCATTCGGAAGTCTTTATGCTGTAGAAGGAACTCTCAAGTTACTTCAGAAATAATGTCTCATAATGGGAAAGTTTCCTCAGCAAAGTCAAGTCATACCCCTAAATAGGTTAGTCTTTTATTGTGAAACCAATGGAGTGCAGTGGAAATGGAGTGGGTGGCAAAGTGTCCCAGAGAGACTATAGAGAATGTGAGGGGTGGGAAGAGGGACACTGAAAAGACAGCAATTGGAAAGAGACCTGAGACAGAATGGTCAATTGAAGGCAAGGGGCAGTTGAGAGAGTTTTCTGTTTTTGTTGTTTTTTGCCAGGGCTTTTGAACACCCATGAGAGAGAAAACAAAGAAACTTAACCTCATAGTCTGTGTATGTATGTATATGGCATCTACATGTGTATGCATTATTAATAGAATGGGATAATAATAATAATAATAATAATAATAATAATAATAATAATAATAATAATAATAATAATAATAATAATAATAATAATAATAATAATAATAACGATGACGATGACGACGACGATGACGACGACGACGATGATGATGTGCCATCAAATCAGTTCTGAGTTATGACTAGCCTTTTTCAGAATAACAAAACTTAGACTTAGTTGTTTTGCCCACGTCATGTGATCAACATCATTGGAGAAAGACGTTATGCTTGGAATGTTCAGTGATAAAAGATGGCGAGGACACTAAAGAACGTCTTGGTTGGATGTAATCAAAGCAGACACTGCCCAAAATATAAAGCAACTGAAAAAAGCTGCTCAAGATAGGAAATCATGGAGACAGCTGGCTCATGGAATCGCCAAGGGTTAGACACGACTGAATGGATAATTCAGTTCACTTCAGGGTTTTCCAGGTAGAGAATACTCAGAAGTAGATTATCATTCCCTTCCTTTGGGACTGTGCAGCTTGGCCAAGGCCACATAGACTAGCTTTTTTGAGATGCCCAGTGAGGAATTGAACTCCCAACCTAACTCACTGAGCTATCCAGCCAGCCCATAGATTGGGGTGTAGCTAATCAAGTCATCTCCGAAATTGGTCAGACCACTTCAGGCAGCTCGGAATGTAAGTGGAAAGTACTGAAATAGATCCTGAATGGCATCTGGATTCAGGCACTCAGAGGCAGTCTCACAGGCTTTCCACCTAGAAGAATGAGAGACTTCTGTGATGTTGTCACAGTAAAACTCCCCTTCTTTGTGTTGTGTACTAGGATCTGGAGGAAAAGGAGCAGGATGGGGTGTTCTGATACTCACAAAAGTAGGCTGGAACAGGGCCTTGAATTCTTGGGCATGGTCCCCATATGTTGGATCCAGATGGGTATGCACATGCACATGCACGTATGCGCACGCACACACACACACACACACACAATCTGTCTGTCTAAGTCACTCCATAAATATGTCTTAAGGGAGATTTTATGTGTATGTGTGTGCATCTATAGTCAGATGTAGACAGGTGTGTAGCTATTCTACATTAAAACATCTTTTCTCAAAACTGATCTGTATTTTCATTTCTTCAAAATGTCAGTTATGTCCTGTTCTCTACAGATTTCATCTCAGTATTAAAGACACTTGTTCAATAAAGGATTTAAAAGAAAAACAAAACATCAGCAATACATACTGGTTTTATTCCACAACTTCTCAAAAGCACTTGCAGCCTTTATTTAGCACCTATTTTGGTTTTTCAGACCCTTTAAGCTGAGGGACTTCTTAAAACATATGCTGCATTGCCATCTGCTGGGGAAAAGGCAGATGTGTCATTAACACAGTAGAACTTAGTTTCTAAAGAATTTAGAACTTTTAAAAGTGAGTTTGGGTCTTCAGTAAATGTGATGCTTGAAATAGAGAGGTTACTTACCTGTAACCATGGTTCTTCGAGTGGTACTCTGTGAATCCACACGAATGGGTTAAACTGTGCCTGCGCAGGACTCTTCGGAATATTCTAGAGCTAAACTAAATGACCAATAAAACGTTTCCCCATGGTGCGCATGCTCCGCCCGCCCACGGTACCTCAGTTCCGAACGTCCACCGCTGTCAAGGCTCTGATAATTAAAAGCTATAGGTAAGCCATGACGGACAGCGGGGAGATTGGGCGGGACATGTGGATTCACAGAGTACCACTCAAAGAACCATGGTTACAGGTAAGTAACCTCTCTTTCTTCTTTGTGGTCTCTGTGAATGCACACGAATGGGTGACTAGCCAGCTCACTTACCGGAAGGCGGGCCGTCACGGTAAAACTGAAGTTAGCACAGCTCGTCCAAAACCTGCATCCTTTTTGGCTCTGACATCCAGCCTGTAATGTGTCGCAAAAGTCAATGGTGTAGACCAAGTAGCTGATCGACAGATGTCAGAGAGTTCAACACCACGCAGCCAGGCAGTAGAGGTAGCCATGGCTCTAGTAGAATGTGCCCTCAACACATCTGGTGGGGTCTTGCCAAGCAGCTCATAGGCTAAAGTGATGGCAGAAACGATCCATCTGGAAACCAATTGAGAAGAAGCCGGGTAACCCTTGCGAGGACCATGGAAGCAAACAAACAGTCTAGGAGATTTGCAGAAGTCCTTAGTCCTGGAAATATAAAAGGCCAAAGCCCGACGAACATCAAGGGAATGGAGCATGCACTCAACATCTGAAGAAGGGTTAGGAAACAACGTTGGAAGAATCAAAGGCTGATTAACATGAAAATTCAAAATCACTTTAGAGAGGAATGAGACATCGGGATACAAGATTACCTTATCGGGGTGAAATTGTATATAAGGTGCATCAGCCCGTAGTGCAGCCAACTCACTCGCCCTCGGTGCAGATGTAATGGCCACCAAAACCAAAGTCTTTAGAGACACTTTAAAGGAGTAGATGCCATAGGCTCGAATGGAGGACGCGTAAGAGCCCTCAAGACAGTCTGAAGGGACCATTGAGGGATTGGAGGCCGTACAGGTGGACGAATGTTATGCAAACCTTGAAGGAATCTCCTCACAGTCGGGTGTGAGAATAAGTGGGAAGTGTCTGAACTCACAGGCTGATACGAAACAATGGCAGAAATATAAACTTTGATTGTAGAATGCACCAGTCCCAGATTGAACAAATAACGTAGGAAAGTAAGAAGGGTTCCCAAGGAAACTGGAACAGTGACAAACCCTCTGGGCTCAGCAAACTTAGTAAAAACAGACCACTTATAAGAATACAGAAGTTTAGTTGAAGGCTTCCTAGCCCTTTCGAGCACCTCTTTTATGCTGGAAGAATCCTCCACACCATGAGATGGAGCGACTCTATGTCGGGGTGACAGACATTGCCTCCATCCTGAGTCAAGAGGAATGGTTGAGGAGGTAGTCTCAGGAAATCAGACATGATGGCCTTGAGGGTGGTAAACCATGGTTGCCGAGGCCACCATGGCGCCACTAGGATGGCATTGGCTCGCAACTGGCAAATTCTGACAATTGTCCGTTGAATGAGTGGGATGGGAGGAAAAAGATAGAGAAGGACAGCGTCCCACTTTACCATGAAGGCATCTCCCAAGGAACCCGTGCCTCTCCCTGCTCGAGAACAAAACAGGTCGCACTTTGCATTAAACTGAGTGGCGAAGATGTCAATGGTCAGTGTACCCCACCTGTTGCAGATATGAGTGAACACAGAGTCGTCGAGGACCCATTCGTGCGTCTGAGTGGTCAGACAGCTCAAGCGATCGGCCACATCATTGTCCTCTGTCGCCACATGGATAGCGATTGGAAATATGTGATGATCGTAGCACCACTCCCACAAGTGAATCGCTAAGTACAGGAGGGACAAAGAGTGAGTGCCTCCCTGCTTGTTTATATAGTACAGAGTGGTCATGTTGTCTGTAGCCACTTGTACTCCGCGACCGACCACTAGAGGATAGAAAGCGCGAAGAGCCTTGATTACTGCTAACATTTCTAGAAGATTGATATGAAGCAGCTTCTCTGAGCTGGACCACATGGCGTGGATCTTGTGAATGCCACAATGCGCACCCCAGCCTGTCGTGCTGGCGTCTGTTGTGACCTGTACAGTCAGTTGAAGGGCCTTGAAAGGCTGACCAATTAGAAGATGCGGCACGAAAGTCCACCACTTTAGTTGACGAGATAACCCTGGAGTGACCCATAGACGTTTGGCAGGGTTGTCTACTAACGGATTGAACTGAGAGAGGTACCACACCTGCAGGGAGCGCATCTTCAATCAAGCATGAGGAAGAGCAGATGTGGTGGAAGCCATGAGACCTAAAAGATGTTGCATGTGGTGCGCCGACACCCTGGCACCCGGGCGGAATGGACGAATAGCACGACTCAATTTGTAAATCCTCTCTGCAGGGAGGAAGACCCTGGCTCTGCTGGAGTCCAAAACCGCGCCAATGTAGTCCATGACCTGAGCAGGTTGAAGATGGGACTTCACAAAGTTGACTTGAAGGCCCAGATCCGCCAGAGTTTGTAGAGCAAAAGCCATGTCTTCTTGTGCCTTGGCGTAAGAGCCAGCGACGATCAACCAGTCGTCTATGTATGGAAAGACCATGATATTGTTCAGATGTAGGTAGGTCGCTACTGGAGCTAGACACTTCGTAAAGGTCCTTGGGGCGGTGGCAAGCCCGAATGGAAGGGCGCAGAACTGGTACACCGACTCCATGAAAACGAACCAGAGATATTTGCGATGGCGCTCGTGGATGGACACATGAAAGTTAGCGTCCTGTAAGTCTATCATGACAAACCAATCGCCTGGAGAAAGAAGCGGTACGATAGACTCTAAGGTGACCATTCGGAATCGCCTCGGACGAAGGTAAGTATTGAGATGCCTGAGATCCAGGATTGGTCGCAGGCCTCCATCCTTTTTGGGAACTGTAAAATATCAGGAATAGAAGCCGTCCAGTGCTTCTTGAGAAGTAACACGTTGAATGGCATGCTTCTGGAGAAGAACAGAGACTTCTTTTTCTAGAGCAGGTGAGTAAGTTGTGATCTTGAGGCGACCGAGAGGAGGAAGATCTGAGAACTCTAACAGGTAGCCAAAACGTATGATGGCGAGCACCCAAGTGTCTTTGGTGATGGTAGACCACTTGTCGAAGAAAGGGGCTAGCCGAGGAAGGTGAGATAGGTTGAAAGGAGGATTCAGCAGAAGACAGTCAAAGATATTGCTTATTCTTCTTGGCAGGTCGACGGAAAGTTTGTCGACGCTGACCAGAAGCCTGTGCTCAGAAAGAGGTGGTAGCAGAGGAAGATGGAGGAGGATTCGATCTTTCTTGAGGAGGTTTGTACTGGCGATAGGCTTCATGATAAGGTTGTTGGTATGACTGTTGTGAGGTGAACGGTCTGCGCCATTGATGTTGTTGATATCTGGGTTGCTGGACATAATAAGATCGAGCTGTCTTCCTGATCTTATGCAAATTCTCCATCACCTCATCCGTTTTTTCGTTAAATAGCCCAGCGCTGTCAAACGGAAGCTCCTCAATACGGGACCTGGCGTCGTTGTTGATGCCTGCTGAGCGCAGCCAGGCATGTCTTCTGAGAGCAATTGCCGATGTTATGGCCTTGGAAGCTGCATCCGCTGTATGATGTGACGCCAGCCATTGCTGTTTAGCCAGCTTCGTCGCTTCCAGGTGGGCATTGAGAGCAGCAGTCCTAGTTTCTTCAGAAGTGGCTTGAAGAACTGGTAGAATATTATTCCACAATTGCCTCTGATAGGCGCCCATAGCTGCCTGGTAGTTAGAGACTCTCATTATAAATGAAGCCAGAGAGTACATGCGACGGCCTAAGACGTCAAGTTTACGGCCCTCCCTATTGGTGGGGGTGACCTTAGAACGGTTCCCCGCTCTGGATTGGTTTGACTGCACAACAATGGAGTTCAGTGCAGGATGCTTGTTGAGAAAGGTCGTATTGTCACCATGTGTCCTGTAATGGTTTTCAATATGCCTAGAAATCTGCAGAGATGTAGATGGCTGATTCCAGGATTCTTTAATGAGATCCAACATTGCTGGAATAAAAGCCAAACTTAAAGGAGGGGATTTATCTTGGTTTATATCATCAAACACAAGGTCCTGCTTGGGGGGGAGGGGGAGGTTGGTCTATGCCAAGTTCCAATGATTTGGCCATGTGTAAAACCAACTGGGAATATGAGGTAAAATCTTCAGAGGGAGATGGGGGATGGGCATCAGCAACGTCAGAATCCAGCGTAGGTAAGTTTGAGGGGGATTCCCTGGACGCCTCCGAATGTTGGTCCTGCTCAGATACTGATGAGACTGAGGAACCTCTGGATTCTCTGTCAAGAGACAAAGGGGGTGAAGGCGAGCGATGGTGCATTCTCGATATGGAGGCTGAAGTTTGAGGAACCGGTGCGGAAGTTTCTACTTCAGGTAGATAAGTCGCTCTTGAAGGCGCAGCCTGCCGTGATGACTGAGAATGAGATGATTTCGGATGCGATACCGAGGGTAACGGTATTGATGGAGCCCAAGAACGCTTCTCGGGGTGGAGTGATCACTGGCCCTGTTGTGGAAGATGATGCTTAGTAGCAGGCTTTGAAGTTGTAGGGTCGAGCTGGAAATAGGCTCGATGCTGACATCGAGGTGGTGAGGGTGATGGAGATGACTCCGAATGGCCATGACTCGATGGGGAAGCATAAATATATCGTACCCTCTTGGGCCTGACATACTCGCTGGTGTCGTATGAGGGATCGAAATCATCCCCATGGTACCGGCGTCGACCACCATGCCAATCGACTTCCATGTAAAGAGCTTCCTGATACTCAGCGAAAGTATGACGCCGAGATGGACGTGGAAGCACTATCACATCTCGATGTTGAGGGAGCTGTCGGCTTGGAGATATATGCTGACGCTTTGCAAGCCGCTTACATGGAGGAGAATGTTGCGGTGATACCTCAGAGTTAGACAACTGAATCACCATTGCCCGCCCGATTGATATAGGGCTCGAATGGGCCGAGGCCGGGCTGGAAAGTACATCAGCCTCAGAATGGCCATGACTCGGAGACAGGCTCGGGATCGACATCGAGGCCTGTGTCTGTGGCTGTGGCACAAGGCCATCCCCCTCAGAGAGCGATTCAGGATCATGCAGCTCCCTGGAAGATTCCTCAAGAATAGGCGAAGGCAGGGTGCCTCAAACTGGAGGAGGTTCCTTAAGTTGAACAGACTTAGGAGGATGTTTGACCTTCTTATGCTTAACTACCTCCTTCTTCTTCTTGAGATCTTTAGCAGGTGGCGCCTTCGATGTCGATGCTGACCCCGATGTCGAAGACTTCTTCGATTTGGACAATTTAGAAGAAGCCCTGGAAGAAGGGGTGGCCGGTGCCGGCGAGGCAGCGGGATCGGGACAAGGAGTGGGAGGAGCAGAGGGTACAGCAGGCTCCATGGCTGTCGAGCCTGATGGTGTCAACGACTTCTCCCAAAGGTAAGAGCGGAGTCGCTGTAAGCGGAGCTTCAGGGCAGGCTTGGTTAATTTCTTGCACTCTTGGCAAGAATTGGGTTGGTGTCTTTCTCTCAAACAGAACAAACAGCGGTCATGTCCATCCATAAAAGGGATTTTGCCAGCACACGACACGCAGCGTTTGAATGGGCGCAGCATTTGAATGGGCCTGAAGAGGCCATAAAATTTGGCGGGAACAGGGAAGATGGCAAGGCAAAGGAGAAAAACTCACAGGAAACGTTAACAATAGCAGTCCAGATCAAAAACTGAGAACTCAAGCCGATAAGATAAAGATTCGACATAAGGCCCAATCTGTAATCCAAATCAGAAACCGTAAGCAGTCCAAAGTTCAAACCAGATAACAACGGTCGCCGATCCAAAAAGCAATAATCAAAAACCAGGTCAGTCCGAGTCGAAACAGCCAGATAAGAAACAACACCGTGTCAGAAACAGTCCGAGATCAAAACCAGAGAATTCAAAGAATTAATAAGCTCTAGGCGATGCGAAGGAGTCCGACTGCAGCGGCGGCAAAAAGGAACTTAGGTACCGCGGGCGGGTGGAGCATGTGCGCCACGGGGAAACGTTTTATTGGTCATTTAGTTTAGCTCTAGAATATTCCAAAGAGTCCTGCGCAGGCGCAGTTTAACCCATTCGTGTGCATTCACAGAGACCACGAAGAAGAACTGTGGTTAGACTTCCATAAATTAAAATAAAAACCTAAAAACTGAATGTGTGTCTAGAAAATTTCAGTCAGGAGGGTTTAACCCCCACTCTTATTCATCCCACATCATGACAGTTCTTCAGGCAGAATTTTTTCCTTGGTGCTGTTATTTGAAATAGAGATTGTTGAACTACAGTTTCCATTATTCCTCACTGAGGTAACTGAGGTTAGTGGGAGATGGAATGTGACATGTTCTGAATAAAGTCTTCTGTGGTATTTCCACCATAGTGGAGAGCCGGGTTTCTAGATAGCATTTGGTGCTTTTACATATATGTATAATACATTATAATACATTATATGTATAATACATATTTCAAAAACTGACTTGCCTTTTATTTTTGGCTTGCCTCCTATTCATGATGAAGTAATTCAGGCTGTGAGAATGTGACCTGTCCAGGGTCTGCCAATGAGTTTGTTATTCATTATGAGGGCTTTAAAAAATCACTAATGATCTCTCACAATGGCATGTTTCTGTACATCACAGTAATGTACATAGTTTGGATGTGTGTGCATTCTTAAATCTAAGATCAAAGCTTTGTAATGGAGCATATTAGAGAGAAACCACTGTTCTAGAGGACTCCATCAACCTTGCACATCTGCTTGGGTTATTCCTGAACATTCCCTCCTAGGTTCTAACATAACTGGCACTATTTTCTCAACTATGTCCCAAAATGTGAAACGTCATTTCTCCCATGTTGCATTGACCAAAATCATATGCCTGTTCGAACCATTGAGCAACATGCCAGTTCATCCAGGCAAGAGACTCGCATGCCATTGAGTTGCCTGCGCACAAACTGAGTAGTTAGTTTTGCAGTGCTCTAATACTAGCTTCCTCTGTAACTCATTTCCTGCATGTGATTAGAGGAGGAATCTGGAGTTGTGAGTAGAGATGGGCATGAATTAAAAAACAAATCACCAAATTTGTTTTTAAAATAGCTAATTTGTCAATTTGTATTTGTGTGAATCAATGCCCCCAACAAATACGAATCAATGAATTTTTAGTGATTTTTGATTCATCGATTTGTTGGGCTATTTCTGATGAATTGATGAATCAATTTGTTGATTCATTTTTTTCCTTTAAAACCCTATAACCTCTTCCCAGGAACCTACAGACACCAAAACGACAGAGAAGCTACCCCTGACTCTCCTCTACAAGCCCTCCAAGTTTAGTGAAGATTGGGTTTACCCAAGCCAGCTGCTAAAGGTCACTTTCCTAGGGGGACCCAATTTGTGGGTGTATTACTCAGATGTCTGAAACCCAGTCTACACCAAACTTGGAGGGATTGTAGAGGAGAGTCAGGAGAGGCTTCTGTGACGAAATGCCTAAAGGTGGCGTCATTCCTGCCTGTCAGTCACAGGAGCTCTAGAGGGAGGAGCCAAGGATAGAGCAGGAGGGGTGGAACCAAGGGGACAGTTAGACAGTTGGAGGGTTGGAGCTTAGTGAAGAGAAGAGTTAGAGTAATCTGAATGGAGAGTTAGGAAAGTGAATTAAGAGCAAGGTTATTAGATTGAACAAGCAGGAATGAGAACACCTAGAATAAGATAGATATTGAGTGATTGAAATTATATAATAAGCCTGAATATATGTCCCATCCTATCCAAACCTAATCAAACCCCTGATACAGTGATTACGTGATTTACTTTGTGATTTGATGAATAATAAAAGATTATCTGTTATTCCAACCAACTGATTCTGAAGTTCAATAAGCCTTGCATATGGCAGCACATGTGTCTAACACACATAGGTGGTATTAAGTAAATAATACCTGGTGGCAGCGAGAGAAATCAAGAGGGAGAGAACCTTTGTGAGGGCCACAACAAACAGAGCCACAAGGGCGATCTCCACAGCTTCCTTGTGATTTTGGTGTCTCTTTTTTTTAATTTTTTTTAATTATTATTATTATATAACTATAACATAAACAAAAACATATAACATACGAACTAAAATACAATTTAACTGTGTTCCCCACAACCATATGCGGGACCTCTTGCCATAATCTTCCTCTTCCTTATTGTTCTTCTTCCTCTTCTTCTATTGTCCTCTTCTCCAAAACTGCATTGATTCTTGATTTGGAGCTTTCCCTTTTCCTCTTATTAATACATATTCCAAAAATCTACCCCATATATCATAAAAGTTATTTTTTTTCAACTCTCCTTTCTTAACCTTTAAGTTACAAGTTAATTTATCATTTATTGCTATATTCCATATTTCTTTATACCATTCTTCAATTTGCAATTCGACTTTTGATTTCCATTGCCTAGCTATAATCAATCTAGCTGCTGTTAATAAATTGGTTATCAATTCTTTAGTCATTTTGTCATATTCCACATTCTCATATATTGATAACAAAGCAATCTCAGCATTAAATTCTATATCTTTTTCACATATGTAGCTTAATTCTTTAAAATTTGTTTCCAAAATCTTTGCACTTTTTCACATTCCCACCACATATGAAAGTATGTACCAATTTCCTTCCCACATTTCCAACAGACATTCGGATGATTGGCATTAATTTTATTTAATTTTGACGGTGTTAAATACCATCTTAAACTAAGTTTAAATTTTTTTCCCTTATTCTTACTGACATAAATCTTAACACCCTGTCTTTTGGTGTCTCTAAATGCCTGGGGGAAATTTTCCTAGGGGGACTCTTTGTGGGTGTATAACTCAGATGTCCAAAACTCAAACTTCACCAAACTTTCAGAGCTTATAGAGGAGAGTCAGGGGAGCTTCTCTGCAAATTTGGTATCTCGAGGTGCTGGGGAAAGTTATAGGGTTTTAAAGGCAAAAATGAATCAACAAATTGATTCATCGATTCATCAGAAAAAAATAATAAATACATTATTCATGAGTCATTGACCTTGCTGAATCACAAATCAAAATGAATTGTCATTTTTCTGATTCGTGCTCATCTCTAGTCACTAGAATTGCTGGAGGACCTGAGAACTTCTGTGATTGCTTTGATCATCATCATCATCTTACGACTGCAGAGCTGGAAGGAACCTTATCAATCATGGAGTCTGGCCCCTGTCAAGGAGGCATAGTGGAGAATCAAATTCCCAGCCTCTGGCTCCACAACCAGATACCTAAACCACAGAGCTATCCAGAGTTTCTTCTGTGTATGCATTCATTGGCAGAGGGTGGGCATGTAAACCTTGCCTGCTATGTGGTAAAGAATCCTTAAAGCATTCATTGGATAATATTCCTGTTTAAGCATTTGGGGGGGGGGGGTGTGATGATACAGGAAGTTATTACAACATTCTTCTAAAATTCTTCAGAGGATGATGACAGATGTGGTCTATCTTCTGTTGTTCTGATTCAAATTTGTGAAGCTTTTCTTTCCCCTACACACATATGCTTCAGCCTCCTTATAATGAAGGTAAACATAAGAGCCCCACCCATAAATATTTCACCAAAATATTATTTTTTGGGGGGAAAAGTCAAGAATGATTATTATCTCTCAGTTTAAATGGCTTAAAAAATGCAGGAGAAAATTTTGGAACCATTCTCTTATTTTGAGATCAAGTCCAGCTATACCAGTGCAGAAGTTGATGTGATTGTTGCCATCTTGGACTCCCTGAAATAGGTTCCCCCAAAGCATCGTACTGCAAAGGAATCTCAGATAATGGTGCATATGACTATGCTATTTAGCTGTTTTGATTATATTAATTATTGTGAATTTACTCTTTTTTTCTTGACACGTTCTCAGGAATAGGAGATTTTCATCACTGTGGTGAAAGATTCAGGCAGCACTCTGAATCATTCATAGAAGACAGAAATTCAGGGGAGATTTTAAACAGACAAAATACCCTGTTTCCCCGAAAATAAGACAGGGTCTTATATTATTTTTTTGCTCCAAAAAACGCATTGGGGCTTATTTTCAGGGGATGTTTTATTTTTTTCCATTTACAACAATCTACATTTATTCAAATACAGTCCTGTCATCTTCTTCTGGTTGCTGCACAATGGTGGAGGGCGGGGTTTCACTTAACTGGGGCTTATTTTGGGGGTAGGGCTTATATTACGAGCATCCTGAAAAATCCTACTAGGGCTTATTTTCAGGTTAGGTCTTATTTTAGGGGAAACAGGGTAACAGACTTTCAACTGCTACTCAAAATTAAACCTGTCCATTTCCGCAGATATCTACATATGAGAAATAAGCGGATGGGTTGAATTCTTCCAAGTTTTAGGTAAAGTTACAGGGTTCTCTTCCATATAGCTACATGTATTGTGTATGATTCTTGCCTGAATATGCTGCTTCAATTCCTGTTTTGCCCTGAATATTGCTATAGAGAGATGGAAGTAGAATAAAATGTTACATCAAAAAAAATACTACATTTAGGAGGGAGAATTTACTTTCTCTCCACCCTTTCTGTTGCGCCATTCCTCCAAGAAGCTTAACATACATGGTTCTTTCACCCATAATAACCCTATAAAATAGTTTGGGCTGAAAGGGTAGTCACTGTCCCATGGCTATCCATTGAGCTTCAGGACAGGTGAAACTTTAAATTTGCACTTTCACAGCACTATTTCTTTCATTTATTGTATCCATTTGGGTTTTCAGCAACTTTTAAAATTACCTTGTGGACAGAGAAACTAGATGAGGGAGAGGAATCATTTTACTGACTGTCTCACTGGGAAGAAGAGAAATTATGCAACAGTGTCTCTGGGAAGGCAAGAAGTGGCTAACTGATGAAAACAAAAGGAGGCAGTTTCTGGGATTTTTCTCTGCTTGGTGTCACTTTGTGAATGGACGTGACCACAAAAGGTTATCCTGTAGTTCATCTTGACTGATGACACTGGTGTCATCAACAGCCAGGTAGACCTTTGCTATATAAAGTTTGGCATCCTTTTTCCTGCTATCGGACCATATCGGAGTAGACTTTGTCTAAAAGGGCGGGATAGAAATCGAATAAATAAATAAATAAATAAATAAATAAATTTCCTAACCTCTTGAATCATCGATAGAGATGCATAATAACCCACATAAACTGGAGGATTTTTGATGAATTGAATTGTTGATAAAATATATCGCAACTGAAAATATAAGGGGCAGGCTCTCCAGCAAGATTCCAGCTGCTGTGATGGAAAGCAGAAAGCTAATTAGAGGTGAGTGAATCTGTATATTTGTGTGCTGCATTATTTTCACTTGTTTACAGCCATAGGTCGGTTACATCCAATTTCTATATCAGAATCCATTGTTTTTGAAGGCATGGTCCCTATTACATACCCTGTTTTCCCGAAAATAAGACCTGAAAATAAGCCCTAGTATGATTTTTCAGGATGCTCCTAATATAAGCCCTACCCCAAAAATAAGCCCCGATTAAGTGAAACCCCGCCCTCCACCATTGTGCAGCAACCAGAAGAAGATGACATGACTGTATTTGAATAAATGTAGATTGTTGTACATGAAAAAAATTAAACATCTCCTGAAAATAAGCCCTAATGCGTTTTTTGGAGCAAAATTTAATACAAGACCCTGTCTTATTTTCGGGAAAACACTGTAGCTTTTCGTGGACAAAGAAGCAGAAAAACAATCATTGAAAGAGTTTGAATGCTGACCATGTTTCAGAGTATATTACCTTACCACATGGTGGCATTCGGGTACTATGAATAGTGAACCATGCAGTAGAAAGCAGGGCTGTAAATGACCAACAGGGATTTTTTCTGGTTGCATATGTCAAAATAATGAAGAAGAAGTTCATTCTTTAAAATGATAAGCTATTCCATCTCACCTCTTTGCCTGAAACCAAACAATCTGCATGTAAACTGTAGCCTTTCTTTTACATTCAGCATGCATAAACACAATGATGGTAATTTTTCAGAAAAACAACCATTTTAATCAGCAACCATCTCAGTCCATGCATCTATAAAGGCTGGGAAAAAACAGTCTGGGTTGAACAATTGCCCCAGAACCTCAACCTCTACACCCTACTGAGTCTTATTATTTGACCAATGTAAAGCAGCTCAAGTTTTTAAAGAACATATGAGATATCAAAAATCCCCATTAGGCTCAAAACCTAAAGGACATGATACAAAGGGAAAGAGAAGCAAGAAGGAAAAGAAAAAAATGGTGCATCTGCTTACCCACTGGCTGGGTGATGGATGGAGCCAGCTTAACATGGCCTCTTTTTAGCTCTCTTCTTCTAGGGCAGTGGTCAGTTGTAGCAGGGTGTTCTTTCAGGTGGATCTCTCTTTGTATGTGGGAGTCCCTGAAGCTGCAGTTCCAGGTAGGGGAAAAGTTATTTTTTTGAACTTGACTTCCCAGAATACTCTGGCCAGTATGATCAGTAGTGTGCTAGCAGAGGTATTTTGGGAGTTACAAAACACCTTTTCCCTCTCTCTGCTGCTCACTGGTTTATGCAATGTGGGAATACATTGACTGCTCTATCTCAGAAGGTGACAAGAAGTCTGTGAAGTAATTTGGACACGTGGATGTGGTGAATAAATGCAATTTAATTATTTAGTTCTGATGAACACTTTCAATGCATGATCCTTTCTCTCTCTTTAGTGAAAAGAATCAGTACCTCTTCAGCAGTAAAGCTGGTGATGTCCAGTGACTGCACCAGAAGACTTCTAGTTGTGTAACATTTTATTCTGACAGATAATCTTACATGCAGCGGAAATGGTCTTTAAATAACAGTACTGTGAGAGAGGGATGGAAATTGTTGACTAGACTTGGTAACCCTCTAATCTTCATACAGAAGATTAGAGGGCACTTTATAGAACATTTGGACATTCCAAGTAATGGTCTAATTATAATTGATTCATAAATACACCCATGGAATGTTCCAACATTTTGCTTGATTAATGTGCTATCATATTTGTACTATAATACACAAACATTTTACTCATTTATTTCCTTGATTTGTGGGGACGTGAGTGTGGGTGGGTGCACACACACACACACATATGTGGATTTTTCTTGATTTGTTCAATAAAATACCAAAGGCAGTTCCATGTTTATGTCAGTGATGAAACTTCAGGACTTCAGTCTTTATAGTTAGCTCCAAACCTCTGAAACAATCAAATATTTCCCACAAGAGATGTGAGAAAAAATTGCTCTATTGAGTTCTTCTTCTAATGGCATTACCTGAGTTGGGTCACAAAAAGTGAGGCAATTTGCCAGAAATCTGTATCACTTTCTCTTTGATTTGCAGTATGCAATGGGAAAGAAAGTGTGGTGTAGTGGATAGAGAGATGAGCTAGGGCTCTGGAAAACATGGTTTGAATCCCCACTTGGCCATGGACGCTCACTTGGGTAGTGGAACTGGTAAAATCACTCCTTAAATAACTCACTTACCTTGAAAGCCCTATTAGGGTTGCTATAACTCAGTTCCGATTTGATAGCACAGAACACACACACAACTTTAGGAGTTACAATGAAGAATTTGGAATAATTAGAAATTTTGTATACTTTGGTTCGATGTTCAATCCAAATGGAGACTGCAACAAAGAAATCAGATTAAGACAGAGACTTGGAAGTGCAATAGTAAAGGAACTAGAAAATATAAGCAAGTGTAAGGATGTGTCACTTGAGACCAAAACCATCCACACTCTTGCATTTCCAATCACTATGTACAGGTATGAAAGCTGGACAATGAAGAAAACTGACAGGGGAAAAAAAAGATTAATTTGAAATGCGATGCTAGCTAACAGCTTTGCGATATCCTGGACAGCCAGGAAGACAAACAAGTGAGTCTTAGATCAAATCAAGTCTGAACTATCTCTGGAGATGAAAATAACAAAATTGAGGTTGTCATACTTTGGGTACATCGTGAGAAGGCAAGATTCTCTGGAAAGGTCAATAAGGCAGCAGGAAAAGAAGAAGCCCAGACACAAGATGGACTGACTCCCTAAAATAAGCCATAGGCTTGAGTTTGCAAGAACTGAGCTGGACAGTTGAAGACAGGACATTTTGGAGATCACTCATTCATAGGGTCACTATAAGTCAGTGGTGACTTGACGGCAGGTACTGTAATAACAAGAATTGGGGCACATCTTGTTTGCATAATCAGACAAATAACCAAGTGCACAACTGACACCTTGTCACTTAGCTCCAATTAGACACAGCATGTTCCACAAACTTTACATAAATACCAATTGGACTCTGGCCAATGTGTAAAAACTACTAATAGTATACATTGTTTGGGACAAATCTCTTTAATTACAACAAGCATTTCATGGTGCCTTGGAAGTTGTATTCAAGTATTTACTAGAGATGCCAGTTATGTTCTCTCAAGTCAAGCATAAGCTTTGTGGATCAGATGCAGGATGTGTTGTTCTAGTCCTAAGTTGGCAGGTACCGTATTTTTCCGTTTATAAGACGACCCAATGTATAAGACAACCCCCCCCCCCTTTTCTAACCCCAAATTAGAAAAAGCAGGGATCAAATGGCTCCCTTTTTGCTAAGCCCTGTGCCTTGGCAAAAGGCAAGGAAAGTGGCTGTCAAACTGACTGCTGCTTTTCCTTGCCTTTTGAGAAGGCACGGAGCTTAGCAAAAAGGAAGGGAGCAACGCCTCCCCTTCCTTTTTGCTAAGCCCCGTGACTTTGCAAAAGGCAGCGGTAAAGAGCTGCCTCCCGTGTATAAAACGACCCTCAATTTTTTCTCAAATTATTTAAGGAAAAAGTGTCATTTTATACACGGGAAAATACGGTATACATGGGGGGGGAAGGAGGGGAAACAGTTGTGAAATCAGAGGGAATTAAAAATATCAAATAAATGTGTTGCTGTCTGCCATCAAATTGCATCTGATATATGGCAGTCTTATGACTTAATGATCTCCAACAGGTTCTAGAGAAAAGCTGAAACAAATGTAGCCAAGTGATTAAAAACTCACAGTTACATTAAAGTTATACACATGTAAAATAATTACAGTGGCAATTTGCATGGCAGTGCTGGTGGTAACACAATACTGAGGAAACAACAGAAACCCTGGTGTTGGTGAACTGAAGAACACTTATAGTGGAATAACAACCTACTATCTTAGTTCAGACCTGAAGTGACAAAAGTAAACTTCTTGATAACTTGTAATTCAGCAGTTTGATGCGGTAGTTTCCTGTTGAAGTTCCTTCCTTCCAAAAATGCCTCACACGTTTTTGAATATACCCATTTTAGATGCCAGACCTGTGTCCTTTTTAGAAAAATTTGCACAACAGCTTTATCTTTTTTGTCCTGTGCAAAAATACAGAACAGCTGGAACATGATAGCATATGTTCCCTTGGAAGATGAGGTGGTCAATGAACCTTTGTTATTGTTAAGTCTTATAAAAATCTGGCTGATGGAGGTGTGGGAACAGAGTTGACATCTGGGTTTAAATATCTCCATCTAATTTTGTGAGCTCATTCATATCCAAAGTAGTTGGTGTAAATTTTGGATGATGTTCCAGTGTCCTGAGATTCAAGGTTCCCATTATTCTACCATTTGTCTCTTTCAAACAGCAGTTCCAGGACTTCCCAACTGAGGCCTCCTATTTGCTAAGAGACATGATCTATGGATTTGCAGTGGGGAGGTTTGTAACATGTTGAATCATTTCCAGGTGATTGTGCTGAGTTTGCCTATCACTCACATTTCTCACCCTGGGAGAAATTGCATCTGCCTTCTGGGATATTTGATATCTAAGAAATTCATTAGAAGGCTGAGACCAAATGGTAACTCCAGTGACTCTCACTAATAACTACCTCTTCCAAAACTACAATCTGGAAAAGGGTTTCCAATGATGAAAGAGGTTCAAATAAGGAGACTGATTTACTAGAGGCAAGTACCACAATGCAGGGACTGTGCCTGGTAAATAGAGACTGCTCGAGCGTATATTTAAGTGCCACAATAATTTATCCACTGATGAAACTAGAGCCTTGCTTTTTAATGACATGCTGACCGGGGATAAAGGTCATGATGCTAAGACAAACAATCAGATAAATCAGCTGGGTGCAACTTTTTAATATTGCTGAGTGATGTTTACACCCTTGACTGAAGCTGGGATAAAAAGAAAAGCAAGAGAGCAGGCGATCCATTATTAAAGATGCAAAATAGTTCCTGGGTTGAAAGGATAAGATAATAAACATATATCACTAACACACACTTGAGTTGCTTACATTCTCGCCTGCAAAAGAACAAGCTTGATTAATGGGGCAAATTCTGCTCCCACCCCTGCTTTCTGTGCTATCTGATTAAGTGCCTTTTTTATGTCCAAGGATGTCATAACACAACTCAGCTGTATATTTTATAAAACTGGCATTCTGTTTATTTGCAGCATTTTGCCCAAATGAATTAATTGGAAGAGACCCACCTGTCATTTTCCCTAGACATTTCAGCAACGTCTTATAGAAGCAAACCTTTCCTTATAGTTGAGAAAATGGGATCTGTGAAATATGTCTCAGAAAGAAAAGAGGAATGGAGCCCAAGATCAGAATTTAGGTGGGTCCAATTTGAGTGCATGTGCCTAAAAATATTCTGTTCATACTTTAATAAAGATAGCTTGAAAATCATCAGCTGTTGCATCAGTGCATTTAACATGTCCCTCCACATCTGCTTGTTTGGTTATATATGTATCTATTGTCATGCTGCACTGTGACTAATAGAATTGGACATGATGGCTTAATGTGTCTGGTGGAAAGAATGCAAATAATCATGTTCCCAAAGTTTACAGTGAAAGACACATGTGGAAAAACCTGTCTTCACTGATGCCAGTGGCAAAACTCCCACTTATTTCAATACAGCCAGGACTTTGACTCCTGTCAGATTCAGGATGACAATGTTTAAAGACACAATTCGGAAAGCTTGGCTGATTCTTCATTAGGAGCATGACATCTACAGTTGAAACAAGGGTCTATGTAGATAATAGATCTAAGGGAAATATTGTCTTTTCCAGGGAATCTATTGTCTACTTGCATTTAACCAAGATTAGAGATCAAAACAGAGACTTCTATAGGAAAGAGGGGATGAACAGAGAGACACTTTAACAATTTGTGCCAGGCAGGAAGAGGTCAGGAAGTAGACTTATGTCTTTTCCCCGTCTTGCAATGTTCTCTACTTAGATGTTATCACCTCATCTGAGGTGGTGGGGCATTGGGAGCATTTTCAGGAAAGGATGTTCTTACAAGGGAGGTGAAAGTGAAATAATAAAAATTGCAGATATCCCTCCTGGAATCTGCTGGGTTGCAATTCTTTCATTTATTTAATAAGCCTACATTTTGCCTTTCTTCCACCAACAACACAAGGCAAATCGATGCAGGGTCCCACACCGTTTCCCATCCAGACACTGACCAAATCCAAACTTCTTAAACTTTATCAAAGTTTGGGTGTCCTAGACTCTGGAACATGAAGTTCAATTGGGCTGCAATTGAACTTCATGTTCCAGAGTCTAGGACACCCAAACAATTTCTTGTCACGACTCTGCACCTGTAAATATTTTTGTTTATATAGGGCATTATCTGCCCGCAAACTAGAGAGGGATGAATCCTTCCATTTTGCTTTTTTCCTCACATCTGAATTTCTCACATCTTTTTCATCTAGTTGTTGAAGAAATGTTGATTTTTTTTTGCAAGTTCTTATCAACACAAACTAAACAAAACTCTCAACCATCTGCACTGCCCAATTTCTATAGACTTTGAAGGTAAAGAAAACCTGCCTTGTACCTGCTACAGATAAGAAGCTTGGTTTAAAAAAAGAAGTGGCAACCCTAATACAGGACTACAAATATGATTGAGTTCTAAGGAATTCATAGCTTTTTTAGAAATATGCACTCAGAGACCTCTGCATGAAGGGATGAATCTCTGCATGTTGCTTTCTCTTACATTCATTATTTTTTTTCGGGGGGAAATCAAGGTTCTTTCCATCAGGCATTCTTGGAAGAAACTGATAGTCTTGGTCCATTTCCATCAAGGTTTAGGCTGAGGCATGGTACTGAAATAGTATTAGTCGCCCTACAAGAAAATTTCGTAAGGGTGGCAGACAGGGAGAGTGTAACTCTGTTGATCCTCCTGAGTCTTTCTGTGGCAGTGGTTCTTGCATTATAATCTCAAAGACAGACTACTGTAATGCTCTCTATGTAGGGCTGCCCTTGAAAACAGTATGGAAAATTCAGCATTTTGGACTGCCTCCCAAATGTGGTGGCCAGACTGGTTTCTGGGACCAGTAAATTCGATCATATATCGCCAGTCTTGGTATTCCTTTACTGGCCTTGGAATACTGGTATTCCTTTCCTTTATAGTTTCCATTGGGCATGACCTATAAAGCCCTTAATAGTTTAAGACCTCACCCACTCCTCTCAGTTCATGTTCAGTGGTCACAACAAGGGAGGCCAAAAAGGTGACAACAATGAATCAGGTGTTTTCAGTGGTAGCCCCCAGATTTTGGAATGAGTTACCAACTGAGAGATGCCAGGCTTCTTCCCTCCTTATGTTCAGGAAACTGCTGGAATCATAATTATTCAAAGCTGCCTTCAGACAGCTTTAATTCTCCTGGATGCTGTTAATGTTAGTGTTGATTTTTCTTTCTTTCTTTCTTGTATGAGTTTCAGCCCTACGCTGTTAGATCGCTATATTGTTGCATGCATTTGTTATGTGGGGTTATGTGGGGCTAGGTTTTAACCTGTAAACTGCCCAAAGTAGTGCTTGCACTAATGGGGCAGTATATAAATCAAATAAATAAATAAATCATATAAAGAAAGAAAGAACTGAATAAATATTGGAAGGTTCTTTTCCAAACATGAAACAAAGGAACTTTTTAGCCATCTCCACGCCCACCCAAATATTCTATGGTTTCTTTACTCTACCCTATGGTAGATTGGAAGCATGAGATGCAATATCACTTCTTACCATGCTGATACCTATAAGTATCTAGGGGAAAGGTCATAATAAGCATACAGACAGAGGTATTAAGCAGACCTTCGTTGGAAATGCATGTTGGTACAGTGGTGCCTTGACTTACGAACGCCCCGACATACGAACATTTTGACTTACGAACAGCTCCATTCGCAAAATTTTGCTTTGACTTGCGAACGGAGCTTTGACTTATGAACAAAAAACACGGGGAAAGTGGGAAATGGACTTTGGACTGCCTGGTACTGTAATTTTAAAATGTAAAAATTGGTTTAAAAGGTGCTTGGTTTGGTTTAAAGCTGCTTGGTTTTAAAGGTGTTCTGTTTAAAAGGTGTTCCCTCCCTCCCTCCCTCCTTTCCTGCCCTTTTTTTAAACCTAAGTCATCTTAGGTTAAATAAAAAATTTCTCCCCCTAGAGGTAGAGGAAGGATTAACCGGTTTTGCATTAGTTCCTATGGGAACTAATGCTTTGACTTACAAACGGCGCCTCGACATAAGAATAAAAAACAGCCAGAACGGATTAATCGGTTTTCAGTGCATTCCTATGGGAAATGCTGATTTGACTTACAAACGTTTTGACTTACAAACATCTTCTGGGACGGATTAAGTTCGTAAGTCAAGGCACCACTGTACTGCTTTACATCTATGTAGATTTGTCTTTGCCAGGCTCCCCAGCCAGAGATAATACACATTTGCATAGGATTACAGATAAATTTACCAACACATTGTTTCCATTGTTGCTGGATATTTGGGGGGGAAAATGCTGTGAAATTTCGAAGAAAAGTTATTTGAGATGTTAGGTTTTGGGTTCATTCTCAGTTTTAAAACTGATAAATATCTGATATCAGTATCTCCAGAAGAGGGAGGCTTCTGCTTGTGCATTAATCTGATGTTCTGAATTATAAGAAATGAATCCAGGAATATGAAGCTAGGAATATTAATTGCACAACACAGAAAAGTTATGTGAAAATATGATTTTTTCCCCAGCATGAATTTGATGAGTGACAGTGGGTGTTCTAGTGAAAGCAAAGTTTAGCAAAAATCTTTACCTTTCTTTGACCTCACTTGTTTTATCTTCCCTTTTCTTCACCACTCACCAGTTTGCCTTCCATTGACTCAAAGGTATCTCTTTGCTGCAGTACCCAGACTCCACCTCTGCCTTGTACTCAGAGTCCTGGGCAGGTTAGGTGTTTGTCTTCTGTGAATTGGGTGGATTTGGATTGACCACGCCTATCACAGCAACTGGTTTGAGAAGATGCCCATCTGCACTTTCTCAAAATCCTGAACTTCTACACTGTGTCCAAAAGGCTGCTGACCCATGGCTTCAGCTATATCATACTAGGTTTCCATGACAATCAAACTGAGGGTGACAACCATGTATGCTGCTAAGAAAACCTTGGAGAAAGTAAAGGAAAACAAATAAGCAGACAAACTTAGTCCCAAACAAACCTTGCAGGAAACATAAGATAATTCACTAAAGTAGCCAAAAGAGAAAGCAGACTAAGAAAAGAACCATTGCACTAAATATTTTGTTTGTGCTAGGAACTTTTGTAGAGTTCCTCACAAGACTGTTGTTTTGTAGGCCTTGATACTGGTTTTACCAGTATCAAGACCTATAGGACATGCACTAGTTCAACCTTTTTCATACTAACTAATTTTTCCAGCATATTTCTGGATAGTGTTGTGTGGACTCACAATGGAGACACATGCTTATTATTACTTTTGAAATAAAGTTTTATTTTAAGTCTAAAGTGGAGGTCTCTTACGTTGCCCAGAAATTAGCTAGTCCGCAAATTTGGAGAGGGGAAAAAAGTTTAGTTGGAAGATAGGTATGGAACAAGGTAGGGATGTGGTGGCACTGCGGGTTAAACCGTAGAAGCCTCTGTGCTGCAAGGTCAGAAGACCAGCAGTCGTAAAATCGAATCCACGTGACAGAGTGAGCTCCCGTCGCTTGTCCCAGCTCCTGCCAACCTAGCAGTTCGAAAGCATGTAAAAATGCAAGTAGATAAATAGGTACCACTTCGGTGGGAAGGTAACGGCATTCCGTGTCTAGTCGCACTGGCCACGTGACCACGGAAACTGTCTTCGGACAAACGCTGGCTCTATGGCTTGGAAACGGGGATGAGCACCGAGCCCTAGAGTCGGACACGACTGGACTAAATGTCAAGGGGAACCTTTACCTTTACCTATGGAACAAGGTCAGTGTGATAGTATCTTTTTTCATTACCTATATCATGTGCATAATTCAGGCAAATTTTATCTGTCCCAGCCGTTAAGCAGTGGAATAGGCAAATTCTGTTTTATGATAATAAAAAAAATGCAGCTCTTATAGAGCTGCACTGGGGAGTTGTAATGATGTTTCCAAAAACAACTTTTCTGGCCTTTGAATTTGGGGTGGATATGATATGCACATTTCTTAGACCTTCCCCCCCCCCTTTACTCCCATCTATAAAGATAACATTAAGAAGACAAAGCCCTGCTGTTATTCAAATACCTTAGTTTTATATAAGCAAAGTAAGGGGCAAGTTGTTTTCTTTCCGTATCACATCTATCAGCTCATCATATTAAAGCCCACTAAGTCAAATGAGGTTTTCATGCAGTGCCTGAATTTTATTACAGATATCAAAAAGAATGTAGAGTCACTTAAGCTGCATAAACCTCTATAAATCCTACAGAGATTAGACACAGTCTAGAAACAGCAGAAGCTGGCCATTTTTCTCATATGCTCATGGTATTCTCTCTCTTTCCTCCTCTTTTCCTTAGGATATGCCATGGCGAGCCATTGTCACAGACTATTAACCCATTGGCGTTATCATTTGCTTATATCCAGCTAGGTTGCAATTGTGTATTTACCTGGGAATTAGGCTCATTGAAGTGAATAATGCAGGTTTCTGAGTCACTATGTATATGAGTACTCTGTTATAGGTATCTCATTTGCTGCTAAAAGAATCTTAAATAGACCATAAATTTGTCATGTAAATGTAAATGTTCCGCTTCATAACATTTTCCTCTAATTTTAATGCTTGATCTCTCTCCCTCTCTCTCCAGTGATTCTCATAAAAACTCATTTTATAGACTTCAACAGACTGAGGTCTCTTTCGAATTTGATGCCGCTCATAATGAAAATTTGTGGCCTGGAAGAGGTGAGGCGGGGGTTTGACCTGCGTGTTGCCACCAAACTCCAGCCAAAGAAGACAAATCTAGTCAGACAGGCCAAGATGGAGCCTCTGGAACAGCTATATGCCTGAAAACGAGTCCAAAACACTTTCCCTAGCTCTGCTGAAGATGTCATGCTCTGTCAAAGCTTTGTCATATGTTAGTGGGGCTGCCATCAGTGGTCTTCAACCAATGACTGTTACCTGTCTTATTGGCTTGACTTTACAGGAACAAGGCTTAGTAAGTGGCATGCATTAAATACCCAGTCTTACCTCTGAACATACAAAAGACAGACAAGTCTGAAACAGCAAGACCTGTAGGTGGCATCAACCGAGCATGTGAAATCAATTGTCGGATGAAATGCTGAGATGGCACTTTGTGTCTGTGCATTTAAAGTATTGATTTTTCTGCATATGCTGAAAGTCATCTTGTACGTGCCTAGTAATATAGATGAATACTGAATACTATGAAGCAGCATCCCAGAGCATTGGGCAGGGGGAGGAAGGAACAGAGCTCCCTCCCCCATTTTCTCTCTCTGAAAGCTATGGCTGGCTGCATCTACTTCACCTTCTAAATAAGGCTTTCAGGGGAAAGGGGGTGTTTGTAACATGCAGCGCTGGGTGCAGTATGGGGACTGGGAAGCAGAGGTAGCAGAGGTGAGCAGATTTGGTAGTTGCTAGTAGAGGTATTCAGACGTGTGATTTTGGGCTACAATTCCCAGCATTCCCCAGGTAGCATTTCTGGGAGTTGTGGCCTAGAAACACAAATCCGGTTGAAAGCCAGGGAAGGAATGGAAGCCAGGCCTTTTTTGGATCAGGTTTAAAGTGAGCTGGAGAAGAAATTTCAAGTCTCAAAAGACTCTCCTTTTATTATTTATTTATTATTATTTATTTAACTTATATGCCGTCCACACTACACAAAGGTCTCTGGGCGGCTTACAACAATTTAAATACAGTAAAAAAGATAAAACAATTAAAATACAATTAAAAATACAGTGCTCTAAAAATTGCCATCAGGACCCACAGTTGATATTATTTCAATTAAAAATCTTCTGGAACAGGAAGGTTTTGACCTGGCTCCGAAACGTCATCAGCATCGGCGCCAGACAAATCTCAATTGGGAGGGCGTTCCATAGTCTGGGGGCAGCTGCCGAAAAGGCCCTTTGTCTACAAGCCATCCCTCTTACCTCCTTGAGGGACGGCTCTTTCAAAAGGGCCCCCTGGCTAGATCTTAACTGCCGGGTAGGCTCATATGGAAGGAGGCGGTCCTTCAGGTATCCAGGGCCCAAGCCGTTTCGGGCTTTATATGTCAAAACAAGCACTTTGAATTGGGCCCGGGCAGCAATTCATGGGAGCCCAAACTTGAAATACTTCACCAGCATGGATCTTCCAGGCTTGTGCTGATGTTTTTTTTCCTTAAGGGAATAAACAAGAACACTGAAGAGTCAATGATAAGGAAAGAGAAGTCCATTTCAAGCATTTTATTTCCATTAAAATTCTGCATTTGATCTGCTTAACCCTGCAATTATGCAGTAAATATATACTACAATTAAAGGCTGTTGGCTGTTTTCCTGGTTTCCCATTCCTTAGATCACAAGTGATAGACAAATTGAAATCTGCGGCATATTGAAAAACAAGTATTGGTTTATCCTGGCTGGAAATTTGGCTTATTTCATTCCATCGAACTAAAGATAGAAAATCTGTAGGTTTATTCACTCAGCAGTAATGTATCCTGAAAAAGCCAGGCCCTTACCAGAATAACACTTCCTTAGTGAGTCTGCTGTTTTTGTTTTTTGAAAGACAAACTGCGGCGGGGAGTAAAATTCCAGTGAACAGAGGAGACACATGTATGACATTACAACAATATTGAAAGAGATAACTTCTCTCACAATGTGAAAGACTTCAGACTTCCCATTGTTTATCATCTTTCTTTTCCTTCTCTACTTCTTGTACAGAGTTTGTGCCCTCCCTGTTTGACCAGTGCAACGTACCACAACAGAAATAATAAAAGTTTATTTAGTGTTGCATGGCATTGCCATCCTTGCAAGAGATATTGCCATCAATGTTTTGTCCTCTTGTATCATTTTCATGTGCAGGCTCACCCTAGTTTCACGGCAGAGTGTATTTTGTAGTTTGGGAACGTGTTCACACCTGGGTGCCCTTTCTGTCAGCAGCAGCCCAAAGTGAGGGAATGAGTGGGGCAGAAAGGTGCCACACTGAAGTTTCTTCAGTAGTTCCTGGAATGGGAAGGGAATCTGCCTATAAAGTGGCAGTTGTTACTTAGCAGGAGCTGGACGAAGCAATTGCTAAAACTAGACACTGAAATCCCAGTGCCATTGTAGTCATTCTCAGGGACATTTCCAAACTGTTTCATGCCAAGGGTATAAATACTTACTTGTCTTGTATTTGTACACCTGAGGATGAAGAATACCCTAATTATTCACTTCATCCTGTGAAATTGTGAGGTGCCATGTGGTACTTCTGTGGTATTCTGAACAAGAAAAGAGAACGAGGATGAGAATGCAGTTTGGGGCAATTAAGCAAAACAGTGCAAAAATGAAAATTAACACCTCAAATGGCAAATGGCAAAAATGATGGTGGTAATGGTGCTCTGTCACACAATGGACTTTGGGGGACAGAACAATTAGATGAGCTTTTCTGGCATCCTTTTCAACCACCAGCCTGTTTTTCCCTACCCTATGCTTGCTGTCAGTGTATGCCTAGCTTCTTAAAAATAAAAGACACTAGTTTTGCACAATAAGTGCTTGCCCAAAGACTATGGCAAGAAAATATAGACTTTTTGTCTCATTCTTGTCCGGCAGTGCAATTTTGTGCAGCTTGATAAATTCCACTTTGTGATGTCTCAGGCAATCAAGGCAGCTTAAATTGATGAGAATGAATCATTAAGTGGGCTTTTAAAAAAATCACTCATTCACACCAATGCTTTTCCGAGGTGACCAAGCTGTAGAGCAGAACAGCACCTGCCTTAGCTGGCCTAGAGTCATCACACCAGCGCCTAGTCACAGACACCACATGCTTTACTGGAATTTGGTTCTGTTCCTGGTGGGCCCACCTCATAAGCAACATCTTAGCATTGAAAAGGACTCTGAAAACTGGCACAATGAAGAAGATGCACACCTCTCCCGCAAGGCAAGTCTAAAGCATTTAGAGAGAAATGCATTGGGGGAAGGAGGTGAAATGGGACATAAAGCACAAAAAATTATGAATGGTACCATGAGATTCTGTAGAATTGTTTCTTCTGTAATGCAGGACCACATAATAAAAAAACAGCATGTACTATTTTAAGGACTGCAGGGTGCTTTCCAGAATTCAGATCAGAGGCATTAATGGTAGGTTAGTCAAATGTATGGAGGACAGACCTATCAATGGCTAGCAATCATGGTGACACCTAAGTCATGTATTTCTCACTGGACAAATCCAGTGTTGTAAAAAACAACATCTTTATACTTCCCACCTATATGACCAGTATAACATCACCTAAATCTAGGAGAGCTTTTACCTTAGCCAGATTCAATGTGTTGCCTTCTAATCTCTTGGAAGGGAGATTTCAGAGCATACCCTATTCTGATTGTTTATGTCCTTGTGATGGTGGTGAAGTAGAAAGAGTGGGACATGTTCTCTTATACTGTCATTTCTATCGAGATCTCCACAAGGACCTTCTCTCCCCAATTTTTCAAAAATTTCCAGGAAGATCCGACGAATTTTATATTCTTTTGCTGCTCTCTCCCATAAGGTTTCTTACGTTACTAGTAAAGTGGCCAAATACTGCAGTGCCGCAATAGCTTGCCTCAGTCTCCTGACCACATAAGGTCTTCGAGTGCCCCTGCCCTTGTTAGAGATGTCTTGTTTAACTTACTTTCTAGGAGAGTTGGGGTGGCATACTGATGGTTATATGTGTCTCTTAATTTCATCTTCTATCATGTGACTGGTGTGATGTTTTAAAAGCTTTTATATCCTTCAATGTCGCTGGTTAACTTAAAACCTCTTTTTAAATTTAATGTCATAAAAGAGCCAGACGGTGCATTGATGGTGACATGTCTTGACCAATGTCTCTGATATTATGCAATTCTATCTAAATAATGTATTTTTATCTTCCTGGCCATTGACTGTAATATATTATTATTATTATTATTATTATTATTATTATTATTATTATTATTATTATTATTATTATTATTATTATTATTAAAGTCATGTACTTCTGAATACTAGGTACTAGTAACTTGAAGGGTAGTTTATTCTTCAGAAAAGGTTGTGGTTACTGCTTCGTGCCATGTTTATAGGTTTTCCGAAACTCTCTGGCTGGCTATTCTTAGAAATGGGACATTGAATTAGATTAATTTTGATTAATCCAGAAAACCCGAATGTTCTTGTGATTCTTAGTTAATACTGATGATGGCAAGGCTGAATATGTTTGGCTACTGCCTGATGTGAACTCAGTATACACTGCAACCTCTGTAACATCTAAGAGGTTTTTTTGGCAAACATTCAGGGCTTCCACACTAGTCAAATTGAATGGGCAGAAATTCTCTAATGCCAGAAGCACATAGCTCACAAGAAGAAAGATCACAATGGGTTTCTGGGACATGACATGCAGAAGTCATTAATCTCCTTTTGGGAGGAAATATGCATAGATATATTTTTCACTAAATCTAAATAGAAAGAGAGTCAAGTATTTGTGCATATTTTAAGCAGTAACATGACATGCCTGCCCGTGCAGTGATTTTTCCACTGCTACTCCAAAGGGCATTGAGAAAGGTCATCTATTCATGAAACACTGGCCAGAATCTTATTAATTATGCCCACCAGCGTAGTGCCATTGGTGTATCTTCTTGTTGTATGAGACAAGAACACGATGGCAGAGAAGTGGATTAAAGGAATATGAACATTGTCACAAGTAAATGTGGCTTATTTCTTGCTCCCCCCCCCCCCCCAAAGTTAGAAGGTGGACAGATGAATATTAGCAAGATCACCAGGAACCTAGAAGTAGCCATATTTGTAAATTACACCAAATTTACTCAATTAAGTAAAATTAGGTGAGCGTTCATAGTTTATTGTAGTTTCTCCAATATGTTTCTCAGATTTCAAACTCCATATATGGTCTTCTTGCTCTTCATGCTTCGGTTTATTCAATTGGTAATTGCAGAAGAGTGATACCATGTAATCATCACATTCTTTTAATAGTTGATGGACAAAAAAATTCAAATTAAGGTCTTGAAAAACACAATAATCTTCCTAAACTAGAAGATTTGCTGAAATGAGTTGACAGTAAATGGAAGAAAAAGCTAAATTCAGACAAAAGGAACAATAAAACTGGAAGATCGCTGGGCAGGAATGTAGAAAATGAAACAGAAAACTAGATTAGCTTAGCTAAGAGTTTCCATAAACTATCAAAAAAAATCAGACTACTGTGTTTTGGAGAATGGATGCTCCTGAGATGGGAAACAGATGTAGCAGACTTGTAGACCTATGCTAAGCCCGTTATGAAATATTAAAAATATTTTAAAAAGTGAGAAATGATAGGCAGCACTTGGAAATCAGAGCAGACTCTGTAATTATTAAAACATGTTTCTAACACTGACACATTCATGGTCTGCTGTTATAGACAGAATATAGCTCTCCTCTAAAAGTGGGTTAAATAAAATCTTAGAGGAGAGGTATGTCAAATGACCATATCAACCAATGTGTATATGCCATAACTAAAAGGAAGACCCAAAGTACCCAGTGTGGTGTAATGAACAGAGTGATGGAAAAGGACTCAGGAAACCTCTGAGTCTCTGCTCAGCCATGGAAACTTGTGGAGGGAATGAAACTGGTAAAACCACTTCTTAAATGTTTCATTTACCATGAATGCCCTGCTAGAGTTGCTATGTTGGTTCTTACTTGATGGCACATAACATAGACACAGATGGTAGTAGCTTCTGAATGTGAGACATTAAAATACTCAAATGTGATGCAGAGGGACTTTTGGGTTTGCTTGTGTGAGCTTCTAAGAAGCATTTGACTGCCGTCTGAGGGGAACAGGAGACTAGGTTATACAGACCTTTTTTCTAAACCAGCAGAGAGGTTCTTGTACAGTTAACACGGAGGCAGTTGAGTTATGGGCAATAACTTGCAGGACTAAGATAAGGACAAAAAACATTGACTACATTGTCTTTTACACATATAGTATGTGGTGATACAATTCTCAATTGAGTCAGCTTAATGCAACTAGTGCTCATGTTTCTGTTGGAACCCAAGCATAGTAGGTCATAACTATGTCACTTTACCTTTTCCATGAAAAGTATAGCGGGGAACAAACAAATGTGAGAAGAACACTGCTGGACCAGATCCAAGTTCTATCTAGTGTAGAATTCTTTCACCAGAAACATATGGGAAGTCCGGCAGCAGGACATGAATATAACAACACTCTGCCACTCATGTTCCCCAGCAACTAGTATGGAGAAGAATACAGCCTCTGATACAGGATTTGACATAGAGCCACCATAACTGGTAGCCATAGATAGTTTTACTCCCCATGACTGTGTCTAATCTCCCTTTAAAGCAATCTAAACTGGTGACTGTCATGTCTTCAAACTGCAAATTCTGTAATTCAGCCAGGTCACTCTTTTTATCTGCCCTGAATCCCCTAACATTCCATCTCATTGAGTGATTCCAGTTCTAGTATTGCAAGAGAAGTAGAAAAAATCTCCCTGTTCATTTTCTTCTTACAACATATACTTTTCTATGTTATATTCTCCGTAACTAGCCCTTTTTAACTTGCCTGTGTTTCAGATGAAGATCTGGGAGTTTTGTACAAAGTGTATTTTGTGAAATTTTGGAAGCCACGATGACCAGAAAAGAGAACTGGGCTTCTTAATCTTGTGCTGTAGGCAAGATCTCTCCAGACAACTGGATCATCCTTCAGATGCAGTGTCATTATGCAAAATGGCCAGTCTCACCTAGAATCTTGGCAGTGGAGAGGGTGTGTTTTTTTTTTGCATCCTTACGTACCCATAAATTGTGTAAGTACTGGATCTAAGACTACATTTTTAAGGGAGCAGCTACTGAAAGAAGACATGTGGGGTGCAGTCACTGCAGGGCCCCCTCAACTGAGAAATCTGCCACTTCTCAGTACAGTGGGTGTGAATTTTGTTTGTATTGGCAAATTTCTTTACAAAAAGAATGTGAGGTGCTTTTTCTTAAATACCATGTTGAGAGAAACTGTAACTAACAGTTTCAGAAGTGGGGCTTTGAGTGCAAAACACTTGACTTTATGTCTCTTTATTAAGATATGTTTGCCTCCTTTTTTAGTCCAAGAAGCTCTTCAACTTTAAACCTAGTAGGCAGAAAGATACCTCATGGCCTTCTCCATGTTGGGCATAGTGTGCCTATTAAATTTGGCAGTGAGAATTCTATTTCATTTGGGTTCTGAAGAATTTGCCAAAGTTCATAAAATTACCATATGCAAGACACACAGAACTTGGGTTTAACCAAATTAAGGAGTGGGAGAAAGTGAAACGGACAAATTTTTCTCATCCCTATTTCTCAGGGGATGACGAAATGCTCTGCACAAATACACCAAGTGTAATGCATTTTTCTGCCACAAGATCTTGGCACAGAGATGTAGGTAGGGGGTTCATATTGGGCATAGCCACACCCTCTCCGCAGCTTCTCACATGGCCCCTGAGAAGAACTTAAGAGAACTGACCAAACACATACGTGGAATGCTGGAGAGATTGTTTATGGATGGGGATCCAAGCCACACAACAGTGCACTAAAACACCAGATGAAATAAGAAGATATGAACTGATGGTCAACCCTCTTCCTTGCCAAGATTCAAAAGTGGAAGCAACTTGGGAATCAAGATTTCTTGCACACATTCCAACTTCTTTTCTCCCCGAGTTGGCATTCCACAGTTGCTAATTCAACCCTTGGTCTAGCTGTCGTAAACTGTTTTCACAAGCTGCTCCAAACCTACACCCGCAGATCGCATTCCCAGCCATTATATTTTTCCCCCTTGTGTCATGCCGTGCCTACAGTAAAAGTCATGCTGGGCAGACTTTGTTGTATTTCCAAAGTGATGAAGCTGCTGGAAAAACAAGCAAAGCAATTGAAAATGGTGATTCTCATAAAAGCCTCCCAGGATTAAACAGCAGGTGGTTTCATCCCTTGCACAAGCATTACACAGAATTGAAGTGGACACTGAGAAAGAATCTCCTGATTTTGTAGGTTCCCTTCACAGTGATAAAGCTGGCTTCTTCATTGTTGCATCCAATCAAGAATGTGATAGCTATCAGCTAAATAAAGGCAGTTGCTCTGAACGTGCGCTGTAACCAACCCCAGGCGACGTTAATCATAAAAGAACTGCCAAACATCTTTCAGAGCCTGGCTCCCAAATCCCAAATGCAAACAGGCTCTCTGTCTTGAGATCTATTAGAACTGTCAGATCTAAGCAGCTACTATAATTCCTAGGGAAATAAAAGTATCATATTGGGAAGAGGAAAGGTGAGGCAAATCATGAAAGGATATTTATATGTTCCCAATGTGGCAGTAAAATTCAGGTTGCCAAGTGATTTAATTTTATTTTTGTTTTGCTGCTTTTTTGATGATAACCACATAACTGATTTTTCTCCCTGAATCTCCTACTGCCAGAAATGTATTTATTCTTTGAGCTCACCCCTTAAAAAAGAAAAAAGAAAAAAAAGAATATTGCTTCACATTAAATATGAAAGAGTTTCCTACTTTGTAGATGACCAGTCTTGACCTTTAATCCTCTTTAGGATTAGAATCCTCTTTTAGGATTTAGAAATTATTTTGCTGAGGGGGAAATGTGGTCTCTGGGAGGCAATTCCCTTTGTTTATGGCAGAGTTGGGGTAAAATGTGCAATTATTTTTCCCTTTATTCCTCATGTTAGCACAATCAATTGGATGCCGGTGTCCTAGGATCTGTTAAAATAAAGCCTTATTCCTTGATGCTGGGTGTGTTTGCAGTTCCTGCTTAACAGACTTGTTGAGCTGGCGGTTGTCAGTATTTGTTTGTTTTCCTGGCTCATTGAATTCACTGTGTGCTGTGTCCTTAAGCTGTGTGTCTTGCGTGTTGTCAAGTGGATTCTGTCTCATGGTGACCCTGGTAAATTTCTGAGGTGTGTGAGATATTTAATGTGTGGTTTTAACACTGCCACACACACACACACACACACACACACACCATGAGTTCTCAAGGCTGAGCAGGGATTCAAACCCAGATCTCTTGAGTCCTAGTCTGCCACCCTATCCACTACATCACACCCACTGTCATTAGGCTGGGGCTGGGTAAACCCAGAACTATAAGTATTAATATTGGCACTGGGGGCGAGGGGAGAGACATCCGGCAGGCACCAGATAAAGAGGGCATGGCCAAAGGGATTTCTTTGTCTTCTCTGATCCTCCTCAGAAGAAATGAGCTAAAGGAGAGCAGCTGTGCAGCCCCAGCTTGCCTGTCTCTGGCAGAAAGTTGCTCTGTGGCATCCTCCCCTCACTAAACTATGCACAGCCATCCCAATTGCAGTCCCTAGATGCCAGAAAAAGGCAGAGAAAACACACCTCCAGCAGCACTGTGCTACAGGAGAAAAAGGAAGAGGACACCTCTCTTTCCTTTGGTTGCTGATTTCAAAGGGTGGTCCTGAGAAGTACAGCATGGTGTGAAAGGCCGTTTCTGAGGTCCCCCAAACTCTGACGCAGACGAGCTCAGAAACTTACTGTTCCCATCACACTTTGCTTCTCAGGATTTCCCCTTGAAACTGGCAGTCAAAGGAGAGTCTTCCCCCCACCCCTCTGCTGGCTCATGCTACTGGAGGTTTGCTTGTAGTTTCTTTTTTCTGGAAACCAGGGGGCAGGAGTGGGAGTGGCTGAATATTGCTTGTAGGGGGACATTACAATTCTGGGGGATGCCAGAGTAGAAAATAAAGAATTAGAAAAACTAACAAAGTACAGAGACCTGGCCATCGAAGCATCTTGCCTCTGGAAGAAACAGACTTCAGTGGTCCCCGTAGTCATTGGGGCTTTGGGAACAATATCAAGAAATTTCACCCAGTACTATAAGCAGTTGCAGATCTCAGAAATCACACCATCAGAGCTACATAAAACGGCAATATTAAGAACGGTATATATACTGCGCCAATATTAGGTTTTTGGTTAAAACTTGTATCTGTTATATAATACCAGTCAATGTTTTTATAATTTTGACTGCCTGGTGTTTCTGAATAATAATAATAATAATAAACATATATACTGTGTCAATCTTTAACAGATACAGTACTTAGGTTTTTGGTTAAAACTTGTATCTTTTATATAATACCAGTCAATGTTTTTATAATTTTGATTGATTGCCTGGTATTTTTGAATCATCATCATCATTATCATCATCTTAGAACTGTAGAGCTGGAACAGACCCTATGGATCATTGAGTCCAGCCTCACACAGTGAGGAATTGAACTTCCAACCTCTGGCTCTGCAGCCAGATACCTAAGCCACATCCGGCAGTTCCATGGTGTTTTGTTTCCCCATGCAGATGGATCAGCTTGGCCTGAATGGCTGCCTGTCTTTACCTTTACTTCCAAGCAGGATCAGCAGAAGGCAGGGCAATTGAGATGGCTGCACCCTCTAAATTTGGAGCCCTGGAACTTAGTCCCAGTTGCCCCACCCTGGTTATGGCCCTGGACAAATCAGTTTATTTGCAGCCTGTGTCAGGTTTTCACAGTTCCCTTATGAACCTTTTCTATCCACATTGAATATTATTTTTTAAAACCACATGGCAATTTGCATTTGAATACATGTTTAATTATACATTTAAATGTGTATTGTCCCAAAGCAGAGTTTGGAAATGTTACTCTTTTGCCCATAGTTTTTCCTGAACTCCCCCTGTGGCTGTGCTGGGTTTTGGATTCTGGAAGTTGCAGTCCAAAAAGTAACCTTTTCAAGCTGTCCTCCAAACACATATTTGAACATTGTTTTGATACCTTTGAAAGCATACATTTTCAGTAAATTGCAACATTCATGGAAATATGAAATCCAGTAGACAGTTAATTTCTGATCCAAGAATTAGTCCAAGAATTGTGGACCAAATTTGCCCTTTTGAAAGTGAAAGGATAAGATTCCCCCTCCTAATCTAATCCATACTGTATATAGAAACTACTTGTATGGCAAATGAATTTTCTTCAGTGCTGGCCCTCTTCACCTTGCCTGAGAGCAGCAGGCTAGTTTAGGTGGTACAGGACTGTCTTTGCAACTTACACCGTTCTGCCCTCTTCCAGCTCTACAACAGGGGAGAATGGCCTGAGGTTTCAGGAGGAACAGTTGGAGGCAGTGGTAATTCCTCCACCAGGGCAAGTGGAATACTGCCATCCTACTCCTATCTGCTTTCTTAGCTTTTCTCTCTGCATATGTGTGATAGCTTGCCTGGGTGTATATGTGTGAGAAAGATATTGTCTCTGGGTGCATATATATGAATATCCAATTTTGCCTGGCTCTGCCCAGCATTGGTTGTTATGCCTACCAGCCAACCAAGATGGACACCTGCCACCAATGGTTGGAGGGGCTACCCCTGCTGCTCCTCATCATATGCGACCAGAGGTGGTTGCCTCACTTTGCCTGACCAGTGTTCAGGCCAGCTCTGATCAGACCATTTTATAGCAGAATTCCTTTTGAAGTACACTGTTTTAGCTGGTTAACTGGAGATGCGGTGGACTGGTCCCTAGGTACCACATCCTCCTCCTTTCCATTCCCCAGAAGACATCTGGATTAGAGATGGGGACAAATAAAAAAAATGGTGATTCGTTTTGATCCGTTATTCGTCAAGGTTAACGGATCAATGAATACGAATATATGAATATCCGTTGATGAATCGATCTGTTGATTTGTCTGCAATTTAAATGGCTATAACACTGCCCCCCCCAACCACCTAGAGACACCAAATTTGTAGGGAGGCTTCCTCAGATGCTTTTCTACAACTCCTGAAAGTTTGGTGAACATTGGATCACAGACCCCCAAGTTATATAGTCACAAAGAGGGCCCCCCAGGAAAGCTCCCCCCAGGTACTTAGAGACTCCAGAATCACCACAGAGCTTCCTATGTCTTTCCCCAACATGACTGCCAACTTTGGTGAAGATTGGATATTGGAACTCCGAGTTATTCACCCACAAATGGCTCCCCCTGGAGAGTTTACCACACGGCACAGAAGCCCATTCTGCCTACCGGCTGCCGATCAACTGATCAGAAGCCGAAAGGCAGCCACCCACACACACAGCCAGCCACCCCAACAGCCTACCCCACACCCCCTTCCTTTCCCTACCTTAGCCCCCACCCCACTCCCACCGACACCCCCTTACCTTAATAGCTGCTGGGGGTGGGGTGGGGCCTAAGGTAGGGAAAGGAATGGGGTGGGGAGGGTAGGCTGTGGTATTGGGTGGCTGTGTGGGGTGGTGGCTGCCTTTGTGCCCCTGATAAGTTGATCGGCGGCCGGTAGGCAGAATGGTTTTTTGTTTGTTTGTTTATATACGAAGGACGAATAAAAACGGGTAAATATTCATCCCTTCATATTCGTGGGGGTCTCTGGGACCCACAAATATGGATCGACGAATATTTAACAAATCGGCTATATTCGTCGGAAAAAGCGATCCGTTTTTATATTCGTCCCCATCTCTAATCTGGATCCATAATGTGTGTGTGTAAGTGTGGGGGTTTGCCATTTTCTTTTTCTTTGTGTGTGAAGGGGGTGTTCTTTCTGAGGCATGGGGTTTTGCCTGCTTTACCACATCCCACCCCAGCCCTGAGGTATGTATTTACCTCTATCCGTGGGTGGGTTGTTTTGTTTCTGGGTTCCTTTTGTTTTGTTTTTTCATCTGTGTTTTTGGTGTGAGTGCCTGTGGACATTACTCGTTCTCCTTTCAAATAGGCAATTTGGTTTGGCATTTAGGGCCCCAGTCTATATTTCACCTTGTAGTCAATTACTCCCTGCCTTGGGAAGCTCATGTCATTCCACTGGTGTACAAAAAGTTTCTTGTTTAGGCCAGTCTTTTGAAACTGACTGGCTTCCAAAGATGGGGCTTTTAAGGAATATATATTTTTCTATTGCTAATTTGTGATTATTTCATCAGTGGGATTTTAAATAGTTTTAAACTGAGTTCTGATTTCTAAGAAAACTCATTCAATGGTTATTTAATAATATATAATGCAGTGGCCAAAACTGTCTTAGTTACCTTAGCATAATGCTGACAAGATAATGCTTAGACATGAATTGTCTCAGGGTAACAAATCACTGAAGACATTATTGTTAGCGTTATACCAGTGTAACTATGCAAATGGTTTTTGGTGGATGATTTTTACTTTGCATAGCAGTTTCTGGGACAAAAGTGGGATAGAAATCAAATGAATGAATAAATCAATCCAGCAATAGATGTTTCCTTATTGCACATTTTCCAGTGTACACATGCTATCAGAGACTGTCCACCCACCTTTAAAAGCTGCACTGTAAGCCTAGAAATGTATGAATTTTCAACTGTCAAATGCATCAGTTTCCATGTTTGGTATGAGAGGTACTGTTGAAGTAAATCCATTAAAAACTCAACAGAGCAAATTTCCCATATAACCATATCAAATGTTATTATCAGTCCCAGAAAACTGCAATAATACTGAAAGCAGTCTGCCCCAGTGTATGATAAATTCCCGGCTTTGCAAACTGTTACTTATTCAGGTAGATGAATAAACACTTGGGGCTACTCACATTAAGAGGACTTAGAATTTCCTCTGAGAGCTTAACTATCAGGTATGTATGATATCGTTTTAATCTGAAATAACAGCCTATATGCAGGAAGTCTTTACTAGTGGGAAAATGGGGCTGGGGGTCTTCCTACTGGGCCTGATTAAATAAAAATAGGCATAGAGATAAACTGATGATAGGGTGAATACAGGCATTTTTTAAAAAATATTTTCTCAAAGCCTCAAAGGTGATCTTATCACACATTGTCTGATGCCCTGAATGTCTTCCCTTTCTTCATTTCAGAACTACCTTTGAGACCTTTTCATTTTTATGCTCTAATGTAGAAAACACTGTAGTGAAGACACTACAGTCATGAGTGACCAATACTGATCTGAAGACTCTGTAGTTCAGCTAGATAAAGGGTCTTGTGTGCTTTCCTGTCACAATCTGCAAGCCCCAATAGGAAGACATGCACTCCAATCTCGGTAGAAAAATATGAACTCAAAGCTGGCTTCTGTAAAAACAAACAGTAAATGTAAGTTAAATTTATGTATACCCCACTTTTCATCCAGTAAGTCCAAGGTGGCATATATGGTTCTCTTCTTCTCAACATTTTCCTCATAAAGCTCCCTGAGGTAAATCAGTGGAGATACACAGAGTCCCAAGGTCACCCAGTGATTTTCATGACCAGGGGAAATTTGAACACATTTCCCTGAGTCATAGAGCAGCAGTATAACCGTTATGCCACAACTTGCTCTGGAGCACAGATTTGATTACTTCATTTTTCAATGACAACCCCCAGCCTGCACTTGGGAATGCTGGCTGGGGAATTCTGGAAGACATAGTTCACGAAAACACTTTTTTGAGGTCTGATTTGTAATTCTAATATCAGTGGAATGGGCTAAAGTGTCACTTCACAGTCTGTTTCTAGCTTCAAATGTAGTTGCTTCATTATACGCACAATGATCAATGAGAACACCAGTGCATTACCTATTATTTTCTCAGAATCTAGTGATCTTTCAGAGACAGGTTGAGAACTCCAGTGATAGATTATGCAATCCATAGGACGAGACCTACACTTTCCCTTATTAGAGTCAATATGGAGAGCAGCAACCTAACTCAGTCAGACCAGTGAAACCAGAAGCAGAGGCAACAGAAACCAGCCCATGCCCCACCATCAGAACCCAGCCCATCAGATCAGAGCCTGAATCCACAAGATTGGAAACACTTGAGCCAAAGATCCCTGAGGTGGATACTCTAGAGTTGATTCCCTCAGATGCTGCATTTACTGTACCCTATCTCCTTAGGAAATGTCCCCTTCTGTGCACCTCCATTTCATCCTGCAGTGCAAGTAATGAGTTTGGAAGAACTTGTCTGAGAGAATGAGGTGAGTTTTAAGCTCCAAGACAGAGGCCCACCACTTACTTAAGGCCTTTCACACCTTGAGGCAAAGACAGAACTTGGGAAAGGTAGTATATAGATGAGAATCAAGAAAATAATTCTTTTGATCATCTTCTCTCTGTTTTGGGAATGAGAAGAATAATCTGTTATTTTTAGTAACATATAGTAAATACGCTCTTGGGAGTTGTAACCATGTTAGTCTATGAAAGCATTTCAGCAAGAAACACAAAACAAAAGGGAAAGTATTTGAACAAGTGAGTTTTCAGTTTACTCAAAAGGCATATTGATTTTTTGAAAATACCCAACACATCAAATGATTTTTAAAAGGGAAACACACACACATGATCCTCACCATCTTGTGGAAGGGCCAGCATATCTAATTAAGATGTCATTCTTCAGTGAAGAAAATAATTTATTAAGTGTCAGATTCCAGGAATCTTGCTGGCCATCAGTTACACTTTAAGAAAAGAAAGAAAGAAAGAAAAAGATACCTGAACTCAGTCAGCTTCCCAGAAGCGTTAAGCAAAATCCATAAATAATATCTCAAAGCCCGAATCCCAACAAAGGGTTCCATTCATAAAAACGTCAGGATAGATTTTTCGAAGTATTTTTCATGTTAATAGGAAACGTGGGCTAAAAACTGTGTTAAAAGTGGAACTGTTCAAATATATCAAAGCATTCTTCTTTATAAATAGATGGTTCACTTTGCCACTGGGCCTCTCAGAAGAACTCGAGGGAGGGTGGCAGATCTGTTCAGAAGTGCTGGATTACAATGCTTGGTGTTCATAAGATGCTGCTGATTGAACTGCGCAGCTTCTCGCCTCTTTGACATTCATTTAAGGCTCTTGATTAAACTTGCGCTGAAGTCAAAGAAGCTTTTTAGATTGATTTTAAAAAGGGGGGTTGAATGGAATGAATCATCTGGAAACATTCAAGGAATAGTTTGACACTGTCCAAAATGTGCAAAATTGGAAAAGGGCTCTAATCTAGGCATGGGGAAGAACTTTGTTCAGTCGGTGTCCTCATTTATTTAGACTCCCCAGACTGATGCATAGGATAGAGTTAACAGTTATTTGGATTCTGCACATCTCGGCACTTGGCAGTGTAGGTTTTGGATCAAAAATAGTGAACAAAAATGTATATATTGGAAGATAGTACATGTAAGATATGCGTATTAGGGAAAGTTGTGAACCAAATTTATGTTAAAGGAGACAGCAGAGCAAATAACTGCTAATTTTATTCCCTTTAAGAAAAAAAAACTCAGACGGATGTGGAAATATGATGGAATTGAGTTATAGTTGAATGCTTGTTGAACCACAAACTGTATGATTCATTCAGCTCTAGCCTGTCATCAAGTGTATTTTTAATTTTAGACTGCACTGTTGAATTGTAATTTTTTCCAAGCCAGAGTGATTGTTGTTTCATTGCCTATTTTCTGTAGACATGGATACGAAGGCTACTTTGGAGGTTTAGCCAGTGGCCTTGGTAAGCAGTACAGTGAGTGATTTGCTGTTCTGTGAAAGCACCTGAAAGTCTCAGCTCTCATTTGCACTAAGGAAGTCTGTAGCTGTTCTGTCTGGCAGCATTTGCTTAACAACAGAAATAGTATGTGGGGAGATTGCTTGGAGACACCTCAGAAGATTTCCATTTTCAAGTATGGGAAGGGCAGTTTGGGAAGAGATCCACTGTCCCTGTGTAAGTCCCTAGTCCTAGAAAAAGTATTGTAAACACAGCAATAATCTTAGAACTGCAGAGCTGCAAGGGACCAAATGGATCCTCGAGTCAAGCCCCTGACAGGAAAGCATAGCACAGAACTGAATTCCAACCTCTGGCTCTGCAGCCAGAGACCTAAACCACTGAGCTATCCAGCCGTTCCCTGCAATGCAATGGAGTGTGAGCTAAAATAAAACAGAACAGATTACAGAATTATGTTGTCATTATGTTCCATCAAGCTGCATCTGATTTATGGTGCCCCAATGAAAAAGCGATCGTCAAAATGTCCTGTCTTCAACAGCCCTGCTCAGGTCTTGTAAACTCAAGCCTCTGGCTTCTTTTACGGAGCCAATCCATCTCATCTTTGGGCTTCCTATTTTCCTGCTCCTTTCCACCTTTCGCAGCATTATTGTCCCCCCCCCCCAGAGATTCCTGTCTTCTTGTGATGTGCCCAAAGCAGGAGAGCCTCTGTTTCACCATTGTTGCCCCCAGAGATAGTTCAGGCTTGATTTGCTCTAGGTTCCACTTGTTTATCTTTCTGGCAGTCCAGGGTATCTTCAAAGCAATTCTCCAGCACCACATTTCAAACAAATCAATTCCCCCCCAATGAAACAGAATTATGCGCATCTTTAATGTGCGTGAGCTACACAAATCACACAACTCATTCTTTTCATATTGAAGAATTTTAGCTGATACAGAATATTTGTTTCTTAAACAAGTCCTGCCTTTACGCTAATTAGAAAGTGGCTAGCAATGTGACTTTTGGAAGACATATTTACATTCACGGGAAGCTGGTCATGTCTGGGAGCATCATGCTGTGCTCAAATTCTCTTAAGCACAAAATGCCTGCATTGTTGTTTGATACCTATGATCCCCAGTCAGAACAAGTGCCACTGGTTGTATTAGCTCTGCCATGCTTTAGAGGCATGGAAGAATGAGATCTTGTGTTTGGCAAAATCTGTCTGTAGAACAAACATAGCTATATGACAGAAACAAGCCACATAGGCTTTTGGGTTTCTCCTCTTCCCGATGGCAATGCTTTGCATTATTTGAGTTGCAGCTGTGCTACTGCCATATGAGGTTTTCTGAAGTTAGGAGTTAAGAGCCATTGGCTGAATCCTGTTTCCATATCTCCACTGTGTAAAGCTCATGATGCCATCAGCAGTGGCAATTTTTCAAAAATAAAACATTTCCAATTTCCCACCTCCAAGGTCCTGAGACTCATGTGCCATCCCTTTAGGAGCAGGGAAGCCATTGGGAACCATGGGACGATGCGGGGGCAGGGGAGAGTTTTTGACTTCCAAAAACTGGTGCTGCTAGGATGATTTTACCATCATCATGAATGTGTATTCTTTTTATTGTTAGCAACCTTGAGCAATATTGTCTGTGGGAAATTAAAATTTAAATATTATTTGTCTATGCCAGGCCACTAGAAACTTGCAAGCATTTGCTACCTGAGATAGTTTTCAAAGGAGAGTTATTGGATCCGGGTGATTGGCAGTAGGTATTTAATCTTCATTATGAAGAGATGTTCCTGAGGGGATCGCATCTTCTCCAACAATCTCTTCAGCAGATGCTTCAATCAGTCAGTCTTTTTCTGAGAGAGTATGACCTGTAATTACAATCTAGCTCAGGGCAAAACTACATGGCCTGGTGGTGGTGGTGGTAGTAGTAGTAGTAACCATGTATGTTTAATTGTATAGCTTTCCTGTTCACATAACAAACAGAGATAAGACAGTTGATTTTAATATCAAAAGGAGTGTATGGGTAAGGTGAGCTAAACTGTTCCCACATTTCACCTCTTCATAGTCCATTGCATCAGGCACTTTTTCCCTTAGCCTGACTGATTTCCAGTATTGAAGGAGTGCTGGCGAAAAAGAGGGGTTGGCAATACATCACAGGGAGGTAAGGCTAGAGAAGAGAACTCCCTTTGCCCATAATCTCTTTAGATGTTAAATCTTTTTTTTTTGGGGGGGGGGTTAGCTTCACATGTGAATAGGGGCTGTAAAATATGGGTTCTCCTGCCATGTCCAGAAAGATGCCAGAAAAGAGATAATTCCCTATTAAGCACTCACACGACCCTGTTGTATGCCAAAACCACTATATTTTTAAGATGTAATTCTCTCGAGGTTTACATAAAAGCTTAAGTGTGATTTTTGGGAGCCTGTCTTGATATGTTGGGTTAATCCTGAAGGCATCAACACAATTTTAAAGGATTACAGGATCCAGAGCTTTATATACAAAAGATGTAGTTTCTTGTGACAGCCATCTTTTTGTCAGACCACTGTTACTGAATTGAGTGAAGATTGCCAAGAAAATGACCCTGAAGTCCAGCATTTTGGCTCTGGTAAATATTGACATTGCCATGATGTCCATAGCCAATGGTAAACATGCTCTTAGTATAGTCTGTTAGACTGTGGCTCTATTTAACAGAGGTTGAGGTTTCTTGATCTTCCTGTATCCTTTGCAACTGAATGGGAGTCTTACCTTATCAGCAAAAAAAAAAAAAGTTTCTGACTTTACATAACTCTGTCATAAAAATTGTGACAAACCTATGTGCAAAGTGATAAAATAAAAAGATTGTCCATGGTCAAATACATAGATTTCACCTGAATTCTTTATAGTAATCTGGAACCAAAATAGATCACCTTTGCAGACAAATACAACTTCTATTGGAAAAAGAGATCTATATGTATTTTATGCATCTACACCCCACTCCGTTTTTACATCCTTTCTAGGGAATACTCCAACCCCATTGGGAAGCCTTAATTCTATGTATCCTTTTGTCTCTTTGAATAACTGTTTACAAAACTTTGTGCACTGCATTGTTCTGTGCTTCTGGGAGAATGTTGCAGTTTATACTGCTCCTTTGATACCAATCTGGTTTTTGTGTCTATTATGCTAACAGATAAGAGATATGGAATGAAGATTGACATTATTCTTGCAGTTAATGCTATCTTCATGTAACCAGACACTTGGATGACAAATTTCAAAATCCTGCAAGAGTCCTCACCTCTAGCCAAGAGCAAGATAAAGAGGGCTTTCCCCCTCCCATCAATACTTCTGTAGCTTTAATTTCTGCAAAATGTCCTTTCCTTTTGAGAAGCAAAGTACAGACACAGTAAGTATAGAAGGACTGGTTGATTGTTTCAAAAGATGCAAACAATCCATACAATGCTTCACACTTTTAAACAAAGCAGCAGTCATCCTAGTTTGGGGCAATTCATGCAAATTCGGCAAATTTGACAGAACATAGTTCTTCCTAATGTGAGAATTCTATCAAAGATCTAGTAAATTCCTTGCCATCATTGCTGGTGAGAGAGAAAAAAAAGTTGCAGTGAGGATTTATATCCCTATAAAAAGAACGCAAAGTAGCTTACAACAACAAAAGTAACCAAGCAATGTACAAAATCCATGGACCAGCACTGCACAAACCTAACTCAAACCTAACTCCTAGTTCCTAACCTCCTAACCTCTGGCTCTGCAGCCAGGAACCTAAGCCACTGAGCTATCCAGCAGTGTGCGAAACAGGAAACAGCATTCCAAACGAAAGGAAGGCTTGATTTTAGTTGGGATGATGTTATCTTCATACCTGTCTCCGAAGATGTGTGTAATATTACTTCCCTCAATTAAATTTGGCCAGAGTTTTCCTAGCAATTAAAGACTTTTCTTTTTTCTAACTACCATTTGAGCTTAATTGTAACAATCTGTCATCACTTGTCTTAATACATAAACTCTACCCAGATGATACACCATGGATATAGACTGGGAAAGTTTTGCTATTGGTTGTTGCTTGTAAATGCACTTTTAAACAGCTATAAAATGATTCTTTGGCAGCACTCAGCTTGAAATTTAACACAGCTCATCCTGGGTTTTGCACTCAAGCTCTTGATGAGTCTGGAAGGGATTTACCAGGACTCATTTACAGGTTTTCTCAAACCGATTACATATTAGGTTGAACCCTGAAACTATCATCTCTTCTGTCATCATTTATGCATCAGATAAAACTGGACTTGAAACTATCCCTTGTTCAGTTGGGCTTTTAAGTACATGCCTAAATCAATTCTTGATAATGTTTGATCATCTGTTAGTGAGGACAAATAGCCTGACCTACCATGCAAGCAGCCTGGCACCTGGTGTTCTTAGTTAGATGGCAAGGACAAACATACATAGGCATGTTGAGTGTACCATGTCTGCACAGTTACCCAAACCAGCAGTCAGATTTACCCGTGTACAGTTCTTTAAAAAGCAGCAGCAGCTGTAATCTCAGTAACCAGGTGTTCAGAAAAAATAAGTGGAGATCAAATTCAACACTTTCTCCTTGCTTCCATGCCAAACAGCTGTTTGGTAGAATATCAGCTTTTAAACATGGGCTAAGCAATACATGGCCCTGGCTTCAGGAAGTAAAGAAATCTTGCCAAGCTCTTGTTTATGGTCAAGACAGCCTCTGAGGGATTTCCCAACTGCAATGGGAGATATTGACTCGGATTTGATACTGAGATACCAAAAGTGTTTTTGCATGGTTTGTGCAGTTTGGGCACACTGTCTCCAGCTCTTTTTATTCTTTTCTGAAGCTAAGCAAACATACATGCACCAGTCAACACAGATGGCAGACTGATTGCTCATAAAGATGCAAACAACCCATCTAATGATTCTACAGTACTTGTCAAAAGCCCATGCAACAATATGGCAGCAATGATTGCTGTTGCCATTTTTGTGCAATTCCCCAACTGGGAAATCTACGAGAAGAAACTTTTGTATGTGTGTGATCTCTCTTTTAGCATGTGAGAACAAATGACAGCATGATTCACATTCCTGCTGGAGCCATGAGTACATTAAGTTGATATTGGGATTTGGTTTGTAATGGAACAGTTCAATTTGTTTGCATTGTATGGTGTTTTCAATGAAGGAGAGAATTCAGCACCGAACTCAACCATCTGAATTGGGCCCTACAGGCAAATGGCTATTCCGAATGAAATCACAAGAGCCATCAAACCGAGAAAACAACACCAAACTGAAGAAGAAAAACAGCCACCCACAAATAAAGTTTTTCTGTCATACATCAAAGGGGTCACGGACCACATGGGGAAACTTTTGAAAAAACACAACCTACAAACAGTATTCAGGCCCACCACAAAAATACAACAAATATTACGGTCAGCAAAGTGCAAAAGGGACCCCCTCACCACTGCAGGAGTATACCGGATACATTGCAGTTGTGGCCAGGTATATATTGGGACCACAAAATGCAGCATCCACACCATAATCAAAGAACATGAAAGACACTGCAGACTAAAACAACCAGAAAAATCAGCAGTAGCTGAACATGCCCTGAAACAAGCTGGACATGAAATCCTATTTCAAAAGACAGAAGTACTGGACAACACCAGCAATCATTATGTTAGACTACACAGGGAAGCCATTGAAATCCACAGACACCAGCAGCGCTTCAACAAAAAAGAAGAAAGTCTAAAACTCAACAAAGCCTGGCTCCCAGCACTGAAAAATACAGCCTGCGAAAAGGTAAACAAACTCTACCCAGCCACAAGGACCGGTGATCACTGCACACAAAAGACTAGCTAATGACACCCATCAATCACAGTGACAGATCGTCTCCCCCCCTTATCACAACAATACACCCATAACAAAAAACACCCTGATCACCAATCTCCTGAAAAGGACAAAAAGCTGATCCCACAGCTACAAATACTCAACTATCCCACACACTACACCAGAACACAGACAGAGTTCTAACTCCTGTCCTCTGAAGATGCCAGCCACAGAGACTGATGAAATGTTAGGAAGAAAAACCATCAGAACACGTCCAAACACCCCAAAATACCTACAACAACCATTGGATCCTGGCCATGAAAGCCTTCGAGAATACAAGGAGAGAACTCATGGAAACAGCTTACGTTGTTTTCCCTTGGCTCAGGAAATGAACCTTGCCAATTTAACTACTCCTTGTTTGGTAATCTAAAGCCATATTCATGTATTACACAAAGTTGACATGGAAAACATGCTTAGAAGAGAGCACCTTGTCTTGCCCCGTTCCGTGTGGGCCTGCCCCAGTTGTACACCCAATCTACATACAAACCTCCTTTTTAAATCTCAGCCTTGAGACCATCTTGGAGGGAATCTCCACTAACCTAGCTGACTGAAAAGACACAGCAGATAAATTCCCTTCCTGACTTTGGTGTTCTTCAGTCTTCACCCATGCTCATTGCCATTGCCCTGTGTACCATGGCTGCTTTTTAGACTTCAATCCTTTGAAAACTCTATAATGGGGCTTTAATATACTGGAAAATGAAAACAAAACAGCACACATGTCCATGTCATTTTACTTCTTTTCTTTTTAAGGAGGCTAAAATTGCTGAAGAAGGGGTTCTCAATAATCAACCAATTAACACTGATTTTATGCACTGGAATAACTTATGTATGTCCTGTCATCTTGAGTGGAATTAAGGAAATCCTGAATCAACATGATGTTGGTTTGAAGTGTTTCTTAAATGTTTATTGATTGTAGAATACAGCTTTTAAAACAGATTTGAGTCTTTCAGTTGCAACTCCTTGTTAATTATTTTCCAAATTTACACAGCCAAGAAGTTTACAGATAACATGCAGGTTCTCTTTGTGACAATAAGTTGACCTTATACATAAACTGTGACAAAATTGTGAAGGGTATCCTTCTGGTAACCAGTCTTTCGTTTTATGACTCATGGAAAAACACACACCCTACTTTCCCGTGTTACAGACTGTTAACAATTGCCATTTGAATTTCCATTAATGTGTAACACCCAATAATGTGGGCCTTTTTCCACTTTGGGTGCAATCTGATAGCTGTAAAGAACCCTAAACCTAAGGACCAGCTAAGAATCTGTACAAGCAAGGAGAATGACCTAACAAGAAGGGGTTATAAAACATATGGCTTCTTAAAGCTAATAAATACTCTTAAGGTTCTAAAGTTCAAGTTAATCCTTAGTATACAAACAGAGAATAATGAATGAGCTCAGCTTTCTGCTAAGTGAGTAGTAAAATGAAGTACCTATGCACGGCAAATAAATGAAAAGAAGGATGACATAAATGATTGATTGAAAAGTCCAGCTCAAATGTCTAGTCAATCATGGTAATCAATATGTACTCAACATATGAGAGAAATTAGCTCCATTTATCTTTCTTTCTTTCTTTTCTTTTCTTTTGCCTTATTTGCATCATTGCACTTCCGAGAACAAACAAGAAGGATACAATTTGTAGTCAGAAATCTGTCCATTTCTGGGCTTTCTAGGTATTCTGTAGAGAAGGAAAAACGTTTTAAGCCACATATGAACATCTGAAATACACACAAAACCTGCTTCTGGACACTTCTAAAAATGGATGCAAACATGTTTTAGGTCAACATGAGTCTATTCAAGTTTGACAAACTCATACAAATATATTTTTCGTCTATGGAAAAAAAAAGCAAAAAGCGAAATGAAATCAACATGGAACAAACACAGAAGTGTGGAAAGAAGGAAGGCATGAGAAACACTTGGCAGCTCTGCCTACCTTTGCCACAGACACAGCAAGGCAGAGAATTCTGTGATTCCTGCATTTGTGTAGCAGTTGCAATATAAATTCTGATTTGTTTCATCCTAAGGTACGATATGAAGCCACATGACACTTTTTGTTTCCCTGTAGGGTGGTTAATTCTTTTTGCCAGTCTTGGAGAGATTCTGCACTTTTGGGGGCTGATTTTTTCATTTGTAAAAATCTGTCCAACATTTAAACCTGTGATAACTGTTGCTTTGCTACACAGCCTTGTAACAGTAGTAGCGTTTGATGTGGGCTTTTCTTGTCTTTTCTTTTTGCATCTTTGTGATCAACTTGTCTTTTTGTATGTTCTAAGTGTCTTAGCTTCACAAGGGAAAGAGATGTTGCTTTTCTGTACATGTTGTGTAAAACACAAAGGGGAAAAAACCAACACTTCATGTCTTGCTTTCACGCAGAAGACCAGGATAGGCTGTCTTGCCATGTTCAGATATCCTGTCTTAACTAAAATGAAGAGGAGTGTGATATTTCTTCATATCCCTAGGCAACAGGGATCTTAAACTACACAATTGAGCAATGGGATGCTGGTTGATTTTTCATGGTACTATGTTCTTTCCATTTGACATGCTTCATATAAGCTATGCAGATGGTCAGAGATGGCACTGCAGTTATTTAACGCATCAGGGTGCAGATTTCATAAAGTCGACAAGTCAGTATCCTGTTCCCGGAGGTTTCAGGGCCAGAATCTGAGACCAGGAATGGGTCTGTAATGTGGGCATTGCAATGTAAGGCAGGGCAGGACTGCTGCTAGAGCTTGTCCAACAAGAAGTCTTGTGAGTCATGATGCTGGGAATCCATTCTTCTGCCTAGCTTTAATGCATACAATTGCCTGTATCCACCAGCTCTCTCCACAGGTGCTGCCCCTGGTTCTTAGGTTTCTGGTGTGCCAATGTTGTATGAGTGCAAGAAGAGTACAGCCAATTTCATGCTAAACCAGTGAGTACTGGTGCCAGCTGGGCATGGGTGAATATAAATGTCCAGAATTTAAGGCCACCTCACATGTACAAAAACGATCCTTTTCCTCCTTCAGCACTGCATACCCATTTTTATCCCTACTCCTCCACCAGATACCCAGAAAAGCATAGCAGTTATCTGAGACTTCAGCTGGTACAATGAAACATGACAAACCATACTTAGCAGGAAACAATGGGATTCTCCCTGGTACCATGAAACCTATGACTCCAAACTCTAGTTTCTCAGTTAAACAACCTGGCATCCGGTCTTAAACTTCTCATCATTATTTCCCTGCTTTGACACCTTCTCAATTCCAGGACGTCAATCCAGACTAAACCAGTCCAGAGAAATTGAGCTAATTTGAAAAGAAACCCAACAAAAACAAAAATAAATTAGTTAACTATATAAACATTCCAGCTTCCTTTCAAATGCCTAGGGACATTTTGACTGAGTGACAACTTATTTAAACACAAAGTTTGCTTTGAATGAAATTTGGTAATAGCATGAAAGGTGTACAGAAACCTACCCTCTACAGTTATTTCATGAGTCATGACAATGAATGTCGCTGCTAGAATTAGTCTCACCAACATTCTTTTAACTTCCTTTGAACTTCCCTCAATTCTCTTGCCTGAACAGAACCTTCACGTTCACCTTGCAGCTTTCCTCTTGATTTAGCCAAAATGTAGGGGCTTTGAAGTCCTGTTAATTCCAACCAAAGAGTCAAATACATACTTAAACCATCCCTGCGAAAATTGGTGGGATTTCAGAGTGATCAGCTTTGGCTGTTGGGAACCAGTTTAAAAAAAACATATCACATAACAACAGAAACCAAGAATCACAGAGGTGAAAGACGTCTTGGCCCTAAATCCAATAGCTAGACCCAAGTAAAGTAGAGATGTTGCATTAATTGCTGACTAGTGAGCACTCACAGAAATCCTGTTGATTCAAAGTCTGTTTGGGTTGGGAGAACCAATAAACCTTCACCCATAAAGCCAAGCCATACTCAATTAAGAATCTACAGTGACTAAGCAGTGGTTCCAATACTTTGGTCTCCACATGTTATCGGACTACACCTCCCATAAACCTTGATCACTGGCTGTTCTGGTTAAGGTTTTCGGAAGTTAAACGCCAACATCTGGAGACACACATTTGGGAACCACTGGGCTACAGCATCCCAGGCACATGGCTAGCCAGCTTCTGCTTAAAGACTCCCAGTGAAGGAAAGTCCCCAACTCATGAGGCAGCCTGTTCAAATGGTACAGCCAAACAGCTATTGCCGTTAGAATGTTTAATTAAAATCTGTTTCTATGACATTTCCATCCATGGGTTCAAGTCCTGACCTTAAGGCAACAGAGAACAGGTCTGCTTCAATATGGAAACACTGAAGGTTGCTGTGACAACACAAGTAGGGCTTGCTTGCTTGCTTGCTTGCTTTTTTTTTTTTGGCAAAATCGCTTCTTGAACGGAATGCAACTTGTTCTTCAAAGCCATTTTTAGAACATGAGTAAGAATAAGTTTTTCTGTTTCATGTTAACCACTGGAATGCCAGACATTTCAAATTACCATTCAGTACCTCTTTAATAAAGTGATATAACAGGATTAGACGAGTTCCCACTCATCCACCCTTTGCCCTTATCAAGGTTTCCACTTGAACTTGGACACATTTCACTTGAATGAGCTATTTTAAAATGAAGCACTCCTTTTCTGGAGGCAATTTCATCTCCTTTCCTTTCAGGGAAATACCTTCTTGAAATGACAGGGTCTTGTTCAATAATACATGAGAACTGTTTTTTGCCATTGCTCAGAGACCTTTCAAAGTTTGTGCCAAAATATTTTTTAAGAATGCCAGCTTGCAAGTTTCTTTTCAAGAATATTGCAATAAGCTGAAATAATGTTGTTCCTGAAAATGAACTGAATTGAAACAACTTGATTGATGCTAATTGTTCATTCCACACTTGTAGCTATTTACACTTCTGAGAAACTATTTAGATCTGATGGGGCATGGAGGAGATGGTGATGAATGGGCAACAGGAGAAAGAACAGACTGTGAATTTGGAGCAAATGCTATTTTTTAATAATATGCAGTAAATATGAGGAGGAAGGACTAGAGAGATGGGAGACATGGGAAGTAGAAAGAGGAGGAAGAGGAAAGGGTATTTAGAAGGTTTTTGTAAGAAGCATTATTGAATTCATTTCAACATCAACATACTGCAGAATGTGTGTATTTGTGCTACATAAGATGTTGCATTAAATGCATATGATTGAACCTATTTGGGTTTTGTCTCTAACACAGCAGACTTGTTGCCAGGAGGGAGCATCTGATGGCAGCATCATTCTCATTGGAACAAGAGTGTCAACAGGGGATGAGTTTCCTAGGCTCATAGTGAAGAAGAAAGGACTAAGTAATCCTTGCCATGTGGCACAGTCCTAATCCTGAGTGGATCTCTCTGTCCTTCATTTAGATTTTTCAGAAATAAAGAAGGGACATCTGGTCACCAGTGATGGAGGATGTGTGGCCTTTTAGATGTTGTTGGACAACAACTCCCATTACTACCACCACCATTGGCTGTGCTGGCTAGTGCTTATGAGAATGGTAGTCCATCTTTTTGAAGGCTTTAGTTACTTACTAACTAAAAGCAGACCCTATGAATCTCAAAGAAACATGCTGTGAAGTAAGCATTCACAGGAAGGCACTGTAATTATTTTGGATTAATCTGGCCACACATATGAGTTGATGTCCATTTCCAAGGTTAGATGTGGGGAAACTGGGTTGAGACAGGCCAACTCAACTTAGTGAAGCGTCTTGTGGAAGATTCTCCACACAAAAGCTCTCAGCCCTGGCATAAGGCAGAGAAACCAAGCACTTTTTACCCTAATGTGTTTTATGCAATTTGTACAAAATAGTTAAGAACCTCCAGTTTCTCCCTTCATGAAGCTAAGCATGCCTAGACACCAAAGTAGAAAAGGATAGGCTGACTGACCACAAAGGTACAAACCATTCATCCAGTGGGACTGCTTTCTAAATGCTTTATGCAACAAGGTGTCAGAAATATGCAAAGAAAATTCTTGGGAATGTGAAAAATCTCTCTGAGACAAAAAAAAATAAAAACCATATCACAATCTTGTCATAAGTAGAAGCAGCCTCATGTTGATTCATTTATCATATAACAATGAAGCAAGTCAGGTGTTTCATATCCTCCATTTAAATTTACAAGCTTTCTTTCTTTCTTTCTTTCTTAGTTAACTACTGTCTTTTAATTGTTGTAAGCTGTGTTGTGTCATTTTAAAGGAAAAAGGCAGAGAATGAATGAATGAATTAATGAATTAATGAATGAATGAATGAATTAATTAATTAATTAATTAATTAATTAATTTAGCCTTTCACAGAGAAACCAAAGCTGCCTTTTCTTTCTTTAGAATATGCAGCCAAAAGTATATTGCTGCTGATTTACCTCAGAATACTGTCCGGTATTCTGAGCTAAATCAGGAGCAATATACTATTGGCTACATATCCTAAGCAAAGTTGTTTTCAGAACAACTAAAAATGATTTACCTCAGAATACTCTCTGGTACTCTGAGGTAAATCATTTTTAGTTGTTTCTGGGGAAAAAACAGTTTTGTGGATGTTTCTGGACATTTTTTAAATGATTTGACAAATTCTGAAGGACACAGTGCCCAACATATGACGATCGCGTGACTGTGTTGACATGTTTGGCAAAGTGCAGTTATGTGTAGGAAAGAAAAAAGATTCAGATTTGGAAGAAACAATGGCCTAGACTGTAATAGCGGTAGCAGAAGCAACTGTGGCAGCATCAAAGCATAAAGATGGGCAGACATCTGGGCTAAATATAAAGATGACACTGCTGAGATATCAGAGCACAACAGGAGTGGAGAAAGAGCCTGGCACTTGTTCTGGGGTGTCAGGCTGAATCTTAAGCTTTCTGACCTCACGTGGATTGGATGATATGAGGGGGCATAGCCATGCCTGCACCATCACAGGGTCCATGGTGATAGTCCCCACTGCGGCTGGGCTGATTGAGGAGGAAAACTGTGCAGCCCCAAACATGAGCTGTAAGAACTTTACTACGGCTATTGCTTGAGTCTGGGGAGCTTCATCCACCCTTTGAAGAGAGCTTCAGGGAGAACCTTCCACTGTTATCTCTATATCTACTGTATATCAGAAATAACAATACGGATTCCCTTGTGGATTGCTGATGTTCTTAACTGGAAGGCTGAGGCTGCAATGGGGGAAACTGATCTTCCTGGTTCCCCTTTGTTCTGCTTATCCCCCCAAATGAGAATGCATGGTTAGGAGAGTGAGTAGGTCGAGGTGGAATATACAAGGTTATGGGGCTTTATGGTGGGGTCAGGACCTAGGGAAGGAGTAAGGTATTCCCCACACTTTTTACAGGCCAGACCAAATTAGGTACACTGGCTGGAGCTTCCCCACTCCCCCAAGATAATTATACTGGAAGACTCCCCCCCTTTAATATTGATAGAGATGTTGCATGTTTGAGCTAGTTCTTGACTATGAAACATTACTGAACACTTGAAATATCACATTTTCTCACTGAAGAAACAAAACAAGGCTGCCTTGGGCTCCAGATTTTGCACCACAACTACTGTTCCATTTGTCTTCCTTCCTTTCTTCTTCTCTGCAGATACATTTTGCACAAATTATGGGGAGTTTAACAGGGGAGGGGAGTCCATGTCTCACTCTCAACAGGACATCTGCATTTCTGCTTGAGGTGTATTGTTGAGTCAAGAGAGCGCACATTGTCCTTTCATGCATTATGAATGTGTTGTGTTGAGCTTACCAATAGACTAGAAAATACAGGGAAAGACTATCTGTTTCTCCTTTGTGACCATTCTTTATATTGTACATTGAGGAAGAAAGACAAAAGTAAAGAATATGTAAGGAATTTTAAGACCTGATAAATGAATGGCACATTCCTGTCCAAATGTCTCTAAAATGCCTCAAAACATCCATTTGAAAATAACCTCTGAAGTAACTGGATGTTATTCATTACTTGCTACTCATAAAAATTACTTTGTAACTGCTAATTGCAATATGTGTTGTCCCCCAAACAACTACGTACCTGTAACTACTATGTTACTTGCACCTACAGGCTCTGATGAAGATTACTTCATTCCAGTCATATTTAAATTATTGTGAGATCTTCTATACATAGCAAGGGTGGTCTACTTTGCTTGCTTTGTGTTCTCGCACTGATGCATCCAAAATGAAATTATTCATGACTTGCTGGTTTGAGTGCGCAGCTAATTGAAAAATTGCTTTTCCCCCAGTGTTTTACTGTTGTACTTGTAATTGAATTTGTAGCTGCATAGTTGAAAAGTATAAGCTGGAAGGCTATTATATATAGCAGTCATTCAGCTTTGGGAGTCACTCTGCCAGCAACAGCTAAATATTCCAGGATTTTTGAACTAAATATTCCAGCATTTCACTTTGGTGTTCAAGACTCCATGAGCCACAAAAAGCTTTGCTTTTGTGAAAAGCCTGCCTGGACACAGATGGGACATGGATGTGCTTATGTTTTACTGAATCTGAATGCCTACGAAATGGATCAGGTGGCAAGAAATGTGTATTTATCTATGGTTTTGATTGTAACGTATCTTCCAAAATGTCAATATCAGTTCTTTGCCCATCTATCTACTTATCTGCCTAATCTCTTAACACATAATATACCCATCAATTAGTCTGGAATCCTTTTGCTTTTTTTTTTTTTACTGTGAATGAAAGAGACACTGCAGAAGCCATTGTGGGTGACAGATGAGGTATTGGCTGCATGTTGGTTGTGTGCCTGATTGCATATCTGGTCTTGCATGCAACACACAATTGGCATGCAACCAGCACCTTGTCATTTAGCCACAATTAGTCACAGTAGCTTCTGCAGTTTTGGTTCTGTACATGGTACAAAACAATAGGGTTCTGGTTTTAATAAATAAAGAAGAGGTGGAGCACCACAGAAACAGATTCGAGGGCCAGATGTGGGCCTGGGACCGCTCATCTCAGTTTGTACCAATGTAGGAAATCAATTAAATATATAATTGGCTTCTGAGATAGTACTACTGGTTGCAGTGTTTCCTTTAAACGGAGAATATAGCCAAAGAAAAGCTATTGACATTCTACATATACCTGTAGACAGATCTGAGCTGTGTTTAGTTAGTAAACCAGATTACTTAGGGACTGATCATCTCAGAGGACTCTATGCATGTCACAATCTCTTAAGAGATTGGAGATAATCTCCATTCATTTTATAGTGCCTATCCTATATGCTAATTCTGCCTTGGTATTTACCATTGCTTACATCCCTTATGAATCATTAAGGGATATTGAAATAACATATTATAAGTTAATGGTGGAAAAGTGGTTTGCTAACTTGTTTTTATCTATACCACTAACACCTAATTTCATTTTTTATACTAGAACTTCAAATGAACCACCATTTCCTTTATTTAGCAAATGAGTGCTGCAAAGGAAGGTTAGGGTTTCTATGCAGAAAATGAAAATTCAGTGTCTGCTACGGCACTTTCACAAATACTGTACATTCGCTATGAGTCAACAGCTTGTTACAGGAGAGTTCACCCAGAAAGATAATTTTTATGATGTTTTGAGTTAGGGTTTTAATGAGCATGGTGGAATGCATAGAGTTTGGACTATATTATGCACTATAATCCCATTACGCCTTTAGCACTTCTCACCATGTCTTCTCAATGCTCTAACACTACAGGAATGTTTTCATACTCTCTTTCATGTTGGCAGAGACTCACGGAATTGGGGTGGCCGTGTTTCTTGTGCAGCTGAGCAACCCTCTGTGTAGTGGAGTTGGGCAGAAGGACTAAGGGAACAGAAGGGAACAGAAATTCAAGCCACATCAGGATCTTTCTGCTTAGTTCTAAACTGTCCTTTCCTACCTATTTGGTGCAATTTGCTCTTTTCCACTAACCCTTTCCAGATGCTCCATGGGGAGTAAAATATGGTAAACTCTTTTTTCTCACATGTGTGGACTGTCTATGTACATGAAAGGATGAGAAAAATCCAACTGTTTCTCTTTCTCCTGCATTTGTGGTTCTAAATATCTCACAATCTTGTCTTGCATATGTGATTTGTACATGTACGGTGTAGTCCTGAAAAATTGAACTGAAATAAATTTCTCTCTCTTCCCTGCAAGGAGAAAGCCATAGTGCATTGGTCTACCATGAATGTGGAAAGATAAGTGTATCGGGGGGGGGGGGGGGATGGCAAATTTAACCTAACATTAACATGGCTGAATGCACATGAACAGAATTTTCTAACAGATCAGCACCCCGAATCCTGAACCTTAGTGGACAAATCTGTGGGTTTCAGTTTCTCTTATATTAGTTCTGTAAACATCTCAGATAGTTTCCATCTAACACTTTCCATTTAACACTGGTCAGTTCATACCAACCAAAGTGAACGACTTCCTCTCCCTATGTAAGTTTTCTAACTAGGCTGGGAAGGAGTGTACTGATAGACTGACATACAGCTGCTCCACCCTATGCATTTTTTACTTTAGTCCTCACAGGACCCCTGAAAAAGCCACCAAGTACAGTCGGACAAAGGAGCAGCCATTACTGGCTCTTTGATTATCATATTTTTGGACAATGCGCGTATTTGAAAATGTGATTGCCATTTTCAGAATTTATAGGTTTAGGACTATCCTTAACATCCTCATATTGAAGAGGCCCAAAGGGTAGCAAGATGGTTTGTCTTGCAATTTGGAATATGGATCATGAATGTATGATGCTGAAGTTCCAGTCTTAGGGAATCTCTGGGCAAAAGTTACTTGCTTACACTTGGCTCCAATTTTCCCTTTTGAACTGCAAATAATAATTATGCACTACATCAAAATACTTTGGAGATAAGCCATTGAAGGACTAAAATGCACTTTGCATATGACAAGAAAAATAAATGATTAACAATACAACTACTGTACCACATGCCAATTGGAACCATTAAGAGAATCGAATAGAATAGAATCAAAAAGACACCAGGAAAAAAAGTTGTAAGGGTAAATGCATTTTCAACACTTTTGAAAGAAATAATGTAGTAACTAAATAAATTGGGGTGTCTTGCTGTTGCTTGATAACGTGCATATTTCAGTCCATAGCCAATATGGAGACCAGCAGAGAATCTCCTTCTCAACATCTCCTTGAGTTCTAAGACAATGTCGCAGGGTCAGCCTGGCAGATGCAAGTGGCTGCCCCAAGGTTATGGAGTGCTGAGGGCAATAGTGGAGCCACCATCTTCCCTTTCTGCTGCCTAAACTGGCCACTGATACTATTGACTGCTATTCCACCAGCACTGCCTGCTGACTGGATTTCCTGGGCCCTCTTCAGCCAGCCATGTGAGAAAAATGCCTTGAGCTTTAGTGTCCTCGGACCCCAAGTGTTATGGAGAGAGATGCCTTTCCAAAACTCCCTGCAATATTTGCTACTAGAGATGGGGGTATTCCTATAGCGCCGTTGTCCACAATCGATTACCCACTCCTGGCAGGAGGCAGGATGACAAGCCTCTCTGCTAGGTCGCAGAATGGCGCCATAGGAAGCCTCTGTGGAGCTGGCGGCAGCAGCAAAATCATGAGTGGACAGTTCGGCCCGATGGGGCTGGACCCTCGTTATTTCCACCTGTGCGGGGATATTCGTATTCGTATACAAATATGAATACCCCCATCTCTATTTGCTACCCTTCCCTAAAATGCTTTGGCCTTGAAGACCTTTGGGGCCAAGACATTATTCACATAGCCAGCTGAAGAGCAGGTGGGCAGTGGTGGTGCTAGTGATGGGAAAGACACCTTCCTCCTCCTCCTCCCTTCCTTCATCCCCCTTCAGTGAGTGTTTTGGGAGATGATGTCAAGGGGGTTGCGAGCGGTGATGGTGCTTCCCTTGGGCCAGTGTCACTATGTAGGACAGCTGGAATGAGTGGTCCTTTGCCAGTCATCTCTGTTTCTATCTTTCCTTTTTTTTCTCTCTGGCTTCAGGAGAAGACATCAGAATCTTTTTGCTTTAAAAATTCTATAATGTGATTTGGAGGAAATTTATATTTGCTAGTTTCTACTTGACAGCATATGAAACATGCACATTTCGATAATTTATGAAATGGTTTTATGCTTCTTGTAATAAATATGATGATATTAAGCAGCTGGATTGTGTAACTGTTTCTTCCAAGCTACTCTCAGCATCCTGCTGGGTGTAGGTAAGACATAAATTATGGACCTTATCCACTTCCTTCTTCATATTCTCTGTAGACTACCCCCCCACCCCGCTCCACATGAGGAAGTATCTCATGGCCAAGTCCCTTTCCCTGTCAGAAATCCACCTGTATGCAGATTGCTCTGATGACAGGATAGCCACCCATACCTTTAATAAATAAGCACTTTACAGAGTTCCTTTCCCCCTTTGTCTTTCCTACCCTCACAGTGTTTCACAGATGAAGAATGTGCCCTTATGATTTTTCAGTAGCTGATGAGGTAGAGGTTTTCCTGGATATAACCATACATGGCTAGCACAGCATGGTGACAGAAGTCGACGGTCCCCCCCCCCCCCCCCCGAATCAACCAGCCAGGATGGTCGAGGGATTCTGTGTTGTAGACCAAAATAGTAATTTTTGTAAGTTCTGCTTTAAAGTTCTAACTGGTTGTAACCAAGTTACTGGAAGATTGCCAGGACCCGTATGAGCCTGCCCAGACCTTGAGATTTGCCTAGAGGTTCTGCTGACAGTCTTGTTAGATCAGTAGGACCAAGATGTTTATGAAGGGTCAATGAACTTTTAATACGTGATGTTTCCCAATGTTTAACTGCTTCTGTTTTAATGGTATAGTGTTTGAGTTCTAGATTATTTACTGTTTATCTGTTTATATATTGTGTAGTATTGTTGAGATGTAAGCTACCTTGGGATAGTACTGCCTTGAAAACTGGCACATTGATCTTTGAAATAAAAGACATTTTACTCCCTTTTTCACTTCAAAAAGGGCCTTTAAAAAAGCAAAACACTATGAGAAATGTATAATAAATGTCACAATAGATCTCAAATCCATTAGAGTAAGCACCAAAATTGACTGTCTTGATAGGTAGTGATGGAGTATGAAGAAGGGAAACATGGATGCACACACAGCCTATTGTGTTTTTGAAAAGTTAGCTTCACTCCACCCCAAAAAACCCTGCAAAGCAAAATAGGAATATAACAAGGTCTGCGATTTGTTAGGACAGGAGCTGGCACCAGCCCTGGTAAACACAGTGTGTTGAGCCAGAAACAAATGTTAGAGATAGCCTATGATTAAAAGAAGAAAATTCTTAACTAATGAAAGCATCTGAGTGTCACAGCAGAGATTTCTCTCATCTTAGTATGCAAATTTGCTTGCTTTGTTTTGTGGTTGGCCTTCAGGACCTGAAGCTCATGATTCTTTTGAAATCTGATTTTTGTAAACTAGAAAAAACTGCCAGCAACATGCACACACATGCAGATCTAATTACAGCCATCTCTAAATCTTCCTCTGGACAGTATGGGATTGCATTGAACTGTATGGGACTGAAATTGTTTCCAAAGCCTGACATTGGCCTCTGTACACCAGCAGAGGGAGTATTTAATCCAGAAACCACCCTGACACTGATAGCGTTTCTTCAAAAGACTACAGTGCCACTATCAGACAGATAAAGCTAGGAAATTATTCCATTGGATCATGTTGAAGAAAACTGTGTGTTCTGCAGCATACCTTGGCATGCTGATAATGGCGTGCTGGAGTATACCGCAGAATTCAAGCTTGCTCAGTATTTCCTGGGCATCACATTAATAATGTTTACATGCCATGTCGAGCATCTCACTCACTTTCTAAAGCTGTGATAAGCATCTACTTCCCTTCCCTTCTCTTTTTGGGACAGTTTGAGGAAGAAAGAATGGAGCTATTAATCTTGTTTTGAGGGCTGCCATCACTGGCAGTTCTACTTACACTTTTGTGCAGCTGCTTGGCATGAGGGCGAGTCCACAGGCATCCATCTTGTTGATTGTTGTTGTTGTTTAGTCGTTAAGTCGTGTCCGACTGTTCGTGACCCCATGGACCAGAGCACGCCAGGCCCTCCTGTCTTCCACTGCCTCCCGGAGTTGGGTCAAATTCATGTTGGTAGCTTCGATGACACTGTCCAACCATCTCATCCTCTGTCGTCCCCTTCTCCTCTTGCCTTCACACTTTCCCAACATCAGGGTCTTTTCCAGGGAGTCTTCTCTTCTCATGAGATGGCCAAAGTATTGGAGCCTCAGCTTCAGGATCTGTCCTTCCAGTGAACACTCAGGGTTGTTGATACCTTGTTGATATCTTGTTGATACCTCATTCCTAATATCCTCTGATGAGGAAGGAGTATTGTTTGATGGGAAGGGAATTAAACTGATTCAGTCATTACGTTAAAGGCTGTATTAAAGTTCCTAGGATTTTTATTTTATAGTTATATGTGGGGCATGATCCCAACCAAAGTTAAGTATTTTTACATTCCATTGATTTGAGATGGAAAATGAAGCCCATGTTTAATTCTTTCTTATTATTGACAGGAATGTGTCTATAATTTTTTCTTTCCTTTTCCAAATTGTACACAAATATGTAGTATGGATCACAAAGACTTAATGACCTGTTTGCTAGAATATGCCAATACTCTGCAATTTAATGTCTCTAGACAAAAAAGTTAGTTAATTGATCTCTCTCTTGCTCAAACACCTTTTCCTCAGCTTTCTCTCTCTCTTGTCTTCTTTTCCTCAGGTTCAGGTACTTGGCAACTAAGGGCTCTGACCTATATGTTCCTGTTTTCTGGGGCTTCTTTGAAGCCACTTTTACAGCCTGTGGTTTTCTTTCCCTGGACCTGTATAAGAGCTTAATCCCAATTAAAATGACCGCTACCCTTTCCCACACAATATGAACTGTGCACATCATGTTCCTGATAGCTCTACCTGTTCCCAAATAGCTAGATTAGTGATGTAGTGGAGCCAGAGCTTTCAGGATCAAAGCCCAGGGACTTTCTGATTAGCAGTGATTATGACATCTCTACACTGCCTTTCCTGTTCTCTCTGAGTTTAGCTGCAATCCTCACAGTAGTTTAGGTGAAATTGTAACAGTACATTCTTACAATCTATCCCTATTGTAATGCAAAGTATTGAATGGTTCTATTTTGAAGAGGCAATTAAGAGCCATTAGCTTTACAAAAGACCCACTCCTCATTTGTTCTCTGAACCAATCCATGTGCTTGTGGTTTTGGATTCTGCTTGTAAAGGGAGGCTGGCTATGAAGATTATCATAATGAACCTCTGTGCTTGCAAATTTACCACTACTCCACTGAACTAAACTGGGAAAACATCACATCATCTCAGCCAATCAGGGACTGATGCTGATGATCCTCAACCTCCTTGCCTGATCCAGATGTGGAGAAGTATAGTGCAGCTTCACCCTCCCAGTTTGTTGTCTCCAGCAATGAGGATGGAACAGATTCGAAAACAGTACAGACCTGGAGGTTTCACTGCAAGAACCAGAAAGCAATAGAGATTTCTTAATGGTAGGTATAAACTGGAGTTTTTAATGGACATAAAACCTGGTATGATAACATGTGCTGTCTGCAGCATCATAGATATAGTAGATTAATACTGCTTTCATATTTACACAGGTGTGGCAGTAGAATCTCCAAATGCCATTGGATCTGGTTTCATAGCCAATGCCTGTTGGCAGCACTAATGATCTCCAACAGATCAGTACTGCTCTTTTTAAAAATGCATCTATATTTTTTTTATTTATTTATCTATCTATATTGTTTGTGTTTTTAGGAAGACCACTTGTAGACAGCCTTGCACATTAAATGTCTGGAATCCTATTGAACAACAGAGGAGTGTATCACTCCACCTATGGAGGGCTTGTTTGGTCTCTGGCTTGCCTTTGCTTAAGCAGAGATCACCTTGCTGGAAGGAACAGGGCTTAAGACTTGCACAAGGAGATGTGGCTGCCTCTTTTCTCATGTATGGTAAAAGTCAAATGGCTATTGCACGAATGATCCAACCAAGTAGGGTTCTACCCTCAGTTTGCCACAGGCTTCTCCAGTTAATAGCATTCAGATTTGACCATCATGGACCAGAATGGGACATTTTAGACCCCTATCCATCATATTTTGTTTCAGAATCCACTGAATTAGACCCAATATGTAGATGTAAAATATTTCATTACTATAAACAACGTCCCCAAATTTCAGCTGTTTGCCACCTACAGTCTCTGTTCCGCTACAAACAGAAGATGGCTGAGAGAAAGTCCATCCCAACACACCTATGAATGTTAGCCACTGGGGCACTTTGCGGTCCCAACCAATGCATGGTATTGTGACAAAAATATCTCATGCCATTTTTTAGCAAACAAGATGTGGCAAATTGATCTGTTCTGATAGTGGTTGCAGTAGTTTGGCCCCATTCAAGGAAAATCAGAATTTCTTCTAATGGGGAAAGGTTGAAATCACAACCATCAGACAATAACCCAAGATACAAACAGTGCACATGTCACTTCATTTCATTTCAATTTATTTCATCTGGTTTTATTTTACTTTTATTGCACTGTGTGCTTTCTACCTCGTGAAGCACATTTGATTTTGCACACTCAAAAGCTCCTATGGGCATGGGGGTGTCTATGCCCCACAACACACTGGAATTCTCATTGAAGTCTCATTGAAAGCCCCACAACTCACAAAATGCAATTAAAAAAAACTTAGTGCATGACGGTTAATAAAAATATTAAATAAAGCTACTTTGTGAACCAGAAAGCCGAGATTCAGAATGCCCATTTTGGCTCCCATTATGAATGATGCAATTGTTACTTTACATTATAAAGAATTAATTCCAGTAACTACAGACAGGACGTCATCCTTAAAAACTCCTGCTAGAGTAGGAGCCTTTAACAAAAAGTAGTATCAAATGAAGTGATGGTGACCTTTGAACATCTCAAGGGGCTCCTTTGTCATTCTGTAATTTACACCTTTAGGCAGGATTTTAAAATTAAGACTGTTTCATTTATAGACTATTAAAGAAAATAGCAGCTTCCCTTTCCTCCTAAACCTCTTGTGAACAGTTTGGTTTTAAGACAAGGATTTCCAGATTTGGTTTCACTGCCCTGCTTTCTCCCCATTTCAAATGGTTCCGTTTTCATTTTAGCCATCTCCTTCTGCAAAACTTCAGAGAACTACAGCTCCAGTATGAGAGAAAAGGTTGAGTTAGGTGAATGGGTGGTACAGATACTGAGCACAAATCCAGAAAACATCAGTCATACTTAAGCCACAAATTAGCTGTGACAAGGGAGGCCAGAAGAATCCAAATTTTATTGATTTGGGCCTGGATCCAGTTGGTAGACTCTGAGAAAGTAGATTCATTGAGTCAATGGATTTATATAAGTGTTGACTCAAAATTTGGAAATTGATTCAGTGGCTGAAATCCTGCTGCTTAGTGTAGTAAGTCACACTAGAGTAGGCTCACTGAATCAATAGGGATTTAGTGTACCAGCTCCTCCATAAGATCATTGATTCAAGATCCATTGATCTTGAGTGGTGACTTACTGCTCTAGAGTAAATCCCCACTGACTCTAGTGTGATTTACTATGCTAAGAAACAGGAATTCAGTCAATATGTCTATTCTGGGGAATACCAGAATACTATAATTGGAGAATACCAATTACAGTGGTGCCTCGCTAGACGATGTTAATCCGTTCCGCGGAAATCGCTGTCTTGCGAAAACATCGTCTAGCGAAGCACGTTTTCCCATTGGAATGCATTGAAATCTCTTCAATGCGTTCCAAGGGAAAAGTCGTCGTCTTGCGAAGATCGTCCATAGGGAAACCTCGTCTAGCGAGCGCGGGTCCCCGTTGGAATGCACTGACAGCTTTTGACCACTAGTCGGTGCATTCCAATGGGGAAACCTCGTTGTCTAGCGAAAATCGCCCATAGGAGACCATCGTTTTGCGATCGCATTAGCGATCGCAAAAAGCCATCGTCTAGCGATTTCCTCGTCCTGCGAGGCAATCGTCTAGCGAGGCACCACTGTATATTTTAAGTACACATTAATGACTTATTTTTGCATGCCACCCTGATGTTGTCTAACATGACCATCCATTCTTATTGATTTAGGGTATTATGTTTATTGTAAATTGAATTATTGCTATCCCTCTGATTTTCATCCTGTCCTGAAAGCTTCAGCTACAAGTGGGGAGGAAAACAAAACAACCCAAGGCTGGCATTTATTTTTCTTCTTTCTGCAATTTTTTTCTGCAGGTATCAGCTTTTTTGGTGCCTCTAGAACATATGACTCTTATTATACCTGTCATAATGAGTGTGCAAATCCCACTGGGAGTCACAGAACAATATGTTGTCAGGAAGATTTTGTGGAAAAGCATGCTTGGCTCTATGGATCCTTAGAAGCAACTTCCCCCCTAACACCATGTATTTGGGGACCCGATATTAAAAAAAGAAAGGGAAAAAAATCTAAAGCAAAATTAAGTGCAAACAACATATCCCTCTCATTTTAAAAGAGTTGAATCAGGAGTCAGCCTGTTTCTATTTTTCCACAGACAGAAGAGTTGGGCCAAATACCTGAGCAATATTCATTTACAGCCAAGAATGTCGTAGAATGGCTTTTGGCAAACACCTCAAAGTCTGTCAGAAAGTTTATATTTCAAAACATCATATGCTGGTAATGGGGCAAAATATTCTTTCTCGCTCTGTCTCTCTCCCACCCCTCTCCTCTGTTTTTGCATTTTAAAGTTAAGCAAAAGGTCTCTAGGACCAGCATTTCATCCAGAAATCAATAGCTAACCTTATCTTCAGTTGTCATACATATGACCATAAAGTTCTGTAACAGTAAGATTTTATTGAATGACATTAGCAAAATAAATGTCTTTCAGACTGAAGTTCACAAAACATTCCTAAGAAATTACATCAGTATCCTTTTGTTTTGTGTACCCCACTGTTCTGAATGATGAGAAACTTGCCCAGAGCAAAGGTTTACTAAGTTGGCTGTTCATATTGATTCCAAATTTCCCACATTCAAACCCCCCCCCCAACTTTTCTTCCAGGAATAATTTCTTTTCAAACACCTGGATGGAGGTTATTTTAAATTGTTCCAGAATGGTGGTTCCCAACCTTGGGTAACCCAGGTGTTCTTGAACTGCAGCTCCCAGAACCTTCACCACTAGCTTTGCTGGCCAGGGTTTCTGGGAGTTGTAGTCTAATAACACCTGGGTTACCCAAGGTTGGGAACCACTGACCTGGAGCATGCTAATTTTTTAACCCGTTTTTGGTTGTGTGGATGGTCGTGTTGTATTCTGTGTGAGGGGGCATTCCATATGCTAACGTCTTGATCATGTGTTTGAGATGGTGCAGGGTATTGTCCCATTGGGAGATCAGCAATCATGACTACTGTCTGAACTGTTTCCCTTTAAACATTTTTTAATTAAAAAAAAACATTCAACTTTAGCTCTGCATCACACAAGAGCTGGACTCTTTCTGTCTGCAACACTGACACAGTGCTATGCCACTTACCCTGTTTCCCCCAAAATAAGACCTAACCTGAAAATAAGTCCTAGTATGATTTTTCAGGATGCTCCTAATATAAGCCCTGCCCCAAAAATAAGCCCCAGTTAAGTTAAACCCTGCTCTCCACCATTGTGCAGCAACCAGAAGAAGATGACATGACTGTAAAATAAAACATCCGCTGAAAATAAGCCCTAATGTGTTTTTTGGAGCAAAAATTAATATAAGACCCTGTCTTATTTTCGGGGAAACACGGTAGAATTTTAAAAAAGAAAAAAATAACTCCAGACAAGACAGTTATGGACAACAGAATGCAGGTGGAGTTAGGACAGACCCACTGACAGATCAAAGTGCCAACCCTGGGTCTATTCAAGGCAATTTAAAAGAGCAGTATAGTACCCTGCACCAAATCAAGCCAGTTCAATTGAGGCTGCCCCATGAGGGCAGGGACAGTGACACAAAGAGCATATGATATGAATGATACAATAATACCCTAACACAACTCTCAGATTATTTGGGAATGTAGTGACACATGTTTTTGTTGTTGTTGTTGTTGTTAATTGAGTTAATTGGTGGGCATACCTGTTCGTTCATAGCATAGGGGACATGTGATCCTTCAGATACTGTGGGACTGCAACTCACAACAATATTTCCCTCCATAGCCAACGCTGAAGGATGATGGGAGGTGTGGTTTCATAAATCTTAGAGAGCAACACACAACCCATGGCTGCATATGAGAAAGCAGACAGGCTTTCACATCAGGGGAGCTATAGCTGTGATACATTGGCCGTCTTTCTGTTTGGACAGTTATGGTGACATAAATAAAAGGGCTAAAATATTGTGTCATCTAAGGGATTTGAATGTTCACATTCATTTTGTTTTTAAAAAGCAAAGGTATCAGTCACATATTTTTAAAAGTTACTAAATATTCTCAGCATGGGATTTGACTGAACTTTCCATGCCCCTACCCACATTTAACAACTGTAGGAACATTTTTATTGCAATAAAAAGAAAATCAATATATTTTTCTGAGTGAAGCAACTTTTGTTTCTGTCAAGGTTGCTAGGCAGGGAAAAAGGCTTTGTTTACAGAAACTAGTATGTGGATTATTTGTCATGTGGACTATTGCTGTCATCTCCATTTGACCCTATGGCCTGACCTTTGACCTTTCACCTCTCTTGTTGCTTCCTAAATTTGTGTCGGTTTTAGTCTTTCACTTGCTTGACCTCTGCGCTCATAAATTAGGAGAGGTCATGGAAGTAATCATGGAACTAATTGTGTGGTTCAGCTTAGTTCAAGTGGCTCCGTTGTGTGCAGTGCAGTGTCACCTGTGAGAATAAATGACCTCCATTGCCATGAACACATTTTAAATACTGTTGCAGCCGGGCATCCAAATGAGAAAAGAAATTCAGTTAGCAGTGATGCTGCAAAACAAGAAATAGGGTCATTTGCTGATGGACACTCTCACAATAATTATGATTCTCATGTGCTTCAGCAGTAATGAGACATGTAGGACTGCATACTCGAATATTCCTACCCTGTTAGCTCTCAAATTTAAGACTTCAACACACTAGCTGAAATCCAGTAGTCAATCAGAATTAGAGTCGGCCCATTGAATTAATGGAATTTACAGAGGAGTTGACTCACAAAATCCCCACTGAATCAATGTGCTTATTCTAGCTACAACTTATTTCCAGATTTCAGCCACTGAAATCTAACTATTGTCTAGATGTTCAGACAATGATTTAAGAATGAAGAATTCCAACCCTTTCTTTTCCTCATCTGTCCTCAAACTCTTGAGAGTTCTATTGAAACCCTTTATGATGTCTGGATTTTGAAATTTGTAGATGGGCCATGTGCATGCAACCCAAATTTGTGGGTGTGTCAGGATATTAGGAATCTCCCTCTTCCTCTCCCTATCTCCCCCACCTCTGTCCACACACACAAACACACAGCTTAATTTTAAAAGTTATGGCCAGAATCCTATTACAGCCAGTGGTGTAAGTAAAATGGGGCAAACTGGTATGATGAATTGCTGCTAGATAAGAAGGCTTGCATTCTCTGTTGTCCATTAGTTGTATGACTTGGTGCAAGAAGCACTTGGTGGAAGCACTAACTTCTTCACTAGTAGCAATTCACACCAGCAATTTGTGCTGTTTCCGTATGCTGGCAGCTGTAAGTAATATGATTCTGTACCATATCCATATTTATATCTCCATATAGAAATGTTTTATATTTTTATACACTGATACTTATATTTGGATATAGAGGACACAGTTTGACTTACATTGGGTTGTGCAAATCAAGCAGAAAAAATCATTACTTTTTGGGGGTTTGGAGGACAATTTTAAAATGTATTCTCTCTGTGTTTTTACTGCAATAAAAACTGAAAAGCAAATAGGAATCTTCCACCCTTCGGCTTGAAAAATTGATCTCTGGAATATTAAGAGATTACATCATGTTGGGGTTCTGCTCCAGTAAATATATATGCGTTTGTACTCAAAAATATACTCAATAATTGGGCTGAATGTAACAGAAATGTAACATAGGCATTCCTCCAATGAATGTCTCTGGCAGGAAGTGTCAGATTCTGCTGATCACCCATCTCTAGAAGCTGAGAATGTTCATTAGATTGTTCTGAAGACCCAGGTTATGTGTAAAAATCTTCACGAAGGAGGCACATGGAGAAAGCTCAAGAGTCTATTCACACAACCTATGGAAGGAATCTGCCATGACCATCCCCTGCCATAATCCTTTACTTACAGGTTGGTTTGGCTGAGAAAGCATTTCAGTTTTATTTTGTTTCGATGCCATGGCTTAAATGTGGATTATACTCTAGAAAAGTTCCCCCTCTGACATTGTTATGCATGGATATGTGGCCGTGGTCCTCCATTTGGAGAGCTTTCTCCTTTTTGGTAATGCACACCTCCTTTGTGGTGGCATGTCATTGGTCACCTCCCCACCCACCCCCCCATTAAATTTCTCTGGCTGAGTGGGGAAAGTAGAGGCTTTCATTGGTATCTAATTAGCCTTCCCTCATATTTTAAACAAAATGGTTTAGCCAAGGGGGTGGAATGCTTTGTAAGAAAAGAAGCAAACCACACACAAACTGATATAACTATTGATGAATGGCAGGAAAGACATGGCGTAGCAGGTCAATTCTGTATGAACTTCAGATGTGAGGTGAGTCCCAGGAGTAGATATTCTGAAAGCTCTGTTCAGTTCATTCCTCTGAAATAACTAATTGCTGCCTAGCTAGACATTTCAACAAAGCTATGTTAACCTCTGTTGATTTTCTTTCTGTATATATTTGTTTTCTGCAGAAAATACAAGTCACAAGTCATTTCAGAGAAGTATTGAAGTGCTGGATAGCTCAGTGGTTTAGGTCCAGAGGTTGGGAGTTCAGTTCCCCACTGTGCCTCCTTGAGAGGGGCTGGACTTGAAGATTCATAAGGTCCCTTCCAGTTTTGTAGTTCTAAGATATAATGATTATGATGAACACTATACCTTATATATTTATTCAATTTGTATCCCATATTTTCCCAATACTGTATACCAAGATGGTTATCTAGCCACCATCATGCAAAATGTTTGTTTGTTTGATAAATTTATATACTGCCCCATTAAGGCAAGAACTAATCTGAGTGGTTTGAAGGTTAAAACTTATAACCCCACAACAAACATTCAACCAATATGGTGAGGTCTCTTGTATTTCAACTTAAATTATAGTAACAATGTCTAGTTGTGGTAATATTTGTATATATTAGTTTAAATTATCATTTGCAAATTTAATGCCATGTGTCCTCCTTTTTTTGTGTGAAAAATTGCCTCTTTTTTGGTGTTCCTTGTCCTCCACGTCCTCCTGTTTGGCGATGGGCCAGTGACCACCCAAGTCTTCATGCTATCTAAAGATGTAATGGGGAAGAAGCTTCCGACATTACAGCAAGACTCATGAAGCATTAGCTTTTATCCCATATGCCTGCTACTTTTCCGACAACTCTATTTTGAACATAGGAGCAATCTCTTTGACACCCAACATGGCCTCTAGCTAGTGTGAGGCCCACTGGCCTTTCACAGGAAGAGAACAGAGAGCCTTAGGTAGCTTCAACACTTTCAGAACTTGTTCTGATCTTGTCTGATAACCAATCCAGCCTATATTTTGTAGAAATTGGATATCTTAGTTAACTCTTCCAATAGATAACTAGTCTTTGTTTAAAGAGTTGGGTAATAAATTCCAAACTACTGGCTGAGGAGGGGTTTGAGGCCACACACTCCTCCCGCCACAGGACTCTTGCGGACGGTGGCTCTTTCCATCTAAGAAGCTAAACCTGGCCCCAACAATGGCCATGAGACTTTGGGACTTTAATAAAAGCATATCATTTTGCAACAACCCACAAGAACTTGATGCACACCGCCTGAAGAAGATGAATGATCATTGAAAGCTGTTTTTATTTTATTTTATTTTATTGTGGTCTAATAAAGGTATCACATGTTCCTACATTTGTTTCAATCCAGCAGTGGTAACCCACTCTAACAAACAAACAAACAAACAAACAAAAATAGGAGTTCATGCCACCTAGACTGGGGTTTAAATTTCCAAGCATTTCCCCCAGCAACACATGGTAAAGCCAGCAAGATTGTTAACCAACTTTACTTGATCCATCATCTGAGATAATCTTCATCATTGGCAGCATAAAACCAGCGAAGACTTTTTGCTCTCTTCCTATGACAGGACATTTTGGGCTTCAAGGGGATTGTTGTATTTTCAAAACAGATGTTCAAGGTTTCTTGCTTCTTATGGCTTTTCTTATTCTCAGGAAAATTAAAAAACCTTGCAGATTCAGGTTGCTGTATCCCCTGCTTAACTGAATTTTGCTTAGATTGCAGGCATCCCACTTTGTGCCTTTTTGGACCATCCCCTGGCTCAGCTTTCCAAGGTTTTAAAAAAACAACTCTCTAGTCCTTGTGCAACTGGAGACTGAAGGCGAACTATCAAGTCACTGTTTTCTTCAATTGTTGTGTAAGAAACCAGCCTTTCTGTGAGTTTAGCCAGGGAGTGAAGCTATTAACAGCGAGATTAAAATCATCCTTTGCTGGGTAAATATTACTATTTTGGGAAATTCTAGTTCTAGCTTGTCTGCGGTCCAAAGACAAGCTGAGGTTTGTTTTGCAGAGATGCCTACATACATAAACCACAACAAGACCAAGGGTGCACAACAAAACAAAAACACCCATGCAAAGCAAAATAATAACTTGTCTTATCTTAATCATTTTTAATATTTAAGCTGCTATGGACTCCGGTCTTTGCTGCATGGCAATATTATGCCAAGTCTGGAAAAAGTTACTATCTTGGCCTACAAGTTCCATGCTGGCTGGCGATTTCTGAGGGTGGTAGCAGAAAAATGTAGCTTTTCCAATCTCTGATGTTATGATTCGTTCTAGGCTTCCAGAAGGGGAGGTTCCCTCACCCCCCCCCCCAGTTCAATTTTATCTTCCATATGCTTCTGGGATCTTAGCTGAATGCTACCCAGAGGAAAGGAGGAGTTGGCGAAAGCAGGAGTGAGCTGATAGAACTCCTGGAGCTTATGCTTACTTTGAATCTTAGATTTTTGGAAAAAGATTTCAGATAAAGATAAGGAAACAATAACATTCTTCTACAAGGTTCGCTTCTGCTTCTATTTGTCTTGGAACTGTGGTACATGAACTGCTTAACCAGATATATGTCTCTCTAAGTTAAATGGGCCTTATGCCTAAATAAATGTGCATAGGAGATGATTAAGAACCACAACTTTTGAGTACAACTTCAAGAAAGTAATTCACAAGTTACTTTCTTGGAATACAGCTGCCAAAAAACCCCATGACCATGCTGGCTGGAGGATTCAAGAGAGTATAGTCCAAAAAGGCATTCTTCCAGTCACTCTTCATTATCTAATTCCATACTCCAGAGTAGTCCATTGAAATGAAACAAATAGCCATTTAGTGCAGGTGTGTAGAAAGGATCTAGACCCAGGAAAAGAGGAAGCAACATATGGTAGGATATTGTTAAGTAGGGAGATACTCATTGGATGGGCACTTACAGAGCATTGCCTAATTTGTTGCACACACATTTGGGTGGAAGGGCGTAGTCAGTAGGGTGACAGGATATGGGAGTGCAAAGTACAAATATTGATCCTTACCTTAAATTTAGTCATTAACAAACAGTAGTTGGATGGTAGCACAGGCATCCTAGTATGCATGAGGTGATTAACACCTACATTGAGATTTAAAGTAAAATTGGACAAAGAAAGCTAAACTACAATATTTTCTAGTAATAATAAAATGCATAATCTGTAACTTTCAAGGAAATCACACATTGTATTTTGACTCCACTTTCTTGACATCTTTTTCCTGGAAATCAGATGCGCACATGTTCCTTGTAGGTGAATCCTTTCGTATTCTCATATGACTGTGGTTTTTTTTTTCCATCAGTAGAAACTGATAGCAAAGAATGACAGCGATCCAATGATATACATGATAAAACGTCATTATGTATTTATTTATTTGGAGCAGCAATGTACATGGCAACCATACATGGTTCCTCTATGCCTCTTTATCACCACAGCAGCACTTATCTATCTAGGTTTCCTGACTAGCCCAAGAACATTAAGAGTGGGACTACATGGTCTCTGCTGCAGCAAGGTCTTCTACTTTTTCAAGCCAGAATGATTTGGACAGGCTTTTCTTGTTATGATATTTTCTTGTAAAGATGGGGGCATGCCTATAGGTGGTGTTTCAGTTTCAGGCCCAGGAGGGGGGAACACATAAAAGCAAAGCCCCCTGATTTTAATGTGGGGGAATCAAGTGCTAGTTCTGAATCCTGTCAAACACAGTAAGCTTCAGATTGTGTGGGAAGGCCCTTTTGTTGTGAAGCAGAGATTTAGTGCTATTAATCACTTGATTGACAAGTCTGAAAGTGGATTTAAAAGGTTTATCATGCCGATCATTTAAAACCATATGTGACCAGAGATGATCTGATTCCTGCATGTGTTACTTGAAAGAAAGGGAAAGGAGTAACAGATTATTATTATTATTAGTTTTATTTATATGCCGCATTTCTCCCAACAAGGGACCCAAAGTGGCTCACAACATTAAAATTCACACAATTTAAAAACACAATAAGTTAAATATTGAAAGATAAATTAAACAATATATGATTTAAAATACAATTAAAAGATTAAAACATGAAAACATAAAAAAGATTAAAATTTCTGCTAAAAGGGGGTTCAGGGATTCATTTATAATTGTTAAAAGTAACAGATGGGAAGGTGGTGATCCCCATTAGGGAATCATTCTGATGTGTGAATTATGATCTATTTTTCAAAATTAATGTTCAAACTGTTGATGTTCTGTACTATTAGATTGTTAAATACTTTTCCATGCTATTTTTCTGTAGAAAGGTTTTTAAGAAATGTAGTCGTCTGAAGCTTTAAATGAGAAAGTGGTTTCACAGTGAACCATAAAAGGATCAGCAGAGGTGAAACCAGAGGAAAAGAGGAAATAGGGGGAGGCTGTGGGCAGGAATGTGACTTGAATCTCTGCCAGTATGTAGAGTGAACTCCTGAATCAATCCGCAGCTCCTGTGTGATCTCTGATTACAATTTTAAACATAATACAGGCTGCGAATCAAATACAAGTACAGTCACAACCTAAGGAAGTTTTGTAACGAAGCAGAAACTTGAACGCAGGTGTCCCTGCTCTATGTTCAGTTCTCTAATTATTGCATTCAATGGGCTCTTCTGACCAGTGCTTATTCTGTAAATTGTGGCAGGGATGAAACATCTTGGCAGGGGCAAAAATGCAACCTCTGTACACTTGATTAGCATCATATGCAAATGTGTTTAATATGCAAATAATACTGCCTAGATTTGGAACACTGGAATATAGCAACCCCATCTCTGGGTGAAATCTAACACCTGATGGATCCTCTTACAGTGTCTACATTTTTTCCCCTCTTTAAATCTTAAGACAGCCCATTGGCTACATGGTTCTAACATCAAGCTTCACCGCCAGGGATCATTGTAGAGTCATGCCTCATGAAGATATGTACATTTTTAATCCTGAAAGCTTGCCGAAAGCTTGTGCCTTTTCAGCTGGCCTAATAAAGGTATTGATACTGCATGTGGTGTAGTGGATAGAATGACGGACTAGGATGCAGGAGGCCTGGATTCAAATCCCCACTCAGCCATGGAAGCTCACTGGGGGTGTGGAACAGGTAGAACCTATCCTTAAACATCTCACTTAACTTGAAAACCCTGTGAGGTTTTCTATAAGTCAGTTCCAACCTGAAAGCACATAACACCAATAAAATTATCACCAAAACCTGTATTTTGGAATTTGTTTCATGGCAAACACAGTTCCACCTACATTTTTCTGATTTTGTGTTACATGTGGTATTTAACCCTGTTTGTGTATTATTTGGACAGCACTGTTCCTCAAATGTTATGGATTGCTTTCTTAATTCCTTTTCAAGTTTGGCTATGCAAGTGCCTCTAGGTGGTGCACCTTCTTTCTCTTTATCCAGTTGACATCTTCGGACATCTGTCGTTGTATCTCTTTCCCTTAGGAAAAAAATTGGTTTCTGCTTTTGCTTTGCCCCTGCTTCAACCTTTATGATTCAGAGCAAACCAATTTTTCTATGGATGTTCAAAAAGTTATCTTAGTGTCTTCTGGGTAATTCTGACCTAGCTGTGCATTTGACATGACTTTTTTTTTCTCCATAGGAGTTGCTGAGTTAACAAAACTCATGGCTGTCTACACATCATTGACATCTATTCAGTTTAGGGCTTGAGTTTACATATTCTGATTTAACCAACCCTATATATCCAGAGCTAACTCAGCAGTTTAAGTATCTGGTAGTAGAGCCAGAAGCTGGGATTTCAATTCCCCACTAGGCCTCCTGGGAGAAGATCTAGCCTGTGTGGCCTTGGGCAAGCTGCAGAGTCCCAGGGTGCTCCAGAAGAGCTTCTGTGTACAGTGGTACCTCGACTTAAGAACTCAATCCGTATTGGGACTGCATTCTTAAGTCGAAACGTTCTTAAGTCGAAGCACCATTTCCCATAGGAATGCATTGAAAACCATTTAATCCGTATCTGCTGTTTTTCGTTCTTAAGTCGAGGCACTGTTCTTAAGTCAAAGCATTAGTTCCCATAGGAACTAATGCAAAGCCGGTTAATCCGTATCTACCACTAGGGGGCGAATGTTTTTAAATTTTTCTTCTTTTGACCTAAGGTGAACTTAGGTCAAAAAAAGGGCAGGAAAGGTTTTTTTCTTCTTCTTTTTGGTTCTTAAGTCGAGGCTCCGTTCTCAAGTCGAAGCAACTTTTTGCGAACGGAGCCGTTCTTAACTCGAATCGTTCTTATGTAGGGACGTTCTCAAGTCAAGGTACTACTGTATTATCTACTTAGAAAACTCTTGACAGCATACAATTGTTGTTGTTGTTTTATATCCAGAGTAAAAATGGGGGAAAAATTAAAAATAAAATAAAATTATGAACAACCCTAAGAACATTTGAATGATCATCTGAGGGGCATCTATACTAGTGTTAATGAATGTTTTTTAATTATCTGAGTGTAAAAATAGGTTTTAAAAACAAAGATTTGTTTCAAAAGCACAGAGTTTGTGCTTGGCCTCTGTATAGATATCTCTAAATGATTATTGTTAATAAATTAAAGTAGGTATTTCGTCTCCTGTACTGGAAGCCATATATCAGCATCAGAGCTTGAGAAAATTACTTTTTGGACTATAAGTCATGGAATTCCTCAGTCAGCATGGCCAGTAATTATGTTGGCTGCGGGATTTTGGGAATTGTAGTCTAAAAACAGAACTTTTCAAGATTGTTCTCCATTTCTCTCTGTATATGTAATGTGTTCGTGTATACATATTTGAATGCATATACATAAATATGTCTGACTCATGACATATAAATATACAATCAAGGATACATACATATAGAGCCAAATATGCATATGTATATTATATTTATAGTTGATGATATATTTTTATGTTGTGACTCAGATATATTTATGATTATACTGTATATAAATAAGGATATGTGGCAACTTTTCTTTGTACAATAGCTAAACTGAGGGCCAGAAGCAAACTGTTCTAATATATTATGATTACAAGATTTTAACAACCAGTTTTATTCTTTATGTGCTTTTCGAAATATATTGTTTAGTGCTGATCATTTGTTACTGTGGTTGGTTTTAATGCCTAGATTTTACATTCCTGTATTTGATGCACTGGCTTGTGGCTTATGCATTAATAAACTCTCAGCAGTAATATACAGTTAGGTGATGTGAGAGAAATCTTCTCTCCCCTGACTAGTAAAGCTGTCTCTTTGAAACTTACCCTGAATAGATGCTGCCTTAAGGATGGTTTATGTGTTAATTCCAGAATACCACTGAACCATTAATCAGAATCCTCCTGAGACCACCCGTTTTGAGAATGGTTATTTAATACTTTGGATTTGTACAGTGTTTTAAGATTGCTTATAGTGTTTTATGTATATCATCAGTGACCTTTCCGAAACCCTGTAGACTATCAGAATTATCCTCATATTACAGACTGGGAAGAAGAAACTGCCAAATTAGTAGTGTACCACTATGGCTCACATTTACACCACAGCACTAGCTTTCACACAATCTAGGCTTTTAAAATAGCACATTTCCCCAAACAGAATAGCGCTTGGGATTTTGGCTCACACTAATGAATAGTTCTCATACATGCCTGCAGTCTTGACCCAACACAGACAAATGGAGAAAGTTAGAATGAGGGTGTTTTATCATTCTGGTCCATGCTTCAGGGGGAAGATTTGAATCTATAGTTTTGATAAATCTACGCCTGCAGGGTTGTCAGCCTGACACATATATCAGTGCTTTGCCTGAAGGTCAAGTAAAATGGCATCTATTCCAGACAGATACGTATGTGAGCATGCATGCATATTTAGCTTCAGGGATTCCCATGGTGTAGGTTGTTGACAAAGCTTAGCCATGTATCTGGAATACACAAACTTGGTTTGCTAGCTTGCTCCTGGAAGCATTAGCTGCCCACCTATCCTTCACTTGAACAAGGAATCTATATTTTATTTTCGATACCTCTACATTGCCATTATTTCAAGTGATTGCTATAGACTATGGATGTGAATGGAGGAGAGCTATATTGCAAAAGGAAATCATGAATGGATGAATATGCAAAATGCACCTATTTGTCAATATGCCTGCCCTTTTTAGCTACTGGCACAGCCCATGAACAAAAAAACGGACACCTGAATTGCCTGCCTGTGAAAAATCTGTCATTTTAGCTTCTTAAACCTCATCTTTTTTCCATCCCACATATGAAAGACAGCAGCAAATGTAGGCAAATTCTTAAAAACTGAAAAAATGAACTGAAACAACATTCACCCTAATCAATATTGACTAATTTCAAAAGGTATTTCCAGCCTACAGGGGAACTGTAACTAGCAATTTTGGTACTGGCGGCAAGCAGCACAAAATGGGCTCTCAAATCAACTTTGTAATTAATCATGTGAAATGAAAGGAGTAATTACAGTACTGAACACCTTGCCATGCCAGCATTTCCCTCCTCCACAGGGGAGCAGCAGCAGTTCCAGAACTATCAAAAACCCACAACACAACAATAAAAAGTATGTCTAAAATGTATGTTCAGCACACTTTGTCTTCTGTATCCATGATCTAGTGAGACCAGCCCTCCATTTGGACACCTTCTCCTCACATATCTTTGGCTAGAGGCCTGGCCTACTTTGGTCTTGCATTGAGCTGCATTAACTAGTTTGTAAAACATTTCTCTTTGGGTTAGACACATGGGTTTTTAAAAAATATATATTAAAGATTGTCTTGGAAAAACTGTTGTTGAAGTATTCCAGTTCTCTAGCATAACGCCCTCCTTGCTGTTGCCCTCTCTCAGCAGGCTGGATAATTTCAAGTGCAGGAGTGGACCCAATTTAACTGAGCAAAATGGCCAAGAGCCAGTCAAGTTGACACTAGGCTAGCTGAAGCACCCCAAACTCGCCCTGCCCGGGAGTGCTGGAAATTACAGAGGACTGTGCTTATTCAGCTCTACTTCCCAGCCAGCACTGTGGCTCTCCCTTGGGCTGAAGGTTTGGTATTGGCACAACTCTGCTCATCTCTTGCTCTGCCCCTTCTTAGCCTCTTTTCAATCCAATCCAGATCTCTGAGCCCTAATCCATTACTCTGTCCATTTCACCTCATTGGGCACCCATGCTTGCTTCTTAGGAGTACATATGCAAAGATGGGATAACCTGTCATTTCTTAGAATCCCACTTCCCTTCTTATCACTCTCACAAAGAGGTTTTCTTCCCTTTCCAAATGAAAACATCTGCATATTTCTGTACCCATTTCTGTAAGCATTTTTCTCATTGCCTAAAGTGCATTTGTATGCATTTTTCAAATATATGCATGATTTTGAGTGTATTTTTTTCCGTTTCTGAAACATATCACTAGAAATGATTGAATTTACAAAACAAGATTGCTTTATTTTACTGTCAATCTTGGGAGGTACAAAACTGATGTTTTCAACACATTTCTTTTCAAGCTTCATGCATATGTAACTTGCTTCAGTCTCTAAGATGTCAGTTTTGGATGTCTGGTATGTCTGTCTTTCCATAAAATGATCGGTATGGTACTCTTTTGTCACTCGGCATTTTTATACATACCAAAAGGCATACAGCAGAACCAGAAATACAAATGGCTCATAATTTGGAGCCAAAAAAGATTGCAGTTGCAAATGACTGATGTATCATGGCAGAAATTCAATATCAAAGCTTGAGCAACATAATTTATTCCATGACACATAGAACGGAGTTTTCTTTCAATAAGATGCAAAATAGTGTAGGTAGCATTTTTCTGGCTGTGATTGATGACTGCAGCCCTCAACAAAATCATGAGGCAAAGGAGATCTCATTAGCAGAACAACAGTTTATGTGTAGCACTCGATGGAAAAGAGCAAGTATGAAGCATGACAAATATGTAAAAAATCCCAAATTTTCACATGCTTCAATGAGCTTTGATTAAGCGCTTTAGAGAGGCCAGCTTTCTGACCTATTGTATTATTTTAGTGATCAAATTTCCAGACAGTTTTAAAATTGGAATACCATTCCACTGTTTGCTTCATGGACTGAACCCCACTTCAAAAAAATCCAAAAACTCCAATATCCTTCTAAGCCCTCGTCAGTTGTTAGCTTATTTGTTGTCATTAACACTGATAAAGAGTGGTGACCTCTTCCACGCTGGTTTCATCATGCTAGGAGGGATGAGCCTGAAGAGGAGGAATTTCTGCTTATGTGTAGGCTCTACTCATTGATCAACAGCTCAGTTTTTTAGTTTACATGTGAGCAGGAACCTGTTCCATTCACACTCACCCTCAGTACAGAGAACACAATGAGGGAGGAAGTAGGGTTAGCTGTCCCTCTGTATCCATGTTAGCAAGGTAACAGTAAGGTAACAGCTGAATAGGGATTTAATTGTTATCAGTGAATGTACTTACTAAGAACTGCACCCATGTGTGTAAACACCTTGCATGCTGTGGAACCCTTGTACATTTCAGAGGCAAAGAAAATGTGATTCAGAGAAACACAATAAAATCAGCTCTGAAATATTTTTACATCCCTGGTATTTTACTGTTTTTTTTTTGTTTTTTTTTACTGCAGCTCTATTGAGGTGTTCTCTGTCTATGTTGAGTATCCGGTTGCTGAGGAATCACAACTGGAATGTTTGTTTCTGCACATGGTTCCTCCTTCCTCAATCCAACATCCCCTTCCCAATGCATAAATCCTTGTTTTCATCAATGGGGGCAAACTCCAGGTTGCATAACTACACATTGGAGACTGTTGGGGGAAATAGAGAGCTCTGCCTGTGCAGCCTTTATGCTCATATGTTATCTAGTACAGTATAAGGGGTAGCACCATAGGCCCATCCCCTCTCTCTCACACTGCTTCTGCCAGCCGTCTCACATGAAGAGTGATATCCTGAAGAGAGCAAACCACTCTATCTGCAGATGTTTTCTCTGCAATTCAGAACCCTGATGTTTTTCAGACATTCACACCTTGTGGTGACTCGCAATCTGGAACTTCAGCACACATACACAGCAAGCAAAAATGTTCCCCCAACAGGCTCAGAAAGATGCAAATAACCCGTGTGGTTTTACCAGTCTGCGCAAAAATACAGCAGTTACTGTTTTGCCCATTACACAAACATCTAAAGATTAAGCCCCCAAACAAAGGAACCAATTAAATAAAGTAAGATAAAATAGATCTCCTTGTCTTGAATGGAAGGAGAATTTTGCATGTGTGTGATTTCTTGTCCAGCACGTGACAATGAAACAGGTCATTATTTATTTGCACAATTTTATGAGGTAAATGCAATTAGCTCATCATAGACATTTTGCCTGATCACACCTCTCTCTTTTGCAATATTTTGGCTGCATCTTACCAAGTTCCCTTTCTAGAAAAGATATAAATCTTTAAGTATGGTTTTTATGAAAATGGATTCCAATCTATAAAACACAGACAGTGTCCATCTATTGTGTAATTATTTCTCCCTTCTGGGTGTGTATATAGCTGTCATAACCAGAAAATGAAATGAATATTTCTCTTATTGGAAAGGAGACCAGTTTTAGAACATGGACAGGAGTCATCTGGTGGCGCGTGTGCACTCAGATGCAGCTGACGAAGAGTTATACCACTAGCTGGAAGGCTGTCAGGCAAGGACGGCTCCTCCTAACAACACTTGGCCCATTCTGGCAAAGTCATTATTTCAAGTATTTACAGCTTTTAAAATATAGTAATCTTGGACAGCTCCCTTTGCATTTTTTCCCTACTGAATTATCTGAACTCATGATCCTGCATGCCGCCAGATATTATTCATTCTTTTCATTAGCTGGTGATAACAAATGAAGGGATTCTGTTACATTAAAAAGTCAAATAATCCATATGAAGCATGTCATAAATATGGCCACCATTTCAACAATTCTGAAAAACAGACACGGCTGCAAGAGCATGGCTTATATCATTTGTTTTAAAAGTTTGTAGTGTTGTAGATGGAAATACTGTAAAGCAAACAAACATGTCATGCTACAACTGGATAACCATTTGTTGCACTCTTATTATCTTTATATATTCGTGATATTGCCTCTTCAGACTTCCCACAGTCTTTTGACTATTTGAGCCTGAAAAATATGCTGCTGCCACATGCATGCAAGTGGTCATAAGCATGTAGGCCAATCGGAACAACAGGTACTCTTTTTTTCTTTTATATATATATGTATATGTTTGGATTTGCATCAATGTATAGGTATTGATATGTGTATGTGTAACTCTATGGGCATAACCCAGATCAGGTGCTGGAAATAGTTAATTTAAATTAACCAGATGCTTCCTATCTCCCTATCCCTTTCAGTTCTGGGACTCTCTAGAGCTCCCTTTTGTCTTGTAGAAGTCTTTAGGAGTCTTGAGATGTGGTGGTGCTGCGAGCCTTTAATAGTCAAAAATCACTGCTGGATCACCACTGGCAGTCCTGATCCCAATAGGGGTGATTTGGCAGCTATTATTTTACAAAAGTATTTTAAGGCATTCTTTAGATTCATTGTGACAGGAACTCTTCCATGTCAATTTCCTATCAAACCTATTTTTTTTCTGCAAAAAAGAAAAAAGAAAAAAAAAGGAATCCACGGTAATGGAAAACCGTCAGGCAACGCATTATAGCAAGTTGTTTTTCCAGCACTGTAAAGAGTAACAGCAACAGAGTACTGTTTGAACATATAAAAGAGTATAATCAACAATTACCTTTAAAAGTAACTTTCCAAGCTGTAGTAATTATGAACCATAATATACTGTCTAATTATGCCACCCATGCCTTTCTATATCAAAAATCCAAGCCATTTTTGGTATTTTCTGTGAGGATGATCAGACATCGATGGATATATGGAAACCTGTGGCCCTTAACATCTTTCACAGAGGTATTACAGTAAGACTATAAAGTAAATCTAGAAGTTCAGGAAAAACCCCTTGACAGTAAGAGCTGTTAAACAGGAGAACCCATTATTTTAGAAGGTGGTGGACTCTCCAGCATTAGAAGCTTTTAAGCAGAGATTGGAGGAGCAGATATATTTTAGCTGTAGATTTCTGGGATTGGAAGACATTACCCTTTTGCTCTCTTCTAGTGCTGCAATTCTGAGATTCTGTGGCACCATCAACTGACTGCCAAAAAAAGGTTAACTCATTATCTCTTACTCTAGACAACAGCAATCACCTTGCCCACCATGCAATTCTTTATGTAGAATCTCAGATACTTATTGATGTAAATTGCCATAGGCATATCATTTTGTCTCATTAGCAATAGCTAGATTACAACATGAATAAAGTTACTTTAAATTGTACTCTTCAGTCATGCGTGGGCGTTGAGTTGGGCCAGTTTGTTCAGTTAATTTTTTTCAGCTTTCCAGATTGATTAGAGTTGATATATAAATTGAGCTTAGAAAAAAGGAAAGCAATAGAGACATGGAGAAAGATCTGAAAGGTATCTTGAAAAAGAATGGAAGGATATGTATAAATGAAAACACATTATGGAAAAAAAAACAGCTGACACCAGCATCTTAGAAAAGCTCTAAGAAACATTTTACAGAAGGAGAAATTTAATCCCTTTACGTGCAAAAGAAAATGTATTTATTTAGAAAACCAAATAAGAAATGCAATATCAAATAAAACAGTCTTTATAGTGACAGAAACAGAATAAGACGACTGCATCCTGACAAAATAGCAGTAGTATCCTCCTACTTAATAATAACTACAGGAATAATATACATCTTGAGAGCTGCATTTTGTCATAGACCAGTTGACTGCTTTGGCCATATCCATGTATATGCATACACATATATCCCATTGATTTCCGTAAGATTTACTCATGAGTAAACATGCATTCCCCTTCATGGATTGCTGCCTTGTCGTGGCGAAGGGGCTTGAGTAATTCAGAGAAGCTATGGGCTATGCCGTGCAGGGACACCCAAGACGGACAGGTCATAGTGGAGAGTTCTGACTAAATGCAATCCACCTGGAGCAGGAACTGGCAAGCCACTCCACTATCTTTGCCAAGAAAACCCCATGAACAGAAACAAAAGGCTAAAAGATATGATGCTGGAAGATGAGCCCCTCAGGTCGGAAGGCGTCCAACATGCTACTGAGGAAGAGCGGAGGACAAGGACAAGTAGCTCCAGTGCTAATGAAGTGGTTGGGCCAAAGCCGAAAGGATGCTCAGCTGCGGACACGCCTGGAAGTGAAAGGAAAGTCCGATGCTGCAAAGAAAAATACTGCATAGGAACCTGGAATGTAAGATTTATGAACCTTGGTAAGATGGATGTGGTCAAACAGGAGATGGCAAGAATAATCATTGACATCCTGGGCGTCAGTGTACTAAAATGGACGGGAATGAGCGAATTCAATTCAGATGATTATCATATCTGCTATTGTGGGCAAGAATCCCGTAGAAGAAATGGAGTAGCCCTCATATTCAACAAAAGAGTGGGAAAAGCTGTACTGGGATACAATCTCAAAAATGATAGAATGATTTCAATACGAATCCAAGGCAGACCTTTCAACATCACAGTAATCCAAGTTTATGCACCAAGCACCGATGCTGAAAAGGCTGAAATTGACCAATTCTATGAAGACTTACAACACCTTCTAGAACTGACACCAAAGAAAGATGTTCTTCTCATTATAGGGGATTGGAATGGTAAAGTAGGGAGTCAAAAGATAAAAGGAACAACAGGTAAGTTTGGCCTTGGAGTTCAAAACAAAGCAGGGCAAAGGCTAATAGAGTTTTGTCAAGAGAACAAGCTGGTCATCACAAACACTCTTTTCCAACAACACAAAAGGCGACTCTAGACATGGACATCACCAGATGGGCAATACTGAAATCAGATTGATGATGTTCTCTGCAGCCAAAGATGGAGAAGCTCTATACAGTCAGCAAAAACAAGACCTGGAGCTGATTGTGGCTCTGATTATCAGATTCTTTTAGCAAAATTCAAGCTTAAACTGAAGAAAGTAGGAAAAACCACTGGGTTAGTCAGGTATAATCTAAACCAAATCCCTTTTGAATACACAGTGGAAGTGAAGAACAGATTTAAGGAACTAGATTTGGTGGACAGAGTGCCTGAAGAGCTATGGATGGAGGCTCGTAACATTGTACAGGAGACAGCAACAAAAACCATCCCAAAGAAAAGGAAATGCAAGAAAGCAAAGTGGCTGTCCAACGAGGCCTTACAAATAGCAGAGAAGAGAAGGGAAACAAAATGCAAGGGAGACAGGGAAAGTTACAGAAAACTGAATGCTGACTTCCAAAGAATAGCAAGGAGAGACAAGAGGGCCTTCTTAAATGAACAGTGCAAAGAAATAGAGGAAAATAATAGAAAGGGAAAAAACCAGAGATCTGTTCAAGAAAATAGGAGATATTAAAGGAACATTTTGTGCAAAGATGGACTTGATAAAGGACAAAAATGGTAGGAACCTCACAGAAGCAGAAGACATCAAGAAGAGGTGGCAAGAATACACAGAGGAATTATACTACAAAGATCTGGATGTCCCATACAACCCAGATAGTGTGGTGGCTGACCTTGAGCCAGACATCCTGGAGAGTGAAGTCAAGTGGGCCTTAGAAAACATGGCTAACAACAAGGCCAGTGGAGGTGATGGCATTCCAATTGAACTATTTAAAATCTTAAAAGATGACACTGTTAAGGTGCTACACTCAATATGCCAGCAAGTTTGGAAAACTCAGCAGTGGCCAGAGGATTGGAAAAGATCAGTCTACATCCCAATCCCAAAGAAGGGCAGTGCCAAAGAATGCTCCAACTACTGTACAATTGCACTCATTTCACACGCTAGCAAGGTTATGCTCAAAATCCTACAAGATAGGCTTCAGCAGTATGTGGACTGAGAACTCCCAGGAGTACAAGCTGGATTTCGAAGGGGCAGAGGAACTAGAGACCAAATTGCTAACATGCGCTGGATTATGGAGAAAGCCAGAGAGTTCCAGAAAAACATCTACTTCTGCTTCATTGACTACACAAAAGCCTTTGACTGTGTGGACCACAACAAACTATGGCAAGTTCTTAAAGAAATGGGAGCGCCTGACCACCTTATCTACCTCCTGAGAAATCTATATGTGGGACAGGAAGCAACAGTTAGAACTGGATATGGAACAACTGATTGGTTCAAAATTGGGAAAGGAGTATGACAAGGCTGTATACTGTCCCCCTGCTTATTTAATTTATATGCAGAATACATCATGCGAAAGGCACGACTGGAGGAATCCCAAGCCAGAATTAAGATTGCCGGAAGAAATATCAACAACCTCAGATATGCAGATGATACCACTCTGATGGCAGAAAGTGAGGAGGAATTAAAGAACCTCTTAATGAGGGTGAAAGAGGAGAGCGCCAAAAATGGTCTGAAGCTCAACATCAAAAAAACTAAGATCATGGCCACTGGTCCTATCGCCTCCTGGCAAATAGAAGGGGAAGATATGGAGGCGGTGACAGATTTTACCTTCTTGGGCTCCATGATCACTGCAGATGGTGACAGCAGCCATGAAATTAAAAGACACCTGCTTCTTGGGAGGAAAGCGATGACAAACCTAGACAGCATCTTAAAAAGCAAAGACATCACCTTGCCGACAAAGGTCCGCATAGTCAAAGCTATGGTTTTTCCAGTAGCGATGTATGGAAGTGAGAACTGACCATAAAGAAGGCTGACCGCCGAAGAATTGATGCTTTTGAACTGTGGTGCTGGAGGAGACTCTTGAGAGTCCCCTGGACTGCAAGGAGAACAAACCTATCCATTCTGAAGGAAATCAACCCTGAGTGCTCACTGGAAGGACAGATCCTGAAGCTGAGGCTCCATTACTTTGGCCACCTCATGAGAAGAGAAGGCTCCCTGGAAAAGACCTGATGTTGGGAAAGTATGAGGGCAAGAGGAGAAGGGGACGACAGAGGAGGAGATGGATGGACAGTGTCATCGAAGCTACCAACATGAATTTGACCCAACTCTGGGAGGCAGTGGAAGACAGGAGGGCTTGGCGTGCTCTGGTCCATGGGGTCCTGAAGAGTCGGACACGACTTAACGACTGAACAACAACAACAAAACATGCATTGGATTCACAAAGGCACTAAATCAATCATTTTCTTTTAAAAGCAGGGTAAAAATATCTTAAGCAAACAAACTAAACAAACAGATTAATGGAGATCCTTCACTTAACCCATTAGTTAATAATAATAGTACTGCAGAGCTGGAAGGAACCCAATAGATAATCAAGTCCAGCCTCTATCAAGGAGGCACTGTGGCCTCCCAACCTCTGGCTCCGCAGTCAGATGCCTAGACCACTACCACTTTTTGGTTTAAACCAAGTTCCCAGAGCTAATCTAAAGAGATTACACGTCACCTAAGATGTTTAGAATCAGATTTCAGTGAGACCACAAAAGAAAATAAAGTGAGGCACTGCCTGTACTGCCTGAACCTGGTGTGTCCTAGTACTGTTAAGAGAACAGGCTTGGTCAGTCTAACAGCCATTGGAGGGCAACTATAAACTGAGATCACTGAAGTTTCGCCTTCCTTAATGTAAGTCATTGGACTCCAATGCACTTACACTAATTTTTCCTGGAGAATTAAAAAATCAGCAGTGTATTCCAGGACTGATGTATCTGCTAAATTAATATTTTATGCTCATGATGAACTTATACATTATTTTAATACTGGGTACGGACTATCATTTTTCTTTCATTATTGCTGAGCATTTTAAAAATCTAAATGTGGTGATAGAAATTGAAATTGCATATCCTCTACAAACTGTTCGTTCCACAGACTTTATATCCATTCCACACTCTCTTAGCAGCTTTTGAAACTAGAGTGCATGTCGTATCTTTACAAACCAAAGTCTTTGTGGTTTTCTATTTGTTCTTCTAGGAAACCAAATATTTTGCTTGCTTTAGTAAGCATGATTTCTTTTTCTCCTGCAAGGGTGCATTATGATTCAATGGTGCTTAAAAGCTGAAATTTGGGTCATAAATTTTGTCTAGCACAAGGTAAAGAATACAGCATTAGCAGCTTGCTGCCCTTTTAGCACAGCTGGTGATTTCTCAGAGTTCTTACTGGTGACTTGATGTTAGGGTTCATTACAAAACATTAACCCATCTCTGAGCAAAACAGCACTGCTGCCAGAAATGAGCAAGCACCCTGGCACAGATGTGACAGAATGATACATTCTGTGTATTCTGTAAACTGCAGTTTTAAGCTCAAGTTTTTTCTGTTGACCTTATGAAGAAATCTGGGAATGTGAGGAAGTCTTAATCAAACCCAAATTGAATGAATTTTTTATCATTCTTCATTTACCGAATTCATATAATGTACCTGCCCACCATGTAGCTAATAAAAAGGGGGGATGTGATGAATACTCAAAATATTCCTTGGTCTTGGCAGTGTTCCAAGACGTCTTGGTGGAACTTCTCCCTGCACCAGTGAAATTTCCCAAGTCCTCTGTCTTGTATTTCTCCATTTTTCAATAATCCTTTTGCACAAGGAGCTGCCAGTTCTGTGCATCTCAATGTCCTTTCTGGGGAATCCTATGCAGGAAATATAATAATGGTGTTCTTTTGGGTGGAGACGATAACCATGTACTGTACTTTCAAAAAAATCCTGCAAGATCCTGAAAATCTTGTGCAGAAAACTCTCACTGAGGAGAAAAGAGGGATTTTTTTTCTTCGTTTCTCACTGAGAGGGAGAGTTTGAGATTCACATTCCTAATTAAAATTGAGCAGGAATTCAGAAAATGAGAATTGACAACTCTGACCCATTGCTGAAAAGCTGGCTGAGTGTAGAGAGATTCAAAACCAGACTCTTAAGAGCTAAGCATTCAAAGCTTATTTCTCCCACATTCAAATCTTTTAAATCTCAAATTCTTTACTTTGAATTTATAAAGAAATGGTGGATTTTGGAAAATTCCAAGATTGAAACAGATAGGTTTTTTTAGCCATCTATGTATTTGTACACACACACACACACACACACACACACACACAATATCAGAACTCTGACCTTTACTGCTTATCTGTAGGCTCAGTGAAATACAATATATGCTTCCTAATGTGCCAACCCATTACAGAACACTAGAATTTGATGTGTAACACCTACAACACATCAGTTCCCTGACTTAAAGGGGGATACAGTATTACTTGCTTCTTTGTGGAACTTCTGATTAAGGATAGAATTTATCAGCGCTTAACCAAAAACTGCTTTTGATCTGAACAAATTGCATCTTGGTCTTTCTTCAAGAGGTGTGTGTCTTTGTGGGACATTTTTCTTCTTCCTTTTCTCCACCACACCGTAAAGCAGTACCCATTTAAGAGAACTATCAATGTGTGGGGTTCCCTCTTGACCTCTTTTCCTCTGTGCTACAATTACAGTCCCCTTTTAAGCTTCTTTCAATTAGGGCTAGACAAAAAACACAGACATCTATGCAGATCAGCTCTCTGTAAATCATACCATTGAATTGATCGGTTCCATTCTTCTATAAATACACAGCAAACAGATGTTGCTCGCAGCCCTGCTACAAGTCACATTCAGCTGGCCTGAATGCCATGCCTTCATTCACTTATAAATCTTCACTTATGTACACAATCGTCCTGTCCTAAACTTTCCTGGCTCAGATTGTGCCCTTGCCCACCACTTTACGTTTTGCATGGTCCAGTCTCCTACTGTATAACCATCCTGAAATGCAGTAACAGGCTATTTGTCTACCCATGGAGAATTCACTTGGGAGGTGTTGCTCTTTTGAGCAAGAATGAAAAGATGGACAGTGCAACAAATACCTCTGTGTGAAGAGTCCACATCCAGAGTGGGGGTGTGAGTAGAAAATCAACGAGGAAGCCTCTTGACAGTGTATGTACACTAAATAGTTATAGCAAGTTGACCCCACTTTAATGGTCATGGTTCTGTCCCATGGAATCCTGGGATTGGTAGTTTTTTTATGGTACTTCAAATTCTCTTCTGGAGAGCTAGTGCTGTCCTGTGAACCACAGCAGAACATTTTAAGCACCTCACCAAACCACAAATCCCAAGATTGCATGGGATGAGACAAAGGTACTTAACATGGATTTGAACTGCCATGACTGAGTAGCATAGGCATGCTCTAAGTCTCCTGCTCTGTTTGTTCTGTACTATTTTGGTCAGGGCCAACTCTCAACATTTGGCTGCCTGAGGCACAGAACAAGAATGCCATCTCCCAATTTCCTGTAGAGAAATCAAATGGATTAGTAGCCAAACATTTCTTCATTGATGCTGATGAAACTGTGCCCTTCACCACATGAGGACAGCAGCCCAGGTTCAGACAACAGATGGAGGTGCACAGCTCAGTTCTGCAACACTTTGCTGCTATTTTCCAGCGCCTTTCATCTCAATCGACCACCTCCCTTTGCCTTATCTGGCCATGAAGTGAAAATACACGTCTAAATATCCTTTACGTGAATAAATAACTCAATGGCAGTAAGTATAATGATTATTTTTGCACAGGTTCATGCATATTTGTAAAGTGTGACTGCATGTTTATAATAATTAGAGATGAACACAAATGCTGGTCCTTTGGATGAACAGGTTTCAAGCCCCACCTCCTCCAGTGGGTGCCCACTCAGAGGCAGCACCCTGGCTTCCCTGTTCTGCCTCCTCTGGGCGCTGCCTCTGAGTGGGAAGCACCGAACACCTGTTTGTCTGAAGGCCGAATCACTAAACCAGCAGTCCGTGCCCATCTCTAATAATAATCCTAGAACTACAAAGCTGGAAAGGATCCTATGGATCATCAGATCCAGTCCAGAAGCATGGCGAGAAATTGAACTCCCAACCTCTGGCTCCACAGCCAGATTCCTAAACCACTGAACTATGCAACAGTTGGTTTGGCTTTTAAAAAGTGTTTTATGTTTAGAGTAAAATGTCTGTTTGTGGATTATTCTTGATTACAGTTTCAGGTTAAATCATCTGTGGACTACCAGGGATATGATGCAGTGAAAAGATAACCTAGACATCCTGAAAACAAACAAATACCATATTTTTCCGTGTATAAAATGACACTTTTTCCTAAAATAATTAGAGAAAAAAATTGAGGGTTGTTTTATACATGGAAGGCAGCAGCAGGAGGCGGAGCCACGGGGCTTCGCAAAAGGCAGGGAGAAGCGGCAGTCACTTTGACAGCCGCTTCTCCCTGCCTTTTGCGAAGCCACGGGGCTTTGTAAAAAGGAAGGGAAAAGTGGCGGTCAGAGGGAGCCCTTTGATCCTTACTTTTCCCTTCTTTTTGCTAAGCTCCATGGCTTAGCAAAAGGAAGGGAAAAGCAGGGATCAAATTTTCTAATTTGGAGTTAGAAAAGGGAGGGGTCGTCTTATACATTGGGTCGTCTTATAAACGGAAAAATATGGTACCTCATATATGTATACTGTCCACAGCAGCACAGAAGAGTTGTTTGAACCAAATTTTTGTTATATTTCTAGGGGAAACTGGAGATAACCGCCCCACACTCAGTTCTTGGCTTCTTAGTTGTTACAGTACTCTGAGTGTAGCCTGAGCCAGTGTGTGTCTGGTACTTTAAAATTTCATACAACTTCCAAGGTTCATTAAAAAATGTCCTAAGGAAGCCAGATCCCTGGAATGGTAAAAATGTAAGTCCCTTCTCAACACCAGGAGCCAGCTGAAGTGTTTGGTCCTGTGAAACTTTGAGTTTCTAAAAAGTGATAGAAAAACATAAAGATCTGTCCAATGTGCGTCTAAATCCTAACCCCAAAGTGACTTATTAAATTTCAATTTAGTCATTTAAAATGCTATATTCTGCCCCAATAAACACGGAGGGGATTAATGGCCAGAGAGTGCTGCAAGCCTTCAAAGCTTCAAGCAGTGAAAAATCTCAGCCTATTACAGTAATGCCAGGCTTTTGAACATAAGACATCTGTGTGGTCTTCCAGACAACTTTCAATACTTCAACGAACATTCACAAAGTAAAAGTCCATAATGGTTTAAAGATGTGGTCTGTCCTTCTGATCAAGCAACGTGTCTTTGGCTTTGTGTAACTGAGAAGGTCCTTGTTTATACATCAAATCACATGAACCAATTCTGTGAGTAGCCCTAATCAGAAAAAAATAAAATAGATATTTCTCTTATCATTCAGCTTTAAAATATGCTTGTAGTAACATATAAAGACTTTACACATAAAGTTATACAGTTTATTAAGGATTAATTAATCTAAAATATTAAAGATCTCTTCTTATGCTTTGGAATTTTTAAATCAATATTTATCATAATAAAGTTTGAGATAATGCAAAGATCACCATCATGATCCAGAAAGCTATGCTCAAAAGGCAAAACACTGTAAATCTATACATCTCTAGCCCTGAAGTAACACACAAAAAGCAGATTATTATTTGGGTTTAAAAACAGCAGACATAAGCAAACATGTGTAGAAAGAACTGTGTGGATGCAGCTTGTTCAAGGAAGTCCCAATCTGATTTTTAACTCTACCTCTACCCAGCTTTTCAAATATTAGAATACTCTTCAAAATGTCCCCCACTATAGATGATGGGTGGTGTAGCCCAGGCCATCCAGAGCACATTAGCTAGAGAAGATTGCTCTAACTCCAGACAGAAGATAGTAAGAATCAGAATGCTAGCCAAATATTATCACTATTTATTACAACAGTGAATAATAATTAAGTATATTGGTGCTATGTCAGAAGTCATTAAAAGATGAAAGTAATATAGGAATAAGTCCCACTGAACGTATTTTTGAAAGTAAGGGCTTGGTTAGACAGCTCATTTGATGTGGGTTGGTGTGGACATTTAGTCAAGGGTTGCTTGAGGTTGGGTAGAGATGTGTTAGGTCATGTGGGGTGATATTGGCATGCAAATGGCATACTTATGTCAAGTGACCCTATTTGGTCCACCTCCATTAAGAAAAAAGCAAAGGAAAGGGGGTGGATCCTTTTTCTTGCCCCTCCTGTCTTCTCCCACTTCTGGGTGTCCACCTCTTCTTGGCATGCACAATATTTTTTTTCTTTTAAAATGCTACCTTTTAAACTCATCTATGGAATCCCTTTTGTAATCAGAGGGCAGGATTCCTTGAAGACTCATCCCATAGTGAGTCTTGTGGGCATGGTACAGGGCATGGGGACAGAAGGAAGCTTTCAATTAAAAAAAAATCCTAAAAGGTACAGTGCATTAGGGCTACCAAAAGATCTCCTGTATGGAGAATTAGTGCAGGGAAAGTGCCCCAGAGGGACACCACAGCTGCGATACAAGGATATCTGCAAGCGGGATCTGAAGGCCTTAGGAATGGACCTCAACAGATGGGAAACTTTGACATCTGAGCGTTCAGCCTGGAGGCAGGCGGTGCAGCATGGCCTCTCCCATTTTGAAGAGACACTCGTTCAGCAGGCCGAGGCAAAGAGGCAGTCCCAAAACCAGCAAAATCAGGGAGCTGGACAGGGGACAGATTGTATTTGTCTTCAGTGTGGAAGGGATTGTCACTCTCGTATTGGCCTTCTCAGCCACACTAGACGCTGTTCCAAGACGTCTATTCAGAGCACATTACCATAGTCTCTCAAGACTGAAGGATGCCTACACACATTCGGCTTTAAAAACACACACACAACTTTGCTTCCTCGGAGGATCAGAGGAAGGAAAATTTTGATTTCTTAATTTTCCAGTATCATTTAGTAGTTAAACTGTCTGTTTAAACCACTTAATGACATTGAGAAATTGAAACAAGTTGGGAAATGAAAAGCAGGAGGCTCTGCCTTAGTTTGATCCTAGTAATTACATGTGCTGGAAACAAACCAAAATAGAGCGAACCTACATGCATCTAAAAAAGGGTAACCCTTGACAAGGACATAGAAAGGGGCAAGTAGGAATACTTTGGGAGTGGGCTGGTTTGCTCTAACAATTATATTGTCTGATCACTGGGAAAAAGAGTGATCCCCCCAGCAGAAAAACAGTGGACTAAATGCCCATGTAGTCACCCTCTAACTTACTTTCATGGGGCTAACTCTTGAGAGCAGGATTGCCAAAAAAAGAAATGAGAGCTAAACTGTAAGTACTGCAGAGAAAAATGCTGAACAAGCAATATCTATTCTCGAACATGAAATATACTGATTTTTAAAAGCTGATGCTGCAATATCAGATCTTGTTCTTCCAAGACAGAATGAGTATATAATCCCATCATCACCATTTTGGTAATAATTCTATTTCTAATCTATATATGTGATATATAGTGCAATCTTAGATAATATAGGAGTTAATCCAAAGTTAATGTCTAGAGTGCAAGAGTCTTAATCATGCAGGAATACAGGGGTGCCCCAAACCATTTTGCTGCTTGAAGTAGCAAACAGATAATGTCCCCTCCCATTCCATGAAACAAAATCAAATGAATTATGAGTAGAACTTTTCCCATTATTGACGTTTTTAAACCTGAAAGCATGCAGGCCTTGCCCTAATGTCTTACCTCACAACAAAGTCAGGCAATTCTTCATGTTTCCACTCTGAGGGTTTGCAGAAGTGCTTTTAAGTGGACTCACTGGGGCTCCCCATCACTGAAAACTTTACAATAAGAATGTGTCTTGCGGCTTCTTGCTGTCAACTGGGGGGGGGGGGGATCCTGCTTTTCTCCTTACAGCAAGATTTCTCTGTGTCAGTTTGTTTTGGGATTTGTATGATGTTTCATGGTCCTCTGAACGCCGTCAAAGAAACACCAATTTGCTTAGAATTACTCCAATTCCAGCAAAAAAAATTATAAGGTTCCCTGGAAAGGGCATTGAATGGCACAGAATTTGAACAGTCTCTTGCCCTAAAATGAAGCAAAAATTTAAAAGGGGAAAAACAAAGACTGGGGTCTCCTTTGAGGTGGGATTTTGTTACAAGAAGACAGGAAATCTCACTGGTTCTGAGGGAGGTCCCTGCAAGGCATCTCAACATAGCACGTTTTGGAAAATCAGCGAGAACAAGGAACGTCTTAAGTATTCCCTACAATCCTGCCTTACAAGCCCTTCTGTAGATCTTTGCACTGAACATACAAAAGCCTGCCTGCCTTCTAGATGAAGTATATATATATCTCCTGAGGGATTAAAAGCACCTGTGGAGCCTTACTTCAGCACGGTGTCCCAGACTCTTCTAGTCAAGGATATATATACAGTACTCCAGAACACGAGCTCATCTACCAGTTACGATGACCAAAAAACACCAGACACTGTTTTCATAGCTGGAAATGTAGTGGAATGAAAAATAACCATTTCGTTAAATGAAGTCTTGTGATATGTTAAGCTAATTTAATACATGAGGAAAAGCCCTATGGACTGCTCTGAAAAATGTGGCCTTGTGGTCGACTGTGTATCAGGGTCAAGGCCTTTGTTATTCTGCATCTGCCGTCTCTCTTCTTAAATCTGTTTCGAATAATGTGCAGAAGGGTTTAAATGCTGTGTGTGATTCAAAGAGAAGCAGTTCTTTGCAATGTAGGAATTCTAACATGAAACTTCAACAGGAATGATGTGACATGCTTTAAAAACAAACTTACAATTTGTAAAAACAGCAACACCTACAAATTTGCCCCCCACCCCAGATCACATGTAGGCTAGATCAGATTCACCCCTCTCCAAAAATCATCATACAATGCCTCACAAATTTCTGTAGAAACACTTTCACACAGTATGCGTAATGAACCAGGCCCTTGAAAAAAAGATAATCTGCGGTGCTGGGGTCTTGTACACATTCCCTGAGTGGCATGGGAGATATTTGCATAGAAGTAACATGTGTGACTGGGATAATGTTTAAATGAGTCAGTCCTGTGTGTATATGATATTCACAAGAATGTTTTTTTTTTAGTATGATGACAATTTAATGATTAAAAAATTGTTGGTCTTTTCAGTTTATTTGATCTGTTTTAAACCTGCAGATAAAAAAAAAGGTTGCTTATTTCTGCACAGGGGGGGCAGTCTTACTTTAAAAAATCATACCTTGAAAACCCTTTGCCCAAATGTCCCCATAGTGTTACAGAGCAAGAACAGACTGTCTGCTACATCTGTGCCAAATTTAGTGGTGGTCTGAGGTCCAGTTTCAAAGTAATTTTTTTTTCCGAGAATACAATATTTTTTTTGTTTGGGGTGCCCCCATTTTTTTGACTTGCCTTGTATAATGTTGATTCGCTCTGCCACACAATATCATTTGCTGCACTCCCACACAGCAATAATATTGCTGGACTCCAGTTCTCATTAGTCCCTCCTAGTCTGCCCAAAAGTCAGGGACAAGGTTCCTTCTAAGATGCATGAGTGCTTGTGCACGACTCTGATCCCCTCCACACAGTTTTCCTCCTCCTCCACGCAGCCCCTTTGATTCTGGTTGCGACGGAATCCCCCGCACACAGGGAGCAGTGTGTGCACACAGGGGAGAATACGTGCTCGAGAGAGGCGACGTCCCACCCAGCGGAGCTGAAAATTACAGGGTACATTGTTCAGGGATGATAGAAATCACAAAGTGTCCTCATCCCTTATTTAGACAGTATTGCCCTTGCATAGAAGGTGTTCATCATAGATGAGGGAAGGCCTGCAGATGCTGGCACCACAACAGACGTGGGTGGCCAATACATATTTTACCACACTCATCCATCTCTAGCGTGGAATCTGATCCATGGCAGGTAAGATGTAGCAGACATGGAAGCTCCAAAACACATTTCTGTGGTTCTACATTTAAGATAACTATGCCTTTTCCAGGCTTTAAAATACAACCAGACTGTGGATGTCTTTGAAGAGCAGGAGGAAGAGGCTTTTGCAGAGACAGATATTTCCCACTTAACATTTCATGGCAGGAAGGAAAATGTAAACCATTTTGAAAGTACCTTATAAAAATGCCAGTGTGAATAGTTCCCCGTGTCCCTTATTTTAAGGGATGTGTGAAGAATTCAGTGTTTACGACTTCTGATATAAACCAACCTGATCTGTACTTCCTGGACTAATGCATGGATGAGAATTAGTTATCCACAAACTTTTACACTTCCCAAATGGCCCAGCATAGTTCTTTACTTAATAAAATAAAATAAAATAAAAACTGAGAGAAAATGTTATTGGAATGGAAATGCATATTTTGAGAGAAATCACATTTTAAAATATGTGTTTTACTCTGTATAAGAATATGAGTATTAATGCAGATTTAAAAAATACAAAGTGATATAAACTGGAAACACACACACACACACACACACACACACACACACACACACACACACAGAAACTTGTGTTGGCCACAAGAAAAATTCCATAATCCATGTTTGTGTCATAAAAGGATGCACATAACTTATGCTTTTAGCAGCTCCTAATGTATGGGTTCCAAAGCTAGAGAGCCTGTCTCACTTGGGTGGCGGTAGGTTCTTTTAGATTCAAGAAATAAGCAGTGAGGAAAAGTTACAAAACTTTATTTAAGAGACAATGAAGTAGGAAAACCCGTAACAGAAATATTTCACAGAATGAATGGCTATAAGATAATACAATAGCCACCGGGGGGGGGGGGGGAGTTTTTTTTACCTTGCCCATCTAGTGGCCAGGCCACTACTCTGGGTGGCTACAACATCACACCATAAAGAAAATTCAGCAATAAAAATCAAATTAAAACAGTGAACAAAGAAAACCAAACCCATTCTAACTATAAATACAAGGTAACAGATACAAAATATGGAGGGAGAAGAGAGACAATCATCCTGAAAATAACAGGAAGCAATAATAATATTTATTTATCTGTTCGGCTTTTATACCACCCATCTGTCTAGAAGGCCATTCTGGGCGGTTTACACACAATGGAACAATGGCACATTAAAGTATAAAACATAATCAAACAAATCAAATCAAAAATTACAACACTCAGTAACAAATATAGAACATAATTATATACAAATCAAACACAACATCAAAATCAGAGTGAAAACAACAACAACTGTGGATGAGGAACCCCAAGGGAAGGGCTCTAGGAGCCTACCATATCTTTGATAATTTTGGTGCCTGCCTCGTCCAAAGTACTCTGACCCAGCTGCAGTACTAAAGTGTCAGCGTGAGAGACAGATGAAGCTCCAGGAGGAGCAGAGAAGTGGGCACCTGTATCTCCTGCCCAGCTTTACTGGCTATCCTTGTAGAGCCTTTGACCAGGGCCAGGACTCCTCCTGCCCTCTCACTTTGCAAGACCAGTACCCTCAGGGTTCCCTGTGGCCTTAACAGAGGACCCTCTTGAATGGACATTCACTGGGGGATTAGCACAGGGAACTCAACCCTCCTTCCCCAAAAAACTCCCTCAGGAAGTTAAAGATGGTGCCCCTGATTCTGTTGGTTCCCAAGTGGCAATAAAAATGCCTCTTGGTTGTTCTCCCAACCATGGAATTATTACCGGGAGATTCATCTCCCACCAGTATGACTGGAGGTGGGACCAGCGGTGCTCACATTCAGACTATCATTTGTCAGGTCACGCAGGAGGACATAAGAAGAGAAGCAAATCTCTGATACAGAACAACCTTCTAGAAGAGGCTCCAATGAAGGCCTGAACAAAGATGGAAGCCTAGGGACACTGACAAGCCTGGGCATACAAGAAACATTTATAGACGCCACTACACCTCTTAAATGAGACACAAGTCTTCTGTGATGATACTACAGGGTCCCACACACTTGTCCTTGCAGCCCAGCTAGTCAGCTGAATTATGGAAAGAAAAACATGGCTCTCTGTCTTTCAAAAACAGTAGTCAGAATCTCAGTGGAAATCATTAGAGAATCATCTGTCTAGGCAGATGTCAGCAGTTTCAAACTCTCCATTCTAATGTGGTTTAAAACATTAGCAAGTGTAATGTCTGCACAAGACTGGTGAAAACCTTCGTTCCTCCTGAGGCAGCAAGGGGAGGCACTGTCCTCACCACTGCTTTACCTCCACAGCTACGCTGCAATAGTCAGAGAAGAGTAAGTGGAGGAGAAGGAGGGACAGTAGCAGTGCTTTCTTTCTCTTAACTCCTGAAGCCCACTTGGTCCTGCAACATCACTGTTTCTTAGTTGGCTATGAGGATAATGACAAGCCTTGTTAATCCTTGAGTCCAAGGCATTAAACTATGAGGCAGCCAAAACAATTGGCTAGCACAGCCCCTGAGATCACTTGGGTTCAGGAATTATTTCTGTAGTGAGCTGAAAACTGGACACTGTGGACACAGGCAGCTGACGATGGCTAGGAGAAAGAGACCACAAAGGGTGGACTGCTCAGGTAACAGTAAGTGGATGGTAATAGTGGCATATATATGATATTCTGCACCTTGGAGCAAAAGAAGAGCCCAAAAACTTAAGATACCCACCAGATTGGACCTTCTTGGTCCATCATCTTGTTTTCCACAGCAGACATCTATCAGAAGCCTAGAGCATATGCGGGCAAAAACTCTCTCCTGCTCATGTTCTCCAGTGGATGGCATTCACAGGCATCCACTAGGTGATTCCTGCAATTAGGCAGAGCGAGGCAGCAACCTCAGGAGTCAGATGCTAGAGGTGGGGTTTAAATCAATGGCATGGCATTGGAGGACAAAGATATGTGAGTCATAGTCTATCCCATGTTGCCTAAGATAGCCCACTTCCTTTCAGTACTACTTCCTGTGATACCGTGGATAACACTGTCCTATGACCAGCATTCAAGTAAAAACACTGAAAGTGGGGGTGGATCTTGTCCTTTCCCTCATGAAATGCTTTGTTTTGCTCCCTCTTGAGGCAGAATCTATGGTTTAAAGGTGTCCAGAGAGTTAAGTGTTGTCACTGTAGGGTGGCAGTAAGTGACAGATAATAGAAGAAGATAGCCAAGCATTACAGGAGGGAGAGAGATGTTTGCCAAGTGGCCTGCCCTGGAGCCTCAAAGCTATTCTGTTGCTCTCAGGTGCAACAGGGGACATACATGCTAACCATCTCATGTAGTTTGACCCTGAATTAGTGGCTTTCAGCACATCTCATGACAGCATTTTCATAGCTCTGCTATGTGCTGTGTGAAGAATTTTCTCTGCTTTGATTTGCCATAAGCATTCACCAAAAGTCCTTCTAGTATTAATCAGTATAAAGACTAAACTTAAAACAAAAAATTGAGGATAAAATTCTCAGAAACCTGTATTCTGGGCTCATGAAAACATTTTGTATTTTTTCCCCCAAATCTTCAGATTAATTGTGGAATACACCAACTCTGGTTTTGTACCTTTATTCGGATCTATGTCTTATCAACACAGATAAAATACCCAATATGCCTGTAGCATATCTGCTAAAGTCTACCCCAGCTATTATCTATTTTCATGCTGTGACGTAGCACTTAATGACAGTACTTAACTCTATGGACTCCATTAACCCCACTGCATGTTCTTTCTTGGGGCTGTGTTCACATTATCAAAGAAAAGGGGGCCCATAATGTAGTTCTGCACTTTGCCCAACCCTGGTCTAGACTGAGCAGGCTGGCATGATTATTTAAACCAGTCATTCCCAACCTGGTGCTCTCCATGTGTTCTTTACCACAACTCTTGGTACCTGCAGCTGTTTTTATTTATTTATTTATTTTTATTATTTAGTTATTTATTTAACTTATATGCCGCCCACACTACCCAAAGGTCTCTGGGCGGCTTACAACAATTAAAATACAATAAAAAGATAAGACAATTAAAATACAATTAAAATATATACTCTAAAAATTGCCATCAGGACCCACAGTTGATATTATTTCAATTAAAAGCCTTCTGGAACAGGAAGGTTTTGACCTGGCGCCGAAATGTCATCAGCATCAGACGAATCTCAATTGGGAGGGCGTTCCATAGTCTGGGGGCAGCTGCCGAAAAGGCCCTTTGTCTACAAGCCATCCCTCTTACCTCCTTGAGGGACGGCTCTTTCAAAAGGGCCCCCTGGCTAGATCTTAACTGCCAGGTAGGTTCATATGGAAGGAGGCGGTCCTTCAGGTATCCAGGGCCCAAGCCGTTTAGGGCTTTATATGTCAAAACAAGCACTTTGAATTGGGCCCGGGCAGCAACTGGTAGCCAATGTAATTTAAACAGAATCGGCTTGATGTGTTCCCTAGCGGCCCCACCACTCACCAGCCACGCAGCTCGATTCTGGACCAGTTGCAGTCGCCGGACCGTCTTCAAAGGCAGCCCCACGTAGAGCGCATTGCAGTAATCTATGCGAGATGTTACCAGTGCGTGTGTAACTGTCATGAGACTCCGCTTGTCCAGGTAGGGTCGTAGCTGGTACAATTTCCGCAGCTGAAGGAAGGCGCCCCTGGCCACCGAGTCCACCTGGGCTTCCAGAGTTAGACTGGGGTCCAGGAGCACCCCCAGGCTGCGGACCTTGTCCCTTAGGGGGAGTGTAAGCCCATTCAGGGCAGGGAAATGGCCCTCCAGTCTGTCCAGCGAAGCACCCACTAACAGCACTTCCGTCTTGTCTGGATTGAGTTTCAATTTGTTAACCCTCATCCAGTCCATTATCCGGTCCAGACACGAGTTCAGTACAGAAACCGCCTCACCTGGATTGGTGGAAAATGAGAGGTAGAGCTGAGTATCATCAGCATATTGCTGACTCCTCAGCCCAAACCTCCTGATGACCTCTCCCAGCGGTTTCATGTAGATGTTAAACAGCATGGGGGACAGTATCGAGCCCTGAGGAACCCCATGACATAAACGCCATGGGACAGAGCAACTGTCCCCCAGCACCACCCTCTGGACATGGTCAGCTAGGAAGGAGCGGAACCACCATAAAGCGGTGCCCCCAACTCCCAACCCAGCCAGCCTATCCAAAAGGACACCATGGTCGATGATGTCGAAAGCCTCTGAGAGGTCCAGGAGTATCAACAGGGTCACACTCCCCCTGTCTCTCTCCTGGCAAAGGTCATCGTACACGGCGACCAAGGCATTCTCCGTACCAAAACCCGGCCTGAAACCCGATTGAAATGGATCCAGAATTTGCCTTCTCTCCATTATGCACATTGGCAGTGCAGGCTGGCAGTGATGGGAGTCAATAGTCCAGGACACCAAGTTGAGAAGGTTCCAGACCATTCACATGCTAATGACATTTTGGGGTTGGGTGGCAGCTCAATTGAAATTTATTGTTCAACATATTTATGGAGAACAAAACATACAATACATATGCTGCCTTCTTCCCTCTTCCTTGCAGCCTCCATGGCTGCTTTCCATTTGGAGAAATAGTCTGGTGGAGAGGGTTGCGCAGAACTCCATGGAAAGTTTGGTTGGGCCTTTATTGCTCCAAGCTGTTGTGTGACTAATCCATCATGAACTCATCAATGACAATTTAATTTTAATATTTGCAACTCCAAGCGTTTTATGTTTATGGAAGGAAAATATTTCCTGATGAGCAGGAATTGACGTTAAATTCTAGTAATCATTCCATTAAAAGAAGAGCAATGTTTGCTATAACAGGCTGATGCAGCTACCCTCTGGAATTAATCACCCTGCGTTGATGCTCATCGGCTCTTGTCTGTTTCCTCTTTTGCTTTTGCTCTCTTCACACTTCTTTAGGTGCCAAAAATGAATAAGCGAAATTCCCGGCTGTTTCAAGAATTCTTCGTTAGACTTGACTCAGAAAATTAAAACTTCTGAAATAGAAAGGGTAAAATATCACTTTAAGCTTAATTTAGATTCTCTCTTAAGGGGCTGCTTTCATAGCATGAGGGGCGAACTGAACACGAGAAAAACAGATACCTAACAAGATTGTGTGTGTGTGTAAAAATTTTATGCAGTCACAGAGTGCCCAAACTGGGTCACATTCATGGTACTGTGGGAGATATTTTTTTCCAGTTTTCAAGTGTATCTGTCACTGCCTTCCATATCACCACAATCTACTGGTTGGCTAATAAGGGAAAGCATATCTTTAGGTAGCCACATTGAAGACATATGAGAATTCTAGAGTTTGGCACCATGCCTTTCTGCAAGTGTCTTACTACACTTTTACCATCAGTTCCATCACTGCTTATATGTCAAATGAATGTGGGTGTGTGGGAAGGATATACTGTCAAGCTTTTTAACTCAAAGAATAACATTGAGCTGGCCATGAAGGGAGTGTTCCTCTCTAATTCCCATGAAGGACTTATCACCACTCATCTCCACATTGCTTCACATGAAGAGTAAAATTGTGGAAGTGTGAGAAATCTTTTGATGTAGGGGCTGTTTGATATAGGAGCAGTGAGACCATGTGGAAGCCAATTTGGAGGGAGAAGCCCTGGTGGCCCAGGGTTTGAGTAGAGGGGGGCTCACATTGCAGGATGAAGCACCTGCCACTTGGCCCATGGACCACCAATGGAGAGAAGGCAAAGGTTCTAGACTGGCCTCTGCCAGTATTCTCCCCTTTGCTCAATTCTGTGTTGGGATAGTGCAGGGGTATGACTCTCACAGCCTCACACTTGGCAAGAAACTGAGGGAGGGGAAAAAACCTCCCTGTTCTCAAAGAGACAATTCTCTGTGTCCACCCCCACCCCCCAAATTGCATGAGATTTCTCAGATGTTGTGTATTCCCTTTTTTCAAGGAAGAAACAATAATCTATGTAGAATGGTTACAATTCCTGAGCAGAATGGGATTGTTCCTGTGCAAGAGTCCCTAGAAAAGGCATTCAGCTGCACAGAAGCTAGCAGTTTCTGGTGTAAAGAAATGAACAAAAATGAGAAAAAGACAGACATAAAGAGAGAGCGCCAAGAAATCTCATTGTTGCAGAGAGAAGTCTTGGCATGAAAAGAAGAATTGTTGAAAATGAGAAATGATTTGAATATTCATCACATCCCTAGTGAACTAGGCTTGCACCCATGGGAGGACAGGATTGTGCTGAAAATTTTAAATCTCCTTACCTTTGCATTTTATTAAGATATTTGCAAAATGATAGTTCAAGAGTTACATGAGGAATTTAATTATGTAAATAAACGAACTCTTGTCTGAGATGCCTAATATGGATTTTTTTTAACAGGTGAAGAGCAATTTAGGAGTGGACAGCAAGAGAAAGAGTCACAAATGTGTCCTGGGAACACCTTTACGTTTCAGTGAGTGTATCTGGAAAGAAACCAGGGTTTATCAGATTTCTAGCTAAAACACACATGATAGTCATTCACCCACAATAGTGAGTAGGAACACAACTCTGAACCATTTTTTCTTCAAACAGTAAAGTAGGGTATGGGGGATGTCTTACCAGAAGATGGTGAGGATTTTGCTGTTGTTGTTCATCATGGATAGATTTGTGAGACTGATTTTTGCACATTTCTGTGAAATTGAAACATGTGGTGGGTTGTCTTTTTGCATGAATTATCAAATGATAGCAGCATTGGATGGGTTGTATGAGTTCTTTTGATTACTCAGCCTGTCTTGCTCTGCCTGTTGTGTGTGTGCTTAGGGAGAGGGAATTAGATTTTTGCTACTCCATTTTGCACAAAATACAGAAAACATGTTTGTTTCATTCTCATGCTGGAGAAATTAAATCTCACGGCTGCTGAAGTATCTATGCCAGGTTGTCTCACCTTGTCAAAAGGACTTATTTTCAACTAGAAATGAGACACTAGGATGATTTCATGACACCCTCAATATTTGCATCCACTATATTGTGTTTAAGTCTCAAAAAAGCTGTTGTAAGATTTGTATTTTAGCACCTTTCTTGGAATCCAGCTAATCCAGAGCTTGGAGAATTAATGTTACTCACTGATGCCCTGTCAGAGACACACCATTATTGTTACTGGCCAAGTGTAACTTATTGCATTCTGAATCGCAAATGCATTGCCGTTACTGTTCTCCGTCCCTCTCCTCTGAAGAAACCTATGGGAAGCTGCAGTCACTCCTACTGCTGAGAACTGACCTCTGTTTCCCTCCGTTTCCTCTTTTGTTTTGTTTTTTAAACTCACATTGCTCCCAACCCTCACCCCATTGTTTAAGCACAAATACAACGCGTGTGGCTCCTCTGATAAGTGACAAGTGCTTGGGAAAGCCTCTTGAAAGTACCAATGACAACACTCCCAGAAGCACCCACCCCTACTCTGCATCTCAATGAAGAGTTTATAGACTGGGACCAACCCACCCTGTATTCTTTAGGAAACATTCTGACATCCCACCATCTCCGCCCACAGGTCTGTAAGATTATCTGTATATTTTCAGATCACCATTAAAAAATAATAATCCCACAAACTGGGGGGGGGGGGGGGGGAGCCAACAGCTATGATGGGGGGGTACACACCCTAATTGTGTGATTGGTCCATTCAAATCTCGTACAACAATAATCCTGCTACAATCATACACAGTCAATCCTAATAACTTAATATTTCAGTACAGAATAGTAAACTAAACTTAGTGACAGAACAAAGAAGATGAAAAATTGAAAACACTAAACAGAAACTTCAACTCTCTCTCTCTCTCTCTCTCTCTCTCTCTCTCTCTCTTAACTTCAGTTTATGCCCTCCCTTGTCCTTATGTCGTTGGAGTCTTGAGCTTTATTACTGGTGGGTCAGCTGCCACTCACCTTCTCCTTTGGTGCCTACACTTATTGAAATATTTTTTTATTTCCCTGTTCCTCAGTTTAAATCAATAACCATATTTTTAATCTTCAAATGCTGAGTAGCATTGTTGTGATGTTGCTCTGCCTTGGGTGTGAAACATGGTTCCTTATTCTGTGCTGTAGTCACTTCAGAATTGCACACACACTCATGTTTCAGTTCATTTTTGCACATTTTCCCAGAAACAGCACACACCCCTGATCTATATACCACTTGAATGTATCAGTCCTATAACTGTATCAGTGATACAGTATATGTTGCAACTGTAAGCTTTCTAATGCAATATTAGAGTCTCCTAAAGCTATAATTATAAATCTAATCCAATAGACCAAATGTCAATACAATTAAACTACATATTTATAACACATTAGCTCTGAGCTCAGAACTAATCCAGATGCAAAAAGGAAAAGTGCTTGTTCATATAATATGAACTGTATGTGAGAACTATATAACTGTACCTGAAAACATCTTCCCAAAATCGTTTAATAATAACTTTCTTCCTGCCTAATCCACAGCCCTTGAGTTCGGTTTCATGTCGCTTCAGAGCTACCATGGACAAAAGGGGCATTCAGGAAAATTTGAACTTCCAAAGGCACCCGTGAATGGCTTGTGAGATCCATCAAAGAGGATTTTATGCCCCATGTTTCTGTGCCACAGGAATAGTTCAGAGGCCAAGGCGATATATCCAGCTCCAGTCACCTGACACCTGGCTCTCTGTTTGCTCAGTCCTTCTGCTGCCTATATCCATTTCCTCGGCACATTGCACACCAGTGATTAGAGGCACCCAAGAATGCTTTCCTATCAGTTGACTTCTCCACGTCCTAGATAACATTGGCTTTTTCTCATGGGGAGGAGACTATGTGCATGAATGGCAAGTTGTTCCACACTTCGAGAAGGCAGGTGACCTGGAACACTGCACAGGTCAGCCTGCATCTGCTTGCCAAATACTCCAGCCATCTGTCTGAATGCACACATTATGCCGAGAGGACAGCTGGCCCAACTGCTGTCCAGGAAGCTTGTCTGCATGGGGGTTGGTTAGGTAAGCAACCCACAGAGGCATTTTAAAGGAACACTTGCATCTAACCCCGTGGGTCTATCATGAACTTGTGGCAAACACACTTTCACACTCAACTGGTCATTAAAGCTCTTGGCCAAGCAGAAATATGCTTTTGAACCTCAAGTGAATGGGGAGACTTTTATCTTCTTGTCACATATGTGAGCAGTTAAGCCTTGGTTGCTGGTGTGTTATTGGAACAACCGATCATAGAAAACCAAGGGACCTGTGCAACAAGGAAAGCATAATCTGCATAGTTTTCAAAAATAATAAGAAACCTTTTGGTTTTAAGAATGTACTGTTCTTTTAGACATTAGGCGTGACAAAGAAGCCTCAAAGATTTGGATGAGAAATAAACTGGATACAGTTTAGGAGCATTTGTTTTATTAACTAATAAACAAATGTGTTCTATATTCCTATTAGAATGTATTTGTTTTTAATGATCCTATGGCTGAACTTGTGTTTGTTATGTTTTATGAGGACTGTAAGTCTCCTTGAGGAGTACCTAGTAATGGAAAGGTAGAGAAAAAATGCAATTGACGATGATGGCATGTGTTGTCAAGTTGTTTCCAGCTTATAGCAACCTTAAGAATTACTGATCACCAATAATTCCTGTCACTAGCAGCCTTCCTCAGATCTTGCAAACTAAAAGTGGTGGGTTCTTATGTCAACCCATCTCACACCAAGGTTTTCTCTTCTCCCACTGTCTTTTACTTTCCTAGCACTATGGTCTTTTCAGAAAATCTCACCTTCTCTTTACACATCCACAATATGATATGCCAACACCCCCTCCAGTCAAATTGTACCCTGAGGCCTAGTTTGAGGCCTGGTGAGGTCTGGCTGCATAGAGAGGACAACAGCCATCTTCCCAGAATCTCCTTGGAGCATAGCATTTGCCTGATTGGCCTGGAGGATCTTGAATAGGTCAATCCTGAGTGCTGGCTGAGGGATGCCTTGTCCAATCAGAGGCAAGCTAATTGAGCAGATTGGAACCTGCCTGGCAGACCAGAAAGGAGCAAACTTCAATCTGGTCCACCAGAGAGGTGTTATTAGAGGCTCCTTTATGATTACCTGGTCATTATTCACTGGGTTTTCACCTACACAATCTTCCCTTAGGCATGTTGTTTTTGTTGTGGTCAGTGCATGGGAAGGATGGTGTAAGTCATAGGTTCTTAATCTGTGGTCTGTGGATCCACCGAGGGCCGTGATGTCCTCACAGGGGGTCTGTGAAGGCTTGAAGAAATGTTATGATCCTTTGCAATTAAAGAAAGAAAGAAAGAAAGAAAGAAACGGAAACATAGAACAAAATTTTAATTTCCCTTGCTTGTTTCTGTAAAACTTGGGTTTTCTAACCTACCACCTCCATTAAAAATGAACAAAAGTAAAAATCGGTTATGAAAATAACTGTTTGATAGCCAATATAACTGTTTGATATTTCTGCACATGGTGGGAACATGCAAGTGAATGATGCTGAGTGGCTGAGAGACAGCACGTGACATTTCTTGCTACTGCACAGAGAGTCAGAAGCCACAGGAAGAAAGATTCAGAGTCAATCAGTGTCAGTGTGAGTGTGTGTTTGGACGGACTTCATGATTGTGTTTCTTCTTCGATTTCTGCTAATAAAACTGGTTATTCTTGAGTAAAGTGACTTTTTGATATTATCACAGTGAATTTCATAACAATACATTTTGGCTCAGCCTCAGGATGGATCGCTGGCTGAATCTGAAATGTAAAAGAACTGATGATGTTGATGAGGGTGCATCCTGTTCAAAGCACAATGAAGCTTCTTCTGGTCATCTTTTAAAAAGTGTCACCGTTATAGCAAGGAATATCTGTCGATGAAACTCTTAATGAGAAACTTTAAATAAATATTTGATGCACTTTAGAGTCTTAAATTTTGAGTTAAGTCTTGGTGGTTTGCATCTACAAAAGATATTTAAAGGTGGTCCATGGTAAAGAAAAGGTTAAGAACCACTGGTGTAAGTTGTAAGATTGGGTGATGTACTCGTGAGGTGGTATATGTATATATTCTTCTGTCATGTCTTCATATGGTTGGAATGGGAAGTCTTTGGAACCAGATTGAAGCCTGTTCCTTTCTGGTCCACAGATCATCATTGAGGGAGATGAGCATTTGGACCTATCCCAGGCTTGAGATCTCCCCCTGGGGTGAGGAGCAAAGGGGCTGGGAAGGCTGTGCTCTGCTCACATGAGCCATTTCAGCCTCTTACAAGGATTCCAAGGGGTCCCCCCAATGGTCTTGTACTCTTGGGGTAAACCCAACTTGGGCTACCCATCCTTGACTACCCATCAAGAATGGTAAAGGTGTGCATCAGCAGGCAGGTGGGTCACCCGTTTCTGGGGTCTGCTCTTCATACTGCATCAATTCTATTCTGCTGTAACCAATTGAAGTTGTGACCAATTTAACCACAATTCACTTTCCAATAACATGTTGAAATATTGTGTTTATTTGTGTTCACAGAGCACAAGGCAAGTTCTCTTATGTGGGTTCACAGTCTCAGTTTTGTTATTTGAGCTTCTAGTGAGAATTTAGACTTGATTAAATCTAGAACCCACTTATTTGTCTTTCTGGCCATTCATCGTGTCTGTGAAGCTCTCCTCCAACCACTTTACACTACATTTCAAATGAACTGATTTTTCCCTCAGTGTTCTTTACTGACTAACATATCTAGTAGCAATCAGGAATAATATGGTATGGCTGATCTTGTCCTTCATCTCCAGGGAGAGATCTTTGCACTTGGGGATCTTTTCTGGGGCCTTCATAGCTGCACATCCATGTTTGAATCTTTTTCTGATTTCTTGGCTACAGTCTCCATTTGGACTGATGACTGAACCAAGACACAGAAAATATTTTCCAATTTTTATTTGTTCACTGTCAAGGAAAAGCTATGTAATAGTTCTGTAGCCATAATGTTTGTCTTCTTAATATTTAATTGCAGTTCGGTATTTGCAGTATCTTCTTTAACAATATTGTTCAGGTCATTGCTGTTTTTGATTCATTGCTGTGTTCTGCCAGTAATATGGTGTCCTTATTAGAAATGATTGATGTTTCTTCCATCAGTTCTTATTCCTATTTCCTCTGAATCTAATCCAGCTTTCCATATGTATTATTTAAATGATGATGATGATTGTGACAGTGATGACGACAATGATGATAAGGTTCAACATTTGTTTATTGCAACACAAATGCCATGGAATAGCAGAAATTTATGCAAGGCTTGGTCCCCTTTCCAAATCTGTTCCTCACTCACTTGGGAATGAGGTGGCTTACTCTTGTGCAGTGCAGAAAGATTTCATTGAATTCTTTCTGGGAGGAGCCATTCATTCTGTGATTTTCAGGAGAGAGAGAGAAAGGTAGAAGGGAAATATTAGCAACCTATTAGTATGCTAATTAATATTGTAAGTAACTTATCATTTCTTGCATGTTTATCATCTCTATTTTGTGAATGATCATTGCAATTATTTTGCCTATACCCATAGTGTCTTTGTTTCTTGCATTTCATTTCTTTCTACTTACGCTGCTAATACTTTGCATTCGTCTCCCTGCACTCAAGTTCATATATACCTGCTAACTCAGAATCACATTCTATGCATCTGATAAAAAGGACATGAAACCTAAGCTATAATAAAAGTGTTAGTCTTGAAGGTATTATAAGGCATCCTATGTGGTAAATGGCTCAGCCTACTGGTAACTATTTTGTGGTGTTTAATTAATGCATACCTGTGCTCTTGTACATTAGCAAATGATCAGACAAAAGAATCTTGATGCAGATTTTATCACCTCTAACTTGCGAACTTGCTATCTGTAGAGTTTATCAATGCACAACAGCACATGAATGTCAATAAAAGACCAGATACATATTTCTTGATGCAAATGAATGATCTCACTAGCTTTTCCTGTGGTATCTTACCAATACATGTATGCTTAATGGTAACCTAAACAGCTGAATAAAGCAGACAAATCAAGTGAAAAAAAAATGGAAAACTTTGGTAAATTGTAGTTGCACAATTGTCTATACAGCTTGTGGCAATTAAAAAAAAAGACAAGCTAATCGATGATTCTTAATACATTTTCTCCCCTTTGGAGAAATCATTCAGAACTTCTGAATCTGTGAAGAAGTTTGGTTAAGTAGCATTTTGGAGCATCCTTATCTGGAAAATCAAAACAAAATTGGGATCTTCTTTAATATTTGTGCTTGAAGTATAATGTTTGGATTTAGCTGATCCAAATAAAGAGCCTTTGATCTGCTCTTTCACTGCCTATTATTAGCTGTTTATCATGATGTTCTTTCCTCCTAATCTCAATTTCAGCAAAAACATGCATTCTGTTTTTTTTTCTTTTATGTATGTGAGATGCTTCCACTGCATTTTATTTTCCCCAAATGGAAATTGCTTTTTACAAAAGTAATGTCTCCCAATAAAAACCAGAACATAAAATATAAAAGAGGAAAAATGTGCAAATAGACATTTCAAATGTTTGTTTGTGATGTTTTCTGATATTCTTTTTTCCTGGATTTTAACATGTCTTCTATGCCAAGCCATGTCTTGCCTTTTAAAGTGCATTGTTGAAAAGGAGCCCTTTCCTTAAGCTACTGGACACTTGTATATAAACAGCCCAGCCCAGTGCAGAAGCACACATGAAGGAGATGTGGCCAAATTGGATTATTCCCAACTTCCTTGGCCTTAGTACACAACAGGACAAATGTCAAATGCAGTGGGATGAGGATGGTAAGGAAGAGCTTTACACCTTCTCTGCAGCTGATGCTCACCACCTATTTTACCTTTAGTTCTGTTTAGAACTTCCAGTCTCCACTTGATGAAAATGGCTGGGAAGAATCAATTTCTAGGAAGATATGGTCAGAGTTCAGCTATCCTCTCCATACAACCATGCTATTCTTTAAGCAAATCCCTCATTTACTTCACTTTGGGCTTGTTCAGATGGACAATTGCTCTGCTGTTCAGTGGATTGTGGGGGCAGATTGGCTTGCTCCTTTTTTCAGTGACTGCACAACGTAATTGCTAGAGAAGAATAATTTGCCACCAGAGCACCTCAACCCACCAATTTTGAGCCTCTATCAGGAGCTTCTACTTTTTAAATGTGGGTTGGTGTGCTCTAGTTTAATCCATTCACAGCAGTTGCAATCACAGGGAGTGGACTACCTTTGAACTTTGCTGCTGTCAAAGCTGCCAAGGCTCCTTCTGGTGTCAATTTCCAGTGTCGTGAAATGGCTTGATAAGCTAGCCACTTCAGGATATCAGCAAATTGAACACTTCCCCAGCTCCTCTTCAGAGAGGCAGGGGAAGTGAAGTTATTATTTTTTCATTCTGCTAGGCCATCACTATTGGACTCACTTAGATTAATTTTTTTTTCTTTGTCTTTGTTTGATGTGCTGATCAAAACAGTGGCTGTGGGCAGTTTCTTGATCAGCATTATACACAAGGCCAAGAAAAAAATCTTTTAAATCTAATCTAAGCAATTCAGTGTATCAGCAATGGTCTAGCGCAGGGAAATATGATTTCATTTCTCTTGCACCTCCGCAGGATCAGGGGTTCATTTGACAATGGAAGGAGCCAGGGGTTTCCTTGAAGTCAATATGTCTTTTGGAGTCAAGGTTTGCATCAAATGGCATATTGATCCTCCCCCTGACCTCAAGTGATCTTACTTAGACTGCCCTTGTCTGCATTAAAAGGCCAGTGTAGATGAGCCCTTAATACCAGGGTGATAAGCATTTGTCTCTGCAGAAGTTCTAGATACCAGTGCCCACAATCTCTTATCATAGGCTGTACTGGCATTAGCTTCTGGAGTTGAAGTCCAACAACCAAAGCATCAAACGATCCCCACTTCTGTTTTAGATAAAAGCATTACTACCCCATATTTGAGCACACAAATTGTGCCACTGCAGTATTAAGCATGGTCATCAGTGAACTGGGCTCCAATCCAGTGCTGAACACAGGAACCACTATGTTCACAAAATGACAAGGCCTGTCATTAAGTAGAAGGATTTTGTGACTTCTACTGTAGGAAAAAAAGTAGACAATCCACCCTCAATCAAGGCAGCCAACCTTTTGCTACAAAAATCTTTACCCTCTGGAGTGGTGAAGAGACAATGCCAGCAGGGAGAAAATTGGATGTTTAGAGAAGGAAACAGAACTGGATTCTGGGAAATCAATGAGGAAACCAGTGAGGAACGTTGAGGGCTACATCAACAGGGAAAGTGCAGCCTTACCGGTGACAGGTGTAACTAATCAGAATAGGTTTTGAATGACATCTTTGCTAGCCAGCATCCCATTAGACCAGTATTAAGTGAAGTGGAATTCTAAAAAGCTGATGCTTGCATCCCTTGCAGTAAGCCAATTCACAATGATTGCAGAGCAATGAGGAATACAAACATCAGCTCCTCAGCTAATGGCATTCTGCTGGTGAGAGTTATACCACTTGACTTAAAGTCAGGATGCCCCCAGAAGAAGAGAATGGTACTTTATACCTAGAAAACCCTGAAAAGGGTCTCCATAGAATTAATTTGACGGCTCACAATTATGTAAGTAATAGAATTCTGGCCATTGTAACTTCTTTTATGAAGAGCCTTCTGAATATATTTATCCAGAAGGGTAGCACACTGATTAAATTTAGAGATGGGCATGAATCAGAAAAATAGTGATTCATTTTGATTTGTGATTCATCAAGGTCAACGAATCATGAATTACAAATTTACGTTTTTCCCTGTCAAATTGATAAATCGATTCATCAATTTGCTTTTTTACTTTAAAACCCTATAAAATGGCCCTCAAACACCTCAAGATAACAAATTTGCAGGGAAGCTTTCCCTGACTCTCCTCTACAAGCTCTGCAAGTTTGGTGAAGTTTGGGTTTGGGATGTCCGGATTATACACCCACAATAAGCCCCCCCAGGAAAGTCCCCCCACGCACCCAGAGGTGAAAAAATCACAGGGAAGCTTCTACTGATGCTCCTCTACAGGCCCTCCAAGTTTGGTGAAGATTGGGTTTCATACATCCAAGTTATACACCCACAAATTGGGTCTCCTCAGGAAAGTGCCTTTAGCACTCGTAGTAGGCGTGGGGAAACCCAATCTTCACCAAACTTGGAGGAATTATAGAGGAGGGTCAGTAAAAGCTTCTCTGTATTTTGGTATCTCTAGGTACCTGGGGGGCATTTATAGCTAAACAAATCAACAGATCAAGAATCACTAAAAATTCATTGATTCCTATTTGTTGGGGCACTGATTTGTATGAATATGAATCAACAAATTAGCAATTTTTGAATGAATTTGGTGATTCATTTTTTAAATTTGTGCCCATCTCTAATGAAATTAAGCAAGCAAGCCTGGCACTTGTGGCCTTTTGAGATTCTCTACTCTAGTTTTAGCTTCCTAGTAGAATACCTTTTACCAATTGGATCAGTAAGGCCCTCCCTAGCTGGCTGGCAACCTACTTTCAATATTTTAAAAAGCTATAATAGTTTTCTATTACCTATTTCTGTTTCACTGTGGCTTGTTCTGTTGAGGAGATAGAACGTATTCATCTCTTTAGACTGCAGGTGCTGCCTGTTCCATATGTGACTGACAAAGTGAGCCCTACTGTTTCATTCAAAGCAAAATCTCAAACTGAGTATAACATTTGTATTTTTTTCAGAGCAGTTGTTTGTTTTGATGACTTTTCTCAAAAAGAACTGCAGTGCATTTAAAAAGTGCTTGTAAAGTTTTCAGCAGCAGACAGAAATAGCAAACCAAGATAATAAAGCCCGTTATCTGTGTTTCTCTTGCAGATTTCTCTCTCTCTCTCTCTCTCTCTCTCTGGCTTTATCATAAGCGTAGGAGCAAAATTAGGATTCAGGTCTTGGAATGCTTATTCCCCTCAAGAAAGGATTCAGCTGAATGGGTTCTTTCACCACATCCCTATAATTAAAGGTAGGTAAGATGGACTGTTTAAAGAAGCAGTTCATCATTTCAGTGTCAAGTTGTAGAGGATGTGGTGTCAGCTGGAGAGCTGCTGTTGTGAGGTTGCTAAGGCACTAGAATGCAAAGCTGAAGGTCCTTGTGTTGAATCAACTGCGATCACAAATTGAGGACAAAGATAATAAATGTGCTCTTTCAAGCATCTGCCTACTTTGACCTTGGACTCCCGGTACCCACAGGCAAACATCAGTGTGGCTATTAAACAAAAACAAACAAACAAAAAAAAACCCCACCCCGTGGACCTGTTGCCAGATTTCTTACTAGGTAGCCAGATTTAGCTGGGTTCCATGAGTCTTCTGTACTTGGGGAGTAGTACCCAGCATAATGTTCACTTAAAACTACATATATAAATTGTACATAAAACTAAAACAACAGGATGTTGAACTTAAAACTTCAAGCAGTGCATCGTTCCACTGAAATGTACCACTTGCCCTACATTCAGAGACTAGAATTAACTGGTTAAAAATTAATTACTCGTACTTTTTCTTCTCCAATAACAAAAGTTTAAGTACTTTATTTTATGGTTATAAAGTAACATGCAAAATGTGATGTCTTTTTGTGGTGTAACTTGTATAGGTATGGGATATGTTTTTGTTAAACAGTGGGAAAGGACTATCCCAGGTTTCAAGTGCAGGATTGGGCTGTGCCTCACGCTGCTGTCTCATATTTTGCTGGCGGTCCTGAGGCAACGACAAGGTGGACAGAAAGAGAATTTGCTTTGGACTAAGGCTAATGGCTTGGAACATTCAGATAGGCTTTTAGATAGCTAACTTCTGAGAAATGGGCACGTTACTTTTTAGAAGTATAATAATGGTAACTATGTTTTTCAGGGCCTTTGGAAATATACGTGTAACTAATTACTATTAAAAGTAACATTCTAAATTCTAGCTGCCTTTGAAATGGTACAATCCATGTCTGGCTATGAGAATGAAGTATGTATAGAGAGATCCTGACTGAAATCTCCCTTCTGCCATGAATCAATTTGTAGATCAACAAATATAGCTGTAATCCCCGAGAAAAATTTCCTATTAATACAGACAACCAAGTTCAACTTTCAGCTCTTCAAGACACTGCCTGATACATTTGTGCTTTAAATGTCTCCTCTGTAATTCTTTGCCTCCTTAGCCAGTAGCTCAAAGTGCACATGTGGTGAAAGCCACATATTCAAAACTTTAAATAGTAGCTCTGATTCTATAGAAATCATATAAACCTCCCCAGTTGGCGCTATAAAATTTGAGCTGCTTTTTGGATGAGTGAGTGAGAGAAGAAGAAAAAATGAGTGAGAGGAGAAGAAGAGAAAGAATATAAAGGAAGATCTTTGATTATGTCAGCATCAGTCTTTTTCTACACAGATTAATTCCCTGTCAGGAATCCCAGTGTTGTTGTTTCGACTTATAGACTGCCCCATAGAGCTAGAGCACTCTCTGGGTGGTTTACAACATAGTTATCCAAACAGCACTTTGCCCCTCCTAAGCGAAGCAGGTTGGTTACTCATTTTACTGACCTTGGAAGGATGGAAGGCTGAGTCAACCTTGAGCCAGCTACCTGAGCCCATTGGCATCAAACTCAGTTTGTGAGCAGAGGCTTGCCTTCAGTACTGCAGTTTAGCCAGTGTGCTGCGGGGTATTCACTGTGTGGTAAGTACTCAGTGTAATTCATAGTCCTACAAGTGTGCTCCACATAAGAAGGCATTATTCCTATGACTGTAGCTTTATCGCTACTTTACTGTATCTGTTTTAAACACTGTCGAAATGAAATTATCTAGGATGTAAGGAAAAATTGAGAATGGTATTACTTTTAGACACATGGTGATACATTTTTGGTAATATTTACAAATTCCCCTTTGCCGGGGAGGAAGGAATATGTGCCCCTCCAGACATTGTTAGATTTCAACTCCCATCATCCCTAGCCAGCATAGCCAATGATGGGGAATGACAGGAGCTGTTGGCTGTTCTACATATTTCTGAACCCTGGCCCATAGCAAAATCTCAAAATACAAGGTGGAAAATAATATCATAGTCCAGGTGCCAGTGGCCAGGTTGTCTGGGGAATTCTGGGACTTGTGGTCAAAAAAGTAACAGTTTCCATCTCCCTTTCTGAGAGAGCTTGCGGCACCAACAGTGACACTCGCAGCCTGTTCACTAGGAAAGATGACAACTGTGACCAGAAACAATACTGCAGGGTGAAGTATTCCTGTTTGCCTGGCACTCTTTCACAGTACTGTATCCTGCTCCTTCTAACAGGCATCCAGCTGTTTGGGGGCACTGGATGCCTGTTGGAAGGAACATCTTCTTTTAATACTTCTTCTGCCTAAATTTTATATATATGCACTCCTAGAATTCCTCAGGCAAAATAAAGTTTTAATCCAAAAATAATCCTGCCCTCCTATATATATATATACACACACACATACAATTCTTCAAACCAAGCATTTGACCAGCTCCATACTATGCATGAGTTGGGCCCTTTTGCCTACATTAAGGACTGGCATTTGGAGAATAAGCTTACTATTCTGTATGTTTCTCTGTTCCCCCCCCCCCCTCTGTATTTTTTCCCTGCATTTTTCACTGTAATTATATTTCTGTATTCCCCCACCCCACTCCTTCTTCTCCTTCTTCGTCTCTCTAATCTTAGCTAACTCACTCACTTTAGGAATTAGGAAGTTCTTGTTTCCAAAGTAATTGCATCTGACTCATGTTATTCATTGGATTCGACTGTGGATATATATATTTTTGGTGCCCCCGTCTTCATGGACGGCAGTGAGGCTCACCATCCTTAGCAACTAACAACTTCATTTGGCTACAACTATTTGCACGGGGAGCTAACAAGCCATGAGGGATTTGGTGCATGAGTGAAAGCATACCCTCTCACATCAAGCCCATGTTTTCCTACAGCTGGCTTGCTGTTGTAAGGTCAGAGGCTGTAAAGCTGTGGTTACTGAAAGAAATTAGTCATGAAAACAGCCAAGCCCAGTGGGGATTTATAAAGACACGAATCAATTCCACTTTCTGTTTGTTTAAACAATGTTGGCCTAGAAGAGTCTTAGTGGTACCATCCCATTTTTTTTAAATCGTCCCTGCAAGATGTGTCATGCAGGCTAACTTTATAGCATCTGACAATCATAAATGTTCAAAGCAAATTTAAGAAAATGGAGATGCTCCCTTAGAAATGGAAAGTTAGCTGCATCCCAAACTGGAATTTCCAGCTGTAGATCTGTCCCAAAAAGAGGATTTAATGGAGAAGACTGTCACAGTCAGATGATCAAATGTTTGAAGATGGGACTTACTGTAGCATCAGCTGGGTGAGCACTGGGCTCATTCAAGTGCTTGCTTTGCTGAATGTGCTTTCATTGGACACATGCTGAGAAACTCAAATCCAATTCCAAAATCAGCGCAAGGGTACTCGTCACGTTACAACAGGGCTTGGACATTTGTGATCTTTCAGATATTGTTGGACTCCAGTTCCTAGCAACCTCTAACAACAGAATGCTTCAGCTGAGGATTAGCAGACAGTGGCCAAAATCCTGTCGTGCAGTTATGCAAATGATGTAACATTTTAGAGCTAAATTGCCACAAGTTAAGAAATCTCCATAGAGGCTATCTGTTGCAAGCTGCATTTCATAACTCAGCATGCAACAAGGTACTTTCTACAGAGGTTTCTTAACTTACAGAGACTTGCCCCTGAAAGTTGTGTAACCATGCAAGAGGATTTTGGCCAACGACTGTGATCACTTGCAACAATAGGCTAGAATTCGAGCTTGTCAGGAATGAAGCAGCATGCTGGTGCATGGTAGTCAGTCACTCCTGGTCCAAGTGGAAGAGGCTGAAAAAGAACTTGGAAATGTAAGTTTTCTGGACTGTGACTGTGGGAGTTACAGTCCAAAAAAGTTATTTTCCCAAGCTCTGTTGTTATGTGCTGTCAAGTCGCCTCTGACTTATGGCGACCGTATGAATGAATGATCTCCAACATGTCCTGTTCCTAACAGCCTTGTTCAGCTCTTGCAGACTCAAGCCTGTGGCTTCCTTTAGCAAGTCAATCCATCTCATATTTGGTCTTCCTCTTTTCCTGCTGCCTTCCACATTTTCCCAGCATTATTGTCTTTTCCAGAGAATCCTGCCTTCTCATGATGTGCCCAAAGTAGGACAGTCTCAATTTCAATATCTTTGCCTCCAAAGATAGTTCAGGCTTGATTTGTTCTGATAGCCCAGGGTATCTGCAAAGCTCTTTTTGGTTATTTTTAAGCAACTCCCGCTTGCTGTAGGAGCCCTCAGGCAATGTGAACCCATTTGCTCACTTGTTCCTGAAAATGTGTTGATCTGTGAAAACATCCTCAAAGCCAGTCAGTCCCATCCTGACATCAGATTTCAGCTCAACAAAGGTTCCCCTCTGTGGCGGTAATTATACCATATGTCGAAGGGCGCAACTATTTGGCTACCAGAAATGATTCCCAAATTGAAATGAAGCATGCCCCTGAGAGCGAAGCAAGTTCCCCGGAGCTGACAGTAGGGTTGATTTATAAAGAGAGAGACAAGGTAGCAAATGTGTGAAGTGTTACCATATGATAACAAAGAGGAAAAGAAAAACAAATAATAGTAGTTTAAAATGTGCTTAAGATACAGAAGAGGGTAGTTTTCTGCCCCCAAACCCATGTTGTATGGAAGTTTCAACAAAACACATGTTGTTCTTATATTTGGTTTAAGCAATGCTTCTGTGAGTATTTCTCTTGGCTTACAATGTGCGTGTGTGACTTCAAATGATGTGCTGGAATTGTTCATACCTATCAAAAGTTGATGTGTTTTCCCCATCATCTTTATAAAACCAACAAATCATAAGGGGGAAAAAGTGTAGCTTTAGAAAGGAAAAAAATCTGGTTCAAACAGATGTTAGAACCAAACCAAAACAATATAACAAAACACAGCCACCCACCCAAAGTCTAACCAGGAGACTCAAATGGCTGAACAGTAACTTGAATATTACAGCCAGTAATAAAGGCATGTTATATCTGGAAAATGGCTCAATTTTAATTGCTTTTCCAACTGAATTTGTTTTTCAGGTTTTCAGTAAAAACAAACATTTTTGACAAGAGTTCCTTTCAATGTGGGCTTGTACAAGCCATTTTATTTGGTACCTGTGGTTATTCTTCTTCAGCCCAGTGCAAATAGCCTTGCACATATCAACCTTACACTGGCTGTTGCAACGTGCCATTCCATCTAAGGAAGCAGATCCATGTGTCTCCTTTCTGGCATGATGGCGCCTCCTATCTGAATAATTTACAGAGATGAAAGTACTGAAAGATCAAGAAAAACAATAAATGTGCAACAAATTGCATGATAATTATTTTCAAATGTATGGAGGCTTTTCTCCTTTTTTTTTTTTTTTTTTGTCCTAGCAGTGTAGAACTTTGTATTTTGCACAGAACTTGGAAAGTTTAACTTTTTTGGACTACAGCAAGCATTGTTGGGATTCTGGTAGTTAAAATCTTTTTAAAAAAATCCCAAGCAGTGAGATAATATGGTTCCCTTATTGGTAACATCAAGGCACAGTTTGGAGGCATACGTCCAGGGTCGTATTTAGCAGATGCAGAGAACGAGGACCCCCTAAAAATAGGTTTGCCACATTTTAAATGAAGTGAAATGAAACATTAGCAAATGCAGAGTGTATGACTGTGCATGCTAAAGATTGCACAAAACAGCTGTGTTTTGTTTTGTTTTTTAGTCTGGCCTTTTAATCTTAGATGCTTCAGATGGGTTGTTTGCATCTTTCCCACCAATCAGATAGTTCTGTGCTTGCTATGCCTGTGACTGGTTATCTCCACAAAGGGAAAAGGCACTAGTCTGATGCAGAGATAGTTTGTGCAAAAGGAGAAAATTCTGATGGAGGGGGGAGAGAGATACTTGTCTTATTCTTGTGTTTGAGCAAGAAATAGGCATCTCTGAAGGAGAGAAAGTACCTAAACTTGGTATTTCTCTAAATGTACGTAAGTAAAAACTATAGTCATTCAACAATCCCTGGCTCTCATTAATAGACTTTGCCCACCACCCTTCCCCAATTATTTCTGTGGATGCCCTTGCTTCTAGCAGCTCGTGAATACTTGACAGGTTGTGATGACAAGAATAAGGAAATTAATGAGGATTTCTTCACATCTCTAGTTTGTGCACATATGTGTTTGTGTGTGCATATGACCATTAAGTCCTGTGTCTCAAATGCCGCCTAGGGTCCTTTTGAGGGGAAAGGTGGGGCAAAAATATTTTGAATAAATAATAAATATTTTAAATAAGTAAATAATAAATAATAAATGAACCAAATGTTCTCTTGGTTCATTTATTGGAGCAGCACGACAGTGGAACCAATTACCTCAAGAGGTGGTGAGTGCTCCAGCACTGGAGGCATTCAAGAGAAACTTAGGCAACCACCTGGCAGATATCCTTTGATTTGTATTCCTTCATCGAGCAGGGAGTTGGACTTGATGGCCTTATAGGCCCCTCCCAACTTCACTGTTCTATGATCCTAGATCTGCTCGATTGTGCTGTGATTGGTTTTCTGTTTGGATTCATCCTTCCCAGAATTTACCCTATCGGCAACTATTCAACCTACTGGAATAGTAAAAGAGGCGAGCTCATGAAGCTTCTTCAAGTAGCTTCTCTAGGGACTGCTGCTGCTCAGTTGCTCCCATCCCAAGGATGACTTTAATTCCCTTATGTTAATTTTCATCACAGGACAATCTGAAACAGAATTGGTTACCTGAATCTCTTTATTTCTCTTCCCTTCATTTCCCTTAGTACTTTTGAATCTTACTTTCTGGACTATAAGCCATTATGTTAAATGGTGAACCACAGGCCCCAGCCATGGGTAACCATGGTCTGGAATACACTTGGGGCTATAATAATATTTTTAAAAGAAATTCATACTGGGTGAGCACAATCCCCTTTCAGATCTTAGCGTCGTACATCAAAGGGAGGTTTCAGGATTTAATGCAAGAGGGTCCTTACTTTACTTTGTCACGTAGCTGAAGTTAACACACCAGGTCCACATGTTTCATTCCAATGATAGCTTGGCTGAGCTTCTGTTAACGAAATACCTTCCAGATGCCCTCATGGCTGCTGCCGACCTCATCCGAGTTTAGACTACCTTAAATTGGAGAGAAAATTAGCCATTGTTTAAGGCTTGAGCTAATCATTTGGGATCAAATTTTAAGGCCATGTGTTACAGATATGCTCACTTCTGTACTGAAATATAAAATATAGAAAGCTAAAAGCTGCCTTTATTGCTTTTTTATGACGCCTTGCTATGTGTTTTCACTCTTCTATAATTTTAAAGGCCTTTACTCGGGAAGCTCAAATTCTGTAGTATAGATTTATTGGGCAGGGGGAAAAATGCAGGTAAAGTATTTGGACTTTTAGAAAATGTATAGCTTTCTAATAAAAGGAGAGTACAGAATTGGGGATTTATTAAAGATATAACAAGAAACAGTATTTGGGCAGTATTCTTTCAGTTTTAAATCTGGTTTATTTAAAAAGTACTTCCAGGTAGGGTCTTTTTAAAAATTGTATGCTTTTATGACAAAATATAGAATAAAGGGATAATTAAAGATAGAAATATGAAATATTGAAGTGTCACTCTTTCACTCCAACATTATGTGGTTCTTTTTAAATACATTTCCTTATTTTTCTTCATAGTCATGAGATGCAGAACAAGCAGGCAGTATTTTAAGGTGAGAGAGTCCCAGCTTATATGGATGTCATGCCGTTGGGGCCTAGCATGGTGTTTGGGTAGCACAGGATGGCAGTTTCCTTCCCTCTCCAATGGCATGGAGTCTTGTGAAACCATACCTGGTCTTTTCTTGCTGGAAAAAGGAAGGCACCGATGATGGTGCAATGCCAGGTGGAATCTGGTTGGACAGGCAGATGGGAGGGGAGGGACCTCTGGCACCAGTTGTGAGGTGGACCTGAGTCGTGCAATCTCCTCTCAGGTCTACCAGCACAGTATAAAAAGAGCATCCAAATTGGCCAAAGGAGGTTAAGCATTAAACTCAAACAAATAAACCCAAATAAAAATATAAAATTGGCAGGGATCATTTTTAAGATTGGCCAACAGAGAAGTCACACTCTTCAAGGGGCAGTGTGTAACCAAGTGGTCAATAAGGAGGATGCAAAAAAGCTAAATTATGTACAAACAGGGACAAATTAGTTAACATATGATAAAGACTGGGGAAAAACTTAAAAAAATATTTAGTATTGATTTGTTACTATTTAAAAAACCCTCTCAATCCCATTCAGATTTAATTATAAATTTGATGGCATTACAAAATACAAATAAGCCACAAAGCTACTCAGATTTAATTGAGTTAATTTCAAAAGAATAATTCTAATTCAGTTTGCCATTGAAACAACAGAGTTTTAAATAAGGATTGACTGTACTTCTGCTTAATTCATTAATATGGCTTCATATAATAAAAATAATTCAATGTGGCATTTAAATCTGCTTGCACTGGTAACAGGACAGACTGTCGCCCTAAAAGCAGAAACAGCAGCCATTCCAGGGCTTTGCAATCCTTGGAAAACCTGTGTTGGAGCTAGGAAGAAAATTATTCTTTGTCTCCAGCAGGAAATTGGAGAATTACATTATTGCAGGAAGAGAAGCAGACTTGTGGTTTGCCATAGAAAGCTGTTCTGCCAATTTCTGGTGAAAGTTTTTTTTCCCTTTAGTTGAGTATTCCTCAGGGGTTTTTTGTGGGGAGGGGGGCAACCCAAAAGCTTGAGAAGCTCCTTGAAACCTGCAGGCCACACTTTGGCCATCCGCTGAAATAAAACAATATTTTTTTTCCTACACTACATTGTTATATTGTATAAAGGACCTGGTAAACTTCCTTAGCCTTGAGTTTCATATCTGTGATTCTTCTGCCTTACTGACATTCAGCCACTACCTTATCCCATTTGGTGGAGCACTGAATGTCATATAGTCTCTCAGGAACGTTGGTGGTAGGGATGGGGACTCAAGTCACAGGGGTCATTGTACAGTCAGACTTAAGTCACACCGGTGACTTGACTCAGACTTGACTCGTTGTTGTTTTTTTCCAGCGCCTCAGACTCAACTCGCAACTTGGACCCATTTTTTCCAAGTTGTGTTTCCAAATTCCTCTTCTTTTAATGAAGGACACCGTAAACTCAGAAGAAGCTTTGCGGCACTCACAAGAAGATATAGGAGAAGCAGGCAATCAGCGGCAGATGGCAGAGAAGGAGGTAGTGATGGGAGGGGGAGGGTGGGGTGAGGGAAAGTGAGGTCGGCTCAGCTTTTTTTCCTATTGGCCATGATTCTGAGCACAAGGGTGGGTGGGTTCACAAACCTCGGGCCTCTCCACACACCTCCACAGGGCCCACCCACCCCTCCCTTCTTTCTCGGGGGGGGGGAGCTTGTTTTAACAGGGACTTGGACCTGGGGTTTGGGACGCAGGACTTGATACCAAAGACTTAGACTCGGATTTGGGACTCAGACCCAAAGACTTGCCAACATCCCTGGTTGGTGGTCCCTTTTCCCCATATGGATGCTGCCTTGCAGGAACCGAAGCTGGAGCATCTGTCAAGTGTGCCTCTTGATGTACAATATTGATGGACTATGTTGTTAAGCCTGTATCTGAAGATTTTGGAAATTATTCTTACGCTGGTCAATGACCGTAATAAAGACTTGTTTGTTTGTTTGGAGATTATTCTGTTGCTACCAGGTGCATTTGATTGCAACAGCTTGTTTTTGCTGATGAAACAGAATTAAAGAGTCTCAGCCTGTCTTGCTGTAGCCCTTTTGAGTGGAACTTCTTTACTGCATAAGAGTTCTTGGAGTGGTTTCAATGCTCTTTATTATTTAGCAGTATGAGGCCTGTTACAGCTAGCATCTTGTTCCTGTGAAGTCAAGCCAACATAGGTTTAGTGTAGAAGGAAAAATTAGGACTGTGAAGCTTAACTTTCATCCCATCAGCAACCCACTGCTAAGGGTGTAGAATAATAGGCCAAAAAAGCAGGGTAGTGATCTGAAAATTTGGAGGCAACCTGCTTGATTGCGTGTTCTGTCACTCCAGTGACTTGATTGCATGTTCTGTCACTCCAGTGCTCTGGGGGAGACAATGGGCTGAAGACAATGTGTTGAAAACCATAGGTTGCTACAAACTGCCTAAAGAAGACAAAAGAAAATGGTGGGTCACAATCTAAAATGCAACATTCAGGAACTCTAGATCTAGAGGGAAAAGTCTGTTTCATTTTATCAATAACCGTTCCTAGTGTTCTCTTGGGAAGTTCAGCAATTTCAAAAAATTTGGGAGAATAGTCAGAAAACAGGATTTGCTACCCAGGTAGAAAAGTTAGTCCCTTTAGGTTGAGGACTATTTGGGAGGTCAGAGGAATAAATAGTTCAGGTGGGTTGCTATCATGCTGGAGAGATGTAAGCCAAAAGTAACTTCCATTAGACCCAAATGTAAAGGGGAGATGAAGGCTCAAGATGTTGTATACATTGGGTTTACTGCACTTTAAAAACTGCCCAGCTTGTTTTGACCCAATTAATATGTGGCATTCTTCAGTGGCTATTCTGAAAAAGCAAAGAGGAACAATTCATAAGTTATCATGGCAATATATTCAGAGGCCATTAAGACAAGCATATTAAAATCATTTATCCTGTACATTATATATAACTATCTAAAGTGTCTTTTTTCATTATTTACAGACTGAACAAAGAAAAAGGTGATTACTAGAAATCATGCCTTCTTGGCTGTGGCGCCATCTTTCTGGAGTGGACTCCCCATCCTGTTTCAAGGGGCATTCAGGGACATCCTCCTTGCTGTTAAAAGTTAGCTATTTTCTGTGATCTCACAATTATTTGGGTTTTCTTTTTAATTACAGTGTAGGATTTGTAAACTATCTTTGATGGGTTATTGTGTCTTGGTTTGTTGTAAACTGCTTAGAGTAGTGCATTGCACTAAGTCAGTGGTATGTTCATGCATGAGATAGATAGATAGATAGATAGATAGATAGATAGATAGATAGATAGATAGATAGATAGATAGATAGATAGATAGATAGATAGATAGATAGATAGATAGATAGATAGATAGATAGATAGATAGATAGATGGGAGAAAAAAGCAAAATAGACAGATTTACTCATCCTTATTTTTAGTTACAGTTCCCAGATGACAGACTGAGCAGAACACCTGATGTTATTATGCAGGAATATCGACTCACCCTTACTAAAAACTTTGGGGACCAATGTCTCAAGGTCAGGCTGGCCTATGAGATGCATGAAGACAAGAAAATTGTAGCCATGGCAGCATGTACCTTGCTACTTGAAAAATCCAGTCTTTTGTAAAGGAGACTGTATTAATGTCCTCTCTTCCCTTTATTCCCTTCCAGAAAATAGTAGTTGCATGGATGGGATGCTTGATATACATCTTTTGAAAACAGTGCCAATGGGTATTACAATGTGATATAAAAATATTATATAACAGTGTGTTAAAGTATAGTTCAAGTGTTAACATTCCCCCCCCCCCCCTCCAATTATTCCAGTGCCATGCTGGGATAAAATGCACATAGTCTTGCCTACACAGAACTAAAGTACTAAGTTCATCTGTCAACTGGATGTGTTTGAGATTTGTTTGGCTGTTCAGCATCTTATGAGTAAATGACTATAGACCACACAAAGGCAACTCCACTGTGCTAAAAGCCAGTGTCACTGACATATCAATAAACAATGGCTGTGCTGAAAATCCGAATATCTTGACTATTGTAAATAAAGCAACAGAGTAAAGTGCAGCGCAGCAGCCCGTTTAGTCTTGTCCAGAATTGGTAGTTAGAAGTGGTTATGTGAATGGCGGGGATCCTTATGAGGTCTCATTAGTCACATTTGTGTACACAAGAGAAAAGCCTTTCTTCCGCTACTCCTTGTCAAATAGATTAATCTTGTAATCAGCCGCATATTTTGTGCAGTCCAAACACTGGACAAACATGGCCAACTTTCCCTGTTTGCTTACTGCTTGGGTAAAATATTCCAGAGTGTTAGGCGATTATGGCTGACTCATGCCAAATGTCCCTGTAGTAAAGCACAAAGTTGGAGAAAGTTACTTTGTTGGGCTTTCAGCTGGTATGGCTACTGCTTACACTGGTCAGGAAAGTTTGGGAGTTGCACTGCGAAAGGAAGGAAGGAAGGAAGGAAGGAAGGAAGGAAGGAAGGAAGGAAGAAAGAAAGAAAGAAAGAAAGAAAGAAAGAAAGAAAGAAAGAAAGAAAGAAAGAAAGAAAGAAAGAATACTTTCAAGTTTCAAACCAGCATTCTGTTTTGGATGGTGGTTAACAGACACTTCCAGTCTTTTAGAAAGGTGCCCTCTTCCAGTAAGGTTGAGCAGGTTTTCCCTCAACATCACTATGCTTTCAGCAATAACTTCTTCAGTGTTTGTCGATGACATCAGTGTGAACATGAAATTAGTGGCTCTATGTATGGCTAGGGTTCCTGCTGCTGTTGATGCATGGATCATGCATAGAAGATGGGAGATAAACTTCCATGTTTTAGGATATGCAGTCTGTCCCACTTAACAGTTTTCAGACATTTTGATTCACATCATTCCTAACTAATTAATGGATGGTGGGGGTTGTGGTCTATCTAGAAAATGTGTGAGATTAGAGGAGGTAATTTGAAAGTGACCAAAACAAAAGACAAAACAAAACAAAAAAACAGTTTTCAAGGAGCCACTAACAAATGGCTCCTTGAATAAAAACAATGTAAGTCCTATAATTTGTTCTGGAATGATTTAAATAATGAATTAATAAAACTAATTAAATGAATTAAGCATTTCAAGTTTTAAATGCTAACAGCAACAAATTAATTTCCCCCTGCTACCATTTAACACTAATGAATTAATTTTCAATACTAACTTTCCAATCTCTGGTATTACATCAAGTGAACTTTCTGTGAGTATCTCTTTAGACAATAATGCATATTGCTTCAGACACCTCGGGCTCATTGGGCAGGATCTTTAGATGGCAATATCTATCTTTTGGGAGGCACTGTGTAAATGGCAATGTGTGTTACTTCAATTACTTCAAATGGCCATTTGGGAAGTGCTGTGTAGATGGTACTGCATATTGCTTCAATTATGTTTTCAAATGGTCTTTTAGTTGGTCTCATTAAGATGGTGAAGTATATTACTTTGAATAGTCTTTTGGAAAGAAAGGCTCTTCCAGTGCTCATGTGTATTACTTCTCTTACTTCAAATAATCTTACCTCTGAGACGGCAATAGACAGAATTCCACTAAATTCAAAATATGATAACGGGCTCTCCTGCCCTTTTTGTTTACTGGGTCCTGAGCCTTTGCCTGAAAGTCCTGTATTACTGGTACCACTGCCTACTCTCCATGAATTGTACAACAGTTTTTAAGTCTAGCCATGCCAACAGCCATAATCATACTGTGGCAGTGAAATCCTTAACTTAATTAGGCAATCTATGAAGAAGTACTTTCTTTTCCTCCACTGAATTCACTGACAATTAATTTTATTGACTGAGCTAGAGTTCTGGCATTTAAGTGAGGGGAGCGATGTAATGTGGAACTGTCTGAAACTTGGCAAAGTCACGTCTCCTGTTATAGTGTTAGAGATTCATTCCCATAACCTTAGTTCTTATTTGCCCTCCTATGGCAAGAGGAGTGTGAAATGATATTTTATCATGCCTTTTCCTCTTCCTGCAGAGGCAATGTTTTCCTGGTAATTCAGGGCTGGAACACAGTTATGTATCTCAGTTATACCAGGAAATCCCAATTAACTCTACTATATGTGAGAAATCACAGCCTAAGTAAGTGTAGATTTCATCACCATCACCACCGCCGCCATCATCATAAAACGGCAGAGCTAGAAGGGACTCCATGGATCATGGAGTCCAGCCCATATCAAGGAGGCATAGTGGGGAATTGAACACTCAACCTTTGGCTTTGCAGCCAGATACCTAAACTACTGTACTCTCTTTCTTTTTTCCCATTCCTTTGGCCCCCTAAAACCAAGCTTGCGATAATATAGAATTCATTAATAGTAATTATATGTCACCAAATCAATTCCAAATGATACAGAATACTTAGAAGTAGTTTATTATTCCTTTCTTGTGGGAACACTCTAGGACTGTGAAGCTTGCCTAAGACCTCACAGGCTGGCTTTTCTCCTATAAGGCCCAGTGGGGAACCAAACTTCTTGCAAATTGATCCAATCGATATATACTGTAGTTACATTTTCTCTCTCAAAAAACAAACAAACGTGGTTCAACTCATTTCTCAAGAACTGATCTCATGATTAAGACAGATAAGGGTTGTGATGTTGTTTTTATTGCCACTGCTCCTGTCCATTTAACATCCCAACACAAGAGATATGTAGCAGGTGAAACTTTCCATGTCATGGAAATAAATAAAGGGGAAAATGAAGCTTCAGTTCCTAAATAAATTTCTCCATGGAAAGCAATCCTAATTTGTTGGGAAACGTCATATGGTGGTGGTATAAATAGGTTTTCATAAATAGTTACACAGCAGCAATATGCAATGGGTTTCTGCTGGGTCTGTGTGTGTCAGGGGCCCTCGGCACCCAGAATCCCAAACTTAGTGTAGACAAATGTGCTGTGTTGTATGCACTTTGCATGCATATTATGTTAACACACCACTATGCACCTCCTCACCCCCCAAAAAATTCCTGCACACAGCCTTAGCGACAAGGGAAAATCCCAGTGTGGTCTCTGTAATAAGCCATTTCTCATTTATGAGTGTCTACAATAATCCATTGTTGGCAGTGAATTACAGTCTCTTTCCACAATGTGTACTTTATTAAGTATACCTACATAATTCTATTTAACTGACACAATACATGACTAATTTATTATAATGATCAAAATAGCCTGTTATATATTTATAACAAAATTTATAAGTCTCTGGCTAGGGCTATCACTTAGGAAGAACAAGAGGGCCCTAGATCTCCCCACTTTATTATAGATTTAGATGTATGATTATTCCTCAGTCATATCATAACACAAAAATATACAAGATATGTGGGTTTTTCAAATCAATAGCTTTAAAATGGTGTTTTTGTGTGTGTGCCCATTTAATCCTGCATAGTCCTAAAGCTTGTCCATTAGTGTGAAACTGACCCTTCTCACTTTGAAGTGAAACTCAAAATGGCAGCTATGTCTGTTGGCAAATGCATTTATGTCTGCATTTTGGAGTGATCCAGTCTGCTATTTTTGGATCATACCTATTTTCCCATACTTGTTTAGACTGTTAACATCCATTTCAAAGAGAACGCTGAGAAAATGGCCAAATTTGCATGTCTTTATAAGACAGATTTGTGTCTGAGCCCTGTGCTTTTCTGTAGGTTAGCACAGCATGTCATTTTGCCATATTATTAGTCATGTCTGGCTGTTCTGCAGACTGTGATGACATGCATCTGAAAAAACATTTTCCAGCTGTTTCATACATGTGTTTTAGAACTACCAGCATGGAAATATAATACGTGGGGAGTCTACCTACAGTAAATATTCTGACTAAATATTGAGGGACAAGCCTTGCTCATAGATTAAAGAAATGGTGGAATTATACCTGGCCTCAAAGTTTTGGGTGGCCCTGAAATGCTGGACAGACAGAAGGGCTTCTGGCCAAGGTAGCTGCAGTCTGCAGAGCTGGGTCCCGTTTTCTTCTTTTCCTTCATTTTACCAGCTGCCAGGAGAAAACGCCACTCTCAATGGTTGAAAAAGTGGATTTCTAAGGCAGCTACAAGGGAGAGAGTGAGTGAAGGGCTTCAAAGGGCCATGCCAATGGTCCCCTTTGATTTCTTCTTAAAAGGGCAATGGGGGAGAGACTATGTTTCCTTCTCACCATCTGGAATTTCACCTCATTTTTGTCCCTTTCTCAACCCTCTCTTCTCCTGTCAAAACAAGGACGTTTATTCAAGAAAAGAAATAAGCTGTTTGTTTCTGATGAAAAAGAAAGATAGAAAAAAAATTATATCCCTCTCTCCCATTCTTCCTTACCAGGATAAAGAGCAAACTACAGACAGCTTTTCCCTAATTTTTTTTTATTTATTTAAGTAACAACAGCGCCCATCTGGATACAGCTGAATATCTATCTTTTTCACATGCAGGGACACAGAATATATTTGTGTGGAGCAAGCAAGTTACATTTCTTGTGTTGTTACTTAATGTACTCCATATTCTGTGTTCTTATTCTGTTCATTATCTTGCTACTGACTAGTTTAATTTTAGTGAAAGCAAAGTGTGCTGCTTATCTACTGGCCCATAGCACTTAAAGCACTTTCTGGGTGGTTTACAATTTAATTATGCAGGCTACACACTGCGCCCCCCGCCCCCGGCAGAGCTGGGTACTCAATTTACCAGCCTTGGAAGGATAGAAGGTTGGGTGAATCTCAAGCTGGTTCCCTGGGACTGAACCCAGGTTGTGAACCATGTTTTGGCTGCAGTACTGCAGTTTAACCACTGTACCATGACGTTCCAACAGGATCCACGCTAATGCAAAGGGAGTTCAATTTTGGAAAACTGCTGCAACACCCCAACAACCTTAATCTGGCTGTACTGAAGGGAAAAGAAAGAGAGGAATCCAGGAAGTTTATCATACTAGCAGAAATAACGCTCCCTGCAATGTAGCAATTCTGTACCCATCTGTGTATGTTTAAAATCCATTCAGTATGTAACAACTAAGAAAGGTGGGATTGAAATTAGTCAATCAACTAATAAAGCAATAGGTCCAGAACTACTGGTAGTTTATAGAATCATAGAATAATGGAGCTGGAAGGGGCCTGTAAAGCCATCAAGTCCAACACCCTGCCCAATGCAAGAAACAAAGTTAAAGTATATGTGACATGATTTTCTCTTGAATGTATGCAGCATTCAAGAGAAAACCAATTACCTTGGAGTGCTCACCACCTTCCCAAGATATTTGCTTCCATTGTTGGATTGCTCTAGCAGTTAAGATGTTTTTATTGATACCCAACTAAAATCTCACTTCCTGTCACTTGATTCCATTATTATGTGTCCTGCACTCCAGGATGACTGAGAACAGATCCTGATTGTCCTTTGTATGACAGTTCTCTGTACTTCTGGTGTTCCATTACCATATAGACAATGATGAGAGCAAGAGGGACAAAGTACAATTTATAATGGATTTGTAATGGGTATACTGGGTCTTCATGGTTAATACTGTAGCCCAGTGTGGCTACAGATTGTTTTTGTCATATTCTGTCAATTCACTTTTGACTTATGGCAACCCTGTGAATTAATGACCTTTCATTATCAGCCCTACTCAGGTCTTGCAGAGTAAAGCCTATGCTTTGCTATTGAGTCAGTTCATCTCATGTTAGCTCTTCCTTTTTTTATATTGCCTTCAGCTTTTCCCAGCACTACTGGATTTTTTCCCAAGTGAGTATTTTCTTCTCATGATACATCCAAGGTATGATAGCCCCTAGTTAGTCATGTTAGACTCCAGTGAGTGTTCAGTCCTTGTGTGTAAGGATGAGACAAGTGAAGATTTGCCTCCTTAATGCATGCCTATTTTAGCACCAAAGTAAAGTGGTGGATGGGAAGATTATAAATCACTGAAATTCCCTGTATTCTTTAGCCCACTAAAATATTGACATATGTGGTAGAGTGCTCGTTGCTGTCAAAAGGAATTACACCCATTGATTTAAGAAGACAGAGTAAGATATCTATTGGATTCAGGTCAAATTTTGAGAACTGGTTGAAATTCTTCTCAGAATCAGTGGGAGACTTGATGTTTCCATCGACATCATGTCACTATTGCTTAGAAATTGATTTAAAATCTACTGGAGGTCATATTTTAACCTAAAAGGGTTCGGTTGGGCAGAATTATATGCTGGCTAACTAAGAACAGAGCCCAGAAGAGTTTAATGAATGGATTTAGCAGCTAAATTGTACAAAAAAGAACAAAGTTTGCTTTGAAGCTAGGATTCTCCCACGGCATCACCAACTTTTTGCCTTAACAGAGACTACATATGTACGACACATGATCAGGTGAAGGTGACTGGAAAGTATGCGTTGACAGGTCTGTGTCTGTAGAATAATGGCTTCAAGATGTACTTCTGTGTTTCTTTTATACTGTATTCCTCCAACTTTTTTTTTTAATGCAGCTTTTGTTGCTGTCTAAAATGCTTCCTCTGTGTGACTTGCTCCACTTGGAAAGTATCAAGGACATTGTTGCACTCGCTCCCTCCCTCCCAATCTCTCTCTCTCTCTATATGTCTCCTGTTTTCAACTGTAAAGTTATCAAATTCAAATGGGCTAGATGCCCACTAACACCTAACAGATACCCAGGTGGCATATTCATAATGTATTGCTGATCACACTCTTTAAAAAAAAAACACAAACCCCCCCCCAACTTTGGCTTTAGTTCCATTCAGAAATTAGCTTCCCTACATGGATGAGAGAAGAGGAAAGTAAATCTCTGTTTCATTTTCATTCTGTTTTTCACAATCCCACCATGATTCTTGTTCCTCCAAGTTCTGTACTGAGTTGTGAGGATTCTTTCTGCTAAGAAATGTGTGAACATTTTAGTACATGTTTGTGTAAGATTCACATTTTATTATTCTGTCACTAGGTACCTTCATCTCTTGTCCTCCTTTTCAATTTATCCTCCATGCCCTTTATGCTTTTGTTCCCCTTCTCCTACCTTCCAGACTCTTCTAAACCCTGCATCCTGCCTTGAGCACGTAGAGTCTTGTGGCTTCTGGAACGTTCCTTGCTCTGAGTTTCTGATACAGCCTCTTCTGATACAGGAGTGTCCTCCACTTCCATAGATAACTCTGGCAGGATGAGTGGCTTCATTTTCTGTGATGTGGTGACCTTCCAGAGACAAGGTAGCACCACCCTAAGGTTGGATAGACAACCATGGATAGGCTACTGCACAGAGCCGTACACATCTGCTCCCCCTACAGACCACAGTTTAGGAAGAAAAAAAACTTTATTGGACTGTAGCTCTCCAGATCTCCCACCACCCTGATCACAATGCTAGATTTCCTGGAGCTCTAGTACAAAATAAAGTTTTCCAAGCTGTATTTCAGACCTTACATTCAATCAACAAAAGTCTAGGAAGAACAGTGGTGCTGGAGGGGAGGCATGAACAGGTATTCCCCTCACTTACCCACATGCTTTTTGAACAGCTTGGGTGTGCCAAGATTTCACAAACAAGGCTTTAAACTCACGTCTGACATCCCTGGTATAAAGATTTACTGGTGAAAATGTCCCTGATGTAAATGTTAGGCCTGGACTGGATTCTCTCAGATTTACCTGGGAGGAGGAAGCTCTAGAGATCAATGGGTTCTCTCCAGAATCAGCACCAGCACCTGCCACTACAAATGGCCCACTCAAAGCTTGGTTGCTTCCAGGAAGGGAAGGAAATTGTCCTAACATTTCAGAGATCTGCCTGGAGCAGGAGGAAATTCCAGTATCCTCCTACTGCAAAGTAGGGGTGTAAATACTACTAACACGTGAGAACAACGTATGTCAAACATTGCACAGGATGAGGGGAAAGCATTCATCTTCTCACACTGGGGACAAGAACTCTTGTGGGGTTAGCAGTTCCTGGACCAGCTGTCTCAGCCACAAATGAAAACTTAGATGAGAATTCTTCACAGCCTTGCATTTAATCAGCTGCTGCTCTTGCTTCTGCATTTCTGTGACAGCTGATGTACTGGTAAATTTGGCAATCACTGCCAACGTTTGTCAGCGTTGGTAGCATGTAATTAGACTGCAGTATAGCCTCTGATGGAGCCTCCTGGCCTAAAACAACTGCCCTTGTTTTACTGCAAGAGATAGTTACACTGTATATGAAAGTCTAAGGGATCATAGAATGACAAGAATTTGTGGGAATGGGGAAACATGAAATAAAAAGAAACCACAAGAGAGTTAGAAGGCTAGTAAACTTGGAAGTATTGCAGTCCAGGAAGTAAAATGTACCTTTCAGGTAAACAGGTATATTTATCAACATCTTTGCCTTTGATTCAAGGTATATCTATCAACACCCATTATTCTTTCTGAGAAATGTGAAAGGGGCAACAATATGAATGAGATCTTTCTACAAATGAAGGTTGGTTAAAAAGGAGTTTGCTAAATATGAACCAACTGCCCATGCTCTTGAAATGAAACATTTCAGGCCCGATGGGGAATACTTCCTGTAAAGAGATTATTTCAGCTGGTATCCCTGTGGTAACCATTAACATGTGCTTGACTGTAACCTAGTTTTCTTGGAAAGGAAGAGGTTTTCGATGTAGAAAATACAACAAAATGAGATGCAGGAGATATATACAGCTCACTACGTATTTTGGGGGGCTAGGGTGGGTAAACCTTTATAATCACCCTCCTCCTCCTCCTCCTCCTCATCATCATAGAACTGTAGAGCTAGAAGGGACCCTATGGACGGACCATCAAGTCTAGCTCTTGTCAAGGAGGCACAGTGGGGAATCAAACTCCAAACCTCTGGCTCTGTAGCCAGATGCCTAAACCACTGAGCTATCCAGCGGTTCTATTTGTGAACCATTATCTAAGGTTGCATATCCTTTCCCCCAAATTTCAGGAATTTGGCTGATTCACGGCTTGCCCATAAGAACACAGGGATAGGTCTTTGGACAGCTTTTAAGTACAGGTGTCATAACCCTGTCTAACGAGGCACAATAAATTGCTGCAAGGTTAAATGGCAGATGCAGTGCATTAACTGGAAACTAGGTCATAGGAAGGAGCAAATGTTTCCACTAAGGAAATCAGATTTTGAGTGAGTGAGTTTAGGCTGAGGTCTGTGGCTATCTTCCAAGGGTGTGTTTCTGCTGATTCCAATGGGCTTTGGAACAGGTCCTACATCTTGTCACTGGGGAAGGTAAGTTTGGATTAAATATGGTATGTTTGTACATTCCTAAAAGTGAGCAGGGAATTCATGCTTGCTCACAGCATGTATATGCTTAAGGCTTACATGAAAACCTCTTTTGTTCAGAAGAGATGAAGTTTCTTCACTTCTCAAAGACACTTGTTTTGAATATCTGGCATGTAGAATATGTCAGGAAATATCTGATTGCTACAGAGTGACAAGGAAGGAAAGAAGCGGTAGTTCTGGCCATTTGAGAAGCTATTGATGCTGAATGCAGACTTTCAATTGATTTAAAATCCGGAAAAGGTCAGTTTAAGGCTCTCAGCCTATTCCCAATAATATGGGTCATATAATCATTTCCACCCAGAAAAAAAGTCTGGCAACTAAATGTAAGAACCTGCATTCTATACAATTTATATAGTTATCCACAGTTTGGCACTTGCTATAAATGCCCCATTTCTGATCAGAAGATTTGGGAGAGTTCCAGTTTTTTTGTACACACATCAACGAGGACATTTCTGGCATCTTAAAGCAAGTTTTATATGGAATAAGCTTTCATAGACTGGATTTTACTCCACCAGATCCATGCATCTGATGACCTAGGCTGCACTCCATGAAAGATGATGCCAAATAAAACTTCCTAGGCTTTAAAGTGCCCCACAGGACTGTTTTTGCTGCAAGAGGCAATTACAGGTACTCCACTGTAAAACAATGAATAACAAGTACTGGGGTAAGAATTGTAGTCAGTATAAATGGTATGCATGTTTGAATTGTCCTTCCATGCTGTATAAATTTCAGCTGAATGGTCATTCTCATCCAGATTCTGGTTCAGATGAACTAAAGTACGAATGAACATATTCTATAAAAATGAGTACAGAATGTAGCACATTTTTAAACGAAACAACAAAATAAGAGACAGATTCCTTTCATATGTCTAATCCTTACTGTTGTTGAGATATATAGTGGATTGGTCCCTAAACATATTTTTACAGTGGAATGACTACATAGTAGTCCTTAAAATGCCAATATGGCACATGTATACACATGTATACACATGCCCACCCCAACATCTGACACTGTTTATGGACCACTGGGCCACGTTAACTCCTGACTTTATCTGAAGTCTGGGATGAATCAAGTGAGCAGAACAGAAACATGCTCTCATAAGACAAAAATGTTGTTTTTTTCCACTGTACTACCTATGGTTATAATAGCATTCATTGTTTATTGTGGTACAAGGAAGCGATTATAACTGGAGAGGTTATATATCATTTTGTTGAGAGGACAAAAACATTGATATGGTTTCTTCCCTCTTTTCAGATCTGGCTGATGAAGGGGTGGGGGAGAGAAGAAGAAGAGGAGCTTTTTTTAGGAGGGGAAGTCAGGAGACTTTGATCATTATTTTCTTTTAAAGGGAGTTGCCTTGCATCAACAGGAGTAAAAATTCACCTAGACTTTTCTCACACCCATGACAATGAACAGTGTGCCATGTATGTAGAGGGGCTTCTGTGATAATGTATAAGAAAAAGGAACTGTTTAGTACCCGTTAATGAATGGAGGTTGTTAGTATCACCATAAGTCAGAAGTGACTTGAGGGTGCCTAACAACAAAGCTTAAACACAAAATACATTCGGCATTTATCTACATTATCCACAGCTGGCAGTGGACGATGAAAGGAAAATACGCAAAGTTCCAACATTCAGCATCCTTCCACATTTCAAAAATGTTACTATAAAAGATGAAGCAGATGAAACACAAAGAGTGAAAATCACACATTTGCGGTAGTAAAGTGTCTCAAAATAACTTTCCAAGCAGCTATTTTTTATTCATCAGAAAGGGAAAAGAGGGGGGTGGTGACAGTGTCTTCTCCAACATATTACTAATTAGGGCTATTTTACTTAATAGAGAAAGCTTCACAGTAGTATGACTACATAAACAACTGCCTGATCACCATTTACCACACTGAATGAACTAGAGGAAGATTTTTTTAATCTTTTTTCTTTCTAATTAACTGTAGTTGAATTTCACCTTGATTAGTAATTCACTGAGACACTGATGTACTAGAACAGTTATGTGTGTGGTTAAACTGCAGTACTGCAGTAAAGACTCTGCTCACAGCCTGAGTTCAGTTGTTAATCGTCCACAGAGTGCTTTAAGCACTATGGGACAGTATATAAGCAGCACACTTTGCTTTGTTTTTACTTTTATCCCATTGTCCCTATACGCTGCCCATGAAAGGGGGAATGTCCTTGACTGTATGTGTTTCTTGCTCTCCTCTACTATATTTCTTTTGTTTCCCAGTTGTTCCTGCCTCTTTTTTACATATCCTTTAAAAAAAAAATTAAAAAATCATTAGAAATGTAAAATCGCACCTGCACACACATAGTACTGGATGCACATTGTTGACCTATCCTTTTCTCATTGCTGTCAATACAAACATGTGTGAGTTCTCAAGGGGGGAAAAACCCTGAACATAAATAAATGTAAATTCTCTAATGGATTATTTCAGGGTGGCAAAAGTGCTGTTTGGAAACAGATTGCCACTGGGCTCACAATGCTAGGTTATGAAAAACAAAGACATCTGGTGGGTTTAATCTGCTGTCAAAGGAAAACAAAATCTCTGTGTGAAGACCTCCTTACATTGTGATGGAGGGATTGTAGCTCAATGGTACGGCATATACTTGACATGCCAAAAGCCCCATGTTGCAGAAAAGGGGTGTGTGTGAGGGAGCTCTTGGCAGCATGACCTCTGCCTACAGCTCTGGAGCTGCGTCCCTCGGTCCTATTGGGCTAGATGGACAAATAGCCTTTGACATAAGGCAGATCCTAATTTATATATGGAATATCTGAGGTCCTGTAAAGTATATAAAATCCCTCCCCTCCACAACTTAAACAGGGCAGCTTATTTGATGAGGAAGGCAAGATGTATTCCAGTACTATTTACAAGTATGTTGCTACCATTGTATTTCATTTTTTATTTATTTATATGCCACTTCCTTCTAAAAAGGATCTGGAGTGGATTATAGTATTAAAAGAGACAATCTCAAAAGCTAATAACTTATGATATTTTAAAAGAATTAAACAAATGTACTATTAAAACCAGTCGATCCACCCACTGCTTCTTGCAATACTGGAATACTCTGATCTTCACTTTCTGTCCATCTAAAGGACATGACACATTTGTTATTTTACTAGGGATCAACAAGGGAGTGGCAGTGGATTTTTTTGGTTGGGGTTGTGAAAGAATGGGAAAAACAGGGAGCATGTATGCTGTTTACAAGGTCAGCCCTCCTATGAGGTGGAATGGATTGCTTGCCTCAAAGTGCGAGGATGGCAGATTGCATCATCCACTAGGAGTGATCACATTGCCTCTTTTAGGAAGGGCAGTTCTCCATGGGAAGGGCTGCCAGAGAATAATCTTGTTCAAATATGTTCCCCATTTCAGGGGCTCTCCAGCCGAAACCTGAATAAAGATAACCACAAGGAGGAAGGTCATGGATGGTGAAATCATCCATCCATGGTGAACAGATTGTGCAGGTGTCTGTGCCTGTTTAACCTTCTGACAAGGGGGGGGGGGCAGCACATTTGCAGAAGCCCAAGAGAACAAGGCTCTGTACTTCTGGAGTCTGAGATTTCTGAATTATCCTCTGTATTCTCAGATGGATAAACCATAAAATGTGGATGAATTTAAAGCATAATTCATTGTATTTTATTTACAAGATTTTTTAGCCGCGCCATTACCGATGGTCTCTGAGAGAAGGTAACCTTAACGTAATCATGACATAATCCATCAAGGCAGTCCGATTTCATCAAATTCCGTTAAGTCATTGTTCAGACAACTTCCTACTGCAGTTGTACATGGCTGTTCTACCTCCAGCCTGTGGCCAGGCTCCAGTCTCTTGAAAAATAATGACACTACTCCTTTACAGAACTCCTTCAAGGAGGAAACATCCCTCAGCATAGTTTCCTCAGGTCTCTCCAGTCACACTGCTTCCACACTGCAGGATTGCCCACCAGTCTTCTTTGGCAGTTCTTTCTCCCTAAAGCAGAGACCTTAACAAGAGTTTTTCTGTTGTCCTGGGAGAGTGTAGCACTGGAGACTTGTGTGATATCTTTTGTCCTTAAAAACTGTACTTTCTGCCTTTATTCTTCACCACTGTGCCTCTCCTTCACAGAAGCTGCAGGTATCCCACTTAGGGACCCCTAGATACATGTGGCTGTACTGATGGTTGGGCAATAGGTAAAACACTGGCCTTATTTTAGCTTTTCCTCTCATCATGGCAGATGAAAAACTCTACACCTTCCAAGCTTTCCTATAATCCACACCACCACACAGCTTTTCCAGAATACTTTCCTGTTCATGGGGATGGGGAACAGCTGAGGGTGGGGTGGAGGGAAAATGGCTAGGCAGAGATGGTTGAAAAGCTCAGTGATTTACTTATGTGGATGCAGAGCACTTCTAGGGATTGAAATATATGAGGCGTAGGGGCAATAAGACCAAGAGCGAATTGACATTGCAGAGACTAGTGCTTGCCATTCACATTCACCATTATGGCTTTTAGGAAAGTAGAAAGCATGTTGTCTTGGTCTCTCACTGAAATAAATCTCAAAGAGGAATTCAAATCACCTATATTTGAAAAATTCCAGCATCTCAGACTAGGTCTTCCATGGCAAAAGTCAAGGTAAATGAAATAGGTGAATGGATGGAATGATGGATGAATGGATGGATAAATAGACTAACATGTATAGGGAACTTGTAAAGATGGCTTGTCCAGCAGAAAGATAAATGGGTCCATATCTTTCCTCCCTTCCTCAGCTCTTCATGGGTGCCCTGGTTTATCTTTGGCAATGACATCATCTTACATCATCCCATTCTATAGCAGTTATACTCCTTGCTCCCTTCCCACCAACCTACAGGTTACCATTGGAACAGCCATAAACAATTGAGCATCACTGCCATTCCATTGCCTACTCCTTACCAGAAGGACAGTCATTCAGTTAGGAGTGGTGGAAATGTTCTCTCCAATGACTCAGAAAAAAATTTCCCCAGTCAACTTATTCACCATGTCATGTAGGACATTGTGCCATTTGGGTGTTTTCTATTCCAAGAGGGTCACAGAGAAGCCAACTGTGAAGCTATGAGAGCATAGCTGAGAAATGTATAAGGTCTTTGGATAGGTTAGATCAGGTACAACACATGAACATGAATGCAGGGATACAGGGGACAAACTGGTGGGAGGGCCAAGGAGTTTACAGCTCAACAGCCACAAGGCACAATCCAGAGAATTTAGTTACTTACAACAGAACTTCCTTGCAATGCCAATAACATTTAGGGTCACCATGCGTAAGGCCTAATTCTGTGACCCTCCATGGGACTTAGATATGACTTAGGCTTGACTGAGTTGCTGACAGGCATGAAACCAAACTTTTCCTAAAGAAAGCAACAACTCTGCAAAGGGAGAAGAGAAGGAGGGACCCGGCTGTCAGGGCTGGCTTGTCTACAGAGATGTCTAGATGCTCTGTGCAGAGAGCTCTGTGCTTCATTCTGGGAGAGAGAAGGAACTAAGAGACATTTAAAGGTACTAAGGGGAGATTTGACTCAAACTTGTCTGACCCATGGCTTGAGGCTTCCTTGGACTGGTGCTTGTGTCTACACTGAACCTTCAAACTAATCTCAGTTTGGGAGGAGTCTTCACCTGACAGACAATACGTATATGAAGGCTTATTTTGGTTTGCCTGTTTTGGTTGGACTTACTCTTTGGCTCTTAACGGACACTTGGCCTCCTAGCTCAAGCCAACTGCCCTCTATTCTAGGCTCCCTTTTGGATCCAAACATTCTCAGAATCCTGGGGTTACCATGGCAACAGGAGCAAACATAGTTCACTGGTATTGCTTTGAAGGCAGAAGGTCCCGGCTCCAATGTCTGACACATCTTGTTAAAGGAATAGAAGGATCGGTCCAGGGAAAAAAGGGCCCAGCATTTTTAGACAATGACTGACAGACAGCAAAAATGGCACCAGGCAAAAAGGACTGAGGTGTTTTGAAGTAAAACCACATAGTTGTCAGGCTGTTCTTGACCACAAGGACTTTGCAGCTTCAAGCGAGTTGATGGCTAACCAGTTGTGAAGAGTATGTGGTTGCTTCTAGAAGCCTTCTCCCACATCCTCACATGGAGGGCTGTGGCTCACTGGTAGAGCTTCGTAGGTGGACTGTCCCAGCTCCAGTGTCAGGCATATCTTGTTAAAGGATCACAAAGATCAGTCAAAGGAAAAGAAAGCTGGGGACTTTTAGACAATGACTGACAGCCAGCAAACATGGCACCAGGCAAAAAGGACCAAGGCTTCAACCCCAGGGAAGGCAGCTTTGAAATTGCACTCAAGAGCAGTGCACAAGGGCCCTTTCCCTTTTATTATAGGAGGAGGGACAGATGATTATTAAACATTAGACTATCAGGTTCTGGGGAAAATATAGTAAAGGAAAGACTGAAATAAAATAAAATAAAATAAATCTTTTAAAGTACAACCCCCCCCCCCCTTGCATTTAGAAGCTGCTATGATCAGAATTGGAGAAAGGAAAGAGGGCTCACTTGGTATTCTTGAGAGGTTGAAGAATAAGAGGGAGGACAAGAGGGTGCCACGAATGAACAGAGGATTCAAGAGAGAAACAAAAGACCACAGCCATGCTTCAGAATACCATCCGGCTAAGGGAGATCCATAAGAGAGCAACTTGTCTTTGGTAAGGCTGAGCAGCATTTAATGCTCATTTCTTTTACATACCACACACCCAAGATGCAGGCAAGAGAAGGCTTAGGCCTTCCACAACAAAGCATCTCACCAGTGGAGGCCACTGTGACACCAGGAAGAACCCCTCAGAGTATCAGAAGATGCACACCGTCTCAGGCCTCAGTTTGGCTGATGCCTCCAAATGTCAGTGTCTCCATTCAGCCAGGAGATTTTATAATCTACTTGACCCTAGTAACAACAGACTGACATGGAGTCTGCAAGAATCATGACCAGATGTCATTGTCCAGCTGTGCAGTTCCCTATTCCCTCCATGGAGAGGGAACTGGCCATCAGCCTTGGGCTTCTTTGCTTGTACCAATGGCCTTCCCCTATGGAAGGCTTCCTCCAACTGCCATGGGACAAATGTATGGGTAGCCCCCTTCACAGCCAGTGCCCAGCTTACAGCTGGTACCCCCTCTGTCCTCCTGATCAAGGCCAGAGTCATCAGCACACCTTCCAGGATGAGGCCAGCCTCTACTTCTACAACCACACTTTGACTCCCATCCAACTGGCAGGAAGGGGTCCCAATGCCACCGGCGTCAAGCAATCACATTGTTTTGGCTGTTAGGGAGGTTGAACCTCAAAGCATCAGGGCATCTATTCCCACCAGTGGGCGTGCAACTGAGCCACAACTCAGCAAAGATGCCTGTATCCCACGACCATCACAGGAGAAACCATCAAGTGCACTCTCTGAGCCTAAACTGTTTGCCAAGGCGAAGAAAAGAAACCCCACCACCACCAAATGAAGGGGAACCATGCAAGAAGGGTCTCAAGACAAACAGTCTAGAAGCTGTAAAAGATCTTGCCCCAAGCAATGTGTTGGCAGGAGTGGCCCATAAGAAGATGAAGATCTCAGTGCCAACTGTGATGGGGCCAAAGAAAGTGGCCCAGCTTTTCCAAACCAAAAGCCTTCTAGACAAATCCTGAAGAACCAAACCTTGAGAAAAAACAGCCACAACCTCAAAGCTAAGGGAAGCAAAGGTGAGTGCCCCTTACCTGGCTCCAGAGGGGGAAAGGAAGAGATCAAGATGGCAGCTGAGGATCTCGCCAAGCCAATCTCTATAAGCTGTTTGCACCTCAAGAAAGAACACCAGTTCCCGTCCTCAGCCCTCCATGGCCAGAACAAACCAGTGGAGGTCCACCAACAACACCCAGTCATCCACAGTAGTTGTGCACCATCCCATGGAGCCCCCTGCATCTCCCCATACAAAGGCGACACCTTCATCCCATGGAGAACACCACCTGATGATCTGGAAGTCTCAGTGCCGATCACAGAAGAGCAATGCCCCACCCAGGAGATGATGAAACATCAGGCTCAGAGAGAGCGGGAGGAGGCAGCCCACTGGACCTCGGTGGGGCAAGTGAAGTACTTTGTGGAGTATGAAATTGAAATAAACATCTCCATTGCCTATGGCTACGTTATTAAAAAGCCAGCACCTTGTTCTGTGAACCAAGGGGGGTATTTCTTAGGGAATTAGGAGGTGTAATTAGTTTTAGATATTTGTTTTTCAGATGGTAGCTAGTTAGTGGCCAGTAGATACAGATAGATATAGGCATAGATATACTGTACAAGCAGATTTAAGATCACATATAGCTGTGTTGACCACTCAGGTTATGGGAACAATATTTTTAGATATATTTTAATAGGAGAGATATTAATGAATGACATTGAATAGACAAATACAGCCTTGATTACCTGTAGAGATTTAACTAAGTATGTTATATTATTCTTTTAAGAAAAGGAGTCTCATTTATTTTTAGGCTATTTTTAGGTAGTGTTTATATGTAGATACATGGATGTCTATATGTGAGCTTGTTCACAAGTATGAGTGCTTAAAAGGAATTAATTATTAGTCTCTCATTTTTGCATATTTCTGTAATAGATATGCTATCGGCATATGTGGCAAGTGTTGTCTTTTTGCATGAATTAACAAAGGCAGTAGCATTCTTTCTGTCTTGTTAATCCTTCAACCTATCTTTCTGTGTATGTGTGCTTAAGGGGAATGCAATAGCCTTGCACTGGAAAAAGTGTTTGTCTTCCCACTCCCTCACCGGAAGCAAGAAGTCTTTTAGGAGTTAGAGAACCCTCAACAGGCTCTTTTGCTGTGTTGAGAGAGCCTGTGCTGAACTAGAGAGGAAAAAGTGGTGAGATTTCTTCACATCTCTAATTTAAAGAGCCTATTCATGTAACACAGAAATGGAGATGCTAAATTGTGATTTTAGTTACTCAAAGGAATGCCCTGGCATTTTAAATTTAATTGGCAGTGACACCAGAAATTCAGAAAATGGTTTGGTAAGATAATAACAAATGCCAGTTGCTCTAACAATCTAGAATCTTATAAGGAGCACAATATTTCTTCTAGGTCCTATAATATTTGGACCTCTCATTAACTGATTTTTGAGCTACATTCCTTTAAATTTGTATCTAGAACTCAAAACTAAAAAGTAGAATTAGATGCATATACTTTGTTCAACATGTCTTCCTTTCTTTTGCAATCCCTGTGCCAGAATCACCACCACACCCTTACTGGGGTAAGAAAAACAGCAAATTTGCCATTCCCTTTGGACTAAGAGAGAATAAATTTCATGATTTCATCAAGAAGCTCTCGCTCCTTCAGCAATCCTCTTGGAAATTATCTGCAAAACATATGCTGTATAACATCCATATTCAAATACTTCCTTTGTTTTATTACTTCCTTCTTTATTGCACATGTGGCCGAATCATGAAAAGTCTTCTGGCAGTTTGTTTACCATAAAATTTGATAATATTAAAAGCAGTAAGATACAAGGATAAATGGAAAACAAAGTACAATCTGCAGCACTACAAAATGAGAATAAAACCAGCAACAAAGAATAAAACTCATACAAAAGATCTAATAGAGATATTCAACATATATTGACAATAATATGGAGGTGAACATGTGAGGATGCAATAAACTTGTTCCTTTGGAATTCATTGAAATAATGAGAAAGTTTTTTGAGGTATATTCAATGGACTTGGTAGCTGGACAAAACTGTTTATTTCACAACCATCTCCAGAGGGAATGGAGGCAATCTCCTGGCATTGTGTGTATTGTGTGTTGTGGGGTCACATCTGACTTTTAGTGATCTTGGTAGGGTTTTCAAGGTGTGAGCTATTTAACAGGCAGTTTTATCAATTCTACCTCCCCCTTCCATGAGTTTCCACAGCCAAGTGAGGATGCAAACCCAGGTCTCCTGAGTCCTGGTCTGTCATTCTATCTACTACATCACACAGAGTGCTATCTTCTGACATTACACAGTTTGAAAGCCAACACAACCAAGCTCCTGCCCTCTTCTACAGTTGAGTAAAAGGATGGGGGCTGCTCACCTCTCATTGCATTAACTGCAAGACAGTCAGAAAGCTGGAAGACATCTCTCAGCTACTCAAGAGTCCCCAAAACATTTCAGATGGAAAATCTGTCATTCTTTTATGCTTTTTTAAAAAATGGTTTGCTTCCATGGATAGTCCTCACTTTTCTCTATGCACAAAAACAAGAGTGTGAATTCTTATTCATTTTGTTGCCAGTGCCAGTGTGCTTAGCATGTGAATTGTATGGTATGATGATTTATTTCACACAAAAAGAAGTTACTTACCTGTAACTCTGGTTCTTCGAGTGGTCTTCTGTGAATTCACACTAATGGGTTAATCTGCGCTCGAGCAGAGCAGCTTCGGAAACTTTCACAGCTTTAAGTACTTAGTGCTGGGACCTCCCCTACACCAGCTATATAACTCCACCCCCGGCACTAGTGCCTCAGTTCTAAGGAACCGACCGCCGCTGCCCAGCATGCCATGGCACACGTGATGGACAGCGGGACGTGTGAATTCACAGAGGACCACTCGAAGAACCAGAGTTACAGGTAAGTAACTTCTTTTTCTCCTTCGTGGCCTCTGTGAATACACACTAATGGGTGACTGGCAAGCTGACTAACCAGGAGGAGGGACGTCACGAAAGTGCAGAAGCCAGGACAGCTCGACCTACCACAGCCTCAGCCTTCGGCCGGACATCCAGGCGGTAGAGCGAGATGAGGATAGGCGGAGTGGCGCATGTGGCAGCACGGCAGACATCCACGATGTCCACTCCATGGAGAAAGGCTGTTGAGGATGCCACAGCTCTAGTAGGGTGAGCTCTCACCGACTTTGGAAGAGGAGTCTCTGCCAAATCATAGGAAAGACGGATGATCTTGACTAACCATCTAGAGATGGTCTGAGAGGAAGCTGGTGCTCCGAAGGAGGAGCCGGCAAAGGTGACAAAGAGACGCTGTGAGGCACGAAAAGTGGTCGTGCTATGCACATAATGCGACAGAGCATGCTTCACGTCTAGAGCGTGCGGAGCTGTCTCAAGCAGTGAAGATGGCGTGGGAAAGAAGACAGGAAGGACAGCTGGCTGGTTCAGATGGAAGGCAGAAAATACCTTAGGCAAGAAGGTAAGGCCTGGCCGTAAGGTTACCTTACAGAAAGGAGGACCCGCTCTTAGTGTAGCCAGTCCTCCAGTCCTGCAAGCCAAGGTTATTGCCAGGAGAAAGGCAGCAAGCGGAGCGATGCTGACGCCAAGGGCTTGAAGGGAGGCCTCATAAGCCGCCAAAGAATTGATTGGAGAGACCACTGAGATGTTAGTGGTCTATAGGCAGGGCGCATATTCTCCAGGCCTCAGAGAAACAGCTTGCAGGTAGAACGGGCCAGTCCCAGGCAAAACAGGTGAAGGAGAAACTGAAGGAATGTGTCCAGAGACATTGACCTAGTAGGCAAATGTCGTTTTGATGCAAAGTGAAAGAACGCCTACCCATTATAGGAGTAGGTCAAGGTGGTAGGTTTGCAAGCATGATTGAGCATGTCTGTTAGAGTCGGGGAAGACTCCATGTGGACAGTTAGGGGGACTCGAGGTCCGGATGAAATATTCGATCCTCGTCCCGAGAAAGCAGATGAGGGACCAGGTGCAGCCTGATGTATTCCGCAGCTCAGGGGAGCAGGATCAAAAACCATGACTAGCGAGGTGACCAAGCATGACGTCTGCACACTCATGGACACAAACAACAGTCCTTTGAAGAAGGGGGAAAGGGGGAAACCTGTAAAGGAGGCCCTGTGACCAATTCGTCAGGAAGGCATCCCCTAGGGAGCTGCGGCCGATGCCAGCTCGGGAGCCGAACATGGCACACTTCTTGTTTAATCAGGATGCAAAACGTCTATGTCTGGAGTCCCCCATCGATGACAGAGGCAACGAAAGGTGGCATCGTCGAGAGCCTGCTCGTGAGAGCAGAACCATAGTCTGCTGAGATGGACTGCCACAGAATCGTGTCTGCCTGCCAAATGTACAGCCACTGGACAAATGTGGCAAGCATAACACCATTCTGAAAGGTTGATGGTGAGAACAAGAAGGCGTAACGAATGAGCGCCGCCCTGCTTGTGTATAAAATAAACTGCCGTGGTATTGTCTGATGTGACCTGGACCACCCGACCCCGGAGTAGGGGCTCAGAGGCCCAAAAGGCCTTGGTGTTTGCCAGGAGCTCCAGCACAATGATATGAAGGCCGGCTACCAGCGGCCAAGGGCAACGTGGTGGCGCAGACAAGCCCGCCCGCCTGGCGGGCTGGCATCCACCACTGACTGAACCAACCGGGTCAAGAGACCAAAGGGTCTCCCTATGCGTAGGTTGGGGGGGGATCCCCACCAGTCCAGTTATGCAGCGAGTTCCGGAGTCACCTGGAGCAACGTGGATGGGTGGTCGCAAGATATCTGAAAAAGTGAGAGAAACCAGGCTTGAAGGGACCGCATCCTCAGTTGAGCATGCTGTCCCATGGCTGTGGTAGATGCCATCAGCCCCAGGAGTCGCTGGACCTGTAGGACAGGGAAGCAAGCGCCTGAAGAAAAAAAGGAGCATAAGAAATCAAGCAATTTCACAGACTTGTCGTCAGGGAAGAAAAACCCTGCTTCAAGAAAGCATCCCAAGTCTCATTAATACAATCTACACACTGTGTAGGTTGCAAAGTCGACTTCTCTATGTTGACCTTCAGTCCTAACGCTGACAAAGGGACAGTGTCAAGGACATGTGTTTACCAGCTTGTGACTTGGACTTAGCGGCCAGGAGCCAGTTATCCAGCTACGGGTAAACAGTGATTCCCCCTGCTGAAAGCCTGAGAAAACGTTGATGGCCTGACCGGATGCCATCATGAAAACAAGCATCCAACCAACTCTCTGGACGTAACATGTGAATAACAGAGTCCAAGAAAGCCATACGGAATCTACGTAGAGCAATAAAAGAATTCAGGCCTTCAAAATCAAGGATGGGCCAGAGGCCTCCATCCTTTTTTTTGGGGGGGGGGGGTGGCCTATGACAGTGGGGTATACTAAATTCAATAGCATAGCCGGTAACTATGATAGAGAGTACCCACGTATTAAACATGAAGGAACACCAATCGGAAAGACGAGGGGCCAGATGGCCCGACTGGTCAACGACAGAGAAGTCAGGTGCAGTAAAGAGACCGCTCAGTTTTGCGGTCCTGCCTGCAGATCTGTTGGTCAGGTCGCTGCCTGCCCACATGTCTAGGGGGTGGCAGCTGGTAACTTTGGGGTTGAGGCCTTTGACGTTCCCGTTATGCCCTAGGCTGGTAGGAGCATCACCAGGTACTTGCGGTTGTTACACCGCAAATGACCATGCCACCTTCTGGAGCTTGGGCAGGTTATCAAGAATAACATCAGTTTTCTGACTGAAAGCCGTACACCAACAAACGGCAGATCCTCGACCCGTCAGTTGTTTGGATGCTGGTTTAAGGCATGTCGAGCAGCAATGCGCTCGTGACGCACCCGCCCCATTGCCTCCTAGTGATATGGGAGGCCTTAACTGTAAAGGTGCACAGGAGTTACCCACAGAATTGGCAATGCCAAATTCAATAAGTGGTGATGATAAGCACCCATGGCAGAGGAGTAGTTGGCTACATGGCGGCCAGAAAATAAAAACGCCGACCAAAGAACTCCTTATCTGTTAACGGTAAAGGAGGGTGACTAACTGCGGCAACTGATATGGGAGTAGGAAGATTGGTTGGAAGTCTTCCTCCCCTTCTGACTCTTGTGAGTCCCAGCTGAATAAGGTAAGTCCTTAGATGATTAGGGGAGCAGTCTTTCTTAGCATGAGCCTGACCAAACTCAGTCTCAATACAGTTGCCGGGACAGAGAAGACTGAAAGGGTTAACAGCGGGTTAGGTTGAACCCGCGAACACTTTGCTGCCAGAGCCGAGTTCGAGGGAGCACTACACCTTTGAGTCATAGGTGGAGGCACAAAGCACTCCTTAGCCCGTGGCTCAGAACAGTGCCAGGTGGAGTGGGGCGGCGGTGGTGGCAGAAAAGGTGGTGGAAAAGGCTCATAGCTCCTGTACCAGATAAAAGGGACTGGTCCTGCACGAACTTGTCGGCGTGATAGGACCCTCCTGAGGAAATTACTCGGGTCTACCTGACAGGAGCAGGGTTTTAGGGTTGACTCCTATGAGTCCTTTCCTTATGAGCCTATGCAGGCGCCGGCGGCTGAGGTGGGGCCGCAGGCTACTGTGTGAACGAGCCCATTGATAAAGAGGGCTGTTTTGTGCCAAACTATGAGCCGCCAAACAAGTGCTACCCCAGATAGGAATATCACTGACTAGCAGGGCTAGCAGTGGGAGCTGCAGGGGCTCCCCCCCCTTTTTAAAGGCAAAGCTAGGGTTGCCAAATGTTGCCCGAAAGCTCTTGCTTTGGCACCTAGCTGATTTTGGAAATAGCAGCTGTGTGAACGAGCCCATTGATAAATGAGGGCTGTTTTATGCCAAACTACCCAAAGGTGTCACCCCAGTCAGGCATATCACTGACAAGTAGGGCTGGCAGCGGGAGCTGAAGGGGGCCCATTCTATCCCCAAAGGCAAAACCAAGGCTTACCGTATGTTGCCGGAACATCTACAGCCTTGGCACGCAGCTTTCTCTGGAATTAGTAGCCGTATGAATGAGCCCACGAAGGAGGGCTGTTCCACGCCAACCTCACACAGAGGCTTTTACCCCATGTCAGGAGAATCACTGACAGGCGGGGAAGGCGGCCGGCGCTGCAGGAGGCCCTTTCTTCTCCAAGGGCAGGGCTGCAGACGCCCAACTCACTGCAGGTTAAACAGATGTATGAACGAGCCCCTTGATGCAAGAGGGCTGTTCCACACCAACCTCCACAGAGGCTTTACCCCAGTCAGGAGAATCACTGACAGACGGGGATGGCGGCTGGCGCTGCAGGGGCCCCTTTCTTCTTCCAAGGGTAACCCTGGGGCTATAAGTGCCCAACTTACTGCAGACTTGATAGCGGCATGAACGAGCCCCTTGATGCAAGAGGGCTGTTCCACGCCAACCTCCACAGAGGTTTTACCCCAGTCAGGAGAATCACTGACAGGTGGGGACGGCAGCCGGAGCTGTAGGCAGCCCTTTCTTCTCCCAAGGGCAAAGCTCAGAAGCTGTCCTCTTCTTTTGATAGAAAGAGGAAGATTGCAAACAGGTAGAAAGCTGTTGCTCTTGAGCCTGGGGGTAACCTTGCTAAGAAGGTAAGAGAGACCTTATGTCTTTAAGAGAAAAAGCCCTGAGGCTCTAAAGCCGGCTTTGTAAAGCCTTCACAAAGAACAGCTAATGCCGGCTAGTACTTTTTCCCCCAGGCAGAAGAAACAACTTGTTACAGAAGAAAGAACAAGGGAAGGTCAAAGAAAGGAAAGGAATAGAATTGTTTTTACTTGCGAAATTCCAAACAAAGCTGCTGCTACAGCGGCGGTCAAAAAAAGAACTGAGGCACTAGTGCCGGGGGCGGAGTTATATAGCTGGTGTAGGGGAGGTCCCAGCACTAAGTGCTTAAAGCTGTGAAAGTTTCCAAAACTGCTCTGCTCGAGCGCAGATTAACCCATTAGTGTGTATTCACAGAGGCCACGAAGGAGAAACACCAATGGTTGACTTCTGGCTTGAGGGCTGGCTACAGGTTTGCACAGTTCCTTATCCAGATTTAAACTTCTTTTGCTGTTATCTCTCATAGGTGATGGGAGATAAAGGTCCATTTAAAGCCTGGGGAGATATTTGGTGGAAGTGGCCTCTGATTTGCAACCTGGGAAATTCTTGCACAGAGTTTACATCTTAGTAAATGAACATAAATTTCAGTTGTGATGTGTATATTTGATAGAAAAATGTCTTAAAGTATGGATAAGTTGTTAAAACCTGCAGTCCATATTTGAGCAGTCCAAGATGTTTCCTTAGAAAAATCTTTTCTTTATCTGCTGCAAAGCTCAAGAAGAAAAACATTATGACACAGTCAAGGAAAAACATTTAGCAAATTTGGATAGAATCCATGAATGGAGCTTGGAAAGAGTCGGGTTATTGTTTCGTTTTTCAACAAAGCTCTCAGAAGTCCCCAGCCAGCACAGCCACTGGCAACACTGGCAGCAAGATTCTAGGAGCTTTCTTGTGGTCCAAGAAAGTAACTTTTCCAAGTTCTGATGAGCTTGGCCAAACACCAGATGGCATCCCAAGTGATAAACCTTTTTGTCTTCTCCATTTCTTCAACTTTTGAATACCTCACTTTTTGTTGTGTTAGCAGCCCATTTTGTCCCTTATGAAAAATATACAATTTATATACAAATATACAAAAATTATACAAATTACCCCAGTCACAGGAAGATAATAAATGTCTTGCCATTGGTCTGTAGGCATTGATGCTGCATTATTTTCCCCCTGGGGTGGATTAGTTTCACAAGAGGAGGAGGAGAACTAATTTGTATTGTTTCTTCAGGAGTTAGCTAGATAGCTAACTGGACAGTCTTAGCATCACCCTTTGATTTAGCCAAGTTTTTCATTTGGAGCCTACGCTAGATATGCTCCCACCCCCCAGCAATTGAAGAGTCCTTCTAGATCAGGCCAGAGGACTCTTTAATCCACTCTTCTGTTTTGCACAGTGGTCAATACTGTATATATGTACCTCTAGGAATCCCACTAACAGGTGAATGCAGTAGTCTTTTCATAGTATTGTTCCCTGACAGTTGGTATGGAGAGTCCTGCTACCTCCACTCATGGAGGGAATGTATAGACACTCTGACAAGTAGGCACTTACAACCATATCTGACCTTCACCGATTTGTCTAATCTAGAGACAAGGGTTATCTGTCTGTGACCAGAGCAGACAGGCAGTTGAAGCCGCCACTGCCCGAGCAGACAGGCAGTGGAGAGAAGGCCTGTTCTGTGATTCATTGGAGACTTCCTGGTGTCATGTATTTTTTTCCGAAAACATTTTTATTAATTTTTCATCCAAGTAATTACATAATAATATTTATATATGTATATTCATTCCTGGTGTCTTGTAATCAGACGCTTTAGTAAATAACATACTTGAATATCCCCCATTTATAGATCTCATTCAGTAACATTGATTATTTCTCCTTCAAGTGGTTCTCTCACAGTGCTGACTGAGCCATTGATGTGTCCTGTAAGAAACATGCCTCTAAGACTATAGCTCCACTAAGCACCTCCGCATAGGGTGGTGATGGTGATTGTCTCGACCCAGATTTTCCAAGTGAAGTGGCCCCTCCTTGCTTAGATCAGATGCCACCTTTGGCTGAGGTGCAGAGCTGACTCCCTCCATGCACTTTTCCCCCCAGTCAGTGCCTGAAACTCAGCCAAGCTGTTATGCTGATGCTGGGGGATGGCGGGGGGGGGGGGGCAGGGAGGAGAAAAAGAAGAAAGAAAACAAGAACAAGTTTATTGTTCTGGAATGGTGACCTTTTTTCACTTGTTCGATGGTCCCTTAGACTGAGCCTTCAGCTTTTGCTTCAGAATGATGTAGCCCTATCTGTCCTGAAGGAAATCATGTGAATTTGTCTCAGTATCATTAGATTCTTCTTTGTGATTTTGCAGCTTTTGGTGTGCTGAGGCACATGGCAAGCCTGGCTGGAGCTTGTGGAGCCACAGAGCTAGGGAGCTAAATCTAAAGGTTAACAACACTGGAGGAGCAGTTAGTATGATTTTGTATGTATGGTGGCTTTAAAGCCTGGACACCCATGTTCTCTTTCCCAGCTGTTGCTAGGATTCACCGTCTGTACTTGTGTTGCTCCAAATGGCATGATGGGCCCAAGTGTAAGAACTCAACAGTTTCCCTGCACCCACCCCCCTCCCCTCCAGGCTTCTTGGTGTCCTGATATTGAACTCCTCGTGCCACTTGGGGCTAGTTGGAGAGTAGAGCACTAGCACCAGTGCCACATAAACCCTTTCTCTAGCACCACAAAGTCTCAGGAAAACCTCACTCCACAACTCTTGCCTCTCCTGCCTTTGTGGCATTACAAGGGCCCATCTCCTTCTCTCAGGTTTTGGCCCTGGGAATGGCGGGTTGCTGACCTGAAAACTCTAATAGTGAAGAATGTTGTGTGCTGAAATATAATGTTTGGAGAGGCACCTGTTCCCCATTCCTGTTATACATGCACTGGGTGCTTGAAGTGGACAATAGTCCTTGACTCACCCCTCAGGTTGTGTGAAGAAAGCATTACATCCTCAAAATGAATCTTGACATGTTGAGATGGCATGACCACTGTTTTCATGGGTAGCAAATTGCTCTGTTAATAAAATGAAAATCAAGTTTGTGAAGAAGGTAAAACCACAATGTCACAAGGTGAATCTTACCTCCTATGATGGTTGCAATCAGTTCGCACCTTCTGGTGTGATGTGGTAATTAGGGTTTCAGATTAGGGTGTGGTTATTAGGCTTTGAGAGAGCTAGGTTTGCATTCCTACATGTCACGTAAAGTGGCTTTGGCCTGGTAATTATCTTTCAATCTAAGTGATCTCCTCACAGAATATAAAATAAGAGGAGACAGAATCAGGCATGCTGTTTTTGAACTGCTGGAAGAAAAGTGAGATAGATGTGTAATATAAACAGGTATATATTGTGCAATTGTTTGACTCTTCTTGTTATGTAGCCTAAGAAACAACTTAGTTCTGTTTTTTTAAAGCAGGGGTCCCCAACCCCCGGTCCGCGGCCTGGTACTGGTCCGTGGGCTTCCTGGAACGGGGCCGCGGAGATGGATCTCTGCACCCCCACGCACGGAGCCCGCACCCCCCAACCGGTCCGCGGTCCCAAAAAGGTTGGGGACCGCTGTTTTAAAGGACAGTTTTGTTGACTTTCCTTTTTTATTAAATTGATCAGTTCTGAAATTCTGCTATGTCATTATATAAATGTAACCCCCCTCCACATACATTACTTCACATTTGTTACCCGTGGCAACTAATAGCATAATGTAGTACATTCTTCTTGTAAATGTTAATCTCTTATCATAACAAAGATATCATTAAGGAGAAAAATGTCCTTAATAGCAAGTCTACAGGATGTGATCATAATTTTTAGAGATTAAGTGATACACAATGCCATTTAATTAAACAATTTTAAAGATAATGGAACTGTTTTATTCAGGATCATCAAATGGAGGGGGGCAAGGGGAAGAAAATAGGGTACAATTATTTTTGTTCATTGTGAATTCTTTACAAGCTAAAAACAAGGGTTGGAATTTAGTTGTTCCATACATGAGAAGTGGTATATTGAGGAAATTAACAGAAACGTGAGCGGTTGTTTTAGCAGCTAGATGTGAGACAAATCTCTGACTGGATCAATCCCATTTTGTCATCATAACCACAACTGGGGCAGGGACAGGTTCTAGAGCTTCCACTCTGAAATACTCAGAAAATTGATCCAAAATTTAACAGTGAAGGAGAGGTGGGTTTGAGGATGCCCTGTAAAGTTTTTGAGGTAGAAAGGGTAAGAAATTATTAATTCCTAAGAGTATGATGTTTGACCAGAGATATCTAGCAGCTTAACAAGTATTGTCTGGATTTTTTCCTTCGTTCTTTGTTGGAGTAGAACTTTATTAGCTGAGTTTTCAATGTATATAGCATTTTTAGGGATAGGTTTGTTGTGTCAGGTTGAGAGAAAGTCTTGTGCAGGCTTTGGCCTAATAGCAGTGTAATATATTTGTAGTTATTATTAAAATATAACTTATTTGGGCCCATTCTATGCAATTGATCTAATCTGCAAGTACACTCAGTACTGTCTTGGGGAGAGACCAGGAAGGAGACACCATGGAGGCCAGTGAGCCTAGTTTGGTGAGAACAGTGAATTCAGTACAAGTTTTAGTCCGAACTTTAAAGTAGCTATCCAAGTTGTTGACCATATCTGGGTTAGAGTGCAACACTCTGAATACATTCTAACAAAGGTCACTTTATTTATTTATTTATTTATTTATTTATTTATTTATTTATTTATTTATTTATTTATTTATCCATCCATCCATCCATCCATCCATCCATCCATCCATCCATCCATCCTTTCTCCTTAAAAAGAACTCAAGGTGGCTTACTTCATTAAAAAGACAATATGTAGAAGCTAAAAAAAAAGTAGATACACAAATATTAAAAAAGAATTAAACAAGTATACATTAAAAACAGTAATAGAATCAATACTAAAACACATTTAAAACAACAGAGCACAACCATTCATTTAAAAACCCCTCTCAAACCACCAGTTAATAAAGAAAAGCCTGCCTGAAGAGAAAGGTCTTTGCCTGCTTGCGGAAGGACAGAAAAGACGGGGCCTGCCCAGCTTCCCATGGGAGGGAGTGTCAGAGTCTGGGAGAAGCAACAGAGAAGGCCATCTCCTGTGTCCCCACCAAGCACACCTGTGAGGGTAGGCAGGACTGAGAGAAAGGCTTCCCCTGATGATCTTAATGCCCAGGCAGACTCATAGAGGGAGATGTGGTCTTTTAGATAGCTTGGACCCAGGCCATTTAGGGCTTTATAGGTTAAGACCAGCACTTTGAAATGAGTCAGTAGCCAGTGGAGCTGTTGTAACAGGGGGCGGTGTGTGTCACATGAGCTCTGAAACCCACAGATCAAAACCCAGAGCAATTTTTTTGCCTCTGTCTCCCAAAGTGTATAAGTGTAATTGGTTGCTAGGCAGATGGGAATTGTGAGTTGTCTTAATAGCTACGCAGACTGTTCTAAAGTTTAGATGGTCTGAGCTTTGATAAGGAAAACTGTCACTTAGTCTTCCCTTTGTGACTTCACTGCCAGGAGCTCATGCAATAGTTAATAAAATTTGGTTGATAAGTACATGTACTAATTATCAACCATGTATGCTAGATTCAAGGTTTGGCCCTGAGAGTCAGGATTTGGGGCCCATAAGCCAGCTATCAGGCTTTCAACCTGAGATTTTAAGAGAATGGGCCCCAGAACCCAGATTCTGGAATTCATTCTTATAAATCTGTACTTTCAGACATGCTCAGAAGTATTTTTTTTATTAATATAACATACATTGTAAAGTTGTGCTAGAATTCACACCTTAGCAATTAATCACATAATCTCTACAATGTGTCTACACATCACATTTTGCAGTTCTTTCTGAAGATTTCTCTTCTGTGACATCACAAAGGTCTACCTCTGTAATATTACAAGGCCCTGCCTCATTCTTAGGAACAGTGGCTGAAGCCCCAGAACTTGTTGAGTAGCAGGAACTTAGACATCATCTGCCAACGCCTTCAGGGTCAGGGTTCCCTCTCAGTTTAGCTGCAGTCCTTCCAGTAGATGGGAGATAAATCAATTTTCTCAATATATTGGTTCAAGCAATCCCTATTGCAGTCCAAAGCATTTGAAAGTAGTTTGGTCTTGACTGGGAAATTAAGAGGCATTAGCTATCCAAAAGACCAGGTCCTTAATTGTTGATATGCACTGATACGGCAGCCTGCTGCTTGGACTGTCTTTCTAGAGTGGGGTCACTCTGGAGGCTGACAGGACAAAAGCCCTTACACTTCCAAATATACTAAATTTATGTTATATTGTAATGACCGCCCAGATTAGTAGCCTCACTAAATTGAGTGGGATATAAGTGTCAAAAATAAATAAATAAATAAATAAATAAATACATACATACATACATACATACATACATACATACATACATACATACATACATACATACATACATACCACTACATCACTGTTTGGGAAATGAATGACTGCTGCCCTGGCAACGTTAGTTCCAGGAAATATTCATGTTGCTTATCTTTCTCTTCCTTGTGCACTTCTGCATTACTGTTATATTTAGGTGGAAAACATATTCTTGTTTCCCTAGAAGACTAGGTGGGGGTGCCTGATTATAGATACCGTATTTGCCGGCGTATAAGACAACTGGGCATATAAGACGACCCCCCAACATTTCCACTCAAAATATAGAGTTTATTATATACTTGCTGTATAAGACTACCCCCTCTTATGTGACCGGCCCGTTCTGCTCGGCGGGAAGCAGCGGCCTCCGGCCCGCCCCTGCATCTCCCTGTGACCGGCACTAGTGCGCAAGTGTGCATGTGTGAGCTCTGCGTAGACAAGGGGCGGGCCGGAGTGCCGCTGCTTCCCGCCGAGCAGAACAGGCCGGTCACGCCGAAAAGGCTGGCACCCCTGTCTCGCTGCTGATGCTCGCCGTGGCTGCGCTGGATACCGCGTGATACTGGACATATACTGCACCCGGCGTATAAGACGACCCCCCCCCCCCACTTGGAGGCATGTTTTTCAGGGCAAAAAAGTCGTCTTATACTAGGCAACATTTTGACTTAGGACGGAGAAGAAATTTATCATCAAGGACTCCCAGAAAATTTGTGTTCCAGAATCTGTTGTGTATTGTTGCTATCTGGCAACAATGGGTGGGATCAATGAGACAAACACATCTGGATCAGTTTAATAATTCCTTTAGTTATAATAAGGATGAAGGAGACAATGGAGCAAACCCATTTCATTTGTTTACACACATATGGGGCTGGACCATTCATAGTGTAAATAATACTTGAGCCAACATATTTCACATACTATGTATTTTTTTTTAAAAAAAGAGTCCTAGATCAAAAGAGAAGCTGCACTGTCAAAATGAGAAAGTGGTGTGTATAAAACGAGTCACATTAGGAAAAAATTAAGCTGCCTTTTGGTTAAGCTGAACAAGGCACAATGCTAGTTTTTTTGCAAATATCCACCCACTGAGGGGGTGGAATCTTATCCAGCTGTATCTGTGTCATGCTTACAATGTGTGCATTTCAAAGGCAAACAATAACAATGCAATCAGTTTGGGTAGACTGCTGTTCTTTGGGGATATAATTTTATTTTTGTGATTTTCCCCTATCTTAAATTACCAAGCAAATTTGATTTTCTCCTACATTATTCAAAAGCAGTCATGGTACTGTTAGGTAATTTTAGACTCTGGACTTCATTGTCTTACACAGTCCTCACCTCCTTTTAAATGACAATGTGTATGACTGCATTTACTTCCAAATGGACAGCATTTTGGGTCCCTCTTGTACCTTCTGCTGAACGGGACCCTGGTCTGCTGCTGTCAAAGTCCTGCCCTGATGGTGTTACTGAAAAGCAGCCATCTATGATTATGTCTTCTAGCAGTTTAGAAACATCTGGGTCAGTCTCTTAATATCCTTTTGTCAGATGAGATCCTCACACCTATTCTGCATGGTTTCTGAGCCTGATCAACTGTTACTTGATTCCAAGAATTCTTTCTTGTAGTAGTCAAAGAGTAAGCTTTGACTTCATTAATTTCTTCATGTAAATGTTTCTGTCCCATTCCACACCCCATTCTCCCTTTAATATAAATAAAAGTGGATAAATGAAAGAGGAAGACTCTATGGTTGAAGGAGCCTCATGGCACAGTAGTTAAACTGCAGTATTGCAGTGAAGACTCTGCTCATGACCTGAGTTCAATCCTGGGCTCAGGTAACCAGCTCAAGGTTGACTCAACCCTCATCCTTTTGAGGTTGGTAAATTGAATACCCAGCTCATTGGGATGGGCGGAGCAATGTGTAGCCTGCATAATTAAATTGTAAAACAACTCTCACCAAAGCAGAGAGTGTTTTAAGCACTACAGGGTGGTATATAAGCAGCACACTTTGCTTTGCTTTGGTTTAATTCTGTTGTGAAAACATGCCCTGTAACTATAACTGTAATTTTATATGGAGTGAAGGTACATGTTTGTTAAGTTACCATCACAGTGTAGTGTAGTTGTATCTTCATTACACAAACAAGCAACAACCCAGATTTTCCAGAGTTCTTGATTGTGTGTAAAGTTTACATAAAACCAGGAACTTCTCCTCTTCAGACCTAACCTTTTGTGAGGAAAGCAATGGGTGAGAAGAACGAGCCAACCCTTGCTATCCATGTTGTCAGTGTCAAAATAAAAAAGTAAAAACTGAATAGTGCTACACTTCCCTCCCATCTCCCCTCTTTTTCCTTCAGCATCCCCAGAAGAGCATGAGGCAACAGCACAAGCCAATATGTGAACCAAATATTACTCCGTTTCCACCATTTAGTGAAAACATGCCTTGTAACTATAACTGTAATTTTACATGGAGTGAAGGTACCTCTTTGTTAAGTAACCATCACAGTGTAATGTAGTTGTATCTTCATTACACACAAAAAAGGAGTCAATTGCAAGTAACTCATTATTTGCAGCTGGTCACTTCCAAGCACAGGAAAGAACCCACTTTCTACTGACTTCTATCAATTCTTCACTTTCAAAATGTTCATTTGCTTCCTGGTAACAATGTTTCTTGCAGTGAATCCCAACAGTATAGTGCTGGTTATTTGCAGTGTTTCTTATAATATAATCTCAAGTGCAATCTTCATTTTCCCTTTTCCCTAAATGCCCTGGTGTTTTTAACTGGGCCACACAGAGATAGCATGGCCCCATGCACTTCACAGAGGAGAATCTTGTGTTTGAAGAGCTGTCAGGAGACTGTCCTCTTTGATGACATCCTCTATTAAGCAGGGTCTGTTCAAAGGGCTGTGAAGTGCAGGTCTGGTTTAAAGATAAAGAAGCAGAAGAAGGGAGAGCAAAGGCCTTGATCTGGTCCCTCAGTTCTTTGCACCTGGGCAATATATGGAGCATGCCCTGAAGTCACTCGATCACACACTCTTTCCCATTACTCAGTGACCTACTGTATATAGTTTACAGCAATGATTCCTAACGCACAATTAGACAGAATAAATATGAAATTTAGATATCCCCCTTTTTTCTTTTTTGGTAAAGAAGTATATTTTTTTCATTGTCTGTTTTGGTGATGCTTTCCCTCATTCTTTGGTGGTAGTGGAACTTGCTAAATAGTAAGAAATGTTAGTCTACACAACACTAGAACCTGAGGTACATACGTATTTGAAGCGAATCACTTCATCTTTGCACTCCTTCTGCCCTTTGGCCCTTTTAGAAAGCACTGGGATTTCAAAATATTTTCTGGAGCCATTTTCTGTTGCTCAGTTCATCCTCGCTATGGGGACTATCTGTTGGCTCCCTGCATTTTTGGCAGAGTGATTTAACATGAAGATTCAGAATCCCACTTCAATATTTTCAGGAACTGCTTTGTGGGTGAATGCTCCTTCTCAGTTTTCTTCATTGATAGCATATGAAACATATTTGTGTTGGATTTACTGTATCTGTCTGTGCCAGTACTGTGGGTTCGAAACACGTACGTAGCAAAGTTGTACTAACCTATGGAACATTGACTAATACTGCTTCCAAGTCTTAATTTTTTCCTGACTAATGTTTGAGCAGTTTTCTTTATCTTGAGTATCAGTTGCTGCTTTCTCTCCTTTATTTATAGACAAACACCCTTCCCCACCCATGATCAGCAACACTCAAAAGGAATAAAATGTTGAGTCAAGAGGTATAAGTGGTTCGTAAGCTGCACAAGACCTCAGCAGCATTGTAAGTCTGTGGTGGGCTTCAGCTTTCATTATCCTTGTACATTCCTGTCCATAAAATCCCACTGTGTTTGTGTGCTGCTGCTACTTAGATCATAGCTGAAGTGTAACATGTTTACTTTTGTATCTCTCCTTGAAGAAATTTCACCAGCAGAATAAGCAAAACTCATTGCAAACTAGTCCCCGTGCCCCACCGTCTTCCATAAATGTATGGCGTATAGGTTTTGCCTGAGTGGACTTTCCATAGATTAGAAAGGGTGGTGTTTTTTTGTTTGTTTGTTTTGTTTTTTTTGAAAAACCAATAGTTACAGATTCAAGACCCTCCCCAAAGAGTAGTTAACATCTTAGCTACTGCTTCAAAAAGTAGCTATAATATCCCTTCCTAGTTACTATTACAAAAACACACACATGCAAATGCTGTAAGCCATTACCTGGAGGTACAAAACACATCAATGTAGTGAGGCCACACAAGCCCTGTAATAATAAAGGTAACTAAATTCAATTACAGCTCTACCACAAAAAAAAAGGTGTTGAAGTTATCCCTTGCTCCAGCAGGCTTTTCTGAATGTTCAGGTGAAACACTAAAAAAGCCTGTGGAACTTTTTCCAAGTGGGAGACAAGTGGGAGGGCAGAAGGAAAGTCCAGTTCCTCTTGTGGTAGCAGCCTTGGCTTTGTTAGCACACCGATCACATAGCAGCATTCTGGGAATATATGCAGTTATATAGCAGCCAGGATCCTATTCCTGATTTGTGCTTACAAATGGCAAACCAGATATTGGTGAAAATCCTGTAACTTAGTGTAATAAATCACATTATAGTAGGCCCATTGTATCAAGAGTGATTTGAAGTAACTCCTTTGTAAATCCCATTGATTCAAAAGGGCCTACTCTAACTTTGACTTACTTAAGCATAATAAGTTGCAGTTATAGTAAGCCTATTTGACTCAATGAAACTTATGGAGAAGATGATTTACTAAATCCCCATTGATTCAATGAGCCTACTCTAGTGTGATTTACTATACTTAGCAACAGAATTTTGGCCATTGTAGCAAATTGTGTCTCATTAATGAAGTACTAATTCCATTACTGGGTGTGTACCCAATCCTGTGGTTGGACGCATGCTTAGCAACACAGTTATCACATCATTAAATACACAGCAATTTGGCACTCAGACTTGTGTGATTTCCCTTATGCAAACACAAATTGGCAATATTCTGGCCAGTAATGCCTTTTGCATGCTGAAAAATGACCAAACTGCTATTTGCAATATTGATGCATTTGGTTGGCTGTTAGCTATGATAACGGTACTTACCCAGAAGGCAACAATAATATTGAAAATAAGTCTCACCTGTGGTGTAAATAAAATGCTGTCTGAAAGGCCCAGCAGGTTCCTTATCGGTGAAAGATACTCGTAAAACAAGGGCCCTTACTTTTTCTGACCTGACTGCTCCTGGAACTACTCTATTTGTGAAGTCTTCTGTCCATGTGATATACAGGGGACAATTTACTCATTCTTCTTCCTTTTTTATATTATTAAAGGAAAATAGCAAATAACAAAACTAACATAAAGTACATGTTCATACACAATACAAATTAAACCTTTCCCACCTGTGCCACCTTCACCCTTGGGACTAGGTAACCAAAGGTATCATTTTAGAACTTTTCACCCCATTCCACTCCAAAAATATATTGATTTTCTGCTGGCCAATAACCTTTCCCTTTCAAAAAGACATACTCCAAATATAAATCCCATACATCTTTGAAATCATTAGACTTTGTCATTCCCCTTCTTATTTTCATTTCACATGTTAACTTATCATTGATTGCTAGGCTCCATATTTCTTTATACCAGTCTTCAAGATTAATTTGTTTGTCACTTTTCCAGTTCTTTGGAAATATTAATCTTGCTACTATGACCATTATAACAAATAACTCTTTTTTAAGATGGTCATTCTTAATTATATTTAGAAGGACAATTTACTCATTCTTCGGAAGGAGAAGGAGGATCTGAAGGATTCACATTTGCATTGTTCTTGCCCATTCTCATTTAAATGCACAGATGCAAACCTGGGGACATTTACTATCATTTCAACAAAATGTTAACGCATTGCACCAAAGTGGGGGGGGGGGGGGGGAAACAATGGCCAGGTGACCTGCATGCCTCTTGAGTGTGCTGCCCGAGTGCTTGGGATGACCGACTACAAGGTCCTCTTCTATCTAATCATTCAAGAGTCTTTCAAGTAGAGGATAGCATCAAATAGAGGACGGTCGTTCAAATAGAAAGCATATCTTGAGTAGGACACATGATGTTCACACTTTCATTAGGGGACTGAAAGCTCTCCTGCTTTATCAATATTATTAAAACATTTTTTAAAATGTTTAGCCATGTACCAGTATGATTTCCAGGCACCTCCGTGGGTTAGTACAGAAGCTGATACTTGCCAATACTGAACTGCTATCCAAGCTCACCTCCAGCCATGTTGCAAATTACAGAATTCATTTTACATGTTGCAGAATTTGGGTAATTACAGTGCAAGAATCCTGGTGTCCCCCCCCCCCCCCCCCTGAAATTGAGAAACAGCTACTTATTTTCTAAATCTGTATAAAAAGCTTGCAGTCCTGGCCATGTGATTGTGCATCTGTCAGATTGAGACCTGGGATGGGTGGAGAGCACTTGGCCAGAGACTGGGAACTGATCTTGGAAAAATCATTCTTGGAAAACTGAACACTTTTTCAGAAGCTTTCCATTTCAGTATGACTCTGGTTTCCTTGATTTCAATTTGGACAAGAAGACTCTGCACTCTTGTAAAATCCCACCAGTGATGCATTATATCCAGTACTTAAGCATGTATACCACAGGAATGCTTTTCATTGCATTTCAGAGAAATGTGGCAAAATGGGCTTCAAACTGATGGCCAGCTATGATCAGATTTGAGAAGAGAGACCCTAAAGGAAGATTAAACAAATATGGCACATGAGAAAAGCATCTCCAGTTGCTCTCCTCATTCTATCTGACATCCAAAATTTTTATTCTATTTAATATGCTGATAGATTGGAAAATCTATATTGAGTAAAGATGTGTGCATTGTTCAATAAGACTTTTATATATGGGACAGACAGCAGTGAATCTCCCCCTTTTTTTCCTAATGTGTCCCTGCCTTTTCATTCTTCACATTCATAAGAAGAATTAAATTCAGCTGCAATGAGCTGTTTATTCCAGCACCTTTAGGCCATTAAAAAGCTCTCTAAATCTTAGCAATATATCAAGAATTGACTATTCATATTAATAGGTTGCAAGAGGAACATATGATGCAAAATCTTCGATTCCCCTTTAATGCAATACAGATGTCAGCCCAGATGCCTCATTCATTTTGAAGGCACATGTGCTTCTTCACATTAAGCAATTTCATACATATATATTATGGACATGTCAGTAGTTGCTCAGTGCAGAATTTGGACCGGTGAGTTTTTATTCGGCATGACTTTTCAGCAAATTGGACTCTTCCGTGCATTTTTCCATCATTTGCTAACCAAGCGGAATCTAGAGCTGAGCTGCCCAAATCCACTTATCAGTTTCCAAACAGGTATCTGTGAACAGATAATAAAGCATTCAGCTCCTTTTTAAAGGGCTCACTCAACAGAGATTGCTTTATTCTATGGAAGGAAATGGACTTTAAAAGCACAGCAAGAATGAATGTGGGAATCAAGACTGAAAGGTAGGAGCTACTTTGTTCAGTGAAACCCTTGCCATATTTCCTCTCATTTCACATACATTAAGGAGATTAAGGAGAGAAATGCAGGAAGAATTTCCTGTTTCTATGTTCTGGCACTGTATGTACGGTATATAAAGAGGAAGGTGTACTTTCCCTAATTTGGAATAAGTTTCCAAAAATTTAGCGGGGGTACATTTTCCAACCACATTTCCACTGCAGGTTTCGTTGTACTTATGTGGTTATCAAGTCACTTCCAACTAATGGTGAAGCTATGAATTACTGACTTCTAAAACGTCCTATTATTAATATCTCTGCTCAGACTCAAGGCTGTGGTTTCTGATACTGAATCAATCCCACCTGAAATTTGGTGCTCCACTTTTCCTGGTGCCTTCAACTTTCCCTAGAATTATTGTCTTGTCAAGTGAGTCTTATCATCACATGATGTGCCCAAAGTACATCATACTTGGTTTAGGGTTCCCCCCCTTCTAGGCATAGTTCAGACTTGCTTTACTGTAGACCCCACCTATTTGTCTTTGTGATGGTCCCTGGTATCTGTAAAGCTCTACTCCAACACCATAATTTGAATAATTTTTTTTTCTGTCCACCTTCCACATCCATATACTGTATAATGATCAGGAATATCATAGCATGCCTTGGTCTTGATCTCGAGTGAAATACCCTTATATGTAAGAGTCTTTTCTAGTTCTTTGTGGCAACCTTTCAAAGTCTCTGTTTCTTCTATTTTCTTGGCTGGAATCTCCATTTGGATTGATGATGGGACCAGGATATAAAACATCTTTAATGGCAGCCCTTAATGCTCTCCTAAAAGCCAGAGAGAAATAGCTGCCAATTAGGGGTGACTTCTAAGTATTGGGAAGGAATAGCTCTCCTCTTTCTTCTCAAGCTGGTTTGGGGGTTCTGAGAGAAGCTACAGATTTTTGATAGGACTAATAATATTTCACAGAGGAAGCTGTACATCCCCTCCTCTACTGATGGCACATATGAGTACCAGGTTCCTGAATTACTTTTTAAAAGGATGAGTGAGAATTCTATCTTAGTTTCTTTTCTGTAACAATATAGTAGGGATGTAAAGAACACTCATTAACTTCTTTGTTCTTGTCAATTTAAGATTTCTGAACTCAACAAAATACCTTGATGAAAAATGTTGAGGCCCTGCAAGATTCCTCATCTCCAGGCAACGGCAAAAAAAAAAAGCATTTTTTTCCTTACTAGAGTTTCTGCAGTATGTACAATCCTCTCTCTAGTGTTCTTTCCCTTGGAGAAGAAAAGGAAACATGCACACACGCATGTGCACAGAGAGAGAGAAGAAGAAGAAGTCTATAAGGACTGATGCAAAACCATTCTTATTCTTTTTGTCTGCTATTGTTGAGAGTGCTACAAAATGCCTTACCCTCTTGTGGGTGGGGGTGGGTGGGGATAATGTAGCCATTTCCTAGGTGCACACACAGGACAAGCAAGACATGACATCCCTAATATTTAGTTATCTCATTACTTCAATTACTTCAGCTGGTCATTCTCTGTGTAATCAAATGAATGGGTTGGGAAAGAAGGGGAGAGATTGGCGAGCTAGCAATGAATGTCATCTATGGGTTCTTCCTTTTGCAGTGACTCCAATGAAATTAACCTTCCCTTTGTGTCAAGCTTTGGAGAAGAGAAAGCTGTGGGAGGCTACCTGCTACTGTTTTCCTTCTCCAGCATGAAGTAATAGAAGTCTATCTCCTCCATTAACTTCCTCTGTTTACCTTCCCATAGAAAACAAACATAAACAAAAAATAAACCCAGGACAGGAATCAATTTGAGGGGTGTTTCAAAATTGCTTTCTTGGGTTGGGACCTCACTTGACAGAGCGCCAGAAAAGGAAAAGTCAGGTGCCTTGTTCAGTTGGATCCCAAAGCAAGGAATGAAAGCTGAAGTGAATCTCAGTCTGTTGCCTGGAGGTCAAACTATACAAGATGCCAGCTTTGCAAGTAGAAGTGGGTAAATGTCTCCCTCAAGAGATACAATTCCTTCAAAACTCCATGCCTGAACAATCAGACTTGCAGAGGATGCCCATGTTTACCTCCTGATGACCAACTACAAAACAAAAGTTGATTTGCAACATACAGAGATGAATCTATTCCTTTTTAAGCAGTCTGTATGAGTAAGGAGGCAGTTTTTGAAGAATAATAATCCAGGGTTCAACAGCGTGGTTACACTGAAAAAAACCTTAAATCCTGTGTATGACAGTAGGAGATCCTCTGATGCAGTTCGTCAGATGACATAAAAGAGTATGGGGGGAAATGAGGAGAAGACCCATCGCCTCAAAATTTGGACATTCGAGCTATATTGGACTTAGAGCTATAATTGTTGCTCCCAATGAAAACAGCAATTAAATCAGATTAGGTGATATATTTGAACTAGAGATGGGCATGAACTGCCAAAATGGTGGTTTGTCTTTGTTCGTGGTTCATGGAAGTCCATGAACCATGAAACACGAATTTATGAATTTTTCCTGAATGAAACAAATTGGGTCGTTGGTTCATTCAGGATTTTTTTTTTTAGACTGCCCAGTGGCTGTCTAAAACAACAACAACCTGGCTGCCTTCCCACCCCCACAGTCTACTCTCCACCCCCTTCCCACTGCCCCTGTTGCCTCCCTTCTTTTTCCTGCTGTTGCCTCCTCTTCCTCCGCTGCCGCCACTGCAGATGGTCCCCGACCGGCTAACAGGCCAGCTAACGAAAAATAAAATAAAATAACATTTTAAAAATTGAAAAAAATATATATTTAGTTAGCTGACCTGTCAGCTGGCCAGGGGCCATTTGCACATGTCGCCACCTACCAGCTGGGGGCAATGAACCAGAAGGTTCGTAAATCACCAAAAATTCATTGGTTTGGGAAAGTTTGGGTTCTTCAGTTTGGACGAACCTGAACCCATCCGAATCAATGAATTAGTGATTTTTGATGAATTTCCTGGTTTGTTTTTAACTTTGTGCCCATCTCTAATTTGAACCCATCCAAGGATTCACCATTGATTTTCCTTCACTAATTCTCCTTTTAATTTGGCTTTGGGAAGTTAGCCAAGGTAGCACCGGTGATTATTCCAAGCAGATCCACGCGTAATGCAGCAGGTGCAGTCTGCTAACTTAAGAAACTTGGCACAATAACTACCAATGACCTAGTGTCTTGAACACTTTCCTACATGCTCACTTTCCCTTGTTGGAATTTTTACTGAACTTTGAGATTTGGCGGAGAGGTAGATGTTAATTTCCTCTTTTCCACATTTAACATGGTCTGCAATGGCTTCTAGTAATATGTTTGAAACATGAACACTCATAAAAGACATGCATTTGGAAGCAATTCGATGAAATATACTTTCAGAGAGGGTTTCACAAGGAGCAATGCAGGAAATGACAGGTTTTCATAGGTCTAAGGGATATATTTGAAATCTTCGTCAACCTGCACAAGGGGAAATAAAAGCGCCAACTCTGAAAATGACCACTGCGGAGGAAAGCCTACTCACCCCTTTCCAGGGAACATAAGTATCTTCAAACAGGTATGTGCTTCTTCCTTTCATTTTCAGGGATGTGACTTGTATTATTTCCTCATGGAAGTCTTCAAAGGCAGACTAACAACAGGCACTACTTCAAAGACAGTGATGTCTCCGCAGACTTGCATCAAGATTTTCACAGTAACCTGTACAAGGTTCACCATGGATCTGAAATTTCAGGATGAGCCTGCTTCACTTTGGACCTCCTCCAGAAAGACCTGTTTCAATTCCAGTATTGAATATTCTTGAAGCATCCCAATTTGAGTCAGTATGTGCCAAGCTTGGCAAAGCTTCTTTTTTTCTCTTACAACTCTCAGAATATGCCAGCTAACAAGGTCACTGGCCTTGCTCTCTGTAGGATTCTGGGAGCTGTAGTCAACAACGAGTATCTTGTCTTTTCAAAGCTCTTGATTATGCCAGCTAAGCCCATAAGCTGTGTGACCTCTGGCAGGAAGTGACATTCCCTTTTTGCTGTTGCTTGGGCCTTATGGCTTTCATAAAGTTTCTGATTTTTTTGTTCCTTGGGGGCTTTAAAATATGGGAAGCAGCAATATACACCAGATGTCTGCAAATGCAATAGTTATTTATTATAAATTACTGAGACATAAAGCAGTGATATTTGACTCTTAAGAGAGTGGGAGCATAAGCAAATGAACAAATGTCCCCTGGCTCCAGTTATGGTCATGTAGGCCCAGGATTGTCCTGATTTCTGAGGATGCAGGCCCCAATTGTTACTACTAGCTTCTACCCCATCTGCTCATCTGACACGGCCTGCTAGCCATGAGGTCTTCTCGGCCTGCTTCTTAAAAAGGGTGCAGACAACTGGGACAAATAGAGAAGTGACTAGAGAGGATCGGCTGCTAACGGGTAGTCTTTCAAGTGGTATCCAATGGGTCTGTCCTTGACTAGACAAGGAGTGAGCTTTTTTGAATTGGTATTTTTAGATGAACTTTCTCCCATCTCTGTATGGCACGAAGAAAAATAAGCTCCCCTTCTTTGTATCAGTCATTGATTGAAATCCTGTTGCTTAGCATAATAAGCCACAACTAGAGGAGGCCCATTGAATTGATGGAACATAGAGCTCGGTTTCATTACAAATAAAAACGGGATTTGGACCGATTCTAGCAAGTTTTAATTCATTTTTTAAAGGTGTCTACATGATATAAAAGAAAGCTTGCTCCCCCCCCCCCCGACACACACTGACCCAAATACTTCTCAGTGTTTGGATCCAGTACTACCATGTGACTTTAAAGTGATTTCAAAAACCCCAAACCAGCTACCACTTCATTTTCATAGCATAACTCCACCCTTACAGAGGAATGGACTCGTCAAATCCCCACTGGTTTAGTGGGCTTGCTTTAGTTGTGATTTACTATGTTAACCATGAGGATTTCAGCAATTTTTTTTTGAGGCTATCTACCAGAATGCTGATGATGATCAGCCATCTTTATTCTGGATAGTTTTCACTCCACAGCTCTCCTTTATTTCCAATTGCCTTTCTACATTACTTGACAAATAAGGTTGTGTCACCTTAGTCTGAGAACAAATAACTAACCTTTGCTCATGCCTGTTTTCAGAATCTTTCAGCACTCCCATCCTCCCACTCTGCTGCCCAGCCATATCATTATTTATGTTTGTTTTTCACACCCCTTCCTGCTGTTAGCCAGTTTCATTCCCCTTATACAGCTGTTCCTTCACAACACTGAGAAGCTCCACACTCTCCTCTCATGTCACACCGCCTTGGCTGTTATTTCAGCTACCATGCTTACAGTTCCTCTGGTCAGCATCCCTTTGCTTTGGATGAGAGTTCCTAAAAAACCAGCACATGATACCATACTATGAACTCAGATATAGCCTGAGGCATTACCTCTCTGCCCCAGCCCCTCATCTGCAGCACGAGGGATAATAACTTTGGTCAGCTTTCTTAAATTAAATTAATCGTGATGCTGTAAGGATTGCTGAGACAGAGTATGTGAATCTGCTAAGTTGTGCATTCATGCTGACACAGATGCCGTTCTTTGTTGTCCGCATAAAGGCCATGATTTCTGACTAGCTATGCCATCACCTATGTTTTGTTTTACACTTGCCAAAGTCTCCAATTTACACACCTAAAGTAGTACATCATACAACACTGTTTTCCTTTCCTAAATCTACACTGTGATTTGATCAAGACCAAAGGCTTGAAACCCACCAGCTAAGTGCCCACAACAAAAAGAGCTGCCTGTGGTTCTCTATGACTTGTCAGTCTGGCTTCTCTCTCAGCTTAGCATAAAGCTGCGAAATCCTCTGGTTGTGAGGTCATTGTGCATTGAAAGGAAGGCTTTTCAGTCATGCTTGGCTTTTCAGAATAAACATTAGAATACATCTTTACAAGGTGATAAATGACAGAATTGGGAGCCCATTATGTTTGCATGTAATTGCTGCTTATTGATGTACAGAAGACCTGGTTTGAAGCCAGTCGTGGCCGTCAGCCATAAAGCATACCGTATACACTTTACTGTCCACTTGGCTGGATGCTGAGTACAACGAACTAATTTTTATTAGAACTTAATTCTTAAGGCTTAAGAAAGGGACTTAACCCAGCTTTAACCCAATAAACATATGCACTACAAGGTTTACACTAAAGAATCATGCCTTGTTTTGGAAGCCTAGATCCATATCTTCTCAGCGTTTGGATCCAGTACTATATGGTTATGTCTCACACTGAAGAAGCTTCCAAGTCCTACAGGTTATTAATCTGTTGTCTTATCTTTATTGTTGTAATTTCAACAGTTGTATTACTGGAGAAGCAACTCAAAGAGTATTTACACTGGAACTGTTTCATTGGGCTTGAGAGGGGTGCATAAGGCTAGAATTGAAACAAAGACAATGTCTGTATATTTCCAGTGAATTTTTCCATATAATAAAAGTTACAAAAAGAGGGGAGATAGAAAAAGAGATTTGCAAATTCTGATGAATTCCTCAAAAAATCCTTTTCTCTCTGCACCAGTCCAAATTGATGGGCTATTTCTGGTGTGGATTGGACATGGCCACAGCCACGTCCAATCCACATCGATCCAACAGGTGGAGCACATACTTTGGGTTCAATCACAGGCACTGCCAAAGAGGGCTGGGAGAAGTGTCCTGCCTGAAACCTTAGAGAGCAGCTGCCATTCAGTGTCAGCAGTACATGGCTAGCTGGCCCAACAGTCTGACCCTCTTTGAATCAGCTTCTTTTGTTGCTATGTTCCCTTCTTCACCATATACACATTAAATATGAGGAAATTCTCAGAGAAAAAGATGGCAATTTGAATTTAGCACTACATCATTGAATGTGCAGGAATTCAAAGCAGACTTTGAAGAGTTACCTTTCATTTTTACTTTGCCCCACATTTCTCCACAGTTTGTTTAATCTCTGGCTCTTTCCACTCCAAATATGGAGATATTTGTGAAATTCTTACCCAAAGAAACAGAATTCTTCCTATTGCAAGGTTGGACAAGGAGGATACGATATAACTGTCAGATTAGCTGTGGTGGAGTTGCTTTGGTGAGGTTTCTTCATGTGGTTCCACTGGCATGGTGGGAATGACATCACTGACAGCAACAGATTGTCACTAATTAAAGAGTTCTTGCTTCAATTTTGGGTCACACGTGAGTTATGTACTATGAGATGAAGTCATTCGCAACCCAAAATTGAAGCAGGAACTCATTAATTAGTAGCAATCTGTTGCAGCTGCTGACATCACGTCTATTGCACTGGCAGGACAACACAACAGGATTCTTGCCAAGTTTTTTTTTCTTATCTTGAATTGTGTGTTCTCTCCATCTTGCTTCCATGCTATGCTTCTTTACATACTAGTGTGGTGTAATGGAAAAGATACTGAATTTAGTTCCAGAAAATCTGTTTTCATGATCTCTGTGGGACACTTAGACTTTCCCTTATTGTCAGACCCACATGGTATGAATACTACGGGAATATTAAATAAGTCATTAAGTTGTTGTGAAGAGAAACAAATACTGCAAATATCCTGCATATGATAGAAATCATTCCTATTTATTCCTCATCTCACACGACAGTTTAAAAAGTGGGAGGCAGACTCATACAGCTGCACAGGACTAACCAGGCATACATCCAACTCTAAAGCTCTGGTTTATGGTTAGGCTCTTTGCCATCTACATTCTATTATGGACCCAAATATGGTATTGCCAGTCTGTGTATTATACCTTCGCTCCTTTAAAGTAGAAGGGAGGTACTTACTCAGTATTTATCTAATGACTGTGTTTTAGTGAGCTGATGTGGCTGTAAGGATGGTTATATGGCTGGTTGTGATTCATGATGGTGGTGATTTCAATAAATTAGGGATAACAGATCTATTAAGTTCATTTCCATGCACCTCTTCCATTACCAGCCTCCAAGAAGGGGTGTGCAACTATTGTCTTATCTGATTTGTATCCAAATATTTACTACACAGATCATGACCAACCTATTTCAAGCCAGTTAGGAGGTGACCTGAACTGATTTGTTCTTGGTTTAGTACAGGAATTCGTATGTTTTCAGATGAGGCAAGGGACTGACAGTGGGATAAACAAAGGGCTATGGCCCACTTTGGGAGGCATTGTATAACACAATCAATTTTCAGAATATGGTGGACCTCCAATGTGTGGGCAAAATTCTTACCAGTTTGCTTGCTTGCTTGCTTCTGTTCCCACTAGGAGCTGGGCATTCTAGAAAGGTAGCTAGGTATTCTGTGAGCACAGGCAGAAGTTTCTTCTGTAGCACTTATGTGCTACATCAAACAGTAAAAGAAAATGATGGAGGAGAACTGAAGAAAATGTGTTGGGGGGAGGTGGAGAGGATTTCCCCTTAGTGCTGCTAATCAGTTGGTAAATAAATTTTGAGAACAAAAAAGCCTTGGCAGAGCAAATTTCTGGTTACTTGAGTGAGGCATGTGTCTTAAATTAAACTACGCAATCCAATCAGGTGTTTTCCTGGATTTCAGTGGAAGAGAGTTCAGCCCCTAAAATTCAATGGGAGAGTTACGTGTTAATTTTGGCCAGATCTTACTCAATGATATGTCTTATTGAAAAATTTTTATTCAGCTGTCGGTTTTCTGGAGGACTCCAGCTGGAAGTTGCAGAACTCTGAGGAGTTCCCTCAGATGGTTTCTGATGAGATAAATCATTTGGCACTTGCTTGAAAAGAGGTTTACAGAACATAGTATGGAAAGTGAAGATGATTTCACTTGTTGGCCTGCTGTTACTGCACCTGAAGTTACTGGAAAGGCAGAATAAGGTTAGCAGTAAAAATCACTCTTGGATATGACATGTGCTAATATTTAAGCTGAAATCCAGTAGTAAGCTGCAGCTAGAGTAGGTCCATCAAATTAATGGAATTTAAATAGGTGTTGACTCACTAAATCTCCATGGATTTAATGGATCTACTCTGGTTGTGACTTACTGTTGGACTTAGAGGACTATTCCTACCAAATTCAATGGAAGTATGCATGTTCTCCTATCACTAGCCCTGTATATACATTAATAATAACAATTGTGTGTCATCAAGTCAATAAAGGTAAAGGTTCCCCTTGACATTTAGTCCAGTCATGTCCGACTCTAGGGGGCGGTGCTCATCCCCGTTTCCAAGCCATAGAGCCAGCGTTTGTCCGAAGACAGTTTCCGTGGTCAAGAGGCCAGCGCGACTAGACACGGAACGCCGTTACCTTCCCACCATGGTGGTACCTATTTATCTACTCGCATTTGCGTGCTTTCGAACTGCTAGGTTGGCAGGAGCTGGGACAAGTGACAGGAGCTCACTCCGTTGCGTGGATTTGATTTTACAACTGCTGGTCTTCCGACCTTGCAGTACAGAGGCTTCTGCGGTTTAACCCACAGCGCCACCACGTCCCAAGATAGATAGATAGATAGATAGATAGATAGATAGATAGATAGATAGATAGATAGATAGATAGATAGATAGATAGATAGATAGATAGATAGATAGATAGATGTACTTAAAAGGGAACATGCTGGGGAGCACACACTGAGCTCTCTCTCTCTCTCTCTCTCTCTCTGTATATATACATGTTATATATATAACATGTGCATAAAGAGAACATGTTGGGGAGCAGAATCATACTTGTTACTCCTTATCTCCTTAGGTGCTTTCAGCATAACCTGTGAACATTGCTCATATGCATGGCATACTCTGTCCATGAGTCTGCAGGAAATAATGCAAAAGCTTTCTTGAATTTTGCATTTTGGGTGAGAGTGCAGGAGTTTGTGTGCATCAACAATTTTTTTGGGGGGGGGGAATTGCAGAAGTAGGGTTTTTTTCTCATAAATGAAATAAGTGCTTGTCTTTTTACTCTTGCGTAGGAGCAAAAAAAAACCTTGCAGCACTTGTACATTATTTCAACCAAGTGTCTCCATGTTATTTTTGTTAGGAATGAAAAATGTTTGTAAGCATTTGTTACATCCTTAGTTGCACAAGCATCACCTTTGAATGGAAAGGAGCACTGAGGTGTAACTAACAATCCAGCTGTCTCTGTATATGTGTTTAAATTAAAATGTGTAATATGACTAATATTTTTTGTTTGCCATTTTTGTGATTAGTAGAGAATCCTAAGGTAGAGGCTTCTTTCTGCATGGGGACCAGGTAGAGATAAGTAATCATTGACAGAAGCCATCTTTAAGGATGGTGTGAAATCATGGATTCTTTGTAGTGACCTAACCATTTAATGCCCCTCAGAGGCTAAATGATAAGAACAAGATTAACTGAATAGGAAAAACAAATTTGATTCTTATAAGGAGGACATGGATGTACCGAGTAGGAGAAGACACCTTCCACTCCATTAAAAAAATAACATTTCACATGAAACAACATTTTGTCTGAGGCTTTGGACATGCATGACAACTGTATAAAAAGTCTTACACTGGACAGTTGGGAAGTTGCATGTGAAAAGAAGCATTCCAAGTCTGCTTGGTATGCTCAGGGAGTTGTATATCTTATGTTCCACATCAGGAAAGAGGTGGAAATTGCAAAACTTCTATAGTACAAAATCACGTTCTCTTGTTTCAGGATCACTGTCTGAAGTAATTTGGCATGGGGTTTCTGTTTTTGAGTGTAAAAGGCATTGACACCCCTCACAGCTGAAAAACATGCTTTCTTCCCTACTACCCTATTTATTCCCTGCTGCTAGACAGCACCGAGCACTGTTTATACGGATGTGGAACTAATTGTATTCTGGCACAGAATGAGACATTTTTAATAGTTTCCTTTGCAGGGAACCAATAAAGGTTATAATGCCCTCTTAAACTGGAGAAGACTTCATCTTTGTAACCGAATGTAACAATAACAGAATATAGAGCATTATGGAACATGCCAAGTCAAATTGAAGGTTTTGTTTTAGCCATGTAGACCTTGAAAGGTTCAGATAGGTGAGCGGCTGCCAGCACAGTCAACTCTCAGACTTTCAGTTGCCTTCCTAAAAGAAAAATGTGACTCCTTGATGCAAATCTTGGCATGAACTTTCTTATTAAACTTGCTTTGGCGTGCATGTCTGGTATAAGATATGTGAAGGCCTGTATCCTTCTGAAAAAAAGGTCTGGCTAGGCTTTGGAGTCTTCAGCAGAAGGCCTTCTCCAAAGCCCTATGTAAGTGCTACATATTTATTTATTTATTTAAAATATTTTTATCCTGCCTTTGTCCTTGAAAAGGACTCAAGGTGGCTTACAACAATGAAAGACAGTATTTAAAGTTGAAAACAATGGTAGCAATAACCTTGGAAACTCTATGTTGAACCCACACACAAGCAGAACCTCTCCTCTTCAGACTTACTCTTGCTCATACAGAGAAGGTGATGATGGGGAAGTGGTTAGATATGCTTCTCTGTTTGTGTTGATAAGGTAATGACTGGAAAGAGTTTCAGTCTAGTCAGCTTAGGGACATGTTTGGTAGAGACTAAGGTGTGCTTTAGGTTTGGAGTTTATCTGGAAAACCAACTTAGGCGGGCACATTTAGCCATCTATGAACTGATCTGAAGTGAATAGAGGAAGTCTATGCATTTGAATCCAATCTTAGCTTTCTGAAGCACATAAATTTTGGGAAGAGATTTTATATATTAAATATGAAAATTCAGAGGGTGGGGAATCCACTTGGCACCATTGAGATTCATTCGAAAACTAAGGAATACTATAACAGAACCAGGAAGCCCAAAGCAGAAGCAGATTTAACAGCTAAAACCAAATGGAAAGCCCAAGCTCTCCTGGAAACCTTAGTCATAGAGCCCCTGGGATGATAAATTGCTATTTGCACTACTTTCACTGGGGTAGGTATATGATGTGTAGATTTCATGTTTCATTACACTTTAGAATTGAATCAGTTAAGTGTCTGTGTATGTGAATATCCTATGGATGTCATGAGTGTCCCATATAGGGTAGGTTGCAGTAGCATGGAAGGCTGAGTCAACCTTGAGCTAGCTACCTGAACCCGTCAAGATTGAACTCAGGTCATGGGCAGAGGCTTGCCATGGAGCTCATATCATAACACAAATATTGCTAAGTTAGCATAGGTTTATTCTTATTTTGGGATTTCATAACTTTTCCTATTGTCTTGGAAGGGAAACATCTTGTTAAACTTGCCTAATTTTTGCTGATGTACCCCTCTGTTGAAGGTTTCACTAGTATGCTCAGGGAAAAATGCTAGCAACATCAAATTTAGAATATATTGTTTGGTGCTTGTTAAATTCCCTCTCTGAAAAAGAATAAAATGTTAAGAGACCTCTAAAATGAACACTTAACAAATCTGCCAAGTCTGGGGCTTTACAACTAATCTCCCTTTCTGAAAACCATCCTGAGATATAAAATCATTTTGCCACTGAGTTTCAAAATCTGAAGTATTAGAAATCTAAAATGGATTGTTTCTCCCTAGGTTTAGTTATTCAATGTGCTTAGTTTAATGGTTCCGTAGCATATCACTGCAGCCATGTAGTGTTTATTCCAATCTTGACCTGTTTAAAGATGCTGAGAATTTTTTGCTGTTCAGATAAGAAAGATGAATGTTCTGAACATTCATATCAATTCCATTGATTATTTATAAGAACAGACTTGGAAATACTGTAGCTGTTCCATTGCAATCCTGCAGTAGGCCACCTCTAGGCAGCAAAGCATAGAAACATATTGTGACAACTGGAAGGAAATTTATCCTGTAAATCAATATGGTACACCATGCATAAACATTTAGATAGCTCATGCTAAATACCGTGGCTCCAAGCTCATGATCAGTGTTAAAATCTCAGGCATAAAGCTAAACTGCATGCCTAGGGGTTGTAACCTTCGCCCCCACCCAGATATAGCCACAATAGTGTGAAACTTTCACTTCCCTTTTAAATCAATTGCAGCTTATTATGATGTCCTAACTCAGACAAAATTGGTATGAGTGTGGCCATTTTAAACAAGCCAATTTCAGACCATGAATTGCAAAGCTGGGTTGTTTTCACTAAGGGTAGTTAAGATCAGTCACAGTTCAGACTCAGAACGTAACACAAAACTGTGATTCAGCAGAAACTGAAGCAAAAACAGAAACAGTGCCAAGAACAAGTAAAATGGAAATGAAATCTGCTTTGTGTCTCCACCTCAAGATTGCATTGTAAGAAGAAAATGAAGTAGGGAGTAAACAATCCTGAGGGTCACGCTAGTTGGAAAATGGAATACACATTTCCTCCAGTCAACATGTTTTTCCCTGCCACACCATGGTTCCCTCAGGGAAACATGCCTTGGCAATCAGACTAACAAATGAAGCCCATGTTTATTTTCCAGTGACCAATTATAAAACAACCATTAAAGGAAAAGTACAGAGGGGAGGAAAATTATGTGCCTTTCACAACTTCACCTCTTCTAAAAACAAATTGCCCCAAACATGTCATCTAGTTTGACCCTATGCCTGGTTATGCCCATTTTTATAAAACAAAGCCATGTTTTGCCATTACATGGAAACTGGGCTCTTGTAAAGGCTTTCTGCCCTCCTTGTCCTGTGCATTTTTAATGGTGCGGGAAGCCGTACAGTGAGACAATTGGAGACCCTGGAGGCTGGGATTCTGTAGCTTCACTCTAAATATATAACACCGTCTCACGGCATTCTTCCACACCTCCAAAATGCCCAATTATTTAAAACTGGAAGTGGCTGTTCAGCTATTTCTGATTTGAATTTGGCACACACACCCCTCCCAAAATGTCCCATGGGCCTGCCAAAGTTGGTCGCCCCTGCTCCACATGAGTGCATTAAGAGGAGCAACCAGAGGTGACGCTAGTATGAAATGATTGCTTCAGGCTCCTGATAGCCACGGTACATTCCCGTCTTATTTGTCCACTCCCCTGTAAAGGTGGAGACATCTTATCAGTCCATAAACCAGTCATCAATTAAATATATTTTCTACACGCTCGCCTGTAGAAAAACTTTTCTTAAATGTTGAAAAATGGCACAGGTTAATAATATTTATGCGCATAGCCAGCTTCTGCTGTAAACATGAGGGAAGGGTGGAGGTTCACTCTGAGTTCAGTCCAGGAGAAAGCATTATATCTCTAACAAAACATGGTAATGGCATTTCCTCAACAGGCTTGTGAGGCTGCTCAAATTATTTACAATTTAATATCCCTTTAATCCAAATTTGGGGGAAATGTAGTTATTAATTCAGTATCCACAACGTTATTTGTTTAAATCCACCTTTTTCCAAATCCTTTTTCTTTCTTGACCTCCCTGTCCTTTGTGCTTCCAATTCTTTGGAGGCTATTTTGTCATCTGGTAAACTTTATTGCCTTCAGAAGTTGGCTGGATTGATTGATTTAAAAAAAAAAAAAGAGTGCACTTTGTGTGTTGTTTTCCTGCTCACTTTGGCCATCTTCTCTTTAATCAGTTTATATAATTTTCTGAATTCTCCCCCAAAATTGAAAAGCACTCCTTGTCATTTGCCAGATGTATGTATTTATAAATGATTTCATGAGGAGAGAAAAGTATGTTGAGCTTAGTTTTTTGTTTTGTTTTGTTTTAACAGAGAGGTCAGAAAAACTCACAGTGGCATCAATGTTTTGTCAGTGACAGCGAGAGATTGGAGTAAGGAGATATTCCTATTTCAGCATGTCCTTTGGGGTTGGATTCACATAAATAATGGCTATTATTTGGTCTGACCAGCTTGTATGTATCTGTGATTTCATGAGGAGAGAAAAATGTGTCAAGCTTCGTTTTCTGCAGACTGTATTAATTAGCTTTGATGTCTTTACATGACCAAGGCACCAGCTCATGGTCAATTTGTAAGAAGAATCAAGTGGCCACTACATTTTTACAGGGAGGGACTTTGTGGTTTCTGCTCAGAAGAAGCATCCCTGGAGTTTCAAACTGAACAAAAAGTGCTGGAAAAGTGAGATGCCTCAAGGAGGTTCAGCCCATTTTTGTGGTCCCACAGAAAACAGGCCCAAGTTGTGAATCAAACTAATTACAGCTTATTGAATGACCTTGCCAGTCACAGTGGTACCATTTACATTTCGACAGTACTAGGTAGCCTTCTGGGACTGATGAGCAAACTTTCCTCAGTAAAGGAAAAATTCAATAGAGCCTCAAAAAAGACCTAAATTTTGCCCAAAGCGGAATTTGAAACTGCTTTCAGAATTTTTCTCTTCAGGAGACAATGGAGAGGGAAGTGAGTAGTGTAAGCTAGCATGACGTTATTTGCATTTTGTACGTATATATTTCATCAATGGTTATGTTTCAAGGGGGGGAAATGGACATCAAATTTCTGAGGTTGGATCCTGTTAAAAACCAAATAAATGAGATTTGACTGAATCATTACTAAAAGTCCCATTGGTTTCAACATGTCTTCAGTTAGTAGGGCTAAGTCTGAAAGCAGCCCCCTATCTTTTTAAGAAAAAGTTTTACATAACTGAGGACCATGGATGAGGGAACTGAGCCATTTCCATAGACTGTTACACAGATGTGCCCTGTTCACTACTGCATAATAAATACATCTGAACTCCTCTGTATCCAGGGAATAAACACAATTTAATTATTTTAAGAGACACCAAGGAAAAACCTGGACAATTGATTACTGTTAAAATAACCCTGAGATCTCGGTGTCAAAGATAAGATTGCACTTATGGAGTTATACTAGTAGAAAAGCTATTGTGGGCTAATTGCATTCCAAATGTTTATTGAAAACATATATGGTAAATATTGAATTTTAGCAAGCATGTCACAGAATGGTATCTGTTAAGTGTCAATGAAAGCTCTCTTTTGAAAACAATCAGCCAATGGAATTTCATATACAATTACTGCCAAGCTGTATATTAGACATGCTCCAAGTGTGACCGATTCAACCCATTTACTCTCTACAAATGGAGACTGCTGCTCTTTTTTGTCTTACAACAATGCACAGTAGAGTTTTTTAAAACCTGAGGGGCCAGAATTGTTGTAAAATCACTTAGAGATTCTAAACTGGGATGTAATTGACAGTACGATGATAAGGCACTACTTACTTTTAGAGATGGGAAGGCCTGGGGAAAAAAAGTGGCAAAATTGGGGAAAAAACAGGATTCTCCCCCCCCATTTTTTCCAAAGCCATTTTATATGGCTTCAAAATTCCAGATATTTTACATCTCTACATACTGTCAGATATAGTCCATTCTTCAAGCTTTAAATACCGAACCAAGAGCCAGCTTCCACTGGCAGCTATTTATGAAAAAGCCATCATAGGCCTACAGAATTAGTATCAGAAGGTTTTAATTGGTTGGGTAGCATGGTTGCGCTCATGATGGATATGCCAGGGCTGAAACAAGGCCTCTTGCCCAGAGGAAGTTCTTTTCCAGGTCCTATGTGGAGTTGCCAGACCTTGTGCACCACAAAGGCTCCCAAGTCTCAGTGCTGGTGCTTGTCCTAAATGGCATGATGAGTCAACGTTTCTGCACCCACCAGCTCCATTCCCAGTCCCTTCTCCCTCTTGCCTTTTTGGCACAAAAGCCTTTCTCAAATCCAATGCACATCAAAACACCTTTGAGCTAAGTCAGTGAGTGCTGCTGTAGGCTGGGAATTGAGTGGAGGTGGGTGCCCATTTTTTAAGCTACCTGTCACACAAAACTCACATTTTCTTTTCCTGCAGGCCTCTACCTGAAGACCCAGGGAAGCACAGTAATTTATTGAGATCTCAGCTATTAGCCTGTGAGTTGACAACCCTATCCAGAAGTTCTCAGCCAGCATAATCAGTAGCCATGAGGGCTTGGGGATTCTGGGAGTTGTGGTCTAAAAATACTAATTTTGTAGGCCTGTGATGGCTTTTTCATACTCTACCCATTTCACTGGCTGGCTGGATAATTCAGTAAGTTAGATATCTGGCTGCGGAGCCAAGGGTTGGCTGGGCAGTTCCCCACTGTGCCTCCAGGGAAAAGAGTCAGCCTGTGTAGCCTTGGGAAAGCTGCACAGTCCCAGGATGCCCCCAGAAGAAGGGAGTGGTAAACCACTTCTGAGTACCTTCTGCCTAGAAAACCCTGTAAAATGTTGTCATAAGCCAGTATTGATTTGACGGCAACCCATTTCACACTACTTGTCATCCTTTATCTCAGGCACCCTAATAATAGAGCCAGCCATTAATAATATGCTCCTCACTTTGCATTTATGACTTGCAGACCTCCTTCCTAATCTATCCCATAATAAATTCAAGCCTTCACTGTAGTCAGATCAAAAGCTGTGGGATATCACAGAAAGGGTATCAAACATCTATCCTGAGAGGCCTTCTTTTTGAAAGAACCGTTGTTAGGAATGTCTTTGGCTCTTACTGCTTCCATGGAAATCTCATCAAAACAGTTCCAAGAAGTGCTAAGAAACTTTCCCAACCTAGCTAGAGAAATGGCCCCATTTCCTCTAAACAGATAAGGTTTTGATTTGAACAAAATCTCCTTTGGTGAGAAGGTTGGATTTGGAGCATATTTTGACAAGTGTTTTATTAGAAATGTTTGAATTATGCGAAGCTGATGAAAAGGAGGGTGATAAGATAGGTATGGGTTCACCTGCTAATTCTGGCAAACAATGATGAAATGCACCCTGAATTAAGGAAAACTGACATGTGGAGGGCAATACAGTAGACAGAAAGGGTGAGAATCTTCTGGGAACGATAGAAGTCAAAATACTTTTAATAAAGTTGTTGCTTTCCCTGTACATACAACTGGTGTCAGGAGATTTATATGAAGGATTAAAAAGAGACAGAATATTTTTTTCCAGAATTTGGCTGGAAGGAAACTAGTATCTCCTAAGTCAAAGACGGACCTGCTCAACTGTTCTCCTGAGCTTCCTCTTTCCTTTCTATCCTAAATTCTTTACTCTTAAAATAGTGGATTGTTGTGGTTGTTGTTTAGTCGTTTAGTCGTGTCCGACTCTTCGTGACCGCCAGGCCCTCCTGTCTTCCACTGCCTCCCGGAGTTGGGTCAAATTCATGTTGGTAGCTTCGATGACACTATCCAACCATCTCGTCCTCTGTCGTCCCCTTCTCCTCTTGCCTTCACACTTTCCCAACATCAGGGGCTTTTCCAGGGAGTCTTCTCTTCTCATGAGATGGCCAAAGTATTGGAGCCTCAGCTTCAGGATCTGTCCTTCCAGTGAGCACTGAGGGTTGATTTCCTTCAAAATGGATAGGTTTGTTCTCCTTGCAGTCCAGGGGACTCTCAAGAGTCTCCTCCAGCACCACAATTCAAAAGCATCAATTCTTCGGCGGTCAGCCTTCTTTATGGTCCAGCTCTCACTTCCGTACATCGCTACTGGAAAAACCATAGCTTTGACTATGCGGACCTTTGTCGGCAAGGTGATGTCTCTGCTTTTTAAGATGCTGTCTAGGCTTGTCATCGCTTTCCTCCCAAGAAGCAGGTGTCTTTTAATTTCGTGGCTGCTGTCACCATCTGCAGTGATCATGGAGCCCAAGAAGGTAAACTCTGTCATTGCCTCCATATCTTCCCCTTCTATTTGCCAGGAGGTGATGGGGCCAGTGGCCATGATCTTAGTTTTTTTGATGTTGAGCTTCAGACCATTTTTGGCACTCTCCTCTTTCACCCTCATAAAGAGGTTCTTTAATTACTCCTCATTTTCTGCCATCAGAGTGGTATCATCTGCATATCTGAGGTTGTTGATATTTCTTCCAGCAATCTTAATTCCGGTTTGGGATTCATCCAGTCCAGCTTTTTGTATGATGTATTCTGCATATAAGTTAAATAAGCAGGGAGACAATATACAGCCTTGTCGTACTCCTTTCCCAATTTTGAACCAATCAGTTGTTCCATATCCAGTTCTAACGGTTGCTTCCTGTCCCACATATAGATTTCTCAGGAGATAGATAAGGTGGTCAGGCACTCCCATTTCTTTAAGAACTTGTCATAGTTTGCTGTGGTCCACACAGTCAAAGGCTTTTGCGTAGTCAATGAAGCAGAAGTAGATGTTTTTCTGGAACTCTCTGGCTTTCTCCATAATCCAGCGCATGTTAGCAATTTGGTCTCTAGTTCTTCTGCCCCTTCGAAATCCAGCTTGTACTCCTGGGAGTTCTCAGTCCACATACTGCTGAAGCCTATCTTGTAGGATTTTGAGCATAACCTTGCTAGCATGTGAAATGAGTGCAATTGTACAGTAGTTGGAGCATTCTTTGGCACTGGCCTTCTTTGGGATTGGGATGTAGACTGATCTTTTCCAATCCTCTGGCCACTGCTGAGTTTTCCAAACTTGCTGGCATATTGAGTGTAGCACCTTAACAGCGTCATCTTTTAAGATTTTAAATAGTTCGACTGGAATGCCATCACCTCCACTGGCCTTGTTGTTAGCCATGCTTTCTAAGGCCCACTTGACTTCGCTCTCCAGGATGTCTGGCTCAAGGTCAGCAACCACACTATCTGGGTTGTCCGGGACATCCAGATCTTTCTGGTATAAATCCTCTGTGTATTCTTGCCACCTCTTCTTGATGTCTTCTGCTTCTGTAAGTTCCCTACCATTTTTGTCCTTTACCATGTTCATCTTTGCACAAAATGTTCCTTTAATATCTCCAATTTTCTTGAACAGATCTCTGGTTTTTCCTTTTCTAGTATTTTCCTCTATTTCTTTGCACTGTTCATTTAAGAAGGCCCTCTTGTCTCTCCTTGCTATTCTTTGGAAGTCTGCATTCAATTTTCTGTAACTTTCCCTATCTCCCTTGCATTTTGTTTCCCTTCCCTTCTCTGCTATTTGTAAGGCCTCGTTGGACAGCCACTTTGCTTTCTTGCATTTCCTTTTCTTTGGGATGGTTTTTGTTGCTGTCTCCTGTACAATGTTACGAGCCTCCATCCACAGTTCTTCAGGCACTCTGTCCACCAAATCTAGTTCCTTAAATCTGTTCTTCACTTCCACTGTGTATTCAAAAGGGATTTGGTTTAGATTATACCTGACTAGCCCAGTGGTTTTTCCTACTTTCTTCAGTTTAAGCTTGAATTTTGCTACAAGAAGCTGATGATCAGAGCCACAATCAGCTCCAGGTCTTGTTTTTGCTGACTGTATAGAGCTTCTCCATCTTTGGCTGCAGAGAATATAATCAATCTGATTTTGGTATTGCCCATTTGGTGATGTCCATGTGTAGAGTCGCCTCTTGTGTTTTTGGAAAAGAGTATTTGTGGTGACCAGCTTGTTCTCTTGACAAAACTCTATTAGCCTTTGCCCTGCTTCGTTTTGAACTCCAAGGCCAAACTTACCTGTTCTTCTTTTTATCTCTTGACTCCCTACTTTAGCATTCCAGTCCCCTATAATGAGAAGAACATCTTTCTTTGGTGTGAGTTCTAGAAGGTGTTGTAGGTCTTCATAGAAAATAGTAGATAGCTTGTTTATATTCTGAATACTGTTCTCCATCTTGAATTTGTTTTTTGTAGAAAAATATATTTGTTGATGGTATCATTACTCACTAAACAGAACTAAATATAAAGTCTAGGATTATTCCTCCTCCTCCTCCCTTTTCTGCCTTTTCATATTTGTCTTTGTTGTCTTGCATGTGTATATATGTACACCAGCAACTTGTATACTCGTTCAGTAACCAGTCTTACCCTCCCTGCCATACCTCAGGTGAACTAAACATAGTGTAATTTTTTAAAAAAAAGCATCACATGTGAGTTTTCACAATGTATACCCTTATTTTCTGCTGTGTTGAGAATTATTAAACATGTTGAAAACAATAACAAAATTTACTTCTACATTGTTGTTGAAGACATCATAGGTACTAGCCAATAGAACCATCCATCACTAGAGGGTTTCTCACTGTTCTATAAAGCTGAGAAGGGGTGGATTTAGGAGGGCTGACCTCAGGGAAAGAAAATTGTTCCTGTGAGCAAATAACTCCACTACTAATCCAGTATTGTGTGTACAATATATAGGAGAACAGACAGAGGCAGAGAAGGAGGCAGAAAAGGAGACAGACATAAAAGTATATTTATATGACCTAGGCTAGAGCAGTGAAAAGGTACCCAGTGTGGTGTAGTAGACAGAGTATGAACCATGAGACCTAGGTTTGAATCCTCATCTGGCCAGGGAAACTCTCTCTCTGTTCGTGTGTGTGTATTAGGGTCACTATAAATTGAATCCCAACACACACAGAGCAATGGGAAGTGGAGAGCTTTTGTTTAGAAGTGTTTAGGATTAAATCAGAAATATAACACAGCAAATCCTATAGTTGTGAATATATGACATCTAATGGACTGGTACAATTTCTGAACCTAGGGATTGAAACATTTTATTTATTTATTTATTTATTTACAAGATTTTTTAGCCGTGCCATTACCAGTGGTATCTGAGCGGCATACAACAATATTAAAACTTTAAAAACATTAAAACCATTAAAAATAGGCAATATTATAATAATATCCTATATTAAAAACAATCATTAAAACATTAATATTAATAAATCCTGCTGCTCATATGGCCAGCTAAAGAATACTATTTAATTAAAATGCTAGCTAAACCGAAAGGTCTTTGCCTGGCGCCGAAAAGCCAAAAGTGTTGGAGCCAGGCCGATCTCTATAGGGAGGGCGTTCCAAAGTTGGGGGGCAACAGCCGAGAAGGCCCTATTTCTACATGCCATCCCCCTCACCTCTTTCAGGGATGGCACCTTCAGAAGGGCCTCCTGGCCTGATCTTAGAGGACGGGCAGGCTTGTATGGAAGAAGGCAGTCCTTTAGGTAACCAGGTCCTAAGCCGTTTAGGGCTTTATATGTCAAAGTAAACACTTTGAATTGGGCCCGAGCAGCAACCGGCAGCCAGTGTAAATTTTTCAGAACCGGCGTGATATGAGTCCGTGCGGCGGCACCACTTACCAGCCGCGCAGCCCGGTTCTGTGCCAGTTGCAGTAGCCAGACCGTCTTCAAAGGCTGCCCCACGTATAGCGCATTGCAGTAGTCCAGTCTGGTTGTTACCAGTGCATGTGTGACTGTTGCCAGGCTCCGCTCATCCAGGTAAGGGCAAAGTTGATATATTCTCCACAGCTATAAGAAGGCACCCCTGGACACCGAGTCCACCTGGGCTTCCAAGGTCAGACCCAGGTCAAGGAGCACCCCCAAGCTGCGGACCCTGTCCTTTAGGGGGAGTGTAATCCCATCTAAGGCATGGAAATGGCCCTTTAACCTATCTGACAGAGCACCTACCAGCAGCACTTCCGACTTGTCTGGATTGAGCCTCAGTTTATTGACCCTCATCCAGTCCATTATCGAGTCCAGGCACGAGTTCAGAACAGCGACTGCCACACCTGGATTGGTAGAGAATGAGAGGTAGAGCTGGGTGTCATCAGTATATTGCTGACTCCTCAGCCCAAACCTCCTAACGACCTCCCCCAGCGGTTTCATGTAGATATTGAATAGCATGGGGGACAGTATAGAGCCCCGAGGAACCCCATGACGCAACTGCCATGGATCAGAGCTACTGTCCCCCAGGACCACCTTCTGGACTCGATCAGCCAGGTAGGAGCGGAACCATCGTAAAATGGTGCCTCCCATTCCCATCCCAGCCAATCTGTCCAGAAGGACACCATGGTCGATGGTGTCGAAAGCCGCTGAGAGGTCCAGGAAAATCAACAGGGATGCATTCCCCCTGTCTTTCTCCTGGCAAAGGTCGTCAAACAGGGTGACCAAGGCAGTCTCCATCCCATAACCCGTCCTGAAACCCAATTGAAATGGATCTAGATAATCCGTTTCATCCAGGAGAGCCTGGAGCTGCTCAGCCACCACACGTTCCAACACCTTGCCCAGAAAAGGGAGGTTCGCTACTGGTCGGACATTGATCACTAGTCCTGGGTCCAGGTTAGGGTTTTTTAGGAGTGGGCGAATCACTGCCTCCTTTAACGGGGCGGGGACCACTCCCTCTCTTAATGAGGAGTTGATGACCTCCAGGATCCAGGTGCGAACTCCCCTGGCAGATTCCTTTATTAGCCATGATGGGCAAGGGTCGAGTTGCGTAGTGGTGGCACAAACCGATCCAAGCACCCTGTCCACATCCTCGGGTCGTAACAACTGAAACTCATCCAATAAATTATGACATAAGTCCGGAGCACTGGACACAACCATAGGCTCTGCATCAACAGTGGAGTCCAACTCTTTGCAAATCTGAGCAATTTCCCCCTCAAAGTGTGTAACAAATTCATTACAGCGAGCCACTGAGCAGTCTGGGACCTCCACTAAACCATTAGGCTGAAGAAGGTCCCGGACCACTCAAAATAGCTCTGCTGGACGACACGCCAAGGAAGCAATACGACTGGAGAAATGCTGGCCTTTCACCAGCCGTATCGCCACAGAGTAGGCCCGATAATGGGCTCTAAGCTGTGTTTGGTCATAGTCGCAGCGATATTTCCTCCATCTGCGCTCAAGCCATCTCCCCAACTGTTTCATAGCCAGAAGCTCCTCTGTGTACCATGGAGCCATATAGGCTCTGCGGGCAGGGAGAGGGCACCTAGGTGTGATTGTGTCAATCGCCCAGGCCATCTCCTTGTACCACAAAGCGACCTGGGCTTCGACAGGAGCGCTGACCATATCAGCTGGAAACTCCCCTAGAGCATTCAGGAATCCTTCAGGATCCATAAGTCTCCGGGGGTGGATCATTTTAATTGACGATCCCTGCAGAGGGTAGTAGTGGGCCTTCTCGGCGGTGGCCCCTCGACTTTGGAACAGCTTGCCACCAGAGATCCGCCTGGCACCCTCGCTGGGTGTTTTCAAGAGCCAATTAAAAACTTGGCTCTTTAGGCAGGCCTTCCCTACTGCCAATACTTGATTTTACTTTTCTTGGTTTGAAGTTTATTTTTCCATCTTGATTATAGTATTATTGTAGATTTTAATTGTTGTTTTTATCTGGTTGTAATATTTTGTGAGCCGCCCTGAGTAGACTCTTGTCTAGAAGGGCGGGATAAAAATCCAATAATAAATAAATAAATAATAAAATAGTGGCAGAGAGTCTAAACTTTACCAGGAAATGGTCCAACCATGACAACGTGGTCAAAGATAAACCCACCACATCCAGACCACCATCCCCCTGTCCCGTTGAGAATACTGGGTCAAGTGTATGGCCTTTCTCATGAGTCGGGCCGATGAAATGTTGAGACAGCCCCATGGTTGTCATGGCGGCCATGAAGTCCTGAGCCGCCCCTGTTAAGGTAGCCTCGGCATGGAGGTTGCGGTCCCCCAGTACTAAAAGTCTGGGGGTCCTCACCACCAGGTCCGAGATCACCTCCATCAGCTCAGGTAGGGAGACTGTTGGTAAGCAACAGGGTGGGCAGTACATCAACAGAATCCCCAGTCTGTCTCTTGAGCCCAACACACAATACAGGCCCTCTAGACAATTTCCCAAGGGGACAGGGAGTCTGGAAAAGTGGAAGGAATCCTTGTAGACTATTGCCACGCCTCCTCCCCGACCCTCCGGGCGACCCTGGTGTTGGACCAAGTACCCAGGGGGACACAACTGAGATAGAGGAACTCCTCCTTCTTCTCCCACCCAGGTCTTAGTAATGCATGCCAGGTCGGCCCCCTCATCCAAAATTAAATCATGGATAAGGGCAGTCTTATTTTTTGCTGACGTGGCATTTACCAAAAGTACCATGTGGCAGTACCATGTACCATGTCGGCTCCCCTGGGCGCAGGAATGCTGGTCCAGTAGGGCCCTGAAAGCAGCTCCGGCTTAAAAGCCTCCTCTCCCCCTGAACCAGGTGGCTGATGTTGGGAAGGGGGTGGGGCAGCCAGGAGTAGCAGGGCCCAGTCCTGCAAAGCAGAGGGAGACTGAGCCAGGCTCCCTTGGAAAAATCTGGCAGCCGGCAGCAGCCCAGCCACAGTCCCACTGTCTCTCACACAGTGACCTGTAGAAGGCAGACGTTATTTGGCTCCCCTTTGTGTTGGTTTAGTGTATAGGACAGCGATTGTATAGGACAGCGATGGCGAACCTATGGCACGTGTGCCACAGCTGGCACGCGGAGCCCTTTCTGCCAGCACGCGAGCCATAAGTCGCCAGATCACTACTCCCCCCGCCCCGCCCCCGCACGCAGCCAAACCTCAGGAGGCGGATACAGCCAGTGCTGCTGCTTCGGCAGGTGGATCCAGGGCAACTGGTGCTGGCAGCAGAGGGGGCTTGAGGCACCTCCCTGCTGCGATTCACCCTTCCGCCGCTGCGATTCCCCCTTTCACCGCCACTCCCGGGTCCTCCTGGTCCTCCTGGTCCACCGCCGCGATTCCCCCTTCCACCGCCACTTCCGGTTCCAGGTCCGCCGCTGCAATTCCCCCTTCCACCGCCACTTCCCGTTCCGGTTCCGCACTTCTGGAAAACACCGCCCGCTGTTTTTTTGTTTTTTTCCCCCCAGTTTGGGCACACGAGCCCAAAAAGGTTCACCACCACTGATATAGGACAACATTCAAGCTAGAACCCAGCTGTAATCAGGCAATAGCATTCTTCTCTCTGTATTGTAACAAGTTCACAACTTTTATAGGCAAATGTATTTTGACACAAGCTGTGATGCTTTGATTCAAAACAAGAAAGAAAGAAAGAAAGAAAGAAAGAAAGAAAGAAAGAAAGAAAGAAAGAAAGAAAGAAAACCTTCTGTGCGCAAAGTATGCTTTCCATCTAACGTGTGGCTCGTCGGTTTTCCAATTATCCTATAAATAATACAGAGTGAAAGGATAATTTGTGGAAGATTTGGCTGCCAGTCCAGTAAGTTTTGTATGCAGATTTGGGGATAGAGTGGGGTCAGCATTTTATTGCTGATCTAGGCAGCAAAATATCTTGGACTGCCCTAAGGAAAAGCTATCTCCATATGTTCATTTTCAAAAGCAATAAAGACCACCCCTACCCCCACACATATAAATGAGAAGGAGAAGTAATTGCATCCCAGAGATCTATAATTGCTTAGATCATACCACTTGAATTGCTGTTCTTCATCTTTTATTTCCAGTTTTAGTTTCTACACTTGAATATATGTCTCTAAACAGCGTTTAACATAGGAAATTGTTGACTAAGTGGTTTTTGAAAGAACAATTTACTAACAATGGTTTATGGGCCACCTGTTCCCCCTGTAATTGACAGTTAGTAAAATGTAGGGATTCCGAAAGGTACAATGACTTTTTTTATTGCCTTTGCTTTGTCGATTTAATACACAATGCATTTCATGTGAAGACTGATGATGAGGGACAGCTTGCAAAGAGCTAAATCCAACAGCACCAAACAAGGGCAGGAGAGAGAAAGAAAGAAGAAAATCTGCTTTGAATCCTTTTTCAGAAAACATCATATTTGGGAAGATATACCGTATGTAACAGAAAAATGCCAGAAAATATCCTTAAACGCAACTGTAGCCAGAATATTTGTTTACACTCCCAGTAACATTATTTAATCAGTCAATAAATAATGCATACTAAACGGTTGATCAAAGTGATATGCACCATAGGTATTAAAAAGGAAAAAAAAACGGAACCTTCCCATGCACAACACATGTTTTGTTATTCCAATTATTCCCATGCAAATTCTTTTGGAGTGGAAGCCCTCTGGTTTTTATTGCAATATGCAAAGCAAAAGTGTGCAAAGTGTGGCCTTGGACTCGATATGCCCCAGTCTGACCACCCAACTGGGGCATATGCAATCCACCTCATGACAACACTTTGGGTGAGATCCAAATGGCAGATTGTGCTCTAGAAGGCAACAGAGACTCAATTTGCCATTTTTTCCAAGTTTATCCCAGGCCCATATTTGGATTGAAAAGCTTTTTTAAAAAAATTAAAAGGGAAGGAAGGAAGGAAGGAAGGAAGGAAGGAGAAGTTATTGGTCACACTTTGCCCACACTTGCCTCTGCTCTTACTACCTAACACTAGATATGTGCACTGTCTTTTATTTCAACAATAACGATGCACTGCAAATGAAGTTTCTCTCATAGTAACAAAAAATACACACATCCAGGCAATGCTTATTTAGCTACAGGGAAGTCCCACAGACATCAACATTGTACAAATAGATGACTCAACTGCTGATAAAAATGAAGGAAGCAAAGAAAAAAATACTTTGGCCCTTATGAAAATGTAATGCCCAAATTTCATAGAATCACAGAATAATTGAGTTGGAAGGGGCCTATAAGTCCAATGCCCTGCTCGATGCACAAAATATTATTTTCTTCCTTTTCCTTGCTGGTATTGAAAGCACCACAAAATACCTCACCCATGCTTGCAAAGATTAGACCAATGAGATTTACATCCTAGGGCACCCATTATGTTGAACCTGACTGTACACTATGTATTCTTTACTCTTTATTTTTCTTCAGAGGGAACTGAGGTTTATATCAGCCAGAATTAGAGAGAGAATAGAGAAAAACTGAGTTAAAACCTGTGTCAGATGTGTGTTTCTAAAGCAGCCTCTGGCTTGTCAAAACCTGTCAACTTGTTAAAAATAATCCATAAGTCAAGAACTGTCTCTCCCTTGTTGACTGTTCATAGAATTTATTTGGCAAAGTAAGCTTAAGTTGCCATAATATGATCTAGCCATTATTTAAGGAGTTGATAGTGTCAGAATACGGCACTTTGAGGCATCTTTGAATATCAACATATGGTGCATATATCATCCCATGGTGTGCATAACCTTTTTCAAGCGGACTACCTCAGCAAAATCTTTAATATGTTTTCAAATGAATGAAAATAACTTTTTAAATATAAAATTCAGTTAAGCATTTCTAAAAAACATTCCTGTTGCCATGTTTTGCTCAGGTATGTAAATAATGTAAATAATGGGGCCTGGGGGTGTATGTTTCACCCCCATTCATTCCTCTCCTGAGTTCTCCCTGTCCGTGGGCACAGAAAGGAATTGTAACTGCATAAAGCTAAACATGGTTACAGAAGTTCACATACCTATAACCCCTGACAAGGCAAATCAGAGCCTGATGGAGCTAGAGATACACTGGGTTGGATCTAAATTTGGTTATTCTTAAAACAAATGCACTGAAATGCATGGGAAAAGTAAATCATGACTAACTGAGGTCCCCTAGATTTAAATGGCTCTAATCTAGAGATAGACATCTTCAGAGGTACACAGGCTGTATATACCCACTCCTGAACCTTGGAGAGGTTACACAAAAGCCTCCCACACAAAAAATTATTAATAATATCTAATTAGTTTAACTGAAAAAAAAAGCCTCCTTTTAGCTTTAGTAGCATTTTCCCCTCCAAAGAATTTTAGAAAAGAGTTGGGGTGGTGTCTTGTCAGGGCTGATAGATTCTTTTAGATTTGGAGACAATGAACACAGTGATGGAGGAATGGTACAAATGTCATTAAAGAGATGGTAGGACAGAAAGCATGAATGGTAAAGTAGCAAAATAGATAGAAAACCCAAACCCCTTCAGCTTGTTGGAAGTCCCTGGAGAGCAGCAGGCAGGTGAACTTTGGACTCAGGAGGTCTGCATTTTCATGTTATCTAAGACTATACTGAGGCTTTTTAAACAAAGGCACCCAATTTTTATATACTTTCTTTTGCATAGCAATTGAATGCATTTGTTCAATAAGCATATCTGGGTACAGCCAACTTTTCATACGTTTACATTTCACTAACTGGCAAAGTGGTTACAGAACCAAAAAACTAAGCATAGCTACTGTCTAGAGCTGTCCATCCTTGGTACATTTGCCACCTGATGGCTAGCCGGGCAAGACGGAGGTCTTTCGGGTGGGTGCCCCAGACATCAGTGATTTGGGAAACTCCCTCTCTTTGGGGGGGGGGGTAACTCTTACCACCAAGAGTGAGGTTCGCAGTTTGGGTGTACATCTGGACCCAGCGCTCACCATGGAAACCCAGGTGGCGTTAGTGGTCCATTCCACACACTTCCATCTTCGGCAGATTGCCCAGCTTCGGCAGATTGCCCAGCTATTGCGTCCCTATCTTGATGTGGGGGTGCTCACCACTTTGGTCCATGCGCTCGTAGTCTCGAGATTAGACTATTGTAATGCGCTCTACGTGGGGCTGCCTTTGAGACTGACACGGAAACTCCAGATGGTGCAGAATACGGCGGCCAGACTTCTTACAGGGGTGAAAAGGTACCAACATATTTCCCCCACACTGGCCACCTTGCATTGGCTGCCCATTCGTTTCTGTGTTGATTTCAAAGTCCTATCGATGACATACAAAGCCCTAAATGGTTTAGGACCTCGATATCTGGCAGAGCACCTCCTCCCACCCAGTTCTGCCAGAGTCACTCATTCCAGTCAGGCCGGGCGGCTGAGAGGCCTAACGCCGAGGGAGGTCTGGAAGGAAAGAACGAGGAACCGGGCCTTCTCGGCAGTGGCCCCTCGCCTCTGGAACAACTTGCCCGTGGAGATCTGCCTGACTCCCTCTCTGGGTGTCTTCAGAAGCAAAGTCAAGACCTGGCTATTTGGACAGGCTTTCCCTCCTGCTGTATCTTAAATTCACATTTTATCATCTTGGATTTATAGTGCATGTTTATTGGTTTAACTGTTTTTAAATTTGTAATGCCGCCCAGAGTAGACCTTTGGTCTAGATGGGCAGGGTAGAAATCCAATAAAATAAATAAATAAATAAATAAATAAATAGCCTTTGAACGTCTGCTCAGTACATCTGGTATAAACATGTTATGCTTTTGCGTAGGGAGATAATGAAGCTATGGGGAAAAGAATGTAGCAGAAGCCTATAGAACGAAACCTCAACATGGAGGAGAATATTGATACATACCACTAAGCCTCCTTACATGATGAATGTCTTCCTCAATGACAATACAGGCAGTGGTGGGCTAAAATAAGGAGACATTTTTCCCAGGGTACATTCGGAATTTTTGAGCAAAATATTTGTTTTCACTTTCAAGTGGGCTTAGGGACACATCTGCACCTCTGAGGGTTATATGTGGCCTTGGGATAATTCTATTAATAGTATCAACTGGAGTAGCCTTATTGAAACTATAGAATTTACCTAAGTGTAGACTCACTATTCAGTAATGGCTTCTTACTCTAGTTGTGAGAAGTAACAAGATTTAGTCTGATAAATCAGGTAACCTTGAAATACCCACAAGTGGATAGAGAAGGATTTCAAAAAGGAGCCCGTTGGATGTTCCAAGGAATGTAAAAAGTGTGTGTTATACTAGGTAGACTGTTGGATTTGGACCAGATTCAGATCCCATGGCCTAAGCTCCTTAGGTGAAGGACTGCATAACTATAGAAGAGCTAAGGCTGAGATTATATGGATCATGTGTGTAGGCCCATGCCAGTAGTATATTTCATTCTTTACTCAGAAAGCATAGCTGTGAACTATAATAAAAGGTATTAGTCACCCGACAGCAACACCGATATCTCTTTCCAAGTGGTTCCATGTGTTATTGATAAAACATAGACTCCTTCTCCCCATTTAGTAATTTGTAAGCTAGAAAAGGGTTACAGATCCGGCTTGTTAAACAGCCATTTTCCTGTATGTAATTTTTATGTCCATACAGAGAGAAATCTCAGGCATTATAAATAATACCCCTTAAATAATTCAATAGGCTGGGTAAACTAGCAATTGATGATGACGTTCGTGCATACCTTTGAAATGCTGCAATTCCCTCTTGTTTGAAATTAAACAGTTTCTCCTTTTTTCTGCAGCATTACTAAGCATTTAGGGTAGGCCCTACCCTGTGTAATTCCTCTAGGGTGAAGAGGAGAAGAAGAAGAAGAAGAAGAAGGAAGAAGAAGAAGAAGAAGAAGAAGAAGAAGAAGAAGAAGAAGAAGAAGAAGAATTTTAGATCAGCAGCACTGTCAGAGAGATTCCCTAAGAAAAAAAAAGTGTCTTAATCTGTCAAATCTGCTTTGATTCGCGTTGTGCATTGAGCAGGGCATTGGATTTATAGGCCCCTTCCAACTCAATTATTCTGTGATTCTATGAAATCTGGGCATTACATTTTCATAAGGGCCAAAGAATTTTTTCTTTGCTTCCTTCATTTTTATCAGCAGTTGAGTCATCTATTTGTACAATGTTGATGCCTGTGGGACTTCCTTATAGCTAAATAAGTGTTGCCTGGATGTGTGTATTTTTGTTACTATGAGAGAAACTTCATTTGCAGTGCATCGTTATTGTTGAAATAAAACAAAGTATATATCAATTTTTGGATGGACCTTGGCTAATGAACTTCACTTACCCCAAGCATCTGAAAAATATCTTTTCATTTCATGTATTTTTAAAACATTCCCCAAATTTTCCAATTTCTCCACTGAAAAGACTGAAAAATTGTAGATCATAGATGGAAATGAACCTTTTGTTCTGGTTTTTCTGATCTTTTCCCCAGTTCTTTTCTAGACCTTCTAGTTCTCTACTCTAGAATTTATTTTTATAAACACTGTGTATAGTATAGCCCACTTTTCTCATCAAACAGCCATTGAAATAAGATGGACTGTCCCAAGTTAACAGCAATGGACAAGTGAAGAGACTTTTGAAATGTGTGTGCTATCGCTCAAGGCAATGTTCTAAGTCCCAGTTGCGAAAACCACTAAGAAGAATTAGTCAAACAGACATATACTTGAAGGGCAGTGAGCTTTTATTCTTGCATACTCTAAAACTAAAGGCATTACAAGACTGAAATGTGCTCCATTTTTAATCCAGAAAGAAGAATGCGCCACCTTTAGGAAAGATGTGACCTGTTATTATGCTACTGCAGTTCAAAATCTCATAGCATTGGGTTACAAAATAGCATAACCTTTGTTCATGTTGTAGTTAGGGAGACCTGTAATTACTTCACCTATAACACTATCAATTGCATTTATTATACTTTGCCATGGATTACCTTTTCCTCTGATTAATTGAGACTTGGTTTGCTTTCTTTGGCTGCTTTTCAGCACCCAGTTGCTCCTGCTAAGCCTTATCAAAATAAATGTGGGCCAACAGATGTGGAACTGAGTGTAGTTCGTACTCATGAGCACTGCATTTGTCCATGCTCATGGAAGACTCCTCCGGAGAGCTCCAATGGACAGAGAGAACTCCATTCAAGCCAATGATGCTTCAAAAAACAAAGTTTTACAAATTTCTCACATTGGGGAGGAATATGTGGATCTACACTAAGCTATCTACTGGGTTCTGCACCTCTTCCCAGAGCAGTTCTTCTATACAGAAATCTGGAAATACTGAATTTCTGAAACATCATAGTGCTGAAGCACTTGCCACAATCTCTTCATAAACTTCTTTAACCCATGGTTTGGGAGAACATATGCATTTAAATTCATATTTGGAGGATGTTTAGGGAAAAAAAGTAATATGGAAAACAGAGGAGAATTAGAAGTTACAAAGTGACACAGACCAGAAACAGAGATGCACCCATTCCTAATCCAATTATAATAGCACTAATTAGAACACTACCACCAACTGTGGTATATCTCTTACCTAGGAGCTACTTCTAATGTATCACCCTTGAACATAATGAAACTGTGGATGGATATTCAGGATAGAAATCCATGTGGCATATTACATCCCAGCTTGTATATGACATCCTTTTCAAGGGTAAACACATCCTATAATGTTATATTTTCCCTGGGAATAAAGATATTGTAATAAAATAGTACTCTGTTGAAAGTTCTCCCTATTTAGTGCTCCCATTTCTAAGAGACAAAGAAAAGGTACAAAATATATTATGTGAAAGCTGAACTGAGACATCGTGGACATATCGTGGATTTACCAATTTAAGGTCTGGGGGGATAGAGTAGTGTACAAAACTTTTTTTTATGTTGTCCCATTTTGTAGTGATATTTAAAAAAAATGTTTTAATAAATATGGAGTAAATCTGATTGTTAGACCCAGCTAGAGTAGTTTGGTAGTAAAGTAAATCAATGCAGTTGGAATCTACATAAATGTTGACTTAACAACTTCCTTTCATTTAATGTGTCTACTCTAGTCGAAACTTACAATTCGATTTAGCCCACAGACTCCAGAGTACTGAACTCTATAGTTTTCTATTACAGTTGTGATTAAGGAAGTTACCTGATGGGAAATGGATCACATCAGCTCAGCAGGTAACTCAGTGTTCATTGTTAGTCGTCTGGCTGTGATTCAGTCAAGTGACCCATGTTCAGTGTAATGAACCTGTGAAGCACCAATAAAAAAAATTCAGGTTCCACCACTTTCCTGAGTGCAATATGAAATATACACATTCATGATTTAATATAGTTTAATCTGTTTTTGTGCCAAGTGGTTACATCATGTAAATGGTTCTACAGTGTGATTATGGGGGGAACAATCACAGTGTAACATGACCCATGAAACTGGATATTCCACCCAGAGTATCACCTAACTACCAGGCTCTTAAACAGTGTCTAGCACTGTACAAGTTATGCCATGTTAATGATTGCTTTCCCAATATAAGTCTGACAACAATCTCTGTTTTAAAATAAGACAAGTTATGTCAACTTCAGATACATAAGAATTGCAGACTGTCCCCATTTTGAGAATTCATTGTTCACAATCTGTTAAATGTAAAATAAATCAAAAGGGTTTTTTTTTCTTTGCGGGGGGAATCTATAAAGCACTTCAGGGAGCAGATGTTTCCCTGATAACAGTCACAGAACACTTGAATTTGTGGACTTAATTAACTAAATTTATATTGCAGACTTGAATTCTGATGATGACTGATTAAAAGCAGGGTCAACTAGCAAATGCCATCTGCCTTTTGAGTTTAACCTCAGTTACTGTGCAATTTTTAATCGTAGCTATCTAAAAGACTTCACAGCTCTACTGAGCCACTGAGCTGCAGGCATGGGAATGGATCATATACAGGGTCAGGTTGATTCCCTTCTTTCTTCTCCTGTCCCACAGCCAAACACAAGCTGTGCTGGTGGGTACACTGGAATGTACCTATCAAGTACTCTGAACAGAAAAAGCAGGCCTTATAAGTGTTGCTTATAAGATGAATTCCAAAATCCATACTGTGGCAATACCATTCTTGATCCAACCAAAAGGGGACAAAAAGCTTTAGGGGCCTCCAGATCTCTTCAACAGATATTGCTAAAAGTTACACAATAACCATCAGTATTGAAATTCCAGTAATTTGGTAAACAGGCAGTATTAAAGGCTCTTTTCCAAAAACTTTCTCAAGATGTCCTCATATTTATCTGTTGGAAAAAAGATGGGACACATAATGTAAAATACAAAAGAAAAGAAAAGAAAGTGTTTGGGTTTTTTTTTTAAAAAAGCTTTTTGCTTTCTAATCCATAGGAGTAAATGGGATTCTGAATATTGGTAATTATTATTACAGATATTTGGAACAATCAAAAGACCAGTGTAATTTACAAAAGGTCAATTAACAGGTATAAAGTGATGCTTAGTGGAACAACACTGTGTATATTTACTGAAATGGCAGTCTTATTGGCCAGTATTTATCCCTATAGATACATGCATGTGAGGTTCCAGTTGCAGAAGCTAGAGTGGTGATTGTGTGAGATGCCCAATGCACATGACCAGGCACGCAACCAACACTTTGTCAGATTGCCACATCAGTTTTTGCAGCTGGAATTCCACAGACATTTAAACTGAACAGGATACCAGCCATTATACTTAGTGGGGTTTATTTTCTAAGCATTTTTAAGACTGCAACCCTAGTGAACCACATGCTTTGGGTAAACAATGTTTGGATAATATAACCTGTTTATAATGGCTTGATGGGCAGATGAAAATTTGATGGAATGTAGGGGGGAAGTGTAATGAAACTAGACCATTAGCATTTAGCTGACAGTTGTGTGAAAATGTTTTTGCTGAATCTGAGAGCAGCTGTGCCTAACAGAGTTAATTTAATCATTCATTCTCTCTCTCTCTCTCTCTCTCTCCCCCTCCCTCCCTCCCTCTCTCTCTCTCACACACACACACACAAATATAGCAAACCTTTTTCTTCAGTCATCTCTTACTAGTACAGGAAGTTGAAGATTGTTGTCTTTGGACGTGAGAAGTGCTGTGCAGTATCACTCTGTATTACTTGGGGAACGAGATTAATCTGATCCACAGAGTTAATGTTTTGCTCTGAGCCTATGTTCTTTCTGCTCTTTTCCCTGCTATTCTTCAACAAAATGAGAAAGTTCCCCTAAATACTCCCAGAGCTGCTAAAAGAGGAGATATTATACTTCCTGTGGCTGACGGAAGAATGGCTTTAATAGTTTCGATATCATGTGAGGGTATCTCCTTTGCTTCATTTCTGTTGTATTCCCCTATCACTCTTCAGTCCTCTTGCCTCTTTCAAAACACTCCTCTTACCTCTAACTCTAATCTCTCACCATTGAAATGAATTATATTTCAGACTCTTACATGAGTTTCCCATGCCCTCCGGCAAAAAGAACAGTCTTTGTCTTCATCTGGCAAGCTTTCCATGGCATTGCTCCATTTACCTTTCCTTATTTGTACCCTTCCTGTGAACATTATTCCTCTCATTTTACAATATCACAGCTGTTGTCTTGTCCTGCTTTTTTCAACTCGTTTTGTTCTTCTTTCTGGAACTTGCTTTCAAAACAGCTAGTGTGGTAGCAAAGGAGAGAGGTCCTGGTTGATGAGAAAATCCACTTTCAAAGAAGAAGTTAAAAGTAAAGTATCTTCCAATGGTAGCCAGATGTCCAATAGATAAAGATGAGGGCATCTTGAGAAAGGCTTTGGAAAACAGCCTTCGTTACTTCCTGTTTTCCAAATTACTGGAATTTCAACACTGATGGTTATTGTGTAAATGTGAAGAAAACCGATGGGGCAGAGACATAAAGGAATGAACACAGATTTTGAGAATTCATCTTCTGGGTTTACGTACAATTATTCTTATCTTCACATTTATTTCAGGGTTGTTTGTTGAGATGGAACTGGGATACTGAGAATTTGCCTTATTTAGTTTTGAAGTAGCATCAGTAACAACATAGTGGCTGAAATCCTGTTGAATAGCTCCCTGTCAATAACGGGAATGATATCAGCAGCAGAGACAAATCACTGCTGATTAAAGGCTCCCTTTGGCGATTTTGGCATACATATGACTTCATTGCACTATATATGAGTCACAGGCATCCCAAAATTGCCAAAGGAAGTACTTTGTATGGAGAAGGAAGGGGAGAAACATGGGTCGTCCTTCCATTAACTGCATCTGTGGTAAGTTGCCACTGCTGATGACATCACTCTCATTGTGCATGCAGAACAATGCAACAGGATTTCAGCTTAGACCTTGTAGTCTAGGCTGAATTTTTAAGAGTATTTTTAAATAATTATAAATAATTTCAATAATAGTACTTTGTAAGAAGAAGGAAGGGGAGAAAGCATAATTAGCTAGCTCCTCCTTCCATTAGATCTGTCTTCCATTACCACTGGTTCAACTCAAATTTGTCTCTTCTTCCCATTATCTGTACCTTTCTCTACTCTCGTTCCCATCCAAATAGGCAGTCAGCACTTTTTTGCTGTCACAGAATACCTTACTTATTTAGAGTCTTAGAACTGCAGATCTGGAAGGACCCAATGGATCATTGAGTCCAGCACCTGTCAAGGAGGCACAGTGGGGAATCGAACTCCCAACCTTTAGCTCCGTAGCCAGAGACCTAAGCCACCGAGCTATCCAGAAGTTTTGCCCTGCTATTTCCATCCCTACTTCTCAATCTTGGTAAATGTGCTAAAAAGAAAAGCTGTTTAAAAAATAGTATACTCTACACAGAACAAAATGTTATACTGTTCGTGTTCACCATGGCAATGAATTTAATCAAACTTCATAAATCCTTCACACCAGTTATATATTTTCTACCTTTTTTCTTGCTCCTCAAATTTCAGACAGGCCAGCTACTTTAAAAATAGCTAGATTATGCATTCAGAATCCAAGACAGAGTCATGGCAAAGCAGCACTGCAAGTGGCTGAAATAGGAGCTATTGCCCTTTATCTTATATACAGAAGCTCTGCCTGATATGCTCTTTTAAGGCTTATCCCAGTAGAAAGCCTCAATACAATCAGGAGGAACATGAAGCTATTGTATGAATTTTTGTAAATGTATTATATTATTTTATATTATCACAAACAAATGATATCATCTAAAACCTAAAGGTTAAGCTGATATTATTACTTTAGTAGTGATGAAAAACTGTCAGATGTTCTTATTTTTCAACAGAATTGTACTAAATATTATCTTTTCTGGATTTCTGGGCCTGAAGCCCATTCCAGTCGGGCTTCAGGCCATGCCATGGTACAGAAACAGCATTGGTCGCCCTGCAGGATGACCTCCTGAGGGAGGCTGACAGGGGCAATATGTCCTTGTTGGTCTTCCTCGATATCTCAGCAGCCTTTGATACTATCGACCACGGTATCCTCCTGGGGCGGCTCTCTGAGCTGGGGATCAGTGGCCTCGCTTTGGCATGGCTCCGTTCCTTCTTGGGGGACCGTCCCCAGAGAGTGCAGCTTGGTGAGATGACTTCCACCCCGTGGATCCTCAATTGTGGGGTTCCGCAGGGGTTGATCATCTTCCCAATGCTGTTTAATATCTATATGAGGCCGCTGGGTGAGGTCATCCGGAGTTGTGGGGCTCGGTGTCATCAGTACGCTGATGACACCCAGCTCTACCTCTCCTTTTCTCGTACTGCAGTGCATGCTGTTCCGTCCCTTGAACGCTGTTTGGGGGCCGTTCTGGGGTGAATGAGGGCAAATGGACTGAGGTTGAATCCAGACAAGACAGAAATCTTGCGCATGGGCAGCCTTAGCATCAGTGGGTTGGGAAACTCTCTTTCCTTTGGGGGAGTGACTCTTCCCACAAAGAATGAGGTTCGCAGCTTGGGCATCTGTCTGGACTCGGATCTCACCATGGAAACTCAGGTGACATCTGTGGTCTGGACAGACCATTTCCATATTCGGAGGATTGCCCAGCTGCATCCCTATCTAGATGCAGGGGCACTCACGACTTTGATTCATGCATTCGTAATCTCAAGAATAGATTATTGCAGTGCTCTCTACGTGGGGCTACCCTTGAGGTTGATGTGGAGACTACAACTGGTTCAGAATTCGGCGGCCAGATTAATAACTGGGGTAAAGAAATTTCAGCACATCTCCCCCATTCTGGCCGCCCTTCATTGGCTACCGGTTTGTTTCCGCATCGACTTCAAGGTTATGATGGTAACATTCCAAGCTCTAAATGGTTTAGGACCTTGGTACCTAGCAGAACGCCTGCTCCCAGCCAGATCTGACCGTAATACCTGTTCCTCACATGCAGGGCGGTTGAAGGCCTTGACCCGAAGTAGGCCTGGAGGGAAAGAATAAGAAGGTGGGCCTTCTTGGTGGTTGCCCCCTGCCTGTGGAACAATCTGCCCATGGAGATACGCCTGGCACCCTCATTGCATGAGTTTAAACAAGCATTGAAAACTTGACTCTTCCATCAGGCTTTCCCTGAGCATTAAGTTGCTGATATCTCTGCTTCCCTTTTATCATCTTTTTTGCCATCCTTTCATCATCCTTTCTACCATCTTTATAGCCATCTGTTTTAATTTATCCTACTAGTTATTGTATCTGTTGAATGTTTGTATTATTTTATTCTTACTGTGTTTTAATATTGTGTTGTTTGTCTTTTTGTTGTTAGCCGCCCAGAGTGGCCTGGCTGCCAGATGGTGCGGGGTATAAATAAATAAATAAACAAACAAACAAACAAACAAACAAACAAACAAACAAACAAACAATTTGGGATAGACTGTGGAAGAATACAGGTTAAAAGTTATAAACTTTTTATAAGGTGAATTTTCAAAAAAAAATTAAAGCTGTTTTCTGCTAATTTTATCTACTTCTGCTTCTTCATCATCATTTTCTCAATTTTACTTTTTGCTTGTTGTTTTATGGACCATTCAAAACCAGTCAGGGATCCTGCAGTGAACAGAATGGCATTACAGTACTACATAACTGACTGGTCTGTAAATATCAATGAAGGCAACAGAAGGCCATTATGAAAGCAAGATAGGGCAGTGGAACTAAATAGTCAAACCTTTTTTGCAGGTATTTACAAAAATCACCCAAATCCGGTAAGTTTTTCAATACCACCAGAAATGTTTCCAAAAACACTGAGTGTTTATCACAAATTCTAACAGGCTAATCTTTGTTGTTATGTGTTGTCAAGTCAGCCCCTGAACCATGGCCACCCTATGAATGAGTGATCTCCAACATGTCCTGTCCTCAACAGCCCTGCTCAGCTCTTCTAAACTCAAGCCTCTGGCTTTCTTTAGGGAATCAGTCCATCTCATATTTGGTCTTCCTTTTTTCCTGCTGCCTTCCACCTTCCCCAGCATATTTTTTTCCAGAGAATCCTGCCTTCTCATGATGTGCCCAAAGTGGCTATAATCCTTTAGGCTCTGCATACAGAAGTCATGTACATATATAGACCTTAGTTTTCATTTCCATTTAATCATTCTATAAAACACACTTTTCCCCTTTAAATTTATTTATTTATTCAACTTTTTTACTACCTGATTAGTGCTAGGCATAATGAGGATGGAGGTCTGATGGAATGCCCAAATGGCTGAACATATGTATGTATGTATGTATGTATGTATGTATGTATGTATGTATGTATGTATGTATGTATGTATGTATGTATGTATGTATGTATGTATGTATGTATGTATGTATGTATGTACCCCTTCATCATTCTACTAAGAAAGTTGCTCAAGATGATGATAACAAACCTCTTTGGACTAATGGTTATTATGTGGACATAGTACCCACCGAATACATTATTGATACACAAAGGCAGTCACAATAAAAGCTATATCCTTGTGGTCTAAGCAGTGGTTCCCCAGTTGTCATTGGATTTCACCTCCCAGAAAACCTAACCATTGGCCATGCTGGATGGAGCTTCTGAAAGTAACATCAGGCAAACCTCTGCTCTCCAGCTACAAATAAATCCGGCCTAGGTCCCACTAAGCTTAATTAGCGCCTTGCCATACACTTGATTTAGGTGTTGCCCTCTAAATGGAGGTGTGGGATATGAATTTAGGTGCTAAAATATACAGTTTATGATGCTCCCACAGGGAAGCATATATACATAAATTTGAAAGGTGCACTGGAGTTGTAGATAAGGTTGATAAATTTAGCTTTCGTTGTTCAAATAATATGAGACCTATTAGTAAATCCAGCTCTTAATAACCTATTATCATCTCATGCTGCTAGTTATGCCATTTCAAGTTTTATTGTTCAATAATTACTGTTGATTTTTCTGGCCCTTTTGTTATGCGCCCTAGCTACTTACCCCATTCCAGGCAATATTACTATGCTTCCCTAATTCCCTATGAGAGGTTTCATTTTAGTTGAGCTGTTTCTTTTTATAAATGTGCTGTTATGTTTCAGCTGAGCTTTTTATCATGCTAATTGCAACCAATCCATGTGCATTAATATCTGTCCCTATTGTATATACCATGTATAGTTCTTTTCAGCTGCTTTAATTGATAATTTGGAGACATGTTCTTTGAAAGACCCCACAGGTTGGAGAAATTAGCATTTACAAAAGGTCTGCCAGATTTTACTGATCTCTGAAGTGGCATAAAGACTCCATTCATAGTTCCTTGATAATATGATTGAAAATGTATTGGCAGTAAAACAGATTAGCTTAATTCGTTGAAGTGAAGGGGATAAAAAGAGGCTTTCGGGCTCCCATACTTCTAGGAAAGTTCTCCATAGTGTAATTACATTTTTGAAAGTGCTATAGAATTAACTTTCTCCTCCCCTTTAAATTGTTCATCAAAAGCCCTCTTTGACACATGGCTTCCAACAAAAAATCCTTTATCCTAATCTTTTAAAATAATATTTTTTAAAAAATATATATAAATTTGTGTTTTAATACGTTGCCTCTATAGATGAATTCTCTACTGTACTGAAGACTTCCCGAGTCTGAAATGGCTATGTAGATCCAGGACTTGTTAGACTTTTCAGGAGGTGATGCATCTTCCCTACGTAGGATATGATGGAGAACATTAACAGAGCCAATTCTCCCTTCCCTCTCTCCATCTTTCCCTCATGTACATTCAGACTATGCCCTAGGACAGGATTGGTGGAACTTTGGCACTCCAGATGCTTTGGAGGAAAGCTCTCAGAATCCCCAGCCTGTATTGTCAATGGTAAAGGAAGGTGGGGGGATGTAGTCCAAAAGATCTGGAGTTCCAAAGGTTTGCCACCAGTGCCCTAGGATTTTTCATAATGCAATGCTGCATAGGTGGACCCAGAACTTATGAAAGGGGGTTGAGCAGGGCCATTTGGCCAGGGCTTCACCTCACAGAGGGCCTCACCTCAGCCAAGGGGTTCAAAACCACTCTTTAAAGAGCTAAGAACTAAAAAGCCATCTACCTAAAAAGATGAATCTGTCAGTTTCATTTTCTCCCACATTTTAAAGAAAATTCTCAAGTTATTTCCATTCAACTCATGAAGAAAATTTTGATGGTCAGAAAATTCTTACCAAAAAATTGAACCTATCAAAATTGTTATATATCTCTTGTTGACAAGGACCCCTTGTTTCCATAAGGCATCATTAGATCCTTATTAGATTTTTACCTTTTTAAAAAAGGGTTCCACACAGCCACAAATGATATTCGGCAATTAGTTTGCAATCTGCAAATGTGTGCCGCTTCAATTTGGTGGGATATGTTGTCCTGATGATGTGGTAGATCTCTGTGATAACAGTAAGTATGTAATAATATTACTTTGAAACAGTAAGGGGCCCCAAAAGTGTATTGGAAGGAAATCGGCTCTAAAATATCCTTTTCTTACATCAGGGGATGAATTAGATACTTGAAGGTATATATCAAACATTGGTAGGGTAGCCACCTAGTCATCACCAAAAAAGCACAAATGCTTGACCAAAATAGAGGACATGGGTATGCACAAAATGTGTTTGTGTGTGTCTCTGTGTGTAATGTAAATTCAGCAATAATTAACATAATTTAAAATTAAATAATTGAATCATTTGAACAATTAAAATATGGTGGAAGTATCCTTAATCCTCCAATATTTTGGTCTTCAATGCCCATAAACTGCATCCAGCGTGGTCAAATATAAGGGATTGTGAATGTTATAATCCAAAACATGTGCAGGGCTAAAGAATCCCATCTTGACAGAAACAAGTAGGGAAGTAGGACACTGAGGGCTATGGTTAGGTGACATGTTTTTCATTGCTAACTGTTGATGGGCAACTTCAAGATTCTTCCAATGTTTTATATTAAGCTTAACATGGACCAGATTGCTCTTCAAATAAAGAACAGCTTCAAGTACTGTCCCCTGTAAAGAAAGATACCTGGATTCCCGAAATATTAGCTTTGAAATGTCAGAGAGAAATCCCAGTTAATCCATGAAGTTAACCTAAGGCCTCGAGGTATATTTCAGGCACTACTATAGGCAAGCACAATATCAAAGGCCAATTTTATGTGGTCAGAATAAGTAGGCGGTAAAGCTCACTTTCTGTGGTGCCATTTCCCAATGTCCATGGGCTTGGGGGTTGCATGACCTTGTGCTTTCTCATATTAAAACCTCCATGTCCATAAAATACTATACATTATGAACAATGAGAAGAAAATTTATCTACAGACCTTCAGATATATTTCCCCAAATCTGAGAGGGCCAGTCTGGCTATATAAGGACCAGAACACAAAGAATTAATTTTGTTGTAAGAGATTGTTGTGGGCTGAGCTAAATTAAAGGCATTTATCCTTTCAGGTGGCCCATTAATCCAAGTGGTACAGACGGAAGAAATTATATTCATGAAACTTTTGTAATATCTGTCCCTCAGTAAATTCTGCAGCTTCTTTACAATATCCAAAGTGCTTATTATGTTTGCCTTACTCACCATATTTTGCCTTATTTACAGCTGCACTGACATTGTCATCTTTGTGGATTTTGATTCTGGTTTATTCTAGGCCTCACATCATTGTATCTTTGTAACATCTATATTTGAGCTATATTCATGTAAGCTTTATTGTCTTCCTTTCCCCCAGAAATGATGTTAAAAATGATATTTGCCAAAGCAAAATGTTTATACATTCTGCAAAGCATGTCAGCTGAACTCACAGAAATACAGACATTCCTGCTATATATATAGCCTCTTGAAAAATGTATACCCGTCTGCAGTCTCTTGCCATAGTTAAATTACCTTGGTACTTAAACTACCTAGATTACAATTCTCTCTTTATTCTCTGAGTCTGCATACAGGCTCTCTGTATGTGTGCCGGCTCTGGCAGTCTGAATTAAAGGAGGAATCATACATGCACAGCGGGCTTTAAAAAAAAGCTAATTCTCTAGGATATTTCCACTTTGTTTAAGGAAGCAGTTGGTGTAGCTGGCCAAGCAAGGAGAGAGAGCTACAAAAAAACTCTTGTGATTATATTTTACTAAATATAGACAACCCAGAGGAAAGGTTACCCTGGATGATCTAAAGTTTTGTTGAGTATATAGGAGAAGTAAAGAAAAGATTTCTGACAGAAGTCTCTCTCAGTTCATCCTGGGTCTCTGTGTGCACAGTACACTATCTGTGGCCTCACTGCTGGTCAAACAAGGTGGAAAACACTCGCCTCCAGTTACATCTGGAGTCTTATGCTATAAGAGACCCTATAGGGCAGCTTTTCCCATCCTCAGCTCCTGAGCTGATGTGTTGATGAACAACCACCATCAGCCCCAACCAGAATGGCTGCTAGTTAGGGACAACGGGTTAGTAGTCCAGTAACAATTGGGAGACCCAAGGTTGGCAATGATTGTTTAGGCAATGTGTGTAAATGTGCTTCTATGAACAAGAACATACCATCCTGAATAGCTTCTGGTGTGTCCCTGCCTTTTATATAAAAGACAAATAGGATTCTGTTTGTGTTTTAAATACTGCAGTTCCTTATATATATAAACTCACTTTGGAGACCTTAGTGCTTCTTAAGTTAAGGAAAAAATCAGATATCAAGATGGATTTTTTCTTGTTGTTAAAAGCTACATTACTTAGCAAGAGAGAGAGGACAGCCACTTTCCTTTCATCTTGAGTAGAGGGGGTGTCACATGCTTCTCTAGGATAATGGAGCACTGTTAGCCACAGAAACGATCTATCAGACTCAGCTGGATTTTCCTTGGAACATATCCAAAAGTGCCGACTCATGGCAGGGGGGAGTGAAGTGCTTGCAATGTGATCAAGGGTATTTAAACCTTATTGGAGTAATTATGAAGGACTGTCAATGGAACAGCAAGCTTTACATAGAACATGTCCTGAATGCAGAACTGAAGAAGAAGAAAAAGAAAGATGCCAATAAAAATGGCCCCATTCAAGGGTTATATGTTATATAGACTCACAGTCATGTTTGTACTCTGGAGAGATGTGAAAACCAAGAATTTTGCTGGTGCCGTGGCACAATTCTTGTTTTCAAATGTCTCTATGAACATTTTCTTCAAGAGGGGGAAAATATCAGGGAAATCAAATATGATGAGGGGAAGGGGGGCTTCCTCATATTTCCTCTTAAATGGAAAATTAACCTATCCTGAGACATTTGCAGTCAATACCCTGCCATTTGCTGATCTTAAGAAATCAACCACTCTTGCTGATGACCTAGGCTGCAAAGCTTTGCTAGATGTGTCTGAGAGTCATTTGCATACAGTCTACGAGAGTGCAGATTTCCCCCCAATTCTCTTTTCTCATTCATGGCCTTCTCGTGCTCCAACACATATAGAGACATTTATGTCCTGAACCAGGGAATGCTGATACCAACCAGGTGGGCATGGGTGGAGACAGATGCTAAAAAATCAAATGTTCTTGTTATCCAGCATTGTTTGCCTTTTTTTTCCCTAACAGCAACAAAAAAGTAACAATTTTAGTTACTTTTGAATACCAAAAAAATTAAGAGAAGTTTAAAACTGTAAATATAATGGTTACTAAGTACTTTGGGCCATGGATCCAGGACTTGGAAATGTTATTATTATTATTATTATTATTATTATTATTATTATTATTATTATTATTATTATTATTATTATTATTATTATTATTATTATTATTATTATTATTATTATACTTTTCAGAACTATCACCAGCATGGTGAGATTCTGTAGTCCAGACACAGCTACCTCTTCTAAAACTGTAGTCCAGAGAGTAACTGAAGATGACAGCTGTCAGCTCTTGGACTCAGTAGAGTTGTACATTCCTGTGGAGGTCCACATGGATAAATTTAGAAGAACTTCCCAGATGGGCTCAGTAAAAGCCCAATCAGCTTCTTTGATGTACTTTGAGGAAACAACCCCCCTGAATATGTCACTGGAGGCATGACTGGGGCATGGGCCAAGCTTTTGATTGACCTTGGTTAGGTACATGGATGTGAAGGATGGACAGCTTTGTTAAAGCTAGGGATCCCAGTGATTAGGATCATGCTCAAGATGAGGCTTGAAAGAACACAGGATGGCCTCCAGACTCCTTATTGACTTGTTCCGCCTTCTCCAAATATTTACTTTATTGCAGATTGCAGAAGAAGGATCCTCCAGCACGCCAGTTAATCACTGTCGAAAGCAAGGTTTCAGAGTAACCACTTACAGCAACATAGGGAGATGATTATAAAATAAACTGTTTTGTTTTTCAGGGTTTTGTTCCTAATGAATGTTTATGGCCAGCCCCATCTTCAAAGCCTATTTACTTCCTGAATTCACACACAGGAAATGGGACTGGAGTCAGTGCAACTAGTTGTAAGTAAGCCGTTTCAGAACTATAGCTGATGTTCTGCATACCAAGTCTCATGCATGGAGATTGATCCTGTGAACATTTACCTGGAAGCAAATCTCACTGTTTGGGCACTGAACTGTCAGATAATTATGCAGCAACTCAATGCTCCCACAAACACACTTGAGAACATTGCTAACAATGGAAAGGATATTTCCCATAGTTCCCAGTTTCTTTGAATATTACCATTGTGGTGAAATTTTGCTGTAGGTAAACTGTCAGCAGTAAGCCTTATTTGAATAGAACCTCAATGAATTCAGAGGCAAGAGGCCTGTAACTGAGAAGGGCTGATAAAGAGGGCTCATAAACAGGCCCAGACAGAGATAGCCATTCCCAATTGGGTGTTTCATTTTGTTTTACACAGCAGGGCTTCAGTGATGCATTTTGTTTTTTTTCTGAAGTTTTAGAATTTATTTATTTAGTTTCCATTGCAGAACACTTCCTCCGCCCTAAAGTAGTCACATGTTTTTCATAATAATTTGTCGGAACAAAGTTCAAGGTTGGACAATATCTTTGTCGAATTGCTCAAAAGTTACAAATAACACGAGCTTTTCAGTTCTCCAGATCTCTCCATTGGGTAAAGATGATATAAAACTTGGAGTTAAGGTAAATCGTTCAGAAAGAGGGCCAGATGTGATTTCCGTGGCTCATGAAGCCAGACTGCCAACAAAACAAAATGGACCGTGGATTCCAGATGAATGACAAATGTCTCTTCTGCAGATGAATTTTTGAACTATTTGCCTCAACTCTGGATTATATTTCATCTTTCCTCAATGAAAATTTCTGGGGAACTTGCAACTTTTTAGTGACCCAATAACAGGTCTTGCTCAACCTTGAACTTTCTTTCTGTGAGTGGATCACATGGGCACCTTTTGTACTTTATATGAATTCATGTTAATTTTCAGGACTAACTCTGTTCAGGCATTCCTGTAACTTGATCTACATAATGGAAGTAATAGGAGAGAACCCAGGGGACCAGCTGGCTGGAGGATTCTGGGAGCTGCAGTGCAAAAAAAAGCAATGTTTCCATACTTTTTTGGACATGATCCTGTTGCTGGGTTCTCTCATCCTTCATGCCCTGAAGGGGTCATTTATGTAGTGGAGAGTCTGTTTTCCTCTGGTAGGTTTCTCATGTGATTTAGAATTTTGTCTTATAGTAGGCTGGCCCTTCTGTAAGACAAACTGAAGTGCCTGCTTTGGGTAGAAGATTTGGGGTGCCACGATATGGCAACACTCTTGTCAGTTGCTTATTTTGTTTCTACTGGAATTTCTAGTACTAGAGCTGGGGGAGGTGTTTGTGGAATGTTCTTCCACATGCACCAAAATAACTTAGCTGAGTTTAGCCTCAGCTATTATACAGCTATAGGGACGTGGTGGCGCTGCAGGTTAAACCGCAGTAGCCTCTATGCTGCAAGGTCGGAAGACCAGCAGTCATAAGATCAAATCCATGCGACGGAGTGAGCTCCCGTCACTTGTCCCAGCTCCAGCCAACCTAGCAGTTCGAAAGCATGCAAATGCGAGTAGATAAATAGGTACCACCATGGTGGGAAGGTAACGGCGTTCCGTGTCTAGTTTCACTGGCCACGTGACCACGGAAACTGTCTTCAGACAAACGCTGGCTCTATGGCTTGGAAACGGGGATGAGCACTGCCCCCTAGAGTCGGACACGACTGGACTAAATGTCAAGGGGAACCTTTACCTTTACCTGTTATACAGCTAGACTTGAATGGGTAGTGAACACAATTTCACTGCTCCGTCTCAAGCAGAAAACTGTTTGGGATCAACCCTACTTGCCATGCAGAGTTCTGAAAGGCTACACAAACAGAGGAGGCATCCTCACTACTTATTTTAATCTGCCAATTGATATTGATGAAGCTGAGTGCTGAAAATGTAAAAGATCGTAAAGAGTGATCCCACTCTCTCCATCTCCCGTGGTTTTAATCACAGTTGGGAGCAAACAATTAAACAGGGCTTCATTGAGAATTGAGCCCAAGACATTTTGCTACACGAGGTGAAAGCAAGATGACACCAATCTTTCCATTCCGCCAGCAGGAGAAAGGTTGACTGGTGGATGAATCTTACTTACTTCAGTATTGTTGGTGGGACAGCATTCTGCACCTCACATGAAAGCACCAGGCTTGCCCAGGACTTGAAGGACAGATTGCCAATGGATGCAGTTACATGACCCTCCAACAGAGGAAAAAAGGCAGCAGGTTGGTGGTGCTGCCCCTTCCTCCCATCACCATCTCACTCTGCCTAGTGCTAGGGCCACCCCAGCTGCTGCTGACCTTGGATCTGGCACTACCATATTTGTTCTTCTATCATTTTGCATCTCTTTCATTTTGCTGCTTGTTTGAATGGAGTTTTATATGCCCTCATTGTTTGTACTCTTTGCTGCTGATCTCATCTTGAATTTCTTGCAAGCTATCCTTAGACGGTGTTTCATTGTTTGTAGTTTATATGTTGGGTGTTTTTTTTTTTTAATGTATTATGCACTGCCTGGAGACTTTGGTTACTGGGTGGTCTAAGAGGCAGTTAAGTAAACTGAAGGCTGAAACAGATTAATAGGGCTATCTGTTTGAAAACAAACAAACAAACAAACAAACAAACAAACAAATAAATAAGGTTCATGACACACTAAAATGTGGAGCTCTCCAAATTTTTGGACTTCTTGTTCCTTCTGTAGGAGATAATTCCTCTCTTAGATATTCAAGGCTTATATTATCTTTCTGCCTTACTGCAAATTGTTGACTGTCTCTAACTATACATGGTCACAATGGCTATCTTAAGATTTGGCAGCTGGTCTTGATCGGCAAACTGACTGCACAGGCTGGAGCTCTAAAAAAATGGAAACCCTACAAACCATTTATTTCAATCTGGTTCCAATTCTATACTAAACATAAAATAATACTAACGTATGCCCCACTCCTTCTGCCTCCCATCTAGACATTAGGAAGGATGTTCTTTGTTAGAGATTATCATGTTTATAATTCCTCAAAGTGGCTCAGATCTAGAGGTTACTTTTTTGAAAGTATTTGTGTCCAATTTATTTCATTGCTCTGATTGTTAAAAAAACTAAATAAATAAATGCTGAAAAACATCCTGATTTAAGGCAATAAGAACAACCGACAGTGCAATTCTATGTAGGTCCAATGAGAAGTAACTCCCTCTAAGAAGATGGAATGGGGAATAGATCACACCCAGAAAGAACAGGAAATTAAAAAATAGGTGTGATGTCTGCTTTTAACAGATCTTTGCTAGTTCTTACCCCCAATCATTGCCTTTTTACACACATATCTAATTTGATCGCTCTGCTCAATAATAATGCCTCATTCTCAAGAACACCACAGCTTTAACAAATAGGTTGCTGGAAAAGGTTGGCGTACCTCAACTCCTCTTAACTTTTGTCCATGACTTCCTGTGCTACATTGCTTCATTTCTAAGCTTTCATTTTAGTTTCCTTTAAATATTTTACTGCCCCTTTTTATGGAGCTAGGAATAGCAAAATGCTGTGGCAAGCTAGAATTGCATACACTTCAAGTGTCCCTTTACTAGGAACAGCCTTTGTTTGATTTATCCTAAATATTATGACTGTTCTGGCATTCAAATGCAGCTCCTGCCTGCTAAAACCACTTTTAAATTTTTTAAAAAACATTTTCTGTAACAAAACTTCACATAGATATTTCAATAATCCGTAATAACAACAATAATAACAACCACAGGACACTTCTGAATCTACCATTTGTTCTATCTGGATCACTACACCCCCACCCACCCCATCAGCACAGATTGTTATAGCTTAGCAATATTTGCATCTTAATATATTCTTGCTTAAATCCAGTTCTTCAGTACCAGGGATGTGCTTTGAGTTTGGAATTTGTTCAGAATCCAAATTGAAGTCGGTGTGTCTGCCAGTTTCTGAACAGATCTGAAGTGAAGTAAGGAAGGCCCAAGTGGAGCTCGAACTGAATCTGAGGTCTTTGAAACACAGAAGATTGCTTTGACACTTTGGCCATTAAAAAAATATGGGGGTGGTGGGTGGGGAACTTGGTGCCAGTAAGTCTTACTCAGAAAATGAAAGTAATACTTTAACAGAACTAGGAAGCTCAGAGCAAAACTTGGTTGACAGATCAAGCCCCAGCTTTTCCAGAAATCCATTCATGGAGCTCCTGGATGAGCTCAGGTCAACTAAATAAATTCCTCTGTGCCCCATGATTGGCTGCCATTTCACATTATGGCAGGGCACGGGAAGGATATTAATCTGTTACAGATTTCCTATTCACATTGCTTTTGTCTTTGGTGGGTTTGGTGCACTGAATAATCCTTCCTTCTGTTCTTTTTAGGCAGCTGCAGATCTCAGTTTGTATTACACTTTAGAATTCAATTGATGTTGTGACTGTGTGCATTAATGTACCATGGATGTCTTGAGTCTCTTCTGTGGGATTTGAATGGGGTAGGTCACATTAGCAATAAGAATAGAACCTAAGCTATCTGCTCCCCCCTCCCTTTTTAATTCTTGCAGATGTGTTTTATTTCTGCAGGACTTTTCCTTTCCCCCTTTTCACTGTGCCTGCCTGTGTTCCACACAGTGTGAGTGGAAAATATGACACATAAGGCAATGATCAGTACTCTGCTCACAGGGGGTTCAAAACTACTACCTGGGGTGTATGTGTCAGGTCAGAAAGCTTGACACTTGAACACCTTCCTAAGAGCCCTGTAAACCTTTATAGCCCTCTAGGAAAAATCAGAAGCCTGTGTTCCCACAGCTGGCATTTATCCCTGAAAGGGTTAATTCCAGTGTGAACCATCTCTTAGCCTTAAGCATATGGACAAACATACAAAATTATTCAACAATGTTCTTACTCAGCCAAGTCAACTATGTGCCAGTTTGCATCTATGGAGGAAAATTCATGATCTCTGTGTGATGCCTATGTGCTGCTGAGTCTTCCTGTCTGCTTTTTGCTTCTGGTGTTGGAGCTGCAGTCCAACAATATCTTGAAGGCTCCACTTTGCTCATCCCAGGTCTAGTAGGGCAGTTTGAATAAACTAAACAATGCAGTTTCTTCCTGCATGAACATTACCTATTTTTGTGGCCAGTCGGAAAGAATGATATCATTTGACTGAAACATGTGATGGTTCTTTATCAACTTTCAGATACCTTCAGAATGCACTATTAGTACATACCAATGATCTGTATATCAGAATATGCTACTGAAGCAGTATACGGTTATGGCTCAACATAACCTTCATCTTTGTTTGCTTGTCTGAAATAGCATAATTTACAAAGCTGTAATTTCTTCTATATTTGTAATTGTAAATTCCATGTCAGTACTTAATGCATAGATAGTACCCCCCCAAAAAAAACACATTTTAAAAATCATAGATTGTGAGGGATACATCATATACTCTGGCCGTAATTCATTACCAAAAATCCAATGAAGTATTCCTGGAGATGTACATCTTGAGCATTACAATGAAAAAAGCAACCAGATCTCTGGCTCAGGGAAGTAACATACGATTTGGATTTGGGCTGGAAGAGGGCAAAAACATAAGCGTGAGAGATTAACCTCCTTCTGATAACTAACATTTTAAAATTGCAACACAACCATGTGCCTTACATCTAAATGACTGCAATACAGCACTATTTTCCTCCATTTAAGTTTTGTCACTTTATTAGGTATGATGTATCCACTGTTTTACATGAACTCATCCACTGAAATGACCAGTGAGGGGTAATGCAGTTATGGGGCCAGATCTACAAGCAAGGTGCAGGATTCAGAATTCTGGTACCAGAGGCTAGGTTAGATTTCCTTGTGCATCTGAATTCACATTTGAATGTAGCCAAACCAAAATTCATTCCCTCTTTCTCTCTGACACATATAAACACATATTATGGGGAATCCTATGTAAGAGAAATCTATAGAACAGCATTCAGAAGCCTCAATGTCTGTTTGCATCTGGGACTATTAACAGGAATATGATAAAAATAGCATTAGTCCACATGTCATAGTTAATAAATTCATCTATATATTGGCCTGGTCAACATAATTAAAATAAATTACATTGCAATTATGGTCATAAAGATTTAGTGATAAATGAGCTTTTTTTTATTTACAAATGCATCCATTAAACATAAATTCACCAAATGTGTTTTCTTTTAATTAAAAAGCTGAGAGACCTACCCAGTCTGTTCGGAACAGAATGATTTCACCATTAAACACTCATTAACAATAATCAACATTTTCTAATAAGACAAATAATGAAGATGTATATGAAAGAAGAATTTTCCTTTTATTTTCAAGCCAGCTCAGGGGGCAAGTGAGTGACCGTTCCCCCACCTTCAGTGCTCAGCTGCCTGTGGTGATTACTTCACCTTGCCTAATTGTTGGGCTAGCCCTGTTTCACAAGTAGGACACCCTTTGTCTTGCAGTAAAATTGATGTATTTTTTATTAAGCATTACAAACCTAAAACAATTTTTTTTCTGCTCTGATTTCAGGATGGCAGCTATCCCATCTTCTCTGGAAGGAAGGAAGACCACTTCGCCCTTACTACTCAGCAATGTGTCTGTATACTATACTATATACAGTAGAGTATAGATTCTGCAGAATTTCCCTGTATTGAGATGTGTAGTGGATAGAGTGATGGACTAGGACTTTGGAGAACAGAATTCGAATCTCCACTGGGTCATGGAAACTCACTGGGGAAGAAATGGTAAAACCACTCCTTAACTATCTCACTTGCCTTGAAAGCCCTATTAGAGTCACTATAATTGGGTTACGAGTTGATGACACAGAACACACACAGAGAGATTTTATACTGACTCTGTATAGCATAGCATTGCCATAAAGCCTTTTAGAAAAAATTCCTGTACATACTCTCAAGCCTCCAGAGAGAGGGGGAAAATAGCACTCCACAAGGCTGCATGATAGAGAAGGGGGTATAGGTAAATCCAGGCCAGAGCTGTAGTGAACTAAAAACTTCACCTGCAAACTTTTCCCCGAGAAATTTCCCTTTTGTCGTGCAACTATTATTTGCATGTTTTATACGGCAGGACTGGAACTCCTACATAGTGGTAGCATTTTCTTATGGTCCCATGCATCATGTGTAAATAGGAATACTCCAGAGTGGCCTCTGAATCATTTAAAAAGATTTTGGAACAGTGTCAAATATTTTAAGCAATTAAAAAAAAAATCAGTATATGAAATTTGATGTCCTTTTCAGAGCTGGTGAGTGAATGAATTATTTTCCTTGTGCAGTTCTTCAGAACCCTTGTAGAAGAAACATTGCTAATGCCGCTAATAAACTGCATCTTAGCTGACCGTTTGTTCATGCAATAATCGGACATTTAGGGAAACTTTAACAGATGACAGTGTGTAACCAAAGGGTCTGTTCTTCCTTGCCAAAAATACTTTGTGCTGAGACCATATTTAAAATCTCAGAGGAGGCCTTCAGGCATCTATAAATTCCAAATGTTCTTTGTCAGATCTTAAGATGTATTGCCTTCAGGATGTCTACACAACTCCCAGCATTTGTGGGCAATCAAGGCTGATATTCATCCTAAGGAGCGATAAAAGTGATCCTTCATTCAACAACTGATGTAGCATGAAAGTTAAAATCCAATCCAGATTTGGAAAAGATGTTTACCCCTTAAAAGAAAATAAAAAAATCCTTTATGGTGGAAATACCCTGAAGGTTGCTTTAAGTGGTTTCATCTTTGATGTACAGTAATACACTAACATGAATGTTTCATCTCCTTTTGCATTATGAATAGAAAACTCTGCCATAAAAAGGTCTCTATGTATTTAAGGAAGAAGGGAACAATCCTGCTGAGAGTCCTAGATATCATTCATTCAATCTCACCTCTGTTGTTTTTAATCCAAGTTTCAAAAATTTGTTTTCATTCTCACTATGGGTGGACAAATCTATTTGATTTTCCTTTCTTCAACACTATTATTTTCGAAAAAGGAATTTCAAGGTTTTTTCCTGTCAGATACATAAAGAAATCCACAGATTTTTAACTGAACAGAACTCAAGCATCTGCACTGTCCAGATTTGATGAATACAGTCTTTCCCACCATAGAAATGATGATGGATGATGTTATAACTTGATCCCATGTTGCTTTTAAAGACAAGAAGCCGAGGAGGAAGGGCAGTAGTGCCACAAACATGACTGAATGCACAGCGGTTAAAAATCAGAACTTTTAATGCTAAATAACGTTTTCTAGCCGTATGGAGGAATCAGTCCACATTTCTTCCACATTAAGCTAGATAATACACTTAGCTTGTGTTCAGAAGCAGTGGACTCAAAACAAAACAAAACACAACAAAATTACAAAAAAAATAGTGATGAAATGGAGCTTCTGATTCCTTCCTCGGTCAATTGGCACCATCTTTCATCCGCTTTGCCCTGAGGCATGGGCATGGGTCTCCCATGAAAAAAAAAAGGGGGGGAATGTGGTATTATCTCCAAAAGAAAAGCAAAGTTTATGTTTTCAACGCTACCAACAGCAACAACAACAGCAAAAAATGAATAGGGTCTGGAGCTGTTCTCATTTATTTTTCCAATATTCACCAATTGATTGACCTCTAGATCTTGGTGCCCTCTAAATTTTTCTGCCCCAGTTGCTTCACTCTAGTTAGAACCCTTTTTGGGCCATCCAATGTCTTAATCTGGCCCTGCCACATCACTTCTAGTTTGGTGCCAAGAAACATGCACAGGCAAAATGGGAAGATTAATTTAAAAATATATATATTGAAATGGCTAAGATGTCTTCTTAAGCCACTTAATACTGGGAAATGGAAAGAGGAAAAGAAATTTAAAGCAGCAAGCTCTGTTTTCGTTCAATCACAGTATGGAATATGAACCAAAATGGAATGATCTTACTCACACCTAAAACAGAGTAGCCCCTGACAGTGACCCATAAAGGTGTGGGTAGGAATACTCTGGGATATGGGCTGGTTTGCATTGGCACTTACATTGTCTGATTGCCAGCAAAAGGTGGGAACCAGCTCATTATTACAGCAGACCAAATTGTGGGACAAATATCTATATAGTCTCCCAGATGCTCCTTTTTCTGTTTCCAGTTTGGTGGCATTTGTACTAGGTGATCAACAGTGGAATACAGCTTTACAGTTCATATTTTGAATAGCCTTGTATTCTGGCCAATGGTAATTTTCAGATTTTAAAAAACAAGACAAGACTGGAAAAGGTGTTATAGTCTGAGAAATTATAGCATATGGTGAAGCTTCTCTTTCAAGACCAGTTATATCACTCCAATAGAGGTCTTACTTCTTAGAGCTGTGGAGAAAATGTTGGAGCTTATGGAGAAGAGCTGACAGGAGGAGCCATTTTGTTGCTGAATATTAAAAGGACTAGAGACCTACAGGGTCACCTTATGTCAGAGGCAATGTGACTGCACATAACAACAACAGAAGCCTATAACTCAATGAGCCCAACAATTCCATGACAGTCAGCCTTCAAAAAAGGAGGAAATGGTATGTTAAAGCGTAAGATTACACCCTGGATCTCAATATATAATTGTCACAAAATGGGACTTCTCCCCAGACATGATGAAGTACCCATTTTATGTAGCTGTGTGAAAAACAGAACAGATGCTAATTTGAGGCTTAGGTAATTGCCTACAGGTATTGGTATACATCCCATGTGATAAAGAAGAGGTTAAATTAGTCCCATCCACACACATTCTTGGTCAAACATAAACTGAATATAAAATTAATCCTTGGAAAGCTGGAAGAGAGGAGCAGCCTGCTTATAAGCAAGGCAACATTTCCTTGATGGGTACGGGTTTCTCTGCTGTGTTTGCAGATAAACTTGTAGTTGGGCTTTGTTTTCGCTACAGCTCTACCACGAAGTCCTCAAGAGGCAAACTTGTAAAGCCTCAGGGGAAGGAGGATTCACAAATAAGTGAAGGACAGAAGCTGATAACATAAGTTTTCCAATGCACTGACACTCCGCTCAGTAAACAGTTTTTTAAAAAATAAATAAATAAAGGGACATGCAGGCAAGCAACATCTCTGGTGGAAGCAACACAAGGCGGCTTGCCAGAAAAAGTATTGGTACAGCAGCTGTTCACACAGGACACCACTGTAATTGTGCGATGAATCCCACAACAAAAAAAGCAGAAGCCTCCTGGCAGGTAGGATTTGATGCAGAGATAGCATGGGGGGGGGGGGGGACAAAAGAATTGATAATGGCTGTGTTGTCTGAACCCCCCAAAAAGGTCAACATTCATGAGGAGTAACTCAGCAACATTTTGCTGGTGTGGCCACAGCTTGAGCTACAGGAAGCAGAAAGAAACTCTCCCAGAAAGCATTTGGAATTTGGAAAAGGTACTCATCAGAAACACAACCCAATTCCTATGCCCTTATCCTTATGTAAGGGGCAAAAAGACATATAATGGTTATTCTGTTTGATTACAGGGCAAGGAGCACTGCACTGAGCAGGGGGTTGGACTCTATGACTCCTTCCAACTTCACGATTCTATGAGGAGCTGTAGGCGAGAATTTTCCCATGTAGTCCACACATGCAGTAGTTTTCACACATGTCCCTGAGCATTAGGCACAAATTACATGGGTCTTTCCAGGGGTCCACAGCAGGGCCTCAAACACACAACATGCAGTCATTCTCACATTTGCCCCCCCCCCCCCAAACCTCTAGATGGCATGGAAAAACTAACAGTAAAAGGGAACACTGAAGGCATTTGTTGACCATGGCACAATTTATTGGCAATTTAGTTTGACAACCCAGTGACCATTCTGCCTGAATCCTCAATTTAGGGATTGCTTCAAGACTGCCAATCTGGACGAGGCAATCAAGTGACTGAGCTGCTGTTATGTCATCTTTTCGTAATCCTTTCATAATGACAACTGACTTAAAACAGTGATGGCTTTTCAAATGTATCTGGATAATTCTAGTTTTTTAATGCTCAGGTTTGCCAGATCTTTGGCATCCCATTTCTAGATCTTCTTAATGTCTTGAACTCAAGATGGAGCACTCTTTAGGACATATCCATATATCCCCACAACCTAAAGCATGAAAATGTCAACCAGTAAAGAGCAAGGCAGTTAAATCTTACCCTGACGTACTATGTCTGTAAAGCTGTTGGATCAGGAGAAGCTTTAAAGTTTCATTTCACCATTTTAAATTTTAATCTAGCATGAGTGCATCTAGAGCCATGGTGACATTTTAACATCTCAGCTGACATAGGCATCTGTGGGAGTATGGTACCCATTAGCAAAAATATGCTAGGTAGCAATACAGATACAGCATCACTGTTTTCAATGTAAAAAGCACAGTGTTCTGTAAAATGTAACTCTCCCAAACTTGTACCTAAGCAACATGTTAGATGCATTGCAGTTTTCATCCTTTTAAAGCCAAAATAGTCAATGACTGATGAGTGAAGGGAAATGTACTTTAATACATCTAGAAGGCCAAAGTATGTAACATATGAAAATGGTTGGCTTGCAAAGAAAGAGCAAAATTCTGCCAACCATAGGAATTCTTAATCACTCTCATTTGGATGGGAAACTGCTCACACAATTCTGGGAAGCCAATTATTTATTGAAAGTATATGTTTCAGGCAACCAAGCCAACAGTTTTACACTTAGGTATCACCAGATCGCCAATATAGAAACCTAAGAACAGACTGTGGTATACACTTAGTAATGTTGATATCAAAACTGAAGAGGAACACTAAAACAATCATAGTAGCAAAATACAATTTTTAAAAAAACATTCCTGAAGAATTTAAAGGTCATGGAAAGAACAGATTTGCATTATTCAGCTCAGAAAAACTGTGGACTGAAACAAGAAATATAATTAGAAAAGAATTCAAAACCACTATTCCTGTAGCCAATTGAAAAGAGAATCATAATCAATCATCAATGGTGAAACTCTTAAAATTGTTAACAGCAAATGAGAAGCAAAGGTGACAGAAATAGGGGCAGAAGCTTTATTGCAACTGCTCAGGGATTTGCACATAGGGACAAAGAGAATTATAATAATAATAATTCCAAATAAATAGAAGAAGACATCTAGAAAGGAGAAAAAAAACTCAAGAGATATCTTCTAAAAGAGCCCAGAAATCAAAGAGGAAAGTATTAGGAATGCTGAATCAGCAGAGAATGTTGTACCCGATCAGAATAAAATAAAGACGAAAAGGAAATAATATATTGAAGAACAATGCAGAAGAGATACAAAAATGAGTTTCTTTCCAAGAAGAATTCTTTTATGAAGAATCTGCAATTTGGAAGAAATAAGTAAATAGGCACGGATGGTCTACTAATAAACTACAGACACTGAATCTGTCAAAATCCTAACAAGAATATACTAACAAATGTGGAAAACAAAACAATAGCCAACAGAATAGAAATGTTCAATATGCGTTCCAGTCCTAAGGAAAGGAGACACCAAAGCACCTATGTGAGCATTACATTAATTTCTGTGGAAGCAAAATGATCCTCAAAAATGTGCAACAAAGGCTTTTACTATATATGAGCAAGAAATGCCAGTTGCTCATGCTGGAGGTAGAGAAGGAAAAGATTATGGGTATCATATTGTAAATATATTGAAAATGTATGTTGGCTTCAACAGTACCAAAACTTTTCAGATTTTAAAGATGAGAGCAAAACCTTTAATTGTCATGAAAACTATGTTTCAGTCTAAAATATATAGGTGAGTTGCAACACTTGATTGTTCCAGTGCATAATCTGGACTGTGTACAACAAACTACATAAGGTGCATTTTATAAGTCGATCTGTTCAATCTATAAGAAGAATACAGTGTATCATATATAGAGAAAACTTTATGAAATAAACACCCAAGATTTAAGATACACAGATGGTATGATGTTACTGGCAGAAAATAACATTTTGAAAGAACTCCTTGTGAAAGTGAAAGAAAAAAATTGCAAAATCAGAGTTGCAACTGAAGATTAAGAAAAATGACTATAGAAGAATTAATATTAATATTAACAATGAAGACATTAACAGTGGAGACTGCACTGAAGAAATCAGAAGACTGAGACTCTGATTTGACTATGAAGGAACTAGATCTTCAAGCATAAGGATTTGTTGCTGGAAACCAAGGCCAAGATCAGACAAACTATGGTATTCCCAAGTATGGATGTGAAAGCTAAGTGAAAAAAGCTGTCAGGAAGAACTCCAACAGTTGATTTGACATTCGGTGTTGGAGCAAAACCTTACAGATTATTTGGTCTTCTAGAAAGACATATAAGCAGGTGCTCGATCAAACCAGCCTGAACTTTCTTTAGAGAAAAAATTACTTAACTGTTGCTGTTGCACTTTGGCTATGACTTATGAAAATAAGAATCACGGGAAAAGGCAATAGTGCCAGGAAAAGTAAAAGCCAGCAGGAAAAGAGGTAGATTGATTATGAGATGGATCAACTCAATAAAGAAAACAATGGACTTTCATTTTTTGGATCTGAGCAGAGCTGTTAATTACAGGATCCTTTTCAGGTTATTAATTCATAGAGTCACTTGACAGCACGTAGCAACTACACACTTTTTGTAAGTATTTGTGTGGATCGAAACCAGTGGCTCCCAACCTTTTTTCACTTATTAGCCTATTTCCATAAACTGTATCCTTCATATTAATCAACACCAGCACATGGCAGCTCATCAAAGCTAGGCCTCCCCTAACAAGGTGAACATGCAGGCTAAAGAGGCAAACAATCAACAATGACAGTTAACAGCAACAATGGTAACATTTGCAGTATTCATACAGTATTAACTCATCAAAAATATGCTTCCCCAGGGCAAAAAACCTTGTCACTGCCTCCCTTTCCCAACCAGCTGGAAAAGGCTAGAATAGCATTTGCTTTAGCCCCCAGGGATCCTCAGGGTTTCTAAACCCTTCCTGCCCCCCCCCCCATTTGCACTCCCATTCCCCCTGACCCTCTGGATGCACGAGACCAGCAGAGGGAGTGGAAGGACCTCTGGGCCTCCCTCCACCGGGGCCTCAGGAAGGTCTCTTATGACCCAGGTGCCCACTCTCACCTTTTCACTCACCCTCTTTCAGGCCTTATGAAGCGGGGAAGGGTCAGAGCCAAGTCTGTGGCACTCGGCCAAAGCACTTCTTTTCCTCCCCCCCTTCAGCGACTCTGAGCTGGGCCTTGCCTCAGCCATTTGCTCCCAACGGCAACTGGCCAAGGTGAAGGGGCATGGCCTGTGGAAGAAACTAAAATGAGCACATCCATCACTGTAAAGGCACCGGTAGGAGACATACTAGAAAACATGCCTGTGATTTACTTCATGCTTCTTGATGACTGACAGCTTCGCCCTCTTTTGTGCACAAGCAGGAAGAAACATGTTATCCCCCACATTTAATTTTTTCACCTACCCCCAAATGTCCTGATTCATACCCCCGGGGGCTACACGTACCCCAGAATGGGAACCAGTGATCTAAACAATTCCGTTACTTGCTGAAGTACGTTGGTGTTCATTTTCCAAATGTATGCATGGTTGCGCGTATATTTGTTCTTCCCTGAAATACATTGCAAGCCTCAGAAATGTACAGATTTCTGAGGCAAGATGCTCTCGCCTTTCACAGAAACTGCAAGATAGACATTTTTATAGGATAAAGTAAGCCAATAGATTTATATTTCTAATAAGGTCTAATCTATGAAATCTTACCTTCCTGGAACTCCGAAAACCGCAAAGTAAGGAGGTGACTAACTATCCCCTCTTAAACATGGACAAGTCTTATATTCTAACTAGCATGCACAAACATGCCCTTAGTAATGTTTCACTGTTTTCAGGAAAAAGGAAGACGAATGAGGCAGAAAATGACACTGTGTTTTGTTGGGGCAGGAGAAGAGAAGACATCCTTTAGAAAGCTTGAGCATAGATTTCCACACATCACTAAGTTCCTTTGTTGATAGCAAAAATATTATAAGGGAAGTACATAATTTAAATATCATTTCAGGGGATAGTATGTTCCATTCAATAAAAACCCATGAATATAAATCATATCAAGCTCAATGAATTAAAACAAAAAAATCTTTATCTCCCACCAAATTATCTTGCTATGTAGAGTGCCTGTCAATATAAAATTGATCTTTTTTGCACTTGAATTTACTGCTCAACAATAGAATTGAATATACAAGACAGAAACCGCCTGCCTAAGGAGTATTGCCTATTGCCAGACATTCTCTGTTTATTATTGCATTTAAGTATGACTCCCTGAAGAGTCTGGAAGGTCAGTTTGTGGTTCAGCTCTAAACCTCTCAGAGGTATGTTGTCATGATTAGAAAATCTCTTCTGGAAAGTGCATCTAAACAAGGGCAACTCCTTTATAAGTAAGGGGAATGTTTTATTGCCCAGTACATCTGGTCTGAGATGATCAAACCTGGAAATAATAGCTTTTTGCATTGTCAACTCCACCCTATAATTTTAGGAAAGAGCCAGCCGCAGTACTTAAGCAGAAGATCTTTATTCATTTCAGTGGCCTCCTGCTGAACTACCATCTCCAGGGACTAAGGGAATGAAGAGTAAAAGTCAAGATTTATGGTTAAATTTGACAGTTATTATCTTGTGCTAGAAAATGGAGACACTCTTTTTCGGTGACATTCATAGAATATGCTCTGAGAGTTGAAAATAAAGGTATATGTAGCCTTTTGCACGGCAGATTTCATCATGGTATTATCCACAGCTGGTTTAACTATGCCTCATGCTCCCCATTCAAAGCTGCAGGTATCACCCTAAACAAGACCTCCTCAACTGTTTGCCATCCAGATGTGTTGCACTCCAGCTGCCGTCACCTGTTTTCAGATAGGCAGGATTCCAAGTTCCTTCATGCTGTCTTTTTAATGGCAATCAACACATGTTCATTTCCCACTGGTTCCTCCTTTTGCTGCTGGTTTACTGGTCATTTTTAATTTCAGTTCAAATGATCCCAAACAATTGGGGATCATGTGGTACTGTCATCTTGCATGTCTAGCAAAATATCCTCTCTCCAAAAAAACCACTAGCCTATTTTATTTAGCATAACCTTTAGTGGACTACAGACATCTTCATCAGATGCATGGAGTGTTGTCTCAGTTGGCAGAAATGTATATATACAGAGTTGGGTGGGAGGCGGATGTTGAGAACAAAAATGCAGAAGGTGCAAACATTGTTGATGACCTTAACAATGGTTAACTAACAGTAGTTGGAGGGTGACAACTGCTATAGAGATGTAGCTCTGAACATTTGCTCATAGTGATAGAAACTCTTGGTCCAAATTAAGTGTAAGGCATATTTTAACCTCTAATTTGGCTACGTACTGCATGCTGCAACTGAAAGACTGAGAATGATGTCCCACGTAAGTAATCCGAAACAGAGAGGAAATATTAAAAGAACTGAACAATTTCTTAGCTCTTTCTAAAACAATCCTGCGTTGTCCATTTTGATTAATAGGTTTGTGAAACTAATAAGGCCTGCTGCTCATTAGGAATTTCAATCATGTTAGGGAAATCATACAGACCAGTGTCATGTCAGTTTACAGACAATGAACTGTGATCAGAGTAGTCATTAATTCTATTATGTCAATGTTTGTACAGGAATCAATATGATCATATACTGGCCCAAATCCTGTTCGTGTAATTTTGCATAGTGTAAGCATATGATGTCATCAGCTTGCACCAGCAAAATTTATTTTTAAATTAATTAAGTGCTTCTTATCCCCCTGTTTGAGTTTCTGAGTCCCCAGAGCTCTCTTTTGCCCTGGGGGAGCCTTTGGGAGCCTCAGCATGGAGGAGAGGAGACTTTAATTGCCAAATATCACTTACTCAGCCACTTAAGGTTTTTCTTTTCTTTTCTTCTTGCATTATTGGTAGCCTTACAGCCCTGATGGGTCCAAAGAACAGAAATTGGCCTATCTAAAGAAGAGATGGGTAGCATTCAGACACACACACACACTTGTGGACCCTGTTGTTGTTGTTGTTGTACCTGCTCCTGCATGTCTCTCTCTCACACCCACATACGTTTTCCTTTTAAAGGGCTTTAAAAACTGAAACAGTACCTCTCACTCTCTACCGTGGCCATTAATTTTTTTAAAAAAACTATGAGGGTGTGGCAACAGGAGACCTGGGCAACATTGCCTCCCATGTACTCTGGATTGTACAAGGGGACTCTCTGAGCCAAGAAAGGGTTTTTAAAATCATCATAATCATCATTAAGTATGGAGGAGTCCCATGGGAGTAGACGAGACACATTTTGCCTACCCTACTTTTACAGCATCCATGAACAAGATTATGAAATGGTGATTGGCATATATGACTCCTTCCTTCTTATTTGTAAGCTTTATTTGGAGCTGCATGGCACAGTGGTTAAACTGCAATACTGCCATCAAGATTCTGTACACATTCTGCATTCAGTCCCAACAGAGTCAGGTACCAGCCTGAAGGCTGACTTAGCCTTCCATCCCTGAGGTTGGTAAATTGAGTACCTGGCTCATGGGGGACGGCAATGTGTAGCTTTCACAATTAAATTGTAAATTGCCCAGAGTGTGCTTTAAGTATTATGGAGTGGTATGTAAGCAGCACACTTTATTTGCTATTGTTCTTTCCTTTTGGATGTGATATGCAACCTTTTCCAAAAGTTATTGCAACACTTTAGGAATGTACAGTCATGGCCAAAAATATTGGCACCCTTGCAATTCTGTCAGAAAATGCAACCCTTCTCTCAGAAAATTGTTGCAGTTGCAAATGTTTTGGTACTCACATGTTCATTTCTTTGGTTTGCTTTGGAACAACACAAAAAAACAGAGAAGAAAAGTCAAATCTGATACAATCCCACAGAGAAACCCAAAAATGCACTGGCCAAAATTATTGGCACCCTGTCTAAATTGTAAGAAATAATTGCTTTTCAAGCATGTGATGCTCCTTTAATTTGTATTTAGACACACCTCTCACACTTGCAACTAGTTAAGATGGAGAAAAGTTGACTCAACCTTTGTGTTGTGTGTGACACTGAGAAAAGAATGGAGTGTAAAGAGTTGTCTGTGGCTTTGAGAGAAAAAATTGGGGAAAAACATTGACAATCTCAAGGCTACAAGTCCATCTCCAGAGATCTTAATGTTCCTGTGTCCACTGTGCGCAATATCATCAAGAGGTTTACAGCCCATGGCACTGTAGCTAACCTCTCTGGACGTGGACAGAAGAGCAAAATTACTGAAAAATTACAACGAAGGGTTGTTCGAATGGTGCATACAGAACCCAGATTAACTTCCCAACAAATTCAAGCTGATCTGCAGACACAGGGTACAACAGAGTCAGCTCGCACTATCCGTCGCCATCTGAATGAAAAGGGACGCTATGGTAGGAGACCCAGGAGGACACCACTGCTGACACAAAGGCATAAAAAAGCAAGACTGGAGGATGCCAAAACTTCTGTGACAAAACCACAATCCTTCTGGGAGAACGTACTGTGGACAGATGAGACAAAAGTAGAGCTTTTTGGTCAAGGACATCATGAGGCATTCCAAGAAAAGAACACAGTCCCTACAGTCAAACATGGTGGAGGTTCAAAGATGTTTTGGGGCCAGTGTCAGAAAGCTGCGTCTCCACCAGAGGTCATGAGTCTTCCAGCAGGACAATGACCCGAAAGAGACTTCAAAAAGCACTCAGAAATGGTTACAAACAAAGTGCTGGAGAGTTCTGAAATGGCCAGCAATGAGTCCAGATCTGAATCCCATAGAACACCTGTGGAGAGATCTCAAAACAGCAGTTGGGAGAAGGCATCCTTCAAATCTGAAGGCCCTGGAGCAGTTTGCAAAAGAAGAGTGGTAGAGAGGTGTAAGAAACTCATTTATGGTTACAGGAAGTGACTGATTTCAGTTATTTTTTCCAAAGGGGGTGCTACCAAATATTAAGTTAAGGGTGCCAATAATTTTGGCCAGTGCATTTTGGGGTTTCTCTGTGGGATTGTATCAGATTTGACTTTTCTTCTCTGTTTTTTTGTGTTGTTCCAATGCAAACCAAAGAAATGAACATGTGAGTACCAAAACATTTGCAACTGCAACCATTTTCTGAGAGAAGGGTTGCATTTTCTGACAGAATTGCAAGGGTGCCAATATTTTTGGCCATGACTGTATGCATTTCATATTCTTTTTCTTTCTTTCTTTCTTTCTTTCTTTCTTTCTTTCTTTCTTTCTTTCTTTCTTTCTTTCTTTCTTTCTTTCTTTCTTTCTTTTCCCAATTCTGCATGCTTTCCCCTTCTGGAAAATCCTAAAAATACTCTTGGTTCAGGAGAGGCAGGCACTTACATGCTGTTGATTGAAATGATTAAAGATCTGATTGAATCTGAAGGCTGAGTGTAACTTTTATGTAAACCAGATTAATTAGCCAGAGCCTGCAAGTCCCTCAGGCTGAAGCTCTTGAATTTAAAGCATCTCCAAAAGGCTGAACTCGGCAGAAATCTAAGCAGGCCTTGGCCAGACCGTCCCTGATGTATGAAGTCTTGAGCTCTGATTCATCCACTTGACTCATACTATGCTTGCAGCACCTGCTGCCTTCTCTGGTATTTGGAGGGCTGACCCTGACGAGCTTCAAGACACTTTGTGTACTCATGTGTTCATGTTAACTAACAGACAATGTGACCTGAAAACCTTCATTTGTTGAGCATGGCTGTTGGATGACCTTTTCCTAAGAGGCTCCGAGCTTTAATACCAGGGTTTCCTTGGACCTGTTCTTTTCCACAGGCTAAGTGCCAAAAGTGAAACTGTATCCTCCATTTGCGATATGGTGGGGCTGATCTGCCATTACAGATTCCAGGGCCACCTTTCTCCCACCCTCCCTATCTTTCCCTATTGATGTCTACCTAAGATTGCATTTACACCCTGTAAAAAAAGAAACAAACAGTGTAACTCTTCCTCCAACTCCCTTCCTCTCCCCATTTCTTGTTAACATCATATTTTGTTTTTGTGTGGTTCAATAGATAATTATAAATCCATTAGCTTAAATAAACAATTCCTTTTTATTTGTGTATACAGTCTATGCAGGGAAGTAATATCAGTGCTGCACTAAAATAGAGAGAGAAACATTTTGCAGACTTTTTTTTTTATGCCTCTCCCGAAAGAGATGGCTTTCAGTGGTTTTCCACACCCTTCCTAAAAGAGTTGTTCAAAGGCAGGGTTTGGGTCAAAAGGGCATAAGGCTCTGTTGTCAAAGCAGCTGGGCTGATGTTCTCTCATCTTGATCTAGTAGGCAAAATGAAACTCCTGTTACATCACAGCAAGCAAAGAGAGTTGTTGCAGGACCAAGCTGTATGTTCCAGACAGACCATCATTAAAAGAAGGAATTGAGAGCAACACTGAGAAAAAAGTGATTACCGCAGAAGGCACTTTTCACACCTCCTGTAGTTTGCAAATTACCTTGCTTTGTTTTGCCATTGGGCACTGGGAGTCATGAAGGTTGGCCTGCAGGTTGGTTCTCTCCCATTCAGGCCACCTTGCACTGGTTACCTGTCTATTTCCATGCCGGCTTCAAGGTGATGACGTTAACATATAAAGCCCTACATGGTTTGGGACCTTGATACCTGGCAGAATGCCTCCTTCCAATGAGATCTGCCCAACCCACTCGATCATCTCAGGCTGGAAGGGTAAGGTTCTTGACTCCAAGAGAGGGCCAGAAATAGAAGACGAGGCCCTGGGCCTTCTCTGTGGTTGCATCGCATTTATGGAATAACCTCCCGCCCAAAATTCACCTGGCCCCTTCACTGGGGATTCTCATGAGACACCTTAAAACATCGTTATATAGACAGGCCTTCCTAGACTTTACATTTATGAGTGCAGTGGTCAACTTAGCACTTAAGTCACCAATTCCGCTTTCTTGCTTTTATTGTTTTATGTTGCTGTTGTTCTTTGTTTAATTGGTGATATGTTTGTTTAATTTTGAGTAGTTGTTATGTTTCAATGTTTTATGTTTTAATGTTTATTCCTTTTGTTTTGAACTGCCCGGAGTGGCCTGGGTGGGTAACTAACTAACTAACTAACTAACTAACTAACTAACTAACTAACTAACTAACTAACTAACTAAAATGTCTTTAGAATACTAAGAATTTTTACCTTCTTTTGACCAGCTATCTGCAATGTTCAGTTTGGCTCCTAGTTGATTTGAGCAACTGAGTGCTTTCTCTTTTCCTTTTTCCTTATTCAAAGGAAAACAAATGGAAATCTTCATTTGCCCTCTCTACCTATATTTCACAGTAAAATCTGCTTGGCTATCTAGTGTGTACTAACTACAGAGCTCAGGAAAAGTTACGTTTTTAGACTACAATTCTCAGCACCTCCTAGCCACCATGGCCAGTTCTGATAAGCTCTGCTACCAAGCCACCTGAAGGCAAGTAGGTCAACTGAAATTAGTCTTTGTGATTGGCTAATGGATGTGATGGAGGAAGGGAGCATTTTTCTCCCATGAGCACCCCAGGTGATCGCAATCTTCCGTTTTGTTATTATGGCACAAGACCCTAACATATGCCATAAGACTTCCCTTGTCTCCTCCTTTCAGAGATCCCTGGAAAGGAATCAGGAGGACCAATCACCACAGGCAATTGATTTGAGGACCATGATGAAAGGGCAGAAAATTTGTACATTGCATTTTTACTGCCAAGAATGGCCTTGTGTACCAAAATAACTTGGCTTGGGGAAAAACAAGGCCTTGTGACATATCCTTTTATCTGTGGTGTTTCACATTTCCAGAAGAGTTTGATTCTCTCCATGGGCCACCTAACAGTTTTTATGGACCCAAATTGGATTGGTCAGCTACATGGATTTGTTCTCTTTCCCTTTCTCTCTCATGCAACAAATACTCTCTAATTTTCTTCTCTATCCTCAAAAGGAAATGGTGTCTCTACACATCAAGATGATTTATCAAGAATGCTGTCAACCACTATAATTTATTTTTTAAATTCTTGCATGACCAATGTGCTTTGTCAGCAAAACATCTAGGAAAGAAAAAAACCCTGTGTTTTTCTGGGGAAAAGGCTTGTGTTTTGCTTCAAAAGCACCTTTATTTCATGTACAAGACAAGGGTTTTGCACAAAATACAAGAGTGGTGTTTTTGTTTTTTGCATTGAATATTATTTCTGTGACTTTTTTTTTCTTCAAAGAAGGCCAGAAAAGCAAAAAATACACAAAATCTCTCATAAATCCCAGCCAGCAGGAAGAAAACTTTAGTAACTTCCTTCTGGGCAAGCAGCCCTTTTTTCTTCCACCTTTCTTGGTGCTCTCCTCTTCACCCCAAAAATCTTCAATTAGCCACAGTTTCCCGTAATGTCCAAACTGCATAACTATTGCTACTGAACTTGGAACTAAACAGGAGCTCTGCGTAATGATAATTTCCCAGTCTGGAATAGCAGAAAACTGCAATTAATCAAAGACTTCCTGGGTTATACAGCTTGCTGATTAAGGAAGATGGCGGGGATGTTGTGGGGGTGGAGCAAAGGACTCTTCAACCTACTGATTATTCAGCTGGCATGTGAATATCTGAATTGGGCCAATAGTTTCCTTATCTGACTTCATTGTAATTCAGGAAGGAAGGAAGGAAAGTGGCTAGATTTGACAGGGTGGATCCTCTGTACTTTTCTTCCTTTTGTTCCTCTTACTGGAAGCCAAATACCATCATGACCATCCTGGCAATGGCTGCAGCAGCCCAAAATCCAGATCATGGTTCATCAGCCAAGACGTTCCTCTCCTTTCTGTACTTCTTTTCCCATTTGTTTCACCTTGAATGATCAGCTGTGACAGTTGAAACTTTTCACTTCTAGCTATATGGCCAAGGTCATCTTGGTGTAAAGGAATGAAATCATAAAATGCATTTGCTCCAAATCTGTATCTTTCTTCATGCGTGCGCGCATGTGCATGTGTGTGTGTGTTTTTATATATTCCCAACACTTTCAAAATAAATTACTATGTGAAGAAATCAGACCTCTCCTCTCTTTCCTTTGATTCAGGATGTTTTGGTTTTGTCACTTTTGACAGGAGCATGACTAGCTGGTTCAATACTTTTGTGAAGTCCTGGAATTCCCTTAAGGGCATCTTACATTTCTCCTGCTTTGCAAAGCACCTGCTATTCTTTCCACATATTAGCCACATTCTTTTGGAATGTGTTTGATTGACTATATGGCACATGTAAAGAAAGATGTCGCTAATGGATTTCAGCATCTTTGCTTTCTTTTCATTTGCACTCTTGCTCAGCTTGCAATTTGATACTGCTTACCACCTCCCAGATCAGGCACTCCTCTCTTGCAAAGGTAAACACTGAAGTACAGACACTTACTGCTAGGGGCTCCACAGCTGTGGCCCCAGAGGGAGTACAGCAGTGGAAACAACTTTGCTGATCCATGTCCACAACCCAATTCTAACTGTACTTCTCTGTTCTGGGAGCAGGTTTGCTGTAAAGCCAATAGGCCCTAATTACTCATTCAAAACCAAGCCACCAAAGGTGCAATACAAAACTGGTGCTCACAACAAACTAGTAGACTTTTCTCAGAATTTCTCCAGCCATTAAAGAATGTGAAGAAAAAACTGAAGCCTGCCTAAATTCTTCCTCATGCACAGGGTTAAATGGCTGGAGATCTAGTAGATCCCACTGCTATCCCTCTCCACCCAAGCCCAGAACACCATCAGACCTAGTTTTGCCTGCTGCAAGTGTGGCATTCTGACTTAAAGTTTCAGACTCATTACAGTACCCCATGTTGTAGCTAGGAAGGACCGGAGGAGGAATCAAGCATCAATTCTCCCTTTCCCTGTTCATGGTTTCACTGAGAATTGTCAAAGTCCTCGGGGATCTGCTCCTCCTTTCATGCCCTGGAATGGGTTTCTGGAACTGTAGGGCTGCTGCCTTAACAGTCAGCAACAGATATATAAGAAAGTACAATTTACTGACAGATGTTTCCTGTGCAGGAAGGCTAATCTCATCAAGGAAAGAGTTCATGGACAACCGCCATATCTCCTTGTTATACAGACACAGTAAAAGCATATGCTGAGTAAATTGTTTGACTTATCAGTATTCTCTCAGCAAAAGATCCTTAACCATTCATGCTGTCCCTGCCATGGTAAAAGGAGCCACAACTGAAAGCAGAATTATGCTCAACCACTTTTTACTGTTTCCAGAAACCTATAAAATTACTATTGTAGCCTGTTAACGAAGCATTTATTGAGAACCATCTATACAAAGATCACCTTTGTTCACTGGTATAATTGTCAAGACATCTAGAAATATCTGGAAATTCAGGCACTGAAAACATAATCTCCCAATGCAAGGCTTTCTGTGTTTGCATACTGTTACAACACGAAGTTTTGCAATACCGAATTTAAAATCACACAGAGTGCTTTGTACTGGACATACATAAGCCTGTGGCTACAGTGCTGCGTATATTTCCTTGTTCATAAACAATTCTACAGAGGATTGAGCAGCGTTTCTTGAGAAGGAAGCTCAACTTAAATTAACAGGACTAACTCCCAACCAAACATGGTTAGAGGGCATGACAGGAGGTGAGCAAGCTCAGCAGGCTTGGTGTTCACAATTTTGCCAGCACCTGCTGCTCTAGGCTTCCCTAGGTCTGGAGTGGCTGTTTTTGGTCACTAAAAAAGAATAAATATCAAAACAGGAAGTGCCTAGAAAGGCACTTTCATGTTCACTTTTGGGGATGTTCCAGGGAGTAGGAAGCAGGTCTTAGTGGCCACTTAGAGCAAGGTCCCCTGTAAAAAAGCCACAGCTTCCAAGGCTCTGGGGACAGAAGTGGGCCTTTTTAAAACTCATAATTTTTTTTTAAAAAAGGTGCTCTCAGGTGATCTAGGACAGGTTATGTTTCTCACTCCAGGATAGGATGACATTTTTAGAAATAATCTTGTGGTGAAGTTAGCTACCCAACATGCAGTACTTCCTAAGACAAAATGACAAAGAGTTACTTCAAGAATTATTGCAATTGTAACCATAACTATTTATTTGGGAGGTCATGAATCCATAACCATTTGCAGCCTCTGGTATGAGCATAAGGGCCTCATCCTGCCCCATGGGACTAGCCCCCTGCTCAGACCACAGGCTGCTCATGACTATGACTGTAACTAACTGCTTGTGAAAAGCAATCTTTGAAGCTCTACATAAACCAGCCTCCAAATCACACATAAATGTAAACCAAAGCATGAAACCAACCAGTCTCCAAATCATACCTAAATGAAAACAACGACATGAAGAATGCAATAAAAATCTTGGAGGGGCAAGGCATCTCCAAATTATTTTTTCTTACCGTGAGGGAAGACAAGATATTTTCCAACATTGTCAACAAGATGAGGAGGAGACATTTTTTTTAATACAAATTGAATGAAACTGGGCAAACAATACTTTGACACAAGATATGCTTGAACGCAAGGAACACAAATTGCATTAAATGGTCATGGTTTGCTACTTTGTTACATGGACATTCAAGGATTAGAAGCACTTGGTTGGGTTCCATCTTTTTTTGGAGGAGGGCAACAATCAGGCTTTTTAATGTTTCCTTTGTGTGTGCTGTGCTTGTCAGGGTGAACAGAGAGCAGTTTTGCACAGTTACAGTTTGTATAAATTATACAGACTTTGAAAAAAAAAACAGTACTGCTTTATTCCAATTTCACGTGGAGGGGGATGGATCTCACAAGGCCTGCAAATGATGCATTGAGGTTCCCCATCCTGTTGAGATCACTTAAAATGAAAGGAATAAAAAATTTAGTGCCTCAATTACAAAAGCTGATATAAGTGCAGCAGAGTACAGCACAGCAGCAAATTGCTACTAGTTAAAGAGTTGACACTTGTATTCCTCACGGCCTTCCAGTTGCATGACTTGGCACACAATGAGGAATATATTTTATGCTGTTGTACTTATGCTGGAGTATATCAGAAGCAAAATTCTGGCCTGTGAGAATTTTTTTACATCCCTATGATGGATGGACTAGCCATGGCGTTTAAACCGAGAAAACAAAAAGCTGCAGAGTCAGCTCTCCACCTCATGTCACAGAAGCAATGCTACACCTCTGAAATCCACCTCTGCTCTACATCCTTGTGCCTGATGGGACTCTTCCAATCACATCACACCTGCCATGGAGCCAACTACACATACTTTACTGTCTTGTTTCTGCTGACTGGTTATGGGAGTACCTGATATGCCTTAAATTAGACCCAGCTGGAAGAGATGAGGTGGGAAATTAGGAACAAATATTTGCCATTTATCAGTAGCCTGATACAATCAATCAATTTCAGTTTGCCTCGGGACAGGCCCTATTGGAGAAGATGCCATTCTTCTCATTTTAATCAGCATAGTTCTTAAACCACCAGAAACAATGTAAACGTCTCATTGGATATCAATAGATTCTGCATGCATGTAACATTTGAGCTTTCCTTTACATTTCAATCGTGATCATGCTTAAAGTTCTGTGGCGATTTGCCTGTTCCCTGGTGTCATCCAGCAGCCATTCCCAGGGGATGTAGGAGAGAGACAGAGAGAGAGAAGAGAAGAGAAACAGAGCCAGTTGGATCATTTTATTATTATTTTTTGTCATTTAAACTGAATCATGCTGTATCTCACTCCAGTAGGGAAGACAGCAATGGGGTGACCTTCATGCCTGCTGAATCTGCTGTCCAGGTGTTCACCCTGGATGCCAACTTCAAGGCCCCTGATCTCTTAAGCCACAAATCACAGTCTTGCCAAGTTGTCTGCTTGAGCAGGGAGTAGCCAGAAGAGAGGTCATTAGAGTGTCAAGGGCCGGTTGCCAGGATATCAGTCAGCCAGGAATCTGCCAAGGAAGAAGTGTAAGAGATGACAATGTGCAGAGCAGATCATTCACAGACAAGGCATGCAAAGTTTCAAGAAGTAGAGTTGATGGCATTCAGGATAATCACAGATTGTTCCCAGTGGGATTACTGCTACCTCTTGTAGCAGTATCCCACTCAGTTGTAGGCTTTCCAACATGAGGTCACTTAGTATTGGGGAGGTACCCAATCCCAAAGAGCCCTGCCTGGCGCTATACCAGGTTGTCTCCTGCCTAGCTAATGCCTTGCTTTGGTGCTCCTCTTTTAAGCCATTCCACCTTCTCCTCTGACACCAGTGTTATGCTGTCTGCCTGTACCAGGGGACATTCTGCAACCTGCTCCAAGAGTTCAGGGTTGTCAACTTTATTTGGCACAAAACCAGCACACTTTCCCTCCGAGAAACAAAGCACAAAATTCACAGCAAGCAAAGGATAGCTGGTTGATGGTTTAGGAAGGATCAAATAGCTCTCTCTGATATTCCTATTCCTCCAAAGTCCATGGGGAAAAAAAAAACAACCACTGTTGTCACTTTGCATGATTGTGTTAAAGCATCCTTTGCATTATGTTAGTCATTTGCACAATTTTGCTTCATTTGCCCAAAAGTAGTCCTCATACTTTTCTTTTCTCAAGAGCAGCCTCAAATATCTCACCTTTCCACAGGGCTAGGAAAGTAATTTGGAAATTTCTCATCCTTGTATGCAAATAGGAGACAGGCAAAGTTATACATGCCTAGCCATTAAGCAGCATAAATTATTGCAAGGCAATCGCTAAAGGATAAAGCAGCTCATCAGCTTTTTTAAAACATCAAACCAAATGAGTTCACATCATCATAACACTTGGCCCTGGATACAGAGACAAGTGGCATACAAGCTGTAAATATCCATTGATTCTTATTGGGTTATGTTTGCAAGGCCTATTCAGTGTTGTTGTTTTCTGTGCATTCCATTATATTTGAGGGAACTGTCTGTCACAAAGTTAGTGAAAACTTGAGCCATTTCCAAAGAGCCAAATGAGATTAAATAAAATCAGAGCATTAATCTGTGCTGAGTATTACACTGAAGAAATACAATCTGCAGATAGGCACATATACAGACATGTGTTTTGAATCTGTCTCCTGACCTTGTTCTATCATTGATTAATGTGTTGTCTACTAGTGTTCCCAGAGCCAAGACTCTTGCTGAACTGGTGATGTTTTGTATTGATGAGCCTCCAAGTAGGTGGATCACATCTCATCCTTTCTGTTTGCATAAGCCAATGCGATACATAGACAGAGCCTAATGTAATTACACAGCAGATTGCCAGGCTGTTGAGGAAAATCACAAGCAAGGCTGTTGCCAAGCTTGAAATTTTGTGCCAGAAAAACTCAGAATCTGGGACAAGACAGTACGTTTTGTCCACTTGTTATGAGAATAAAGAGGATTAACAGAAAAATCTTTTGAAGATAAAGAGAACACTTAAACTTCCTGTTGACCCTGGAAAGAGTGAATTATTATATCTCTCCATCTCTGTCTATATTCCTAGGAAACCAGCCCCTCCACATTGAGAATATGCATGGGGTGATTCCTCCACAAAATATACCTAGTTTTATCAGAAAAATTTGGCTTCCCATGACATTCCTCAAATGTTTTTGCCTCCTTCTGAAACCTCTGAACATGCTGTGACTTGGGGCTTGAGATGAAACCCAGTGGCAGTTCAGAAGGTGAGAATGGGTTTCTGAGGCAAACAATGGTGGCAAGAGGGAAAGTCCTAGATCTTACTGAAAAATTATAAAGATAAAATTGATAAGCATATTTTCAGCCTTGCTGAAAAAGAACCAACACATCTTCTGCAAAGGTGGGCCCTGTCTTGTCAACCTTTTAGACATCTTCTGCAAAGGTGGGCCCTGTCTTGTCAACCTTTTGAAGATGATGGCTGAAACCCTTGTTGCACAAGTTACACCACGTAACTTATGTAAGGCTGGTGATGTCACCAGCTGGAATGATTTTTTTAAAAGTTAAACTGTTCCTACTTCTGTCTCAAGGCACCCACAGGTCCCATCTAATTGCTTTCATTGTCAGGGACCCATGAGGGGCATGAAATGGAAGGAAGAAGTCTTTAATTACTGGAAATTGCAGCCACTGGGATGACTTTAAAGATTTCCTCCTCCTGTACCACAAGCCTCATGGGTTCATGACAATAAAAAAGATTACATGGGAGCAGTAGATGCCTCAGGACAGAAGTAGGAACTGTTTAATCTCTGAAAAAGTCATCCCCATTGATGACATAATCAGCCTTATGCAGCATAATTTACACAACAGGATTTCAGCCGTTGTTTACTTGAATTTCCAAAAGACATTCAGCAATCCCTTACTGAAGACTCTGAAGAAAACATTATCTTATCTTGGGATAAGAGATCCTCTCATGGATTGAAAGCACAGAGTAGAAAGAAATGGATATGTTTTTCTTACAATGGAGAGATGTCAAGACTATTGGGTCTTTTTAAATATTTCTAGTATTTCCTCATAGATTTAATCTAAAGATATATTGTCTTGTGGCTTGCTTGGGTGAAATTTCTGTGCCACATTTAGATATGATCAGGCCTTTTTTTTCAAGAACTGAAATGTCATGTTTAGTTTATGACAATGATTGTCTTCATTCCATTCTCTCCAATTAACCTGTTCATTTTCTTGTCTTTTTTACAGATCAATCTGAAGTTAGCTCTGGAGATTATGGGTCAATAGTGTGACAGAAGGTAGTCAAATGATGGCTACTGACAGAGCTGAAATACAGCACAGCAGCCTTGAGCTGCTGGTCTTGAACCTGAATTGTCAGTGTAGTATTAAACACACTTAAGGCCTTTAGTAACAATTTCTGACACACATTTGTTCATCTTGAGGACACAGTCTCACTTCAGCAATCAGTTTCCAACTACTAGAAAAAACAGTACAAACCTATATTTTAAGAGACAACATTTGAAATTAAAAAAAACCAAACAAACCAAAAAAACTTTATAGAGAGTTATGGCTATTTCCTATACATTACGTTCCCCTTCATCTAGCCCAATCTGACTATGTTAATTGCAAAGATTTACAGTAACGGCATTACCCACATGATGCATGAATTGAGTTGAGCAGAGACCTTTTTATGATCCAACAGATTCTCTCTCTTCAAAAGAACTCTATTTTTGCCTTTTCATTTTAATTTTGGGCTAGGAATAAAGATGGGAGAAAAAGGTGGGCAAATCTGAGACCCGATGTGGAAGAATAAGCGTGTGTACCGGTGCTTGTGAAAGGAAGTTTCAGTTATGCCCCATTTGATTCTGACAAGCTTGTAATCCTTAATAGCTGTCCAGGACAACATGGATTCCTCTCTGTGATGAGAACATCTGCCTCTATTGACTGTAGCTGGTGCAAATATTTGAGAAGTTTGTTTTAATGATGATTAGTTCTTTGCCACAGTCCACACTTTCCCATCATAAATGGGACAGAACGAACTTCAGATAGTAAAAGAGGAGTAGGCAGATGGTTCTGGCTTGCAATTCTAACCAGCCCTAGTCAGCATAGGCAATGGTGAAGGATGATAAGAGATGCACTTCAACAACATCTGGAGGACTACAATCCCACCCCACCCCTGTTATAAACATTTAAATATTTTTGAATTTATTTTCTCACTATCCACATTTTTCTAAACATATTTGATCTTAAAATGTACTTGATATATATTTGATCCATGCTTGATCCTAAAGTGTGCAGAATTTTGGTACATTTTTGGATCAAGAATTATAATGCAACATCCTCTGATGTATCCCATAATCTTCACAGTAGTCTGGGAAGTCCAGATCACACCAGTTTGCATAAGAATTTGCAAAGATCTAATTCTTCCAGCATTCCCGTTTGCATCTGTGGTTACTCCCCCATGGGTATATAAATCCACTTATGCTGAATATATATGGGGATGAGCTCATGCATATAGTCATACCATATCTAATGTATCCCTCATGATCCTTGAGGAAAAGGTGCTTGAGGTTTTCTTCCCAAGCTGTCTTATAGCTATGCTGAAGGTAGGTATCTGCCTCTGTTCTGGTGACCTGCAGTTCCCATGACAAGACTTTGAACTCAAATATGTGTTAGAAAATTTACAACCAGCTATGAAGACTAAGAGCGTTGTGACACATTTAAAGCCTAATGCTGATGTCTTCTTGAGCTTCCACTGAGCAGGAAATCCTGCCACCATAGTAACATGGGATTGTACCACTTAACACAAGTGTTGCTGCTGCACAGTGATCTCTGTGAAGAAAACCCACTCTCTCGTGCATCAACAACATTTGCACAAGCAGTACAGTTGAATAGTATTATGCTGGACGAACTTTCAGCTCAGGAAGAACAGAATACAACACTGGCCTAAACAGTACAGCATATATTTTTTGGGGAATACAGCCCAAGAAAGACACACTCTCTGCTTACAAGTAATTTTCTTTGAAATAATTAGTATCATGAGTTCAAATTCATGTCTGTGTGCATTTGAACCCATGTCAGAAAACCGAGCTAGGTCAAAGTAGTGTATGGTAGCATATTCTGGCAACTAAGCCACTAATGGCTTTTTTGCTTTGCTTTTAATGTCCCAGGGCTGTTAACTCCTGCATAACAAAATTGAGAAAATGTTGTCCAGATATGAATGTTGATGCTTTCTGCTCTGTTCTTTTGTCAACATGGTTGTCATTATTTCTTCAGAAAGGACATACCCTCCACATGAATGACTCCAAGACTATGATGGGCAGTCACAGCTCTGCCATGACAGGGTAAGGAAGATGGCTATATGCAAGGAGCACTGTTTTTGATGCCTCTATTTGCAGCTGCTATGATTTCTAAGGTTTTGATAAGCATGTGTATATCCTGCTAGGAATGGGGAGATACTTCTTTTCTTCATTCCTCTTAATAACAGATCCCTAACATTTGTAAATATCTCCATATATTTGCTGGAAAGATTTTGCAACTTTAGAAAATTCAACTTGGGAGAAAGCAAGACTATGACCTATGCAGACAGATGGGTATGGGTTTTTAGAAGTTTCACTTCAAATCCCTATATATTCAACTATATTTGTTAGGGTTGTTCTGTCTCTCTCTCTGTCCCTTCCTTGATATGCTCCTCATCTTGAACAATTACAAAGCAGAGGGGTATGTCTTGATCTTCTCCATGCTTCACATAGACATAACTGTTATTATGGGGTGGGGGGGGGAATGTAAATTGGTGATATTTTTGTTTGGTTCATGTTTGATAAATCTACCAGAATTTTCAAATGTGTTCATGAATAGGATAGGAAGAAACAGAGATTTTTAAAACTCGGACACGAAAAACAAGGAAATCTGGTAGGATTTTCCTTCTCTTATCTGATATGCATAGCTTCCATTATGATACACCAGCCCATTCACTTTAATAATACCCATAGAGACAATCCCTTGGTGGCCACCTGTTGTATACACTGTGTGTGTGTGTTCTGTGTTGTCAAGTCAGAACCAACTTATAGCGACCCTAATAGGGCTTTCAAGATGTGGTTTTACTAGTTCCACTCCCCCAGTGAGATTCCACAGCCAAATCTGTGGACCAGAATCTTAGTCCATCACTCTGTCCACCACATCACACTGGGAATCTGTTGTAAACACTATCCAGAACATTTCATGATTATTTTGCTATAGATTGTAACACAATGATTTCTAGTTTAGTCATGACACTTGATAACTTTCTTGACAGATATTGGATCTATATCCTCAGCCCTTATATTTCTTGACCTTTCATCATCAACAGACCATAATGAACAATGAAAAGGTATCCACAGATCATGGACATACATATGTAAACACCTTCTCAGCAAAAACTGTATCCTTAAAAGGCATCACAAAATCTCATTTTGTAAAGGAGCTGTTGTTTTCATTCTGTAATGCAGTCTTCAAAGTGGCACATGGAGCTGTCTCTCTTAGTTGCAATGTTGGACATTCTGTGCTTGAGTCAGAATGCACCACATCACTAAAATTGGAGTGAAAACCTTGGAAAATGTTATGGTGACATTCTAGCAGCGTAAACTGAAAACTGCAGGGCAGCATATACAAATGCAATGTGATTACTTTATTCAGACAAAGGTGGCACTTTTTTTTAATTTCCATGCATAAGCGGCCCTCTGAAATTCTCCATCCCTGTTAAGGGATAGAAAAATTAGGGTGGAAGTTATTTTTCCAAATTGAACTACAAAAAATAAAATAAAAAATAATTTATAAAAAGCCCTTTTGAGTTCCACCTCCCACCCCAGCTCTAGCATTTTCTTCTGGGTTTTGTATAATCAGACACACTGTACACAGAACAAGAAACACATAACGATCTGGTCAGCACGTGTCAAATAATTTCTGAAACTACATGCTGGAGTAAAACAAGATTTTACATCTAAACCATTGTGCTGTAAAGGGCAAACAGCAAACTTTGATGGATAGCTCAGTACCTCAGAGGAGTTAACACCAGATCACACACCCGCTTCCTAGACTTGTATGTAAATCAAATGAATTTCGACTGGTTTTTAAAAACTTGGCCATCTCTTTTACGTAACCTTGTCCAATTAAATGAAAAACATAATCTGTCACGTTTCATATATTTTTATAGTTCTGCATTCCCTAGTCAGATCAAATGTTTTAATTAATTCAACATTTCCTTCTACAGTACTTTTGTCTTTTATGGAAACTTATGGTGGCTTCACACATGTTTGTATCATGTGCCCATACTGCTGTATTTCTCCATGCAGATAAAAGATGGCTTCTATTCCTCAGTTTTTCTCTCATCTACTACTGGAACAGAACCCCACATCTGTTTAGAAGAGCTTTCTTCATCAGCCTTTGCCAGAACAGCAAACAACTGAAACCAAGTATGACAGAGTAATATCTAACCCTTTAATGCCATGTATTGAATGCTGCATGCTGAGAAGCACAACACTAACTCCACAGCTAAGGTAATAAAAATTATATTGCTTTATATGTCAGGTGGAAGGGGGAACATTTTGCCTGCAACTCCCATTAATCCTACCTTGCATGACCCATTGTAAGGGATTGTGAGGGTTGTAGTGCAAAACATCTGAAGGGCTATTTCCTCATCTTTGCTTAACATGGAGCACCCCAGTGAAGCTCATGACCATTTTAGAAAGGGATATTTCAAGGCAAAAAGATAGGCAGTGTAGTAACAGGTAGAGTGACAGACTAAGAAGGCTTGGGTTCAAATCCCCACTCAGCCATGGAAGCTCACTGGGTGTGTGTGAAACCAGTCCTTAAATATTTACCTTGAAAGTCATATTAGAGTTACTTTAAGTCAGTTCCAACTTGACGGCGCATAATAGAACATTTCAAGACAAAGGGCTGACAGGTTATGACTGCGTGAAAGTGACTAACTTGCTGGGAGCTAAAAAAACCTGCCTTGAATTGGGAAAGCACATGGTAGTGATTTATAGGGCAACTGGCTCCATTGCTCTTCCCACTTGCCCAACTCAACAATGTCATTTCAGCTGCCGCAGCAAGACCCTCCCTGTGACAGCTGAATCGGCAGCCTTGGGCTGGCTTGAACCCGGACACTATATGTTGTCATCCTGCACTTCTAAGCCAAGTTTCTTTATGAACATCCTACCGTGAGAATGAAAACTGAGCAAACACATGCCTAGAGATCCTTTTTCTGTTTAAACTGAGGTTGGACAGCTCCGTCTTTTACAGTTCTTTTATACATTCTGCTTTCATCTCGGCAGGAGTAAAGTGCATGATCACTGCTATTAGCACGCCTCAGTCAGTGGGTGAGAAGAACACTCTGGCTAGAGGCAAGAGACCCATGCAAAGAGGTCTGCAAGCCTGAAGGAGCATTTGACTTGTTTTTCTCAAGCCATAAACTTTTGCCTCTAATCTGCGTGTTGGGCTTCATTTTGAAACTGTGAGAAGCTTCAAAAGCGGTTTCTGAGAGCCATGGAAGTCACCTGCTTAAAAAATAAAATAAGTCAGGCATCCCACTCAGTTTAGAGAAGGCACTTCTGTGAGCCTAATTTGGGAGCTCTGGACATCCTAGGAGATGTACTCCCATGGAGACAAAGGCAAGCAGAATTCTGAGCCAACACCAAAGGGATCAGGCTTGGCAGCTGCAATTGTATGCTCTGGGTGTGAACGCAATTTAACTCACTGCAGTTTACTTCTGAGTAAGTTTGTCTAGAATTGGGTTGCTTCTTTTGGACCCCTATCTAGGTTAGGAATGATTATAGAAAAGAAAAAGCATGTTTTATTTTTAAATGTGTGTGGCACCCTGGCTCTGGAAGAAGGGGCACGTGGTGATTTCTTGTGTTCAGCCCAGCTAACAATATTATTAGCTGCATAGGCCAGGTAAATCTAGGTACTGAGCTTTACTGACTGAGCTTATGAAAACAGCATTGTGCCCTATTTGATGATTCTGTCACATAACGGCCATAGATCAGTGGTAGACCATCTGCTTTGTGTGTAGAAGTTCCTGAGTTTACTCTCCACTGTCTTCAAGTAGTGAAAGTAGGAGATAATCCTGCCTGGAACCCTGGAGAGTGTCTGTCAGCCACTGTTGAAAATGCTAAGCAAAATGGCCCAGTGTTCTGACCAATTTTAACAGCTTCCTGTGTCCCTCACATATACCCTTGCATCAATAAATTGTCACTCCTGTGTAATCATAGTAGGCATGAAATGTCTAGGAAATGTTTTCAGGAAGCTTCTTCTTATCAGATAATATCTTAACTTTTACTTTGAAATGCCTATTTTATAATTGTCTTGCTGTTTAACATCAAACCGGAGCTGACTTCATGCTCTTTTCATTCTCCTGAAAGAAACTGACTTTTCCTCTACTTGACCTTCCAGCCGTACATGTGGCCATTTTGAGTAATCTGTTTAAACTGCAGCATGAATGGTTGCATTGACTACCATTCCAGTCTTGTTTGAAGAGTTTCACACGGTTGGGTACGGAAAAACGACGATAGACGGTCTTTGTCTCATAATTGTCGTATGAGGTAAGGTCTCCGAAACCTTTACAGACTATTCCTTTTTGAGTTTTTTTGCAAGCCAATTGTTCTGGTTAACGTGATACACTTCTGGTACAATAATTAGAGTTCATAATTTCAGAAAGAAAAGCAAGACCTGAACAGTGAAGCCTTTCTCTTGCTTCTGGGGAAATAAACACAAATGTTAGGGAAACCGTATTTGCGCTAGGCAGTAGGAGGGAAACACTTCTGTGTAATAAAATACCCATTAAATTTTACCATTAGGTCATAAGAAAACAAACAGCATGGAAACCATTCTCCCTCCCCTGTTCTACCTTTAAAAAAGTAATTACATTTCAGATACAAATTGTTTTCAGGCTACTGAGGAATTTAAATTAGCATTCATAAAGTTCCACTGGAATGAAACAGAAATGAGGACTTTAGTTCTTAAAACTATTTCTGGGATTTATTACCTGTCGATCCATGGAAGTCCAGGGCTGGGACCAAGCTTTTATTACAAACAAAACATTGGTACATAAATGTGGTAGCTGAGATCCAAAGAGCTGCTGTAGGCATGTTCAAGATTCTTGTATTACTTTAATGTTAAGTGGCAGCAGTCTGGTTCCCTTCTGTCCAAGTGGGCAGGCCCTGTTCATCCCAAATCATTCCCCAGTACCGATCAAATCCTGAGACTTGCTCTGCATAGCAGGGTTGGTCTTATCATTATGTATGATAAGATGGCCACCTCAGGAAGCAGGGCTTTGGAAGTAGCCATTGCTCCTCTTCAGATCTCCACCAGCCCTCCTTTATTCCTCAGCTTCCAATTGCTGCCACCTCCCTGCTTGATTGTTTTTATGTGTGCTTCTGGCATGTGCTCATTGGCTCTTGTATAGCTGATAATAGTCCTCTTTGGTGGCCAGCTGGCTAGCTGCCCTTTTTGTAGTCGGCATGTTTTTAAGAAGAACTGACAGGCCCAGTGCTTTAACCTCGTCCTGCTGTCTCATCTTAAAAAGCAAGTCAGCTGCTTTAAGCGGTCAGTGTGTATTCAGAGATGGCAGCTGCAGGTCATGAAGGACTGTAAAGGTAAAGGTAAAGGTTCCCCTTGACGTTTAGTCCAGTCATGTCCGACTCTAGGGGGCGGTGCTCATCCCCATTTCCAAACTGTAGAGCCGGCGTTTGTCCTTAGACAGTTTCCGTGGTCACGTGGCAAGCGCGACTAGACACAGAACACCATTACCTTCCCACTGAGGTGGTACCTATTTATCTACTCGCATTTTTACATGCTTTTGAACTGCTAGGTTGGCAGGAGCTGGGACAAGTGACGGGAGCTCACTCCGTCATGTGGATTCGATCTTACGACTGCTGGTCTTCCAACCTTGCAGCACAGAGGCTTCTGTGGTTTAACCTGCAGCGCCACCACGTCCCTATGAAGGACTGTAAGTTGGAGCATATATGTAGGGGGGTTTATATGTTTATTGATCTATTGGCCATAACAAGCACAGAAGAAAGAAAGACTACAAGGATCACTGTGTAACCAACTGCACCACAGACTGTTTATCTTCCAACATTTTAAGCCTTGTATCTACCACAGCATTTCAGAATTTTGCTACATTTATCACCAGTCCTCTCTAAGCACACTTTCAGTAGGTCTGTGTCAGATCTACCAGAAAACTGTACCAAAATCAAATGTGTTATTTTATCACTTTCCTCTTTATAAACACTGCAGTACTGAAGCATATGTGCTATAAAATTAGTAGCTCTATGACCATGTAGGCATGGTCTTCAGTCGGTCATGGGGTACATCATGAAAGGACCCTCCCATCATTACAGAAGTAACAGTGCTAACCCATGCTGGAAGAAAGCTCTCCTACACCTAGCCACTGTCCATTTATTTAAACAATGAACACATTCATTACTAAAAGAAACACTTAAAACTAACACTATAGGAGAGCAGGATGTTAGACAAGACTAACCAATTCTGTCTACAATATCCAAAGTTTTCTGCTTTATCAAAACTGAACATTTGTGATATTGTGTCCACATAGCTCTACTGAAAGGCCCATGAAGCATGTACACCTGGAAACATGAGAGATCTTGAGGCACCACTGCTCATCAACATCCCATTCATCCATTTTTACTCCTATCTAGGTTGACATTATGTATGAAACGTTTCAGAGTATTTCAGAAGTCCTAAAAGCCTCAATATGGTTTCTAAAACCCCACAGCCGTGTTTCCCAATGTTGCTTGTGCCAGCATTCACAAAGACTGTCAACACCAGCATGACCTACTTGAGGAAAGGGGGAGAAGCAAATTGCTAGCAAAAGGCAATGAAGAGAAAACTGCCCCATACACCTTGACCTCCAAATGTATTCACAAGAAGGAACGTTTTGCCGTCTACTCATCTTGCTGTTCAAACATATTGATAAGAAAGAATGACCTTTGTATCTCAGAAGAATTTTCATGAGACTATGAAGCTAAATGGGCCACCTATTGATCTGTTGTTTATTGAGAAACCACATTTGATCCTGGTTTGGGAACCTAATAAGGTCAACGAGAGTTAAAGTCGATACACACAGACTGAAATTGATCTCATGAGTAATGTACAGAATGCTTTCTGGATGGAGATAAAGTAACAGGATCATATAAAGAGGAGTTGCTTTCTCATAGGATTCCTGCATCATTGTAGTCACCTTTCCTATCATTGAAGGGGTGGCTACATTCTATTTGTACACTGGCTGAGTGTCAGTACTGTTTTTTGTTTTGTTTTAATATTGATCTCTTTTTCACCAAGTCATCAGGAAAAAGCAGATACAAAACCCAGGTAACTATAGTTAGATGACATTTCATAGAGTATAGTAGTATTTTATTTTTCCTTTTCAGTGCTCTAGATACAGCATAAAGGAGCTGAGGTTAATAATGTGCAAATAGATGCTTTGGGGATTCCAGCCCAGCCTTCTGGTTTGGAAGATGTAACATCTTGCTTTGTAGCTTTGAGCCTTCATCTCAAACGTACAGGTTCAAATTTGCAGTATTCAAGGGTGAAATATGTTAAGTAAAGTATTAACTACTACTCCATGGTTCCAGACTGAAAAGTTTCAGAATTATAACTCAAACTTGATTAAAAGGGCCACTTCATCAACCATCTGTATGGAAACTGGCATTCCTGTTCTAAATTAACATCACCAACTGTTATTAAAGGAGGGATATGTATGTTTCAATAAAATCAAACAGTTTGGAACTAGTTCAAAGTGGTGAGAAGGGTGAAACTACTTTGGAGTAGAACTTGGAACTATAATCGCAACTATCACCTTTTCTAGATTTACTTTCCAAGTTCTGCCCCATACTGAACGAGCTATATGTAACTGTAATTCTCAGCAAGAGTAGATCCATTCAATGAATGGACCTTTAAGCCAATACATATGGAAGTCCCATTGATTCAGTGGGTTTATTCTAGTAGGGACTAACAGTTGGATTGGACCAGTAAAACTGTTACTGTATATCTCTTTCTCTTATGTCTGATGAAGTGGACTTGTCCACGAAAGCTGAATTTTTTTTAAAAAAATTAAAAGTTAGTCTTTAAGATGCGACCACATTTTTGTCCTTTTAATTTTTATTTTGTTTTCACTAATAAAACTGAACCTTGAATTCAGCCAGACAAAAGGAAGCTTTGCCGACACCCTGAATAACTTGTTTATTGAAAATCCTGTGTACGTTGTAGTAGTAGTAGTAGTAGTAGTAGTAGTAGTAATGATGATGATGATGATGATGATGATGATGATGATGATGATGATAATAATAATAATAATAATAATAATAATAATAATAATAATAATAATAATAATAATAATAATAATAATAATAATAATAATATGCCCAATGTATGTCATTGCCCAGATGTAGATGTCAATCTAGCTTAGCCCCCCTGCCCAACCTTGAAGCAAACACTGGATAAAATCCATGCATATTAACAGTTTTGTGAGAATTATACTGGGCTGGAAGTGGCCAACCATTTTCCAGATAGAGCTGATGAAGCTGCCCCCTTTCTTAGCAGCCTAACACACACCTTCTGAGGTCTGGGATTCCCATGGCTACCTCAGTTTCTCAGATGAAAATTCAGAAGACCTTTATGTTGGCACTGGTTCCTCAGGCTTCCCTTACTATGTTCACATACAAGGTTCAGCAGTAACTCATCTTTGTCTGAGCACATGTTCGTGTGCCTTTCATTTCTTAAAAGAAGACTACTTAAATAATAGCAGCTTAAAGTAGTGTTCACTTTGTCTTTACTTTTGGAAGTCTGGTTGCATTCTCTTTCTATGTACTCTGGTCAATGGTTTTTCTTTATTTTTCCAATTTCTTTTTCTTCCACAGCTGAAAAATATGTGTAAATCCATCATACTCTGCATGATTATCTTACAATAGGAGATCCAGATATTTCTTTTTGGAAGTCTCTGAACCAACTCTGGAAGGAAGACGTGATCTAAGGGGTGAAAACATGACTCCAAGCACCTAGAGTTAACTTTCACCTCTGCTACAGTCTGGTTTTGTAGCTCTGAGTGTGTGCTACTTATCATTTTATTCTATTTATTTAATATAATTGTACAGAAGCTGCTTTTGAGGTGCCTAGCTACAAGCCTCAATTTCCCATCTATAAAACTGTGACTGTTGCCAAGGCTTTCTGACTCCACTTGACATGTCCTTCAATGCATTGAGAGATTTCCTGAGATTTATAGTTGTGGTAGAAAACAGAAACTGGAGACATTTCCTTCTACTCTTCCCCTGTGGAAGAGCATTTGAATGCATGGGAGGCTGTGCATAAAACTGTTCAAGGTAGGTATTTCAGGATACAATTTATCATAAAAATCACTGCTTAGGATGAAACTAAGTCATAGAAGAGCTGATGCAGAAACCAGCAGCTCTATGTAACAGTGTCCTAGGACAGAGGGGAAAAAAATCTACAGCACTGTGAAATGAGGAGAAAGAGTAAATTGTGTTCAGTTTTATGTAGGGCAGAGTTGATGGGATTCAGTACTGTTGGATACCTGCTGAGGGCCATACCTCAGCAAGGAACCCATTGCCTCACCACTGCCCTGGCTATTGTTCCACACTCTGGCAGTTGGTGCTTCTTCCTCTGCCCTCTGAGAGACCAAGTAAGCAGTTAATACAGTGAGGAGAAGGCCTCTCAGTCTCCATCTGGTTGCCTTTGCCGATTGCACCTGGAGGAAGAAGGAAAATAGATGGACTCTAGGCTTTTGTGTTTTAGTTATGAAGCAATGAATTCTGCTCTTAGGAAAGAGCTGATTGTACTGAGGCCAGATTTTTTTTTTTTTTTTTACTCTGTTTAATCCTCTAGTCGCACCGTGGAATTTCTGTTGTTTGTTATAAATATATTCCAAAAAGTAAGTTCTGCCAAGATCTGGTCATGTTTTTAGTTTTGTAAGTAGGCTGAGGGAAAGCATGGGACTCTTCTTCTGAACCGTCTCTGAGTTTAGATAACCAAACAATGTTCTTAATGACTGCAAAAGTATTCTATTTTCTTTCTAAGTCATGATAAAAATATTAAACAGGAGTACTGAAAGGTTGTTTAATTAGGAATAACTAAACAAATCCACTGAGCACTTGTGGCATTTCTTTCTTTTATTGTGGAGAGTTTGTGTATTTAGGAGTCATGATGGTAAGTTAGAATTCTTGAGAAATCTGGCTAATCGTGAATGAGGCAGTCGTTCCCAGTGTATCCAGAAGCAGCTAAACAAACCACAAATCTTCTGTCTGCAGCTTTCTTCACAAGACAGCCAAATTCAGCACTCTGTCTTGTCTCTCCCCTGAGAAGCCATACAAATAATCCATGCTTTGATGTTGGCTTGTCTCTGGCTTGTTGGTAGAGGCACATGCCAGAACTTCAAGTTTAGATATTGTGATAAGCAAACCATGGCTGGAAAATCTGCATTATTTGGTCATTTTTGCCTCAAACAGTGGTCAGGGATTATCCCCTGGAACCCTGAGTTAATGTCATGTGTGAACATTGTCAGTGTCCCTTTTGTGGGGGTGGGGGTGGGAAAGGAAAAACATATTTCTCCTTCCAAATGAAATTATACCTCCTGCAAAATGTTATCAAAAGTTTGAATTCTGCCAAAAACTTCTGGGAGACATTTGATCTCATGGACATTCAGCGACTGTTCTTTTTTCTAGGAAGCTTGTATCTTTTACTAATTGTGACACCAGTTTCCAATAAATGTGTTGGGGGAGAGAAAGGAGAAATCTTCAGTAACTATTTTTCCACTTCTTTTTTTCAAAGAGGAATGAGAGTTTCCCATAATTTACCATCAAGTTAGTTACATAACAACAATAATCTTAGAACTGCAGAGCTGGAAGGGACCCTATGGACCTTCAAGTCCAGCCCCTGTCAAGGAGGCACAGTGGGGAATTGAACTTCCAACCTCTGGCTCCACAACCAGAGGCCTAAACTACTGAGCTGAGTTGTTTGGAACTCATGCTCTGCTATACATTGAGCTTTACCCTATGCTTTGTAATACAGCAGCAAGAAATATTTTAAATCTTTCATGAAGGGCTGGAATTATGATATAACAATTCTGTTACAATTTACAGACCATGTAACAGACAAAAAGGGCATGACATTAAATGTGCAGTAAAAGTGTGTCCATTCCTAGCAATATTCCTATCATACAACATAGGCAGGTTTAATAAAGTTTACAGACAAGAACAAAAAATGTAATAGGATGAACTCAAGATGACTGTGCTTTACTTAGTACCTGTTACCATGTAGATGTGGCTATGGGAAGAAACTTGGCTATATTTTCTGTTTTGTTTGTGTTTACCTCATCCAGGGTGACTGCACCATTTCCCTGGTGCTGAAGCTTTTTTGAAGCTAACACTTGGATTCCACAACTGCACAATTGTGGAGGGCAGACTACCCTGGGCAAAGAGTGGACACCTGGCTCCCAATCTGACATGCACTGGTGGCAATGGGGAGATGTTGCAGTGTCAAGTCCTAGCCATTGTGAGATCTCAGCCAAGCAAATTTGGCCTGGAGTCTTGTGAGATCCATCCATCCATCCATCCATCCATCCATCCATCCATCCATCCATCCATCCATCCATCCATCCATCCATCCATCCATCCAACCAACCAACCAACCAACCAACCAACCAACCAACCAACCAACCAACCAACCAACCAACCAACCAGTCATTATCACATCTCACTGTATGAGGTCTGCCTGCATGCAACATCAGCCATTTTAGCTGAGGTACCAGCACAAGCATATTCCTATATGGTATGGATGAAACAACTCTCCTCTGAGTTTGTGCTCTCTTCTGGATGTACCAAATTGTTCAGAATATGTTGCCATGGGCCTGTAACATGGTGTGAAGATTGTAGAAACCAGATCACAGGTTCGGGTATTAACATTTTAGCCATCTCTCTAGCACTTCCCATATACAACCAGCTTACATGCTATAGGCCAGTAGGTTCATAGTCAAGTAAATGATAGTGAACCATCACTCACAAAATCAATCTGATTGGTGTTCCATCTGAATCCCTAAATGGGTGAAGAAGAGGAAACACCTAAGTTCTTATTCAGCAGAGGTTGTGCCCTTTGATTCCATGTAATACTGGTGCTAGTACCTGCCATTAACAAAGCAAAGCAAAGCAAAGCGTGCTGCTTATATACCACCCCATACTGCTTCAAGCACTCTCTGGGCAGTTTACAAGTTAATTATGCAGGCTACACATTGCCCCCCCCCCCCGAGCTGGGTACTCATTTTACTGACCTCAGAAGGATAGAAGGCTGAGTCAACCTTGAGCCGGCTACCTGGGATTGAACCCCAGGTCGTGAGCACAGTTTTGGCTGCAGTACAGCAGTTTAACCACTGCGCCACGAGGCTCAAAGACAGAGAGAACAGAACTTCACTGGTTTGAATGAAGTGAGAGGAAAACAAATTAGGACTTATATTCCTATAAAATCACAATGGAGCAGAATATGAGATAGTGTTTCAATTGGAGCACTTCCATATGGACAGTCTTTCAAGGGCTATGGTAAGCTGTGATACTAGATGTCTCTGTGACTCATAAAGGAACCCCAATACTTTTTTTTCCTTTTTAGTAGGCCCATCCCCTTATCATCTGCACATACCTGCACAATGTCACAGCCTTTGTCCAGACAATTGCATACATTGCAGCTTCCTCTCTGCAGATGTCTGTGCTATACAGGTGAATACCAGTTGGAAGAACTACACAAACTGTGTGGCACTATGATAGATCTCGTCAGCATGACCTGCTCCTTGCCCATGTGCTCACCTTTTTAATAGCTGTAACACCTGAATAGAGATGAAAGTATTTTGATTATGTTGATCACAGATAGAGGAGAACAGTCATTAGAGACTGTATCAGAGACAGCTTATTAGTTTAAGAATATCGTGATAAAAAGATCACTCAGGCAAATAAGCCAGGCAACATTCTAATATAAAAAAGTATTGTCTTGCAAATTTAATTTATAAAATGTATAAAATTTTAATGTATAAAAGGAGCCTTGTGGTGCAGTGGTTAAACTGTGATACTGCAGTGAAGACTCTGCTCACAATCTGAGTTCGATCCCAATGGACTCAGGTAATCAGCTCAAGATGGACTCAGCATTCTATCCTTCAGAGGTCGTTAAACTGAGTACCCATCTCACTGACTGTGGGGAGGGGCATTATGCCTACATAATGAAATTGTAAACCTCCCAGAGAGTGTGTTAAGCACGATGGGGCAGTATATAAGCAGCACATACTTTATATTTTTAGTTATTTTTAAATTACAAGTAGGTGTCAAATTCATTACAAGAGGGATGTGTTAGTTGAATTATTCAGGCATCGGTGGAGAGCAATGCACGTTATTCCTCATCTTTGGCTATGCTGGTTGGAATGATGGCAGGCTGAGATTCAAACTATAGAGGAACAACCTGGATTGGCAACATAGGAAGCAATGGGAATCTTTACGTCAATTCTGAAACTGTTTTGGTATGCATACATACATAAGAATAACCTTGGCACAATAAAGCAGACAAAGCAACATTTTGGCTTCTTGGAATGAATGGGAAGAACAGTATCTTCTTCTTCCTAACAAGGAATGAGACAATTTGCAGAACTCCCTCAGTAATCCATGACACCCTAGGTTTGGCCAGACAACCAACATTAACACAGAAGTTGAAAGGGGATAAATACAAAGGAAGAGTCTGTTGGCTTCAAAGTTCCTCCCCAGTTTAACATAGTACAGTACCAGTCCTGCATTTCAGGTGAAATCAGTACAATCTGTTACCAATTTAGCTGGCAGATCCTATCTTTGTTGAGTTTTCTAGTCCCAGTAACGACAAAATTCATGATGGACTATTCTGTTTTAATGTGAATTTCATGCCAATCTCTTTTACAAAGGAAAGTTCCATTCCAGTTGAATTTATAGGAAAGCAGTGTTACCTACAATTATCAAGGGAAAATGTCATGGTGAGATCATACCTCTGGAAATAGTCCATCTTCGTTCATTCATACTTGGCTTGTATGTTAGCTGTTGTTAACTACAAGAGAATTAATGCATGGAAGGGTTACAGAACCCCAGTTCCATCAGAGGTCATCCTCAAAGGGGCAGAACTGGGAGAATGGCTAGTATTTATCATAGATGCTAGCAACATGTAGTTGATTCAACTGTTTTTTTTAAAAGATAATGTGCGTGGGAAGATAGATCCAATTGAATAACAGAGAGAAAGTGAATATGGAACCAATCTCTTGTAACCTAATTTCATCCTTAACATTGTCATCTTATCTGGCTACAACGTAGTTCTTATTAAACTTTAGCCCTTTTAGGAATTGCTCAAAGTCAAACTACAGAAACAAACTTGGCAACTGCACAGTTTTGGGAACATACAGTAGCTAAGTAGGGCAGATACCCATGAAGAGAGAGAGAGAGATTAAAACAGATAGGTGTTTTCTTTTTAATAGGCGACAATCCTCATTGCATGTGTAAGATGAGAGGGAAGACTCAATCAGGAGTAGAAAACCTACAGTTGCCCTTAGACTCCAGCTTCCATCTGCCCCAGACAACATGGCCAGTGATGGTCTTGAAGATAGGAATTGCAGAACTACATCTGAAGGGTCACAGCTTCTCCTTCTCTGGAATAAACACAAAAGCCTGTAAGCAGAAAATTACTGGATTGGACCAAACTATGTGTTTCAACACAAAGAGATACCTCCAAGGTTTTTATTCCAATGTTTCATTTATAAACACACTCACAGACAGCACTGTTCTATGTATATGGCCTCCAGCATAGGTCTCACTGAGTTTAATGGGCCTTAGTCCCACAGTACATAACTATAGGGTTGCAGCCAAAGTACATACGAGTTGGCAAGGCTGGCTCAGCTCAGCTAAAGCATGTTAAGTAGGCAATAGAGATGGGGACGACTCACCATTTTGGCGAGTCGTCCCACTTTGTGAGTCGTCAAAAGTTGACGACTCACGAAGCACAAAGTTACCCCCATGAAGCGATGAATAACAAAATTATCCGTCGATTTGTGGGGGGGTTACTAAGAAAAACACCCATGCCCCTGCCCCCCTGCTGCCACCCCCGTCGCCGCCCCACCCCCACCCCCTTACACCCCCACTCCCACCGACACCCCCTTATCGTAATCACCACCGCCGACGTTTCCACTTGGCCTCCACAGCCACGGCCTGTAAAAAAGGGAGACTGGCTGCCCCTTGCAAAGATGGCCGCTGCGGCTTAATTTAAGGTAGGGAAGCTGCAGTGGCCATCTTTGCAAAGGGCAGCCTGGATTCCCTTAGCCTGCCTTAAGGGTAGGTAAGGGGGTGTCGGTGGGGGTAGGGGGCTAAGGTAGGGAGAGGAAGGGGGTGGGAGGTAGGCTGTGGGGGTGAGTAGCTGCCTATCGGCCCACCGACCAGCTGATCAGCGGCCGGTACGCAGAATGGTTTGTGGGTTTTTTTAAATTTACAAAGGACAAATAAAAACCGGAAAATATTCATCAATCCGTATTCATCGGGACTTAAAATTTGATGAATACGGATCGACAAATATTTAACAAATTGGCTATTTTCATCGAAAAAGCCAATCCGTTTTTATATTCGTCCCCATCTCTAGTAGGCAACCTTGCTTCACTTGTATTCTGTGGGATTTCAAAATGCTTTATTGTGCTCTGATCATGCCTATAGACTGTGATCCTTTGCACAATTACAATGTGGAAAGGTTATTGATTTAATTTAAAATTTAATATTAGCTGTTGTAATTCTCCCCTCCCTCTGGTGTGTAGGGATGTAAATAATGCTTGCTCAATTATTTGCTCTTGTTGGTTTAGACCAGTGGTTCCCGACCTTGGGTCCCCAGATGTTCTTGGAGTACAACTCTAAGAAATCCTGGCCAGCACAGCTAGTGGTGAAGGCTTCTGGGAGTTTCAGTCCAAGAACATCTTGAGACCCAAGGTTGGGAAACACTGATTTAGACTGTTTTGATTTAATGAGACTGCTAGATGTAACATTTTCAAGCCTATTACCATTCCTCAACTCCAGGCAAGGCCAGAAGAAAGAGCTCTGTTTTTTCATGTGTCTCAGTAATTGCACAAATTGGCTCTGAAAAAACAGCTATCCTTTCACTTTGAGAGCAAGGTATGTACACACATACAAATACACAGAGTAAGCACAAAAGAACTGACCAATTGTTTTTAAATAGTGCCCACCCCATGCTTTCAACCCTTAAATATCTATTCAACAAAATAGTTGCCATCAGCACTTTGTGACCTTGCATTAATTGTTGTCATAGTCTCCGTGTCCTCCATAGGAAGCAGTGCATTGCATCCAGGAGTCACAGCAACGACCCACAAAAATGTGAACTACTCAAGAATACTCTCCACACATTCTTTAATGTAAGTCCACTAGGGTGGCCATATGATCATATAAGATGGATAGCATAACTCTTCAATGTGATATAAGTCTCTAAGCAGGATCACCAGAAACAGGTTTGGGATTGCTGAGAGAATAAGTCAACTATGACAGGACCCCAAGGACAGTACATTTGAGAGGATAAGGGACACAGTGATAATAAGTGTAATTACCATCATACATAAAGTAAGTTTGGCAGGCTCGTTTTTATAGAAAAGGAAAGAAGGCAGAGTAGGGGACCAGGCTCAGCTGGTGCTAATGGCTGGCAAAGTGTTACACAAACCCGTCTCCCCTTTGTGTCAGCCTTTGCTTAAGCAGGAGGAGAGTCCACCAGGAGCTACTCTACTGTACCAGGGAGGCTCCCATACTGCTCATGACTTCAGAGAGAGATTGAAAGGAATGTCTCATGCAGCATCTCCTCAACTATGATCAGCCTTGCCCTCTTTGGTCTTGCTGTTGTCTTCTTTCTCCTGAGACCACCCCAGGGTTTTCTTCTTCCTCTCCTGTAATGCTTCCCCTTCCTAGCCATCTCTGTGGCTTCTCCTCATGGCTCGACAACCAGCCATATTCATGTTGCTTGCAGATGATGCTGGCAAGCTCCACAGCAGATGGAAGCCCCACAGAGGCTCCTCCAGCAGCTAGTGGGAGAACGTGAGTATGGCATTCTCTGCCAGCGGTGTCCACCTGCCTTAAAGAGTTCTATTGCACAGCAGCGTTATTTGTCCAATTTTACTTAATTTGTCCAAAAGGGGTTTGTATTTTGCTTCTCATCTCTTGAGGAAACTGACACAAAATACTTGACTCTCCCGAAGGATTTGAATGTAATTTTGCAGTCTTCATTTTTGCATGCAATAATGAGACAAACAAGCATTCACATCCCCACTGATGTGCTTGTAAATGACCTTTAAATTATTTTAATGCAATGCTTGTTTTAATATATCTTATTTGACTGCATTTTTGTATTCCAGTGTTTTTATTGTTATTATTATTCCATTTCTTTATACATCACATTTTTCACAATCCATTGTGCTCCAAGCAGTTCACAGTGCCCACAAACAGAGAATCAACTATGATGTATCATAACCTGAATACTTCATAATACATATAACATCATGACATGACAATTCATATAAAACATTGCAAAAAAAGTTAAATAAGAACAACTTCAGCTCATACTGCCATTTTGGGTCACAGTACGGGGGGGGGGATTGGAGATAAAATAAAATGCATTTAAATAAAATAAAATACATGTAAATAAAATTTATGATTGGAAGTTGAGCGTAAGTGATGCCTGAATGGAATTTAAATGTGGCCAGCAGTGCATGCAGTACTATCCTTAGGAGATTTTACTTATGTCTCAAATAAATCATGGACAGGGCTTTGATTGTACGGGTCCTAAAAGCAAATGAACATCAGATCACAGTTTCAAAGCTTGCTGATAAGGCTGCCTTAAGAGACCAGGACTCATACTTTCCCCTTGCTAGAGAGAGAAAGAAAATTCTGGATAGCTCTTTGAGGATAAAATGAAGAACCGGGTTCTTCTGGTTGCTTGGGAGCAGTTGTGGTCTTCCATGGATGGGTGACCAAGCAGGTGGCTATTTGGCAACATGGTGAGTGTATTGGGAGGGCATTATTTAACAGACCATGACATCTGTACCAGGCCTATTCTCTTGAATATACTCATTTAGCAAGGTGATCACACACATGCACACGCATGCGTGTGCACACACACACAAACACACACACACACACACACACACACACACCGATGCAAAAAGAATATTGTATAAGTAAAATGAAATGCTGCATCTGTTCAATATCTCTCCTGGTCTCTTGCACATTGCTTTGTTAAATGAGCACAGGGACCTTTCAAGAAGAAGCATGTTAGTTTTGCCCCCTTTGTCCCTATTTTTGTTGCCTTCACCATTTGCTAAAAGCAAAAATCTGAAGCAGAGGGCCTCACATATTTAAGGATGCTTTCAACATGATATAAAACCATGATCTTCAAGTCTTCTTCAAGCATTCACCTGACCTCATCAAATGCTAAGTTTATTGTCTTATGCTGTCAAATTGCTTCCCAGTTATGACAACCCACTAGAGTTTTCAAGGTATATGCGATATTGAAAGCGTAGGTCACCATTGCCACCCACCCACACGTGAGTTTCCCTGGCCAAGCAGGGATTTGAACTCAGGTCTCTTAAGTCTTAGTCTGGCACTCTTTTTTTTTTAAGTCTGGCACTCTTTCCACTGTTAATTATGAAAGAGAGACAGAAGTCTCAAGGTGTATATAAATATAGATTTGTTACAATTTTAAACCTGTCCAACACATATCAGAATGAGCAATTTATGACCTTTTTCTGGGTCAATAAGGTGTGAGATGTTTTGAACATCTATTTTGATTTAGCTCTGCTAAACTACAGATGAGGCATGTTCCTTCATCTCTCTCTTCTTCATTCTTACAAATATCTGAGCATGGCTCTAAATCAGTGCCTGTTGGGAAGAATATTATTGCAATTCATTTTTGATAAATGGTAGAGAATATCAACATTTTTTAATACTTAGGATGGAAGAACTTCAGATTTAAGCATTTCTGTTCTGAAAATGCTCTGCCACCTACTTACACACACCCATTCATCACATTATTTTTTATCATTAATATTTTTTTTTCCTGTGATGAACAGCTAAGTATTTTACATTTCCTCAGTGGTATGGTAGTTTGTTTCACCATTTTAATACAACAAGGGCTTGAATTAGCATGATATTTGAAAAAGCTTTCCCTTTTGCTGAGGAAAAAAAAGCTTTAAACACAGTGTGAGTTACAGCACCAGATATTCAAAAGCAACTTAAAGCATTAACGAAGCACATTTTCATCAAGATACCTCATTTAGCTGTCTGGCACAATTTCCAGTAAAGAATTTGAAAGTCAGAACAGAGGTTAAGCTTCCATGATTATCTGCAAATGCTCTGAAAGACATTGTCTGAAAAGTCTCTCCCCTGCCTACATTGAGATGCAATACTAATTGATTCGTTACCCCCTTTTCTCTGGTGTGGCTGTTTTAGCTGAAGACTGAGCAATTTCTGAAGATGAATTCCAGTCACACAGTCCCATCCGCTGAAATGAAGTAGCTCCATTAGTGATTGCCTGTTAGAAGCCTCAGTATCCCCTGATAACATGTATTTAATGTGTTCTGAGGGGGGTGGGTGAGGAATGCTTATCTTTACACTGAGGCAAGTGGCTTGGAAACAGCTGTGATGGCAAATAGGGCCTCTGGTCAGGAAGACTCACTCTAGTATTTCTCGAAGCCAAGCACAGAGAACAAATCCCGAAATTCTTGCGGCCAGTATAGGTTAGTGCTTTGAAAACCACATGCCAATGAAACTGAGCAGCTATAACATTAAAATATTGAAGGGAGTATTTTGGAAGGTATGTCGTGTATCAAGAAGGCGGGGTGGAGAAAGAGCTGCTTTTCCCGATTATTAGAAGGCTGCATGCAATTTGCCTGAGAAAATTGTGCTCCAGGAGTATGGCAATACTAGCCATTCAGATATTGATGCTTCCATTCCTAGAAGCCTTGGGCTGCATAGCCAATGAGTTCTCAGACTTGTGAACTGGAATATCTAGAATGTTGCAGGTTATCCTTTCTGTCCATGGCAATGATCTGGGCCCTCATCACCTAGAAGGCCCCCAAATTGCAGTGCTTGAGGGCACAGTGTCTGTTTTAAAGAATGGTTGGTCACCTTGCTGAGTGATGCTCCAAGTGCAGAAGACTGAAAACAGAGCAGCAAAATGTCAGGGCCACAGAGAGGGGGATTGCATCTTGCCCCCCAACCAGTCATTGCCTGCCAATTCCAGCTCAGGTGGATTACCTAATTTCAGATGCTGAGTTGCTAAATTCCATTACGACTCTTCTTGTTGTTTTGCAATGGGAGTCCAACAAACACCAAGGAAGTTGAATGTTGAATAATAATGACACAAAATTTTGCTCTGTTATCTTTTTTGCAATTTCTTAGAAATGACTGCTGCAGATAGCCAACTCATATTTCTTAATCATGGAAACCTCAAATAGGAAACACCTTTCTTCACATTGCACAATAAGAAGCAGGTAGATCTGTAGCCGATTTGTGAAGTGTCATGGATTTCCAATTGGATGTTCTAAAAAGTAATCCCTTTTAAGATCTTACCAAATTTGCAGGTGATTGATTTTTCTTTTTAAAAAGCATGTACTTGCTTGAACTGGGTGCATGACTGCTGTCTTCAATCAAACCTGAGTGGAAGGTTATTCTTCAAACATCCACCCCTCCCACTGCTTAAAGCATAAATTGATAAATGTAGGATTATGTCTTTAGAAATAGGAAGCATAGTAGTATAATAATCTTAGAGTTATAGAGCTGGAAGAGACTCTATGTATCATTAAGTCCAGTCCTGTCAAGGAAGCACAATGGGGAATCAAACACCTGACCTCTGGCTCTGGTTATTTTAAATAAAGGCATGAAATAACAGAAAAGCAGGTACCTAATGGGATACATCCCAGATTGTCAGAGTAAGCAGCTGTCCTCTATGGATACATGATTGTCCCCTTTTTAAGTTTGCTCATTTTCTTTTAGCTTCAGCAGGGCTCTTGAGGATGTTAAGAAGTCACATATGCCATTTTAGGCATGGACAATAATATTTTAAATGACATTTCTTAACATAAGTGTGCTTTCAGAAGAAACTTTAAAAAAAAGTGTATGCAAGTATATATGCTCCCCTGTGGAGTTATAAGTTCATGAATCTCCCAGAAGGATAGGTACATTTATTTTAAACATGACTTAACAATTCCCATGTTTGGTTGAAAGTTGCTGGAGTTATCTGTTCAGTAGCCAATTGGCATTAAAAAGGGCTGCTCTGAAGTAATTCCTTCTTTATTGCTCATCCTAAGCTGCAAAATAGTTTATAACATCTCTAACAACTTGCTTAGTTCTTCTTTAAATGCTGTCTTTTTAAAGGCTTGTTCAGTTTGAAAAGCCACTGAGTGCTTAGTAACATTCTTTGGTGGAGGAGATTCTTTCGACATAAGAGCTGAAAAATATAGCCATAGTTAGAAATTGGGCCTGAAAACTAAGCAGCACCTAGAGAGAATTCATGTTCTCTCAGATCTTTCAATGGGATTAATGGAGTGATTTGGGATTGAAGGGTGCGAGAAATTTCAGTTTTGTAACCCCATACAGTGGGAATCACCTACCCCATCAGTTTAAAAACCTCATAGGCAGGGGGGAGGGATTCATCCGTATTGCTAAAGAATATATTGATGTGGTGTGGAGTTCCCTTAATGACAGTGGGGGAATGCTGCTTCCTTGCCCCATACTAATTTAAGGGCAAGGAGTCGCTTTGTTTCTCCACCAGAAGCCACACAGGAAAATCTTACTCTAGTCTGGAGTAAAACACACAAAAAAGCATTGTAGCCTCCGGCATAGTCTTCAAAGCTTTCTTTATTTTGGACTTCCCTGGGTATAATCCTAAATGCCTGAGGTGGCTGAGGGCCAGCTGAGTTTAAGGTACACCACTTGAAGCTGTGCTAAATCAAAGCCCTTCTCAGCCCAGGGATGGTGGAAATTACTACGGATGGGGACTTGAGCCTCATGACTTGCTATCAAGTCAGACTTAAGTCACACTAGTGGCTCAAGTTGGACTTGACTTGGGTTTTTTTCCTCAATGACTTGGACTCGATTTGTGACTCAGAACCCACCCACTCTCCCTTTTTTTGGGGGGGGGGAGTCTGTTTTTAATTGGGGCTTGGGACTCAAGACTTGGTACTAAAGACAAATGGGCCAGCACATGGGGGTACTAGCCATTCCAAACCAACTACAGTGTTTGTTTGACTTTGGGTTGCACTATCTATTGGGATTCAGTCACAATGATCTTAGTGGGACTTCATGCTGGATGAGGATACACAGAAGCCAGAGGTTGAGAGTCCAATTCCCCATGGTGCCTCCTTGACAGAGGCTGGACTTGATGGTCAATAGGGTCCCTTCCAGCTCAGCAGTTCGAAGATTAAACCAGATCAGAATGGATACCATTCTTCCCTTACATCTGCATCTCTTAGCTCTAATGATATATTTCAAATGCTTTTATTTTTCCCTCCTGCAAGGAAGCAGTTGCTCAGGAGAAGCTTGTTATTGCTTGTTATGTCTGAGATCATCCAGGCAGTTTGCGCTTCTTGTTTCTGGTTAAAATTTCAGTCAGCCTCATTTTTTTGGAATTTATCATAGGCATAATTCTAATAAGCTCCAGACCTCAGAGCTGGCAGCAGTTTTCTAAACAACACAATCAAAAGGCAGCATCCACATAAGCTATCCAGTTAGTCTGGTATTATTTAAATCCAATGGCTCCGTTAAAATATTATGGGTTCCCTTTAGAAGCTAGGCATTGAAGAACACATTTCAAGCATATGTGGCATGATTCGTAACAGGTAAACATCACATTTTATTTATTTATTTGAAATAGTTTGACAACACATGTCCATCTCAACCATGGGACGCCCAAAGTGGTTGGCAACATCAAAATGTTAAGCACACAGAAGAAAATAAAAAACCAGAACAAAACAGAAGGAAAAAAACAGAGAAAACTCTTGTGGCATCCTCAAGACTCATAGTTATTCCAGTGAGAGCTTTTGTAGATTACAATCCACTTCTTCTGATGCCTCCTAGTAGAGTCATTTTGTTTGTTTGCTCGCTTGCTTGTTTTTTGTATTTATGCACTGCTTTTCTCCGAGAATTGGGACTCAAGGAGGGTTACAAAACAGTTTTTAAAAAACAGAAAATGACAATACAATGCTTCTGGTTGTTTTTGTTTGTCTCTACTAAAACAGACTGACACAGTTATTTCTTTTGGAAAATAAAAATACAAAACAAAAGGTGGCAGATGAAACAGACGTGGGAGGAAGTATTAAAGAAACAGTCATGCCATAGGCATAATGGCATAAGATTACCGTATTTGCTGCCTGAACTCCATCAGGAACTGTGAGGTGTGGGTTTCTATGTCTCAGGGTGCCAGCTGAAAAGACAGAATTACCATGCTTCTCTGAATCTCCACACAAAGTGAAAAACCTTGGGCATGCAGCATAGGAAAGAGAGCAAGTTTGATTTTTGTCCGTGACAGATGGGCATCCATGTCCACCTGTCCCCAGCTGATGCCAGGGTCTATAAGTTCAGTTCAAGAAAGTGCTTACATATGTGTCACTCCAAAAGGCATGCTGGATCCAAGGGAATGTACCTATTGGCTTTCTCTCCTCACTCCCCTCTCCTTAATCTTGATTTCTGATATGTCATTGTTGAGCTCATTGTGCCATGTGAAGCAAAATGTGGAGTGAAGCACCAGCATCGCAACTCATGAGTTTCTTCTTATTAAACTGTGGCAGGAGTGATACCGAGTCTGGCAAAAAGCTCCCTCCTCCTCACTCTTGCCAGTTCCTGTGACATCAGAAGATCTACTTACTGGTCTCAAGTTTTGGCTGAAATCTCAAATAATGGGATGCTTTTGATGCAACAACCATAAGTAGGACTGCTAGGGGCTTCTAAATGCATCACTTCCTTAAAAACTTTTATTGACAATTCTTGGAAATACCGAAAACAGTATTAGGGATTATAATACACGACTTAGAACCCAATTACCCATACAATCACATAAGCAACAATAAAATTATCTCTATGAATAATACATCTGTTCCTATAGTCCATTAACACATTCATTCTATCAAACTTAAAAGACAACCAACTCTATATCAACTAAATTCTCATTATCTCTGGTGAATAATGGGAACAATAAGAAAGTTTCATTAGGGACTATCTTGTGCTGTGCCGATCAGAGCCAATTAATTTTTATGGAGTAGCCTTTTCTTTTAACTGTCCAATATTTGTTTTAATATCTCTATATTTTTAATGGATTTTCAAGAAATAAAAGCATGTTGTCAGCATACAAATTAATTTTAACTTGTCTATTTTAAACCTTTATAGTGGTAATCTAATACAAGTAGGAAATGGTTCAATGGCTAAAGCAAATATTATAGGAGATTAAAAAATCCTCTTGTCTTCTTCCCCTATATAACTCAAACTTCTCAGATTCACTCCATTAATTATTACTGGCATGCACCCTTTCATATAGACTTTTTACAACTGTAGTAAATATTTTTCCTATATTCATAAGGTCAAATGTATACCTCCATTCCACACAATCAAATGCTTTAAGCTCATTAAGTGTAAGTATTGCCACTTTCTGTTTCTTTAGAGCAGCCATCTATTCAATGCTCTACAATTTGTATCAGACATTTGCCTACCTGGCAGAAATCCATATTGACCTGTGTGAATGTAACTTGTAATAAAACTATTCAACTTTTGAGCCAAGATAAATGAGAAAGTCTTTGGATCTTGATTTTGTAAAGTAATTGGCCTATATGCAGATGGAAAGGTAAATTGCTGTTTTTTTCAGATTTGGGGATGGCTATTGTTCTAGCTAATTTCCAGGACCCGGGTACTCTCTCTCCAGCTAATACTGAATTATACATTTTTAAAGGATGTGTGGTAACATCTTCCTTTATAAGAGTCACTGGGGAATTAAGTTGATGCTTATGCTCTTCTGAGATCAGAGTAATTGATAATGAGCTTACACATTTTATATATCTATATCTGATGCTATTTCAGTTTTATACAATTCTTCATAGTATTCCTTAAAAATGTAGATATCTGTTACTGTGACATAATAGTCCCTGATACTCTATTTTTGTTGTTGTTGTTGTTTAGTCATTAAGTCGTGTCCGACTCTTCATGACCCCATGGACCAGAGCACGCCAGGCCCTCCTGTCTTCCACTGCCTCCCGGAGTTGGGTCAAATTCATGTTGGTAGCTTCGATGACACTGTCCAGCCATCTCGTCCTCTGTCGTCCCCTTCTCCTCTTGCCTTCACACTTTCCCAACATCAGGGTCTTTTCCAGGGAATCTTCTCTTCTCATGAGATGGCCAAAGTATTGGAGCCTAAGCTTCAGGATCAGTCCTTCCAGTGAGCACTCAGGGTTGATTTCCTTTAGAATGGATAGGTTTGTTCTCCTTGCAGTCCAGGGGACTCTCAAAAGTCTCCTCCAGCACCACAGTTCAAAAGCATCAATTCTTCGGCAATCAGCCTTCTTTATGGTCAGTTCTCACTTCCATACATCGCTACTGGAAAAACCATAGCTTTGACTATGCGGACCTTTGTCGGCAAGGTGATGTCTCTGCTTTTTAAGATGCTGTCTAGGTTTGTCATAGCTTTCCTCCCAAGAAGCACGTGTCTTTTAATTTCGTGGCTGCTGTCACCATCTGCAGTGATCATGGAGCCCAAGAAAGTAAAATCTGTCACTGCCTCCATATCTTCCCCTTCTATTTGCCAGGAGGTGATGGGACCAGTGGCCATATCTTAGTTTTTTTGATGTTGAGCTTCAGACCATTTTTTGCACTCTCCTCTTTCACCCTCATAAAGAGGTTCTTTAATTACTCCTCACTTTCTGCCATCAGAGTGGTATCATCTGCATATCTGAGGTTGTTGATATTTCTTCCAGCAATCTTAATTCTGGCTTGGGATTCATCCAGTCCTGCCTTTCGCATGATGTATTCTGCATATAAGTTAAATAAGCAGGGAGACAATATACAGCCTTGTCGTACTCCTTTCCCAATTTTGAACCAATCAGTTGTTCCATATCCAGTTCTAACTGTTGCTTCCTGTCCCACATATAGATTTCTCAGGAGATAGATAAGGTGGTCAGGCACTCCCATTTCTTTAAGAACTTGCCATAGTTTGCTGTGGTCCACACAGTCAAAGGCTTTTGCGTCGTCAATGAAGCAGAAGTAGATGTTTTTCTGGAACTCTCTGGCTTTCTCCATAAGCCAGCGCATGTTAGCAATTTGGTCTCTAGTTCCTCTGCCCCTTTGAAATCCAGCTTGTACTTCTGGGAGTTCTCGGTCCACATACTGCTGAAGCCTACCTTGTAGGATTTTGAGCATAACCTTGCTAGTGTGTGAAATGAGTGCAATTGTACGGTAGTTGGAGCATTCTTTGGCACTGCCCTTCTTTGGGATTGGGATTTAGACTGATCTTTTCCAATCCTCTGGCCACTGCTGAGTTTTCCAAACTTGCTGGCATATTGAGTGTAGCACCTTAACAGTGTCATCTTTTAGGATTTTAAATAGTTCCACTGGAATGCCATCACCTCCACTGGCCTTGTTGTTAGCCATGCTTTCTAAGGCCCACTTGACTTCACTTTCCAGGATATCTGGCTCAAGGTCAGCAACCACACTATCTGGGTTGTCCGGGACATCCAGATCTTTCTGGTATAATTCCTCTGTGTATTCTTGCCACCTCTTCTTGATGTCTTCTGCTTCTGTTAGGTCCCTACCATTTTTGTCCTTTATCATGTCCATCTTTGCACAAAATGTTCCTTTAATATCTCCAATTTTCTTGAACAGCTATCTGGTTTTTCCCTTTCTATTATTTTCCTCTATATCTTTGCACTGTTCATTTAAGAAGGCCCTCTTGTCTCTCCTTGCTCTTCTTTGGAAGTCAGCATTCAATTTTCTGTACCTTTCCCTATCTCCCTTGCATTTTGTTTCCCTTCTCTGCTATTTGTAAGGCCTCGTTGGACAGCCACTTTGCTTTCTTGCATTTCCTTTTCTTTGGGATGGTTTTTGTTGCTGCCTCCTGTACAATGTTACGAGCCTCCATCCATAGTTCTTCAGGCACTCTGTACACCAAATCTAGTTCCTTAAATCTGTTCACTTCCACTCTGTATTCATAAGGGATTTGGTTTAGATTATACCAAGGGATGTGGTAGCACTGTGAGTTAAACCGCAGAAGCCTCTGTGCTGCAAGGTTGGAAGACCAGCCATCGTAAGATCGAGTCCATGCAACAGAGTGAGCTCCCGTCGCTTGTCCCAGATCCTGCCAACCTAGCAGTTCGAAAGCATGCAAATGCAAGTAGATAAATAGGTACCACCACGGTGGGAAGGTAACGGCGTTCCGTGTCTAGACGTGCTGGCCACATGACCACGGAAACTGTCTATGGACAAACGCTGGCTCTATGGCTTGGAAACGGGGATGAGTACCACCCCCTAGAGTCGGACACGACTGGACTAAATGTCAAGGGGAACCTTTACCTTTACCTTATACCTGACTAGCCCAGTGGTTTTTCCTACTTTTTTCAGCTTAAGCTTGAGTTTTGCTATAAGAAGCTGATGATCAGAGCCACAATCAGCTCCAGGTCTTGTTTTTGCTGACTGTATAGAGCTTCTCCATCTTTGGCTGCAGAGAATATAATCAATCTGATTTCGGTATTGCCCATCTCGTGATGTCCATGTGTAGAGTCGCCTCTTGTGTTGTTGGAAAAGAGTGTTTGTGATGACCAGCTTGTTCTCTTGACAAAACTCTATTAGCCTTTGCCCTGCTTCGTTTTGAACTCCAAGGCCAAATTTACCTGTTGTTCCTTTCTTGACTCCCTACTTTAGCATTCCAGTCCCCTATAATGAGAAGAACATCTTTCTTTGGTGTCAGTTCTAGAAGGTGTTGTAAATCTTCATAGAATTGGTCAGTTTCAGCTTCTTCAGCATCAGTGGTTGGTGCATAAACTTGGATTACTGTGATGTTGAAAGGTCTGCCTTGAATTCGTATTGAAATCATTCTGTCATTTTTGAGATTGTATCCCAGTACAGCTTTTCCCACTCTTTTGTTGACTATGAGGGCTACTCCATTTCTTCTACAGGATTCTTGCCCACAATAGTAGATATGATAATTGTCGCGTCCACCCAGTGTCCCTTGTTTATTCTCTCTTAAACATAGGTTCACCCCCTGGATGCGTTTCCTCTTTGCACGCTGCCACCAAGTATTAATCACACAATACCAAATATGTCTTTCAGACACGTGTGCTACTAACTATAACAGGTTTATTGAACTTTTAAGTTTGAGAATCACAGGAGTAAATTATAGATGTTCTTTTATTGTTATGTAAATCACAAGGGAAAATCACAGATGTTCAGGATCACTCATTAAATAGGATTTGGTTATGCATTGGTTTAAACGTATTTTTATTCACAACAACAATATACTTTTACTAGTTATCTATTCTCTATTCCTTATAACTCTTCCCCTATTCTCTCTATCACTCCAACTGTTCAATCTATGTATTAACCTTCTCAATCCCCTATCTCTCCCCTGCTTCTCTCTAACTCCATAACTGTCATTCTACTCCTCAACTGTCCCTTTGACTCCGCCCCTCCTGTCCTATCATAGGCTCCTGCACTTGAGCTCCACATGATGGACAGGAGTGACGTAATGTGATGGCATTCCGCCACAATAATCATCTGAATTGAATTCGCCCATTCCCGTCTATTTTAGTTCACTGACGCCCAGGATGTCAATGTTTATTCTTGCCATCTCCTGTTTGACCACATCCAGCTTACCAAGGTTCATAGATCTTACATTCCAGGTTCCTATGCAGTATTTTTCTTTGCAGCATCGGACTTTCCTTTCACTTCCAGGCGCGTCCGCAGCTGAGCATCCTTTCGGCTTTGGCCCAACCACTTCATTAGCTCTGGAGCTACTTGTCCTTGTCCTCCGCTCTTCCTCAGTAGCATGTTGGATGCCTTCCGACCTGAGGAGCTCATCTTCCAGCGTCATATCTTTTAGCCTTTTGTTTCTGTCCATGGAGTTTTCTTGGCAAAGATACTGGAGTGGCTTGCCAGTTCCTGCTCCAGTCTATTTTAGCTTCTGACTATTCTTGCAACCTGCTATCTCTTCCTTTAATCTTGACCCCCTCCATTATTAATTTCCCTTTTAAATACATTTTAAGAGTATTCCAAAAAAGTGTTGGCTTCACCTTGTATTTTTCATTTGTTTTATTAAAAAAATAATATCTTTTAAAATATATTTTAAAAATAATTTGTGGGTTTGTGAGTATGCTAGTATTTAGATTCCAAAACTTGATTGTTATATTATTAGCCCACTGAACTTTTATTGGAGCATGGTCAGATGTTAGGATGGGGGCAAAAATCTACCCTAGTTAATAGTGGTGCAAGTGATTCTGAAGTAAATATATAGTTTGTCCTTTAATAAGCTAAATATTTCTTTGAAAAGAAGGCATAATTTCTACCTTTAGAATGCAAATATTCCATCCATCAGTTAAACTTTCCTTTTAAAATAATTTTAAAATAAAATAATTCTTGCTCCATCAGCAGACAATTTCCTAGTTTTTGATGATCTGTCCCTTTTCGTATTCAAAACACAGTTAGTTTCTTCTCCCAGAATTATTTCTCCCCATGCAAACTGCCTACACTTTTTCAAAAGATTTTGCATACATTTTGCCTGGCCTGTATTGAGTATAGCACCTTAACAGCATATCATGACCCAATCAGTTGTCCATCTATTCCTTGATTTCCTTCTTACAAATATATGTAACATATAGAACATCTAGAGCTTACTTTATTTCGCAGTGAATCTATCAATGAATTCAAAAACAAGACATAAGGCTGCAATCCTGTGCACACTTACCCCAAAGTGAGTCCCACTGACTTGAAAGAGTCCCACTTCCTTCTTCTGAGTAGACATGCCTAGAGTTGGTCTGTAAGAGTTTGGACAAGTAACGTCTCAGTCACTTTATTACTGGAATTTTGCATTTCTCATAGAAACAAGTAAGTTTGTCCTTGTCCGTAAATCAGTGTTACATGGCAGTAAACCACGTAACTCTTCTACATAAACTACAAACCAGAGTACTAGGAATATTTTGTGAGTCTTGTTCAGTAGGGTAAAACACATTTGAGAGACAGCTCAGAGAGATCTTAACAGTGACGTTAATGGCAAGGTATGAAAACCAAATTTGGGTATGCCTTCCATACTTATTCCTTTGTAGCCATTGAAATATGGATGGATTTACAGTGATGAGGAGGAACTGAGCCCTTGTTTCTCACTGCAGCTTGTAAGCCATGGAGCAATGCTGGTATATCTGAGTCAGCTGCAGGCTGCACAGGCCAGCTGAGTAAAAATGTCAAGAACGCAGGGGAAAGCAATGGTTTCGCAATACTTTTACAGCTGTGACTAACATGCTGAAACTCCTCACTTCTGTGTCTCTTGGCAGGAATGCTTTGGTACTGAACGGAATCCCCGAGATGGTTGTTATTTTCCTTAACAGTTGCAAAAAGCAGTTGTCTTTATTACATGCTTTGATCTTGGCAAGGGAGGGGAGGAGAGGAGGTGCAGAAGCTTTTCAGATGGGATATTAAAAATGCATATCCCATTTGCTGTGCATAAGCTAAAAGCAAGCCCTCTTCACATGCCTTTAGCCAGTGCTCCTTGCAAAGTACACCTTCCATCTTCTGGCTATGATTGGCTGCATTTCTTTACACCCAATTTTCAAATAAACTTTGAAAGGCTGACCTAGAAAACAGAGTTGCAGCCAAGTTTTTTTTTTCTCCAAGTGAAATTCAAATGATGTTTGCAAGGTCTTTTCCAGAATAAACATCTGTAGGATTTCAAGAGAAGTCAATTTGGTAAGAGAGAAACAGAGCGAAAGATAACAGGCCAGAATACGTACATCTCGTGAACCATCAACAACACTTGCTGTTTGATTCACCTGATGTTGTTATATTGCCCCCTTGCCTCCACTGTGAATACTTGGTTGACTTCTTTGGAACTTCAGGGCTGGCAGGACCTCATCACTCATTCTCCTGCCATTCAATGGCTGCAGAAGCCACATGGAGTGCAGACTTCTTCTCCTCCTGGATTCTTCTCCAAGATTGCTCTCAGTATAACAGTTGAATAAAATAAACAATCCTATGGCACCCTCCACCCCATTCTTAGACATTCCCCACAAAAGTGGGTCAGTCCTTTCTTCCCTGTCCTCTCAAACAAGAAACCTTTCTGCAACAGTTACTGTTTCAATAAAAAACACAAAGGCCCCTTCCTCCAGTACTAAATCTTTACTGGTGAGCAAGCAGAATAACAGGTGTTAGTTATAACTTGCATCTGGAGGATGGAAAAGTGGATTCTTGCACAAAGAGACATTTGTGGAAATGAGTGAGCTGGTGGTAGCTGGGGTGGCTTTTAGATCAAATTGTGCAATTGTTGTGTTGTTTAAAACTGTTGGTAGAGATTGGTAGAAGCACATGTGTGATTTTAACATACATCTGCCATTAGATTATGGAGACAAAGGGGTTTATTTTTAAATATGTTATCCAAGACTGCAGTGAGGAAAGACAGAGAGCTCTGGGGAAAAAAACAGCTATAGTAATTTGGAAGTATTACTTTGTGTTTTGTTTCATATTAATTTTTGACCTGTTCTTCCTTCTCATCTTTGTAACCAAATGGGCAGCAGACAGCAGTGCAATGCAACAATTTTGAATAAGGTCAGATATGGATACCAACAAATTTGTGGATGACATAAAATTGGGTGGAATAGCTAATACCCTGGAAGACAGAAACAAAATTCAAAGTGATCTTGATAGGCTGGAGCACTGGGGTGAAAACAACAGAATGAAATTCAACAGGGGTAAGTGCAAAGTACTGCACCTTGGAAAAAGAAACCAAATGCACAGTTACAAGATGGGGTATGCCTGGCTCAGTAATACTACAAGTGAGAAGGATCTTGGAATTGTTGTAGATCACAAGCCGAATATGAGCCAACAGTGTGATGTGGCTACAAAAAAGGCAAACACTGTTTTAGGCTGCATTAACAGAAGTATAGTTTCCAAATCCTGCAAGGTGCTAGTTCCCCTCTATTCAGCACTGGTTAGGCCTCGCCTTGAGAATTGTGTCCAGTTCTGGACACCACACTTCAAGAAAGGATGCTGACAAATTGGAACAAGTTCAGAGGAGGGCAACAAGGATGATCAGGGGGGTGGAAACCAAACCCTATGAGGAAAGACTGAAAGCATTGGACATGTTTTGCCTTGAGAAAAGAAGACAGAGGGCTGATATGATAACACATTTCAAATACTTCAAAGGCTGTCATACAGAGGAGGGGCAGGATCTGTTCTCGATAATCTCAGAGTGCATGACAGACAACAATGGGCTCAAGTTTTAGGAAGCCAGATTTCAGTTGAATATCAGGAAAAACTTCCTAGCTGTTAGAGTAGTAAGACAGTGGAACCAATTACCTCGAGAGGTGTTGAGTTAGACAAACAGCTGGCAGATATCCTTTGATTTTAATTCCTGCATCAAGCACGGGGTTGGACTTGGTGGCCTTATAGACCCCTTCCAACTTCACTATTCTATGATTGTATGAACAGAAATGAAGATACCCTAATCAACTTTAAACCATGGTTTCACATGTGTCATTTGGCCCATTTTTATACTGCTCTTGAGTCAAAATAATCTCAGAGTGGTTTACAATAAAAACAGATACAATAGCTAGAATCTTACTGGTGTTTGTATAGGTTTTGAGTGACTTACTGTGGCTAATTGCATCTAATTGACTATGTGTCAAGACACCTCTCAGTTGCAACATCAGATGCATGACATGCCCTCAATTCGCCTCAATTAGCTGCAACAAGTTTTGCAAACATTATGCAAACACCAATAGGATTCTGCAGAAAAAATCCAATAGTTAAACTAATACAACAATCAAGGCAGTACACTTCATTCAGAACAGTTCATTAAAAATCAAGTAACAATGTTAATCACCAGAAAAATAATTGGGAAAATGCCTGAATGAACAATTGTGTCTTTCATTGGTGGTAAAAGCACCCAATGCTAAAAGCTAGCCTGCTCTCAATGACAGAGGAGAGTATATGACATGTATAGGGTATTTTATCTGTTTGTTGTTGTTCTTACATAAGAACATTTTGTTGCCACTTCCTATTTGTAAAAAATCTCAGTGCATTTCATAGTAAAATACAACACAAGTACAATAAAATAAAATACAATATACAGCATATACAGATACAATAAAACCAGTAGCCAATTCTGGCATTATCAACATAAATTTGAGGTGTGACTCAATCACCATTAATGATAAGGCCAGTTGATTACAATTGGGCAGAATTAGCATTCCAATAGAAGGGACTTCAAAGTGATTTGGCGGGCATGACTTTTTTGCTTGAGCACCCAAATACAGAAGGATGTATAGTGTATTAATTCATTCAGTCTGAACAACTTTGGAAACCAGAAGAAAGTAGAGCAACTTAGATCAACAAGAGTAGAAAATGCAGTAACCAAAGCACTATTTTTTTAAAAAGAAAAAGTGGATGTTTATAATTTCTCCCATTCCTCTTGTTGCTTTTGTGTCTTCCCATTGAAATGGAATGATCATCAGGAGTTCAATTTCTCAGTTTTTTCAGCAGATGCAGCTTCAGAGAGACGTTTTCCTTCTGGAAATGAAATAGCAGATGTCTAAAACCAACTCCGTCTGAAACAAGAACCAGAATCTTCCATGGCTCCTTGACCCTTCTTGTCTCCTTAATCAGGCATCTGTTGTCAGGACCCCGCCGACTGCTGAAAGAATGTTACAATTTTCTTTTCTTCGGCAAAAGTTGGCTACATTTTGAGTAAGGCCAGTTGTTCGAAGTCTGTGAAAGAGGAAACTGATTTTATGGTACAAGGCTCTGAACTTTCTGAAAGAACCAGACAGCTAATCACCGTGCCTGCCTCTTTGGGGCTGGGAAATGCTAATGGTGGAGCGGGCAGCGGCATAATACAATGAAATGCAATCTTTTCTTGGGTGGATATTGTAAAACGGTTGATGTGGCATTCATGAGAAGGAAAATGGAGATATGCTACAGCTTCATGGCTCATCTGAGTTATATGCCTCAAGCTATCCATTATACCTATTAACTGATAAATGGTAAGGATAAATATGTGATGCTCTAAGCTATGGCTCCACTTGTTAATATTTCTCTCTACCCATTTTTCCCAGTATGTTACAATACCATGGAAAGGAGGGGCAGCAGATAAAATATGCCTTTTCCTGCTGAGAGTCAATGGCACTTATCATTAAATTGTACCTCATTTTCTCCCCTATTTAGAAAGAACGTTGAAGCTCAGACTCAACCATGCTGATCAGCCATGTCCCTGACATTATGCACACCTGCTTACCACACCACAGGGTGAATGTCTACAGTAACGAAGCCTTGATGCAACCTTTCTTAATGGTAACTTCCAGATATTTTGGATACAATTTCCAGAATTCCTGACTGTTGGCCTTGCAGACTGGGATTGATGGGACCTGAAGTCCAAACAAAAGAAAGGCAGCAGTTTGGAGAAACCTGCTTTAGTGAACTTTGTATGTACTACAAAGGCATCCACACCATGTGCAATCCCAATTGCTTAAGTTTCTGGTGCATGGATGCTTTCATATGTATACCCATACTCTTGAAAGTGTCTCCGTCAGAGACATTTGTACCTTGGATTTGGACGTCATGGGACAGGGCAATCTGGCATGTGTGAGATGAAAAAGTAATCTGCTGGGTTGTTTTCCTGACAAAAATATTCATTTTGCACTTCCAAAGGTTGGCAATAGAAGAAGATGTATCTTGTTCAAGAGACCTGTATGTTCTGGAGGTTTACATTCCATTTTTATGTGCACATCAAGCCATATGTAAGTTTGGAAAATAGGTACCACTCTGTCTGGAAATATGCAAAAACACGCCTTGATCAAAGAGGAAAATGTGTACAAAAATGCATCTGAGGTGAGAGGGGGATTTACCAAAATGTATACAAACATCAGTGAGGAAAGATAACAGAAAAGTCTGCCAACTCAGTAAGTCACAAGTAGAATAGGCCCATTTGAAATAATGGGAATTGTGGAGGAGCTGACTCATCAAATCCCCATCTATTCTATTGTGATTAACTACTCTAAGCAACAGGAATAGTGTAGCTGGGATGGAAGAGAAATGCTGGTAGGATGCTGAGAAGCACAATGAGGATGAACATTGTGACATTCCTAGTGTGTCATCAGATTTCCAGTGCAGTGTAGTGGATAGAGTGGAGGACCAGGACTCTGGAGAACAGGGTTCAAATCCCCACTTGGCCATGGAAATTCCCTGGGGAACTAGTAAAACCACTCCTTAAATATTTCACTCACCATGAAAGCCCTATTAGGGTCGCTATAAGTTGTCTCCAACTTGACGGCACAGTGTGTTATCAAGTCAGGTCCAATCAGTGCCACACCACTCCCCCTTATGAATTCAATCAATACACATGCATTCCTTCTGAATAGGATTTTACATTTCTGTCAAAGTCTGAAAAGGCATCTATACAGAGGCAATGTTTTGTGATATACATATGTATTGAATGATCAACTACGGGGCTCGTTGGAAGCCCTGAGGAGTAAAGGCCAATATCTGTATCTGATCCAGGCTGGAGGTGCTGTCCCTGCTGCTGTTTGTATTCTCCCCAGAGGGTCAGGTGGCAAGCAGGGGTGGGGTGTTGGTGTCTCTGTCCTTCACTACTTTGGGCACTCTCAGCTGGACCAGGACCCAGGTTTGAGGGTCTTCCTTGATTATATAATCCCACTCACCCTTCAGCTGGGAGGTTTCCTCAGTGTTTTCAGCTTTTTCCAGTTCCTTCTGGGCATTACCCCACCCTGGAATTCTTATATCCTTAGTCCCCCTCTACCTTCTCCAGGGCCCCTTTTACATCCCTGACATCTAAATCTGCTTCTGCTTCTGCCTTCTCCCTGAAACCTTCAAGGGTTTTCACCTTCACCTGGCAGCTCTTCCTCAGTTTGTATCTGCATATCCTGGACCTGATTTCCTCAACCGCTGTACCAATTGGGGTCTTGGTTGTACCATATCTCCAGGAGGCTGGGTTAGGGATAGACAGTCTGTTAGGAGCACCCATGGTGACGACCTTCTCACAGATTTACATAACTGTTAACTTAATATTTAACAATTGACTCAGTGAGATTATCCTAGTTGCAGATACCAACTGGAGATAGGCCTCTCATTGTCTTGTATTACTTTCTTTCCACTTTCATAAAATGCAGGGGGACATAAATTCCATTTCACTTGTTCTTTGGACTTTGTTTTGATGAGAGCTCAGTGTAAAACAATAATTGCATATTTGTACTGTAACGACATACTAAGTGTTTGTTTTCATTGTCCCTCAGAGAAAATGGGAAACTTCTGTAGAGATGCTCCTAGTCAGAGTGCTTGGGTAGGTCACCTTAAGCTATGTACATATTTATCAACCACAACTGTGAAGAAATCACAATATGTCCTTGGCACAAGTTATCCTGAATATGAAGAGGAACAATAAAAAGTGATGTCTGTCACATTGTGTTCAAAGGGTACTGTGTGTGTATGTGTTTGTGAGAGAGATTGTGTATCACTGATATGGTATATGCCCAAGGGAATGCAAGATTTCTGTGTCAAATGAGATCCTAGGTTTAATTATTTTCCTTTGCATAGATTAATGCTACCATGAAAGGCTACACAGGCAACACCTGCTCTTTCACTTTCAACAATCCTTTGTATACTTCAAGTTCATGATGCAAATGCAGACATGTGAAATTCCTCTGTAATAGCAGTAACCTTTGTGATACAGCCATTTCCAGGCCCCAACAGCCAAGAAATAGCTAATATTGCCTATTCTCTGTGAGGCACAAAGATAGGGTTTTCTGTATCTGTGAGGAGTGCAGTCAGAACCTTCCACAGTGCCACATTGATTTCGGAGTGAGCCCATTTCTTCCTGTGGGCACCCCCCTCCCCAGCACATTCTCCCTCTGTTCCCCAAGTTCCATTTTGTCTACCTCATTGGTGACATGCTTGGAACCATTCTCACTTGGTCTTTGACCTAACAGTTGAGCACTTAGTTGTCTTCATCTTTTTATAATTTTACTGGTTCTATTAATTCTTCTCTACCCTACTGTATGTTTAGCATCTTTTTGTTTGTTTTGATTTGTTTTGGGGTTTGTGTGTATCTGTGTGTGTTGAATCATTTCTCTGCTACCTTTCTCCCATCATAGGGACCCACATTGCCAATAAAAACACAATAAATTATGGCATTTTGAAAGCATAATAATGTTAAAAATAGTAATAATAAACAGTTTAAAAACACTATAAAAACAATAATGTATGGCATTCCACTTCCTTCTGTCCATTTTAATTGCTAAATATCTGCCTCAAAGGGTAGGTCTTTGTCTGCCACTTGAAGAATAAGGAGGAGGGGCCCAACTTGGCCTCCTGAGGGATGGCATTTCACAACCTGGGAGCAACCACTGAAAAGGACCTCTCTCTTGTCCTCACAAAATGTTCCTGTGAGAGTGGCAGGGCCTCCCCAAAGATCTCAAAATTCAAATGGCATTTTTTTGGGGGGGAAAGATTCTATAGAAGCAAATACTCAAGGTCACACTTAATTATGTGGGATTGCAGCAGCACAAAGACATGGGAGAAACAATATTCTATATATCTATCTATTTGGTACTTAAACAGGAGTGGAAAACTGGGATCATTTGTCAGTCTGCACAGCCGTTTTTGTTCGTACATAACAGGGTTCATTGAAGCTGACATTGAAGTATCATGTCTGTGATTAATAGCCTACTGACAACTAGGCCAACAGATTCACATTTACAAACACAAGTCTGTGTGGAAATGGAAGTATCTACCATGTATCACTCAGACATACATCTAATGGTGCTCATGTTGACCTGTATATCTCATGATCTCTAGGTGTTCCTTTGCTTTTCCTTCCAACACAGCTTTCTGCTTTATCTTTATCCCATTAAATACAAACCATTCATCTTACAGCTTCTGTTATTACCATAGTTATTACTACCAGTTCTTTGGTCCAGTTAATTTCTATGGTACATGTGCTTTTGACTCCAGTATCCATTAGAACTTTTGGTACCCAATGCAATGCTATCATGATTAATATCAAAGCCGTGTTACCTGCAACACTGATAATGATGTATTCTGCACTAACTTCAGTCATGGATATCAAGAGGACCTATATTTTCACATCCTGTGGATGAATTGGTGCAACTGAAGGGTAAGTGGGATGCTCCCATTGCAGACACATAAGATTCAGAGATTGAAATCCCATGCATATAGTTATGATGATGTCATTTGCAGGGGCAGATTGCTGCTGATTAAAGGGTTGGGGTGATTTGGGCTGTGCACAGCTTGCACACAACATGACAAAGCCATGTGCACCCCATAATCACAAAAGGAAGCTTTTAATGATCAGCAATCTGTAGCAGCTGACGTCATTCCTACTGAACAGGTGAACTCCACCCAATAGGATTTTGGCTAGGTGCTGATGGAATCCATCAGTATCTTCCACCAGTTATGTTGCAGTGGCTGCCACTTCCCCTGGTACAAGTGTAGGCATCCTTCAGTCTCGAGAGACTATGGTAACGTGCTCTGAATAGTGGTCTTGGAACAGTGTCTAGTGTGGCTGAGAAGGCCAATACAAGAGTGACAATCCCATCCACACTGAAGACAAATACAATCTGTCCCCTGTCCAGCTCCCTGATTTTGCTGGTTTTAGGACTGCCTCTTTGCCTCGGCCTGCTGAACAAGGGTCTCTTCAAATCGGGAGAGGCCATGATGCACCGCCTGCCTCCAGGCTGAACACTCTGATGTCAAGGTTTCCCATCTGTTGAGGTCCATTCCTAAGGTCATTCCTGGTACAAGAGTAGGGCATAAACAGCCATTGTTGCTATCCAGAAATATAAAGCTGCTTGTGACTATGTGATCATAGCAATTCATAGAGCCAACAGACTCTGTGGTCTTAGACATGATCTATCTTATTTAGTTTTTCACAAAGTTAAAGTGGTCTTGAGAGCTGCTAATGTCTTCTTACCAAAATAAATTGTATGTATGTATGTATGTATGTATGTATTATATTGCCTTTTTTCCAGAAATGAGACCAAAGACAGCTTACAAGATAGTTGAAAAGAATAGAAAAATAAAATAAAGTTTCAAACTTTGAAACAGATCATTTCAACATTTCAAAAATCTCCAATTAAAACATTAATACTAGTTTGCCTTAAAAAAAGAGAAAACCAGCACATGAGCTAAAATCTTATCGTTTGAGGATCTTAATTGCTGAAAACTTTCCTGAATTAAAGGGTCTTTGCCTGACAATGGAAGGAGAGCGGGGGGGGGGGGGTAATCTAGCCTCTCTTGGCAAAGATTTCCAGAGCCTGGGAGCAGCCAAGGAGAAGGATGTCTCTGGAGTCCTCACCAAAAGGTCCTTTGAAGGTGGTGGGGGCTCCCCAGCAGTTCCCAAAGGCCCAGACAGCCTTGTATGGTAGAATACAGTCTTTCGGATACCCTGAACCCAAGTCATACGGTTCATATTTCTGCAGTTCCTATTTCACAGGACATTGTATACATTTCCAGTATTTATGCAAGATCCACTTTCTCCTTTAGAAGTGGCCTTGTGTGCCATGTGTTGGTATTGTGCAAGAACTCAATTGCCTCTTTCCGATTCTTATTCACATTTTTTTTGGTCTGCTGTTCTAGGCCAGGAAGTGGTAAAGCAGTGTCTTCTCCGTATGTTGCAAAATGGGTTGCCTCAACTATCTTGTCACATCACTTTGAAATCATAGTACTTGTGGAGTGTCTTCTAATGAAGACATAGCTACATGAACAACATTCTTAAAGGTACCCTTGGACTCTGCTAAGGTGAGGATTTCTATGACATGTCATATTTTTTCTGCAACCTGTGATTGAGCTTATGGGTGGGTTTGAACATGTTTATGAGTAATCTAGTGAGAAAGGCCAGATTACTCAGAATCATGTTTGAACTTCCTCATGCGTTCAAATGTAGGTTGCAGAGAAAATGTAAAATGTCATAGAAATCTTCCCCTTACTGATCACAGCTCTCAGCTTTTACTGAACACTGCTATTTGTATGTCAAAACCTGATGGGATGCAGAATTCAGCTGTTGAGCTGTTGGATGTGACATACAACTTGTCTCAGGGAAGTGAACTTGCTACTTCCCCATATGTGTGTCAGAGATCATGATTCATGACTCATTGCTTATTTGTGACCGTAGTTCTTTAAGTGGTCATCACTGAACTCACACCACCCTGCCTCTCCCCTTTGTTGGGTAACCTTTGTCAGTGTATGTCATTAGAGTGGAGCTGAGGAGATAGAGGAAGATGCTCCAAAGATATTTACGGAAGACAGACTCAGGGAAATCCCATGAAGGACAGTCTCTTCTTCATCCCCCCCCCCCCCGTCCCCCATCAGCAGTACATCCTCCTGGTGCCTGTTTTAGGGACCGAGCTGAGTCTTTCTTTCCTCCAACAGGACAGGTTGCTGGCAGCTCAAGCACTCCTTAACCCCTTGCCCCTTGCCTTCTGCCTGGTCCACGCTGGAAGGCAGTGTTACTTATTATCTGCAGTTTCAGGCATCAGTGGGGGAAGGGGGTTGGAACATTTCCTTCCAGATACAGGGGTCCTATTGTACTGATCTTTATATAAAAAATCCCAATGTAGGATTTTGCATTGTTGACAACCACGAAACATAGTACTATTCACCAGTAATAGCATTGTAACAAAATACTACTGCTACTGCTACTATGGCTATTACTACTACTACTACTACTACTACTACTACTACTACTACTACTACTAATAATAATAATAATAATAATAATAATAATAATAATAATAATAATAATAATAATAATAATAACAACTTTCCCATTAAAATCACTGAAGTCACTAGGGGTAACTTACTGTGTTAATGGCCAAGAAAACACCTGGACAAACAAGCAAGTCTTCAACTGGTGACAGAATCACCTTACACTCAGATCCTGCCTGATGGTGGTGGCAAGGTCATTTTGGTGGATACTAGAATCGAACACCCCTCCCCACGCTTCTGTAAGCAGAGCCTTCTCCATGAAGTATAGAAACTGGTCCAGTTTATACAGAGGACGATAATCACTCAGCAAACCCAAGCTGCAACCTATCCTGAGCACGACTGGAACATTTTTTCTTTGACATTCAATGGCTGATAGTAAATTAATTCAGATAGAGTGGGAATGAGATTTTATTCCTATGTTGTAACAGATGGGCTACCTATATAACAAGAATGCTTCTTTTAATGGCTGGTTTCCGTTTTCAAGATGTTGCAGGCAGGGACCTGGCAGCCTCTGCTTCAGTATTGTTGAATTTCTCCTGTTCATAGCAGGTTGTGAGACTTTTGGGTTTTTTCTTTTTCCCCTAATTGAAGTGTGTATATGTTTTTGGTACACATTTTCCCTAATAAATGCCACCTGCTGTATACCTTTCCCCCCAGACTAGTTTGTTTATGCACACCTTTCAAGTCTACACATTTTTAGCTATTTCTAGTTTTTAAGTGCACGTATGGTTTTGTGTACATTTTATTTTTCTGAAGTGCAGTCCATGCCTAGCATATGGGAGAATTTCTGATGAAAGGCATGCTTTTCTTCTCAAAGAATCTCAGGAGGCATAAAAATGGATATTTCAACTGAGAATCTCAATGCCAAGGAAATTCTTCCCTCTTATTAATGGTAACCTGCTCTGAAATGGGTTTCCAGCCCAGTACATATGTACATATACATGTTTGTGTGTGTATATTTTTACTGATCCTGCAGTTTTTATTGCTTTCAAGTGAACCTAACCCTCCATATTAACATTTAAATAATGCAAACCACTTGCTTTCCAGTGTGGTTCTCCTTCTGCACCTGCTTGTACTGGTCCTAAGAAGTTGCACACAGAAGAGCACTTAACATGGTTTCTCTCTCTATTCTCCTATGAAGATATGGAATTCTAAGACCCCTTATTAAGCATTTGACCCCCTCCCCATTCTGCTTACTTTGGCTGTAAAGAGTCGAGGCTTTTTGACTGGGGGTGTGGAAGAAAAGAAAGAGACAAGACCCCTCGTCTTTAGGAATGTGTTAAGTCAACAGTTCCTGAATCAACGTTTGTTAACCTTCCTACCTTCCTCAGTCTGCATAATATTTTAGACGCAGTTTCGACTGAAACTATCTCAAATGGATGGCCTGTGTTAAAATGGGGAAGGGTGCGGGGAGCAAAAGGAAGAAGCAAAAACATAGATTGCGTCAGAACATTCTTGCCAGCTCTGTCAGTGTAATACGGGAATTTCCCTGAATACTATGTGGATATGGTGGAAGCAAACAATCTGAGTGGGTGGTCATGTAGGGCTTTGACAAGATGAAAAATATTATTTTGACCCTGAAATTAAAATGGACTGTGCAGGATACCTTGACAGCTCAATGCTATTTATCTTTACTTGGAAGCAACACCTGCTATGAGAAATTTACTCTCTTGTAACAATCCATATGGGATATTTTAAATATGCAGTCCATTGCATGTTTGCCTCATTGTGTTCAATGGAAGGGTTGCTTTAAAGGAGAGCACTCCCAGCAAAGCAACCCTTTCCAATGGGAACAGACATGATCCTTTCTTGCTGTCTGACTGCACCCTCAGTCATGACTTCTGAAGAAATGTGATCACTTCACCAGATACATGCCACAGGTTTTGGAAGCTAGAAACGTGCTTACTTTTGGCTGCTATCTGCCAGGGTGCATGGATGGGCAGCTCATGATCTAAGCAGGAGGGGCCAGCTTCAGTCTGAAATTTTTGGAGTGTGTCCCTTCTTTGGGGACAGTGAAACACACCTGAATTTGTGTACATCTCATAAGGGCATGGGTGTGGAAAGCAGGACCACAACTAGATCAGAGAACTGGAATCTCCCATGTTTGCCAGCTATCCTTGCTGTGCTCCACATTCAGAAGGAACCATTGATCATCATTAGATGCAGGCCCTCAAGCAGTGTGGCTATAGACAGATGGCACCCCCTTCCATGTTTGAAGGAAAAGTAATTGTGGACTCCATTTCCCCTGAGACCCAGCCAACATGACCAATAGGTGGAATGATGGGAATTGTAATCCAGCAGCATCAGGCGGGACATAAAACTCTACCTCTATTTAAGTCTTCTGAAGACAGACATTCCTCAATGGTTCACCTTCTGACATTTGTAAACTGCTTTGGTTTATGTTACTTACCTGGATGGATTAAACATACTCTCACCTATCAAAAAGTTATGTCAATGGATTTTCCTGAAATACCCAAGTTATTAAGATTAGAGAGCAATGTGAGAGTGAGCCTCTTCTGTAAACTATCCATCAGCAAAGTGGAACGTTCCAGAGACAGCATTCCTAGCCGAGCCCCACTTGCTAAGGGACTGTTTAGTCTGCAGTGCAAGAGCTGCCTTAAGAAATGTTAGCATTTGCAGTTCAGCTTGGGTATGGGGGGGGGGGGGTTGGTAAATTTGTTTTGCATTCTTTTGTTAATAACAAGTGCTAAATTAACACACAGCCTCCCACAGCTCTTCCTCTTGATCCCACTGCTTATTCTGCTCTATTGTGGGACATAGTTGTGAGTGCATTGTTTTTCTACTTAAAGTCAAATTGGCTTTGGACCAGGACATTTCCGCCCTGGGCAACTTAAACTAGCTGATGGCTTCAGGTGAGGTGGAAGGCTCTGTCCCTTCACTATTGTTAAAGTCTAGCTGCTGTGTAAGTGGGGAGAAGGGAGGTGGGGTACAGTACAAGCCTATTTATTTATTTAAAATATTTTTACGCCTCCTTTCTCCTTTAAAGGACCCAAGGTGGCTTACAACATTAAAAGGGCAATATTTAAAAGCTTATCCTTAGCCTCAGGCAGCAAAATGGCATCACAACCTGTTATTTTTGTGGCATGTTGAACAGGTGTCTTTGTGGATTGTTGTGTGTGCTGGTGGCAGTCATACACCCCACATCTCTTGCTCACTTGAATCCCATGACAAAGGTTGAACCTTTTCTGTTAAAAGTTGTGGACTGAAGGAGCCATGAAATTTGGCCCCCAATCTTTCCACATAATAAATCGTTTATTGTTTGGGTTTAGATTCTGTGTTCAGGAATACCCAGAAAACAACTTGGCACGCAAGCATTTTCACAGGTGTGGCATGTTGTCTCAAACCCTTCTGTCTCCAGCCGAAACTGATCAGCTGTCTGCATTCAAGAAAAATGAGCATCACATCTGGCCCAATGTTTTGGACTCTTTTCTTCTTCCCTACATTTTAACACATTTTTCCTTGCTTTTGTCACATTTTTTTTTCCTGAAGAAGAATTCTGGAATAAATCAAATGTTTGCTTTGCAGGTAACTTGCCATTTTTTAAAAAAGTATTACCCAGTCCATAATCTAATGTAAATTGGAATAATATGCTGAAGCTGTCCATATCAGGATAATGGTAGGATGATACTCTTGATCTCAGTGTGTCCGCCTCCACTGCCCTTTTATAGATAATTTCAACATGTCAGCACTTCCTGAAGCAATTTTCCAAGCTCTGCAGTGATGAGATTGCCTTTATAGAGGCATTATAGAGCAGGGGAAGTCTCCTGTTATCTTTCATAAGTGAAACAGTGAGATTTCATGCACACACAGTGGCCAGAATCCTACTGCTGATTTATGCTTGCATAAGGGAAATTGTGTAAGTCTTGGCATCAAATTGCTGCTCATCAGGAAGCTGCTAGCTGTTATCTCTGCTACTAAGTAGAAATGTGTCCAGAAATGCAACCTCCACCTTGTTAATGAGTAGCAATTTGCTGCCAAAATATACAGTTTCCCTCATGCAAGCAGAAATCAGCAGTGGGATTCTGCCCGTCCTGTGCCACTCACCAATTGGGAAGGCCAGTGGCATGTGGGAAGAAGGAACTGCAGGAACAGCCATCCCTTAACTCAACCTACATTTTCCTCACAGTGGGCAAGTGCGAGGCGAGCAGTCACTGTTCATGCCAGCGGGAGATTCTGGAAGTTGTAATTTAAAAATGTAACTTTTCCAAGCTCTGCCATTACTGCTTATTGGATATACAGGCTGCCTTGAGTAGCATTCCTGATCAAGATTATTGCATCAGTCCTTCCCAAAACTACACCCAGAGTTACATCAGCAGTCTTTGTTGCCAAACTTTCAATATTGAGTCACATTAGGGGAAAAAAGAGGAGGGGGAGACTGAGATCACATTGGAGCCATTAGGATAAGGAGATCACACTGATACTTCCTCATATTACTTGGGGGATTCATTCACATTATTGCTACTTAAAGAGAATTTGGCTACAAGCACGAGGCATGTCTGCCAAGATGGTTCTCACAATGTATGCTTGTGCTCTAAGTCTGCCTTTCTGTTAAGCATTAAGGGTGACAGCAAAGCTGAAGTGGGAACGTAGAGCTCCATGAGATGCAGGCAAAGAACAATATACTTGGAAGGTACAGGCAATGGCAAGGCTGAAAGATAATAGAAAACAAACTGGTTGTATCCTTTCAGTGGAGCAGCGATTGCCTCTCTAAAGGAGAAAAAAAGAGGACATTTAGCATATCTGAAGAAGAAAATAATCACCTCCAAATTTTGTCTCAGCACAAATTTGGCAAAAGCAAATGTGCAATCTGACATCTTTCTAGAGAAATCAACATATTCTACATGCTGGAAATAGAACACAGCTAGTTATTCACAAAGCAAATGTACAAAGAATAAACATCCCTTTATATGTTTTCCCTCCCATGAATAGACCTTGATTTTAACTCTTGCATATTTTAATGATAGCAGACTGTGACACATTTGCTCATTTCTCTCTCGAATCCATCTCCAGATGTCTATCATTTGTTTGGGCTCCTGTTCTGGGCATTACGAAATCCACATTTTGATTGTGTTTCTTTGTTCATCATGCAAGTCCCACCGTCTTCCTTTCGCTTTTCTCTAACTGGATGGCCCTCTAAAGGTATAGCCATAAACTGCTGACTGTTCACATTTGCTCAGCTATTCAGGACCATTGGGCAAAGGTGGGAAAAGTTTCTCTGATCACATCTCCTCAAATCTCCATGGCTGGTGCGGCCGGTCTCTGACTTGTGGACCTTATATCCAAAATCCTTGGTCTTCTATATAGACGATTCCATGCCCCATATGCTGAACTTTTTTTCTTCTTCCTAGCACCAGGTTTAGATAGCATCATCAGATATGTTAGTCTCCCTTAGCTTACTGGGTTAACTTAAGCTTGATTGATGTGTTTCTTTATAAAGACATACATACAGATATAGAGAAATCATACTTCATATGGGTACTTCATCTGTTATTGAATGCACTGATTTTGCAATCTGCTGGCTTAATCTCTAAATTTCATAGGTGCACAGATGACAGGAGGTTAGCTAATTGACTATGAATGCTATTATGCTCTTCTGAATGCAAATTATTACTGCGACTCTGACTGTTAAATCCTTTTCTAAGTGTCAGATTTGACTTTCTGCTGGGTGAGACTAATGACTGAGAAAAAGAATGCATTTCTAATTCTGATTTCTAGAGTGATCCTGCATTTTTAAGTACAAAGGAGACACGGGCTACTGTACAGTGCCGCTGTAAGGATTTCATTCATTTGCACAGGGCGTCCTCAAAAGCAGCGCTGGATGGATAATTCTTCAAGTCTGCAAAACAGTTCAATTATTGTATAATTACATGCTGGCAAGCTCTTTCTTCATGTGTTTGCTGATTAGCATCCTAATGCATGGGCAAGCACTTGTACGGGGGGGGGGGCAGTGAGTCGGAAGGGATAAGTGATTAATCCAAACCCAGCTACAGATTCTTTCCCACAAACTCCCAGATTGCTCAGCTGGTCTTACTATTGGTCTGGGAGGAAACAAACAATCAAAAAAGTATAAAGAAGAGGTTGCGGGCCAGAACTGGTCAGCAGAGAGAATGCCCCACCTGTAAATTCTCCTCTACAAAGAACCTGACACCTGCCTCAGTGGAGAACCCAATGTTGATCTTTTCTTCCAAACCCACTGAACATGAGAGATCACCATTAAAAAGTCTGGGAAGTGGGCCATACTTTTAATATATTTTTAGTATCCATTTGTAACAGGCAGAATCCATGAGCGTCACTCTACGGACAGGACTGCTTCCATCAGCAGAACTGGAAGAAGCCAATCCTTCTCTCCCTTCCAGTCTCCCACCCAATACCCTCAATCATTTGTTCCAAATGGCTGAGAGGTACTCGGGAGCAGGCTTTCCAGTGGCAAGTCATAGGGCAAGAGAAGACAACGCCTGGTCAAACTAGTGGTTATCTGCTAATGTGATGTTGGATTTTAGCCAGTGTCTTAATACCAAAAGAAACAAATACATCTTCCAACTCTGCCTTTCCTGGAAAGGAGAGTGGAAAGTAAGATGACTTTCAATAGGCAGCTTCTTTCCGTTTGTGTGTGCGTGTGTGTTTTGTGTGCTGAGTGGGGAAAGTAAATCATAAAGCTTTGGTGGTCAAAGCACGGTTCTGGGGTTACATGGGAACCCCCAGGCTGGTTTTGTTGTCCTAAGTCCTGTTGTCATTTTCTTGTCCTCATTCATCAGTCCTTGCCCTTCAGGAGTGGTAGTTAACTTATGAATAGCTCACAGCCTTCTTGTGTCTTTTAATGTTCCTAGAATGCCCTTATTAGTAGTGTGCCCATCTGCGTTTTTGGATTAAGACTCCCAGAATTCCTCTGGTCATGCTGTCTAGGGGATGTTGGGAGCTGTAATCCAAAAACACAGATAGGCACACCTCTAACTTATTCTTCAAAACTGAAAGTGGACTTCTAACCACTTCTGGTTTACTTTTGTGTGTCTCTGTGTTGTGACATTTTGAGCAGCATACGCAGCTCCTGGAAGACACCAAGACAGAAGATTGGCCCTGGACTCACCCAAGTTGCCCACCTTTGCCAAGACAGCATGAATAGATCAGCCTGTAGATGCAAGCAGAACATACTCTGATTCATGTCTTTTGGTTTTTCTGGATATTTCACTATTTGTATTTTTTATTTCCAATGTTGCAGATAAGGAGCTAACATTTGATGTTGATTTCAGTATGTATGTAGTAGCCAATAATTGCATCTTCTATCAGAGATAGTGTTTGATCAAGGGGAAAGCGCACAGAGGTCAAGTGGCAGTTAATTACTTTGCCTCTTGATCTTCTTAACAATTTGCCATTCTAATTAAATCATAAAGCCTGTTTTTTCCTTTCGTGTAATCATGCTGTTTTCCTTCCTGCTGCTTACTATCATACCTTCCCATCCTACTTCCCCCTTCTCTGCCCCCTCACACTAATTTTTCAGGTGAAAAACATTGCCCCGCCATCTTCTCTGCTCCAAACCTGGGTGTGTGTTGGGAGGGCAGTTATGACAGAACAAGGAGGGAAAGCAAGTGGCCCTCCAGACGTTACCCGACTGCAGCTCCTATCATTCTTCACCACTGACTAAGCTGGAATGTAGTCCAACAACATCCAGAGGGCTATACATTCATTGATGTGCGACAGTCTCAGACTAGAGCTATCCTGGCCAACACAGCTCGTGGTGAAGGCTTCTGGGAGCAGCAGTCCAATAACAGCTGGGGGCCCAAGGTTGGGACTCACTGGACTAGTGGCACCTTTAACATTAGACCTCACCTTGTGAGGTAGCTTTAGAGTGCTAATAAGCAGGGACATAAATCCTTGCTCGTCTCATCTCTACATTGGAGGATGAGGAACTACGACATCCTTCTTTTTGCCTGCAAGGAGGGTGAGGAATTTCTGGATGTTCTTGATAAGAGTTGTCGCATTGCCAAGAATGGGTTTTTGTGCAAAAATGCCCATTTTGCTCAAAATTGCACTTTTCTGCAGAATGGCACAATGAGTGGACTCCATGCATCCCTCAACACTAGGATGACTTCTGATTTATTTAAGAATTTCTTGCACTACATGGTGTGTGCACATTTACACTTGCTTTGCTTCTCAAAAGGAAAGAACACTAGAAACGCTGTATTGTTTCCAAATTACAGAGACCCAGGGATGGAGACAGGAATAACTGTCTCTCTGCTTGAAGTAAGGAATCTCATGGGACTTTAAAAATTTGCAAAACAGGCTATCAATGAGAGTGAAAAATTTAGTGAGTATTCTTTACATCCACACTAATAATAAAATAATAATCATGTGCTGTTATATCAATTCTGACTTATGGCAACATCCTTCATGGTTTTTCAGGTACAGAATACTCAGAAGTGGTTTACCATTCCCTTCTTCTGAGGGTGCCTGGGATTGTGCAGCTTGCCCAAGGCCACACAGGCTGGCTCTTCTCCCAGGAGGCACAGTGGGGAATTGGACTCCCAACTTCTGGCTCCATAGTCAGATACCTAAACCACAGACAGCTAGTTTGCCTAGTCCCACCTGATTTGAACCTGTGGGAGTTCTGCACATGAGTGCCTGGAGAAACAGTTGACCATCCACTTGGTGGGCAGAACAGCATCCTACCCAAAGCTTTGAAATTTTACATTTTCAGATGAGAGCTCCCAAAGTCTTCCAGCTAACAAGGCCACAAGAGAGCAGTCATGCTAGCTAGAGAATTCTGGGAGGGAATTTTGCAAACTCTGATCTTGCTGGCCAGAAGGGAAACACAAATGCACAGACACACATAACACAAGTCAAAAGTATGAAGGAGGTGCTCCAATGAACTGCAGAGCCACACTGTGCCTCATCTTCCTGCCAATTGCAGGCTCTGCCATCTTTTTGAGGTCCATATATGTTCATGTGCAACATCGAGGCACCAAATGGTCCACTTTGATACCACTGTTATGAAGTTTCCTATTAGTTTCTTTAGTGAGTTGGGATGAGAGACTACTTTTATACTTTTACTTCGAAAGCAGATGGTGAGGCAGTTCATACATAGGCCTTGGACTCATTGAAGGCAGGGGCACTCTGATTGTGACCTGTAGACCTAGTCCTGATTCAGTCTCAGATTGTGTCTAGGGATATAAGAAGAATTTATTCTAGACAGCGGGAGATGGATTGTGGGGATGACGGCCCTTGAAAAGTGAGCATAGAAAACGTGTATTATTTCAAATGGGCACAAAACATGGTTTAGGCAATGAGGGGAAGGATGCAGTCAAATGCTATGTGCAGTTGAAAAAAATGTTCACCTACAAAGACACCTGGAAAATTTAAGAACAAAAGGAGGAGGAGGAGGATATGGATTCCATCCTGGTTGTTGTTGTTTAGTCATTAAGTTGTGTCCGACTCTTCGTGACCCCATGAACCAAAGCAGGCCAGGCCTTCCTGTCTTCCACTGCCTCCCGGAGTTTGGTCAAATTCATGTTGGTAGCTTCGATGACCCTGTCCAACCATCTCGTCCTCTGTTGTCCCCTTCTCCTCTTGCCTTTACACTTTCCCAACATCAGGGTCTTTTCCAGGGAGTCTTCTCTTCTCATGAGATGGCCAAAGTATTGGAGCCTCAGCTTCAGGATCTGTCCTTCCAGTGAGCACTCCGGGTTGATTTCCTTCAAAATGCATAGGTTTGTTCTCCTTGCAGTCCAGGGGACTCTCAAGAACCTCCTCCAGCACCACAATTCAAAAGCATCAATTCTTCGGTGGTCAGCCTTCTTTATGGTCCAGCTCTCACTTCCATACATTGCTACTGGAAAAACCATAGCTTTGACTATGCGGACCTTTGTCGGCAAGGTGATGTCTCTGCTTTTTAAGATGCTGTCTAGGTTTGTCATCGCTGATCCATCCTGGTAGAGCAAAACAAAACACTGGGCACAAACTGGACTTGAAAGTGGTAAAAGACAAAGCCGAAGGATGTGGAGTTTACAGAGCTGTGTGTTTCTTGGATCAAGGTAAAGAAACATAATCTCTACTAGCACCAGGTCTATATTATGTGTCCTCAAAATAAGTCACAAGAGCATGGCTGGAGGTGAGTACACATCTAAATTTTTTTTGTGTGTTTTTCTTTAAACCTTCTAAAAAAGCCACCCACGGGGTTGCGGTATGTGCCTCCAAGGATGGTTTCAAATACACATGCTGCCCACAAATTTCCTGGAGGTGTGACTGTACAGTAGCATTTCCTTGGACAAAATGGCAGGTGGTGGATAGCTGCAAAATGACTCCAGTAGACAACATCCATTTTTCCTTGAAGGTGTCAGAACTGCTGTATCTTTGACAGAAAAGTGCTAATAGAGGAAGTGAAGTTTCCATTGGGAATCATGCAGGATGTAATCAGAACTCTGCTGCTGGGTTTTGCTGCTAGACTGATTGTAATTACCCGCAAATCACATACAGTGGCACGTGTGTTACAGCATTTCAGTTTTCCTGCATGTGCTCATAGGCATCTCTTACGTGACCAGCCCATAAAAATGTGGCCATCCCTTTTCCTACTCAGCGTAGCACACAAAGTGCCTTTCTGACCTCACATTAGATTGTGGCAAGCTGCTTTATATAGGTCTGTTGACACAGCAGTTGCAGCTGCTGCAGAACACGGTCACACATTTCTTGTGTGACATAAGCTACTGAGGGGGCATGATATTTGATCTCTGTGTGATCTGTCCTTGGTTCTTTGCACTGAAGCTTTTGCATATTATATCATACTCTGGAGGGATTCCTTCCAGCATCACAAAGGAAGGGGAGTTCTCTTTCCCTTCCCCCTCAATGTTTCTTATAGTTTATGATGGCAAAGCTACATCCATGGAGCTGTAACAGAGAAAGAATCCTGGCTGGGTCTCCCAGTCAAGAGCAAAAAAGGAGAAAACCAATGATCAGATCAATGATCTCCGAATGTATTTCATGCTTCTTGGCCTTATGGGGCTTTTTAGAAAGATGGTAGATTTGGCAGGTGTAATTATAAAGTATTGTTTCTATTACGTTGTGCACTGCTTGCCCCACCCCCACCTGATCTGATCTGTTCCTGAATCAGGTTCCGCGTTGATTTCAAAGTCTTAATGCTTACGTATAAAGCCCTAAACGGTTTAGGGCCTCGTTACCTGACGGAACGCCTTCTCCCACCTAGATCTACCCGTATCACCCGATCTAGCCAGGAGGTGAGGCTGAGGAGCCTAACGTCGAGGGAGGCCCGGAAAGAAAAAACAAGAAACCGGGCCTTCTCGGCAGTGGCTCCTCGTCTTTGGAACAGCCTCCCTCCTGAGATCCGCATGGCCCTTCGCTGGGTATCTTTAAATGCCAATTGAAAACCTGGCTGTTTAAGCAAGCCTTCCCTCCACCCACCGTCTGAATTTTCGTTATCTTGTTCCTTTCTTCCATCTTGGATCATTGTTTACTTAGTAATATATTGTTATGATTTTAAATAGTTATATGATATGTTGTTATCCGCCCAGAGTAGTCTATATGACTAGATGGGCGGGCTATAAATAAATAAATAAATAAATAAATAAATAAATAAATATGGATCCCCCATAGGGGGGAACCCACTATGGAATTGCACATGACTATGATAAAGTGCGGGGATACCTCCCATGTCTCATTGATACAGACAGAAGGCCTTTGGCCTTCAGGCAATGATAGTGCCAACGAGACCAATAATAATAGAGGGGAAGAAAGGTAGAGCTTGATGTTATACTTCTGACCTAACCACTCGAAACAGATACACGCACTCCTTCCAAGTAAAGCAGTTAAGTCACAATGACTAAGCTAAAAAGAAGGAGGGAGGGAAAGAAAATTCAACAAATGCAAAGCTGTGGCAATGTGCTTTTCCCATGCAAAGCCCTTACTTTGCCAAATGCCAGCAGCATCAAGCAGCTCCTGTGCTCTTGCACACCTTCCATTCATTCCAGTGGGGCTTGTGCAGTAGACATCCTAGTGTACTGTGGTGTATGTGTGTGTGTGTGTGTGTGTGAGAGAGAGAAAAGTGATTATATTGCTCTTTTCTTGGATTCCACAAAAATCTGCAGCCAAAGTAATTTCTCTCTGTCTTTTTTCCTTTGTCTCAAATTTGTTTCACTCTACTCACAGTCTGGTTTTTGTTTTAAAACCCTTGCTCAGATCTCGGGCAGACTGTTTTATCTCTTAATTTATTTTAATGTGTACTGTTGCAATGCAATGAAACTAGAACTGCAGTTCTTCACTTGTGCTCAGTCAGTGGTGGTCTAATATTTACAAATAGGGCATGGAATCGTTTTCTTAATCTTTCTTACTCATATACACAAAATAAAATGGAAATGCCCAGATTATCTAGATTAGTCTTGGACTTCCCAAATCTTTATGTGGGAACAATATATTCACAAGAATGCATCTAAAGACTCAAGGCCTTAAATTTGTGAGCAAATGGAGGAATACAAATAAAGCATATGAATATTTTAGATGTCGTCTTGTTGATATATTGCTCCCTCATAAAGGATTATGGTTATATGGAAAATGTAAGTACACAGCATATTTATTGTAAGGAATGACATAAATCTACACAACTTATTGTAATAATACATTTATATTATATTTGGATCTCTGATTTGGCCTACCTTGTTTAAAAATTGATGCAGCTGGTCTGAGTAATCCCCATCCAATTCCTGAAGGAGAAACCAGTGATGCTCACTTCCAAGTCAGATTTGTTATAGACAAAATTCACAGAACAAATTTGTGCAAATGAGAGTTGGCCGCCATTTTAGTTGTAAAAAGTTCAGGGAGTAAACATGCTGGATTGGCTTCCATATAAAGATGTTTCACACATGTGTGGTCATCACTTGTTGGTTGTAGCATCAAACTGCAACATGTATGTGTGAACAGGCATACTTGCATATTATCTCACACCACCATACCGTCAGGCCTTCAGGGCTGTCAATTCACACCATCAGCAGGGCAAGAGTAAGTAATCAAAATATAAGTGTTATGTGTGAATTGACTAGAGGTATGAGATGATAGGTTTTCCCTTCCATTGCATATACATTTTTCACATCTCAAATCCAGAAATCTCTGCTGGACATGTCATTGCCACAGAAATACTTAACTTGGTGAGACTAACACCTAGCTAGTCTCTCTCTCTGAAAGCAACATAATTTCTACATAAATGAAAGCAAGACTTGACATGCCATTCAAACAGCATATATAGTTATGACTAAAAATGGAAACTATTCAGTAATGAAAGATAATAGGCTAACAATGGAAATGTTTTTATGGAAATTTGTAATAATTGCATAGGAAAGTTACTTTCATTTTGATCCGTATTTTAAAAAGAAGCACCACTATACATTGTTTCTAAGGAGGTCAAGGTCCATGATTTTTCATAACAAGTATCTGGAAGATTGTGTGAGGAGGGTAACTCAAATCACTTCAGTTTTCCTGCTTTAATTTGTCTGCTTTTAGCCCCCACAGCTTCCCTTCACTCTCTCCCTCTCCCTACCACAACAGTTTCTGTCATTGGGGAGTGAAGGGATGCTTTTAAAGTGCTGCTTCTCTCTTCCACCACTCTCAGGAAATTCAACTTTCCACCTTAGTGATAAGAATGACAAGGAAGAAACATTGTGAGGTGGAACATGGAAAGAAAAACGGGACCTTTCTTCAAACTTTGTATTGAAAAAAAGAAAGGCTGGCCTTGTTAAAACTCTGGGTTAAAGCTAGCATTTCCAAGTCAGCATGGTCATCTACAGAGGGAAGAAATGCTCTGATACTATTGTGGCCAACATGGACCACCTTACAGATGGCTACCTGGTGTTATGCAGTGCATAGAATCATCTAGAACTCAAAGGCTCCATCAATTGTGGTGGCTGGAAACAGGGACACCCCCCCAACTTCCCTCCTCACTACAATATATCTATTGATGCCATCTTTTCTGTGTCCTTGGTCTGCTAACACCCATGTTGGAATCTGGCTAAGTTCCCAGAATGCATTTTGATGGGCAGGCACTCATCATTACCATTTTTCTAAGTAGAAACATTTTATCAACTCTCAATGTCAAAAAACTGGTTCTGTTTTCACCAGGTACATGTCTTTTGTCGGGTTAATGGATCTTCATTGGCCAGCCCCAAATGCTTCACATGACAAAGAGCTCAAAACAATATATTGTTGCTAGAACAGGAAAAAAAATTTTTTCACACACAGCTAAAGTTATCATTGCAGATAAGAGGAATCAAGGAGGTCCAAGAGGGATGGGAGATGGTTTTCTTATGCAGTGTGCAGATAATGGTTGTGTGCTGTTGGCAGAGTCTTCATTGGCCACTGACTGACCAATGCGAAGAGAATGTTAAACTACTGGAGCCTTTGATCTGATCCCCCACAATTTGTCATATGTTCTAACTCTTGCTAATCAGAAATTCCTGGTAATTAAGACCCATGTGCCCTGGATCCACTACCCCACTAGGTCTATCCTTCCGATGTGGTTTCATCATGGCAAAGAATGAGAACACAAAGAACAGACCAAAGGAGAACTTGACATGAATTAAATCTCTGTAATCAAATGACCTCAATATTACTGGGAATGCTTAAGAAATCCAATACCAGCCTCTTGCATGATGCTGCCTATTCCCACAACAATTAAACTAAAGGGTTTTAACAGAGGAGAGTCACTTATCAAAAATCAACCAAGCAGGTTTTAGATTTTTCCTCCTCCCGAAAGCATAGCTTTCCATTACGTCTACCCTCTTTTCACTGTCTGGTGACATCTACTGGATAGCAGTGCATTCCAGTCTTGCGCTTCATTTGAAAAGATTAGGCAGTGCTGTTAAGATTCAATCATGTCATAGCAGGCATGGGAAGCTCTCTTTATAAGGAGAAAATCAAAGACACATGCCAATAGTTTGGCTCGTAATTAGAGTGGTGGTACTAAGATTTCCCTCTGTAACATTACGTAATAATGGTGGTGAAGAGAAACAAATATGTGAGCTTTAATCTTTCTACTTGTTTAAGGCAGGCAATGATAAGGGCACAAAAAGTACTAAAGGTTTACACCGAAGTGAAGGAAACAAGCTCAGGGAAGATGGGAAGGCCTGGTCAGAAACAGCTCTCAAAAATGTGCTATGATATAGATTTATAAATTCGAGTTGCAGAGATATAAATTCCAGAGATGATAAATTGGCTGTGATTCTCTGTCACCCCTCCTCTTTCTCCACAGTTATCAATCTGAGCCCGGGGTTCATAAGAGTTGAGCCCCAGCACCTGTTTATAAGGCCATCTTTCATTCCTTTTGGGGAAAAAAAAAATCAGCCAAGGATGGACATGCCTTTGACCATGTGCAAAGGGCCTTTGCTTTCATGTAATCCTCGTGGAGTTCAATAGATTTGGGATTAGCAGCGGAATAACGACTTCTGGGGACATCCCTTGCAAACAGGGCTGAATTCCAGCATTTCTCACTTTAAAAACAAATAAAAGTGATGCTCCCATCATCAACTGTGTGTATGTATGTGTGTGTGTAAAAAGAGATATTTAGACTCAAGCTCAGGCAGATGCTTTAGCTCAAGGGGGAAAATGGAAGCCTGGAGTAGCCTCAGAACTGCACATAGCACTCCTCAGAAACAGCATCTTTTTAAATCCTCTTCCACCCGGTTATGTGGGGGAGCAGGCATGTTGCAACAGAGAAGCTGCCGTTTCAGGACTTAATTGAGTTTCTGGGGTTGCTTCTCTAGATTGCTACACTAATCGCATAAATTCAAACTAAGCAAGGATCTTATTTACTGATTATTCGTGCGGTCAGAATGTCATCTCCAAGAACAAAAAGTGGCATCTGTTGGCCCACAAGTGAGGAAACTTAAGTTCGCAAGATGTCTGGGGGCCAAAATTTGCAGAATCCTTGATGTGTCCTTATGGCTGGAGCTGCTGGGAGTTGAAGTCCAAAACATCTGGACGGTTGCCACCCTTCTACTTTAACCATTTGGTCTGCTGGAAAGAAAATATGGTTCTGATTTAAGTTTGTTTTATTCGAATCGTTGTCTACTGTCGTATTCTGTTGAGAACTGCCCAGAGTGGTCCTCAGCCAGATGGGTCGTATACAAAATAAATAAATACAATGTTTAATGGAAACCGCCCGGAATAGACTCTGTCTAAAAGGGCGGGATAGAAATCTAATAAATAAATAAATAAATAAATAAATAAATAAATAAATAAAGGGGAGAGGTGGGAGTTTGAAGTTGTGAGAGGTCTGGAAATCACACCTGAGCTCATGCCTTTTTGGTTTTGTTTTGTTACAATGACTGAAAGGCTTACATCTTTCTGGAAACACGACTTAGGAATGTAATCAGCCTCAGGTCCAAGTGTAGGATTACTCACTCCAAAAAGTAGGGGCAAGGCACCTTAGTTTGAAATTTGGATGGGTGGGTTGTTGTTTAGAAATCATTGGAAGGCACTCTGCACATGCTCAGTGTTACTGTGTCTTCCACTTTTTCTAAGGCACTCACATGCAAGGCAGCATGTTCTAGGGCTGAACTTTGGCTCAAACAATGGTGGTTACTGTTGTTTGAAATGGGCACCTCCTTGAAGGAGTCAATGGCCAGACATCACTTGGGCAGGAACAGCATGCTAGTGGCAGAGGAGCCTGAGAATGCGTCGTAGAAGTATACTCTTTAAAATAGGAACAGCCAAAGGGCTGATCTCAATTATGCTGAAGTTCACCTTTCAAAGGCTTGCCTACTGCTGCTGGAAGCTTTAACTGACATCTATTTGGAAGTCATAACACAAAGGATTAGCCATGAAATAATAGAGGCAGGCAGGCAGGCAGGCAGAGAAACCTTTTACTGGAAAAGATTTCACTGTTTTTGCCATTGGCAACAAATGGGGTCTGAATACTACTACTACTACTACTAATAATAATCTTAGAACAGCTTTACTAGTGTGAATCTGCTAATAACCAAATAGCATTGAATTCTTCTTGACTGTCCATTTTCAAGTTGCTTCAGACAGTTCTGGTTAAACCCATACCGTTTCATCTATGGCTATTAAACAGAAACAGAAAGCAAACCATTTTCTCAGCACGGTTGGGAAGGAAAGTTCAATGAGACTTCCAACCAAGTAATACCGCAGTGCAGTCTAGCAGTCCCATGCCATGCGTGCCTACACAGAAGTAAACCCGCCTGCCTTCTCTTCTAAAGAGCTGATCCTGAGGCTCACAACCGAGAAAACCCTTTTGAATTACGACTCCCCGAACCTCCTGGCCAGGGGGATTCTGGGAACTGTAGTCCAAAAAGTAAGTTCTCCATGCTCTGCTCAGGAGGTAAACTTCCATAGGGGCCAGGCTGCCAGTACTGTATACTTAAGACTACAACAATGTAATTCGTGCACATAACATAGACCTACTCCGAAGGCACTTTCCCTGTATAACGGATTTACCCACAAGTAACTGTGCATACAAATGAAACCCTCTTAGAATTCGGTAGGGCGCGATCCTGATCAAATCTCCTTAAGATCTGGTTGCGATCATGCGAGAGAGAAGAGGAGGGGGATTTACACCTGAGGAGGCACGCTTTCGAGGTGGGTTTCTGGTTGTCTCCGGAGGTTTGCACTCCTTTCTTCGGCCGCTTTTTACCTGGTTCTCCCGAGCGCACTCTCGCACGTCAACTCTCCGTTCTCCTTTGCTCTCTCACACACATACACACTCACTTACTTCCTTGTAGGTGTGGCTTATGCATTTATTTATGAGCCGCCCAAGCCAGCCTCCCTCCGATTTGCTCGGCTAATGATGCATTCAAGGCTCGAGTCCAGCTGCTTCTCTCGCAAGGCGGTTCTCGGGAGGGTCTGTAGGAGCGCCGGACTGAGTGTAATTGGAGACCAAGAGGCTCCTCGTTACTTTCCATTCGGTCTTAGGTGCTCTCTCCACCAGACTAGGGGAAAAGAGGCTCCTGGTACCTTAAAGGATATTATTACTCTGAACATTTTCCCCGTGTCTCTTCCTCTCTGAATTTGGGATCTACCTACTACAATCCGGGGGGGAAAAAAGTGGCTTCCACCGTTCGGGGTTTTTTTTTTTTTAAGTATATATTATATTTTCCTCCCACCAAAAGGAATCTCAGAGCTACCAAGACCATTTAAAAGCCCTCCAAGACTGAATGCTTCAGTAGCTGGGTAAGTGTGATCGAAAGTTCCCCTTTTCAGGATGGTTAACTTGTTGTGTGGCACATGACTTTTGAATTTTCCACACACCCCACCCCGACACACCCGGTCCGGCTGGACATAATTTCCCCCCCTCCCAGCAGCTGAATCTCGTGTGTGTGTGTGTGTGTGTGCTTGTGTGTGCATGCATGCATGTGTTAATAAACGATTGATCTTCAGGGCAACTGAAGAAGGCAGACGCTGAAACGGCTTGCCGTAATGTTTCACTTGTTCTGTTTTGCCGGTGACTCGACTAAGTCTATTTATATCTAGATATGGATGTGTAGCTGCTATTTTTGTATCTAGATATAATATATGTTTTCGTGGAATCAACCCGCCTTCCCGTATAGTTCAGATTCGTGGAAGTGACACCTGCCTCGCACTTCAGCATTGAGCTATAATAAACCCTATATCGTCCTTCCACACAAACGCAACTTAGTTCTTCCAAAACTTTGCTTTTTTGGTCTCCACTCCTCCCCCCCAATGGGAATACGAAGGGTTCTGTGTCGCCTCCTCTCCACCAGGTAACGTGCTTCTTCATCGAAGAGTTCTGTTGGTACAGCAGCCGCCGGGTTGCTTGTCTAGAAGACCCTGCTTTTTAGGTGTCTTTGGATTGGGCGGGCGCCGATTGAACTTCTAGCGTAGCCTGCAAACTCCCAAAGGATGCTTTTGGCATGAAAACAATGTTGTTTCCTCCTGAGAGAGGAGAGGTGGGAGCAATTTCTGTGAGGATTTCTCTTCTCGCCACGCACGTGGTGGCACACAATGCTGTAATAAAATCGTCCAGTCGGGCAGTCTGCTTCTAGGATGGTTTACCTGAGATTTAGCTCGGTCTGCTTTATGTCAAGGTAAATATATACAAGAAGGCAGGCGCCTTCCCCTCATTCTCAGCCTATTTCTATTCATATTTACTCAAAAGTTAATCCCATTTGATGTCGTGCCTGCTCAGTTCTGCTTCCACACCTCTTTTGTGCATCTTTACCTGTTCCTCCTTTTGAAAGAAATCGCCTTTTGAAGAGGGGTGCTGCAGCCTAAGAAAGGCTACACAACAATGCAGATCTGAAAGTGAATGAATGATAGTCCTCGGAGATTAAAATAAAGTGGAAAGAGGCGGGCGTGTATTTGCCACGGCTCTTATGTGCCTGATAGAATTGAAATGCGCATTGCATAACTCCATCAGTTCATTCCCCTAAGAGGGAATCCGTCCTACAACTGTGGAATACTAATCCTATTGCTTCTATTAGACTGGCAAGTTCAGTGTGATTGGCCATTTGTTTGTCTCTCACAAAGCAATCGCCGGGAGACTTAATAGCATTTCTTCCCTTGAAAAAAGGATTATGGGGGAAAGGATATCTTATCAGCTAGTGAAGGGGTAATAAGCTGGAGTGTTGTGGGGTGGGATTGAATTGAATTAACCCTTCCTCTGAGAATACTGGAGCTGCTGAAATAATTTGTTCTTCAAGATGGTCCTGCATTCTGACATTGGGTGGGACTAAGGCTACAGGAGGGGAAAATTAATGGGTATTGTTTGTGCAAGGTAATGTACAGTATGTGTGTGAAAGGTAATATAGAAATCCTGTGTTAACTGCCTTTGGTTGGCGTGCAAAGGTTCCTAAGTGAGACCTGATTGAGAGTGTCAGTTAGTGCTAATTGGGAGTTCATGTGGCAGGAATAATTTCTGCTGGTTACTTTGATGGAGCCTCTTGTCACTCCTGAAGTGATGCACGGTGCAGATTGAAAGGGGCTGTGAAATCTTCAAACACCTCTGTTCCAAACTTATTACAGAGCAGTTTGCAGCTATGATCTGCTTCTCAGATCAGTTGTCTGGTTCCAGTATTTGCCAGGTCTCGTTCTTGGCTGCTCTGTGCTAGATACACAGCCAGTTCTTTTCAAGCAGGTGTTAGTTCCCTCCAAGGATGATGGACTCCACATGTGCGAGGAGTGGTGGTGGTGGGGAATATCTTATTGGGTTTGACCCAGCTGAACATAGCTGAGTGCGTTGTGGAGAATGTGCACCAGGCACGTAATACAAGGATAACAAGCTTTTGACTTCCTTTCGCTGCTCTAAGAAGCGTAATATTCACTGTGTGAAGGGCCAGATGTTGAGCACTCCCAGCACCTGCATATGAACTGACAGATGCTGCTGTTGAACTGAGAAGATGTGATCATGCAAAGGGTTTGAACCCTAGGTCAATGTAATCCTAGGCATGCATTTGCAGAAGTGAATCCCACAACATTCCATGGGATTTACTCCTTCGTATATGGGGTATAAATTTGCAGCTGTATATGGCTCTGGAATAATAGTTGCTCACATGAGGACAGCTGATGTGAAAATACAAGCATCCCTTGCAGAAGTGTGCATGCGTATGCATGGTGCAGGTTATGCGCTATAATCAGACAAAGTGAGGACATTAGTAGACCAGCAAAGATTCCCACTGAGGCACAGAAGCTTTAATGCACCATTATTGTTATGAAAATGAAACCACTGATTAGTAGATAGGTATGGCAGCTCTCAGGGTGTCATCTGATATCTTAGGAACTGCTATGCTTTTCTGGACAGAGAAAACAAATGTCAGGGTGAAAAGGGATTCCAGAAGGATACAGGTTTTGTGTGTGTATGTGGGGTTGTGATGGAGGGACGGTGACCTTAAAGCCTTTGTGCACCTCTCCTCCCATTCTGAACTGTTGCTAGGACTCACTGGCTCAGTCCACAGGTGTTAGTATGTATGTTATACTTCCTTCCCAACCCTTGCATATGGCATCTCAAGAACTGACTTTGTGACATCATCAGGGTCCTCTCTCAGGATACCAGAAGGAATGCCCTTAAGATTTCAGACTTGTGGTTCTGAAATCTTAAGGAATGAGATGCTACTGATCTGGCAAAGCCTATCATCACCTCCCCACCAATGGAGGGCTAAGACTGTTATTTTATTGCTTCTGACAACAACACAAGAACACATAGAAGCAGGGTTGTGTTCACCAGATAAGGAAGAGAGAGGATGCTGGGGAAGTGGTAAGGCAGAACTTGGAAGCCTTACTGTGAGGTTTTGTGGCAAAGGGAGGGGGACCACGGGAGGGGTAGGATGGTTAGATTTAGAAAGGTGACCACAAAAAAGAATGAGAGATGAGAGAATGGTATATTTACCTTTTTTTATATAGCAAAGCAAGCACAGAGAGGGCTTCAGTCCCAGATTTTTCACAATCACTGAAGTTTCCTGATTTCTTGCTTGATTTTGCCTTGGCCGATTAAGCATGAAGGAGGCCAGAATTCCATGGAAAAATGGGCAAAGATTTCTAGATAATACTGTGAAGTTAATACTTTAAATACTTTGAGATGAGAAGGCTTCACAGTTGGAAGGGTTTTCCCATCAAGGTTTTAGACTGGCTGGTTTGAGGGTCACCTCATCGTTGGCTTGAGTAGGGTGACGCTTTAGGAATCAGGAAGATATCTGATTTTGTGTGGAGTGCCATTTGTTTTCTGCTCCTTTAAAGCCAATTTCTTATGGATTAAATTATGGGGTAGATGGTGTTTGGTCCACTGATACCCAGTAAGTGTTATGGACAGGTAAGGATTTGAATACACAGCTCCCAGATCCAAAACCAGCACTATGTCCCAGTTGGTCTCTCTTGTTCTCTCTCGCTTTCTCCCACTCCATTTTCTAGTTTGGTGTACTTCACAGGCATTGTGTCAATAAAAAATGTCCTCTGTAAGAAGTCCTTTTGTTATGTGCAACCCCATGCTTTTAAATTATTATTGAGCTCAGGGGTCCGCTCCCCCCTGCCCCCAAATAAGCTACATGTGCCTATTTCTTCTCTGGAGCTGTTGTCTTGTAGGATAACATTAATTAGGGATTTGTTGACTGTTCGAAATATTTTTCATTCTAGGTGATTTACAGGTCTTGTCACAATGAGAGTCCCTGATGACACTTCCCATCCCACCAGTGAGATCTACTGCCTTCTCAGAAAAATAAGACCCTTGTATTTTCCCCCCCAATCTCCTCCTCCTCCTCCTCTTTCATTTTCACTTGTTCTACTTATGAAATGGCAAAAACCTATGCAGCGTGTTGCTTTTTCGGTGAATCCTGTGCAGAAAGTATGCTGTTCTCTGCAAGAATGTTAATAATCCTGCACAGCCTGGCATTCCTTTCAGGGGAAAAAAAAAGAGGCTATGAAACTTTGGAGAGATTCGGTGAGATTTCTCCAGGAAAAATAAAATCTCATGCAGAGAAAGCTCTCTGTTAGGCGAAAAGAGGAATATCTTGCTCTGTTTCTCTCTGAGTGCAAACGGCTGCATGATTCACATCCTTAGCATTCATCATTATGTTCTTGTTCAAGCCTTAGTTACAGTATATTGTATTGCAGATCTGCTCATACAATCCAGTCCATTGAAAGAGACAATTTCCTAGAAGTGTCTTCTCCAACTTGGTGTCCAGATGTGCTGGACTGAAACACACCTCAAAGTAGCATGGAGGGTCCGACACAGCATGGAGGGTGTCAGGGTATGGAAGACTGTCTTATAGATTAAGGCCAGTGGACATCATAACACAGCCGTGTGTCGACTGATGTAATCGTTCCCTGTCATGGTTACTAAAGATGCAAACAACCTGCCCTGGTTTAGGCGCTGAACTTCTTTGTGTGAGTGGAGCCCATAATGCTGAGAAAGTATGTACCCTATTGATTTCTCACTGCATGCTATTTTTTTTATATCCAGCCTAACCTGCATAGTTATGACTTTCAGCTTCACTAACAGTTCTAAAACCTAGTACCTAAAGAATAAATGTTGGTGAATTGCCGTCATACACTCTTGGTTTTGTTTCATATATTAACATCCATTCTATGCCATTTGTTTGCATAACCTAAAATTAAGAGAAGCAATGTCTTTTTTAAAAATAATACTCTTTAAATTATTTAAATATTAAATGCTAATCTTCCCTACGCATTTTGATTTTTGGTTAATGGGGAATGTCTAACAAAGGTACACCGCTGATTTTACAGATGCATGTGACAGCAGAGAAAAATGTTTGTACAAATGCAGGGCGGGAGAGGATCACATATGGGCTAGTTAATGATGACCAACAAATACTGAAGAATATGAATTGATCATAGATCTTGAACATGTTGCTGAAATAATATATATAACCTCTATGTCAATTTCATATATTGCACCAGCAAAATGCACAGCCCTTAGTTATGTACAATAGATTTACTCCAGCTCAACATAGTTGTAATTGCCACTGAAGTCAATGTTTTCATATTGATTGGAAGGAACTTAAGGGCACCCAACAAAGCTGAGATCAATGCCATTGACTAGGAAACAGAAACTCTTCCAATTGTCTTGTTCACACATGTGATGTCTGCACTGTAACACATTACTTAAGACTCTATGACTGAGGTCCTGTTTGTCTCCATGTAAGGTGAACTTGTGGCTTTGCAAGCCTGCTGGGTGTTATGCCCAGGAAGTCTGGATTGTGCAATTAGACCGTGCAATTGACCACATAACTCCCAGTTAGCCTGTTGCATGGCACGCACGTGGAAGTGCTTTTGTGGACAGCACGTTGTGATTTTTGGTACTGTTGCTGCAGCTTTGCATTGTGCAGGTGGAATTGGGCAATAGGATTTTAGCCCATGCATAGTAACTGGGAAATGTGGAAATTCCTGCATTTGTGCTCTCACATTCTGTGCAGTATACAGCAAATGTGCATGGATTGTTGTTGGAGTAGATTTAAGTGAAAGTATCCCTTGAGAGAAAGCATGGCTTGCCTCAGAGAAAATGACCCTTTTATCAATAGGGAGATGTGTGCAAAAGTCTATACATCAGGAAAACTACATATAAAAATACATGCATTAGCAAAAATGTGTATAAAAGTGTGTATGATTTTTCGAACAAAATTACCCAACCTAGTACAAGCAAAAGATGGAATGCGCATGGAACTGGAAGAAATGAAACAAAATTTAGAGAGGCTTTATAGCTTCATGTCACTGTGCATGATCCTTGATGTTCATTTACCTTTACCGCTGTATTAATAATAACATTGACAGTAGGTCAATAAAAGTATAGTTTTACTTCCTTCCTGCATTTGCTTTGGTTTTATTACCATGTATTACAGACTATGGCACCTTTCTTAATTGTCCCTAGCCTTTTGATTAATGCCTCCGTTATTCTGACTTCATTGATTTGGGAACATGGTTACTTATACAGAAAACATCTTTAGCTAAGCTATGCAAGTATAGATAATCTTTGCTGAAGCCACAATGAAGTTGGGATTCTTCCAAAGACAAACCCAATGTAAACGATCCCTCTGTTTTATGCCGAAGATCTGAGAGTGCAGAACTCTGTCTCCATTTGTGTCAATGATCCAGTCTTTCTGTGCTTCATAAGTGTGAGTACTTTTCAGTTGCCACTCGGGAAATTTTGGGCAAAACACCACTGTTGGTGCAGTGCTTGCACCATTGGGATAGGTGTCTTGCTACGTAACCTCTTCAGAGTTACCCCACGTATGTGGGTGTGTTTGTCTTCTCAGTTTTAATGTACAACTAATATGTTAGAGGAGTGTGAGAAATTTGCTCTTCAAACATCTTCCACAGATATATCCAGTGCTACACCTCCCTGACAGAACATGGAACTGGACCCAGTTTTGAGTCAGAAATCCGTACATTTTCAGGGCTTGAGGTGTGTTCTGTGAATGTATTAGACATGTGTGTGTTTAGAAAAATGTGGGCAAAAAACTCTGGCACAGAATGGCCTTGCACATGGGAAGAGGAGGCAGCCTGAGGAAAGACTTGACGTGTCTATCCTGTGGGTTCTTCAGGCTGAGTCGACCCTTTTATATTTCAAAAAAGAGCACAGTAAAGATAGAGGTCTAAAAATATCAAGACGTTTTCATTCATGAAACCTTATCGCCTGCCCTTGCTTTGCTCTGCCTTGACATTTAACATAATTATTTTTTCCAGCAGGTGGGAATCATCCTTATTGAAATAAACTTTGCCTGATCCTTACTGTGGGCCTTCTTCCACTGACACACTTCATTTGCAGCTTCCTTTTACTGCCCATCCTGCCAGATTTGTCACATTTTAGCAAAGAATGGGGCACACCATCCCCTCTGAGGGGGTTTCACAGCTGGCCCCATCCTGTTCTGTTGTCTTTGCCTTTTGCTGAACAGTAGGTACCACCTACAATGACCTTTCTCTCTCTCCCTTTTTGTTTAGGTTTCATATTGTGGATATTACATTTCCCATCTGAAGATAATGACATTTCTCTGTCTCCAAGTGTTGATTGGGGTGTTTATTTGTTCTTGGAGTGTAAAAGGATCTTCGCAGCCCCAGGCCAGGGTGTTCTTAACATTCAATGGTAAGAAAGCAGATCAACATTCCAAAGCAAATGTTATTCTAGAACATTGTCTTATTTCCATTTGCACCAGTAAACCAAACAATAAATAAAAATACTTCTCCATTCTAACTTGCTGCACTTGCAGTGTGAATGCTAGTGTTTGTTTTGGGTCTGGTCTTACCCTTGTTTATGAAACATGCTTGATTATTTAGGTTAAAGTGTGCAATGTTGGTTGACCTTGGGGAGTTTAAATGCACTTTTAGCCTGAATGTATTCTTCATGAGCACTCACAGCGTGCATCACGTAAATGCCTCCAGAAAATGTGCGTAGCTGTGTGATAGATACATCCACTTATATTATAAGAAGCTTGGAGTTTGCAATGACGGAATACATCCATCATTGCAAACTCTTGCAGGCTGCAGCTATGTGCTTTCCTGCAGGTACATACATATGGGCCCTGTGGCACAGTGCTTAAACTGCAGTACTGCAGTCAAGCCTCTGCTCATGACCTGAATTCGATCTCAATGGATTCAGGTAGCCGGCTCAAGGTTGACTCAGTCTTCCATCTTTCCAAGGTCTGTAAAATGAGTACCAGCTCAAAGGGGGGGGGGCAAGTTGTTGTTTTCATAGTTATGTTGTTAACTGCCCAGAGAGTGCTCTAGTTCTATGGGGTGGTATATAAATAAACGCTGATGCCCCACCAATATACAAGTGGCAGAGGGTAGCCTTTTCCTTATTATGCTCTTAAAAGCCACTGTCCTCTTACAGAAAACCCAGACTACTGTTAGATCAAGTAGGTGTTGTTGTTGTTGTTTTTATGCTCTCTTCCATGATCTGAGGGAAATATTTTTCTCCATGTAGAGAGGCTTCTGTTGTGGAGATCAATATTTCAAACTAGTTTTCCTCCTCCTTCTGTTCTCCTTGTGGCAGTTTGTTATTCCTGAGAGAACTTTACCCTGAATTAGCAGGGTGAGGCTGTCCCCCTGTTTGGATGACAAGCTGCCAATTGGCTAATTGATTACTAAATGTTAAAGGATCTTGACTTTTCAGAAAGTAACAAGTGTTTACCTTGAATTAGTTAAATGTTCTACCTGTGTTAGCAGTATGTACATATACTGAATAGATTCCAGACTGTTATATTTTAACACCTGCCCACTTCACTGCTTAGTGCCTTGCTCTGCAGGAACCATACATGTGTTCTCATTTCACAAGGTCTCTGACAGCAAATGGCCCTGGGCCAGTAAATTGATGATGCCATGTGTCAATCTCGGCGTCAGCTTTTCTGTATTTGCCTAACTGTCTCTGCTGACAGTGCTTGGGTTTCAGTGAAAATTAAAGTGTAAGACTAGGAAAAATGCTTTCCATCTGCCTATCTTTCTGCACATGTATTTTCCAGGGCATGCAAGGAATTATCTCTGATTACAAAATTTGGGCAAACGGCAAGCGCCTCGGCTGCCAAATGCACATAACAGCTCATACCATGGATGATCCAAACCGCTTGTTAAGTGGAATGGCTCTGTGAGTCACTGAACCTGTAAAGGGAGCGGGGGAAGAATAGAGGGAATAAATGGGAGACAGCACCAAACAAATAAATGGGACACCAATTTCTTTCAGTTGTATTCAGGATGTCTCCTGCTCATCCACATTTTAATTTATGGAAGTCTACTCTTTCACTGTTGCAGTCATCCAAATGTCTAGAAGCCTGTCTTGCTTTCTCTGTTATTCTTCACATAATGCTCTGATCCTAATCCAGAAACTTTATTTTGATAGCAGAATATGGATTAAGTGTGGGTATTTTATTTATTCATTTAAGGGATATGTATTTAGGTCTTCGAATGAAGCAATTAAGCTAAACAAAAAAAGAAGCCAAGTAAATTTAAGGTTCCAATGCTATGGCTGCACGCCTAGGAGAAGGTCCCAAAGATTATCCAGCCTACGACTCAGTTCCCACAGTGGCTGATCAATTGCCTATGATAAACCTATGGGCAAGACACAAGCGTAGCTGCTGCATCCTCTCTCTCATGTTCTCCAGCAGAGGCATATACAACAGAAGCTTGCTGGAAGTGAGGAATCACTGTTGAAGAAACCAAGATTCATTTCTGAGTTAATATCTCTTGGATTGTTTTATAAAGAATTGGAAAAACAGTACTATAAAGAGGAAAATGAACATGCAGAATTTGAAAACACAGCAAACAAAACATCAAGAAGAGATTTAGTATGCAATCCTAATCACAGAGATTAAGGGACCCTTGAACTCAGAAGAACGTAATCCTCCGAGCTGCATCAAATTATCAGACATTTTCTTTATGTCTCACTTTTTCATTAACAGTATGCTTGAAGCAGTTTGTGACAGGGCAAGATGAAAATAATAAATAATACATTCTTATATCTGTGTTGCTGATCATGGCATCTGGAAGGAGGCCTCTGTGATCAATTGTAAAGAGCAGGGAAGGATATATGGGAAAAGAAGACATGCTTGCCCATATACAGAATATGGTCAATAAATTTTATGGTTTCATTCTTTTCTTTACATTTCATCCATTTTGCAATAATATTACAGGTAGTAGGTATGGTTTAAATCAAGTCTGGACACAGAACAGTGTCTTCTGCTTAGTTTCCATATACTTTGAGTGGTGTAGACTCATAACTGTTTAAAAGTGTTTACGGCTTGTCTGTTCTACTAGCCTCAAACAAACCTTAGGTTTGTCTGTATTACTATCTAGCCTGTAGAAACTGAGTCAATATACTGTTCTAGACTGTTCTTACTGCTTACAGAGGTGTATGTAGTCCCACAGTTTACTTGTCTGCACAACAGCTGTGTGAGATATTGACTGCCAAAGTTTGCCTGTTTGTTTATTCCTTATTTTTGGATCCTGACTATCTTGCAGTGGGTTCAAGACAACTTCCATGTCTCTCTTCTTGCCCATTTTATTTTCATAGTAACTTCATAAGGTAGTCCAGACATGGGGAAAATGCCTGCCATAAGATCACCCAGTCAGTTTCATGGCTTAGTGCAGTGGTTTCCAACCTTGGTTCTCCAGATACTCTTGGAGCACAACTCCAAGAAATCTGGGCCAGGACAGCTAGTGATGAAGGCTTTTGGGAGTTTTAGTCCAAAAATATCTGGGGACTCAAGGTTGGGAACCACTGGCATATTGGAAACCAACACCTGGATCTCCCAAGAGCACTTTGGTCATTTGACAACTCTAGTTCTGATTATGATTAATGTACTTTATTATTGACTGGAGGTTACGTTCTGTGTTTCTTCTGTCCAGATCTGACATGTCCACTTCCTCAGGAGTGGCCTGGCAATCAACATTGGTGACATCAAGAGCTCTTTTGGTACATTATTAATCTGAACCCGCATAGATCTATGTCTTAAACCTATCATTCATAATAGCCATGTTATGTCTGGACAGAATTTCCTAGTCTTTCTAGCAGGCACAACAGGCTCTAGTATTTTCTGTTACATTCTTTCTAGAACTGGGAGAGAGGTTTGGCTGTTCATTGTGTATTTAAACAGATCTCTGGCCAGAGTCTGTAAGCCATGATGTAGTAACTTCAGAATGCCTCGTGGATGGATTGATCTGTGAGATGCAACAGATTCATTGAATAGAAGGCAATTTTAGAGGATAGCACATCAGCAGAATTCTTCAATAAAACCAAACCCTAGTATAACATGGAGGAAAATACATACCGACAAAAACAGAGAACAGCATATTTGGCAGAAAGTAACCCATTTCTGTGTAAACACAGGCTTCTGAAATTCATGAGAATTTGAAGTAGTGGACAATCAGATATAAAGAGAGTGGAAATCAGCTTTATGAAACCACAACATACAGGTTTGAACTGGCAGGCACTGTCCATGTAGACATACTCAAAGGTACAAATATAGAGGCAACCTTGTGTAAAAGGAATGTGAGCTGCAACAATCACAGTGTACCAAAATGTGATTTTCAGTGAAATAGGGAAATGACACTTCATATTCAAATGAATGGTTTTTGTTTTTTTATACATTTTCCAAACTGGCAAGCTGACACAAAATATTCTACTTCAAATTTGCTATTTCTGGTTATACAGTGTGACCAATTACACAAGTTTCTAACAAAATATACACTAATAGCCTCACATACAGTAAATACTGAACCTTTGATTTGGGATAGTCTGTAAGAGAGATGGCATATTAGAATTTATCACTTCATGGAAAAACATTTGTAATATGAGTATATATAAAAAATTGACAAGAGCAGAAGAAAAAAAAAAACTAAAAACAAAATGGATTGAAATAAGGAGCTGTGTTTCATCTCCAAAGCATCTTTTAAAACAGAGCTTTTTAAAATGTTATTTGCTGTTTTCCCCCCCTTTTAACTACTCCATAAATTTTGAAGAGCTATTAGTGGTGTTCAAAGGTTTCTCCCAAAATGTGATTTGAGTCTTGTAGATGAAAATGTCAACCCAAGAGCAATGTTCTCTACCTTTTCAGGAAGGAATATGATATTCTTTTAACAGTTTAAGCGAGATGCTTTTAACAGTTTGGTGAAAGGCTCCATAAAGGAAACCTGTTCAGTGGTCCCTGTAAAATGAACATTCGGTGTGTGTGTGTTTCTCTCCAAAGAAGTCTGTTGTCCAGATGGTAAAAAAAGAACGTCTAGGCTTAACAAGTTCACAGCATGCTGTGATAACTGCCTGAATGTACAGTACAACACAACATGCTCTTTTTTTGTTTTATTTTTGCTTTCTTCTTCTTCTTTTTGGCAAAAATGTAAGGAGCAATAAAAACAAGCCTACTATTATTGACATAATCAGGTGTCCTGATATGAAAGAGATCAGGGGCTGATCTGTGCCTTTCCCTTGCCATGTGAAACGTTAGCATGAGATGGCGCAATTCCAAACCCAAGTGATCTGCTCTAATAGACCATCTTATAGAATTACTATGAGTCTGAACAAGAAGAAGCTTATGCACCATGATCCTAGTCTTAGATACCATTTGGAGTATTTGGATAATACTTTTTTGGGTGATGTTGGCTAGTAATTGCAGTCCAGCTACTACAGTTAGCATATCACAATAGCCGTTGGCTAACATTCTGTTTGTTTTTTTCACATGTGCAGTGACACTTGTCTTTTTATGCCAATTGCTGGAGGAGGTATTTACTATTTCCATGAGGACACATAAGCCTTGTTGTTTTTGATGAGGTGATCTCCTCAGAATTAATTGCATTAATGTTAAATGGACGACTGCTGAGGAAAGAGCCATTGGAGGTGTCCGCACTTGTAAAGCCAATTGACACCGTCCTGCTTCATCCCATGCACTTCATGTGGGTGTGAGTGGGGCTGCCGGAACAGTAATTTAGCACGCACACACATACTGTAGCTGCATAGGCTCCTTGTGTGATCAGGATCCCTATGCGGTCTATATTCCTGGTCAGTGGAGGATTCTATGGGTGTATAGCTGTGCATGTGTGGACATTGGAAGAGACAAAGAGTTGGATAGAGTGGCTGGTCCTGAATCCTGCCCCTCCTCCCCACCAGTATTCCATCTACACAGCAAAGGCAGCAGTCCAGTCATGCCCAGCTCAGAGATAGGGAACACAAAGGTCTCAAAGCCTTGGTCTGTGATGCCCAGAATCCCTCACCATTGGTTGTGTTGGCTAAGACTGATGGGCATTGCAGTACAGCAGCATCTGGAAGGCTGCATCCTTGGCATAGACCACTGGAGATGAAGAGCACAAGAGGCTGCAGTGTTGCAGTTGGGCTCATGATTTCACCAAATGTGGCTGGCAACATTTTGCTCAAATGCAGACCAATCTTCCTATCTGCTCACTCCCTGGCCCTTCTGTAGACTGGCAACCTTGACGTGAAGTAACTTTTGTGCTGGTGCTCTCCATTCTCAGTGGTGGCAGATGCACGAAGACTTCATGTAATTTGTGCAAACAAACATCACAGTAAAAAGGTTAGGGTCAGGTGTTTTGTCCAAGGTAAGTACTTCTGATCTTGATAGGTTAACTTATAGCTTTTTTTTCTTTCTTTCTTGGATGATGTCAGTCTGTGTAGATTAGTCAGGAAGTAAGAGAAGAAGTGTTTCCAAGTGGCTAACAGGCCTTGTTACACACACACACACACACACACACACACACACACACACACACACACACACACACACAGAGAGAGAGAGAGAGAGAGAGAGAGAGAGAGAGAGAGAGAGAGAGAGTGAAAGTCTTATTAATCCATGTTCCCTTTACACAATGAAGTATGACTGAGTGCTAAAAGAGTTTTAAAGAATTTTTTTTAAAAAAATAATGTTAAGACTGCAAAAACGGTCATTTCCAGGATCTTCAGGTTGTAGCCTAAACTTGATTGGTTTCCTCTGGAAGATCTTGATTTGAGCCAATGTTTCAAACATAAATCTTTGTTCCGCATAGAAAATAGTTAGTGATTCTCAAGCCAGGTCTTAATCTGTGCATGTTTTTTGCACAATTGCTCTCCTTAAGTAAAAAGTGAGAACAATACACCTTTTAAAATAAAATAAAATAAAAAGTTGCTGATATAATTGCAACTGTATAGAGCTTAATTTGGCTGCATTATACTTTTATTTCTAAATAATCTGCTCACTTCATTAAAAGCAATTAAGAAGAAGGAAAGGTCGCCAGAGTGCTTTTTCCAAGTGTCAACATTTTTAAAAGGTTTAATATAACCCCCATGGATCATTCTTTCTTTTTTTCAGTTACCCCTGAGATACTTTCTTTAATCTCCTGAGCAACAGTAATACTGCTTGTTTCCAAACAATCCTTCATTGTAATGCTAATGTTGCCTCCACAGCTCATAAAACATTCATTTATTACATGTGGCACTTTGTATAGATGGCAGTCCAGTAGCCAGTAGATCACAGTAGAGGCTTTTCTTTGCTGAAAGGTCAGTGGGACATTTGTGATGGTCAAGCCCTTATTATTGGTGGGTTTTTTTAAAGTTACTTCAAAAGGAAATCAGAATGCTGAGGCGGTTTTGTAATTTTTAAAAATGGCTGTCTCTGCTGACCACCTTCCTTACTTGAGAACTTGTCAGGAATGTTGAAAACCATGTAGTTGTCTAAAAACACATGGGCTCTGTTGTATGCTTGCAGAGAAGTAAATATGCTTTTAACACTAACTAAATTTAAAGCAAATGGCTTTAGTCTGTACTGTCACTCAAGTCATTGGGAATGTTAATTTTTAGAATACAACTCCAAGATTCCCTAACCAGCACATGTGGTACTTCTACTGTTCTTTGTTTATTTTTTCTACCTTTGGGGCACATTGGCAGGAATCCCAGTGGTGTTTGTGTAAGGTTTGCTGAGGTGCATCTTGGTTGTATGTTTTGGCACATCACAAAGCACTCGACTAAGACATGCCCTGGCATGTCATCAATTAGCTGCTATTAGCTACAGTAAATTATGCAAATACCAATAGTCTTGTGGTCCTTATGTGTAGATCTTTAGAAAGTTCTGATATTTTTTTCATTGAAAAACTAGTGGTGTTTTCTGGCTTATCTTAATCTAATAAAAATCTAACCAGGGGATGGAGAGCTAAACATTTGTCCTCTAGTTATTTCTAGGCATGGTACTTTTGTGTGTCTTTGATTTCAGCCCCCAGAATTCCCACATCCAGAATTCTGGGGGCTTTAGCCAAGAAATCAAAAACCTCATGGGAGTTTCAGTTTTTTACCAGTGGGGAATGAAAGCTCCATCAGCCATTCTGTTCCTGTGAAGAAGACAGAGAAAATGGGTGGGAGCAGCTAGGCTCCATGGGACATGCAGAGGATGAGGAGACTGATAGTCTCTCTGCCCATTAGACTCTGTACAAGGTGCTTCCCAAAAAGCTAGCAGTATTTTATATCTAATGGCTGAAATCATGTTGCTTAGCATACTAAATCATGACCAGACCCATTGAATAAAAGGGGATTGGTAAGTCAATTCCTCTGTAACAGTGATTCCCAACCTTGATTAACCTAAGTGTTCTTGGACTGCAATTCCCAGAAGTCTTCACCACCAGCTGTGCTAGCCAGGGTTTCTGGGAATTGCCATCCAAGAACATCTGGGTTACCTTTTACATCTTGGGAACCACTGCTCTATAAGTTCCACTCATTCAAATGGGCCTACTCTATTGCAGCTTACTACACTCAAGTAAGTTGCAGTTAGAGTAGGCCCGTTTGGATCAATGGAGGAGTTGACTCGCCAAACCCCCACTGATTCATTGGGCCTACTTTAGCACAACAGGACTTCAGCCAATAGTTCCCCACCCCAAACGCCTCCTGTCACATATTCTTTTGCAGACTTAACAGAGTTAGGATGTGCTTTGGGTTGTTGGGTCAGAACCTTAGCATTTAGTGCCTTCCCTTCCACTTTTTTTCTTTTCTTTTCTTTTTTCTTTTTTCTTTTTCTTTCTTTTTTTGTGGTAATGCATTTGTGTGTGGCATTGGTAGCTTCTTTATTTTATTTTTTAAAAAGCAATGTGGGAGGAAAGCCTCTGAATTCCTTCCAGAGAGTTTGTGGTTGCCATGGCTCTCCAGATTCCCCAGAAATGTTTAAGGTGAAGAAAGCCTTAATTACTGAAGAAACAAGTGTCTTGGTTACTTTTTACAGTTCTTCATCTCCCTATCCAAGGCTTCAGGCTCTGCAGGGAAAACCCATGCTGACATTGGTAAATAGCTCATTCACTTTCTTTTCTAAAGTACAATGGAAAAGGTCAGCGGTGTTCCTAATATCCAAACACACTTACTACACTGTGAATATTGGTAATAAATGCTGCACAGTGGGACATTTCGAGGCAACATTCTGTGCACAGAAGCCTACATGTGGGAAGAGCTCGGTCCCCATTTTGACAACTTCCAGGGAAGCTGTTGTGAATGTATCCAAGAAAAACAGCTGCATGTGACAAATACTACATTCTTTTTTGAGTTGGCATTGTAGACCAGCATCAGCTTACAAGAAAGAATCAGAGCCCAGGCCAAGCACAAGCTTCAGGAGGAGCTGTCTTTAATGAAATCCACCCCCAGCAGCCTGTCATATTTCCCGCAGAGCAGACGAGCCACTGAGTTACCATAGAAAAAGTTGTGCAATAAATGTGCAAATAGTAATGATGGCGATAGCTTTGTTCAGTTGATGCCCTGCCCAGACTAGGACTGTATGAAACTCTGTTTCACTTTTCCCCACAGCCACACTTTAAAAACCTCTAGTACTTTTTTTTTTTTGGCAAATCAACAAATAAATTTGAAAATCTGACTATTGAAAGCAAATGGAATGTAATTCCTTTCAGTCTGCACTGGCAAACATCAAGAGCTTTACAGGTTCCTGCTATGGAGATGATCATTTTGTGCCTGCCTACCAGGCAGGTGTCAAAGGTGAGGAGCATACGAGAAAGAAAAGGTGGCAACTTGCAACCCTAATTCACAAGCTTTTAAGAGCCAGGCAATCAAGCCACTTTGCCTCGATAGACAAATGTTCTGATTTCTCCCACTGCTCACATTTTTAAATCTCAAGTTCTCTGTGCTGAATTCATAAAGAAAATAATGGATTTTGGAAAACACTTATCCAGAATAAACCAGGTACAATTCTTACTAATTCCTAGTGTCAATGGATTACATTTTCATTGCCTGTTGGGGCTTATTTGAAAAGCTGAGATACATTCTGTGTTTTAGGGAAATCACTTAATTTTTCTTTTGCCAAAATGGTGCTATATTACTGCTTCACTGCTGTATAGCTGCTGTCATATGATATAGCTTCTGAATTTCTATGTTAGTTCAATACAGAATTCAGCAAAGACTCATATCAGTAGGTAACATTGGCCATCATCCTCTCAGAGATTTCTGCTGGCCTAAGTGTAATTGTGTAAACTGCAGTGGCAAATTGCCACTCATTCGGGAGCTGCCATTTGCATTCCTGGCCATGAACCAAATGTGTGGGACTGGTGTGTCACCAGGAATGCAAGTGACTGCCCTTTAATGAGTGGCAATTTGCCACTGCAGTTTATGCGATTATACTCATGCCAGCTGCCTTCTCTAACGTGATTCTGGTCATCATATTTGTATATAATATAATGCAGGGAGCCTATTGGATGTGCCTAATCCCTGGCCACGTATAGAGCAGATCTCTGGATGCTAGGCTTACTGCCTTGTTCCTTGAAAGAAGCCAGTTTTTGGAGGTATCTACTTCTCTGATTCATCAGGGGAACCCTTTTGAATTCTGTTGGATGGAATTTGGAGAGAGGAGAGTTGCCCTATATTGGCCTCATACAATACACAGGAACATAAGCGAGTCTACAAAATTCCTTTATCTCCAAAGCAGGTCCTGTGCCTTATCTGACATGGGGGGAGGCAGGTATCCTACTTTCCTGAGAGGTTTTTTCAGAAGCACAGGTAATGGGGATGGGGGAAGAATGGTTTGTTTAACTTATCTAAGGATCTAAGCCAAGCTTGTCTTTTGTGTGTGGGGGGGAACTTCTTAGCTGAATTTATTTTCTTTTAAAAAATTGAGAACAGTTATAAAACAGTGTAGCTGATCAGACTGAGCTGCATTGCACCATCTACCTTTTCACTGTATGTAAGGTGCCTTGCCCTGAAAATATTTCCAGAATTGGCTCCAAGGTAAAGCTGTAACCTCTATCTAAACGGGAAGTAAAATGAGAAGAATAGCAGGATGAAATCAACACGAAACAAATGTAGTGCAATAAGATATATGAGGATTAAAAAGGGCTAGAAAATGAATATGCTGTTGGTGCTGCTACCAAACAGAATTCAAAGGGGATGCCGGACAAACTTTCCTGGGGACAGCCTTCCGCACGTAGGATGCCGATCTCACCAGACATGACAGGGACACCTGGAGAAAAAGGACTCACAGGGCTTACTCCAGTGTCTTTTTTTCACTTGGCCATCATACAGCCTTTGCAGATTTTGCTGTATGTTTCTTGATGACAACCCAATGTGCTAGATCGCTGTTGTTTTTGTTGCAAAGATGGTGAATAAAGAGTAAGGCTTACTCATTTCCCAAGACTATGGGAAAAGAAGGGCTGCTCCAAAAGTTGCCAAAGCAGAAGAAGCGAGGGGGAGGGGACAGAAAGGGCACCCAAAGGCTGAAAAATGAGATTCTGAAATAGAAAAAAGAATGCATTGTGGTGTGTGGTATGCCCAACACATTGTCTTCAAGTTCAAGAAGATCATGCATGATGTTGAAAGGTTTGTGGCACTCCACAGACCACAATAAAGTTTGCAGTTTTGACTATTATTTTGAGGCTCCACTTCACTTGTACCTCCCCACCCATAAGCTAGACCACACAGCAATTTTGTCAAGGAAAAAAGACACTCTGGATGTAGAAGAGAAGATCTGTTTAAGGTTTCCGATTCTCAGGGCACTGGCTGAAGGCTCTGGGAGTTAGGATGCTTCACTAGATCTCCCAGAGAGGAGACAGATGACAACATCAGCAGCACTGGAGGGGTAGAAAGTTTTATGACTGTGTGTGAGATGGTTTTATGGTCTGGGCGCCTGTCTCTACCCACTGCCAGTTGGGATCACAGTTCACTGGCTCACCGTGGACCTACATATGTGTTGCTCCAAATGGCATGGTAGGTCCAAAAGTGACCTAAGAAATGTGTGCATTTCAAGTATGCATCAAACACTTTAAAAACATACTTTAATGAAAGGAATATGTACATGCAATGCAGGCGGTTTTTAAAAAAAATGTATTTCATTGAAAAAATGTGGTGGTCAAACTGAGCAAAGAAATTAGGTGTGGTTTTGGGATGCAAACTTCATGGCAATGTCCCTACCCATCTATCTATCTATCTGTGCATGATGAATGGATCTAAGAGTCACCACCGGAACCTGTGGCAAAAGTTGCTTAGGAAAGTGTGTGCGCGTGTGTGCCTTCTGGAGATCTATTTTAGTTAATTCCATGCAGAGCCGTACTATTTGGAGGCAAATGTTTGCAGCCATTATGACATGAGATAATTCACTACCAACTTGGTATCTCATTTCAGTGGGATGAATCTGTGTTTAAACCTGAGAAAACACTTTTGGTAGAAGTGATATGGGAAACCTATTAATGGGAATCCCTGATTTATTCTTCAGATTTTAAAAAATTCATATGGCACATTATTTATTGTAAGCTATGCTGAGCTTCTGTGAGAGAAGTGAATATCAAAAAGTAAAACTAATTTAGGTTTAAACTAATTTAAGAAGATCTCTCCCTTGTTCTACACCTCTGGTGAAACACCCTAGCTTCGTAAGGGCAGAAATGGAAGAGAGAGTGATGGGGAGAAAGAAGGCATCCATTTGGAAAGATTGAGGAGAATTTCCTGTAGAGCCTAAGTGTCCTTGGCAGAAGGAGTCAAGGCGCTACAGTACTGTACAGCAGTCGAGCAATCCCTTATAAGACTCTCCCCAAAATTCTTCACTCAAAATAGAATTTGGCCTGGGTCCCAGAACGTCACACCTGTGTACGTCTTCAAAAAACATATGTGGGGGGGAAATTGCAGAGATCTGAATGAGGGCTGGAGGGAGAGGAGAAAAGCTCTATGAGAAACTATTTTCTTTGCATATAATGCTCCTTCATCCCGGTATTTAGGTGAAAGATAGGCTAACTAGATAGCTGTGTGATTTTTTTAAAAAAGGAGAAAATGTTCTACTGTAAAACTTGCACGAAGGGATGTGGTGGCACTGTGGGTTAAACCGCAGAAGCCTCTGTGCTGCAGGGTCAGAAGACCAGCAGTCGTAAGATCGAATCCACGCGACGGAGTGAGCTCCCGTCGCTTGTCCCAGCTCCTGCCAACCTAGCAGTTCGAAAGCATGCAAATGCAAGTAGATAAATAGGTACCACCTCGGTGGGAAGGTAACGGCGTTCCGTGTCTAGTCGCGCTGGCCACGTGACCACGGAAACTGTCTTCGGACAAACGCTGGCTCTATGGCTTGGAAACGGGGATGAGCACCGCCCCCTAGAGTCAGACACGACTGGACTAAATGTCAAGGGGAACCTTTACCTTTTTAAAACTTGCACATGTTGAAGTTCAAGGGGAGTGGTCTAGGAAGAGCTTCATCATGCACTTTCCTCCATATTGGAGCTGGTTCCAGCTTTCCATTGACTTATTTGATGGATTCCCCTCAGTGACCCCAGAAGGGTCACCACTAACCTTTTGCACCTTATGGACAAGCCTTGCTTCTTTGCCCACATTGCATCTTGCTGGCCTTCTTTGGACTGAGACCCAACAATATTCCTCTTTCAACAGTTTCCTTTCTTAAGTTAAACATGACCCAAGTTAACACTGGTGAAGTGAGAAGCTGCAGCCATAGTGTGCTATAGCAGTGACTGCTGTCATGAAAATGTGGCTTTCATTTCAAATCAGATGCCTCAGTGCCCAAGCATGAAAAGTCTCAAGCCACTCATTCAGTGGATCACTGCATAAAAATTTTATAGCACAGTTGGATCAAGATACATCTCACATAGCATTTTGGGTACCTTCTCATCCCACGTTCAGCTGGAAGAAGCAACTTTTCCTAGCTGTGGAAGCTATGGATGCTGGAACAATTTAATCCTAGAAATCTGCTATGTACTAGACTGATTGTTTCTCCCCCGTGATCTAATGTGTAGGCAGGAATTTAGCTGTCCATTAGAATTTCCACATTTGTCTGAATGTGCTTTTCTGATTGTTTCCAGTTAACAATAATTCCAAAAACAAACTAATGTGTTTAAAAATGCCCCCCCCCCCAGTTACAGAAAATGCTTTTAAAATATGCATTTTAGTTGGCGTTTAAATGCAGACTTTAAAAACTGCAAATTGATGTGGAAATGGAAAGGACAAGAGAGATCAGTGAACACATGAGGAGGTGCCACAGAATGGAAATAAACTGATCTGTCCACCAGCATCTCCACACACATGTCTCTTTTATCACTACTTAACTAATTGTTCTCCACACAAAATCTTTGTGAATTACAAAATGGCTACTTGTGCAGGTGTAACACTTATAAATTGATTAGCTTAGCCTGGTCAACAGAAAATGCCCATATTCAAAAAGCTTAAGAGAAAAACATACATACATGCACACAGAGTACTAACCAACAAAATGGGGGGGGGGACTATTATAGCAAGACATTTTGGTTTCTACCTCCTTCAGTTTGCTGTTTCCAAAGTGGCAATTGTAGAACCAAGAACATAGATTATTCCAAAGTGATTGTCAGGTGCCGTCTTCTAGGTTCAGACCATGAGGTGCTAAAGTTCCAAGTTAATAAATCCTGTAGCTCTCACGCTTCACAAATGTATTTGGATTGGATGGTGTTACCATCCCAACCACTGACAAAAGAGGAAAGCAAAAAAGTTGCCAGTGAGAAACCTCTTACATGATTGTGATACATCAATACTATTGCATTGGTTGTGCAAATGATTGTACAGCCAGTTGTGCAGTGGCCAGTCTGGAAAATAAATAAAACCACTACTGCAATTGGCATTCGTTGTATGGGAAAACAAACAAGTCCATTAGCCGAAGTCCTGGTGTTTATTGTAGTAATTCACACAAGAGCAGGCCCAGTGAATCACTGGGAATTTACAGAGTCAACTTCTCTGTAACCTCAATGGATTCAAATAGTTTTACTCTAACTATGACTGACTTTAGTACAATAAGTCACAGTGAGAGTAGGCCCATTTGAATCAATGGAACCTACAGAGGAGTTGACTCCGTAAACCCCCACTGATTTACTGGGCCTGCTCTTGTGCAATTTATTAGGCTAAGCAACAGGATTTTGTCCATTGTGTTTTGTTTTGATTTGATATGGTAACTGCTGTTATGTATTTTAATTATTGTACATCTTGGACACTTGAGGTGAACATTCCATAAACGGTGAGGTTACAAGGCATCCCAGCAGGAATTAATTTTATTTCACTGATTTCTAGCCCCACCTTTCCATCCTACAGATGAGTCAAGGTAGCTCACACAACAATTAAACACAATGAGAGTGGTCCTATGCATGCTTACCTGGGACTAATTTCTGCAGAACTCCGTGGAGTTCAACATTATCTGAGTTCAACATTGATCCAGTGAAAAGCAAAAAGAAAGATGAACAGAACACACGGCAGCAGTTAAAAAAAAAAAGACCAGCAACCACAAATTAAGGCTGTCAGAAATGTTGATGAGTAACACAAGTCACCGAGAGCCTTTGATGAATAACACAATGTTACACCCTTGCTTCGTAGGAGGATGCCAAACCCATCTTGATTCAGAAATTCTTTGATTCTACAGAGTCAGAGTCTTAGATGTGCTTTATTTAAAGCCAAGTCCCTGGATTCCTTCCTTTCGTTACAGTACTGTGGTTTGTATTATTTATTGTCTCTTTGGCTAAACTGAGAGAAGTTGCATTGCAGGCTCTCTGGAAGGGCTTTATCTTGCTCCCCTTTGGGGCAAGAAGGCTTTTTGCCGGCCACTCCCTGTGGTCCCTACTGGCCTTGTTTGCTCTATTCCGGCAGATGCCCATCTCTGAACAGGCTCCTTCCTGCTCTTTCCATGGATTGAAAGAGTTGTTGCAAATCCTCTGCCAACTCCATTCTCCCTTCTTTCAGAGGAGGCTCCTGGTAGTTCTCTCAGCTCTGGTTGACAGATCTGTGTAGTAACAGCCACACAGCTCCCTGTATTTTCTGCTGACATAGTAGCCCAAGTGCAAGCCAAGCTTACCGGGGAGAAAGAGGTTGTTGATGGCGAGGAGTTCTGACAATTTTGAGATTGCCTGGCAAATTGTGGACTGTACTGACTCTGTCAGGGGCTGATGAGGTTGGCTGGATATCTGGTGGTAGCAGCTGTTCTGAAGAAAGCTATCTGGGTGGCTTCACTGGTTGTTGTGATGGGAGCTGCCATGAAGTAATTCACAAAGCCTGGTGAGGTTGGGGAGAAAGATACTGAGCTGGCCTTGGCTTGCCTTTCCTCTCTTGCTCTGTCCTTTCTCCATCCCCCTTGCTCATTGTCTCAGCCAGTTCTCATGGGATGATCTCTCCAGCAGATGCCCACCTAACGGTAGCTGTCACACATTACCCTGACTGGGACAACAGACTGGTGTGTTGCATTCCAAATTCTCCTGCTTGCCCTCACTACTGTTCCAGTTGAGGGCATCTCCATCTGCCCCAGCTGCAGCTGGAGAACAAGAAAGCCCTAGTTCAGGGAGGCCTTCTAGCTTCTCAAACAGAAGTTTTCACTTGGTGTTTAAATAAATAAAAAGTAGGTGGACCATAGTATACATTGCAGAGAGCATGTCAGTAGAAGAGAGAAGTCCTTAACTGTTAAAGGTCTCTGACGCTCACCACGGGAGCCTTTCACATGCCCTGTAATTTGCTCTTTAGCTTGGTTTGTTTTGTAATTGGTCTTCTGGACCTAAATAGGAGCTTCATTTGCAAGTGTGATTTCTCAGGCACAAAGGTTTTCTGAAATCATATCCACATACTCATGTAATCTCAACTAGAACTATGTGGTATTTGTAATGTTTAGTTAAGCACTCACTTTGCTATATTTGAGGAAGGGGTATTTTATAAATATGATACCATAGTACAGAAGGACCTACATTTATAATGAACCTTTTGAATGTGGAAAATGCACAGTAGGGCACTTTTAGTAAATAGATTCTTATTGTGTGGCTTTTCAAATATCGCTGTTCCAGACGGGTTTGGGTGCTCTAGGTCAGTGGTTCCCAACCTTGGGTAACCCAGGTATTCTTGGACTGCAGGTTCCAGAAACTCCAGCCAGCACAGCTGGTGGTGAAGCCTTCTGGGAGTTGCAATCCAAGACCACCTGGATTACCCAGGATTGGGAACCACTGCTCTAGGTCCAAGCCAACAGAAATATACCGAACTCCAAGCAAGATTCCTTCAGCATGGGTCAGATGTGCCTGATAGGACGGGAACACCTTCCAAGAAACTAATGTTTATGTACTAAACTGTTTCCAAGCCAGTCTAGATCTTACCAAAGCCCTGCTAACTCAGAGAATGCTGTACATTGGCAGCTGAAAGGAAAGAATATGGTGAAAATTCCACTGGAGCTACACAGGTAGACCGAGGAAAGGTTTTTAGTGTTCAGAAGATACAAAGCTGGCAGGGTGTGTCATTGTGGAGATCACTCTGCCTTTGTATATGTATGAGGGTATTTGCATGCACCAATGGGAGTTGTTGGGAGGCGGAGCCAGAGTAACTAGAAGGGAGGGGTGAGGCAGATAAGAGCAGTTAGTCTGTTAGATACTAAGTTAGAGAGTCAGAGAGGAGAGTTAGTCAGTGAGGAGTTAAGGGAGGCAGTTGAGAGTGTGGAACTTGGAGAGAGTTACATGTGAAATAAGTTAGTATGAATCTACTGAATAGTTCAAAGTCTTTTAGGAACCTATTTATGTGAACTGTATCCAATAAACCTGTTTTGTTAAAATTTACACACAGTATGGACCTCAATCTTTCTAAGTAAATATTGTTGACAGAGATCAACTGGTGGCAGCATAGAAAGGGAATGTGGCGTGGGCCTTAGGTTAGTGAAATACTCTGGGGACACGCAAGGGGCACGTCACAGTCATTTTCTTATTCGATCTGCAGCCCTAAAATGGCCAAAGGTGGGCCCTATCTCCTAATATACCATCTGTGGTTGAACCATTTTAGCATTCATAATTCTTTGCTTTCTGCTCTTCAGTTTCCTGTGCATTTCTTTCATGCTGTGGAATCATTGCTTTCATATTCTAGGAGATGCAAAATGAAAAATACCAACGTTCTTTCCTTTTTCATGGCGATTGAGTTGTGTTCTTGGGCTCTTTTTCTCCTTCTGCATGGTTTTGTGGCTAGCATTCCAATTACCTTTCACAATTTTGAATAATGTTTATTACGGCAACAGCTCCCACAAGTAGCAGAATCAGCTGATTGATGGGGATTCAGTCTGGCAAGTATTTTCTCCTTCTCCTTTGAACATCTGCATAAATCTTGCAGTTACTCTGCTTGTAGCCCAGCTTGAAATGAATTGAGGAACTAGACCTGCATATGTTATTAGGCAGTTTTAACCATGCTCTAACCCTGCTAGATTGAGTTGGATGAGTTTATCTAGCTGTAACAATTCCATGGCCTGTTTGCTGCCAATAAAGCAACACTGTTCCCCCTATGGTTGCAATGGACACGCCACATCCCATCCCTCTTCTGATGGTGGTTGAAGAACATGTGATTTTCATCAAGCTGATGGACCAATATTTGCTGTCAGAAACCCAGGCAAAATGTACTTCCAAACCACAACCCAAAGAATTGTGCAGCATGCTCCCAAAATCCAGCTGTGCTTTCTACTAAAGTTTCTAGTGGGGCCAACAGCATTACACACTCCATGACAAACTGATTTTGCAACTTAAGCGAACTTGAAAGGCAATTTGTGATAGGTCGTGGACAGCATCTCATAAAAATTACAAAGTTCCACCAACTATTTGTAAGTTCTCTGATGGGACTAAAGCCCCTTTTGTTAGTCCAGAACTTGAAATGTTAATTTTATAAAGGAACTAATTACATTACTCATTGCTTTGTCCAGACTTTTATTGTTAGCATTAATGTAACCTGAGAAAGTACTTCACTGTCTTGCTTGTTATGAAATGTGTCAGTTTGGTGTGATCATTGTTACAAAAGTGTCTAATTTAAAAAAGAATTACTTCCAAGCTTTGCCTAAGCCATAGGAAGAAGAGGTCCAGAAGACAAAGGATCTGAATTTAAGGAAATTTTTAGAACCATATCATAGAAAGAATAATTAGCATAATGATGAGTAGGAATGTTTGTTATCTGTAGGGATGCTTACTACCATTACCAGAACCTAAATGTGGGTCACCTGGGAGAAAGGCCTCAACCGGAAGTCTTTGAGGCTTAACTAGGCCTAGCTGCACTCAAGCTTCCTGTTCCTGTCTCAGGGCTAGCTGGGAGTTTTCTTTCTGAACAGGAAGCTAGCCAGAGTTGGAGCATTTCTCCTAGGGGATCCACATGTAAGTGTTTGTTAGAGGTTTGTCTGTCAGGTAAAATTTCCAGAATGGAGAATGATGGGATTTGTAGACCAAGAAATCTGAAAATCCTTGTTCTTAATGGGATGTATTTTTGTGCTGATAAGTGATTAATAGGTAGTATTTATTGGTCAGAACAATCACATTTGATTTGATGGTTTTATTGTTTATTGTATTTTGCTTTTAACAACCTTAAATCTGCAGAAAAAAAGAAAAACAAAATGGTTATTTATGGGAGTTTTGCTTTTAGCCTGTGTCCAAGACAGATAGTTTCTGGCCATGCAGCATTTAAAAAAGACTTTTCATCATCCTCTTGTGCTCATTCCAACTTAACTTGCTGATGGTCATTTGAGTCAAGCGAATGGCCTTTTTTGAGTCAATACATATAGCCTTCTCGGAAATCAAAATGTCAAGTTGACAGAAAACAATGTAAGCACTGTCATTGGATGAAGTGGTATTTGCAGTCTCGGTTGTATGAACCAATTAAGTTGTTTTCAAGGGCTGGCGTTCCATCAAGAAGTCAATTTCAGAGGCCTGATAGAGGCTTAATTGGCAAGGAAAGCTTGATCTTAGATTTAGATTTTTCAGGGTGAGTTTAATGTGAACACAACTGGAATGTTTTAAGCTGATTTTCTTATGAACCCACTTCCTGCTACTAGCAAGAACACATTATAAGTGGTTTCCAATGCAACATATGGATAAGGCATACAACCTGCATGTAAAACAAAAGGCTGTAGAAAGACTTTAATTTTTTATTCTTTTGAATTCAAGGTGAAGCATCTGGCTTTAGAGAACATTAGAGCACGTTTACACATTTTTATGAAAAAGCATAGACGCATAGTATACCACCTGATGCAATTTTTGAGCTATGTGTCTTGCATTAGGTACTATATGAAAGCAATATGGTAGGAGCAATAAGTGCTACATATTACTGTTAGCCCAAGGGTACCATCTGAGCTGACCTGCTCAGTACTGTTTAGGAGTCATTCCATCTCCAGGTCTGTGACATCATCTGTGTGTTTCTGGATCTCCATTAAAAAACAAAAACCGAAACCTTCCCACAAATGGGAAAGAAATGCAAACTGGCATGACCTGGGAGGTCATGACACAGCACTTAAAGTGTGTGACTTATTCCCTCAAAGCCAATACAACAATCATCATTCCGTAATCATGGAGCAGCTTAGTGTTGGTGCCAATAGCTCAGTCTGCTGTTTCTGCATTTTTTCCTACTTTCCTTAATTTCAATAGCTTTCCAAATTGCTCATAATCCTATGAATACTGAGTGTGGTATGAAAGATCCATTATGGTATTGTTCTGCCCTATATGTATCATTTCCCCACCCCCTCTGGCCTAGATTTTTTCCCTTTCCTTTTCCCCTTTTCCTTTCAAGAGTTGGCAGCTTTGTTTGAGATGGGCAGCCAGTGTTCAGGGCGGTTCCTACAGCTTGTCAGTATTTGGCAAGTTCTATGGGATGAATACTAGTCTACTCTGGGTTATAATTGAACTCTGTCTCAATACTGCCAAGGGCAGCTGTTCGTCGGTTGGACAAAAGCTCTCCCTTTCCATTCGGCAACCCACATTTTGGCATGCTTCACACCACCAAAAGCTGGCTCCAATCATTTTAATAAGGCAGCGCTGTGGTTTCAACCCAAAGGGGAGGGAATATCTTGTGGGTGCCCATCTCTTTCCTGAAATCTAGTCCATTGTAACAAAAATTGCTTTCTAAGACACAATGGCTGACAACTAATAGTAAGTTGCAACTGGAGTAGGCCCATTGTTGCAACTGGAGTAGGCCCATTGAATCAATGGAACATATGGAGGAGTTGACTCACCAGCTCCCCACTGATTCAGTGGGCCTATCCTAATTGTGATTCACTACTGGATTCCAGGCTATGTGTGATGAACGATATGAAGCCAGCGAATATTAGACAACCGCTGGCAATACCAATTTCATTTCAGAAAGGAGATTGCATCTTTTGCCGTTTTGGTGGTTTTAGTCACACAAGGATAAACTCACAACAGACTTTGTTGTTGTTCTTTAGTCGTTAAGTCGTGTCCGACTCTTCGTGACCCCATGGACCAGAGCACGCCAGGCCCTCCTGTCTTCCACTGCCTCCCGGAGTTGGGTCAAATTCATGTTGGTAGCTTCGATGACACTGTCCAACCATCTCGTCCTCTGTCGTCCCCTTCTCCTCTTGCCTTCACACTTTCCCAACATCAGGGTCTTTTCCAGGGAGTCTTCTCTTCTCATGAGATGGCCAAAGTATTGGAGCCTCAGCTTCAGGATCTGCCCTTCCAGTGAGCACTCAGGGTTGATTTCCTTCAGAATGGATAGGTTTGTTCTCCTTGCAGTCCAGGGGACTCTCAAGAGTCTCCTTCAGCACCACAATTCAAAAGCATCAATTCTTCGGCGGTCAGCCTTCTTTATGGTCTAGCTCTCACTTCCATACATCGCTACTGGAAAAATCATAGCTTTGACTATGTGGACCTTTGTCCACACAACAGACTAAGGCAGACTAATGGCACTGAAAGGCATGACCAGGAGTCAAATCCTGTGTAGCAATACATTCTGCATGACACTGACCTCATTCAACATCCAGACTTGCTCTTCAATTAACTTCACTCACAGTTTACAGCAAACATTTGGCTTTCAAGGAAAGCTGTAGCCTTTGCCTTCCAGCTGTATCTTATCTGAAGAGATTTCTGCTTCAGTTATGGCACTCTACAACATATGACTGTGTGCAGAAATGAGCACAGATGCGTATGATACGTATGGCAAGTGAATCCAAGGCAACAGTCTGCATTGCTTGTAGAAGATAGAAAAAGGCAGGTACAAATAATTATTTTAGAGCAGTTCTTCATTGCGAACAGTAACTGAAAAACGATTTTGCAATCACAAAGTAGATATACTGAAGGAGTTATTTTATGACATCTCTAGTGAACTGTTATCAAGGTCTTGTGCCAGCCTTTTTATTACCGCCAAGGAGTCTCCTCATTTTACAGATGCAGGAGCTCTGCAGATATCAGTTTGATCTATGCGTTTGATTTCCCAGCTTGCCTTTCCCAAATTCAGGGATTTCACTGCCATTTGGGTAGACATCTTCAGTGCTTTTAGTGCATTATGTTCTCCACAGCTGTTGCTGTGTTCACATGTTGGTCTTCATTTTCCCGGAAACACTTCGCTTGTCAGTGTATGACTGCAGGGTCTCAGGTACTTAGGCATGCATCTGGTGAGGCAAGGAGAATGAAGGGAGCACAGAGAGGCCAAAAGAGGAGAGATTCATCACAACCTTTTTTTTTTTCAGGTGGTAGGTTAGTCAGAGCAGGGTATTAACAAAAGATGGAGTCCCACCATCTGTAGAGCAACAAAGAAGTGGTAGCCTCAATGTCACCTCACATCAGACTATGAGTCACCGTGGCTACCTCTTCTGCTCTTCGGCAGATACAAATAGCTGAGAATAGCTGTTGAGATCAAGACAGCCAGAGCATATAATGAATATAATGGGCAGGCTCTGGGGCCCATGCACCATTTTTTTTTCAAACCCTAGTCTCACTGGAAGTTACAGCAGTCCTGCCAAACAAAATCAGAAGTGACAAGATGGTTGCTTAAAAAAAAAAGTTCTGCTTTTTAGAAATGGTGCAGGTGGTCCCTACTAGGCACATGCCATTTGTGGTTTGTGGACTCCAAATCCCAGAGTTCTCTGTTTTGGGAATTCCACCTGCCAGACCCATCCCTAAATTGTAGTCACCTGGAGAAAGGCCAGGTTGGAAAGCTTAATGGCTTAATACGTATACAGCATGCTACGTCCTAGTTGCCTGTTGGAAGAGGAAGTTGCCTTGATGCTTACTGGAGAATTCTGGGATTTGGAGTCCAAAAACAAATGGCACCTGCCTAGTTTCTGCACCTTCTTAAGAACCACAGTGGGCAATCTCAGCTAGGATGAAGGCCAAGTGCCAAGTTAAATGGAAGCCACCCCAGAATCAAAAGCCCCACCCAAAGATCCAAAACCAAACTTTTAAAAGTTCATATGCATCTCTGAATAAAATAGTCATGTGATTTTCCAGTTTCTTTCTCATCTTATCTGCAGTGATTTGAAACACTTACTACCTCATGTAAACTTCTTTAGTGATTAACTAGTGTTTTTTCTTCTTCCAAACATTCATTTTAATCAAAAAACTACATTTTTGGGTTTTTTTACTTTAATAGTACTGATTTTGGAAATCTTTCCTCAGGTGAAGTACTTCCCAGTTCCAATTGCCTATTAATCCAGAGGAAACCAGGAAGTACTAGCCTGAATGAACACTCCCCGAATCAATTAAATCAATTAAGATAAACAAAAATAAATAAATAAATAAATACAATTTTGCATGAAGATAAGCTCTTCAGACAACAGTGAACCAGTAAACAAGTCTAAATAAGGTGGTACAGGTTTAAAATAGCTTCAGAAAAGGCCGGACAGTGTCTGGGAGCAATGCCACTTTTTTTTTTTTACAGTGATGGATTGTACTTTGGCTTTTTTTTTCCTGAGCTTTTTTTAAAAAAGCAATTATTCATGGGAGTTTGGGGGACAGCAAAAATGGACTTGGGGACTGCATGCAGCCTGTGGGCCACATGACACCCACCCCTGTTTTAGAGAATCACAACTTGCAGTTTTTCCATTTTAAAAAAAAGAACCATTCAAAATGGTTTTTGGTTAAAAATGCTTTCTCCCACCTTTTTTTTTGGGGGGGGGGGCTCCAAGGGTAGACAAAGTGGCTGGGGAGGTGTATGATTCTCACCTCTGTATTACAGTCTTGGGATGGGATTTGGGATATCCGACCTCTGCCAGGCTCACTGATGAGACCTTTGGTCAATGTGTTGCTTGCAGATTAACCTGTTACAAGGTTCTTGAGTGGGAGAGAGGAGAGCCAAGTACTTTGCCTTAAACATGTTAGAGGAAAAGTGGGATATAAATAGAACCAACAAATTTATCACCGTACTGTTGGAGGGACATGCAAGGAGACAGAAAAGTTGATGTTAGGGAATGTAAGGGCCTTCCATTCTGAATTCTGATTGGCACCTGTTGATCAGCACAAACAATCCAGGAAGGTGAGTGAGGCACCACTGAAGTTGTGTGCAATGTGGGAGAAATATCCGTTGATCCTTTACAATATTCTTTGAATGGATCTCAGGATGAGTGCCACTGGGAAGGAGTAGGCCCTTTTCAGTGAACTAGGTTCTTTTCAATGCATCCTGGCTCAACGTGTCAGAAGAATTAAACTTCTTACTGACCAGACATGTATTAACTGCACCAATAATTACTGTACTAAAGACCTGTTGACAGACCACCAGGAAACTCGGTACCCAGAACCTCAAACTAGAGGAGGGGCAGGGTTGAGACCATGTTGTGTAGTGGACTGTGAGACTGGGACTTGAAAAATCCAGGATCTGGTCTTGGGCCAGTTAAAGGTCTGTTGTTTGAAGCAGAGAGGAGGTGAGCAAAGCGAGATATATATGTAAAAAAAATTATAATAAGGGAATAACACGAGTCTGTCTCATGAAATTGCCTTTCCCCAAACTTGTGTCTTCCATTGGCACTTCCACTTCTACTTTAGCAAAAACAAGGAACTCTCTCACCAGAAAAAAGAGGACAACAGAGGAGCTGGTTTGCATAAAATCACATATGCTAATTTATCTAGACGAGTGGAAATGATTTTTTTAAAAAAATAATTTAAACAAAATTACAATGCATTTCATCTGAGCAGTGAAGACTGACTAGCTCTGCCTTGTTGTTGGTCAACCAAAGACGGTCAGATCAGGCATAATGAAATATGTAAGCCAGGTTCTTTGCACCACAGCCATAGGGGAGTGGTAGGGAGAGAGAAAGGATGCTTGAAGAAGCCTGAGCCATAGCCATTGGCCAGAACTTCATAAATTAATCTGATGCTGTAGGCAGTTGTCCAGGTGTAATCATTATGGCTGACTTGGAAGAGACCTTGTGCTGAGTCCCCAGAATGGGGGGGGGGGGGGATCCTGGCTGTTCACCATAATTTTGTGCCCTACTTCAATTCTACATTGGCTATCCCTTTGCTCTCTACTCTCTGCCAGATAAAGGGGCCTTTCTTGGATAAATTGCTGAATTGGAAATAGCACTGATATTTAATTTCAGCTTTATCACTGTCTGTGTTAAACAGGCGACTGTTCTGTTAGCGACCACTCAAAGGATGATAAAGTGAGGAAAGGGAGCAGAGACTGAAAAGAAACCCAAAGTAACAAAGGGTGTTTGAAACTGTAGTCTAGAGTGATAGATTGGTTTAGAATCCCCCTTCCTCAGAAGGTTCATTCTTCCCCTGGTGAATTATGGAGGCCGTTTTGCAATAAAGAGTTGTTCATTTCCACTTGATCTTACTTAATCCTGAGGATGTGGGTTTAAATCCCAGAGTCATTGAATGAAATTAGCATGATACTCCCATCTGCTTTGGAAAGCTTTCTGATAGAAGGCTTGTAGCAGGTGTTACCTAATGTAATAAATGCCAATGAATCTGAAGGGAGAGAGAAAGAGAGATAATGAAAATGAGAAAGAGAGAAGCAAGAGAAAGGGGGAAGAAGCAGATTGGGGTGAAATATGTACTTTTCAAATAACTAGTGATGTATTTCCGAGCTCAGAAAAGTTACTTTTTTCAGTCGACAACTCCCAGTATCCCCCAGCTAGCCCAGCCAGTGGTTATGCAGGTGTTGTGTCGTCCAAAAAATTGACTTTTCTTAAGCATTGATCCTTTTAATTAGAAAAGATAATGAAGTAGTAATTATGGCCCTAACATTCATCTTCTCTCATAAATGAAACTTGGGTCTGGCATACCTTAAGAACTTGACTCCAGGACCCCCACCAGATCACTGTGATCTTCTGAGGATACACTCGCAGTAGAGCTGCATAATCTGTAACCTGCAACTTGGGCACGTGGCAACAATTGTGACATTTATGCACCTCTTCACGATGTACCTTTTAAATTCAAGCTTTCCTTGTAGTGGTGACTAGATATGCACTCTGGTTTTACTAACTGCATGATCATTCTACTTTTCTCCTCATTTTGTTGTTGTTGTTTATAATTTATTATTGTGAATTTTATGCTGAAAAATACTGTGGCAGGTTTTTTTTTTAACCATTCAGTTGTATACAAATGTGGGTGCCGACAGACAGACAGATGGTAAGTGCACTGTCAACAGAATATACACGTAAGTGTAGAGATTGTGAAATCATTCTATAAATTCAGGTAAACTCTATTGTGCTTGCAGGCGGATGAGAATGAGTAAGTTAATTGGTAACATTTTATTACACTGTCCTGGTGAATGTAGTGCCTAGAGCATAATCTTGTTGATTAAGTCTGTCCTTGAGAATAGAAGAAAAGTGAAATGAAAGAAAGCATGAAGAAAGAGAGGGTGATAACACTGCAAAATTGTTTAGGCTATCCAGGACAGTTTTTGGAAGACTATCAGAAGCTTACCCATACTTAGCAGAACCGGTGTCCTTGACATGTGGTAGGAATAAAACCACAATAAGAAGAGCTTTCAGACTTTATTTAGCCGTTTGCCAGATTTCCATTACCGACCAAGAACAGGGCTGTACATCATGCCGTTTTTCTGGCATTCTTCCTCCTGTTGGAGGGAAACCCTGCTCAGCTTCTGTTCTGTTGACTGTTTCTATGAAATGGTGGGCGCGATGATTATGGGTAGGGACAGGAAAGCACAGCAGAGGCTTTTAAAATTAGAAGCAGTGTGGAAACAATGAACAGGAATAGCTGAGAGTGACAGGATCCTCCCTTGAGAAGGTTTAGCTGTGGGTACAGGACAGACAAAGAAAGCATTTCTCCCATCTACCATGTCTTGCATGGTATTGAACGTAATGCATAAGATGCTAAGACCCAACATCCATTCTTCTCCTGCTGTGTCCTATGTAGTTCTCTTAAAGGCAAAGCATCTTGCACAAAAAGACATTGCTTACTATATTTTAGCTTCTGAAATTTACATCTATAGATTTCCCTTTAGGAACTGGGAATGAGGGATGAAGGTTTAATGCCTACTTCTTGGATCAGTGTGGTGTCAAGGAAGAAATGAATTGCAAAAGGTTATCCACATAGATTACAAAGGAAAAAGTTGCCTTTCTCTGTAACGTTAGCTAATGTGCAGGTTATTTTAATTTGTGGAATACAATGAAGTGCAACACAGGAAGCACAGTATTTCTAGAATATAGGAAGGAGTTATGTTGTGAAAGAAAGATTCCTTGTTTGTTGTGTGTTGTATTATGGGGGGTGGGATCTTTCAGGAATAATTCATGCACGGAAAAATTAAACTGTGTGGTTTTGCCAGGGTCACAGAGACTGCCAGTGTACTAGTAAATATAAGTTTCCTATGGCAGCTTTAATGTGTGCATGTTTCCAAACATTTCAAACAGTTTAGAGCCCAAGGAAAGCTCTTCAAAATGAACTTTTTTAATATTATGGCTTCATGGGTCTGTCATCGTATTTTTCCATATATGGAAAGTATGGAACAGTAGGCTTGGTTCATATTAAGAGAGACTGACATTTCATCTTGATTGCTAGAGTTAATGCATCTTTATCCACTGCCAGTACATTTCTCCAAGTCAGTGTTTCTTTCTTTCTTTCTTTCTTTCTTTCTTTCTTTCTTTCTTTCTTTCTTTCTTTCTTTCTTTCTTTCTTTCTTTCTTTCGGACTTTACATCCATGTGGATTTTCTATGGAAGAACCATTACAATTTTCTTCCCCTTTGATAAGTGGCCACTCTTTGCTGTCTTGTCCTACAAATATTCAAAAATGCCTCTCAAAGTTCTTACAAAGACCTCAAGTGTCTGATGTAAGATTGCTTGATAGATGCTGATGCACACATCTCCCATATGAGTGGGTAGACTGGAACGTAGTTTACTTGCTAGCTTTCACAAATGATGTCAGCATGGGGGGAGCTGCTGCCAGTGGCTGTGTCGATGGTAGGAGTGGAACAAGGCAGAGTTCAGGCTGTGCTGTGGAGCCAAAATGTTTGTGTGTTTGTGTGTGTGTCACCTCTACTGTTCTGCCACCTGAAGCCTAAGTTTCATTTTTCTTTTTCAGTTGATGGAGGGGTGAAATTGAAATATGCTGTGCTGCAAGGGTTGTGTTGCTAGACTCTACTTGCTGAACAGTATGTAAGGGTTGGCTCACTCCATGTTGCATCATGTACCTCAAGAATTTGTATGTGGCATGAACTGGTTATAATCTGTTACAGATGGCCTGCTGCTGGCTTAGGCATAGCACTATGGTATCTGCAAAGCACATCTTTGCCCCATTGTTCTTATTTAGTCAATTGTCTTTGCAGCTACATGAAGAACCACACCATCCAGTTGTTTTAGTGGCTTGGCTCTTTTCTCCTCAAGAGCTTTGGTCCCACATCCAGTGTATTAGGCATTAATTGAATATGAATGAGATTCAAGAGTGCCATTATTATTAAGCCACTGGAAGTCTGGAAAACTTTGCTGATCTACTGCAAAACCTCTGGAAATGGAGCAGGAGTAAGAAATTTGCAAAAATGGGTACATAGAAGCCTAAATTATTTCAGACACTTCTGAAGATGTCACTAAAATTCAGTTGAGCCTTAAAATGTGTGTTGTACAGATGCAAAAGAATTGCCTCTCTATCCGTGGTGAAAGTAGTTAAAGTGAAAAGCATGCCAAAATGAATAATCACATTGAGACACTTTATTCTGTTGCATCATTCCTCTGAAGGAAGAGAAGCGAGCCAAGTATTCCTGACCTCTGGTCTGATAAAGTTGACTTGAACTATCTGCTGCGGAAAGAGAATAAGGAACACACAAAAAGCTTGGATGAGGTTACCGAGGTCTATAACTGTGCCATGAATAAGTGTGTAAGAAGATTTGCTGTGGCACTCTTTTCTGTAGAGTAGGATACTGAAAGGAGATTGAGAAGACTCATACGACTGTGGCAACGTAGGCACATTTCATTCTGAACATTTTCAGTTACTCATGATGTCTTATTGTCACCCCAGTTGAAACAGCTAAAAGAGAGAGAGAAAAAGAAAGCTCTCACAAAGCATGTGAAATAATTCTAGCACCTACACATAACTGACCGTCCACCCAGCACCAGTGAAGACTTAATTTTTTTAGCAGAATTACAGTAGGAACCCCCCCCCCCCTTATCTGTGGGATCAATATGCACGGATTCACTTATCCACAGTCTGAAATATTAAAAATATTAAAAGAAAAGTCTCCATTTTTTAATGTTGAATTTGCCAGAACTGGCCACTAGATGGAGCCAGAGGCTATGCTATGTGTAGCGATTGCTATTAAAATAGTGTTCCATTTGTTTCAGCATCCACAGGGGGGCTTGGAACTGATCCCCCACTGATATGAGGGTCCTACTATACTGATTTCCTTTAAGCATTTCTAAATGAATGGTCATTATGTAAACCTAATAGGCCGTAGAGATCACAGACCACTAAAGCATGTGTTTATGGTCTGGAGAATTTCCAGGTACATTTGAAACACTTTTTCAGTTATATAAGTAGTGATGGGTGAGAAATGGTATGTGAAAGACTGTTTGCATGTGCACATCCGGGGGTGTGGAGGTATAAATACACCTACCACGTCTGCCTATTGCTTGCTGTTTTGTCAGTGGTGGCAGCAGCTGGGGCAGAAAAATTCTGCTCCTTGCCTTTTCCTAGCCATCGCCTTGACCATCTTGCCCAGAGCTAATATCTTCCCCTAAAGTACCCACATCTCGAGGAATGATGGAGGGGCTTGCACTTGACCTCTAAAAAATGGGCTGCCTGAGTCACTAGTGTCAATCCCATGAACTTCTTTTAAAATAAGGTGTCTGTTTGTATATGTGCTTTATTAGTCTAAAGAGATGATGTTTTTTCTTGAGTTGTTTTGGATGGATAGATCTCATTAACAGGACTTCAATTTGAACTTAGCAAATACAGATCTGTCTTTGGCAAGGGCTGTTTTTCTGTGCATGTGCCCCCCTCTCTCTGTGTGTATGTATATGTACCAGCAGACTGCCCGTTTGTGATGATCTGCTGAGAGTATGTGGCAAGATTGCATGAATGAGACTCTGTGTAGCTTGCAAGCTTTTATGGTTGGAGCCCTGACTTAATGCTTACAGAGTTATTGTAAAGCCAGGATAGACAGGAGGTGAATCTCCTGCTACATTTCCAAATGTTTTGCAGCCGATCAGCAGAGTTTTCCAGACTCCTAGTGTTTTAACAATAATGGCAGCAAAAAGCCTTCTTTTCCGCTTACGTTAGACTGCTGAAATCAGTAATGCTGCGAGATAGAAAGGGAAGCAAATTTGTCTATGAAGGATTTGTTTCTAAGCTCCAGTTCTGATATTGAAAAAAAAAAACATGCCCTAGAGCAAGCATGAGCTCAGACAAAGGCACCTGCAGTGTTGTGCAATGCTGCCTTTCCCGCTTGGTGGGCCTTGAGGTTTGAACACAGAGCAACATAAATCTGGCAGACTTTAAATGACTGGCCATCCCTGCTGTAAAGAATGATGTATACCATGTAAGTAACATGATTAAAATATAGGATTATATCGGACTGCTATTTGCAACTGAAACAGTCAAGCTGACTCATTTGCTGAATGATTAATATGTTGCAGAGTTTTGAATTTCTGGCAACATTCTATTTTTGTTACACAGTAGAAGTACAGAGATCCACAGAAAAGAATAGCTTCACGTTCCCCAGAGTCTACCCTTTTCTCATTAACTAGTACTTAAAGTCTCAGTAACTCACTCTGAGATATGTATAGGAGAATTTTTTTTTTACTTGCAGTTGTTTGAAATTACACGCTTGTGTATGCTGCTTTATTTACTGCACAAATACTGGCAACCAGCTGAACAGATCAACAGCAACAAACAACAAACCAGCTGACTAAAGAGAGGGACTGACTCAGCAGAGAGGCGGGAATCTCTTTGAACTTCAAAAGCTGGAAGGAATGATTGGTTAGTGCTGGATAGACAATTACCCCAGCTCAGAAAAGTCCCTCCTAGCCACTCAAACAATAGACATTATGTGAGTTTGTAAATAAAACCACAACAGAATCTACAGTTATATAAATCCTGTTGATTCAACTGATCTACTGTATTTGAGCTAACAACTGGGATTCAGGCCATAAATACTAGCTTATGTCATATAGATTTGCCCTAGGTCCTAGATGAAATGTCTGACTCGCTGATTGTACTGCCTCTTTTTCTCTACTTTCTGTAGTGACCTCCTCGTAAATCTTTGCAGTTCTGTTTGCACCTTGTGGTCACCTTGCATTTCTAGTAGGGTTGGTATTAGTGGGAAGCCAGCAAACCCCTGTCGTTGGTTAGTTTCCACACTGGAGATAGTTAAGAGGCCCTAACACTATATGATCTGAAAGAGGAGAAGCGTTACTAAAAGCGACCTCCCTGAAAACTGCTCTCGAGATATCACTTCTGGACATGTAAGTGAAACTCGGGTTGCGACCTTTTGCCTAGATCGGTCAGAGCTGCCAAGCGATTTGGCAGGGAGATGCTTTGCACCACTTCAACTCCTTTGGTTTTCTGATCTTGTCGACATTTATGGGTGGCCAGAGAACTGGAAAAACGATCCAGGATTGTAGTGCTTCAGACGCTGCATTATTTTTGGAAGGCTGTGAACTTTATAATGAAAGATGTGCCGGACTCATTTGGGAAAGTTCAAAAGTACAGGGGAGCGTCGGTTTTCAACTATCCTAAGGTTTCTGAAGGGAGATTATATTATCCTGGGCACTAGGACCATTTGAGGTCGTCTGGTGTGACTGCTTGTCAGAGTCAGTGCCGAGCCAGACTGGGGAGAGCAGGCTGGGAGGGAGGAGCTTCCCAAAGAGGTTCATTCATGTCACTCTTGAGCATTTTCTTTCAGGGAGAGGGAAAGGAGCACTTTAAGAAACACAGGAAAATATGAGTGGGACAGGAAGGGTTCTAGACGTCCAAAAATCAACCTTTCAGACAAAGATGCACATTGGGCCAGGGGAAAGCAGGGGAAGAGTAATCCACATTAGTTTATGCATTAATGTGTGCTGAAGGATTTAAAAAATATATTTTAATGCCATACATGCTTTTAAGTCCCATCATTTATGTGCATAAATGCACTGCAGTGGAACTTTGGAAAGAAGTTGTTTAATTGGTGCAATGGCATGTGGAACGTCTTACAGCCCTGTAGCTGAAGAAAAGGGCAGGCAACGTGCCTTTTGCAAGTAAAAACAACAACAACCAAGAAGAGCAAAGCAGTACTCACTGGAGCAGATCAGCACAGGGAGGACTATGAGTAGCAGAATTTTGTTTGTGAATTCTGCAAAAAAGAAGACAGGACTTCTTTTGTTTTTTGTTTTTTTGCATCCTTTGAAATGGCAGTTACTTGCAGAGGATCCGTCATGAAAACTCGGCATTGCACTCCTCAGAGTCATTTTTGACAGGCGGCCTCTTTTAAAACTTTATCCCTGTCTCTGTGTTACTGTCAGGATCACAAGGTTTTCCATCTGTCACTTCTTGCCTTGAGGCTGATATCTAGTCTAGTGTGCACTCTTAGGGCTCAGAAGTGAATAGGGTGCAACATCAGCTCCTCCTAATGGCAGGCAGCGTGAAGGCACTGGATTGGTCAGTTCTAGCACATAATACCATCTTTAGCCTGGTCTACAGAGCAGCATTCCTCACCTATTTTAGTAGTGTTTTTTCTAGCCCTGAAGAGGTCTGTCAAATAGACCTTGTAGTGCTGGATTAGAGTATTTCGAGATCCAGACTCAGATGCATGGTCTCTGACAATTTTCTTCATAACTCTTTCTCTACAATCTCCTCAGTGGTCTTCCCCTCAGTTGGGCACTAAGTGAAGCAACAAAGGATTATTTTGTTGGGCATCATGGACTTAGATCATGGACAAACAACACTAAGCAGCCTCAGAGCCAAGTAATTTTCTCCCCATAATTAATCCAAATTATGGCAACCAGCAGGATGGCCACGTGATAGGTCACCAAAAAGGATGGTATGCATCCCCAGAGGGAGGATGAAGGATATTGATTTGTATAAAATTACATATGCTAATTTACATGAACAGATGCAAAATTACAAAAAAAAAATCTAATTCAATCAGAATGAGAATACATCTCATTTAAGTAGGGAAGACAATGATCTGAGGAGTTAGACTGTTGCTGAGTCTGCAGTCTGTGGATGGACACCATCAGGATCTCCTTTGTGGTTCTTTGTTTTTCAATCAGACAACCATTCAAATAGACAACACAACACCAAAAGGAGTGTTGTCCTCTGGTAGCCCTTCAAATGAAGGTCTGGCCTCCCTAGGGAGGGAGGGAGGGAGGGAGGGAGGGAAGGAAAGAAGGAAGGAAGGAAGGAAGGAAGGAAGGAAGGAAGGAAGGAAGGAAGGAAGGAAGGGGCCTCTAGCTACCTCAGGAATCACACTTAAGCACTGCAATGCAATTCCTTAATTTCCCACAGAACGTGCTTTGCCTTGGCTCAACAGACGTCTTGTGACAGCACATTTATTTCTTGTTCTGTGACCATCCTGAAAAGTCTGAAGCTGCAATTCTGCTGTTCTATATGGGTAGGTGGCAATCCTTACAAGGACATCAGTGTGCTGTCACCATTAAAATGGTTATGGGGGGGGGGAGAAGGGTGACTTATCTTACTAGGTTAGGGACCACAGTCTGAAGAAATATGGCTGCTCTCATTTTGGGCACATGCACAGACAGCTTGGCTGTTCCTAATGAGGAAGGTTGCACGTGGAATATATATGTAAATGACTATATATTACAGGCTGTGTGGTTTATATTTTGCAGCAGCTAATTTAAAACTGTTCTGGTAATGACAATTTATTTGAAGTCAGTTTCCCAGAGAGGAAGGATAGAGTGTGGTGTCATTTCTCAGAGGTGAAGAATGGAGATCAAACCTACACCCTCTGTTTAAGTGTTCTGCAAAATCTGTTCCAGGAATTTCAAGGAAGCCTCATGTGAAAAAAAGTCTAGAAGGTCTTAGAAGGGATCAGTCAGGTTGAACAGTTTCTACTATCAATCGCCTCTGAAGCGTGTGTATACAGGAGAAAGCTAGATGTCTTCTGAGATGCACTGTCAGTTTACACAAGGCCGTAGCAAAGCCCATCAGAACTGGTTAGCACCCTTAATGTTAGCTCTAGAACACCCCCCACCATTGTGAAATACTTAGAAGCACCTTGACAGAAAAGCTGGCATGGATGCTATTTGTTTGAGTGCGAAATGCTTGAAAAACGTTACTATGAAATATGATGATTCTCACAAGGACAGACCTGAGGGGAAGTTGTTGATTTTTTGGCTCACTCAAATACACACCTTTCCCTCTCAGAATCTTGCAGCAGTTGCTTCATACCAGATAATATAATCCTGGAATGTTTCCCCTCCTGTCTATACATACAGAGAGAGAATGGTTGAAACCTAGTAGTAAGTCACAACTAGAGTAGGTTCATTGAATCAATTGAATTTACACAGATATTGACTCACTAAATTCCCACTGGTTTAATGGGCCTTCTCGAGTTGCAGCTTACTACAGGGTTTCACCCAGTGTGTCCTTCTATTCTGGAATGGGTCTTCTACACCATCCTGATCCTATTTTTGTGCTCTTTGCTCTTCTCTCTACCTTCTCTTTTTCTGGGGAAGACTGTGAATTGCTGCTCCTGGAAGCCATTTGAAGGCAGTTGCACAGATCCCTTGTGCTGTTTAATCCCAAAAAGCATCTGGGATTTTTTTCCCTGTGTTTATTGACAGTTTTGTTGATTCAGCTATGCCACCTGAGTTTTGATAGGGGCAGAAGGTTGGTACCCAAACCCACGGATGTTGCCTGTACATGTTTCTAATAGGAAAGTGCCATGGGTTGAGATTTTAACCCAATGTTCTTTCCAGTGTGGGGGATTTTTATGCATAGGGCTTTTATTTTGAGAAGGAGGACCCCAAAATTCAACCTTCTTGGAAACTGACATGATGTGGTTCAGAAGGAAAAACGGCCAACATTCCTTATGAATGCAAATGCACCCCTATTTGTTTCAAAGCACTTGGCTCAGTTGTATTTTCAGTTGCACATAGAATTATGACTGTAATCTTTCTGGGCCATAAAAGCTATGAAAAGCAAGGCTACATAGTCTAGGGATTTGGATTCTCATAGGTAGTCTTTGCAATAACTGTTTGTTTCCCATTCCTTTCAAGTCTTAATGTCCTTCAGATGTTTAATTTCCCTACATTGTGCTTATTGTCCAGTGCAGGGGGAAAAAATCAAAATAAATGTTTAAGAACTGTGCATTCACTTTAAACTGTTAAGACATAGAAATAAAAATAAAAAAGCCTGATGCTGGTTGTGTGCATATTGGAAGTTTCTCTACCATTCACAGATTCCTTTCAAAAGAAATGGGTCAAATGATGGCCCAATAAATACTAGTGGGGATCTTCTTGTGACTGCAGCATGTCTCATCTCTCCATACAATTTTAGCTCTACCCTACTTGACATACAGCAAACAGAAATGTCATGTGAATAAATCATAGGGCTAGTCATGGGATCTTACATTTAAAAGGAATTCCTTCCCCCACTTCCCCGTGGAAATGAGTTGAAATGAATGCATAACTTAGACACTAGGATGAGTAGGATTCTGACATTGAACGCACATCTTACTGTTCAGTTAACCATCATCAAACATGACTTAATATAAGGTGACAGGATTGTGGTGATTTGGGGGTCAACTGGTTTAACCTTTTCTCCAGATTAGTAATTTCTGCCACAGATAACAGCTTTTTTGCATTTCCTTCCTCTTTTGTTAATTGTTTTCAACAATCATGAAGTGGGCTAAGAAATCAGTTCTGCTTTATAGTGCTACACAATAAACTCCTTTAAGCCAACATTTTTGGATATGCCATGTTTCCTAAGCAAATAATATATTTTTCTGAAAGCTGAAAACAACAGAAAGGGTGTCTTCAACATTCACTACAAATATATGGTATCCAAGGATATTAATTAATACTGTACTTGTGTTATATCTCAGAGACATCCCTTTTGTCTAATCTGTTCTATTCTGTTTTACTTGTATGGTCTCCTTTTTTCTAATTTCCATTTAAAGTGAGAGTAAACAAAGGAGGATGAAATACAGTTCTATATAATGGGATGTAACTGAAGTGAACAGAGTTGGACAAAGGCACATTTCTTGAAAAACTTTCCCAGTTTTGGAAAATGGTGAGAGGCTGACAAACAGAGAGAGAATGTTTGCCTGCTCAGAATTACGACATCAAATAATGCCTTCACTGTGAATTGACTTCACCAAATCATTGTATAGTCACATAGGACTGACTACACAGCATTTTGTGTCAGGCAGTATGCCATCGGCCGTTGCTCTTAACTGGCTTTATGATGTTGCTATGTAAGGAAATATGATTGGCTGCATGATGGCATTAAGTTGTCATCCTCCCTAAATGACTTCTCATTAGCTGCCGTTGCCGCAGGAAGGTGATGGACAGAAGGTAAGAAGGTTGCATAGCTGTTTGCCTGTTATATTGTTTATGTGCTGCTTTCCCATCTCCCTTTCCCTGAACGTTTTAGAAGATTATGTACAGAACAGTTTAGTATTTTATTCAAATAAGTAATGATAACATGTTTTGAATATCAGGCGCTATTAAGACAAACGTCATAAATAATTGCATGCTATCAAGTGAATTTTGACCCTTTCCACGTAGAGAATGCACAGATGTGATGTACCATTCCCTTCTTCTGGGGGTATCCTGGGATTGTGCAGCTTGCCCAAGGACACACAGGCTGGCTCTTTTCCCAGAAGGCACAGTGGAGAATCGAACTCCCATGACAAGCATAGGAATGTAGAAACCTGTCAGCTTCATTTCTGCCATGTTCCCACCAGCATTCTTCTTTCATTCAAGACCTAGGTGATGAGACCTGATCCCACTACACATGGACTCCCCATCCTACTTTTACCCCATTTCACATAGGAATACTTTGGTACACTTTTCCTAATGAATACATTTTAAAACATTTTCTTATGGACTAATAGGTATTTGCGTGGATTTTAAAAATATACACATTTTTAATTCTGCTCATTTGCTTACATATAATTCTTCAAAAATTGGGAAAGTTTGGAAAGAAAAAGAAAGAATTCAACGCACTGGGTTTCTTTTCATGACCAGTACATGTCTGTACTTCCATTAATAGTCTTACAGGATATGAGTTGGATGCATTCATTAAAAATCTTGGCTAATGGGATATTCTTTTCCCTTTTGTCCCTGAGGGAGAAAACTCCTTATCTTATTCACTCAGTCCAAAGCACTGTGTGTGTTCTACTGCTCACATGGAGGTCCAGTATGTAGTGTGCAGAATTTCCCCTGTTCTTCTTAACGCAAGGAATAACTCAGTGTTTGCCTTCCTTTGCACATGGCATTTTCCCCACAGCATGGAAACAAAAGGGGCATCCTAGAGATGTTGCACTTACTCTGTTATGCACACAGGAGCCCTTGCGTTCGTAACGAGGTATTGGACTGTGGTGCTTCTTTAATTTTTCCATCAGACTTTTCTCCCTTTAAACGTTTCCAGAAATAACCTGAATATATTATACCAATGTCACAACATCAGAAATAAAGTTGCAATGTAGGAAGCCAAAAATGATCCAAACAGTATCTTGAAGAGCTTGTGATCCCCCCACCAAGCCTGCTTGAATAGTAATCAATTTAGTAAAAGAGTGAGAAATATGGAAACACACACCTGCATTTAGGGCTTTCTCCTTCCTTTGTTACCCCCAACATGCTTCCACCAGCAGATTGAACAAACAGGCATATGCTTTGCAGCCTCGAGGGAAGTGGCTCCAGCTTGGAAATCAATATGTCATAAGCAGCTTGGTGGTAATGGATGCTTACAGCAGCAGGATTCTGTGCTAATAGCACAATAGACAACAGCTACTCATTTAGATGAAAGGGTTGCGGTTTGAATATAGGCAAGAAAAAGATGGATGCTTCTAAGGACTAATCAGGAGTAGGGTTGCCACCCAGATGGCTTTGGACAAGCCTGGCCAGTCTTGGAAGTTTGGGCTTTTTAATGACCTCTTCATTAGGGCCATAGTTTACCGAAACTGCCCAAATCAGAAAGATAATTTGTTCCTTGGAAAGCAGGTTGTCTGTTTCACATTGCTGGAGAAATTATTATGAAATGCTTCCAGTTCACATTGTCTTTTTTTCTTTTCAATCTGTTCTCTCATGTTGCAGTAAAAGAAATTCTTTTGCTTCATATAGTGAAATTTGGCGGTTCGCCTTTCTGATTTCACTTATAGAAGCCCTAGGGATTTTTACAGCATTGCAAAGATTCATAGAAACTATTTTTCATGGGAAGGGCTATTTCAGTAGATGAGGGGCATGCTTTGATTTTATAAGGTCTCAACTTCAGTTTCTTGAATGGATTTTGAGTAGCAGGGCTCTGATATACCAAAGGCTGAAATGGAAAGTTACAGTAGGATCAAAGCTCAGACTCCAAACAAATCAGCTTCATACATTCATTTTATATACTCAGGGTTAATTTTTTTTTGGGGGGGGAAACCCACTGAATTCAGGAATGGCAGAGAAGATTTTTGATTTGACGGCCTCTACACGAGCAACCTTTTGGACAAATCTGAACAAATCTTTTCAATGCAAGAAGAAACACATCTGGCCTCCAGGATGTTAATTCTTCCCCAATTAGTAAACAAAAGTAATGGGTGAATACATCATATAGCCTGTAATGGAATCATACCATAAAAGTGTATAGCTTAAAAACATGATGCATCTGTGAGGATGTGGAACATTTCAGATAAATAATGTTCACACAGGAAGGGGCTCACTTTATAAAATGCAAACAGCTAAAATACGTACATGTGGTTTAAAAAAGTGCACAAACATGTTTTAGCTAATGGATAGAATACAGGTCAGAAGAAAGGCAGAAATAAATCGGTACATTTGGAAAATGTGTAAAAATGCATACAAATTTCAGTATAGGAAGAAAATGTCTCACAATGAGATGCAAAACAAGGAATTAAATGCAGATGGATCAAAAGAAACACAATAAAACTGAGGCTAAGAAATGTATCCTAAATCTTTAAATGTATCCTAAGCACAGTTCATTCATTTTTTAAAAAAGCGTTGCCTGTAAACATAGCAGTGATATCAATGTGAGACTAATAGTCAAACCCTTTCTGAAAGTGAAGACAAATTTAGTGCACAAATCCTCTTAATATAATTTTACAGTAAACAATCAATGGATAGAACCAGTAAGCTGATATATTTTTTTTTGTATAGTGCTTGATCTTATGGCAGTAGGATGGTATGTAAAGTGTGGGTTCTGACAGCACAACTATAGTAATAAAAGGCAAGAAATGTATGCAGTGTTTAGTTGATGTTAAGCAGCTCAATAAACTATTTTAATTTAAATAATGCTTTTGAGGAATAAACACATTTAGCTTTAAAAATAGATGGTGTTCACAATTTTTCTCAGTTATCAGCCAGAATCAAATTAGAGCTGGACTAGTAAATTGATATTGAAATTGAAATTGATATTTACTGTCTGTCAGGTAAGCACATGTTGGTCTTTGAAGAACAAATCTGTTGAACCACGAAGCTGCTTGGATTTTGTTTAGTTTTATAATCCATATTTTTTCTGATTCTTCTGTCAAAGTGTTAACTTTGTCCATAGACAAGCTTATAAACTACTTATTAATATATATTGAGTTAAGAATTTTTGGTCTATATTTAAACCATGAGACATATTCTGACACTTGTGTATGTAGGTTACTTCAGCTGTCATTTTGTACATTACCTCGATAGTTTAAAATACCTAGGAATAACCTGTGTTGATAAAACCATTTTACTTTCTTCTTTTTAATAAAATAGCTTTTCTTCATGAAGTGGCTGAATTTTGATTCCGGCTCTCTGGCATGCAAGCTAATCATAAGTTAGCCTTGCTCTGCTATTTCTAAAAGGTGCTTGTCTGAGATGAATTGGTGCAATATATTTCTGCTTGAGTGCTTAAATGAACTTGCTACTTTCCATTGTGTACAATGGAAAAGTATTTGAATGCTATGGTAAACAGCCTTTTTCCTGTAAATATATGCTTAGGATTTATCTACTTCAGCAATCAGCAACAGGACAGTAAATGTGTATCCATTCTGTCTTCAAACTGGTGAGGGAGAGTGTCACAGTTCTATAATCCTTGCAGCCTTTACTTCTGAGCCCTGTACAGCTCTGATCTACTATCTCTTTCACAACTTCAGGGAATTAAAAAGTCATCTTCGCAGAGCACTCTAACCTAACAGCTACACTTTCCCCATTCTGCTCCTATGTAGTTTTTTCTGTTTGTTTATTCCACAAGTCTTTAAACAGTTTGTTTTACAAATTATATTTAGGGCCCCCGTGCTATATTGGAACCTTCTTACAGAGAAACTGTAGCATCTGGTTCACAAATTTACAGCAGACATCAAAGGATGTTCTGAGGCAAGCAAAAGCTTCCTCCGGCAAGAAATAAAAGCTGCTGTATTTATTCCTGCAGCACATATGTTTATACTTGACTTCAAAGACGTGGGCTACCTTAGATGATGGATTTGTGCTATGCTGCCTTCTCAGTAATACAAATGTACACAGCAACCTTCCAAACCAAAATGAAAGAAATGTGATATTTATTATGGGGTAACTTTGGGAGAGTTGTCAGTCCAGACATCATGTATCCCAATATATCAATTATATTAAAGAGACTGGATGGCCTCAGGCCTTGGTGCTCCTTCCCACTCAAATTTCTTCCGCCTTTTCCATGCTAGCTATAGTCACACTTGCATTTTCACCAAACCTGGACTTCAGTTATAAATCTTATTCTGGAGAAGGGCTGAGGGTAGTGCCCTATACAGTTGTTCAGGGACCGTGCAGAACCCACATGAGTTGAGCAGAACGCGTTAGATACTCCCTCCATCATGCTTAACGCAGAAACTTGATTATCTGAAGAAGGGGGAGGTTTGCTGTAGCCTGATGGCCTCCCATTGTCAGTCAGAACCCTATCAGAATCAGGGTTCCCTCAATGCATGTGGACTCCAGCAATTTTCCTTAATGACTGAATAGGGCTTACGTGTGAAAGCTCACCCTTCACCACCCCTCATGTTCCTATCTACTGGAGGCACTCGGAATACACCCTTATGCAGCTGCATATATGAATCAAGCTCACTTTTACAGAGTATTGTATTTGAGATTATGTGATAGTGGAAAAGATTTGTTTGCATATAATCATAAAACAATAAATAAAGCTGACTGGGTATCTCAGTGGTTTAGGTATCTAGCTGCAGAGCTAGAGGTTGAGACTTTGATTCCCACTGTGCCTCCAGGAAGGAGAGCCAGCCTATGTAGTCATGGGCAAGCTGCACAGTCCCAGGATGCCCCTAAAAGAAGGGGATGGTAAACCACTTCCGAGTATTCTCTACCTGGAAAACCCTGAAAAGGTTTGTCATAGGTCAGAATTGACTTAATGGTGCATGATTACTATTATTAGATTGCCATTATCTAGTGATGCAGAAATATGTGCAAATGAACCTGTCAGCTTGCTTTTGGAGAAAATGCCCATTTCCAAGACTAATAACTACAAAAGAAAATCATGATGAGAGCAGAGTTTGAGCATTTGCTTTTAGAAGAAAAAAAATACCTTTGAAAAATAGTCTTTCTGTAGACTTAATCTATGTTGGCATGATGGTGTTAATCCTGACACACACTGTACCTGACTGCAGCATCTGCTATTTCTGTGTGGTGCTATGTGATTATTTGTATGTTACGAAATCACACACAGAGAAACACACAGAAACCCTGAGCACAGAGGCACTCTCTTCTAATACGAACAAGTCCTGGTTGCCTGCCATTTCCCACAATGTATGTTTTGCCCTCCAGACAGTTCTCATTTTGTTCCAACTATAGTGATTTCAACTTCCTCTACTGAGGACGTTCGACCTATATTCATTACTGTCTGTAGTTCCTCCTGGGGTTTTCCATGTTCTTAGACGGATCATAGCTGAGCCAGAAACTTTAGTCAGTTCAGCACTGCCAAAAAATATGAGCCATATGACAGAATGCTCTGTCTGTGATCATGGGTAGCTTCTGCTATTTATGGAAAACTTAAATACATGGAAGCTTCATCTCCCTGATAGACCACTAGCTCTTATCTCTGAATGTTAATGTTAAAGGTTGCTGTTTCCAGTTCAAAGTTTCTTCTGATGCTAATCCCGAATTCCAGGAATGGGGACTCTTTTCCCTTCCAGATGTTTTGGACTCATCTCCCACACCCACTTGCCATGGCTGTAGGAGGTTGATAGACGCTTCAGGCCAAAACATCTGGAGCTTCAAATGTTCCCCATCCTTGCTATGTCACGTTTCAGTCCATGACCATCCAAGTACAGAGAAAAAATTATTTGTATGTTAGAACTCACTACAGAAGAATGATTTATTATTTATTTGTCATTTTAATTTCTATACTTGCATGAAGGAGCCCAGGATGGCAACTTGGATGTTTTCTTCCATTGTGTCCTGACCTCCTTTCTCATTCACTGATCTGCTGGTTGTTGCAGAGATAGTTAAGGAAAACTGGGAGGTATCTCCATCCTCCTTTCCCTCCTTTCCTTTTACAGGAATTTAAAAGCCCATCAGTTTTGGTTTCTTCTGAATTCAGATTTTGAAAAGCTTGAAGTTCTTCCCCATCAGATTATGGAGGAATCTGAGAATTTTAGTAAATTCTTCAAAAATCAAGGTTGACTATAGAGAGAGAGATGTTATGCCTGCCTATCACAGAAGTGTGAAAGATGGAGAATCTCCCAGGGAAAAGACATGGGGACCCTAATTCAGCATCAGAAACCATGTATTCAAACATGGTTGAATGCATAGGGTTTCAAAGCCAAACATTGAACATGTAAGCACTCAGAGACCTGTGTCTCAGTGGATGAATCTGCCACTCCTAGTTTCTCCCTCATTTGAATGTCATCCATTTCAAGTTCGTTCCATCCCAAAATATGAAAAGGAAAATGGCAATGTTGATAAACTCTTATCACAAATGAATCAAGCATAAATATTCCCTTATTGCTAGCCTTTGGTAACTAGTGTCCTGCTAGGACTGGAGAAGGACATCTCTCCCCTTCTCCACTGCTGCTCCACAGCACAGAGTACCATAAATCAGAGCACAGAGAAGGAGACTGAGAAATCAGAAAGCAGGATGGATAGGATCTGGGGGTTGTTGAGGTACGGCATGGAGGCAGGATATACTAAATCTGGGATGGTTCCAAAACCAATGGAGCTAGTTTGCAATGGGTGGGAGGCGCTAGGAAGTACGTATCTCAAATTTATTTCTGAGCTAATGAGATGTGAGCTAGAGAAAGCGATTTCTTTGTTCATTCTTTTGCACCATTCCTATTCTGTTTGATTCTCTCAGTTTCCTACCAAGGAAATCCTAATCAGTAAGCTTTGCCTTTATCAATTACCTAGGAATTATTTTGCTCCTCCGAAATGGGAAGTTCAACAGACCCGCACCATTCACTTCCAATTAGAATGTTCTGCAGCACAATTCCCAGTTAGCTAAAAATGAATTACATGGAGGATACCTAAGTAACCTCAGTGTTTAAAATGTACATGAAAATGCAAATTGAAATGTGTTTCACGGGTAATTTCTCTTTGGAAAGCTTTAAATCATAGGTAGTTCCACCAGTTATGAATAAAATGTGTTCTAGAATGGCCATATTTCAGCATTCATCTTTAATATTAATGCATTTTATTGGATTTGCCAAGTGTTAAATATGAGCAATACAACATTTTGCAATGGTTTTCATTTAGTTCAATCAATGTAGAAGCAGATAATAATGTATCTCATATTCATGATTATTTACTGTGGCTAATTCAGTTCTTTTGCATCTGATTTATTTGAAATCTTGCTTAACTAGGACAGTTTCTAAGACTTCCTGACTTAGAGCAGCTTGCTTCCCACTTACACCTTTGCCATACTTTATCAATACAGGCATATGTGTTTTGCTTTGTTTTAACAACACATACACGTTTAGATGTGTGTCAATGAAACACCACACAAATGAATCTAGATCCAATTGTATGCATGAATGATCACATCAGTGTTGGTAATAGAATGGCTGAAACAAAAAGCACAATGTTCATATAGGCATTAGTAAAAGAGAAGGGGCAGGGAGACACACTAGAAGAAGCTGGAAGTTGCAGTCAAATTATGGATGTCCAATGTGCCATACAAAATTTAGACATAAATGGCAATGTATTCTCCCATTCTAAGTTGCAATTAGTGAGGGACAAGTTATTTCGAGTTCACAAAGGCACGGCAGTGGCTTGACTCATTTCCAAGTTGCTCTGAGGTTAGCCCAGGTTAGAGCCCATAAGCTCAGCCTCCTTACCTTGCACTCAACACAGTTTACACTTTGTCTCAGATTCCTTTTGCAGGCATGGAGTTCTGGGATTAATAGTTTTTAAAAAAACTTTTTAGGTTCTTACAGTAACCCCCTAATTTGTCTCTTGTGTTCAAAGCAGAGCAGGGCAATTGATATGGTACAATCCTGAATTGAATCAGGCTGATTAGGACTGATTTGGATCAGGTCTGAAGACTGGACACTTAAGGATAGCCAGCCCACATGTTTCCCACCATATAAAGTGGCGGTGTGATGGGGAATTGATTTCTTTGTTAACAACTGGGGTTTGCGATCTTGAACAGGGATCTTACTAGCACTTCCCAAACATAAGGCTTGCAGGGATATCACTCAAGATGTATATTCAGTTCTCTCATACAGTTTCTTATTTTTTTGCTTTTCCTTAGCTTCTAATAGCAAATCACTGAAAAAACTCTAGTGTTTTCATAGCTGTTGATTGCTTTGATTGCTCTTAGTCTCTGTCTGCCTCTTCATTTCCAAACTTTTTTGTCTGATTCATTTGAATAGTGCAGTTTAATCCTTTCTTCTTCATTTGTTTATTTGACAAGTAATCTATTAATTTTGTGTGACAAGTAATCTATTAATTTTGTGTGACTCTTAATATGTTAAGACTTCTACCGTCTAGCTTGATTTCTTATAATTTCCAATCTGGACCTGGGCAAGAATCTTACAAGCACTTTTTGATTAAAGGTGTTGAAAAAAACGTTATTGCGGTTTGGCAGTAATTTTGTGTTTACTTAACTTGTGTTTAAGTCACAACAAAAGCGGGCCCATTTCAATCAATGGACCTTATAGGGGAGGTGCCTCACCAAAGCCATACTGATTCAATGGGCCTACTCTAGTGCAACTTACTGTACTAAGCAACAGAACTTCAGCCATTGTATCCAAAGGCAAAATAAAATCAAATCAGAACTTCTCTATATTTAGGAGAATTTAGGAACAGAAAGATTTCTTGTCCTTGTAGCGTTATACATGATCAGTTGCATCATCCAGGCCTCTTTCTTCTATACAGCTGTTAAATGTCTAGAAGTTTCTTGTGTTGCACCCCCTCCATTCATGTGATATACTTAATAACTGGGTGCCTGCTTAGTATTAAACAGAACTGCTGGCACTGCTCTTTTCCTCTCTTATAGCAGTTCTCTGGTGCTATAAGATGACATCTTATAATTTTTTAAAATATGATACTTAAGACATGGTACCTACTGCAAAAACTGCACACCACAGCACTGGTTAGCAAAAGGAGAACATTCTATATGTGAGCAGATTTGTGTGTCTCATGGGACAACAAAACCAAAATCTTCGGTGGCAGAAACTCATGCTATTTGTTGCAAAGGAGATGTGTCTGCTGAATTTGAGGGCCTGCGGTCTTCTTTATGTGCTGCTGGTTTGGATCAGAATCAGCTATATTTTCCAAGTTGACATGCTGCATAGCTGATAGCCAGGGAGCTGCCCTTGGAGCCAGTCCACCATATCATAGTGAGAAGGCAAGGGGTTTGGGTTTTGGCAGCTTTTCCTTGACTGAATTTGCTATAACAAAATACCAAATCCCTTCAAGAGTGGCTACAGCACTGATGCTGTTCAGGTGTTTTGCTGAGAATGGGGTGAGCATTTTGCTCCCTCAGAATTAGTCATTGTGGAAAGGAGAGGTGAAAAATAATAATTTTTATGATATATGGGGCAGATTTCTTGAATATGTGCTAACAAGAGGAAAAGGGAAAGTTCCAAATCAGGAATCAATGCAGTTCTGGAGAAGAGGACAATAAAGGAAGAAGAAGAATAAAGATAATGGAAGAAGAAGATTACTGCAAGAGGTCCCTATTAGGGTGGTGGGGAACACAGTTGATTTGTATTTTGGTTTATGTATTTTATGCTTATGATGTAGTTTATCTAATAATAATTTAAAAAATTATATAAAAAAAGAATTAGTCATTGTAAGGATGAAAACTAAGACAAAGATTCCTTTCCCCTCCCTCCCCATCAAAAGTAGAATTGTTGATTCACCTTAATCTAGTGAATGTGGTAATTGTGCTCCTACCATCAGGCTGGGTGATCAGGGACCGAGCAACTGGAGTGCCTGCTGCAAATTATTCTGTGTATGGTTTAATAGATTTTTAATCATACGGGATTTCTGCCGGCAGACAGAAGAACATCTTGGCCTGCCTGTGACAATTGTCATGTCTCCTTCTGTGGCAACTAAAGAAAAAACATTTATTTAGGTTTCTGGTAAACAAAACTGTATCCTTTTGCCAACCACTTGGAAATAGCTCCATTTTCAGATTCAAAGCAGAGCTAGCTGATTTAAAATGAATGCTCAGGCCAGACTTCCTTACCTGGAATGCTCTGGAGGTTCACCACCCATGATCCATTACCATTGACCATTTAGCGGGGCCAAACGGGAATTGCAGTCTAAAACATGCGCCAGGCATGCTTTGAAAGTCTAGCTCAGTTCTTCCCAACCTTGGATCTCCAGATAGTCTTAGACTACAACTCCCAGAAATCCTGGTCAGCACAGCTAGTAGTCAAGGCTTCTGGGAGTTTTAGTCCAACAACATCTGGGGACCCAAGGTTGGGAACAATTGGTCTAGCTCAAACCATCACAAAATGGTGGAGTTCTTTTAGTCAAGCTTCTGAGGGCAGACTACTGTAGGTCTGTTAGCCAACTGGACTTTTGCTTTAAAAACATGCATTTCCATCTGTAAGGATTTGTTAGGATGGTGGAGGCTGAGAAGAAGATGCATTTTATTCTAAGGTTTTCCTACATAAAAATATTACTGTAGTCAGAAAAACTGCACAGCAGAGAATAGGCTTGTCTAAAATTGTTGGGGTTTTTTTTTTTTCTTGATCGAGGATAAAAAAAACGTTTCTTGAATGAAAGTTGAAAGCCCAAATGTGCAAGTGTATTTGAAACATTGCTTTTTTTTGTCACAAAACTTGAAAACTGGATGTTCTCAGTCTCTTTCTCTGTCAACGTTCAGGTATTGTTGTGTTCCTCCCAGATACTTTTTTGAAGTATCTGCACTGAAAACACAGCTTAACATTGATGAAAGCTAAATGGACGGTTGGCAGCTTCAAACTTCCTGATATTTTCAGATGCAGCTTACATCTTGATAACAAAGTTACTCTTTGTGATTGAGAGCAATTGGGTATCTTTTTGTAACAGAAGACATCCTAGCATCTCTTCAGCTGTTTGAACATGGCTGTGTGTCAACAGCAGTATAAGATAGTAATTGTCCTCACTTGAAGCTTTCCTGTTCCACCTCTGTTAAAATTTGGCATCCTTCTATGGAATATGTTTGAAGGCCAGATTAAGAGGGTGTGCTTAGTGGCTCTTAACATATTTCCTTTGCCTGCTTGTATGGATTGAGACAACTGCCTCTCACACTGCTCTATTCAGTTTTTTCACAAATGCAAAGCAAGTGTTAGTATCTGGGAACCAAACTCTTAGGTCCCATGGAGCTAATGTTAAGGTCCATATAATCAGATTTCATTATACACGAACACCATGAATTCATGGCAACACAGTGTGTGAATTAGGCTATACAGAGAGAGAACCGACCGCCTGTTTTGCAGTCCCAGTTGTTGCATGCTTTCCAACATTTGGCCTAAGGAGAAACAAAGCTGTGACCCTGCCAGTGTATAGTTGAGTCATCAACCATAGTTCTACCATATACTGCTGGGTGACCAGATGTTCAAAAGCCAATAAGCTCCAATTTTTACCAGATTTGGTAATTTATACACAGTGCAGAAAACATATCAGGCAAAGTTCAAAGAAACAAAACAAGACAAAAACATGGGGCATTTTAGAGACTAACTATTATATTTTAATGTGAGCTTCCATGGACATCTCCACTTCATTATATATATGGAAACACAATGAAATGTTGAATGAAATATCAGTTTCCTACTAAATATTCATTGGTTCTTGGATGTATGTTACATTTATATGTAGTAATTTGTGACTTACCTCATTTTAGGGCTTTGTTGTAAAAATTCCTCAGGAGACAGAAAACAGACACCAGGCCTGAGCAAAGATGAGCGGGGAGAGAAGAGATAGGAGGGGTTGCAGTGTGGTTGAAGATTGGGGATTCACTTAAACCTCAAGAGGGAGAGAAAAAGAGAATATTAAATATAAAGGTGAAAGAAGATGGCAGAGGAATCATGTGTGTTAATGTAGGGAATACTCACAGATTTTACCTTTGAACCTTGTGATGAGAGATGGGCTTGGTAGTTATGAAGAAAATAACAGTGGCAGTAGATAACAGCAGAAGTATTACATTTGGTAGTGATTTAAGAAACCTAGGCTTATATTCAATACATTTATATGGGTGTCCATCATGCATATAAAGTTTATCTCAACTGTTTCCCTCTGTATTCTTGATTTGTAATGATTCTGTTCTAAAATAGTGACTTTCAAATCTTCCACAGATTGTCCCGGTAGATTGAAATGGTTGGAGACATGTTTCTGTGTATTGTGGTTTCTGAGGTCAGATTTGTGACCATTGATCAATTTTTGTAGAGATTGCTCTGTATGTCTTATGTAGAGTACAGAGGGGCATTGTTGGCAAAAGATGGCTCACTTTGATTCAGGCATTTTATGTCTTAAAAGTTATGGTCGTTTATGGAGTGTTCTGTTTTAAAAAAACAAACAAACCTAAGATTATCAGCATCTGGACCCGTCCCCACCACCTTCTAGATGGGTTCATGAACAGTTTAAATTGCAGAGGGAAAAAAAGATAAGATATTGGTTAAAGATCCTTCTGTACTACATCTAGTCTGGCCTTTGGTTTTTCAATATTTCCTGTGAAAGCAGAGAAGAATTACAAAGCTTGAAATGATCTGTTAGCATACATAGCACTTTATTTGTGACACTCTTTCATTAACATTTTGCCAATTAATTGTTGTTAATTGTGAACACTGATCTAAGGGTTTATAATTATTCAGTTATTCAGTTTTAATGTAGAAAGCCCTAAATGGCTTGGGTCCAAGCTTTCAAAAAGACAGCATCTCCCTCTATGAGTCTGCCCAGGCATTAAAATCATCATTGAGAAGCCTTTGTCTTGGTCCCACCACTCTAACAAGTGTGTTTGATGGGGACACGGGAGAGGGCCTTCTCTGTTGCTGCTCCCAGACTCCGGAACTCTCTCCCATGGGAGGCTAGGCTGGCCCCATCTTTGCCATCCTTCTGCAAGCAGGTGAAGACCTTTCTCTTCAGGCAGGCTTTTCCTGAGTGACTGGTTGTCTGAGAAGCGTTTTTTAATGGATTGTTGTATTCTGTTGCTCTTCATTGTGTTTTTAGTATTGATTTTATTTCCAGTTTTAATTATAACCCTTGTTTTATTATTTTTCATTATTTGTATACGTGCTGTTTTTAGCTTTTAAATATTGTCTTTTTAGTGATGGATGCCACCTCGAGTCCTTTTAAGGAGAAAGGCGAGGGAAAAATATTTTAAATCAATCAGTCAATTAATGACACTGCATAAAGTTGTAAAAGATTTCTTAACCGCTGGATATTTTACACTTAAAATTTCTTGATAGTGTTTAAATGCAAATTATTTTGCATTTAAATTAAGTTAAATTTTTAAATTAAAACTTCCAGTGATCTGAATCTTAGTAATCCAGAGAGTCTAACATTTGGAGCTTTGGTAATGAAAAATACGGAATACATTGTCTCAAACTAAAGGTTCTTTATGGAGAACAGAAGTCCTGGCTAGACGGCAAAATGTCCAGTTCTTTACAAACTACTATAAAGAAGAGAAGTTTCATTACATGGGAAGCTGAAGAATCAAACCTGATTGCTTTCTTAGATTTTGGGTGTAATTTTAATGGGTCTTGCTGGATTAATTAATTGCTACAAATATTTTGTTTTCAACCTAGATACTGTGTACCATCTACTATAAAAAACATATTTGTTTATACAAGCAACGATGAATCAAGAGAATTATTATATGTAAGCTGGTGCTTTTTCCATGCAGTCTTAACACATTAATTAAAATATGCTATTATATACCCTGCAGGCTTGTATTAATCACAGGCAAAATATTCTTCAGGAACTGCAAAGACTTGTATATGTTTAAATGGTGTTAACAAGTTTCCCTACTTAGTAATCTGCAACAAATTTAAGTGCTCTAAAACTCTTGAACCAGGAAATGCTACCAAAAGACTCATTATTAGTGGTCTGTTTTCACAGTGCAGTCAATTTATTATACTAATGTCTACCTAGAGGTAAACAGGAGAAGAACAGAATGCAAGTGGTGCTTTGGGACTGGATACATAAAGCCATAAAAAGGCATTTATTTTTCCTGTAAAGGGAAACTACCATGCTGGTAATATCAATTCTTGATGAGAAAAACAGAATTTACACTCCGAGAAAATGACAAGCCAGAATTCTAGTGAATCCTGGAGTTTTGTTCATGAGCAATCATGCTGACACACACTGTTACATTTCTACCGCTTGGCTCCTCCCAGCAACAGAAGCTGCAGTGACTAAGAACCTCACAAATGGGTGGGAAAAGGCTTTCTGGAATTGTCTCTTAGTGTTTTCTTTGACTGTGGCCTTCAGGATGTTAGTGGGACCCCAGCTGTAGAAATGTTAGCAAGTCTTGGGACCCAAGTCTGAGCCTGAGCCTTCGGGCCTGAGTCCCAAGTCTGAGTTCGCATGGCAGTGGGTAGGCCCATGAGGACTCAACAACACAACTCAGAAAAATGGGTCTGAGTCATGAATCAAGTTGTGATTCCCCCCCGCCCGGAACCCTTGTGTTGAATCTGAGTCAGATTGCCAGTACAACTTGAGTCGGACTTGAGAGCAAGTTGCAACTCGTGAATCTCCATCTCTACCAAGCTGTCTTCAGGCTATGTGTCACATCAAGGACAATGAGTCTTATGACATTCTGGAAAGTTTTTCTCTAGTTCTAGAAAATTCCTCAGCCCATGTCAGCTTCTGAATAGGTTTTGATTGGTCTGTCTAATTGGCCTTAGTAATTTTATTTTTGCTGGACAGAGAAAGCATTTAAAGGAAAGGTTTTTCTTTAACCAAAGCCTTCTCAGGGACCAAGGATTCAGCATTTTCGTTGTCATTTCAGCTGTCTTCAGGCTGTATATCCTCATTCTCTTTGTCCAATGAAAGTAACTTAGTTGTTTGATGTATATTTTATATCCTTTCGTATCTTGCATTTCTGCAAAAACTTAGTGCTCACACTCAGAACAAGATTCACATAAAAAGGAAAGATAACAACATAACATGTTATAATGCTAAAGCACAATTAAATAAATAATCCTATGGAAACATAATGGAATTAAAATATATTTTAAAACCACATAAATTGAATAAGTACAGGCCCACCCATTAAAAGCCCCCTCCTCAGCAAGTTGTTGGTTGCCAGAAGTCTGCCTATTTGCCTCTTGGCAGAAGGACACACAGGAAGGCACATAGCCCAGCCTCCTTTGTTAGGGAGTTTGAGAGGCTTGGAGTATCCAGTGAGAAAACCCTCTCTTACATCATTACCAAATGGGCCTGTCAAAGAGGCAGGACAGAGAGAAAAGCCTCCTATGGGTTTGTATGGGAGAATGCAACCCTTCCAATAACCCAGACTCAGGTCATACAGGGTTTCACATGTTATTACCAGCAACACAAATGGTCCCTGGAGCAGATCAGAAAACAATTAAGCTTAAAAATAACTCTATCAAACTAATTGAAGGAGAATTTATTTCCTAAAGTAAACAGACATACATTTTATTTGCAAAATGTTTTCATTGGATAGAATGGGAATATTCCCCACGTGATGTACACCTTTTCTTTGTCAAAGTTATGCTTTCAGTTTTTCACAGCAGACGACTGTGACTCTATTTATACGATGCAAATTCAATGCCGATTATCAGCTGACACAGAGTACTGTATAGGATGCCAAGGTTTTGCAGTCACATAACATTACATTGCATAGGGTTTTCTGGTGTCTTAGCCTTTTTAAAATGCTGCAAAATTAAGCTAGCTTTTCTACTACCATAAAATGGCTAGATATGAAGTTTCATGGCCCTGGATGAATGAAGGCAAGAAATAATGTTGTTACGGTAGAGAGAGATACAGAGCCACATGAGTAAAGTAAAACATGTATGCAACATCCATGTGTAGATATCCCGTATAACCAATGGTGCAGTCACATTACAATATCAATCTTGAGCCCTGTTGAACCAGCTAAATATCCTTTTAAAGTGAGGAAGAATGTGCATCCATTAGGTATTATGCACAAGCAGCTGGTTTAGTCAGTTGGTCCAATAACCAATTGATTTAGCAATAAGCAAACTTCTATTATGCAACCCAACTGGGTTGTGCTCAGTGCAAATTGTAAGCAACTCCCTTAGATGGAATAATAAAGGAGGGAACAAATAAATATCGAGGGCCACTGATGTGTTTTTATGGCTTCTTCTCCTCTTCTCCTTCTGCTGTTTTTAAGCCCGTCTCTGCTAAACCGATGACTTTGGAACATCATTCAGCTGGATAATCGGGTTTTCTGTCTTATTATTTGATCATGTCAAGAGCCTTATGAAAGTAGCAGTCTAGTTTTCTTTTCTTTTTTTGAAGTTGCATTGCAACATCATCTGAAGCTCCATAGCACTCAGAGCCACCCAAGCTGTTTTGCCTCTGGAGGCAGAAAAATCTCATAAGTGGCTGTCTTCATTCCTGGAAGTACAAGTATAATAATAGCGTGTTATTTGTGGAGTAATAAGAAAAGGGTAGGCCCTGCCTTGTTTTGATTCTGGACCCATCCACTACCACTTCAGATTTGCATACTGCCATATAAATTATCCCCAAGGGTATAGGATCTTAGCCAAAAGAAAGCTTGTCTCCTTCTGATCTAGACTCTGGGTTCTAGAGTCCTTATTCTGCCCTCTTTATGTCCATTTCAGCTACGTGGTTTAGCTTCTCGTACTGATCATACTGTACTTGCATTGATAAAGTCCCTTGAATAAAAACAGGATTCAGCTGGAAAGAAGCCTTTTTGAAGCAATCAAAGCAGACTCACAACTGTCCATGAGTCAGGAGGAATAGTACCGTCCTTGGATTTGCACTGCATTTTTGCTTCCATGTGATGAGACTTGCTGTTTTGTAAGATATCTGAAATGGACTTGGAGCTCAAATATCTGAAAAAGACCTGTTTCCTTAGCGATCTGTCCATTTTAGATTTTCTGCAAAATATATTCTCCAGGCAACATGCATGGTGCTTGCATTTTTTCAAAGACTGGAAAAATCACTTTATTTGGATTACAGTGCCCAATATATTCTAGCAACCATGGTGGCTGGGGTAATCTGGGAATTATCATTCAAAAGAGTAACTTTCCCCAACTTTGAATGTTTGTACAGATGCTAGCATAGTTCAGTGGATTAGGATGACTGACTGCAGAGTGAGGTGATGGAATTTTGAATGTCCACTGTGCCTTATGGGAAGGGGCCAGTCGGGATCACCCAGAGCATGTACATCTGGTGAGATTGCATGTCCTGTCACCCATGTAGCCTTGGGCAAGCTGCACAGTCTCAGAGCGCTACAAGGATGAGGGATCAATCAACCACGTCTGAGCAAATTGTACCAAGAAAACTTACAGGGTGGCCATAAATTGGAAACAAATTTATGGCAGCTGTTCTATTTAGGTTCACTAGGGAGAATCCATCCAGTCTAAAATTAAGCTTCTAGAAACGCCAGGAAGAGTGGAGGAATGGTGATAAGTACAAAGTCTAATAACCAACATTCGCTTGTTTGTTAAAGGTAGACATTTGTACAAGGCTGACACTGAGGTAGAGGTGGCTACCAGGAAATAAGGATTGTTAGGGAAGGATGAGCATTGCCTTCTTCCAAACACTGGGGCATTCATGAATCTTAAAATAATGTGAAACAAGACTTGGGAGAAAGGCTCAGCATGCAGGCAGTGAAGGTAAAAATAAATAAATAAATTCCAGATCTGTTCAAGAGAGACAGATGGAAAAATTAACACTCGTCAGATGCTCAGATAAACAGATTTGGAAATCAGCAACACCATATGGAATGCTGATGCTTACTAAGTGTGAGGTTGGATATCTGTTAACTAGAAGTGATTCCTGATCAGAATTTCATAGCTGGTGTCCTCACCTTCTGTCGTTGGAATAATAATCCTAGAAATCACAGTGTCAAGTGGTTATTTGCATTTCCTGCATCTGTGATCTGTTTGGAAATTATGCCCTTCCATTCTCAGTTTTGATGCCTTAGCAAACTAGGCATTTATTTAAAGCAATTCTACTTCAGTCTTCATCTGATAAGGGTTATGTTAGACCCCACAAAAATAAAACAGTCCCTGTCCACAGTCTTGCTGTCATAATGACAGGGAAATAGTGTTGGTGAAAGGAAAGAAATATGAATGAATAATCACAAGCAGCAGTAAAATTCAAAGGCCTTGCTGTCACCCGAGTCTCTCACCAGAACAGGGAGAGGCTGTTGACATAATTTTCTCAAAGCCTGCCTATAGGTGAATCATTTCAGACTTTATGCTTTCCATTCTGCCTAGCGTGGGACATGGAGGCCCAGTATTGCGTTGATTCTTGAACGGGTTTGGGCCAAATGTTCTCAGAATGCAGTGCTGGGTGTTTATTGCTTGGTCTCTGGTTGATGACTGGGTCCTGGAGCCTTCTGGGGACTCACGGTTCAATCTGGAATTCTGAGAAAGCATTGCGGGTGTCATCATAAAATGGCAACTACAAAGGTGCCCATTCACAAAATGTGCTTGGGATCCACTCACTGTGGTGGTCATGTCCAAACTCAAAGCATTTTTTCCCAAGACAGGAAAATGATGAGGTTAAAAATCAAATCGCTGCTCTTGAGTGCAAAGCAGGGGTGCAGTCTGATCCCTAACACACAGAATGGCTGTTTTGAATTAACGGCCCTTTCTCTCCAATGCAGGATTCATGGGAAAGAGTTACGGAAATGGGCGTTCAGCATGGAGCAACAGCACCTTGCATTCAGCCCTGTCATTATGCGGTCTTGTAATATTGCGGAGATTGTGGGATATGATTTAGACAGTTCAGTTAGTTTGTACAGTCACATTGTACATAAATGGTTTGGCATGTCTTTGTGTCTCTTTGCTGCTCTGTAGGAAAAATAGGTATGGAACCCAGGGTCAGGGCTTGGAACATTATTTTTAAAAAAATAATCAGTTACAGTTATAGCTCCAAGAATGCATGTCAATGCAAGCTGAGGCTCGTGCCTTCTAGAGCAGCTAGGTACTTCTGTAGTTACAATTAAGTCAACATATATTTTTCTGTTCTCAAAAGCAACTAAAAGCAACTAGTTCCTTTCAAATATTACTGAAAATCGCTTTTAGTTACATTACAGATAAGCAAAATGCTACAATCCAGGTAAAAAATAGATAATTGTCCTGTCCACTTTGTCACGTAACACCCACAGTACAGCATGGCAGCACTTGAATTACGTCATATTCCTTTTCCACTACCTGGTGAGGTCACATCCATCTAACTACAAAGGTAACTAAATAATTACAGTCACATCACACAAATAAAAAAGGAATGGAATTATCTCTCTTTAAACTACAATAACAATATAATGCAATTATACCTCAGTTATCAATTACAACGAGTTGGTTGTAACAGCTTACTGCCACCGTTTGCCTGATAGACTAATACTCCCAAATTACTATATACAACAGAAGAAGATCACTGCAGTTCCCCTCAATGCAGTTTTTAAAGTCACTGGTATCATTAATAATAACTAACCAATTACAGCTAATGATTTTATTGCCATTTGTATTGCCTGTCTTGGAATAATTTCCTTCTCATTCCCAATCAGAACATTTCCCATAGGCTATCAACAGAGTGTGCCTTTGTTCAGTGAACTTTGAGTGATTGATAAACCCCTACCCCAAGACACAGAACCACTTCAGAATTAGTTCACACACTCCATACTGAACATACAGTTCTAATGGCTACTTTTTAACAATCATTCTTTACTGGCTCTATCCTAGGCACTTTGTTAACTGGAAAACAAACAGCCTTTGTTAACCAAGCTGATAGGCCATATCTAAATTGGAATGATAATGGAGTGGATGAAATAGCTCTAGGTAGTGTTTAAAATGTTATATAGAGAGAGGCAAGATCCATGCTAGGTAGTTGCAAGATATTTGTTTTATTTATTTTGCAGAATAACTAACATTGTTTGAATAAGTCTATTTCCAGGGACCATTCACCATTAAAAGCAAACCAACCAGCTGTCTATAGAAGATTGTATTCACATGCCATTGGGACCTTAGCTTAGTGGGCGTCAGACTAATCTGGAGCCTTTTAGTAGTTATCTAAAATGGGAAAGACTGAACGCTAAATTTTGTTTGTCCAAAAAAAGCTATTTGATTAACCGCATGATTACATGCATGCTTTATGATAGAAATAAATCCTCATTAAACAAATGTTTCTGTGTGTGCATGTATGTGTGTACATGCATTTCAAAAGTTGGATAACAAAGGCTGAAAAAGATAGAGTACAATTCAGCTAAGGGACACACCACAGTTAACAAATGACTTCTGCTTTTCCCTTTGTTCTTTTATGTGCTCAGAGAAGACGTTAACTTTCAGCAGGGAGAAACTAAGAAGTCTCTTACTGAAATCAGTGGGGCAATATGACATCTGACAGTGAGAGGAGGAGGAGCTGGCAGATAATGTGTTTCCAGTTCAGGGTTAGGAGGCTACCACACTTTCTACCCTCTATGTACCATATTTTTTCCTAAGCCAAATTTATTTCTAACCAAATTAGGGCTTGACTACATAAGTCCTTTGGATGCAGGCTGGTGAAGTCTAAATAGGATTGCTCGAGGTTGGGAGAAAGAGTGATATGCATGATCCTTGCATCCAAATGGTATATTGAACTCATGCAACCCTCTAGCTTCTTCTGTTGTCAGTTGAACACTTCTCCTACTCCTCTGCAGAGGGGCTAGGGAAGTGAAATTATTAATTTTACCTTTGCTGATGCACTGAATCACTTAGATTAAATTATTATTTTTTCTTTGCCTTGTGTGTAGTGCCAGTTGAGAAACTGACTGGCACTTCACATAAATGCAAACAGAAAATAATTTTAAAAATTTAATCTAAGTGATTCAATGCAACAACGATGATCTATCAGAATAAACGAACAAACAAACAAAAATTCACTACCCCTGCCCCTCTACAGAGATGCAGGTGAAGTGTTCAATTTGATGATATCCCAAGGTAGCTTGCTTGACAGTGGAAGGAGCCTTGGCAGCTCTGAAAGCCGCAAAGCTCAATTTTAGTCCATTCCCAGTGATCGCATACATTGGGAATGGACTAAACTATAGTGTACTAACCCATACCCCAAAAGTAGAAGCCCATGACAGGGGCTCAAGAAATCCTGGATTGGGGTGCTCTGGGGGCAAATTGGCCCACTCTAGCAATTACATTGTGTGGTTGCTGGCAAAAAGAGTGAACCAATACATCCCCACAAGGCGTCAAACAGTGGGACGGATGCCTGTCTGAATAAGAGAAAACAAACATGTAGGAGATGAGGAAAGCATACGACAGAATGAAAGTTCAGTTAGCTCAGCCCATGACACACAGATTGAGATTAAAAGCCCCTCTCCTACTTTACATGTGATTCGGTTGCTTCAGTGTTATATGTATGATTTGACTTGTAGACGTCCAAAGATACAGCTGAATCATACCCTATTTTGTCTCCCTTGTTCTAACAGTCTTAAGAAATTCAGTGTTTCCTTGATGATAAATTAGTGTTATCGATTAGTTTTTAGACTGGCATTTGAATGACGTATCTGAAGAGTTCATGTCACTTTCACATGACATCAACTGTTGCATATACTGTACTGTACAATTTTAACAATGAAGACTGTAAAAGGCATGTGAGAGAAAAGTAAGGAGGGCAGGAAAGGGAACAGGTAGAAAAGCAGGATGGCAAAATAAGTGAGCTCAGCAACAAAGCATGCCTTTTACAACGCCTCTGAGAAAATCCTAGGGAGAAGTAGAAGCTTGTGTTGCAAATGTTTCAGATAAGGTGTGCAGTATTTGGAGAAAGAATTCACTGTGCTTGAGTGACTGAAACGTCTGCTTTAAGGCATTTTCCTGGTTTTCCTTGGAAAGAGAAGTCACTGTTGAGTCTGTAAAAGTTAAGCCAAAGGCTTAGAGTGTTTAATGGCAGTGTGAGTTAATGCCCTGCTTTACACCTGAAGATCTGTGCTTTTTCTAGCCAGCATTTATTAGTTTAACTCAGCAATAAAACTTACAGGTAAACACTGTTATGCTGTATGACAGCTGTGGTCCCAGGTAGAATCAAAAGAAATGCCCAAGATTACACAAAGCAGTGAAAGGGAACTGTTTGGGGCCATAATGAATGGGAGCATATGCTTTACTGGGTTTCTTTGAAGAAAATAGCTTTTATAAAGAGAAGCATTGTTATTTGTGACCTTCTAGAGAAGGCATCAGGGCTTTATAGAACTCTTTGATTTGCATGTTCATTTGTCTCCTAAAATAATAATAACGAGCCTTCAAGTTGATTCTGACTTATGGTAACCCTTTTCAGGGTTTATTAAGTAAAGAGTATTCAGAAGTGAATTACCATTCCCTTCTTTTGCAGATACTTTAGGACTGTGCAGTTTTCCCAAGGCTCTACAGGCTGGCTCTTCTCCCTGGAGCCACAGTGAGGAATCAAACTCCCAACCTCTGGCTCTGCAGCCCAATACCTAACTTACTGAGTTATCTAGACCAGTGGTTCTTAACCTTGGGTAACCCAGGTGTTCTTGGACTGCAAATCCCAGAAGCCCCAACCAGCATAGCTGGTGGTGAAGGCTTCTGGGAATTGCAGTCCAAGAACACCTGGGTTACCCAAGGTTAAGAACCACTGATCTAGACAGCTGTATGCTAAGGGACCCTGGTATATGGACATTTGTGGGGTGGGAGATGTAATGCAGCATAGCTGGGGTCTTTCTTTTAATTTATAGCATTGACATGAGTACTTATTGATTTAATTATTCATTTGAAATATTTTTACCCCACCTTTCTCTATAAAAAGACCCAAGACAGCTTATGGGATTAAATGAGATAAATAAAATCAATAAATTATTCAAATATTTTTTAAAGTATGGTATTTGGGTGGGTGTTTGATCAATAATATTTGCTTATCACTTCCAAAACCAAATGGATTGGGGATCCATTTTCGTAGTTTTAATTTAAGAACATAATTATTTAAAACAAGATTAAAATAATAGATTAACAATGGGGAAATGTAGATGGCGTCATTTGAGGATCTGATAATTGTCTGGATCACAAGAGAAGTGGAGGAAGGATGTTACCTTTTCACATGGCTGTGGTTCTGAGATAAATCCCTTTTCTAGAGGTGCTACATGGAGCTATTGCTGGATTTCCTCCTAAGACATATAGTAGCTTCAGATAGGTCATGTTTATCCTGAATCCATTCTGTGTATGTTCTATCTTACCTGTTATGTAGTCTTTACAACCAAGGGGTCCGATACTCAATACTGTAGCAGACTGTAGTTACCTAAAACTCTGACTGAAATCCTGTTGCTAAGTGTAGGAAGTCACAGCTAGAGAAGGCTATGAAGATTTGATGAGTAATTTCATAATTTCCATTGATTCAATGGGTTGTGATTTACTGGAGATAGAGTAAGTCACAGATAGAGTAAGCTGCAGATAGAGTAGGTCCATTTGAATTACTGAATCTTATGGAATCACTGAAACTTATGGAAGAGTTGATTTACCAAATCCCCACTGATTCAATGGGCCTACTTACTGCACTAAGAAACAGGATTTCAGCTTCTGTGTACTCTCACCACAGGCACTAAATATTTTATATAATTACTTCTAAACACTGTGGTTCTTAACTGTGTCAGTTTTATGCTTAATCGGAGGATAACAGTGAAGTAAATTTCATTTTATTTTTTTTGCCCGGACCAAAGTGCAGCTTTTCAGCTGCCTCTGAATAAATATGGCAAGTTTAGTTTAAATTTAAACATGGTGTGAGTGATTGCAGATGGTTTATTTATTTAAATTGTTCTCCGTTCAGATGAAATCTAAACAGAAAAGCACACAAGTTATCTCTTAAATCCAGACCAATGTTTTGGCAAAACTTGAGTGCAGATAGTATGTTTTTAAACAGAATAGAGAGAGGCGGGAAAGCTTGCAAATTGTGATTCTTTCAAACATGGCATGGAATAAAAATAGTTCTTTATATCCCAAAATGCTTTGCAGACATCACCATTTCCATTGTACAGCAGCATTGCAAGGTATGTTGAGAAAGGAACTACTGTTTGGTTGTTGTCGTTTTTTGGGGCTGTTTGGCCGTGTTCTGGGGCAGCCCGAAAAACCGAAAACAACCATTGGATTCCGGCCATGAAAGCCTTCAAGAACACATTGAACTACTGTTTCTTTTATACTGGAGGAAGGATTGAAAACAGCTTGTGATGCATCAGTGGGCCCAAGGCTAGAACAATGAATTGAAGCTAGAGCAAGCCATCTTCCATTCAATGATTCAGCTGTGTATTGTGTAGTACTCAAAGCCAGCCAAGTTACTGTAGTGCAAGTTTGCAAATAAATCACACATATCTTTTCTTACTGTTGGCAGTGAGGCTAAAATAATAAAACAAATTAAATAGCTGCCCCTTTGTGACATAGGGATGGCTCTGAATGATCTACCGAATGGGAACCAAAAGCCAGTGTCAGGACCTGATTAGGATAACTGACTCCCTCAGGAGTTCCACAAAAATTTATAGACCTCCCAGGCAAACAGAACAGATTCTATGATTCGTCATAGCTGACATTATCCCAGTAAAGGGTTAATCCCAGAATGAAACCAGACAACCAATAACAAGCTTATGCAACTCATCTGGGCATCTGATTATAAGTGTCTTCATTGTTGCAATAATTCCAGGCAACTCCAGAATCTGTGATTTCCGTACAAGTTCTATTTATTTACATCATTTCTAGGTTCCATGCTAAAAAGTAGCAAATCCAAAAAATTTCAAAAACGTTCTTACAATTGAGAAGGAAAAACTGTAAGCACATATGCTTAAATCCAAAAATCATACAGTTATGCAAAAACTGTAGGCTTAAAATACATCCTTGCAACTTGTAAAAAGATGCAGGTATTGAAACTTAAGTTATAGGCAATATTTAAGCCATGTATGAATCAAAGTACAAAAGCATTTAAATACAGGAGCTCATAGCCTATAAAGGCAGATAATACATCTCTATCATATTTCATTTAAAAGTAACAAAGCAATATAACTCCAAAAGCTTTAAAAGCTTTCTTTAAAATACACTAAATAACATCAGAATTCTTATAATAAGAAAATCCCAAATGAAAAGTGTTACTCAGCTCTAAACATGTTAACACAAAGAAAAATATTTTCTCACCAAACCTTTAGCCAGTTGGAATAAATAGCTATAGTATGTCCATTATCTCCTGGCCACTCTCAGAAGATCTGTGTCTTCCCACTCCCTTCAGATAGAATGTCTCTCCATTATATATCAATATGAGAGAGCTTTCTTTGTATAGCCTAGTGGTGCATCCTTGATTTATACTTTTCAACCAATTAGAAGTCTAGACATTTAAGGTTAGAATGCCTCTCATCTCAAGGTGTTCTCTTCCCAGACTGAGCTCAGCTCAGCTCCTGGCATCTCTAAGACTTGGCCTGCAAAGCTCCTGGCCGTCAAGGTCGGAGTAAAATTCCCCCTCCCTTCAGCATTACTGCATAGAATGATGTGATACACTGACAAGACAATACATTGGGGAGAGTACGATACATTTGCATATTTCATTCATAAATACTACAGAATATTATATGATTTCATACTCCTTTCAATACTCAGTTACTATTAACCATGAAGCTAAACCCTTGTAAAACAAATGACACCTTTGTTTCCCTTCTTTACTTGCTTATCAAGAAACAAAACTGTTGAAAATAACATTCATCCTTTTCTCCTTTCACACTGTTCTGTAAACACTTCCGCTTTACAATACATTGCTATTCTCATTTGTTTAATACAAGTCTCCACATCCATTTTTGGGACATTTCTTTATTAATTAACATTATAGGTAAACATGACTCGAGTGGCAAAATAAAATTCACTTCCATTTTTCCCCGGTTGTCTGTTTCATATGATGTAAGCACTCCATAGTTTGCCTTTTTCATCATGAAAACTGGCATGAAACTGAATGAGCTACTTCTGCCTTCTTTTCTTATCAGTTACTTGTACCAGAACAATTAGCTGTGTTTTGGTTTTGTAAGGTGTTTTGGTTTTGTAATATAAACTATCTTCAAAGAGTACATTTCCAAATGTACTTTCACTTTTAATGCACCTCTCTGAGGCATATTTTATAAAGCAGTTTTCATTTTTAAGGCAACACCTCTGTACCCCATAAAATCATTTTTTTGAACTCTAACACCAGTTCACACTAGCAACTATGCCTGTGAAGTGGTGCTGTGTTATGAGACAACTTTGGATTCTGTAAAGTAGGGATGGAAAGGATACTTATTAAATCCTGAATTTTCATAAATTTTTCTGAAGACAATGAGATTTTAAAGCTCTCTGAGATGATGATGATGAACTGCAGTGCTGGAAAGAGACCCTATGGATCATCAAGTCCAGCTCCTGTCAATGAGGCACAGTGGGGAATGGAACTCCCCATCTCTGGCTCCACAGCCAGGTACCTAAATCATGGAGCTATCCAGCAAATTCTTTACATCCAGGTGAGATTGGGATAGTGAGGTCTCCCTCCCGCCTGTCCCCACACCCTTTTCCTTTGAGAAGCAAAGCACACATACACAGTAAGCACTAAAGGAGGGAAATGAATTTCTCAGTCTCTCTTGGTGAGAAACTGAGAAAAAAAACCTATTTTCTCCTCACAACAAGATTTCTCTGTGCAAGATTGGTTCATACAATCAATGTAGGCATCCTTCAGTCTTGAGAGACATGCTCTGAATAGAGGTCTTGGAACAGCGTCTAGTGTGGCTGAGAAGGCCAATACGAGAGTGACAATTCCTTCCACACTCCTTTACCTTTACCTTTACCTGGTTCATACACATCCCCAAGAAATCTCACAGGGTTTATTTGATGTTTTGTGTTCATTTTTTCCCAACAAGAGATACCAATGTGAGCAGAACTATAATAATTCCTGCACAGAATTTCCTGGGAAGGGCACTGAGCTTGGCAGGTGAAAAACAAACAAAACAGGGAAGGAACAGAATTTATTTTCGCAAGAAACTGAGAAATATTGTTGGTACAGGAACAAGTCTCAGAGAGAAGTCGGGCATGGCAAGACTTGGAAAAATCTCCCCGGATGAGATTTTTTAAAAAGGTTTTTCAAAACTCTGTGGAGAAGATCTGGCCAGTTGTCAACAAACCATTTAGTACTTCAAATTCCTAACACAACTGTCACTCTAGTTTTGGCCAATTTGTGCAATTCATGTATGATTGTTTCACTCACCACCTGTGACTGTTGTTTTTGAATGATGTGTGTTTAGGTAAATTGGCTGTTTACTTGATGGAATGAATGTGTTGAGTGATAAGAAAGTGCTGGATAAGTACCAGGCAAAACTGTTATGGCAGTTAGGAACAAGGGGAAATATGCTGCCATAGAGCTTTATTTTCATTGGTTGTTTCCCTAGCCCAATGAGAGAAGAAAGAGTATACAAGTGGGTGAGCATTAGAGATGATAGGTAGATAAATGAGCGTTGTGATAAATAGAATGAAATGGGGCAAGACAAATAGAGAGGAGGGTGGAGAGAGATATAAAGTCAGAACTATGTAGGTTTGAATTTGGCTTAGGTTATATAAAAAGGTGTATAATATATATTTTTCTTGTTGTTTTATTGTTTTTCATTTTCTTTAGTTTTCTGGCAGCGGTTACCACATGAGTACCCATACTGTCTCCTTGGCCACAACTCAACAAAGGTGGGAGGAGAAGAGAAGATGTTTGTATATTAAAAGGTTTCTTGTGAAGGAACTAGTAGTGGCAGAGTTACCAAAAGGTCTGAATAAGTAACAAAAGGTGGAGGTTGAAGAATGGGCCCTTGTGCCCCCAAAGTGTGGATACAACAGTTTAAGAGAACACATTGATTGTCAGATCAGGTAGTAGCAGATCTAAGGACAGGAGTCCTTATGTCCTGATGAAAAATGCCAACCTAGATGAGGAAGGCTTGAGGCCATTCTGCAAAGGTGTGAATTGTGCAACTCTTTGAAAAAGGGGACAATTTATACGCAGAATTTAAAAATTTTGTGCAAAATGTTCTTTTTTCCTTCTTCTTTCCTTTCTTCTTCTTTCTATTCTTTCCTTTTCTTTCTTTTTCTGGCTAATGAAAAAAACTCTGTGGTGAGTGTCAGGCAATTCCTGGTGATGAGGAAAATGTTGCAATTCCTCTTCCTCATGAGGGAAGTGCAGATTTACAACCCAACCAAGTTCCAGTCATGGACGAGAGAAACTACAAGTCCCAAGCTTGTTTTGGTTTTTTGGAGGCTGTCAGGGCTTGTGGAATAATAAGCCTCATGAGTCATGACAACTGGTACTCCACTCCTTGCTTTGCTTCAAATGATGTGATGAACCTGGCATCAGGAAGCCAAAAAGCTAGGAATGAGGGGCTGGTTTTTGGGTGTATGCATGTGGGCCCATCATGTCACTGGTGGTAACATAAATACAGGCATCTTAACACTGAGATGGCCCTGATACCAGCTTGGAATTAGTTAACCTGTGTCCCACAACTTTAAAACCAGTTCAGAAACAGAAACCAGACTGTCTCCTCCTCTAGTGTTGTTTGCCCTCAGATTTGTCTCCTCACCTGGAGACCCAAAGAAGCACAATTCCCTGCTATTCCATAGTTTAGAGTCCAACCAGTGCCCAGAAATCTTGCCGCTCCATATTTCTAGAACATTCTAGACTTCTAGAATGTGTCACACTGATTGAAATCAATAAAACTTTCAAAAGCATGACTGTGGAAGCTGGAAGCTTTGTGTAGTTTGGAAAAGGTTGTGTTTTCCCCAGTGGTTTGGAGTACTTTGCAGTGTTTTAACAATTTCCTGTTCAGCTCATATTCACAGCAGGGTTAGTTTTGGTAGCAGTTGGGTTCTTTCTTTCTTTTTAAAGACAACACACACACACACACACACACACACATCCAAACCCTTATTAGCTACCTAACCGGAAGCCAGACAAGGTGAGAAATGCTGCTGTATGAATGGACAAAAGAACTTTGAATGCAGACTTTTTCCAGTATTATACTGAATAGAATTGAATGCCCTGCCTATGACCTGTCACCTTAACCACAGAGAAGATGGAAAAGTTATTCCATCCATGGCTAGATCACAAACTGAGTTAATTTGTTTTAAAGTCCTATTGGTTTTAGAGCCAGAGTCCATGCTTAAATCACACCTACTAAGAACAGTGAGACTATTGTCTGCATCCTGAGGGTCCCATTTGATTCAGTGGAACCTACGCCTTCTGTTTAGAGGTGCATAAGACTGTTCTATGAAGTCCTTAGTGTTCTGTGGATCAGAATGAGAATGCTGAAAGGGTCACTAACCCAATCTGTCCAAGGTGCATCCATGTCCATTGAGACCCTAGCCATACTATGCACATGAGCATGTGGTGGCCCAGGTCCTTTTGCTGCTTGTGTTGCACTGTTTCTGCCCTATTTCTCCTCCCATCAATGCTATCTCTGGCTTCCTTCTCTCCTGTCACTGCCACCATCACTGCTACGTTGCCCCACCTTGTAAGCTAGGGTGTTGACACTACCCCGAACTTCTTTTCCCCATCCTTCTGAATGAAGCATCGATCATAGTCCAGACTTGCTTTGGGACAGGGGGACTGTTAGCTATATGTAGAGGCCTGTGCAAATTTGCTTTCAAAGATCATAGAACCATAGAATAATTGAGTTGGAAGAGGCTTATAAGGCCATCAAGTCCAACCCCCTGCTCAATGTAGGAATCCAAATTAAAGCAGATCTGACAGATGGTTATCCAATTTTCTCCAGCACTGGAGCACTCACCACCCCCTGAAGTAATTGGTTCCATTGTCGTACTGCTCTAACAGTTAAGACATTTTTCCTGATATTCAGCCTAAATCCTGCCCCTCCTCAGGTTGACTGTGTTTCAAGATGTGTATTCCAAGAGAGAAATTTGCTTGCAAAATATGTCTGTGTAAGGGAGACTTTAAGATATAAAAAGGTGTGCAGATTCTCACACAACTTTTTCAAAAAAGCATTTGCAAAGTGATGCAGACAAAGAATAGAACGAATTTATGCAAACCTTACAGGAACCAAAGCTGATTTGTTCCTGTTTGTCAGAGAAAGCTTAACGGTGGGGTTGTAGTTCCTCCCCTTTGGAGAGCTCAAACTGATGGGCAGCCAAAATTTATTGCTCGGTGTTGGCATACAAAATAGCCATTAGACAATTCATATTTCCATAACTATTAAGCTGAAAGAATAAACAAAAAAAGAAGGCTTTATGGGCCTCCCTAAGAAAGCCCATTTAAAACATGGGCACAAAGGGGACAATAACTCTTAGTTCTAAACAGTATGACAGGGAATGAAAATCAATTCCTTTGTTACATGGCAGAAGCCTTGATCATGACACATATTTAATTAAGCTCTGACGTTCATGTATTTTATGAGCAAAGAAGCCAACATTTCATTTTCTTTGTTATAAAGAAGCTTCTTGGAGGGTAGCCCACCTAGCATGGTGTTATAAAAGATTATAAATGCACTTGTGGGTAAAGGGTAATGGTTTTTTCATCATACCAGTATCTCAGGTTATTAAAATATTAAAATAAAAACTGGTTTTTCTTAACTAAATGAAGGGATAGCACATACATATAATAAGCCAAATTGAAGGCTTGTTCACACAATGACATGCGTGGGAGATTCTTCCTGTAATGCAGAAGTGGATACCAGAGCTTGCAAAAGTTACTTTTTAAAGTTGTAATTTCCGGAACCCTGAAGATTCCAAGAGAAAGGGGACACCTTTCTATCAGTCCCACCACCCTCACAGGCACTTGGTGAGGACATGGGAGAGAGCCTTCTCTGTTACTCTGGAAAGCAACAGAAAAGCAGCTCTCTCAGACTCTGGAACTCCCGCTCACAGGGGGCGAGGCTGGCCCCATCTTTGCTGTCCTTCCACACGTAGTAGAAGACCTTTCTCTTCAGGCAGGCTTTCCCTTAGTGACTGGCTGTCTGAGAGAGTTTTTTAAATGGATTGTTGTGCCTTGTTGCTTTCAATTGTGCTTTTAGTATTGATTTTATTTACCATTTTTAATATAATGTTTGTTTAATTCTTTTTAATATTTACATACTCACTGTTTTTGGCTTTTAAACATTGTCTTTTTAATTATGTAAGCCATCGAGGAGAAAGGCAGAGTAAAAATATTTCAAATATATAAATAAATAAATAAACTATAATGGTCAGCTCTATGCTTCGGTGGATGTACCTATTCTCTCTTGTGAATGCTTTTTGTGCACTTTTGGTTTACACACTCCTCCAAAAGAAAAAGAATTTCACACATCTCAATCTCTTATGGATGGATCTGAGCTCCAGGTTATGTTATGTAAGCAGTCAAGATAGTGTGGAAGTCAACTCTGAGAACAGCGGAAAGCCAGAAATGCTGCTGCCCTCACTTGCGATTTGTGCAACTGGGGAAACATCTTAATCCTGGGACTTTTTTTTTTTTTAAAAAAAAGATAAACCTCACAGGGGTACATTGTAACAGCATACTACTAATTGGAGAAGGGGTATTTAATTGTTCTGCACTGGTTGCAGTGATAGAAGAACAAACTGGCAGCCTCACAAGCTTTTCCACTCCCTACAGTGTCTCTGTTCGGATGGTGTTACTCTATGAGAGGAGACTTTTCCAAAGGTACTGCTGAAGGGTGGGAGAGATAGCAGCCAGACCAATGTGTTGATTAGTAATGTCCTCTCCCGTCATTTGGGTATATGTAGATTTTTTTTTCTTTCCCTTTGAAAATGCTTCCCCTGCCCTTTCACATCACTGGTGTCATCAATGCGTAGGAAAAGCAGAACCAGCAATTTCAACTTAGTTAAGAGGATGCCTGACTCCTTGTTTGTGTTAATTTGTACTGACTCTCAGAGCACCACAACTGCAGAGATGTCTGCTTTCACCTCAAGGAAAAAAAACCTGTTTCATGGTGCTTGTTCCTTATGCATGAAATGTAGTCTTTCCCATTCCATTTCATTGAAAGAAAGAGAAAAATGCTTGATAGTGCTGGGTTCTCTGTGTGTATCCCCTTTTTTGGTCTCACTCAAAGTGCCTATCAGGGCTTCCAACTCTGTTCAGATAATCTCTAACTATCCTAACCTGGTGTTCATTGAAGTGAACAAGGAATCTTGTCCACAAAGATATTCCACACACGCCTTGGATAATGTGCAAGGTTCTGGAACAAACAGTCTGTATTGTAAACCAGTAAATTTAGGTTTGAAAGGAGCTAACAACAGTAAACATGTTTACTTTTTTGAAGGAAAAGAGAGAGAGAAGGGTGAAGGTGTAGAACAGTTATCATTGTGGCTTTAAAACTTCCCAGTATTTTATGTCTTCATGACAAGAACAACAATTCAGCCACTTCAGCTGATTCTATGTTTCTATATTGATTTTATTTAAAAGAAAAAAAGGGGAAAGAGATTTCATATCTGCTGACTAGGCCTCTCTTGCATTAAATACAGGTGACAGCTGCCTGGATATATTTTGTGGCATATCCTTCATTTTCCTTTGTGAGCTCATTATCATTTTCCTAATGGAGGATTTGGTATCTAGAATTGTGAGTTGGGTGGGAAGTGAGACAATGCCAGAAGAATTAAGAGGAAGCTGATTTAAATATGTGACTAAGGCTAGCAGATCTAGAAATTCTGGTAATCAGGCTCAACACTTGACATAATTGGTAAATGGGCAGCAATGGTGCCATGTAGTATTGCAAAGGAGCATACAGTAGATGCAACTGGTCCCGTTTAGGAGAAGAGGAATAGGAAGAGATGTTATCCTGAGTCTAGTAATAAAAGGCGTCCTGTCTGCATTCAAGGAAACAGTGTTCAGGTTTGCTGCTATTTACTTGGCTCTTCCTGAAGATTCTGGACCACAGGGGGAAAAATATATATTAAGTTGTGGCAGGATGGCCCAGACCTTCAACATGAGGAAGCTATTGGACTGGCAACTTAATCTGTCTTCACTGCAGGTGACACAGCAGCATAGTCCACCTGAAGGCACCATGGTAGCCTAGGAAATGGAGGCCCAGTATCAGGGTGTGTGAATTAAAACTGAGCACTGATAATAACAATCATTCTAACTCATCTGGAAGTCAGAATGAAGCGGAAAAAATTGCCATAGTGGTGTGGTTTGGGTTTTTGATTCTTTGATTTGTTACCAGAAGTAAATAATGTTAAGGTGTCTGCATTTTCCTCATAGCGTGGGCATACTGAGTAAGCACAGTGCATGTTTAGCATAACACTCATTTTGCAATCATACCAAGCCATAGTGTATAGTAGCCATGTTTGCTTTAACCATCAGTTATTATGCAGACAAACAAACCATGATTTGGTCTCCTTCTTGCCTGCCTCTTTCATCAGCTCCTGTTTTTGAATAGCAACTGGGTACTTCTGGGTTTGCATGTAGCCACAATATGAATAAGTCAGAGTTCATAAGACAATGAAATAATGGCTTCCAATTGTGGTTTGCAGTTGCCAAACAAATCAGTTTGTTTTATGAGGACAGATTGGGACTAACAGCAAGACAGGCTTCGACAAACCAGAGCCTTATTCATCTACCCTACCTGAGTATTTTATAAGGCATTCAGTTAATTAGATTAGAAGAAGAAAAAACATGAAGTGCAAATGTTAATCTGTCCATGCTGATTATTGGCTCAAGGTGATCTGTATTTTTAAGTATAAAAATGGAATTTCGGGGGGGGGGGGCTATCTACTCCTTAAGAAACCATGTAAATAGGATGTTCTGTTGCTATGTACAGATACAGTGTAACTTCTAAACTCCAGATCCTCTAAGGTGGAGCCTGAACATCTGAGAGCCTTGCATACCAGATAGTGAGAGGGAGGGAAAAAATGAAAGAAGAATCTATTTGATATGGATAACTGATGTAGTCAAAGCAGACAACACACAGAAGTCCTACGCAGGTGTTAGCTAGCTGTGGTTGTGAACCATGTGGGCAGCCTGTTTCTAGATACTAAGGCACAAGCAAGCCCTCTTCCCGACTCTTCCTGCATGGTATTGCTCCTGAAATTTTGTAATTCCCATATATTCCCATGGAATGGGTCTCATAAGAATTGATACGATATCTCTCTACAGTTAGTGGGCATAGAGGCAAATTATGTATGAACGTCTTATCACAGCAGCAAAAGAATGAAACAGAAAGAGTGGGATGATTTTCCATCTGAAGAAGGGAGTGGTTGAGGTTGCACAGCAGCATGCAGATAGGCGTGCAAGTTACTAAATAGCTAAACATAATCCTGGAAGATATGGAAACAATGGGCATAGTTTAGCGGATGCTGGGTTCATTTGAGCTGTTGAGGTATTACATCCATGCTTTCTCACTTCCCTCCTCCTTTATGCATCCCTGATTCTTTTTATTTCAAATTCTTTAGTCCCTTGTTTGATGGCAACATTTTTCATGTTGTGCAAGAGCTTCCAAATTGAAATGGTCAATGGTGAATGGACTCTTCCACTTTGTCATCTGTGCCAGTCTTCACATACTAGCCAAGACATGTCCCATAAAGTCACTGAGGACTGAGCCTATAGGATTACCCTCATCTTGTTTAGCCTGCCTGTTGTGTGCTTTAAAGGGGAGTGGCAACTGTACGTGATACTTGGGACAACAGATGAGAGCTGAGTGCTGGGTGATGCTGGAAATGAAAGGGGAACTTATGAAGAATCCAACAGTGCAGCCATTTGAAGTATTTTCATCACACAGGCACCCCTACATTAATATACAAATACCTCTAAAAAGTATTGTGTGTGGAGTGATTGGAATGCTCTCTGTGCAGTATTAGCCTGTGATGGCTACTTTGAGCATGGAAATGGTTTTAGCAGTGATATGATAATATGAGATACTGATGCTTTTTGTTTTGTTTTTTGAACAATTGATTCAACAATCAGAATTGGCTTCATGCCTCACAGGAAGGGATAGTTTTGCTTTCATTTGTTTTGTTTTTAATTTGCTACTCCAGCACAAATCTCCTACCACTAGCTTCTTTTTGTCTTACTAGGAAAGCATCCATTGGCAATAGTAGGAACTTCATTTTGGCGACTGAGAACAACTGGGCACAGACCCCTTCTTATATTGTGTAGTATTGATGCCATCAGACACCCTTGTGATTGCTGTATGAACTCTTTAAAACCTACAGATACATGAAGAGTGTTCATATATTTTACACGTCCTCTCATTTTTTGCCACAGTTATTCCAGTGTTCCTACAGAAAACAGCCTCCAACAGTGTATGAGAGACACAAGTATTTATCTTCTATTTTTTGTTTAAAGCAATAGGAGTATTAAGTAACTGGATTTATTAGTCAGATTTCTGAGTGCCTAAGTGTCATTGGTGTTGACTTAAATCACCACAGGAAAGCCAAGACTTCATTCACTGACCTTTTTGAACAGAGAGAACAATGGGAACTCTTGTGGAGCAAGGGTCAGTCTGTATTTACTGAAGGAGTACACTAAAGCTTTGTTTTGATTGCTATGCAAAAATATAACTTGCAGGAGAGCTAAGAAGCTTAGCTTTCTGATGGCTGTTTGACATGCAGACTCAAATGCTCTCCTTGGTTACATTCCTAGATTTGTAAAGCAGGCAACTTTGCATTGTTGTGGAGGAGATCAAAGTTGCAGACTCGTCCATCTTAAAGCGGGGTAGGGGGGAAGTTGTATTAATAAACTGTCACAAATTTAGCACTATCAATTTAAAAGAAAAATAACCAGCGGGTTCTAATTCATACTCAGTTTAGTGTAGTGGATAAAGTGAGGGACTAGAAATCAGGAGAATTCCCACTCAGCCATGGAAACTAATGTGGGGGTGGGAAGAAGGGTGGTGGCAGTGTTAAGACCACTCCTGAAATATTTCACATACCTTGAAACCCCTATCAAGGTTGCGGTAAGTTGGATGTGACTTTGTGGCACACTAGACCAAATCCTAGAGCAAAAATGTATCCTTTTATAACAGCTAAAGAATACCAATTAATTCTGGTTTTAGCAAGTATGGAAGACTTTATGTGACAGTTGCTAAGATTTATTACTTTAGCAGTGGCTTGCTGGTCATTTCTTTTTCACTTTATTCAACTGTGAGATGTAAATATCAGGAAATCTGATTTTGTTGACAGCTTTGGGCTAGAATGCAAGACATAACATCATAACAGTGTCTGCAAAATCCTGTCCTTAGCAAAGATCAGGAAGAGGCTCCAGTTGGCTCTACACTCACAACAGCTTCCCAAGGATGAGAAAAGTGTGAGGCTCCCAATGCTGGTGGACTGCAATACCCATAAGTCCTAGCCAGCATAGCTCATGATGAGGAACGCTGAGATTTGTAGTTCAAACACATATTAGCCTTCCCCTGCCTTTGGCAGTAGGAGGAACAGAAGAATGTCTGTTTCTGCCCCATGTCAATGCTACTTTTCTGTTCTCTTAAATTGCTTCAATTTTGTCTTACATAAATCTGCATTTTTGGAAAATATGCCTGTGTGAATTGAGTAAAATTGTATTTAAATATGTATTTTTAAAAATATTTCACCTTAAAGTACATATAGTATTAGGATAGTAAGTCACAGAGTACGCTCATTTGAATCTTAACTTAAAGAGGAGTTGACTCATTAAATCCCTCCTGATTCAATGGGTCTGCTTTGGTGCAATGAACTACACTAAGCAACAGGATTTTGGCTACTGGCTCACAAATTAATCTAAGAGGTTTAGATCACATCAGTTCATCTTGGAATTCATAAAAATCAAGGACAAAGGTACTGTGTTGAAATCAGGTGGTGCACAAAGAAGAGGTAGCACTGTTGCACTTACAGCAGATCTCAGCAGCTATGTAAAACCATCTCTTGTGGTCTTGTGTGAAATCTTATTTATTTATTTATTTATTTATTTATTTATTTATTTATTTATTATTTGAATTTATATCCCGCACCATCTGGCAACCAGGCCACTCTGGGCGGCTAACAACAATATAGGGAGATAAAAAAAATTAAAAACATGATAAAAATAAGTTAATACATAGCAAATCAGAAATTAAAACAGATGGCAGTAAGCGAGGGTGCCAGATGAATCTCAGTTGGCAGGTTGTTCCATAGGTGGGGGGCAACCACCGAGAAGGCCCGGTTTCTAGTTCTTTTCTTCTGGGCCAAGGCCCTGAACCGCCCTTCCTGTGAGGAACGGGTATTACGGACAGATCTGGCTGGGAGCAGGCATTCTGGTAGGTACCTAAAACCTAGGTCCTAAACCGTTTAGGGCTTTAAATGTTATCATTATAACCTTGAAGTCGATGCAGAAACAAACCGGTAGCCAATGAAGGGTGGCCAGAGTGGGGGAGATGTGCTGAAATTTCTTCACTCCAGTTATTAATCTGGCTGCTGAATTCTGGACCAGTTGAAGTCTCCGCATCAGCCTCAAGGGTAGCCCCACGTAGAGAGCACTGCAGTAGTCTATTCTTGAGATTACAAGGGCATGAATCAGCATCGTGAGTGCCCCCATGTTTAGATAGGGACGCAGCTGGGCAATCCTCCGGAGATGGAAATGGGCTGCCCGGACCACAGATGCCACCTGGTTTTCCATGGTGAGATCCGGGTCCAGGCAGATGCCCAAGCTGAGAACCTCACTCTTTGTGGGGAGAGTCACTCCCCCAAAGGAGAGGGAGTTTCCCAACCCATTGACGCCAGGGTCGCCCACGCGCAAGATTTCTGTCTTGTCCAGATTCAACCTCAGTCCATTTGCCCTCATCCACCCCAGAACGGCCCCCAAACAGCATTCAAGGGACAGAACAGCATCCACTACAGTAGGAGAAAAGGAGAGGTAGAGCTGGGTGTCATCAGCATACTGATGGCACCAAGCTCCACAACTCCGGATGACCTCACCCAGCGGCCTCATATAGATATTAAATAGCATTGGCGAGATGATCGACCCCTGCGGAACCCCACAATTGGGGATCCACGGGGTGGAAGTCATCTCACCAAGCTGCGCTCTCTGGGGACAGTCCTCCAAGAAGGAACGGAGTCACGCCAATGCGAGACCACCGATCCCCAGCTTGAAGAGCCGCCCCAGGAGGATACTGTGGTCGATGGTATCAAAGGCCGCTGAGATATCGAGAAGGACCAATAAAGACATATTGCCCCTGTCAGCCTCCCTCAGGAGGTCATCCTGCAGGGCGACCAATGCTGTTTCCGTACTGGGCCTGAAGCCCGACTGGAACAGATCAGGTTTCCTCCAGGAGTGCCTGGAGCTGATCAGCCACCACCCTCTCGACCACTTTACTTAAGAAAGAAACATTGACGACAGGCCTATAATTACCAATTTCATTCACCACCAAATTAGGTTTCTTTCTAATGGGCCTAATGAGTGTCTCCTTGAGGGCAGGGGGAACCATGCCCTCCTGGAGAGACCCATTAATTATTGCGGTGGCCCATTCTGTTGTTACCGGTCTGGCTGCTTTGATGAGCCAGGCCGGGCAAGGGTCTAAGGAGGAGGTGGTGGCACGACAGCGCACAAGCACCCTGTCCACATCATTGGACGTCACAGGTTGAAAGCAAGTTAACCTCGCCGGGCAAGACGATGCACTGGACATCTCAGCTCGATCTACTGTCTGTAAAAAGGGATCAAGGTCCCGGCAGATGGCCTCCACTTTAGATTTTAAAAATGCCGCAAATTGGTCACAGGAGATACTAGAGGGAGGCCTATCACTGTGGCCAACTCTGGATAGATTGCGTACTATACGGAAAAGTTCCACTTGCTGGTTGTGAGATTTGCCAGTGAAGAATGCTCTTCTAGCAACCTTTACCCTAGCTAGGTAAAGATTAGACGCGATCCTGGCGGTTTTTAAATTACTTTCCATTGGGGCCCTTCTCCAGATGCTCTCTAGCCTTCTCCGATTACGCTTCATAGTCTGCAGCTGCTGGTTAAACCAGGGAACTGGTCGGGCTCAGCAACGGAGAGGGCGTTTAGGTGCGATCATGTCAACCACCCTTGTGGCGGCGGAATACCAGCCATCCACCAGGGCATTGACAGGAGCGCCAACCAAGTCAGCCAGAATCCCCCGCATGGTATCTTGGAATCCATCAGGATCCAGTAACCTGCGGGGGTGGACCATCTTAATGGGTCCAAGCTCCCCGTGGGAGGGAAGTGCCAGAGAGGCTGCATTTAATTAGGTGGTGATCCGACCATGACAAGGGGGCCGATACCAAGTCGGCCACCATCGGAGCACACTCTCTCTGCTCTGCAGCAAAGACCAGATCCAGCATATGGCCGCCCACGTGGGTAGAACCGTTGACTTGCTGGGTCAAGTCCAAGGAAGCCATGGTTTCCAGCAACTCATGAACTGGGCCAGAAACCTCAGCCTCCGCGTGAATGTTGAAGTCCACAAGAACCAATAGTCTGGGGGACCTCAACAACGCCACGGAGATTAAATCCGCCAGCTCCGGCAGGGACTGTGCTGGATCGCAGGGAGCGCGGCAAGCCAACACAATCCCAAAGCCACCCCTGGCCCCAAACGAAACGTGGACAGCCTCTAGACCTGGGCTTGCCACCACAGAGAGCCTAGCAGCCTCAAAGATGTCCTTATAAACAATGGTGACTCCCCCCCCCCCCTGGCCTGGTCTGCCCTGGTGTTGGATGGCATACTCAGGTGGGCATATGAGGGAAAGAGTAGCTCCACCCTCAGCGCCCACCCATGTCTCAGTTATACAGGCCAGGTCTTCCCGTTCCTCCAGGATCAAGTCCTGGATGAGTTGGGTTTTGTTGTGGGCAGATCTGGCATTTATCAACACCAGGGTCAGAGAGGGAGGCCGGCTAAGCTGGTTACCTAGGTTCGAACAGGTGGCAGCAGAGCTAGAACAGGGGAAAGCCTTCAAACTTCTGTCCGCTGTTCTTCTAAGTTTGATTGCTACTGTGCCAGCACCATATCTCCCCCTGCCCGTAATTACCCGTATATTTGAAGCACCCTCGCTGGAGTAACAGGCGTCCCACTCCATTGTAGGAAGAGGAGGGAGGAAGGAAAAACCTTGCATCTGGCCAGAGAAGGAAACGTTAGAGCCCGGGATCGGAACCAAGTGCCGAACTTGGGATCTTCTGAAGTGGCCAGCACTCCCTCCAGCACCAAATCTCCCCCTCCCTGTCACCACCGATATTCCATTTTGCCCCCACATAATCAGCTTTCTGGCTGATCTGCAATCACCAGGCCTTAATTCCACCTAGGGGGTAAGCAAAAAAAAAAAAAAAAAAAAAAAAAAAAAAAGGAAGAGAGAGAAGAAAAGAGGAAATTATCACCACACTTAATCCCTAAACTAAAGAAAAAGGTCTCTAAGATAAACTACTAACAACTAAATTTATACAATAAGGCTTAAACCTCTAACAAGACAAAGGTAGGGACTAACCAAAACATACAATAAAGTGAAATAACAAATGGGTACATACAGTGGTGCCTCGCTAGATGATTGCCTCGCAGGACGAGGAAATCGCTAGACGATGCCTTTTTGTGAGCGCTACTGCGCTTCGCAAAACGATGTTTCCCTATGGCGATTTTCGCTAGACGATGAGGTTTCCCCATAGGAGTGCGCCGACTAGTGGTGAAAAGCTGTCAGTGCAGCTGTCAGTGCATTCCTATGGGGACCCTCACTCGCTAGACGAGGTTTCCCTATGGGAAATTTTCGCTAGACGACTGCGTTTTCCCTTGGAACGCATTGAAGCGATTTCAATGCATTCCAATGGGAAAACGTGCTTCGCTAGACGATGTTTTCGCTAGACAGCGATCCTCGTGGAACGGATTAACATCGTCTAGCGAGGCACCACTGTACAGCAAAGTATATTAAACAAAAAAGCCTAAATGTGAGGCGACTGTGCTAAATAAGGATTTAAGAAGCTAGGGCCATAATTGCACTAAAAAGGCAAGTCCAAACGCTGAGCCACTCTGGGACACAGGGAGGGAAATGGTGGCTGATGTTGTTCATAGCGATCTTCAAGCAATCAGTGTTCACCGGTTAACAAGTCTGAACAGATCCAGGGAAACCACACCAGGTAAAGTCTCACAAATCCAGGTGTTGCCTCAGACATAACTTTAGCTGTCCTCATCTTCCACTTCCAATCAACCTCAGCCAGCTGGGATGCCACCATCCAAGGCGCCCGCCATGTCCGAAATGCTTTCACCATTTCAGCCCAAAATGCTCTCACCATTTCAGGCAGGCAGGGCGAGGTTCCAACACAGCTCCTTCTTCATCCTCTCCATTCAGCTTCCCGGTCAACGATAATCTCAGCCATTATCTCTGCCTTCCACACAATAGTCTGCAGAAAATATCCATTTCATTGTCTCTCCCCCAGTAAGATAGATCAGACCAGCAAAGCATTAAAAACAGAGCTTGATATTTATAAGTTTCACAATGGTAAAATGGCTATGATTACCAATTTGGTTTGTACTTTGAATTACTATCCCCATTGTCAGTAGTAGGAGTTTTGTGATCTAGGTGTATTCACAACACTGAACAGCAAGAGTCCAATCCTCAGCAAATTTAGAAAATTACAATATCACTCAGAAGTAACTGGAAATGAGTAACTGGGGGGGGGGGGATCTCTGGTCATACCATTCTACTCCCATACAATAGAGTCACATAATTTAACGACAAAACATTTATCTATTTAAGAGCTTTAAAAAATCATTTTAGAAACATAATAATTGCTCAGGAGAATTATTTGCCCAGTCTCAATCCATTCTAACTGATTCACATCATAGCAGTATTGGATTAAATGTACTTCTATGGCATACTTTTAATTGATCCTGGCTCAGGATGTTCTCATTGTTCTGTTTTGTATATGATGTGTTTTAAAAGGCACAGCTGTAAATAATAATTCCCATTAAAGGAACAGGGCTCTTTGGGTGAATGGATAAAGTTATTCCAGATGCTTTATGACTATGGCTGGTTACTGTAAGAGCAAGGCACTCAGTTTTTGACAGGAAAAATGACTTTATTCGTGCTTATATTGCTAGCCATCGTGCAAAACCTTTGTGGTTTTATTGGTGTCATAATTCTTTTATCACATTATGATTGTACAATCAAGGAAAGCAAATTAAGCCGTGGTTTATCTTTCATTTACAGAACTGCAGGAGACCAAGACCTCTCAGTTCTACGCTCTTTCCCATCACCCTCTAGACTACAGGATATTGGTGATGGATGAAGATCAAGACCGGATCTATGTCGGCAGCAAAGATCATATTCTATCTTTGAATATCAATAATATAAGCCAGGACCCTTTGAGTGTAAGTCCACGGGGTGCTTTGGGAAACTAGGCTTCTTTTTTGTTATTCTTATTCTTTTAATCATCTTTTTAATGGAAGTATTCTGCTTCCAAGAAGGGGAAACCAGCATACTTAATTATGCCATTTTCAGGCAATGTTGTCAGTCCATACTTTCACTGAAGACTTGCTATGTGTAATACTAGAAAAAGTAGTGCATTCAGACAACGCACTGTTGTCAGTGCTGGACAATGTATCGCCTATGAGGCATTTTTTTCAAGGAACTCAGAATTATAATCTGAAGTTTTAAGAAGCTGGATATGCACAGGATGAGAACTGGAACCAGAAGTGTTTCAAAACTTGTTATTGGTTAGCCTATTCTCCTCCATTCCACTTAATTTTAAGAAGACATCACCAGAGCTGCTCAAGAAATTATTTCCTATATTACTACTTAGTCTTGGAATAGGGTAAGAGAAATGCCTCTGAGCATGTACATTGAGTCTTTACCTAACATACCTCTCTCCACACACAAACCAGGAGGATATTCAGTTTAATCATATGTGTAAGCAAGATTTTAGCACAATTCAATTCTTACTAAAGCAGGTAAGAGGAGGGGCTAGGTTTTTCAGTGTAAGGCTGGGCTCACAAGCCTCACCCGAACATTTTTCCCCTCCTTTTTTTCTAGATGCCAAAAATATGTTGTTTTCCTTTAAATTAACAGAAAGTTTCAACATGTTAAAAAGTGTCATTTTCTATTGTTCACATTGTGTTCTATAAAATGTTCTATAAAAACAGTGTGATTTATTTGGTCATTAACATAATCCTATACTATAAATGTGAAGGTACATATCCAACTTTGATAAACATCGCACACAGAGAGACTCACATGTGTGTACAAGCACACAGACACCTAGAGCTGGCATTGTCAGGCTTGAAGGAGATAGCGTGGTGGCAGCAATGGCTCAGCTTGATGGGAGCAGGACCTTGGGCCACCACTCTGATATGACCAGGCTTGTTATTGCTAGTATCCATTGGGCTCCATAGCCATAATATAGATGAACCTCAGCTATTTTACAGAGATAAAGTGGGGGGGGGGGGAGCATGTGTTTGTGTACTTGGAGTATTCTTATTCCTACACTGAGTTTTCTTTTGAGGTGGAGTTAACAGAACAGTTAATTTCACTGTGGAATCAGGTTTTTTGTAGGCGACCTGGAATTTAGACATACTCACCAACAGTTTCTACCTGACATTTATGGACCATGGTAGATATGAATTTACTGCACAAGTGCACACACTAACAGTATTTTAAAAGGCACCTTCAAATCTCCTAAAAATAGGAATGGATAAAGCAGAAGGGATTTGGTTGGCCATGGTTTTAAAAAGAAAAGCAGCTGGCCCATTCTTCTGGTTGACTGGTTGCAATAAAAACTTTCACACACAAATCTCCAACTGCTTGCCTGCTTCTTCCCACCCCATTATTCTGGGCTGTGGAGAATTGTGCCCATAGAATCTCTGCTGGACTTGATGTTGCCTTGAAATATTTCCTTCCTCAGAATGCCAACTTTCTATTGTACCTTTACTTTTACTTTAATTTTGAAGGGAATGAAAACAGACCTTAAATTGTGTTTAAAGAAAGGCACCAATGTGTTTTTGTACAGAAATGTACAGACTGTTCCTCAGAGGTTGTTAGTCATGCCCCATTCCTGTTGAAATCAGCAGGGTTCAGGTTAGCCACAGGTAACTTTTCCCTCTTGATTTTGATCCAAACTTACCTGGATTGTAATTCATTTCAGAAGTAGATTTTGTTCCATGAACTGAAAGAAACCTATCAGTCTTTAGGGTGCCACAACATTTTGTCCTTTGCTTTCTCTCCCCACATATTGTGTCCAAAATCCATCAACAAGGCAGCAGCTACTGTAGCGTCTGTGCTGTTCACTTTATTTGTGCAAAAATTGTCCTCAGAAATGTCAAAACTGACAGAAAATCTCTCTCTCTCGGGCAGGAAGAAACATTTTGTTTTCTCTCATTCTTGCTCAGGAGAACAAGATCAGGATTTGCATCTCTCTTGTATTCACATAGTCATTTGTGCAATCGTGATTTTATCACTTCCAACACTATAAAGAAATTATGGATTTACAGAAATCTGTTTCTCTGTGCAGAATGAATGTGCTGAAATATCACAATATGATTCAGAAAGAAAATAACTTCTGCCTATCCTTATAAGAATAGTAAGTGGATTTGTAGCTCTGTGTATTATTGGCAGGTTACAATATCACCAGACTTTAGGCTCTTACGAACTGGAATAAGTCCAAGAGCCATATAGAACTGACACTTCCTCATTAGTCATAGCAACTGTGTTTCTATGCTACTGATTTGCCTGTCTCCAGAATCCTATATTATTGTTCCTTATCTGGCTTGTGCAAATCCCCTTGAGTGTCTTGTTCTCCAGGGGTTTTTTTAAAAAACACTTTCTCCTTCCTCTGGAACACTTCCTCTCCCTTCCCCCCCCCCCCCCATCCAAGCAGGAATTCTAGATTCATCTCAAAACATTGATTAGTGAAATCTGGTGTCACCTATTGTCATTTTTGCCCAAAAGGTAAAGAGAGCACCTTTCCTAGGACTTCCAGCAACACAACCATAACTGAGGGTGAGGGAACTGGGGCTTTGAGCCACAGCACTGACATTTAGTGAATGTGGAAATTTGCTGCTGGAAGGGTAAATGCTTCCTACTTGCTCTGAGTGCCATACTACTTCCTCCTGTTCTTCCTTGGGCAGAAGGAAACACAGGACAGGTGATCTCCTAACAGAATCAATATGGCCATTTCACTCTTGGATCCAGGAATTCCTCACCATTCCATCTTCTCCCCACATATACCAGTTTAATAAGAACCAAACTTAACCAACAGGACACCAAACCTCCAGACAGCAACATTTCTAGCTAAAGTTCTGTCCAATAGGTGATCCATGGCTGAGGAGACTGAGGTAAAATCTCGATTAGCTGGTTGAGTTCATGTGTCTGCAGAGAGATGCGGAACTCCCACCCACTGACCCAAAAAATTCTCATTGATCTATTTTATCTGGTTTTGTTCTTGTCTAGATTCTAAATATGTATAACCTGAAGAGCACATCTAAGTTTTAAAAAATATATTGCCTTAGTGAAGTTTAGTGGAAAGCCTTGGCTGGATTCATATACAACTTTATAGCTGGCTTTGCGTGTTGGTGTTCAGTACAGGCAGATTGGAAGAGACTCAAGATGTGAAGAGCAGTTCCCCAGTCACGAGAGGAGAAAAACACTGACAACTGATAACCTGACTGCTTAGCTAAGTTGCCTTGAGTTGGGCTGCAGCATTTTGAACCAGCTAAAATTTCTGAACACTCTTCAAAGGTGGTTCCACATATGATGCATTGCTGTAATGCAGAAGGGATGTAAATAAGGCATGTGTCACCATAACCAGATCAGACATCTCAAGGAATGGGTGCAGTTTATGCACTTCCTTTGAGTATGCAAGTTGCCTCTTGATCTTTTGGCAAAGATCAAAGAGGACAAATGCAGTGCTGTCCACATCTGAAACCTGGGCATCTAGGGTAAGGTCTGAGGCTAGGAGCAAATCCAAGTTATGAATCCTATCCAAGAGAGGCTATTCTCTGATCTGCCCTTTGAGTGACCAGGAACACCTCTTTCTTGTCTGGATTAAGCTTAAATTTCTCCAGCCTCATCTAGTCCATTACTAATACCAGACACAAGTCTAAACTGTAACAGCTTCATTGGAGTTGGGTGTCATCAACATACTAGTGACATTAAACCTCCAAACTCTGGTCAACTTCTCCCAGTTTTATTTCCCATATTGAGTATCATGGGGGGAAAATGGAACCCTAAGGGACATCACAGGCCAACAGAGACCCCAGAGACCCCAACACCACATCCTGAACTTGCCTCTCCAGGAAAGACTGGAGGCATTATAATACAGTGTCTCCAGATTCCTTCTTAGAGTGGCAGCCTAGGATAACCTGGTTGATGGTATAGAAAACTGCTAGGGGTCCAGCAGAACAGAGACACATTTCCCGTGTCCAGTTTGTGGTGTATGCCTTCCATGAAGGGGACTAAAGCCACTTCCATCCCTTAATTAGGCTTGAAGCTAGACGGAAATGTATCTAAATGATCTGTGTCATCCAGGAATACCTGGGACTGAGAAGCTACCACATGCTCCCATACTTGCCAAAAATTGACCATTGTCTAGCACAATGGGGTTCAACAGCAATCTTACAACTGCTTTCTTTGGGCATGTTTGAACCCTGCCTTGCTGCAAGGGGGCATTCACTCACCATTCCCCTTGCCCCCTTGCCCAGTCCCCCTTGGCTACTTCAACAAACCAGGAAGGGCAAGGGTCAGAAAAGACATGGTGTCTATCACCTCTCCAAGAATTTTATCCATGTCCTTGGGCTGCATAAACTGAAATGTATCCATTACAAAAGGATAAAAAGGGGCCAAAGTTACATCCACAGGACCTGCATCAACTGTAGTTACAGTGGAATTGAGCAACTTTGTCTGCAAAGTGCCATGCAAATTCCTCACAACAGGTTGTTCAGTGGTCTCCATTCCATTCTTGTGGCAAGATTGGGTCAGGTCCACTGGATGGCTCTGTCCATATGTAATAGTGGCGAGGAAGAATAACTTCTTCACTGCCAGCGTTGATTAGATCTTCCAGTGAGTTTTCGCCAATGTTTGGTTGGATCTATTCTGCCACTGTCACTTCTGTCTCCATCACACTCATTTAATCACCATCAACTCTCATGTAAAACAAGGGGCATAAGGTGCCGTATTTGCTTTTCTGTAACTTAAAAATATTATTTTCTCCATTAATTGCCTAAAATGGAAACTGCTAGGAATTAACTGCATTTATTTTTCTGCTCTTGGGTGTGTATTCTAAGGGGATTCGTCTCAAATCTAATGTTTATTTAAATACTAGATAAACCTCTTGGGCTAACTTCAGCTGGAAGCTTAGCAGCATATTTTCTTATAAGATATCCTGCATTTCATATTTGGCATCCACAATGAAGCACTTTGAAAACATCCTTCTTGATACAACATTAGTCGTTTTGTATTGTTGACTTGGACTTTTGAACAAATGAACAGTTGGAAGGGGCTGAGAATTTTTTTTCAAGAATTGTATAACTTTTAAAAAATTAGTCTACTTTCCTCATCAGTTTCATTAATAGAAATTCAGAATTGGAAGGCAGTTTTGTATTTTTCAGGATGTAAGTTCTGAATGTAGGTCATCCTCCTCAAGAAACCATAGGCTTTTATAGGGGAGGTTCAAATTCCTTCCTTACATTCATCAACCAGCTCTTATGCAAATATATTAAAGTGACAAGGAAGTAGAATATCCAGATCACATTCTCTAATTATGTGCAACTTATTTATGTATTATTTTATTTCATTTCATTTATATGTCTTCATTCTCCAATAATTGGGACGCAAAGCAGCTTATAGGATAATTCAGAAACAGAGAGATTAGAATACAATAAAATGGCAAACATTAAAATAGAATTAAATTGAGTTATATAATTAAAATTAAAACTCTTAAAATCCTTTAAAATAGTAATACTAAGTCAACAATATTGGCTGTGCATGTGCAATCCAAGTTGTGCAATGAATGGAGCAGAAGCTATTCGTGTACTATCTTCTTTCATGGTCCTAGTGTGTCTTCCATCAGCAATAGAGGTTAGGTTGGTGAGGAAAGGACTCAAGGCTTTTTAGGGCAACCACCTTGTTACCGAAGTCCCTCCCTAAGGAGGTCAAATTGGCTCCCCCTTTGCCTGGGTTGAAGCATGCTATAAAGGAAGGATGCAGTTAATACTCAGAAATCACTTCATCTTCAATGAAAAGCTTGTCAAGACACCTTGTTCAAAAAGATTTTATTCCTCTCTTGCATGAGATAAAAGAAACATGATTTTTTGAGGGGAGGGGGTGGTATGTCAGCATCAGAAAAGAAACACGGTGTGTTGTTTTTGCACAAACCCTATACATTTTATATTAAAAACATTGAATTTTGTGCAAAATACATTTTAAAAAATACATTGGTTTTGTGCAGAACCCAGTTCTGGAGATTTTTCATACAAAAAAAGTCCTGAAATGCAAAAAAAAAAAAAAAAAAAAGTACTAAAGCTTACATAATCATATCCTGTGGGGATAAAACTTTGGATTTGTTGTGGTCACCTCCAAGAACAAAACAAGTGAGGATGTACATCCTTCCTCTAGAGTCTACCTGGATCCCCTCACCAGGAGAAAGGTGGCACAGGAATAAAAACCAAATAAACATTTTATTTAGGCTGACTTTTCATGGATTAAGAGGTGATCTTCCTCCCTCCCTCCCCCCTCCATCTCTCTCACTCTTGATGTTTTAGAGATGCTGATTGTAATTTGATAGTTTTGCTTTAAAGTGATGTAGTGGAAGTCCTGTGAGGCAGAAAGGTGATGTATAGCCATTACCATCATTAAATATCAAGACTATGCTGTATTTCTGTGGCAACTGTGCTTTAGGATGCAGTTTCCCTTGAGAATCTTAAATGTTTCTTTTGATTCATAAAGTGTTAGTCTGCTATTGTCTTAGATCAGTGATTCTCAACCTTTTTTTGAGTTGCAGACCCCTTTTATAATAGCCACGTAATCTGCAACCTCCCCACCATATTTGCATAAAAAAAGCATTTTTATGGCGTAAAGTAATCCCTTCTCAGAAAGTAGAAGCTTCTCTGACCCTAAGAGGGCCTGTTTATCATACATGCACACTACATTTAGTATCTGGCTCCAAAGGTCAAGGAAGAAATTATTTAACAAGGGCTGCAACACATATAAAGTAACTCTCTCATACACTCTCTCTCTCTCTCTCTCTCTCTCTCTCTCTCTCTCTCACACACACACACACACACACACACACACACACACACACACACACACCACTTTGCAACCCCCATGGGGGTCACAACTCCCAGGTTGGGAAACACTGTCTTAGATTTACACTTGCTATGCAATCTTAGAGAGACTATAACCCATTTCTTAATAGCTAACCAGTCCTTTGATCTCCCTATATATGTTTTGGCTAGATGGGGTCTTTGTGTTGCTGTAGATACTGTCTGGTGCAACCAAGAGATGTATAATCCCTTTATCCACTCTGAAAAATGTCAAATGCCCTGAAAATCCTGCAGGTGTTTCAATTCAAAGAGGCCCACCTTAGTTCTCCTCAAATTTGCTTTAGGTATAATTCAATGGTATACTCATGTCTATTTGGCTGTACTTCAGGTGGTTTACAGAGAGCTGGTTCACCTACTAGGGATGAATACTGATTAATTAAATTCTTAACTTGACAAGACACCTCAATGAGGAATTTTGAGACACCAAAAGGTTTCTTGCCTCCAGGTGTGAGACTCTGATAAGGAGCTCTGCTTTTTTCTTGTCAAGATTCCCATAATTTGTTAAATCTTTTCTGTATAAAACATGTGCCCTTCCTCTTTGAGAAGCAAAACACACACATATATATCAAACACAGGACAACTGCCTGATCATTGAGAAAGATGCAAGCAGCTCCTCTGATGCTTCCAATTGTTAGTAGTCCACACAACAAAGCAGCAACCATCATCATTTTGTATACTTCATTCAAGTACTGTTTGCAGTATTTGTGCAATTTTGCTTAATTTGCACAATTATGTTCTTGTTATTCCCTTCTCTTGTCAAGAGGAAAGAACAAAATACCTCACTTTGTTGTGCGGTAAGAAGAATAATTTTATGGTTCCTCATTTTCTTGTGTGAAAATGAGAACAGCAAAAAGTTACAAACTTATCACTCTTGGAATGGGGAGGTACTGTTTTGTGGTGGAGGCCACAGGGACCCCTCTGAGGTGCATGTGACATGGCATCGTGAGAGTTGCGTGCTATTTTCACTGTACAGATATTGTAGTCCCTGTCTCAGAATTCATGTGTGTGTTGTGCTGTTATGTGTTGTCAGGTCACATCTGACATATAGGCATTGTAATAGGGTTTTACCAGTGCCACACACACAGTATGTTTCAGTGGCTGAGCATGAATTCAAATGCAGGTCTCCTAAGTCTGTCAATCTGTCTATTATCCCAGACTGAGTACCACTCAAGGGAGAGAGTTTGCTGCAAATGTTTGGAAAGCCAGCCATTGTGCACTTACAAGTGTGGAGTTCCCCACTCTTCCCCTTGTCCATCTTTCAGATGTCAAAATATTGGGTCACTTGAAGGGCAGTGCATCCAGTTCACACAGTCTCTTGTGCACCTATGGAGAGAAGAGTTTTACCTGCTCTCTTCATCCTTTGACACCAATTTGCCTTTGAGGAGATTGTGCATAGGCTGTACTTTTGGGATTTATGCATGCTGCCCATAATAGTAATAGATGTCAGGAAAGATGTGCCCCTCCCCCTCCTACTGGATAGAGGAGAGGTTGTGGGAGAGCACAGGGAGACAGACTGCCCCATCTTGGGGTGCCCTTGATCGAATTCTTGTGTTAGGACAGATGCAGAACTCTTGTTAGACCACTTGACCACATATGAACTTCTAAAGGTCCTCCCGCCAGCCCAGATCTGCCTGCACGCTTCTAAGGGCCTGCGCCAATTGGAAATGACAAATATAGGCATTAAAGTGCTGCTTTCTAGAACACTCTAATTTAAAACAGCTTGCACTTCAGAGATATCTTTGAGAACATTATTTCTTTTAGAAAGCGGAACTGATATGGAACTCACTCAACATGGTGGGAGGGCAGCTCACCCCGCTGTCTGAATTTTTCTCAGTAAGGAAAAAAAAAGTTTTTCTCAGTAAGAAAAACTTGGAGAAAATGCTTTCCCCAGCAAAATAGATCTGCAACAATATTGATCTTGTAAATTTAGGCATGACTTAAAGGCACTGTAGTAGCTTGAACAAAGTGGAAATGATAATTCTCTCCCCCGCCACCCCACCCTATAAATATGCATTTAATATTATGTAATCCATTTTATATGTATTTTTTTCCCTTTTCCATAGATTTTCTGGCCAGCATCAACAGCCAAAGTTGATGAGTGCAAAATGGCTGGCAAAGATCCTACAGTAAGTATTTTATTTTTCCTTGTAATTAAATATTTGGCAGACTAAGATGGAGCACCTTGGGTGCAGCCAAAAGCAATGTAGAAGAGGGCATATTTTATTTTTCATATTTTGTAGACTAAGTGATCCCACAGAATTTTTGAAACAAACAAATATTTACACAACTTTACACAACCTTCCTGATGTCCTGCGGGGAGGGGGGGGGAGACCACTGCTTAGGTTCAAAACCAGATTCTTCATCATCATCATCATCATCATCATCATCATCATCATCATTATTATTATTATTATTATTATTATTATTATTATTATTATTATTATTATTATTATTATTATTGATTTGAAAAACAGCACCCCTGTTTCTTGCTTATCTTGTTGCTAGTGATGGATATTATTAATAAAACTTACTCCGTATATTTCTTAGAGAATATATGGCAGACTGCTAATACTAATGTAAGTGCCTTGACAGACTCCCTGATGATATGTGTGGCCTTTTGTATGTGGAGAAGATATATATGTGGGACATACATACACGTACGTACATGCGTACACACAAACACACACACACACACACACCCATCCATCCATCCATCCCTGTACATTCCAACAGCACTTACTGCTTGATCATAAAGACTCTTTTATTGGTTCTATAAAGCACCGTTTTGAGCAGAGGTCTGAAAAAGAGCAGAACTTCCTTAAAACAGGTAACTGTGGCACAACTTTAACTGGAGTTAAAACAATAATCCTGACCCCCTCCCCAAAAAATGAAAAAGGCAGACATCTGTTCAACCAATTACCTACTAAGCCTCCAATCCTCAAAGTGGTTCTTGGCCAAACAAATCCATTGTTTATTTAATTGTTATGATTTTAGTACATCATACATCACCTTGTTGCAAATGTCTGTAAGGAAGTCTATAAGTAATAAGAACAATAAATGATATCATTGCACCAACTAAAGCTACGTGTTGTAGCTAATTCCAGACCGCTGTATCAGACCTTGTTTTGCCACCAATTGATAAGATACACAATTTCTAATTTGCTAATTATATAATGACAGCAGTGCTGTAATAGGAGTTCATCTGGGTGTGGAAATATAATTAAAAAGAGTGTACCTAAATATATCAAGTGCATTTTGCAAGTTTGGCTTAGCTTGATCAACACTTCCCCAGGTAAAAAAAATACTGGATCAGCAGAGCGTAAGAAAGTAGAACATTTTTCATTAAGATGTCACCTGTAATGGATTCAAGTGATTTCTCGTTAATTAAATTAGTCTGCAAATGGTAGCATGGGGTCTGCTTTCTGTAGCACTCAAATATGTCACAGCTCCTAAGGATTAGCATTACATCAGTACTGTACCTTAATATGGAAAACACAGTGTAGTATACATACATATAATATTCATCTAGTAGGGTATTGTATATTACTGAATGCCATCAATGTAAAAATGTAAGCAATGGATGGCTGAGACTTTGGGTTCAATTATGAAGGAGAAAGCCCATAAAGGTGAGTGGGGCTTAATATTGACAGGCATAGATACAATTGCACTGCAAAACTGCAATGCTGGGTTCATGTATTTATTTACACGCTAGTCCAATTGAACTATTTTACTTTCTAGTAAAGATAAATACATTTGGATTCTGATGTTGGCAACTTCATGTTAAAAGACAGTACATTCTGAAATTTCTTGTGTTAAATTCTGATCATGGTTTTTAATGAGCTAAAATCCTCCACCACTTCCTCCTTCTTCCATAAGCTTAAGACCATCATGGCCATTTTGACTTTGAATATAGGAACTCAATCTGATGATGTTGGACTGCATCTCAACCACTCTCCCAAGATTCTCCGTCCAATAAGTTCTTTTTCTTCCTATGCTTCCTCTCATTTATTTTATGTTGAACAATCATTTGTGATAATCTGTACTTGTTCATGACCATAGTATTCTATCTTTTTTGGGTTTTGCTGTGTTTTATGATTTCTCGGCCTTCATTCATTCCTTTTAATACTTCCTCATTAGTCACCCTCACAGTTCAAGAAGACGGTGCATGAGGGAGGAAATGCTGATAAGGGGAGCACCATTTCTGGTGGAACAGTGGTGCACAGTAGATTTAACACCTTTGGAACCTAGTAATTATATGACAATTTAGTCTTCCAACAGCAGGAGAAATGAGAATAGTTATACCCTGTTTCCCTGAAAATAAGACCTAACCTGAAAATAAGCCCCAGTATGATTTTTCAGGATGCTCGTAATATAAGCCCTACCCCAAAAATAAGCCCCAGTTAAGTGAAACCCCGCCCTCCACCATTGTGCAGCAACCAGAAGAAGATGATATTACTGTATTTGAATAAATGTAGATTGTTGTACATGAAAAAAGAAGCCAGGACAGCACAATAAATTTATAGATGTCATTGACCGAGAACTTTATGTTGATGAGTGTTCCTTTAAATGATGAAGATGATGCATATTGCATAAAACAGCTCAAGGTCTGAAATTGTGAGGTGAGTCACCTCCTTTTGCTTGGCCAATGAACCAGCTGTGTGCTGTATATTTGCTCTGAAATATGTCCTAGTGGGGCAAATGTTTGAGTCAACATTTTTGCACTCCATTTTAAGCTTACTGAAGGTATTAATAATCTTGCAGTCCATATCAATGCTTTTTAATTAGCATGAACTGTATGTTATATGAAAAGAAACAGGTATTCTTCTGCTAGTGAATACAGATAAGCAGCCTCTTCCTTGAACATATGTTATGTTCAGTTCTTGAAATCCAAGCTATCTATTTGCTGCTGAGATTAACTGCTCCAAACAGTGCTAAACAGGCAGTAGGTTTGTTAGTCTTTTTGTAGAATCTGTGGAAGATAAGAACATTGACTTGATTCTGCAGGAGCAACATGGTAGGTGAGCACTCTACTGTGGTGGTTTTCAACTGACAAAACAATGCGGAGTCAAAAATGCTAAGCTTTGAAAAAATGCTAAGCCTGTATACAGTTGCCTCACATGGCATGCAATAGTGCACCTTGCAGATGCTGTTCAACATGTGAGCCATAACAATTCAGATCCATTTTGCAAGTGAAAAATTCAAAATGCAGATTGGAATGTCTTGATTAGGATACAGGCAGAGACTTGACCCATCTTTGCCGTAGTTTAAATAAGAGAGAGAGAGAGAAAAGTTGTTAACCTCAACTGCTTCAGTTCTGTTCTGTTCATTTTAAAAATAAAAGTGAGTGTTTTTTCTGTGCACTACTTAATTTTCCAGAATCCATAATGAATATAGCTACATTTAAATGGTTTTTGTAATTCTATCTTATAATTGATTTAAACATACAAAAGTTAATCTGCATTTAACCTAATGTGAAACCGATTTGAGGAATATCACAATCTTTTTTTAAAAGATATAATTTTTAGAAAATCATTATTTACAGGTGAAAATATAGCCAGTTCCTGAATTATATATCCCATATCTTTTCTACTCTGATGCTGATTTTAGCTCAAGTCACTCCCTTCCATGAAACTAGACAATGTTCTGGCCAAAATGTTCAGTGTTGTGAAAATTAGCCTAAGTGAACCATAGTACCATGGCCTGCCATTTTATCTCCTGTGTGTTAACTGAGAAATTCAGTAACTTTGTTCTGTTTTGGCTTGTTGGATTATTCAGACCCAACATACTATGGTTAATCTTAATTATGGCCAGTAAAAACAAACCATTTCCAGATGATGATTTATGAAGCTCTTTGGTTTCTACTAACTGTAGTTAAAGTTTACTCTAGTTTAGGGTTTAGAGAATATGCTGAGCAGTGGTAAATCCGATATGGAGATGGAAACTTCTGATCGCAGCAATGTAGAAGGGAGAAGGAGAACAAGCAGTGATGAAGCATTCCATGGCTCTTCCTCAACTATAGTTTTGTGTTTCTTGTGACATAGTTCATTGAGCATTTTCTAGTCACTAGAGGAGAAAAGATCAAGGACTGTGTTTGGTTCATATGTTCAAGTCAACCAACATGATCTGTATTTCCTTGAATATGAACATGAAAATGGAATTATTGATTGGATTAAGGGTTTGACATGTATTTACAAAATTTCTTATCATTTGTACTTTTCCAGATTTCACCGTGGTGAGATTCTCTGCTAAGACTTGCCCCTGATTTAACATAATATGGCTTCCTATAAAAATTAAAACAGTAAAAACATTTTAAAAAACTTTTTATCTGGTGTTCTCAACAGGAAATTGCTAGATTATGTGCAGCCTAATGGCTATTTTCACTGAATCCTGTGCCATAAAGATGCCATTTTTGTCAGCAACTGAAACAGTCACGTGTAGCCTTGTATCCTTGTATTTCCTGTCTCCTTTCTGGATGGATTCTGCACAGGAAAGATGCTGTTCTGTAATGATTATGTGCTGCTTGGCACTTCTTCCAGGAAAAAAATAATAATGAAACGTCTGAGAAATCTGGAAAGATTTTCTTAGAACATTTTGAGGGGGAAAAGCCACCTTCCACAGAGAAATCTCTCCAGAAAGAGAAGAGAATTAGTTTTCATTGCTTTCATTCAGAGGATGAGAGGCTGTGAGGTTCACATCCTTACTTTGGATTTCATACTTCTCTCTATTCTGTTATTTCTTCCTTCATTTGCCTCAAACAGTATCAAAATGGGAATAAAAATCTTTTTAAAAGTCAGGTCAATGAGGAAATGGGGTCGAACTGGCTTAGGAAAGAACACATGTACACCTGACACAGGCCACAAGCAGGCCTATCTGTCCATCCCAACTTCAGGCTTTCACTTAAATCTTTTTGGCTGATCAGACTGTAAGACACCATATAAATGTCTATAGCATCAATAAATCATGGAGCTCTTTGACTGACCATATCTTGTTCGGTCCAGAAGGGAGAATATCTTTAGCAGGCAGATGTCTGCCTTCATTAGTCCACAAAGTATTGTGCCCTGTATTTGACTCCTCCTGATTTCCAGTGTAAATAGGAGATTATAGCTGCACAGTCGTGCAGTTATATTATTTTGCAGCAGAGGAAATCAACATAATCAACAGTTGACAATGCAACTCTAAAACTGAGTGCAGCCAAACAAACAAACAAACAAAAATTAACCTTGAAACTTGACTTCATTTCAGTACCAAATTTGGAACAGATGTAGCAGACTGCACATGCACTGTGCTAGGTTTGAGGAAGTTTGAGCAAAGGGTTTTTGAGTTATGATTTTTTTTAAAAGAAAAATTATTCCCACCCCCATGCAGAAACAAGTGACCCTAAAGGCCCCTGATATAAATCAGCTCATGCAAACTAAAAAGACCAATCTTGTTTATCCTGAAAGAGAATGGCTGGTCCCAGCCACTTTTTTTATTTTGAAAGAATCAAAGCTGCAGGGGCTGAGATATTGATCCTCAAAAAAGGCCTTTCAGAAAAGAATAACGGTGACTTTATTATAAACTGAGCATGCATGGAACAGGCTTACCAGCAAGAGTGTTGCCCACTAAATACATGGTTGCAGCTTTGTGGCCTCAGGAGAGAAGTATTTGGAGGGTAATGAAAGGTTACAGAAATAATCAGAAGATAAGTTTCCATTAAAGAGTTTTTAAAAACAGGCTTGCTTTAAAGAAAGTGATGGAGTGACAGTCCTCCAGAAAGAGGCACATTTTGCCACATTTTGCCAGAGAATTAGCATACCATTTTGTAAGGCAAATTCAAGTTATTTCTGCATAACAGAAGCACAGAGCAGTTGTATTTATCCCAGCCCTGAGTGCTTTCAGTAAACTTTCCTTACAAAAGTATTCAAAGGGGACATCAGCTTCAGGTCTGGGGCAATCTGAACATTTGACCCTGTCAGTCAGGATCCAATTAGCTGATTCTCAGGAGCAAAACTTTTTAACTCCTTCCTGGCCAAATAAGCAATGGTGCTGGTAAAGGGATTCTAGTTGTAAAAATATTTTAAAATATATTTTAAAATGAATACAGAACAAATCTTCAGAAGCTCACTCATTTAAGCTATGAAATTGCCAGTTTTTGCTTTGTCGCTGTGAATGGTCTTACTCAATGTTAGGAGAGTTTTTGTGCCTATACCCCGTCATAGTTTCAACCATCCCACGAATCTTGTCATTATACAATTGTCTGGTATTAAGAAAAAAAAATCCAAAGATGTTATGTGCCATCAAGTCATTTCTGATGTGTGGTGACCATATGAGTTAATTACTTCTAAAGTGCCCTAATATTAACAGCTCTGCTCAGATCTTGCAAAGTGACAGCATCTCATGTTAAGTTGTTCTCTCTTCCTACTGCAATATTGTTTTTTCCAGTAAGTTCTGCTTAGGTCCTGCAAACTAACAGCTGTGGTTTTCTCTATTGAGACAATTTGTCTCTTGTTAGGTCTTCTTCTTCCTTCTGGCCCCCTTTTTCTCACCAACATGTTCTTTTCTGGCCAGTTCTGTATTTTCATTATATGTGCATGGTAAGATAACCTCAGTTTACTCATTTTTGATCTAGTAAGAATTCAGGCTTGACTTGACTGAACACCCACTTTTCTGCCTTTCTCAGGGTCTGGTACTGGTACAGCTCTCCTCCAACACCACATTTTCAAAAAGTTGATATTGATTTTGGTTTCCAGTGAAAATCTTTGCTGTCAGCCCTCTCTTTTTAAAAAAAAAATTCAAAAGATGAGGGGGCATCTTTTAGAAAATATGCACACAACAGCACTGTAGCTTTTGGTCCAATATAGCTTTTCTTCCTCAGCTTATCTATCCCAAGGAAAGGGTTTGGAAATTGGAAGATTGCTTTCTAGTCTGCATTCTGTGGAACAGGCATGGCAACATTAGTTTACCTGAGAGATTAAAGGGTGCATATTATTCTCCACTGGATGTGTTGCAGTTACTCACACTCTTGCGTAACCATTTCATTAAGTCCAAAACAGCTTTTTTAAAATATTTTGGCACAGAGGGACTACAGCCCTATCCCAGCTATTCTTGCTTCTGTCTTCTCCCAAGAACTATAGTACAGATCATGTGCTCATCTTCTGGGATCCTCTAGCACTGGGTAATTCTACATGAGGGAAGTTTGGAATGTGTGCAACGTTCATGTATACTTAAACTTTCATTTAAAAAAGCCATGAAATTCAATTCTTAAAATTTTTTTTAAAACTCTCCAGTTTATGAATGTAAGATATTGTCCTTCTGTATCCATGATTCAAAATGCTGGGGAATGGCCCGAGATTGCTGCAGAATATCATGCCTGCATTGCCAGCAGGAACAAGGATGCCAAGCTTTACATAACAAAAGGCAGCCTGAATGTTGGCAACACCACTGGCAGCAGTCAAGATGGTCTACAGTAGCGGTTCCCAACCTTGGGTTCCCCAATGTTCTTGGACTTCAACTCCCAGAAGCCTTCACCACTAGCTGTGCTATCCAGGATTTTTGGGAGTTGCAGTCCAATAATATATGAGAACCCAAGGTTGGGAACCATTAGTCTACAGCAGTGGTCCCCAACCTTTTCTGAACCGTGGACCGGTTGGAGGGGTGGGGTCCGTGCACAGGGGGCCTGGGCACCCTCCTGTGCTTGCGGGTGGGTGGGGTGCACTCACGCAAATGTGCAGATGGGTGGGGTGTGCTCGCAGATGGGCAGGGTGCGCTCATGTGCATGCGCGGATGGGCAGGGCCCAGTGGCCGGGACACCCGTGTGTGCGGGTGGGCTGTCCATGGGTGCAGGTGGGGTGCGGGGGGGAGTGCATGTGGGGGGGGCGGGAGATCTGTGTCTGCGACCCAGTCCTGCCATGGCCACGGACCAGCACCGGGCCACGGACCGGGGGTTGGGGACCCCTGGTCTACAGGATTCCCTCTTGTGCTCACTTATCATTCACCCTTGTTGAAAACTTGTCCTGACAATTGCTTTGTCTTTGAGTGAGAATTGGTTAATTGATGACAAAAGGAGCCAGCTTCTGGGATTTTCCCTTCCTTGGTGTCACTTTGTGAATGGTAAAGAGCACAAGAGAGTATTCTGTAGACTTTGTACCATCAGCTACTGATGTAATATCTTTCTGGGTATCATGTAAAAAGGTGTCATAGTAAAATGAAATGCTATCTGGAATAGAACATGAATGCCATGCAATGAAATAGGGTTTATCTGTACACAATCCCTAATAATGTTAGTGTATGATGCATATACAGACAGAACAATGTCATCCATAATGTCATATCTGGAATGGAAACATCTGGGTATAAAGTGCACAGCTCTCATCTCTCAGAGTCCTAAAGAGTAGAATTAACAGGAAGGTGGAAAAATGGCAGGAGGGAGAAGGAGAAGAACACAGAACAGGTCTCTGTGCATGTTTACATTTTCTGTACTCATGGCTCTGAAAATCTTGTCACATGTTGAAAGCATGGCTAAATGTTTCATGTCTGCTGAAACTAATGCTGTAAGCATGTCAGACTTTCAATACTGTTGGGGGAAGCTGTCTAGACAAGTACAACAAGGCTAAGAAACATTTTGCTGACTGTGTCCACCCTTCAAGAAATGGCAACGCCAAGAACTGGAAGGCAGAGGTTTTTCAGACTTCCTTTTGAGATTATCATAATGTTTTCTTTCTTTCTTTCTTTCTTTCTTTCTTTCTTTCTTTCTTTCTTTCTTTCTTTCTTTCTTTCTTTCTTTCTTATTTATTTATTTATTGCACTTATATGCCGCCCATCTAGACATAGTCTACTCTGGGCGGCTCACAACATACAAGATAATAACAATTCAAAATATATATTAACAGTTTTTCAACAATATACAGAACAACAATAGTTCAAGATGGGATGAAAAGAGAAGTTAAGTAGTGCCTGTTCTTTCTTTCGGTTGTATACTATTTCAACCATGATGGTTCTACTTGTTTTCTGTTCACGAACTTTCCTATGATCAGAGGTAGCTTGTCCATGCCTATGTTCTAGTCCATATGATTCTACACCAACTGTTTATTTATTTAGTATAATTTATATGCTGCCTTTCTCCCAGTGAGGGAGCCCAGACTTTAATCTGTAATACCTTGGGACCTTCTGAATGCAAGGCAAATGCTCCTCCCCTTTAAGAACATTGCTTTGTGATTCCTGTTAAACGTGGCTACGGCTAACCCTCAAGAACACACATTTCTAGCTATAACATATTTCAACACTGTGTTTGCAACTAAATATCACAATGCAATGTATGTGCAGGCATTTATCAATTGGGTGTTTTTGTTTTGTTATCTCTACAGCATGGTTGTGGCAACTTTGTTCGTGTCATACAGATGTTCAACCGGACTCATCTCTATGTATGTGGGAGTGGAGCATTCAGCCCTGTATGTGCCTACCTCAATAGAGGGCGAAGGTCTGAGGCAAGTGTTTTAGTCTATGAGGGGTTGTGTTTGTCAGTAGAAGTCTGCCTGATGCCTGCCAAGAACTTGCTACAAAGCACAACATATCCCAGTACAACATAATACATTACCCATAGCATATAATGGAGGGAAAGTAGAAACTCTGGCTGACTTGACCACAGACAATTTTCTTGCACAGACAATAGCAGAATACCATGCATCCATAGATATGCACAGTTCAACCAATCCTTCAGATTCAGATCCTCCAAGGTCTTCCAGCATGTTGCTGTCTCCAGATGAGCCAGCACTAACATTTCATTTATCAAATCTTTATGCAATGGACTGTCATTATCTGCTACAAAGACAATATTAGCTGCTCACATGGTATATAACCTCTAAACACTGCAAAAGTCCCTGCTGTTGGTTGTCACAAGATATGCGGAGACAAACCTCTGGCCACATCTCTCTTATTTCATGCCAACGAAGCAGTTCCAGTATCATGGAATCAATCAGCTTTCCACTTGCAGCAGTCTTGCTGAGAAACATAGAAGGCCAAAAACATTTGACCATGAATGACTGTGGAAGCAGGAAAAGGGACATGCCTATACTGCTGAGTGCTCTCTATCTTCGATCACTGCTCTAGAACTGTTGAGGTGGGCACCTTGAGTGCCATGAGGATGCCCAACCCAATTAAATGAAAAGTACGCACTTTCACATGTGTTATTAAATAGTCACAAAAACTTGCGTATATTGGAAGTAAATATTCTCCACATCTTCCAGGAAGGGATTAATAATACTGGCAGGCAAGGCAAGTGTAGTGAGAGTAAAATGGCGAGTTCATTTGTGCTCACAGAAGGAATGGCCAGAAGGATGTACGGATTGCCAAGGCTTCCTGTAGGTCCTTTAGGGCTGCACACTAAGTGCTCCGTGGCCATTTTGGTGTGGTACAACCACTGTGTAATGTAGGAAGGCTGGCCCAGTTATCTTAGCAATGACATGGTGTTCCCTCAGCCCTTGACACCTGCAAACATTTACGTACCAGTATGCTCATAAAAAATAGCCAAAAAGTAGAATGAGTGCTTCTAGAACTCAGAAGAGCTATCTTTTCTGGACTATCGGTCCCAGAATCTCCCAATGGCAGTGGCCATTTTAGGTAGTGGTTTCATGGGTTTATTGTTCATAAAACCTGTTCCTTTAAGTCTGCTTTCCACTAGGAGATACCATGTTCACAAAATGTAACACTTTCTCGTTGCTTACAACTCAGACCTATTTTCTGCAGATGTGAGAGGAATCCTGATCCATTTTCAAAGGCACCCTCACAACCTCCACATTAATCAGACAAATGTTTGATTTCTTGGCTTTGTTGATCTAATATGACACTGATAAATTTACAGTAAAATGCTAGACTTCAGGATGAAGCAAAGCAATGCTCTTCTGACACTGCAAAATAAAAATACACATCTTGTGTGTACTGGAATTGGCTTCAGTCAGCCTGTCTCTTTTGCTACATGTCTATGAACAATTGATCAAATAAACGGCTGTCTGAGATGTTTGGAGTCTGTTAGGCCTTTGACGGCAGACCTCATGCTTTCAGTGCTGTTATTGTACAGGCCAACAATAGCAAAGCTGCTTCAAATGTAAGGATTTAATGTGAGTGCCTTTCTCCCCTTTGTTCCTATTGCATCTGTGCATAGTAATTAGCTGAAGAGCGTTGGCTTATTTTTAGCATTCCCACATGCAAAGCTTGTGAGAAGTTACACTTCTTACCAACAAGTAGATGGCTTTTCTCATTTCATTTTACAACTCACCATCATTTTTCATAGGCAAAAGATGTTTTAGCAGTGAAAAAGGGAAAAAAATAACCGATTGATATGAACATTCATATCCTCCGAAAAAGCCAAGATCTCAAGAGGCCGTAACACATGGGTCTTGCATAACAGTGGGCACCAAATGTTTGACATTCAGACCTGGATTGGAGAAGGTTTGGCTTTACCTCATCACCTAAGTGTGACCAGGGGACAGGTGCTTATCAGTGGTGAAGTTCCAATTGACATTTTATTTATTTATTTTATTTTTCTCCCCTAGGGGGAACCCAATGTAGCGTACAAAACATTTAAAGTCAATCATTAAATAAAACAAATTGATTATGACTTAAATGATAATATATACAAATTTAAAACATTACTTAAAAGCTATACATTTTAACATTTTACATTTCAAAAGGTCTCCCCCTCTCAATTGCCTCTTAGTTCCCAAAAGCCTCTCTAAAGAGATAGATTTTCAACTGACAGCAAAAGGAAAGGAGCCAGTGGCACCTCCTGAGGAAGGCTGTTCCATAATCTGGGAGTAGTTACATCTAAAGGCCTCACAAGAGTCCTCATGAGATACTTGATTTTAATAGAAAAGCTGCACATACACATTTTAAATAACAATAAACATATGCCTTTCATTGGCACAAAGTGTGAAGATGCCTACTACAGCTTCTAAAGAATTTAGCCAAGTCTAAGGAAAAAAATTATGAAGGAAGTAAAAATGATCCACAAGAGTAAAGATGTGTGTCAGTGGAGACCAAGACAAGATAGATCATCCATACTGTGATATTCCCAATTGCTATGTAAAGATGTGAAAGCTGCCCAGTAAAGAAAGCTGACAGGAAGAAAATCAATTTATTTGAAATATAATCTTGGAGGAGAGCTTTGTGGAAACTGTGGACCACTAGAAAGACAAATAAGCAGGTGCTAGAACACTCTAGTAGCAGAAGTGACTAAGCTGAGACTACAGTACTTACAACACATCACAAGAAGGGAAGACTCTGGAAAAGACAATAATGCTGGGAAAAGTTGAAGCAACAATGGAAGAAGGAGACTGAACATGAGATGGAGTGACACAGTGAAGGAATCCATGATCTTTAGTTTGCAATTGTTGAGCAGGACTGTTAAGCAATGACCTTTAGGAGGACACTCATTCACCATAAGTTAGAAGCAACATGATACACAAGAACAAGAATGAAAACACACCTCTAGTTTTTAGTCAGCTTGCATGGACAAAATCTTCACGCACACAAGGAGCCCTCTCTGGGAACAGCCAGAGTTGGCAAACATTATTTGTGTTCATGCCTCCTTGTGCTCAAGCTTCCCAGAAACAAATTTCTAGCCAGGGTTTAAGACTGGATTCTTGACCTCTGGTATGATACAGCTAAATGGTTCCTGGGTCCCTTCACTAAGACAATCTGCTCTAGAGCCAGCTTCCCCAGTCACAACTTCTGTCAGCCACGGTCAATATGACTGATGGTGGATGATAGGAATTGTAGAACGACCAAGGCTTGGGAAGGCTGCTGTAGGTGGAACACCTACAAAGAGTAAATAAAGTTTAAATTCAGAATAATAAGCAATATGTTCCATACTGAATTTACACATGGGGAGATAGGGATTTAAATCCTAGACCACCTAGGCAGCTAGGTATGGGTTATGCTTCACAAATTACACCAGAAGAAAAAAAAAATAGCTCCATTTGCAATTGTGTTGCCTTTAAAGAGCACATGGAGTGTGAATGGGAATCTGTGCTGGGAAAGAGCAGTTCTTAGCCTCTCGTTTCCTGTATTGGTTGGTTACTGGGGGCATAAGAAAGCATTGGCCTTCACAGTTTATGCATGTATACTAGAAGCATGAACTTTAGCTACCTCCCTGTAAGATTGACCCCTAGACTTTTATTGGCTTTACATCATTTAGAAATCATAAAGACATCCTTTGCCAAAAAATCCGAAGCCAAACTTGCAGTACTCGGTGTGAGCAGCAATACTGTCTTCCCACGCAAGCCTTTTCTGGGTACTTTTATTCAGCATTTGATATCGTCAACCTCACAATCATTAATCTCTAATACTACACAGAGTGTAGGCAGCTTGCTCAAGCAACTGGTTTGCAATGTCACAAGGGGTGGACAATTTTTAACTCTTTATTAATCATTGTAGTTGTACTCCCAGAAAGAGATCCACCAGGGACACTTTTCTCCCCAGAAGCCAAAATAAGTTTCCTGACTTTTGATGAGTGGGGAGAACCCACAATAGCATGAGATGAAAACAAGCAACATATTTCAGAAAGATAGGGAACATGAGGCCTCATAGGTTGATACAGTACCAACTTTTAAAAGTAGGCCATGGAAGTTAATGAAATTGCAAGGAAGCAGCAACAAACTCCAGATAGTTTCCATATGCCTTAAAAATGTGGTAGCCTTTAAAATGCCACAAGATTTTTCTTCTTTTTGAGTGATAGGGGACTATTCCTGCCAATCATAAGGCAAACCCTGGCTAGTTTTGAACATTCACCCCTCTTCCCCATATGATGTGTCATTGGATCCAAGCAGGTTAAAATTCACTTCCAGCTTTTTCTACAGCTTGAGTGTTCCTTTCTGTGTTACAGGAGCAAATTTTCAAGATCGATTCCAAATGTGAATCTGGGAAGGGACGCTGCTCTTTCAACCCTAACGTGAACACTGTCTCTGTTATGATCAGTAAGTGAAAACAATCAGGGCTTCTGCAGGCTGAAATCATTGGGTGCTGAGAGTCAAATGATAGCGTGTTATAAACAAATTGAGCCAAAGGGTAAGAGAAGGAACTGGAGAAAATTATCTGTCAGTAACTGTTTTATTCAAGGGCATCTCACCTCGTTTCAGTGGACTGAACTGTAAGATTCCTCCTGCAATAAGTTTCCATTCTTCTGGGCTTCAGGCCATGTACAAGTGATTGCTAAGTTAAGGAAATAAGTCAAAAATTCTCCTCAGGTCTCTGACCAGAAAGAGTTGAGAACTTTTTGGTAGGCTATGACAGTCACCAGTGTAACTCATGAAACTCTTTAAAAATGGAAAATCTGTAACATGATTTTCCCAACTTCAAATTTTTTTTTTAAATTTGAATATTTTCTATTATTTTATTTTAAAAACATATAATAAAAGAATAATATAAGAGAAATGACTTGATTTGAATACTTGTACTAGATTCTAAGAATTTGCATACCACCAAGTATGTAAGAAAAAGAAAGTGTAAAGTATTAAAGAAGAAAGCGATCTTTATCAAGCTGATGGGGGGGCAGATTTGGAAATGGATTTGGTACAAGGGTTTGGAAATTGATTCAGAGACTGAGCACAAATAAATAGCAGGGGGAAAAATGCAATCATAACTAGGAGAGCTTTTCTTAGAGTAATTCTAAGGTTTGGTGGCTTCACAGCAGAATAATTTACCATCTCAAATCATTGCTTAGTGTTCACTGCATTAGTTCTCCCTTACATTTAATCACTCACCAGTTAGTCATAGATGGCAAGAACTGCATGGAATTCCATGTAGATGAGTAAGCAGGTTGTTGGAAAAGGAAGAGAGCTAGAACTGGTTCTTCCACTGGGAAGCAAGTGCTGGGACATCATAGCAAGGTGTAGGAGGAGAAAGACATGTTAAGTGCCCTCTAAGTTAGGTTTATTCCCTTAAGGTGTAGTGTAAATGCTGTCCCATCATGGATTTGATCTCAGTTGGATGGGTTTACATTTTCTCTGGAATGCATGTTCTCTGTCTAGGTGTACTTTTGGATTCAGCCTAAAACTAGAGTGTGGGAGGTGACCAGGAGTGTATTTGTACAGGAGTGCATGTTCACAGCCCCCTCTGTTACACTCACTGCTGGCATCTTGAGGAAAGCTATTGATGCTGTCAGGCAAAAATAGGGTTTCCATTTCCAGTAGCTAGGGCAGACAAGGATATATGGTGGCAGACTTCCCACCACAGACCCTTTGGAGTACTGGGCATAGAAGAGGGTGTCAGTTGTGCCCATTTCCCGAGATTTCTGAGCCAGCCATGATAATGCATGGTTTAGTCATATGCTGCCTGGACTACTGTAAGCACTATGTGGAGCTGCCTTTGAAAACTCTCAAGCTGTGGAATTTCTCACAACACAGGCAAGGCTAACTCCTTCTTTTTCCCTAAGCCAGTGGCTCAGCATGCTTGCTTTTCTTGCCAAGGAGAAGAGCAGCCATTGTCCTTATTTCTCTCAAACCAACTTGAGATTTTCTGGAACAAAAGGTAGGATGCCATTGACCTTAGCATACAGTTTTTGTGCTTCAGAATGAAGGAAAACAAACTCCAGAGGTTGTTTAGCCCTACGGCTTCATTGTAGCATGACTGAGAACATCTCTCAGTCCTTTTGCTCCCACCAAAATCAACAGGCGTTTGGCAGCTGGGACACGGTCGTTTGTTTGACCTCTACACTTGGCTGCCAGATGCACATTTCCAGGGGGGAACAGGGGGCAAAATATACTGTAGAGTGGGTAGCACTTCTCTTTTCCAGGAGTTAAAAAACAGTGGCATTTTAAGATTAAGAACTGGAAGTGGCAGGGGATGTAAGGGAGAAACAAGCACAAAAATAAGTGAAGTCCCGAACATTTATTTGAAAGAATAGAATAGAATAGAATAGAATAGATAATATAAAAGACAGAGTGAGAGCTGCGGGATACACTCATGCATGTGTATGCTCATGCATGTACATTTTCTTTCTCACACACATCGACATCCATATGATCTATGAGCAAAATCCAAAATCTGTGTGGACAATACCTTTTATTGGGCTACAAAAATGCCTCCAAGAGACAAACCTTCCAGTCTTCACAGGGCTGAGCATTGTAGGTCTTGAGGTGGGGGAGAAACACACAAGTGCATGAATCATGCTAGCTACCACTTGTGGCCACGGGATTTGAAGTTAAAAATTCCGTGATGGAGACTCAACTTGAGTTTTGCTGATATCAGGTTTCATCTCCAAGGATATCAAATTTATAGGGTTTTTTTTTTCTGTCTCTAGTATGCAAAGGACAAAAAGCCCCCCCAGTGTACTCTTCAATTGCCTATGTAACAAATTATGCAAATTATGCTAATATCAGTACACATAAAACCAAATGCAATTATATTGTAGTATTAGTGTGCACACCTGTGGTTTAAAACAATAACAGTACATGCATACAATGGCTTTCCAATTTCCAGAACATATTTCTTTCATATGGGTTATATCACCCTCATATTACTTGCCACGAACTCCCATGTCTTTAATAAAAATGTACTGATGGCTCCCTGCAAGCCATAGTTTTCAAACGGATATACTCTTTGGAAGAATACCATACCTCTTTGCTTCTTTATTGTGAAGTCTCTTTTCTTTTCCTTGCAAGTGTTCTCATGTCTTAAAGTAATGTATGTACTAGTGCTAACCATGGTTAACGTTAACCAGGATCTTTCATAACCATGGATTACAAATAGAGATGGGCATGGATTAAAAAAATGAATTGCAAAATTCATCAAAAATCACTAATTTGTCTATTTGTATTCATCCAAATTTATGTCCCCGATGAATATGAATCAATGAATTTTTAGCGATTTTTGATTTGTTGATTCATTGGGCCATAAAATGGCCTCCCATGCACTAGAGACACTAAAATTACAGAGAAGTTTCCCGTGACTCTCCTCTAGAATTCCTCCAAGTTTGGTGAAGATTGGGTTTCGCTCAAGCCAGCTGCCAAAATGCACTTTCTTGTGGAGGGGACCCATTTTTGTGGCATATAACTTGGATGTCCGAAACCCAATCTTCACCAAACTTGGCGGGATTATAGAAGAGAGTCAGGGAAAGTTTTTCTGTAATTTTGGTGTCTCTAGGTGCCTGGGGGAATTTTCTTAGGGGGGCCTTGTTATGGGTGTATAATTTGGACATCCAAACCCAGACTTTGGCAAACTTGCAGGGCTTGTAGAGAGTCAGAGGAAGCTTGTCTGCAATTCTGGTGTCCCTATGTGCTTGGGGTTGGGGTTATAGGGTTTTAAAAGCCAAAACAAATTGACAAATAGATTCATCAATTCATCAGAAAAAAAAAATCGTAAATTGGGCCATAAATTGTCAACCTTAATGAATCACGAATCAAAACAAATCACAATTTTTCCAATTCATGTCCATCTCTAGTTACAAACCTCTAGTTACAAACCTATATTTCATCTTCCTCCACGATTCTACTTTCTTCCTTTTGATGAGGAAAGCAAAGTTAATTATTTTTGCCTGTTCTCTCCTGCCCCACCCTCTGCAAATGTGTCTAGGAGTTTTGCAAAGGCAAACATAAATGAAATATGCACTGGACAGAAACAATGCCAGAGAGTATGAGCTGGTTACTGCTCTTGCTAAGACCAATTATTTGGGCAATTAGACAATTAAACCAAAAAGAAGAGGAGGTGACAGACCTTATTGGCACCTAATTAGACAACTAGGCTGGAGGAATAATTAAGAAATAACTAACAAAGCTGGTATGCAGTGGGACAAAAAATAGCAAACGTTTTAGTTTTATTTATTTATTTTTTAATTGGCATCAACATGGGAGCATTCTGGTAAGTCTGGACAGCAATCCTGTAACAAACAAATGGGGAAAAATCATGAAGTTGTTGTGCTCACGGTGGAAAGAAAAATAAGAAAAAGTTAATTATTAACTTTTTATTTAAAAATATAGCTTTCTTTAAAAAAAATTAGAACACCACATAATTTTTTTAAAAAGTATCTTTAAATTCATTTTCAGTGAATTTTTTTTGTGGGCCACTTTCCAGTGGTGGGTGGACTGAAGGGGATAAAGAAAAAAACAAACATGTGTCCTTGACTGATTGCCCAATTAGTTGCACAACTGCACCTGTGGAACTGGGTTCTGGATATCTCTTCTAATTTGTTATGAATTTTGCAACCACTTGTACAACTTCAAGTTATGCAAGCATACCTAAGCAGCAGGATTTGGTCACTGTGATTTTTGTGCATTTGTTTTACTATAAGTTATTTTAAAGGGAGAAAAGCAGCATGTACATCTGAAGTTTGAGTGAATGCATGAATTCACAGAAGTGCAGATATAATGATAAAATATGACTAAAGGTGAACGTGAAGGGAATTGTAGTAAATGGGAAGGTGGGGTGCTTTATTCCCGAGTGGCAAATTATGATTTTCAGACAGCCAGTGTTTCAGCCATGCCAAATCCCAATACAATTATGACAGAGTTTTGTAGTTTTTGTATCTAGAATTGATTATCCTAGTACACAGTTCAGTCTCTGAGATAGAGATATGTGAGAAATTCAGTTCAGCAAGTGCTTGGAAAAACAGATGGGCAAAATTCTGCACCTACTGGACTGAACCTGGAAGTGGGTACAATTTGCAATCAGAGATCTTTGCAATTCTGGACTCGCAATGCATTCCCTGAAAGAAAGAAAAAAATGCTTGGTAATATGTACACATTTTTAAAATATAGAAACAGCCAAGGGCATGAATTTCAAAGAAAAAACACCTCATAAAATCAACTTGAAACAAACTTGGATGGGGGGAAAGGAGGAAGCCCATGGAAATAGGCTTGGCACTTGGTTTCATTTTGGGAAAATGGGATCCCCAAAGTGACTTATGAATGGAACCTCAAACCAGCCCAATTCATGGATTTTTTTGGTTCATAGTTTGATTTATGCCCATCTCTATTGTGAACCATATGTCTTCAGCGTAATACAGTCTCCTGGTTGTGAAACAAAGCATGTTTGCTAGTGGCTGCCCACCTTTACTGTGACAGGTTCTTGCTGAAAGACAAGAGTGAAGTCAAGTAAAGACTGAACATTATATATGACAGTTGGCACAGAGTTCATGACCTTGACGGCAGCTAGCAATGCAAAGTTTCAGAGTCTTGTGGATGAACAGGTATTTCTAATCACTGGAAGGCAATCTGCAAACCTCAATGGAAAGATGCTACTGAGCCATGCTTTTATAGTAACTGTTGGAAATCAGAAGCTATTTTTGCTAATATATTGCTTTGTGGGACTGTGTTGCTAGCCTATGGGATTTGTGTTGCTGATCCCAGACAGAAGAAAAAACTTAAAAGTCATTGCCATATCCGTTGTGTGCACTTTGTAATATATGAGCTGAATTCTTCAGTGCAAAGGAATTTAGATCCATAATCCCATTGTTACCAGTGAAGGTTGCATGCCTAATACACTCTTTTGAAACATTTTGAGACGGAAATGTGCTTTGGCTCACACTGAAAATACTCAGCTTTTGTGTACATTACCTTCAGTTGCACTGAATAACCTACTTCGCCTTGAAGTTATACCAGGTCAGATTTTCCCACAGTGTATATTCCTAGTCAGCAAGCAACATGCCACATTTTGGATCTGACAAGACCAGAATGAGAGCATTATTGGATCTGTCCTCTGTGCATGAAATATGGGAGGAAACAAAGGGGGGAAAGCACTGGTTTGGCTTTCTGTGTTTCTATGCACAGTTCACAATGCTGGCAATTATGTTAACTTTTCTGAACGAACAATGACCATACAGTCAGACCAAAAGCCTATGTAGTCCAGAAGCTTCTTCTCATAATGACCAGATAGATGCCTCTAGGAGGGCCCCAAGCAAAATATGTGTGCAACCCTCCCCTTTGTGTTCTACAGCATCATGCCTCTGATATCTCAGGTAATGTGCAATCTGACTAAGCTGGCTGGATAGCTTGTGGAATTGGAGCACATGGATGCAGAACTAGGAATTGAGAGTTCAGTTCCCCTGTGTGTCTCTCAGGAGAAGAGTCAGCCTGTATTTGCCTTAGGCAAGCTGTACAGTCCCAGAGCACTGCCAGAAGAAGGGAATGGTAAACCAGTTCTGAGTATTTTATACCTAGAAGACCTGGCACGTCAGAATCTACCTGAGGGCATGCAATTATTGTTGTTGTTGTAGCCTGGCTGGCAGCCATTCATGACTTTACCATGAATTTGTCTAATTCTCTATTAAAGCCATCCAAGTCTGTGGCTATCACTATGTCATGTGGTCATGAATGGTTTCTGAGCAGGATATTTGAAGGGCTCCCTTCTGCCTTGGGAGGCTGCCTTGAGTGTTCAAGAATCTCTAGAATTATGCTGGGTTGCGACAAGAAGAAGGCCTTTTCAGTGGAGTTGGCTCTGGAGCCTCCTTCCAAAGGAAGTCTATAAATAAACAAGCCAGCCAACTGCACGTTAAGAATTTCTCACTCTGAAATCCTATTAACGCAGGGGTCTCAAACTCAATTTACCTGGGGGCCGCTGGAGGCAGAGTCTGGGTGAGGCTGGGCCGCATCAGATTTTCCGCCAAGCGGAGCAAGAGCCCGAGGAAGCCGCCCAGGAGTTTCCTTAGCCCGGCTGGGGCTCCGAGGAGGAGGAGGAGGGTCACGCCCCCTCCGGCTCCTTCTTCACTACCACCACCACCACCACCACCAGCAGGACAAAGAAGCGGAGAAGGGAGGGAGCGCCGGCGACCGCCTAGCCGGGGGGGGGGGGGAAGGAGGAGGGCACGACATAAATTTTTTTAAAAAAAAACCCTCACAGAATTCGCCTTGCCAAAGGAGAAAAGCCCCCACCGGTACCCGCGAAATTAAACAGAACGGGGCGGGCCCCCCCACAGGTGCGCGTGCGTGGACGCACACAAACACACACACACACACACAGAGGTCCGGCAACCTTCCTCTGAGGGCCCCCCTCAAAAAAAGGCGCACTCAGCAGCAGCAGCTACCCCCACCACGACAGAGGAGCAAACTTTGCGAGGCGAGCCCAGGCAGCCTCCAGAGCCGAGGCGGCTGAAGCAGGACGAAGAGGAGGAGGAGGAAGCACCGCCGGGTGCTGAGGCGGCCGCTGGCCGGGCTGGTGCTGGGGGTGCCGAGAGAGAAAGAGAGCCAGAGAGCCGCTTCCCTGGAAGAGGCGGCGGCGGCGGCAGCTGCTGTTGGCGGCTTGGAGGCGCTTTTCGAGGACGGGCCGGGAGCGAGCTCCGCTCTCAGGCATTGCTCGGCGGCGGCTCGGGCGCTCGGGGAAAAGAGCCAGCGGCGCGCCTCGCTCGCCAGCGCCTCTTGCACCCTCCATCTGGAACTGCAGCCTGCCAGCCGGCAGACAGGCAGGCTGGCTGGCAGGCTGCAGTTCCGGATGGAGGGTGCAAGAGGCGCTGTCTTGGGAGAGAGCCGGCGAGCGAGGTGAGGCTTTTTTTGACTTTTGACAGCAGAGGACGCGTGGGCGCTTCAGGGGGGGGGGCAGGCAAGGCAGGGGCCACAAACTATCATCCGGCGGGCCGCAAATGGCCCGCGGGCCGCATGTTTGAGACCCCTGTATTAACGGCTCAATAATGGTCTTCTCCAAGCATGACTCATAATAGAGACTTGAACACAATTTCCTTCAGTTGCTTCCCTTATGGCTTCCATCCTGCAAATCTCACATTCTATACACCTGTAACTACATATCTGGAGACTCGGGCAAAGGGTTGTTTAACCCTTTCCTCCCTACCTGTCAGCAGCAACAAGAGCTTTGCCCAGGTGCTCTCATGAATTTCAGAGACTTGCTTCCACTTGCTGTCTGTTGACTTCTGATGCAGCTGAGGTGCATGTGTGTAATAATTCCACTCATGCTTTGCTTCAACATCCACATTTGGAGTCAGCTAAAAAGGCCTTGTCTTTGGAATCAAATGATAAAGCTACACAATATGGAGATCACAATATGGGAATAGAGATTTGGCTGGGATCCAGAGTAAGTTAGCCCTTATATCTCCCTGTAGGTCAGGAGTGGAGAATGTTTGGTCCTCCAGATGTATTGGACATCTCCTCAACCAGCACAGCTAAGGTTTTTGGAAGCTGAATGTCACCTCTTCAGGTTGGGAGGACAAAGGTTCACCACCCTGCCATGAACTCTGTCCATTTTGATTCCAAAATAGGTTGCAACTTTTGTTTGTTGGGTTGCCTATTTATGTTACCAGCGAAGGTGTTTTGATAATCCTATGCTCCTCTTTCCAATACTTTTATAGCACATAAAAGGGATGTCTCTTTCCTTTAGAAAGTAGAAGTTGATTATTTGTGTTACTTTTTCCATCTTCCAGAGCTGGCTCCTAGTGGCTTCAACCACTAAATCATCTTCCACTTGAAACGTTCTTCCCCACATTTTTCGTTCTGGTTTCCTTCTTAATTATACGGTTGCTCAAAGGTTTCCATCAAGATGGGATGCTCTGTTGGAGACTTGGGTTTTGTTTTGTGGTTTTTTTTTAATCATGATTCAGAGGAAATCCCACTTTCATCCCACTCATTACAGAATTAGAAAATGGACATGTATCAAATAGAAATAGCATGCTAAAATTGCATCTTCCCCCCCCCCTCCAAAGGAGGCATTCATTTTTTCCTCTCTTTCACTTTCTCCAGATGAAGAACTATTTTCAGGAATGTACATTGATTTCATGGGAACTGATGCTGCCATATTCCGCAGTTTAACCCGGAGGAATGCTGTGAGGACTGACCAGCACAACTCTAAATGGCTCAGTGGTAAGAAGGCCACGTTTAATTTCTTCACTGTACACTAAATTACAAAATATAAGAAATTGACTTCATGCTATTCAACTGTTCTGTTTGACATTTTATGGAGACGGTAAGACTGTATAGTTAAAGTGACAGAAAAAATATATTTCAGACAGTTAAAAGGAGATGTTTGCAAGATGGACTTGGGAAGCAAACTATTTCCTCAGGGCTTCTGGCTTCGAGTCACTGAATTCATTCCTAACCTATTCATTGCTTGCAGGTATAGACAACAAATTAATCCTATAGATAGACTAACAGGGATAGAAAGAATATTTGGTGACTTCTTTGTTTTCATTCACTTATACAATTAAAGTATACGATTGTACATTTGATACAACTGAACCAGCGAGCAAGAAATTTTCAGTTCCATAGAATTCCTTACCTCAAGACTGAGTCATTGAGTATTCCCTGCCCAGCAAGGTTCTTGCAATTTATGCACAATTCCTCTGGGGCTCTCTTTACAACCCTAGTGTCATTTCCTTCTGAGAAGCAACATATCTGTGTGTGTGTGTGCGTGCGCGCACACCTACATATATACAAAGCAAGCAGAGAAGAATTAGCCGATTGTTTAGAAGGTACAAACAACCCCTATTTTTTTAGACTTCTGTGAAACACCAATGCAGCTGTTGCAATGTTGTCCAACTTGTACAAGTTACACTATTTGTATAGCTCCAGAAGATATCTCAGTCTCAGGCAAGGAGAGGAAAAAAATCCAGTTAATCAACCATGCCTGAGAGGGCAAGGCAAGCAAAGATTTGCATCCCTTGAGAATATGTGCTTCCTATGACTGTCTGGATAGCTCAGTGAATTAGTTCTCTGGCTGTAGAGCTAGAGGTTGGGAGTTCAGTTCCCCTCTGTGCATTCCAGGAAAAAAGCCAGCCCATTTAAACTTGGCAAGATACACCATTCCAGGCACCTTCAGAAGAAGGGAATGGCAAGCCACTTCTGAGTCCTCTCTATCTAGCAAACCTTGGAAATGATCACCATAAGTCAAAAAGCAAAAGCAAAGCATGCTGCTTATATACCACCTCATAGTGCTTAAAGCACTGTCTGGGCAGTTTACAGTTTAACTGCATATTGCACGCACACACCGGCAAGTTGGGTACTTAATTTAATATCTCAGAGGGATGGAAGGCTGAGTGAACCTTGGCTTGGCTACCTGGGATTGAACCCGGGTTGTGAGCAGAGGTTTGGTTGCAGTACTTTAGTTTAACCACTGCACTGTCAGATTTTATATAATGGCTTATTACGACTTTCAGAAATACTGTCATATGTTGAGGGTGCTAAAACAACTGTGTGACCACTTGTGCTTACTAAGGTGCTTAATATCTATGAGTGGTAAAGATAAAGTTCATTGGAAGCCTGGAGAGCTATTTATTTTGAACCAAATTTAGAAGATTGCTAGCAGCAAAAGCATTATAGCAAGCTTGTATATTTCTACACAAGATGACTGAAAGTTAACTGATACTTCTGACAATAAATAATTCCACTATCTGTTCTGCAAATCATTCTGCAAATATCTTTGAGAACCATCTGGGTTTCTTTATGATTACATCAATGGGATTGACTGAATCATAAAACACTTTTGTTGCTTTTATTGATAGTGTGGTGACAAGCTCTAGGAAAGCAGCTAAACATGCTACAGCTATAACATATTCATGTGTCTTGACAAGTCACCGGTAACGTACAAAGAGGTCCAGTGAAGTCTTCTCATTCAGGCCAGCAAGCCATGCTTCTTCCTCAGAAACTCTTTTTGTTTCCACTTCCCTTTCTTCTCTATACCCACCAAAAGACACAGAATAGTCTGTGGCTACTTAGTCTGCTCATTTCTCCTTGGGGGCTGGGAGGTTCTCTATTTCCACACCTCCTTGGGTCTTGTTCTGAAGGGGTTTCTTTTATTCCTCTGCAAACCTTGCAGATAGTTCACACCTACTAATAACTCTCTTGCTGTGGATCATATCATTTTGGCAGGAGGGTTTGCGGTTAGTCTGTAGCAGTAGAGGATGGGCAGAGCCCGGTCAAAACACACAGGCTGGATTCCTTTTGGTATTGCATAAGGTTTGTGCAACTTGCCATAGCTAATTGTGGCTCATTGACAAAGTGATGGAATGCGTCTCAGTTGCACTACTCAGCACATGACCAAGATGTGCCCCAGCATGTCATCAAATAGTTGCAAATAGTTGCAGCAAATTGTGCAAACCAGTAGGATTCTGGCTACAGACTCTATCACATATTCAAATAGACACAGAGCCATGAAGGCAGGTAGGCATTCACACATACAGACCAACAAAGTCCTCTTTCTCCAGTAAGGCAGGAGTGGACTAGATGAGGGCAGTCTGAGCCCAGAGTGGGGCAGCACCCACTAGACCTAATAGAGGAGCCACCACTGAATGTTACAGATGATTATTGAGTTTACTGTGTTTTTCTTCACAAATATTACTTGTATATCAGAAGCCTTTGCTAAGAACTGGTCTTTGTTTTTCTGCTCATTGCTCCCGATGACCCAGATACAAAGGCCATAATTCTGATAAGAGAAAGATCCATGACTCCAGATGTCCTGTTTGGAGTGGCCAATCTCCATAAGCATGAGAACCACAAGGTTCCCTAAATGGAAAAGGATGTGTGTGTGTGTGTGTGTGTGTGTGTGTGTCCCAATTGGTCTCTGGTATCTGTGGAGCCAGGCTGCTGTCACATTACTCAATCTGCGTGTTCTAATTGCCGCATGTCTTTGTGTCATTTCAGAGCCCATTTTCGTGGATGCCCATCTCATCCCAGATGGCACTGACCCGAATGATGCCAAAGTGTACTTCTTCTTCAAAGAGAAACTGACGGACAACAGCGGCAGCACTAAGCAAATCCACTCAATGATTGCTAGAATATGTCCTGTAAGCAAAACTTTTTTTGGTATGCTGTTCAGGACAAAAACTGTGCAGAGTTGATTATAGGACCAAAAAAAGAAACAAATGCTGAAATCCTGTTGTAAATGTAGTAAGTCACAACTAGTGTCAGCCTACTGAATTAATAGAACTTACAGAGAAGTTCCTATGTTGTTCCCTTCAGAGACACCGGACCAAAATATGGCTTCTTTGGGCAGGCCATTGGCAATATCCTTCATATATAACTTGCCTGTTCCTTCATATCTTTTTTTTTCCCATCTCTTGCTTCATCTTTCCTCTGTTTAAAAAAAAAAGGTTAAAGGGAAAACATGGCACATGCACACAATGCCTTTTTGATGTGTAGCACTACGTAGGAGCTCTCTGTCTGGAGGGATTCATCTTTAAGGCACGCCCCTCCAAAAGGAAATGCCCTTTGTTTGAATTTTGGCTCCTGTAAATTAAAGACAGGGAACTGCAGCCCTCCAGAAGTTGTTGGACCACAACTACCATCAGCCCTAACCGGTGTAGCTAATGGTGATGGGATATTGGGAATTGCAGTCTAGCAACAACTGGAAAAAGGCCAGAGGTTGCTCCTCCCAGCTCTAAAGTTAGCTCTTTATGGATCCTAGCCTATTTGGTTTTAAATACAAAGTGTAGACACTGCACTGCTGCCCACTTACTGGTCTTAGGAAACCATTGGAGAAGGTGTGAAAGACACATTGCCTCACCCAGCACTTGGAGATAGTCCTGTTCTTCATCACACTGCACTATCTAAAGAAAGCCTTCCCTGTCACAAATCATCTGACCATTGCATAGTTTATTGAGCATTTGCTGAGAGTTGTGTTCTTTCCTCTTAATGATACAAATAATGCAGTAGAATAGATCTATTATGTTTTGGATTTGATTCTTCTCTGTCAAAACAATATGATGTGATCTGGATGTCATGTTTATTTTATTTTATTTCATTTTATTTTATTTTATTTTATTTTTGGTCAAGTTGCCCAGTAGCATTTTTCAGAAGAAACTAAATATGACTAAACCATTGTTATCCTAATGAAGCCCAGATGACTTCTTAAGAAGCCCGAAGCAGTTCTGCTAGAATTATCTGTGCCAGAAAACCTCCAAAAGTAGGCTTCAGATGAATATGAGCTGGACATGTGTGGTGGTATCTGGTGACCTTACTAGAAGCTGGAAAAAATAGTCATTCCAGTAAAGGCTGGACAAGATTTAGCATTCACTACTAAAAATTTTTTCAAAAAAGGACCTGCCACATTATAAAGTAATATAGACTCCTCTTTCTTCTGGATCCTACCCACTCCAGATTATCCTCTCGATAGTCTGTCAGCATTTTGTTGACACTAAGTTTGCTGAGCGCTCATTGAGCTTAATTCTTCCACTGTAGGGTATTTTTCCTAAAAGTTAATTATGCACCTGAAGAACTAGGATTCACACACACACACACACACACACACACACACACACACACACACACACACACACACCTGGTGTGTGGGTTGTTTTGGCTATACAAAGGTGAGCATTCTTGTTTGGAGATATTAGTATTGTGTTAGCATATATGTTAACTATTTGATTCATTTCCACTGATTGCTAGGTGATGTGTGTGTTGACCATCAGATCTACATGTAATAGGTGTTTTAGGCTGGGTCACCCGAGACTACAGATAGACACTGCACATTTGAAGGTTCTCATTTCAGAAATTTCTTCTCATTTGTTCTGCACAGAAAAGCAGGACAAGAACTCATTTGCCCAACATCCTATTTTCCTTTGTGTGTATGAGCATTCAGGCTTGCAATCTGCTGACCTGACAGCCTGCCATGCCACAGCTGAGGAAAGTTGTACCACATGATTTTATTGCATGGTTGGTTGGTATAGTTTTTTAAGCTAATAACCTCATGTCTCATGTGGACTAAAAGTTCAACATTCTCTACTCAATGGGCCATGTTACTGGTATGATGGAAGTGGTGGTTCAACAAGTCTGGTGGCACCAGGCTGGAGAAAGTTAATTTACTTTGTCTATAAACAAATTCTAATTTCATTATTTGAGTCTTTTCAGGCCAGCCTATGTGGCCTTGGGCAAGCTGCACAATCCCAAGGTGCCCCCAGAAGAAGGGAATGGTAAACTACGTCGTAGTATGTTTTACCTAGAAAACTCTGAAAGGTGTCACCATAAGTCTGAATTGACTTGATGGCACATTATTATTATTGTTTGGAGTTTATCACCCTTCTGAGGAGAAACGGTAGAAGTATTTGATATCCCAATTAAAGTCCATATTGTATATACGTGGGCAGGGCAAATCCCAAGTGCCTGCTCAGAAGTATGTACAGATTTCAAAATGTTTCATTGTAAAGTGTTTATTTCTCTTCCTTTTCGCTCCCTAGAATGACACTGGTGGGCAGCGTAGTCTTGTCAACAAATGGACAACCTATTTGAAAGCAAGGCTTATATGTTCCGTCATGGATGATGATGGCACAGAGACCTACTTTGATGAATTAGGTACAGCGGTAGGAATTTCTAAGATGGATAACAGCATGTTTTACCTCTGATGGTTTGTACTTAATGCCTTTGCTTGCAAAGACCTTTTCAAATTTCATTTAACTTCAGAAAAAAGTTAAGGGAGTGCGAGACATAAACAACTTGATATGTCCAATAAGGTTGTAAATGGGTCCCTAATCTGATCTGGAGTCCAATTTGAGGGTTTGGAATGTATCCAAATTTGATCAGCAAGAATTTGTGCAGCATCTGATTTGATTTGTACCTTGGATTTCAACTGATTTGTAAGCTTTCCTTTCACTTGCATTAGAAAACCAAAACTTTTTTTTCTTTTTGCACTGATGTAAATGAAATATGAAGAGATCTTGAATGCCAAAGAGGGAAGAAAACCTGCCAAATTTTAGACAGGGGTTGCATGCTAGATGCCTTTAAATGTAGCTTTGATAAATGACAAAAAAGAAAAAAGACTAAAGTGAGTTGTGCCCCATTCAATTCTAGACATATAGTATAGACACAAATTGATTTGTAAGTTTGGTTGATCTGAACTTCATATAAATCAATCTGAATCAGGCTGATTCAGTTTAGAATCTGGAATTTGTCACAACACAGTGCAGTCCTGATTTCAGTCTGATACTTGTAGCAGGTGTTATTTCCTCTACATAACTGGCAGAAATCCTGTGATGTAATTTATTCCTGTGTAAAGCTTATGATGGGCTGATTTTCAGCCCCACTGATTTTTAGTGGGGCTGATTTTCAGTAATTAGCAACTTTTTATGATGGCCCCACAGGTTTTCAGATTCCCATATAATCCCTTTCATCGTACAGAAACTGTGGGAGCCATGGAACATAAGGAAGAGTCTATAATTAGGAGATCTTTTTCTGCTGTTGAATGATGCTGATTCAGGGAGAGATCTTTTGTGATTAAAGACCTCCTCCTACTGTCCTGCAGCTCCCATGGCTTCTACACAATAACAGCAACAACACGGGGGGGGGGGAAGAAAGAAGGTCCGAATTATTGAAAATCACCCTTCTTCAGGCATAAGTTACACAAGTGTTTCACCATTCGCTGAAAACCTGTTGTACAGCTGTGCATTTGCTGGTTAAATGTGATTCCAGGGTGCACATTACCCAGAGATAGAGCAATGAAGGCATGTGCACTCTGAAATAACCAAAGGTAGCCTTTAATCAGTGGTGATTATCTGATGATGACATCATTATCACAGTTGTTTGTGTGGCTGTGCAACAGGATTTCAACCACTATGTACTTTAACATGGGGTTTTACTTCTGCTACAGTTGTGGCTTATATTGCTGCTGAGCCTTCTTTAGAGGACAATAATTGCTGACTTTCTAAGCATTTTCTCCCAGAGTAAATAGGATTATATCTTCAGGCATTTATTTTTGCAATGGTGAATCAGACCTTTTATTATTACATCTATAGAATGATTGGAACCATGTTAATGAGATACCACGAGACACTCTTGCACATTCTCTCTGTCAATTGTGCTGCCACCAGTGACACAGGAGTGACTGCCTAGGACAGAAATGGCCAATTTGTGGTCCTGCAAATGGTGGATAATAGTTTTCGTCATCCCTCACTAGTATGGCTATAAATGGTGATGAATGCTCACAGTTGCACTCCAACAACATCTGGCAGGTCCTGCAAGCTTCAAATGGAATGAGCAGGATGTGTGTGCTGAGAATTGGAAATCACCGTATGGCATGCACAGATTTATTTAGTAACTGTTTTCTTTCTTTCCTTCAGAGGATGTGTTTCTTCTTGAAACCGACAACCCCCGAACAACATTGATATATGGAGTTTTCACAACATCCAGGTAACCATACATATATTTATTAAAGAAACCGCTCAGATTGAATTTTATATAGAACAGTCATTTTCTGTGAGGTGACTCATGCCAGTTGATGTGTTTTGTAAATCTATTACCTTCTAAAATGGGATAGACAACATGCATTTCATGGGTCACATGAACCTGTCCCTAAGGCCATCCTGGAACCTTCAGTTTTAAAGATGGGGGACTAAATATTTCATATTTCTGTGCTTGAGGGCTTCTAGGAAAAGTACAGGGACCTCAGGAGCTTCCCAAGCACCCCCACAAATGAGTTAAAGAAACTTTGAAAGTACCCATCTAGGCATTTTCTATTTTAAAAATGGCCCTCAACAGCCATTCCCAGACCTGGTAGAGCCTATAGGTGAGTGGGAGGATCCTGGGGGCAAATAATATGGCTTCCTTAGGCCTCCTGAGATTGCCTACCTCTGAACCTAGGGGAAGTTCACATTATGTGTAATAGCATATAATATGGTCACATGTTGCTGTATTACAAGAAAATGTTGACAGTATTAGTGTGACTAATGACTAACTATTCTAATTAAATTGTGAATTTTGGTTATGAAATGACCCTGCAATGATAACAAGACAAAAGCTTTCTATAATAAAATAATGTCTTGTCCTTAAGGAAGACCAAATTGTTTATAAGCTCTGAGGCACTGATTCTGTGTTTTGTTTTTTATTTTTATTTATTAGACTTTTTATCCCGCCCCCCTAGACACAGTCTACTACTTTGTTATGAGGCTTTCCTCTGAAACCATTTATCATCTGTTCCCTCTAGCCCATACAATATTGGAGCAGCACATTAACTGCTTCCACATATCTGAATTGCTCCATCAAAGTCTATCAAAATACACAGAGTTAAACAAATGGCTTTCAAGTGTTGACAGATGAGAGACAATTTTGTCTACTTAATCACCTTGCTTGGTTTCAGGATTTCAAAAAAGTTTTGGAAATAAGTCTTTCTAATATTGAAGAGGACTATTGTCTACTTGATTCATTGCCTGTTTTTCTGTTTTTAGGATTTTTTTTTACTAGTGAGCTCTTGTACCAGGTTTGATGAAGGCAGAGAACCAACTGAGTTATCAAACAGTGATGCAATACCTATATAATGTACTTTTAAAATGTCCAGCTAGCTCTTTCCTTTAGTCTCCAAATGCATGTGTTAGAAATAGTACCATCAGCAAAAGTTAAATCAAATAGAAAATAAAATCTCTTAGCAACCTGATGTTTTCTGGGTGAGTGGTTGATTCTGAACTATTACCATCCTCAGTCAACACAGTAAAAAGCTTGTGCTATCTGGGGATGATGGGAGCTGCAGTCCAATACATTTGGATATTATTAGCTTGGGGAAAGCTCTTCTGGTGCTTTAATATCTCTAATTCAGTTGAGGCCAGTGTTGACAATGTTTGGATGGAAGAATCTTACTCAGTACAAGGCACTTTCCTGTGTTCCTATATTCATGCTACCACTGTAAATAATATTCTCCGTTTTCATACAAGTAGGATGTGTGGTATATTATTCTTAATTTCTTGGCAGTTGGAAAGGAACATGTGATGGCTGTGCCTGTCAACAGTGTAAGAAAAGTTTAGCAACAGAGATGGGAAGATGGAACCCATATAAAGAAGGAACAAACTGAACACTGAGTCTATTCTAGACCCTGGAGATAATTTCCTCGCTCTCTTTATAATGTTTACACTAGGCAAGATTTCTTTCACATCAAACTCATAAGAATTTATTTTTCATATTTTGAAAAATCACTTCACAGTGGATAGTAATATAGCGTTATTTAGCCAGGATATGGGAGCTGGATGAAATTCACGCACATTAGTCTTCACCTTGATGGTCTTGGTTCAACCTAAATTGGCATCGGTGCCCAAGACTATTTGTTGGTTTCACTTGTGCAGATCTCTCTTTTGTTTACATGGGTTGATGCATTTATGCACTGTCATGGACCTTCACATAGCATTACTGAATCCACCTTGCACAGTATTTTTTCTCTTCAGTGTAAACTTAGCACATCAAGCCATTATGCTTCCCATACCCTGTCCAGCCGTCCTAGAGCTTAGTAAAGTTATCATACTGGCTGAGGGATTCTGGAAGTCATAGACTCCCAAAAAGGAACTTTTTGTAGCTCTGAACCCCCCTATATTATGAATAAGAAATCTGTCCATTGTGATCTCTTCTGCGTTCAGGCTGTTTGAATGTCAAATTATTTCTGCCCCTCATATGGCAAAGTTTTTTAATTTTTTTGTAATTTTTTCAAAATCAGACTGAAATAATAATTGTCCCTATTTGCATCATTCAGATTTAATAGGTGGTTTCTATGTTTTACAACCCTGCCAGCTGTTACAATATGAAGAAGCTTACAGAAGAAGTGATGACAACCTTAGTTCAGCACTAATGCAGTTGATTACAAGAGGATTCATAGACAGATTTTGAAGAGTCTGGCACTCAGTCTTCTTCTTCCAAATGGAGGAATCTATCAGATTCCTTTTCTCCTGCTACACCTCCCTTTTTCTGTTCAATTTTTATTGCAATTAACTTCTCACCCATCCTCACTCTACCTCTCCATCAAGGTTTGTGGGGACCCCTTTGTGTATAGCTGTTGCACTCCTGGTGGGCTGGATTAAGCCCTTAAAACTTTTGGTTTTTTAAAGAGAAAGAAATAGATGCAAGAGGAATAACAGGACAAAAATGGGAATTTCAGGCAAATATATATATATTTATCTATCATTATGTCTCAGGTCTTGAAGGAATGAAGGTATGGTTGTAATGGGTGAAAGTAGATGCATTTTGGTGTGTGCATAGATGGACTAGGAGGATAATATTAGGAAAAGTGAAGCACACAGAGGCAAATAATATACGTGTGTGTGTGTGTGTGTGTGTGTGTGTACTTACCCACCCTGCATTCCTGACAGGTCCATGTCTCATTCACTCTAAGGTCAGAGCATACACTCTCCACCTCTCAAATACCAAAATATTGCAATCTTGACCTCCAACTCCATTAAAATACACAGTCACAAGAAATGTGCCACATTGGTTTATGAAGCTTTGATGGTTGTGGATCCAGGAGACATCTCAGAGTTCTAAAACATGAGAGCAAAGAATTTGCTGGATGGACATTTGCACCTTTTAAGGAGGCCAGAATGATTTAGAAACTTTATTGTGCAAGGTGGAAAGAACGCACTGTGAATAGTTTCTTTGTTTTATTTTTTAATTTGGCTTATTTGATTTTCCTCCCTAGTTCTGTATTTAAAGGCTCAGCAGTGTGTGTGTACCATTTGTCTGATATCCAGAGAGTCTTCAATGGGCCGTTTGCCCATAAGGAAGGCCCAAACCATCAGCTGATTCCTTACCAGGGAAGAATTCCTTATCCACGACCTGGAACTGTAAGTACCTGTCTAAACACTGTGAAACAGATATGTGTTGTTTTCATACCTATGCTTAACATAGAGAACTTGTATTTGCTTTATCTGTATTATCTTTAGGCATAATCCTTCATTCAACATTGTTTAGGTTTGGCACTGGAGCATTCCATCTGATATTTTTGGCCATATTTCAAGAAGCATGTGGACAAGTTGGCCAGCATTAAGAGGCAGGAGAGATGATAAAAGGAGGCAGTGAATGGCTTTGATATATGTGGAAAGCCTAAAGGATCTGCAAAGTGTTTAGCCTAGAGAGAAGACTAAAGTTTAAAGAAAACAACCAGAAAAATGAAAGTAAACTTCACTTTTTATTCCTTAGTGCAAAGACAAGAAATGTTTTAGTTAAATACGGGAAGGAAAGGAAAGGTTAGCCTGGCTAATGAGAGAGAGGGAACTGCTAATAGGATTTGTGGATTTTCTTTCTCTTTTAGATCTATGTGAGAACTTAGGGCTTTGTCAAGATCAGATCTTTTCTATGTCAAGATCTGTATCAGGACCAGTAGAAAGATAAAGTATATGCCCAGAAGCTTCTGGGGCAAATCAGTGGCTGGGTTGCCTGGCCTTCCAGTTGACACTTCCCTGTGTTTAGAACGGAAACTCAATCACCTCCCTACATTTGGTGAATGAAAATGTCAGGGAAACAGGTTGAATAAATCTAGACATACCATTATAAAATGATTGATTTTGTTCATTGATTTTATTTACATGCTGCCTTTCTCCCAGGATGGGGACCCAAATAATATCGTTTAACAAAACTATTGCTAAAGTTTGATGTCCAGGGATGCTAACAGTACAGGATATGAAGTGGTATCTTCTCAGTTTATAGCTGCATGTGGGGTTCAGCTCCCCAGCATTTATTTAGGCTGAAAGCCTCCACATCCTGAAATTTTACCTGCATTTTTACCCATTAAGTCCAATGAGACTTAACTCTGATTAAATGTGCTTGAGATTTTGCTGTCCATTTATATGGCTGGAAGACATCTCTGAATCTGAACATGAAGAGCCATTACCAGTTGCAGTAGCTACTAGTGGGATAGATGGACCAGAGATTGGAAAACGTTTTGGACAATAACTAGCAGAAGAGGTTATTCTGGAGAATGTTGGACGCTATTGTCCAAAAACTAACTTTTCCAAGTTCTGAGATGAGCCAGTGTTCTGACTCAATACAACTTGATTTTCTACATTCAGGCATGATCACGCAGGCATTTGTCCTGGGTTGATGCAAACACCTTTATACCACACCCTGGCATTTAAATTACTGCCACCGTTTATGCGGAAATGTTTAATTATTCTGGGAAGGTGTGTTTCAAGTGTCCATGCATCACACAGCCTTCTTCTCCCTCACCCTTCTCTGCCTTTATCTCATCCACCACTTTGGTTGGTATTCAAATCCTTGCTCTTTTCTTTTTTCTTTTAAAGGTTATCAAATGAAATAGTGCTGAACTTAAAAGACATGATAAACCTTTCAATTAGTGGAGTATCAGTTTAAATCAGTTTTGTCCTACTTAGAGCTGCAGAGCTGGAAAGGACTATATGGACCATCAAGTCCAGCCCCTGTCAATGAGGCATGGTGGGGAATCGAACTCCACAACCAGATGCTTAAACCACTGTGATATCCAGCATGTCTTTACTAGCACTGAATACGGGGGGAAATATTTTGAAAAATGCATTTTACAAATTGTATTGCAGTTGTCCACTTTACCAGTGCAAGCAAAGGGTAGGCAAAAGGAGTAGTGTTCAGTCCCACCCCAGGACCCGCTCTGTGCACCATCCATGATGTCACTTGGGTCAGCCCAACAATACCTCTAAAAGACCATTATGAGTGATCACACAATCCAAAAGCAAGACAAAATAATGTGAGTGGAAGCACTATTAAAACAGCATAAGTCCTTCTGCCCTCCCCGAAAAACATATGGCATACTCATGCCGAAAGATAGGATCTACTCACAATTAGCACTGATGTGGTGGAGTTGCCAGAATTAATATTGAAAGGAACAATGAGAAAACACGAACAGCAGGGCAGATACCTGTCTAGCCTCTCCCTTCCCTTGGTTGCCAACAAAGAGGAAGATAATAATTTACGGTTATTTTCCTGAAGGATTAAATGAATGACATTGCAACTCCCTCCTAAGGTCATGGCCAATTTATTTCCCAATATCCTGTCTTCCTTTTTCTTAGTCCTAGGGGAACCTACAATAACAGTTCGGTGATTCCAGACAGAGAAACTGCAGCAGCCTTGTTAGCACAGATCAGTTACCCAGCTGATTAGCAGTGAGAGCTTTGCTGATAAACTTGTAACTGAAGCATAATGGCTATTAATGGCACTGACGATTAAAATAATTTGATTAGTTTGGACAGATCTGGTTCCCACATCTGGGGTTTTCAAATATGAGCGGTATGAGACCAAAGTGAAATGGAATTCCCTTTTAGTGTTGAGCATACCAGTTCAGCTACATTTGAAGATAAATGAAAATATGCATTTGGGGGTTTTTAACAGATAACAGGTGGAGGGAAGAGATAACAGTAACTTGCCGAGCTTGCATTCCATGCATTCATTATTTTTATAGCATTTTTGTGACATATAGAATTAAATGATTTGCTTAACATGGAGGTTTAGTGTGTCTGGGATTGGTCGCATTTACCAAAATATGATCCCATAAGCCTATTTGTAATTTGGGGGGGGGGGGGGTTGAAAGATACAGCTTGGAGTCAGACATTGAGTTGCCCTGATTTCTCAGGCATTCTATAAGACTGAGAGTGAGTCTCGTTGAGTAGAATGATATTTGCTGTGATTTTTAAAAAGATGCCTAGTATTGAGCTGTGGGATAGTTTTAAAAGTAGTGATTGTGCCAAAGGAGAAGAACCAAAGCGAGACATGATGCCTAATAACTAGGCATCATAATCAAAGATTAGTTTGTGCTATATACAGAATTACTCTAACACATTCTAACAACTCCACAATAACAGCAATAATAATTATATTGACCCTTGCATTTCCCCTTGTCATGCAATTTAGCAACAAAGAGAATCAATCATTCTTACGTTTTGTGTCCAGTCTGATATGTGAGTCTTTCTATGTTCTGTTGGGTTGCCCCTCAGTTGCATGCAGTATTTTATATGATGAAAACCTTCTTATATGCTTTCCAGCCTAAAATATGGCCTGCAAATATTTTATTAAACAAGATGAATTTATGCATGGTATGGAAATGAACCCAGCTTCACACTACTCCAGCAATAAAGATATTGGCAGTATGGCTGTCTGCCTGCAGTCTTGAAGAGACTGGGCCACTGATATCCCAATAGGCCAACAATCTGACTTTATGTCCAGCATGTAGCTTCCATTAAAGATGGTGTGGACTATAGAAGCACTATCTTCAGATCTCCCTCTAGCAATACAATCGGCCAGCTCTAATAATGTGTATGGCAAAACATTATATTTGTCTGTTTAGTCATTGAAAAAGCAACTTCACACTGTCTTCACCAGAAACTGCTTACCTGGAGTCCACTGCCAAATTTATCAAAGAATCATAGAATTATAGAATAATTGAGTTGGAAGGGGCCTATAAGGCCATTGAGTTCAACCTCCTGTTCAATGCAGGAATCTAAAGCAAAGCAGATCTGACAAATGGTTGTCCAATTTTCTCTTGAATACCTCCAGCATTGGAGTGTTCACCACCTCCCAAGGTAATTGGTTCTGTTGTTGTACTGCTCTAACAGTTAAGAAATGTTTCCTGATATTCAGCCTAAATCTGACTTCCTGTAGCTTGAACCCATTATAACGTGTGCTGCACTCTGGGATGATTAAGAACAGATCCTGCCCTTCCTCTGTATGACTCCCTTTCAAGTATTTGAAAACTGTCTTCATACCTCCCCTCAGTCTTCTTTTCTCTTTTTTTATCCACAGTGTACCATTATTAGTCTATGAGTTTGTTGGCAAAGCTCTTTCTGTACTAGACAAAGATATGTAATTTCAACATGAGGGTGAGAGTTAAGGTGTTAAGAGGAGACAATAAATGGGCCTTGGTGGGGATCTGTAGGCCCTACAATGGCTTCTCATACTCATCACTGCTTCTGTTCTAGAACAACATTAGGAAACAGAAAGAGTGGCCTTCCAGATGGTGTCAGGCTGCAACTCTCCCTTCGCCAATGATGACGAATGATAGGAAGTAGAGTTCAGCAACATCTCAAAGGCCACACATATCATTGTGTTATACTGTCACTTCCTGCACAACCCCTCTGTGTATACTCTTACACAGAAGATGATGTAAGGCTTGTAATGTGTTCTGTGACATGCTGTACCTGCAGACGATGATTTGTGTAATGTCTAAATGACAAATAAGATTTAAAATAAAGCATCCCAACGCAGTGTGAGCCCAATACATTACATCATTCAAAGTTTTCAATAACTCACAGTTGATTGTGGCAGAAATATCTGCCGTGATTGGTATGTTTTGAAGGGAGGCCAAAACCTGCAGAGTCTGACTATTGCCAAATTAATATATTACCTAACTTTGCTCAAGTTTACATTAACTATTGCTGAAATGGCTGCCTTTAGAATGGAAGCATTGGCTTCCTCAATCAGTACAAGGTCCCTGTAGCCCACAATTGTCTGTCCAGCAAAATGCAAGTGACTCTAAGAAGTATTCTTTCTTCTGTATATGAACAGAGTATTGTTTTGTTGGAAGAAGGATATTTATTAAATATTTACAGAAGAGCATAGCAAATCTTCTTTGTCCATGAGTGGCTCTCTGATGTTGTCAGATTACAACACACATCATCCCTGTGCACCACAAAATGGAATGAATGGTGGGAGTTGTATTCCAAATCCAAGGATCCAATCTAAGGTGGGGGAGAAAAAGAACAGCTTAAGGCCAATCTACATGTTTAGCAGAGTCCTTCTAGATTGTACCACCTCAGGTAGCACCCAAGACAAGGATGTGCAATCTGAGGCCCTCCTACAGTTTCTGCAATCCCCTTCCATTGGCCCTGCTGTCTGGGACTTCTGGAAACTGAAAGGCAAAATATATAAAGGGCAAAGGTTTCCCACCAAGCTAAGCTATTACCTATTTGAATGCTCCCCTCATGAAATATATAATCTCATACCTTTGTTTAACATAATATGACTTACTTTTGCGTAGACATGTTGACCTGCTTTGTAAATGCAGAAGACTAACCAGGCAATAGCTCTATCTGTTCATTGAGGCTCTTTTGTGCCTTGACAGGAATAGACAACACCCTTGGAGAAAAAGTTCTTTACATGCCAACCCTCTTCCAACCAATATTCACAAACATTCACCCTAAGGATGCAACCTCCTTGTGTTGAAAAAAGAGGAAGGCTTCTCTTGTGATTGGGACTCCTGATAAAGCAGGGAGTTCAATGGCTCGACTTCTATGTCTGTTGAACTCAGTGCAATTGGAAGCATACACCAGACTTTTACACTAAACATGGGAAGTATGACAACTTAGAGGGTGGAACTGGCATGTGCAGGCCATTCTTCTTACACATGGTGTCTTTATCCTATTCAGGCATGATGCATGAATAGAGCTAGGAGCAAGACTAAAGCTAGACTTTCTCCCCAACACATTTTTTTAAAAAATAAGGAACTTAAGAGTGGGTGGAAATGCAGTCAGGTGTCAAAAGATCAACCTTCTGAAGTCAGAGCATCTTAGGAATACAGTACCATGTGCTTTTTTCCAGATGTGTAGACCAGTCCTAATTAATGGGACAGTTACTTCCAGTTCCAAGGCTTAACAGTGTGAGATACTGAATAGAAATGTTGCCTACCAAACACAGGGGAAACATGAGGACCAGATCTTTGTCTCCAGCCTCCTCCACTGGCCACACAGAGCTGAAATGTGGTCATTTGGAGCATTTTTTAAAAAGGAAACCAGAAGTGTCTAGATGGGAATGTCTAGTTTTGCCTTTATCTTTTGAGGGGTGTGGGGCCTTAGAGGAACTTCCGCAAGACTCAAGAAAGGAAAAACACTCCTCCTCCTTTTTGGGTAAAATGTTGTATATTAAAGATTTTCTTTTCCAAATCCTATGGAAAAAAACAGGGGCACTGCTAACTTCAATGTTTAAAACTGGCATAAAAGCCAGAATCCAAGAAGATTATTCCACTGATGAAGCTGCTTCTCTCGGTGGAACAGGGTGAGGGATAATTCCACTTTCTCTATTCACTTACTGGGCTCCCTGAAACCTACTCAGAACTATCCCTGGCTTGGAAACCTTCAGGAACAAGATTTGTAGGGAGGAGAAGAGAAGAAAATGCCAGGCCACTGACAACCTATCTCTTTAGAGGTCCTTCTGTTTTGTCAGTTAGGAAATGCAGCACCAAATAATACAAGAACTCATATCAGCAGTACAACTCCCCCCTCCTTCTCATTTAAGCCCTGACCACTTGCTTTTCCCAGAGCTAAATACTATTCTTATACTTCATGAGAGAAAACAGTACTTTCAGTTGAATAAATGCCCTAATACATTACATTCCTCTGAGCACGACCCCTTTCTTAAAATGGGATTAAGGGAAAGTGTGGTTTTCTTAACTCTTAGTCAGCTTCTCTGTCAAACTAAGAGCTTTGAAACTGCACCGGGAGTGAGATCGTTGGTGTGCGCTCCTCCCCTGGAAGGTATCACTTCAAAGCAGAAGAAGAGGATCTGTGCACATCTGAATCTCCCCGTCCCTAACTATAGTTTCACTGCACATGCTAGATTTTTATGCAAAGGAGAAGAGTTTTCACCTAACCTTTTCCCTAGTATGCCATAATTTAAGGAGTTTTTAAGGCAGGCTTCCCACTTGCAGTCTGGATTAAGTGCATTTGTGGAAGACAGCTCTGTATTGCTAAGATCTAGAGCAGTGTTTTCCAACCTTGGATAACTCAGGTGTTCTTGAACTACAGCTCCCAGAAATCCTGGCCAGCACAGCTGGTGGTGAAGGCTTCTGGGAGTTTTAGTCCAAGAACATCTGGGGACCCAAGGTTGGGAACCATTGATCTAGAGAAATGAAGTGTCCCATGCACTTCTAACTACCAGTCAGCCATCTCCCCTTCCCTATCAACAGAATGAGTAAACTTGCAATGTATCTTTATTGCTGGACTACAGGTCCCTAGGGCAGTATGCATTAGCTGAGGATGAATAGGCAGGGGACTGTTAAATAATAAGTCTTTGTGGTGCTGCGTTCTTTTATTTGTTTATTTATTTATTCTTGAAGCTATGTAATCCATTTTAGAAAAAGGGCTAAGGTGAAGAGATGGGAAGGACTGAATCAGAGGCAGAGATTAGGTGAAGAAAAGTAGCTGTTTTCCTGGGAAGGACAATAAAGAATAAACTGGGACAGTGAGAATCACTTTCTGTGGTCACATGAGAAGCCCAGGCTGTGGCTTCTTATCATACAATGTTGCCTCTTTTTCAGAAATGGTGAGGTTGCCAAGGACAAGATTTGAAGTATGGTCATCACCAGCTTGACGTGACATTCTTTTTCATACCATGGTTGTTTCTGAAGGAATAATTTAATAATGGCCACCATACTACCAGTGTATTGAACATAAGATGCCTATGGCTTCAACAACAGCCTTAGTAGGATGTTGTGGAGGATGTGGACTATCAATCGCTGTGTTCCATTTCAGTGAGTGACAAGATAAAACAAGCATTTGGCCTTCAATATGTCCTTTTGAGGTTCAAATCCCCTCACAAAGTGCAAACCAGGACAGGCTGAATATTTCACATTGCCCTTCCTTCTTTCATTTCTTCCATGATTCAAGTTCATGATTGCATCAACATCAAATCAGATCATTTGTTCAAGCAAAATGTACAACTCTGTTAATTTGCCTTGATTCTGACATTGCCTTTCATGGACATCTTTGCCTTCACTGTGGAAATAAAATCCCCCACACTTACTCCCCTCATGCAACATTGAACTATTAAAATACAGTATTCAATATGTATCTGATGGGCCTTGTACAAGCATAAAGCTCAGTAAACCCTAACCGAATAAGCTGCTGCATCAACAAATGAATTAGGGCAAGGGGATGCTGGTTCTGTTGGAATATCAAGACCTGTTCCACCACTATAAGCAAATTTCCAGATTTTCCATTAGTCCACATTTGTATACGTTGGAAACTGCCTCAGCTCCCAAAGCACATTGTTAAGTCACCACAAATTGTTAAATAGCAGAAAGGGATATGCCAAAATCATGCTGAGGTCGCAATTGAGGGTAGCACAGCTGTGAACAATATCAAAACATATTTCAAATAAGTACTTAGCTATTGAAAAATACACTATAGCTAATTTTCCACATGGTGTTTTCTCTTCTGTTGTCTTAGGGAGTGACCACATTCACAAAAATGTGGAAAATGCTACAGGTTTGGGGCAGGCTGATCTGCATTTTTTACTGTTGATCACACACCGCAACCAGAAATGTGAATCAACCTGGAGTCCCACACACCCAATCTGTAGCTTTTTCTCCTCACAGATATATATGCTGTTCACTATTACAGATATTCATCAAGTTTATTGATAGATAGATAAAACTTTATTACGGTCACAAGACCAGCCACTGAAGTTTATTGAGAATCAGATCAGCATTGTGATGCTCATCTCCATCAAGATCTGCATGTGTTCTTTCAGGATCAATTCAGGAATGTCTTCCTGTTGTTTTTTGCTTTTCTTCCAGAACTGTATTCTTTGTAGGATATATAAACAATACATACATTCATAATTCATATAAATTCATGATATAAATATACATTCCTAAATTCAATGTGCAGCATGAAAGAAATTGACCTGGTGCCGCAAAGAGAACTCCACTAGTGTGGGTCTTCAAGTACAACTTTTAACGGTCTTTAATTGAAATGAAATCATAGTTGGATATAAATCACCTGTAAAGGATGAAGTCAGCTAATCTGCTTGTACTAATTTAGGTTTGCCTCATCTCCAAGGAATAAAGAAAAGTGAGGCACAGTTCTGCAATTTGGAAAATCTTTTTTAGACTCATAAGGGAAATGGAAGTGGAAACACCACTGAGATAATATTGATGATTGAAGAGTTTGTTAATTTTGTTAATGTTTGGTGATGAGCCAATCCGGCTGTGGGAGTCTGGAAGTTGTAGTTCAAAGAAGTAAATATCATTAGTATAATTGCTGGTGATCATCAATGTCTTCTCTACAGTGTCCTGGAGGAGCCTTCACACCCAACATACGGACAACCAAGGAGTTTCCAGATGACGTGGTGACCTTTATCAGGAACCACCCCCTGATGTTTAATCCCATCTACCCAGTCCACAGGAGGCCACTGATCATTCGGACAGGCACTGACTACAAGTATACAAAGATAGCTGTTGACCGAGTCAATGCTGCAGATGGAAGATACCATGTCTTGTTTCTTGGAACAGGTAAGAAAAGAGATTACAGCTGTGTCTTTTAGTAATCCTGCCATCTGAGGTTTGGGCAGAAGGACTTCCATGCCAGCACACAAGCTCAGTTGTTGCCACTAACATGCCAATACATTAGTAACTGATGCCAACATTTGTTTTTAAAAGACTTCCAAGAGGCAATGAAGTTGTATGTCTTGTGGATTTGGAAGAGATCCTGGAGGTCATCTAGTTGAAATATATGTTCAGAAAATGATTCTGTCTGTTATGTGATCATTTGGGGCCACACAAAAAATGCAGCTATATAATGAGGGGCAGGACTCTAGTCCTGCTGTGGATGCAAAAGTTTAAAGTCACCTTTCCCCATTCTACACTTCTCTTCTGTACCTGTGCCTTTCTTAAATGAAATATGAAGAATACATTGCTCCATACTATGACTCTGAAGCAATGTGTAGTTTTGCCTGCACTGTTTCCCATTGCTACTATGGCAGACTTGAAGGTACACAGAGTATGCAGTGGCTTTCATCTGCAACATTTATTAAGCAAATTTTATTTTCACACATTGTTCATACCATCTTTTAGAAGTTTATTAAAGAAGGTTTTGGTTTTTCTAATATATAGCACAATCCTTTTTATGCAGGATTTAATATAGTATATTAAACAACTGAACATCAGGGAGAGAAATCAAAATAATTAGAAATAGTGAGAGGCATTACAAAGGTTTTCTTGGCTCCTCACTAGTTAGATTAATAGCAATTAATCAAGAGCTGTTGCGTAAACTCGGAGCAGAAAGATGATAATGTAAGCATTCCTCTCACTCTTTCAAGCTTCCAATCATACAGCTAGTTGTCTGACCGATCTCACAGCCAGTGTGAGAATGGACACATGATGGGAAGCATGCTGGAACTGAGCAGGACAGTGGATTGCCATCTACCCACCAATCCTTGGGCAGTAGGATACCAGCCATTGTGTATGAGATTATTATATACTCATTATATGCATAATATACTTATATACTCAGCCACCTAAAGAAAACAAATTCTATTTTATAGCTACACAGTCTATAATAGTCAATGAAGTTAAGTACATATAATGAGGGGGGACACATACACCAGTTTTCTTTGACTTGGTCTCCAGCCTGATATTTTAAATATGTCAAGCACAGGCCTAGTCTTTCCTTTGGCTTAATCTACTTAAAACCCACTTAAAATGAATAGTGCACAATGACCGATGAATGGTGTTAAAAAGTGGAACCCAATGAGTGAGAGAGTTAATGCAAACACAGTGTTTCATTCTTGTGTACTTTCAATAGGGCTGGAAAGGATTTGCTAAAGATGTCAGTCACGAAAGAAAATAGGAACAGGGGTGATGGGTTAATTAAAAGATTTGTGTCAATTTCCTTCTGGTGAGTGTAAAAAATGGCATTGTGTGGCACTGGCAGGCTTGGTAATTGGTGTGATATAGGATCCAGCAGTCCTTTGGCACTGGAAAGTGGGACTTGGCAGTGGGGTGACATTTAAGCTTAAGCAATAAGGAGGAGCTCTGAAGCTGGACTGAAACGTTGCCAGTCATGTCTATCACTGTCTATGATATGAATCATTCCTTCAATTAGAGCATTTCCATGCCAAGTTCAGAAAACATCTCCTCCCATTTTGCTTCAGGCCTGATATGCACATGCAGATAAATCTTTGCAAGCTGCTGGTGAAGGATTGTTTCTCTAAATATTCACATACAGATCTACACGCACGCACGCACACGCACACACACATCCTTCCAGATCTTACCAGCTTGTCAGAGAGAAGATCTGAGCCTAGCTTTTCAACAACATTGAGAGTTTGTAAAATGGCTTGTTACATGATGCCTACCTGCAACTACAGTCTGAATCGCTGTAGGCCTAAACTGTGCACCATGTAGTATGTGTGTGTAGCTGTAACCTGTGTGCGCGCAATCAATTCTAAAGCAGCCTGAAGAGAACCCTGTCACCCTCTATCATGAAATCATGTTCCCAGATGATCACAGTCAACCCTGCTATATCTGTACATTATTGGGAAATGAATGGCATATATATTTTCCATACATGATCCTAGTCTGTCATGCCAAATGCACAATGGCTGTTTCTTGCCAAATGTTAATAAGCAGGTACACTCTACGGAGCTCATGAAATAAACTCCACAAGCAGGCAATTGTTCTTGTGCCATATTGCATAGTTTTCTGAATGATAATGATCTCGTAGTTAAGGTGTGCCCTTCATCACTGAAGCACTCTGGCAAGTTGAAGTGTTGATGTGCATACATGGTGCCCCAGGGAGCTTTTTTATCGACTTCAGAACTGGAGCCATCCCTCCTATGAAGAAGAGCCATGCATTCCACCCTTTGAAAGCTGAACAAAAAAGGGAGAATATGGGGGGAAAGAGAAGGGTGGGGTGCACTTCCTAATCTTCTGTGGAAACAAGAGAAACAATTGGCATGCGAATGATGTAATTGCTGTATTTCATTAAAGAATATCTCTGTAGACCAAGCTGGATTTCAACAGTCTTCTCTTCATCTTCTTGACATGCCCAAGCCAGATATTACTTTCTTGTCATACAGTACTTTCCGTATGAAAAAGAAGAACACAGAACTTGTTCATCCATCTGTTGTGCAGTATAGTGAATTACTTCCTAGTCTATAAACTAGCAGGCCTGAGTTTAAATTCTTCATTAGCTGTCTAGTCACTGGTCAACTGTGAGTAAATCCATACCAGTGGCTAAAGCTAGATGCTACAGGTGGCATGTAAACAGCCATTCCTGCTTCTTTTCTCTTTCCCCTAGAAATGCCTTGTTAATATTTATTTCAAGACATTCCAACACAGCCATTTCCCCTCTGCACACAGCAATGAATGGTGCTGGAGCTGCAAAAGATACATTATAGCAACTTTATACTATGTTTGTTTTAGTAGCCACAAGGGATGCAATGATTATTCATTAAAATCCTTTTTCTTGTCACTGTAGGCTGTCTCAACTGGGAAATTTGAAAGGCCTTCAAGATGCTTTATTTTCTGATGAGAGTGAGAGAAGGGACTTTTTCTTATCCAGTTATGCAAGGGTAGCTACTCAATAGGATTGCAGCCTCTGATTCTTAAAAAGATGCAGATAATCCCTCCAGTGCTTCTCATTCTAAAAAGTCCCTGCACGAAGCCTGCAGCCATGATTATTTTGTGCAATGTGTGTTCTTTGCATTCAAGTGTGTCTGTTTCAGTTGCATAATTTTGATTAATGTGCACAAAAAAAATTAGTCTAATTCTAGTCTCTATCTCATGTCAAGACAGTCACAAAACACCCTACCTTTCACATGGGGCAACAAGGGTAATTTTGCACTTCCGCATCCTTCTATGTGAGGACAAGATACGCAGCATTTTGTATCCTTACTAGCCATTACCAAGACAGAGAACAAGATGTCTCAATCTTTTTTTTCCCCAGCTGTTGGCATTGGCACATCACCATTCATGCTTAGCTCCTGTCTCATATCTACTATAAGCATTTTGTTAGATCTTCTGTGCTACTTACTACTTTTATTACACAAAGTATTTTGCACATGAGGATGGGCAACTGTGTATCCTCCAGATGTTTTTGGATTTCAGTGTCCACAATCCATGTTTATCTTTAATGTTCCCCTGCTGAAACATTTTAATCATCTTTTTCCTTCCTTGAAATGATTCAGAAACAAAAAAAAGTGGGTTGCAAAATTTCTTATAAGAGCGTGTGCATCTTTCTCCTGACGGTTTCACCTAAAATGAATATTTGAAATAAAACGAGAGTTTCCTGAAGTGGATCATCCAAGCAATTCTGATGCGGGCATGAAAACAATTTTGATAAGACTAGTAAAATTCATGAAGGAACTAGGAACTAGGTACTGTAACTAGAATTCAGTTGAATGCCAGCAAAGCGTAATGCTCCATTGGCTTAGTTCTGGTTGATCTTCGTTGTGTAGGTGGAGAATATGGGAAGTGCCTGTTGAAATTAATGGTGCGTCTGCTTATTGGATCCCTCCATATATCAGTTCCTCAAATATTGAACTTTTTGCATAGTTTCTGAGCAGTAACTTGGCCAGTGGCCTAAATCCAGTTGCATGTGCCTGTTAGAGACAAGGCATTGAATCAGTGAAATTTAGATCAGTGTGGACTGAACAAATCCACACTGATCAAATTTATTCACTGGCTTAACTATAGTCAAGACAAATAAGTAGAGTTAGCCACATATTTATTTATTTATTTATTTATTATTTTGACATTCAAGAATGCTTATTATACTATAATTTGACATAAAACCTTTGAGGAAAACTTAGGGTAGAGTAAGCTTATTTTGGGGTATCTCTTTTTCTTCCCTTTTTGTTTTCTTGACCTGGAGGTCAGACATCTCCTTGACTCCTTGATTGTGATGTGTACATTACATGCATATTTTAGCTTGGAATGTGATTGTAGCTTCCCTCATTCTTGGGGACCACTTCAAAAGCAGAAATCCCTCCATAAAAGTTACTGCAACTGTGATGGTGGTGTTTATGATGTGGGCAGCTTGCTCTTTCATTTGTGGTATTTTGCATAATTGTTTGTTTGTTTGTTTGGGGAGCAAAGTGTCTTTTGAAAGCTGTGTTTTGAAGTTTACATTACTGACTAGAAAGTTTAGTCTTGGCCAGTTAGCCTGTCAGATCCATGGAAAGATTTGATTTCCCCGCCCCCCTTGAAGTAGAAAGTTGGATATCCTGCATAGCAGGCCAAACATCTGTGTGTTCCATACTACCTAAGGATAGCACGTACTGTGAACCTTATGATGGCTTGATGTAAACAGTCATAGTTCCTTGAGTTCAACAAAAGTTGGCAATTCACTATGGTCAATATTTAGATTTCTCTTCTGTTTCTTCATTGAGTCTTTTCTATTTCTTCCTTTTCTTCCCCCCTTTTCTTAGCCTCTTGGCTGTTTACTCTTCAGTTTCTCATGTCCTCTCCCTCTTTCCAAATTACAATACGAAAAATGTAATTTATAATAATATTGGTAATGCTTAGGATTCATATTGTGCTGTGCTTTTGAGTGTTCAGAACAGTTCAAAGCTATGTTACCTCCTTACAATAACTGTATCCCGTAGGGTGGTATCATCATTTTTAGTCTATGCATGCCATGGACTAAAAAAAATAATACCTTGCCAGCAGGCACTTGCGACATTGACTTCTTAAACTACAGCTCAATCTCCATTCTCTACGTATTGCTGTTCACCCTTTTTTGATGCACTGATTTAACAATATACTTGTGGTTATATTTCATAACAAGTTAGCCACTATTTGAGCTTCTGTTTAACCCCTAGCAAACAAAGTAAGATTGTTAGTATAAGACCCATTGATAAGTGGCATTGAGAGCTGGGCCAGGGATTGGCTGAGTTGTGAGAAACTATATGTCTATAGATATATTGCTCTTCTTTCTTTGTTATTTTTAAAATTATTTTTACATACAATAACATACATTAAACAGAGTGGCTTTAAATCAAATAAAAAAGAAAAATCAAACTATCATGTATCCAGTGTTCCCCACCACCACCGGAGTATTAACTTATTGATTATGATGTTTATGTATTTTTCCTTTTTTTCTTCTTTTTCTTCTTTTTCTTTCTTCCTTGCTTTTCCTTTCTTTCTAATTAATATACCCCATTTCTCTCTCTCTCTCAAAAAAAATCAATGACTTTTGCACTGGAGTTTGGCCTTTCCCTTTCACAAGAACATGATCTATAAATACATCCCAAATATCCTTAAAATGATTAACTTATTATTCCTTTTAAAATTTTCAACTTGCATGTTAATTTATCATTAATCGCTAAGGTGCATATTTCTTTATATCATTGCTCTATATAAAAATTTTAATTAATCTTCCAGTTTTTTGCAATAATTAATCCTACAGCAGTTACCATAATAATACTCTCTTCCCCTCCCCTAGTCCAGTTGCCTATTATCCAAATTTTCTGAATCCTTTCACATTTCCACCACATGTGCAAACTGAACCCCTTCCTGCATCTCCATCATAGGGATGAAACTTCAGAATTCATGAAATTCAAGTTAGCTGGAGTTAAGTACCATCTTCATATTAATCTATAACAATATCCCTTAACTCTTATAGACATACTCTTTGATATTCTTTTATTCCGTAACTTCTTCCATTCCTCAGTACTATTTCCCCATTTAAGTCCAATTGCCAAATATCTTTGAGACTTGACTGTTCATTTTCAGCCTCTGTCAACATTTTATATAATTTGCTTATCTGTTTTCTTTTTTATCATCTACTTTCTCCCTTTGCTGTATAATTTCTTCAAATTTTGTCAAAACTCTACAATTACCATAATTCTGCCCCTCCCCGTTCTTTAATCCAATATTCTAACTGAATTATATTAAACCAGGAAATTCTTCTCCTAATGTTTTTTCTTTTTTGTTCTCTATTGTACATTTTCCTTTAACCAATCTTTTACTTTAATAACACACATCTTCCCTATACCCTTCTTAAGGTTATTCAGAAACTATCTAATTCCATTATCTGAGTTAACAGAAAAATAAGTGAGCTGAAAATCTTCTTATAATTGTTCAAATTTTGCATCATATTCTTTAGAAAGGGATTGTCTATTTTTTAAAAAATACTCTTGTTGTCTTCCTTAAAAATAATTTCCATATATTCTGAGCTTTATAAAACTCCAGTTTACTCCATATTTTTCTTTATTATTAACTATATTGTCAGGAATATTTCTCAGTTGGTTTACTATATTGTTGTTGTTTAGTCGTTAAGTCGTGTCCGACTCTTCGTAACCCCATGGACCAGAGCACGCCAGGCCCTCCTGTCTTCCACTGCCTCCCGGAGTTGGGTCAAATTCATGTTGGTAGCTTCGGTGACACTGTCCAACCATCTCATCCTCTGTCGTCCCCTTCTCCTCTTGCCTTCACACTTTCCCAACATCAGGGTCTTTTCCAGGGAGTCTTCTCTTCTTGTGAGATGGCCAAAGTATTGGAGCCTCAGCTTCAGGATCTGTCCTTCCAGTGAGCACTCAGGGTTGATTTCCTTCAGAATGGATAGGTTTGATCTCCTTGCAGTCCAGGGGACTCTCAAGAGTCTCCTCCAGCACCACAATTCAAAAGCATCAATTCTTCAGCGGTCAGCCTTCTTTATGGTCCAGCTCTCACTTCCATACATCGCTACTGGAAAAACCATAGCTTTGACTATGCGGACCTTTGTCGGCAAGGTGATGTCTCTGCTTTTTAAGATGCTGTCTAGGTTTGTCATCACTTTCTTCCCAAGAAGCAGGCATCTTTTAATTTTGTGGCTACTATATACTGTAGTAATATTAAATATTAGATATTCCTACTCCTCCCTCCCTCTGTGGTAAATACCACAAATTCCTATTTATCCTTGGTCTTCTATCATGATTGCAAAATATATTAATCAATTTCTGCCATTCTTTTAATTCAGTATCCACAATCTTTATTGGTAGCATCCAAAATTTTGCTCTTCTTTCTTAAGAACTGAGTAATGGTGGTGGCAGGCATCATTTCAAAATATACAAAATAAAGAGGAAGTTTGGGCAGCCTCCAGAAATCCAGGAACTGTGCACACTCAGCCCTGGATCTCAGGGGGCAGCAGCTGCTTCGGTGACCCCAAGCCCATTTTTTGTTTCTTGCATGGACTTTCTTGTGTGGTCTAATGGCCAAAAATATTTTTAAATATTTTTCAAAATATAACAGAATTTTCCCCCACCCCAGAAGACAGAAGGGAACTTTTTTGAACAAAATATTTTCTTTAACTTAAATGTGGGAGTGCATTTAGCCCCTCAGAGTGTGGCCTACCCCTGCCATTGACCAATGACGGCTTTCCTAATTTACTTTGCTGATTGCAGCCCTCTTTATATTTCATTAGAGGTAGAGATGGGGGGGGGGGATATTTTAATCCATAACTCCTCAAATATTCTACTCAACATAGCTACACTGGCTACTGACCGAACACCATTCCCTAATATTCCACAAGATTCATGTCAAATCAGAATGGAAATTCAGACAAAAGATCTAGAACTTTGAGGTGAAAATGGAAATGTGGTAGAAATGTAACACACAAATTTTTGGATTCAGAAGTGTTTGTTCAAATGGTTCATCTGTTTGATCCTTTTTTTACTTGTGTTGACAACATTGTCACAACATTGTGACTAGCAGCTTTCTGTCAGCCAAGATTGGGAAGACAATGAAATCTGCACCCCCTGAGATGAAAGCAGCTGCCTCAAGCTGATTTTACAAGGTGGTGGCTTCGGTTTTGGAAGTTACTTCAAAGAAGAGCATCTGGCCATGAGGATTTTGAGGACTTTTCTGTTTCTCCTGCACCCTCCTAGACCTGAATTGTCTGCCCTGATGAATCCTGGGGGGCTCAAAAGCTTGCCTGTTAGTGAGATTTTAATAGAGGTTTTACCCACCCTTTCTTTCCAGCTTTCTAAAGTTGCCCCAGCTGTCTTTGGTTTCCTTCTTTTAGTATACAACATACATACAATATATTGATTTTATTACCATTGTTTGTTATGGATACAAAAGTGAGTTATCATTTTAGTCGGTCCTTCTTCCACAGCTTTCTGGGGGCACTCCATGAAATGGTTCCACATCTAGTCTTCTGTGCATGATGAAACTATCTCCACTGTGTGATATGATTTTTAAGCCTTGTGTTTTGTTCCCCTCTTTGCTTCTCCCATTCCTCTCCCTTTCCCCTTCTTTTCCATTGCAGACCAGGGCACAGTGCAGAAAGTAGTGGTCCTGCCCAGCAATTCCTCTGCAAGTGGAGAGCTCATCTTAGAAGAGCTTGAAGTGTTTAAGGTTGGTCTCTCTATTTCCCTTTCAGCCTCAGTCATTTCTGATCAAAATACTTTGATATGAAGTGGTTTGGCAAGATTGCAATGGCCAAATGAGGGGCACTATAATTTGATATATATTTTTTACTGTGAAATTGGAATTCTCCAAGTGAAGAAAAGAGGAGTCTCATGGCACCGTGGTTAAACTGTAGTATTGCAGTCAAGACTCTGCTCATGACTTGAGTTTGATCCTGATGGGCTCAGGTAGCCAGCTCAAGGTTGACTTAGCCTTCCATCCTTCTGAGGTTGGTAAAATGAGTACCCAGTTCACTGGGGGACAAAGAGTTGCTTGTATAATGAAATCGTATACTGCCCAGAGAGTGCTTTAAGCTCTATGGGGTGGTATATAAGCAGCAAACTTTTGCTTTAAAACTTTTATACTGCATTTAAATAGCTTATTTTTCCAATATTGTCTGTCTAGCTTAACGGAGTTCAATAACAGCTCCTTTTTCTTCCTGCTCCAAATCACAGTGCCTGCCAGAAACAAAGCGTTCCCTTTTTTTGCAATATCATGATTGCAATCACTTGCAGCACGATGCCAAATTCCCCTGCTTTTTGATTATTCGATAAGTTTTCTGACGTTAAGCCACAAATCACAAGTAAAATTGCCTTGTTTTTGTTTTTCTATACTTTCTAAGAGCCTTGATGTTAACTGTTGTTGGGAAGCCAGAGACCTCAGCCAATTAAGACTGCAAAGTTAGATAAACAGTTGGGGGGGGGGGGAGCTATGGAATGAAGCAGTGCTTGTCAATCATTTTATCAAATCCATCTGTAAAGGAGCATAACAACAAAAGAAGTATCCTCACTACCCCATTCTGGCCAGACTGCTACCTTCACCTTCAAGGATTTTGCCTTAGTTTATGTATTCTTGTATGATGTACCGTGTTTCCCCGAAAATAAGACAGGGCCTTATATTAATTTTTGCTCAAAAAACAAAAACGCATTAGGGCTTATTTTTGGTGGATGTTTTATTTTTTTCAAGTACAACAATCTACATTTCTTCAAATACCATCATTTATTTTATTTATTATTATTAATTTATTCCAGTTCTCCTTCCCCTTCTTTAAATGTACCTGGTGCCACTTCCTCCAGGGCTGCCTCTGCCGCCGCCCCTCTCAGGAGGTGCCATGGTGGTGGCTCAAGTTCCTCCAGTGGCGGTGCCTGGGCTGAGGCTCCCGTTGGGGCTGGAGGGCGCTGGGTTTGTTTTGCGGGAAACAGTGGCAGCAGTGGAGGGGGCGGCATTGGTGTGGAAGGGGGCAGGGTCCCGAAGCCGGCAAGCCCAGTTGAGGAGAGGGTGGCGGCTTCTTTAACACGGCAGTGGCCCTGCCAGCTGCACCAAAGAGGGAGCCGAACAAGAGGAGGGTTAAAAGGCTTAAGGTAGGAGAAAGAGGGGAGGGGAAAAATAAAGGCAGGGTGGTGGCCTGGCTGGCTGGTGGGGGCCGGAGCTCCGAAATTGCCTCCCCCCCTCCAACCTTGTGCATTGTTAGCCTCGCCTGGGCACACGGTGGAGGGGGGGAAGCACGCACACTTCAGAGGCGTGAGCCCCAAGAGCCCTTGGGAACTTAGGGGCCAAGGAGCAAGTTCCTGGTGGCACGCAGTTCCTTCCTCCCTGGCCACCCAGCCCCTCCGCGAGCGAGGGAAGTGGGAGAGGAGGGGAAGAAGTTTTAAGTCCCTCTCAAGGGCTTGGAGGATCCTGGTGAGTCCCTGGTGGAGGGCAAGGTTTCATTTAACTAGGGCTTATTTTTGTGGTAGGGCTTGCTTGCTTGCTTGCTTGCTTGCTTGCTTGCTTATTTATTTATTTATTTATTTATTTATTTATTTATTTATTTATTTATTTATTTGACTTGTATGCCTTCTACACCCTGCAGGGGTCTCCGGGTGGCTTCAAACATCAGTTAAAACAGTTCAGTTAAAACAAACACACTAAAAACCAATACGATTATATCTATAAAAGCAAGAACACAAAACAAAAACAATCTACAAAAACAATCTAGATCCATGACTCTATCAATTAAAATTAAAAAACTTCAGGAACAGGAAGGTTTTTACCTGGCGTCGAAATGTCAGTAACGTGCGCCAGTCAGATGTCGTTTGGGAGGGCATTCCAAAGACCAGGGGCAGCTGCCGAAAAGGCCCTCCGCCTACAGGCCATCCCTCTCAGCTCACTGAAGGACGGCTCTTTCAGGAGGGCCTTCTGGCTAGATCTCAGTTGCCGGGTAGATTCATATGGAAGGAGGCGGTCCTTCAGGTATCCAGGGCCCAAGCCGTTTAGGGCTGTGTATGTCAAAACAAGCACTTTGAATTGGGCCCAGGCAACAACTGGTACCCAGTGTAACCTGGCCAGAATCAGCTGAATATGGTCTCTCGTGGCTCCTCCACTCACCAGTCCCGCAGCTTGATTCTGAACCAGTTGTAGTCGTGGGATCGTCTTCAAAGGCAGCCCCACGTAAAGTGCATTGCAGTAATCTAAACGGGTTGTTACCAGTGCATGAGTGACTGTCACGAGGCTCCGTTTGTCCAGGTAGGGTTGCAGCTGGAACAGTTTCTGCAGTTGCAGGAAGGCACCCCTGGCCACCTAGTCCACCTGGGTCTCCAGGGCCAGACCGGGGTCCAGGAGCACCCCCAGACTGTGGACCCTGTCCCTCAGGGGGAGTGCAACCCAATTCAGGGCAGGGAGATGGCTCTTTAACCTGTCCAGCGAAGCACCCACTAACAGCACTTCCATCTTGTCTGGATTGAGTTTCAGTTTATTAACCCTCATCCAGTCCATTATCAGATCCAGACACGAGTTCAGCACAGAAACCACCTCACCTGGATTGGTGGAAAACAAGAGGTAGAGCTGAGTGTCGTCAGCATATTGCTGACTCCTCAGCCCAAACCTCCTGATGACCTCTCCCAGCTGTTCCATGTAGATGTTAAACAGCATGGGGGACAATATTGAGCCCTGAGGAACCCCATGGCATAACCACCATGGGGCCGAGCCATTGTCCCCCAGCACCACCTTCTGGACACGGTCAACCAGGAAGGAGCAGAACCATCGTAAAACGGTGCCCCCAAGTCCCAACCCAGGTAATCTATCCAGAAGGACACCATGGTCGATGGTGTCGAAAGCTGCTGAGAGATCCAGGAGTATCAACAGGGTCACACTCCCCCTGTCTCTCTCCCAGCAAATGTCATCGTACAGGGCAACCAAGGCAGTACCAAAGCCCGGCCTGAAACCCGATTGAAATGGATCTAGAAAATCCGTTTTATCCAGCAGCGCCTGTAGTTGCCCAGCCACCACCCGCTCCAACACCTTGCCCAAATAAGGGAGATTCGCCACCGGCCGATAGTTAGCCACTGGCCCTGGGTCCAGATTAGGCTTTTTAAGGAGTGGTCAAATCACTGCCTCTTTCAAGGTGGTAGGGACCACTCCCTCGCTCAAGGAGACGATGACGGCTTCCTGGACCCATGTACGAACCCCCCTGGCAGATTTCCCAATTAGCCAAGATGGGCAAGAGTCGAGCGGAGTGGTGGTAAACTGGACAGATCCAAGCACCCTGTCCACATTCATCAGGTCTCAATAATTGAAATTCATCCATTAAAATTTGACCTAAGTCCGGCGCACTGCACACATCCTCCGATTCTGCATCAATGGTGGAGTCCAGCTCACTGCAAATCTGAGAATTTTTTCCCTCAAAATGTAAAGCAAATTCCTCACAGCGAGCTGCCGAGTGGTCCTGTGTCTCCACCGGCTCTCCCAGCCGGAGGAGATCACGGACCACCCGAAACAGCTCTGCTGGACGACATTCTGAGGAAGCAATGTGAGTGGTGAAATATTGTCATTTTGCCAGCCGTAATGCCACAGAATAGGCCCGATAATGGGCTCTAAGCCGTGTTCGGTCAGATTCACAGCATGATTTCCTCCACCAGCGCTCTAGCCGTCTCCCCACTCGCTTCATTGTGTGCAGCTCAGATGTATACCAAGGAGCCATCCGGGCTCTGCGGGTGGGGAGAGGGTGCTTAGGTGCGATCGTGTCAACCGCCCGGGTCATCTCTCTATTCCACAAGGTGACCTGAGCTTTGACAGGAGCGCCGACCATATCAGATGGATATTCCCCCAGAGCAATCAGGAAACCTTCCAGATCCTTTAGTCTCCGAGGGCAGATCATCTTAATAGACCCCCCCCCCTTGCAGAAGAAAGAGGATGCCAATAGTCTAAACTTGACCAGGAAGTGGTCTGACCATGACAGTGGGGTCACTGCCAGCCCCTCCACATCTGGACCACCATCTTCCAATCCTGTTGAGAAGACCAGGTCCAAGGTATGGCCCTTTTCGTGTGTCGGGCCTACAACAAGTTGAGACAGCCCCATGGTTGTCATGGTGGCCATGAAGTCCTGAGCCGCTCCTGACAAGGCAGCCTCAGCATGGATGTTGAGGTCTCCCAGTACCAACAGGCTGAGAGTCCTCAACACCAGGTCCTAGACTACCTCTGTTAGCTCAGGAAGGGAGACTGTTGGTACGCACCAGGGTGGTTGGTACACCAGCAGAATCCCCAATCTGTCTCGTACGCCCAGCACACAATACAAGCCCTCAAGACCTCCTCTCAAGGGGACAGGAAGCCTGGTCAAGGAGATGGAGCTCCTATAGACTATCGCAACTCCTCCTCCCCGACCCTCTGAGTGACCCTGGTGCTGGACCGAGTACCCAGGTGGACACATCTGGGAGAGGGGGATGCCACCCTCCTCTCCCACCCAGGTCTTGTTAATGCATGCCAGGTCAGCCTCCCCCCCATCCAAGATTGTATCATGGATGAGGGCGATCTTATTTTGTATTGACCTGGCATTCATTAACAGCACCATGTGGCTCGAGGGCATACTGATATGATCACCTGGTATGCTTTGCTTTTGCTTTGGTAGGGGGCAGAACTAGAAGAGGGGATAGATGTGAGGTATCTAACCCCTCTTCTCCTACACAGGCATGTTCTACCCCCTCCACCATACCTTCCTCTACCCAGCATTACTTCGATGGCTGCCCCCTCCACTGCCCTCCCCCCTTCCTGTTCCTTCTGTTCCATATGGATCTAGATTAAACTAAATTAAACTATAAGACGAGCAGGCCAGGCAAGGGGCGCTGCTCCGGCCGCAGGTATTCGGCGGTGTTCGACAGCCGCTGGCAATCGTCGGCTCCGGCAGGCCCCCCCCCCCCACCGAGGGTAAGCCGAGCAGGCCAGGTAAAGGGCGTAGCTCCGGTCGTGGATGTTTGGCAGCGACTGGAGATTTGTCGGCTCGGGCACCCTCTCCCCCCTCTCACCGGGGCAAACTGAGCAGGCCAGACAAGGAGCACAGCTCCAGCCGCAGATGTTCAACAGTTGCCAGCAGTCGCTGGCCCTGGCAAGCCCCCCCACTCACCGGGGGCAAGCCAAGCTGGTTAGGCGAAGGACATGGCTCCAGCCGCAGATGTTCAATGGCCGCTGGTGGTTGTTGGCTCTGGCAGGCCCCCCTCTCACCGGGGGCAAGCCGAACAGTACAGAGGGCGCGTCTCTGGTCGCAGATGTTTGGTGGCCGCCGGTGGTTGTTGGCTCCAGCAGGCCCCCCCTCTCACCAGGGGCAAGCCGAGCAGGCCTTCGGTGGCCGCTGGCAGTTGTCGGCTCTGGCAGACCCCTTCTCTTACCAGGGGTAAACTGAACAGGCCAGACAAAGGGTGCGGCTCTAGCTCGCGGCTCTGGCCACATATTGCTGACTCCTCTGCAGATGTTTGGCGGCCGCCGGTGGTTGTTGGCTCCGCCAGACCCCCCCCCCCATCAGGGGCAAACCAAGCAGGCCAGGCAGAGGTGTGGCTCTGACCGCAGATGTTCAGTGGCCACTGGCGGTTGCTAATATTACAATCATCTTGAAAAAATCATACTAGGGCTTATTTTCAGGGTAGGGCTTATTTTCAGGGAAACACGGTAGTTGAGTGTCCTTCTCTGGATGTTTGGAAGTCACAGGACTGGAGACTTCTACCAGTCCTTATTCTCTCCAAGGCCTTCATGCCTTGGCATATTGTGAATATAATCTATAGGTGAGCAAAGTGTGGCCCGTGGATCATGGGCAGCTCCTATGCTTTTTATTTTTTATTTTTTGCATTTTCAATTACTGTTCATTAGAATTACCTTCCAATTACATGCCTCCTCCACATGTTTTTCTTCCTTTGTCATCATCAACCAACCTTTCCCTTTGTTATCTGAACAGACTTTGTTATATCTGCCATGTTTGTAAGCATTTGATCCTGTGATTTCGTCTTCCACCACAACCAAATTAAATGTATTTACATCATCTTTAAGTTTTAGTCAGTTTGGGGGCAGGGGTTCTTGACCCTAAGAAATTTTATTATAATAAAATAGAGATTTATATTTGAACAAATCTCGAATTCTGAACTGAATTTGCCGAATTCGGACCAACCTGTTCAGGGTTCAATTTGAAAAGGAATGGTCAGGTTTGGTTTTGTGGCAAAACATAGAGAATGTACAAATCAATTTGGATCCAGTGCACAAGTCAAAACAAGTGGTGCACAGATCACTTCAGCCTGCTGGGTCCTTATTTGTAAAAGCAGACTTATAGATGCCTAGTACTCAGATCCCTTGAGCTGACAGTCTGAAATTTGGCAGGTTAATTCGTCTCTTGAGGGTATATCACGTCACCAAATGTCATGTACAGAACCCCAAGCCCTGGATGGGCTGTGGAAATGCTGGGTGGGAACTCTGTGAGGAGTAGTCCATAAAATTAACATTTCCAAGTTTTGTTTTTGGCTACCCACAGTCTTTCTACTTTATATCTCCTTGTAGCTGGATACAGTTCAACTCGATGTGCTATAACTTCATTTTTTGTCATGCAGTTATTCCAGCTAATCCATGAGCTCTGGAATAATGATTTAGATCCTTTTATGTTATCAGGATTTTTTTAAAAATAGAGTGTGGCTTTACATTACATGCCTATTAACACTTCAAGGTGCTCTTGTATCCTTTCTGAAACCGACTGAAGGCTAGGAAGCAAAAGAGAGCAACCTGATATACGTGTCTTTTGAATAAGCCGAATGCAAACAAAACTTCAAATGGGCCAACACTTCATTTTTAACACTGACGTTCTGCATTGATAATCTTAGGTCATGTGTGCTGTCCAGTTGTTGTGTGTAGGAACTGCTCACTATCCCCTTCACTCTGCCTATGTGTTAATTAAATATGAGCTGTGATGCAAAATATGACATGGTATTGTCTTTAAAGCATAAATATAAGGATTTGTTACGGACAGAAAGTGATGGTTTGAAGTTATAAGCCAGCTATCTTCATTCCAGGGGAGTCTCTTCCTAAGGGCTGTTTATCTCAAGTTGTCTAGAACTCACAAGTGTTTATATTGGGGAGCTTAATGTTGTCAAGTGAAGGGATGTGCACAGATGCCCCCCAGTTCTATCCGTGTCAAACATTGTGTGGTCACAGAGAATGGGGAAGGGGAAATTATGAAGCTGTAAAAAGTCTTTCTGGAAAAATGAGCTGTTATTTTAAGTACATGAAAATGCTATGAACATATTTAATCAAAATAGAAGATAAAAATTTAGAATTGTTCCTTCTTTGTTTCTTTTCTTTCTTTCTTTCATTCTTTTTTTTTTATTCTTGCAGAATAATGCTCCTATAACAACAATGGCCATTTCATCTAAAAAGGTAAAGAGGAAATATATATTTAATATATATATATATATTAAAAATTGAATAGTAATTTAAATGCAATCTGCACAGATGCTTAACTTGCAGGTATTGACCCAGATCCAGTGGTGTACTTCCCCCCTCTGCCCTCATACACCTTTAACACGTACTAAGGAGGACTAGGATACTCTTGAAAGCAGGTTTTTGGCACCTTGCAGGGCTACAATGGGAGAGAAAAGAAAAGAAACCCTTGTTCCACTGGCTTCAGGTACATCACTGAATCTTGGCTGTTGACACGGACCCAGACTGATGACAGATGTTAGGGTGAAGTTAGTTGGACTTAGATCTCACTGAAATCAATGAGACAATTTAGCTATGGCCCACGTCTCATTGATTTCAATTGGATCTATGTTCAGCTAACTTATGGAGCTTGCTCTTTCCTCAGCTTCTGTAGAATTTCTCTGCATATGTGCTTTCAACTGATTTTGTAATGACCTAGTTTTCTACCCTTATCCCAAATCTGTTCCACAACTGACCCATTTTAACATGTGAGAGTGTGGCTTCCCTTAGGCAACCAATGAGCTGAGTATGTCTTGGAAACATGGCTTCCCATGTCTAAAATCCAGCTATTTGCTGCAGACCACTACATCATGCTATGTAATTCAGTACATGCATCCCTGGGACACAAACTCATCAAAGATGGTCACTTTCAGATTTTTTTTTCCTTTCAATAAAAACACATCCTTAATCATCTGTAATTGACATCTGTGGTGCCTAAGAGTGCTTAAAAAGCTGACTGGAATTGTCCTCCAGGTATGCGCTGTCATGTCCGAAGCAAGTACATGTAGGCATCAAGCTGGGCATGATCACAATGAACTCCAATGTTCCAGTGTTCATTCTTCATACATAATGTGAAGTGGTTCTTTTGTTCCATTTGTTGTGTGTCTTAAAGTTGGAACCAACTTATAGTGACCCTAATATGTGAGATATTTAAGGAGTGGTTTTACCAGTTCCACTCCCCCAGTGAACTTCCATGGTTGAGTGCAAATTTGATCCTAGCCTGTTACCTCTACACCATAGAATGGGTACCCAGTTTGTCCCATTAGACTTGCAAAAAAGTAATGGGAGAAGCCAAAGACCATGCATAGTATGCTTTTCATTCAAATTCCTAAGTGGGGGTGTTGGAATTAAAATACTGACAAAGAAGCAGTATAACAGACCTCCATGCTGAATGAAACCCTCCTCCTGGCAAAATGGAACAAGGAATTCCAGTGTTTCAAAAGTGTTAGGCATTTTCTAACAGGAAGGCATAATATTAGAGGCATATTAACCTGATAAATCCTTCTATTTATTTTCACTGTCCACCCACATCAGTAGCTCACCTCTTAGTTTTGTTGTTAATTCTAAAAGGGGAAGAGAGACTTAGTCTTTTATTAGTTGCATCCTGGATAACGTTTCTTCTCTAATCTCAACCCCTGAAATAAATCTCTCAATTTCCTGCTCCACAGCAACAGTTGTATGTCAGCTCGGAAGAAGGGGTCACCCAGGTTTCTCTGCACCGCTGTCATGTCTATGGGACCGCCTGCGCCGATTGCTGCCTTGCCAGAGACCCTTACTGTGCTTGGGATGGCAATTCCTGCTCCAGGTTCTACCCAACAGGGAAAAGGTGAATAAATATCTGGTGGTTGTGGGAGGAGGGGAGCAGATTTACAAAACAAAGTATAAGCCAAGATTGAATGCTCCCTTTATATGCCAGCAATGCAATATGATATTGGAAAAGGATCTCCTTCACTGATCACTTCCCAAGGGCTACCATTTTAAGTTAGGAATGCTTTTTTAAATTTTATTTTATTTTTTTATTTTTATTTTTTTGTTGCCAGAGTCTTGCCATCAAAAATATTCTTTCTTAATAGTACTGCTTTGATACCTAAAGTCTTTCCACATGATGTTTTTGTGTGACTTTTCAAATACAGGTTTTATTCTTTGAACTATTGCCAGGTAAAAAACAAATGGTTCATTGACTAATAATTAACAGCATCATTCATTGGCAGCAATATTATTATTTTTCTCCACAGAAAATATTGTAATTTATGTGATTCTTTCATCTGGCACAGCATTATGGGTGGTTCTGGAGCTTTGGGGCATTGATTTTCAGTGCTGTTTTGCATTTCTTTTAATGCTCAAACATGGATGATGATTAAAAATAAAGAATTTGAATGGGTTTGGTTACCATTTCCCCCCATAATTCTGTTTCATTTACGGCAGGAGTTGCAAATGTGTGGCTGCTGATATTGCAGGATTACAGCTGCCAGCATAGCTGGTGATGGGAGATGATGGCCGATGCATGTTGTCCAAACTTGGCTTAGGTATTTCCAACACAAAGATGGTAATGCAGAAACTAATGTCTTATTTTCATAGCCAGAGATTTGCCCTCTGCCTACCAGCTTCCTTCTTGTCTTCCTGAGTTGAAAAATGCCCTGTTCTCTTCGGAAGAATGAATTCTACGATATATCGTATCTCGTATATACTAAGGTCTTCCTTTGACTGACAGAGCCTGATATCTCAAAATAGTTGTCATCCAAGCTGGTAGGCCGTGGTCCTGGGCAAGAATGAAATAATCATACAAACACATGAGCATTGGAAGTCAAAACAGGCCACAATTTTGAGACCGAATGGCTGCTCTCAGCCAGTGTCCCATTTTAAATCCCCAGAAATGGGCTGAATTTGAATAATCCCGTTTGGACTACGTGTAGGAGGAGACTCCTGCCCCAGGCCCACCTGATTGGCCAGAGCCACCAATGTGAGATTGCAGCATGCCACACTATCTGCTGGGTAGCATGGCACCCACCACTTGGCTGCCATGCCACCGTCACCCATGGCCCCTCACTGGACAACAAATTCAGCCCCTTGGTGAGTTGGGGAACCATTAATTCTAGAACCAGCTTTCAAGAACATTTGGCTAAGATCCTAACAAACCTGGCCAAATTTCACAAGTATCTAGTGAGTCGTAACATGGATTGGTGGTTGCACAATAAGACATACAAAATGTGTGCTCTTACCACTGTCCTTATTTTACTATTACAAAATTTTATTGATTCATTGTTCATAAAAGTTAATATTTTCTAAATCTGAAATGAGCAAAGCTGGAACTTGTGCCATTAACTCCTACCTTTTAGAAAGTGTGATTGACAATGACTTGACTTACAGAGACTAGAAACTTTTTCTGTATGAATATTTGGAAGGGCCTATAATGCCAGATCAAAAGTATAGCTTAATACAGAGCACCATTGTCTGTTCTGAGCAATTTTCGGCAGCTGCGGTGCAGTACGACTATATTTCCCTGTCATAGTTACCATAGTTACTGCAATTCCCTGTGGTTCTCTGGCGTACTGGTGTTCTGGAATAAGACTACATTTCCTCACTATAAGGGAATTGCAAGCTTCAGAAGTTTTATCCAGTTGCCAAGCCCAGCAGAGGTGTGAACTCAATGACGCTACAATTTTAGAAACTGCTATGGATTCCTCCAACCATCTCCATCACATTAGCAGAAGAATCCATTGTCTTCTTGAAACATTTCTTTTATCCTGTGCTTTTTATAGTAAGAAGGAAAATAAGTGCATATGGAATGAAGTCTGGTTTAGGAAATAAGTTGTTCTTTTATCTATAAAAAAACAGATTATGACTGAGAAAACATCCGTAACAGGAGCCAACTCAAGTCTTTCAGTCTAGACTACAATAGTAACTTGGCCTAGTTATTTATTTATTTATTTATTTGTTTGTTTGTTTATTTATTTTTGCCCTTTTTTGACCTCTATTAAATTTTATTCACAGAACAAGGCCTTGAAATATCTGATCATGTTCTCCCCGCTCTTCAAAAGGCATCCACAGCATATCTTCCTGAACCAAGTTTTATAGTCCTCAGTTCTGAACTTGGTTTATTGTTATGTGCCATTAAGTCACTTCTGCTTAATGTTTTTTCCCCCCTACTAATAGGGTTTTTGAGATATGTGAGGAATTCAGTGAGTGGTTTCACATTTCCTCCTCACAGTAAGTTTCCACGGATGAGTGGGAATTTGAAGCCATGTTTGCAGTGTCTTGGGCCAACACTGTATCCCCTCTACCACACTGGCTGTCACTAGGTTGATAGGCTCCTTTAAAACATCTACATCATATATTCACTGACCTTCTGAGGGAAATTAACAAGCAATGCTGGAATCCCTAGGAGCATCTTGTGTTTTTGCCTGTCTATGATCTGTCTTGAAAAGGGCAAAGCACCTCACTCAGGTTTTGACCTAGATGATAGAGATTGATGGCTAACAGACTGAAAGTGCTCTTCTACAACAGTTTGCTTTTGAGATGCATAATAGGCGACTTCTGGCCATTTGTTAAGGCAAGGTTTTAGAAAAAGTTCATTTTCAAGTGAGGAAACATGCCAGTTGACCCAGATGTGGGAAAAGTTACTTTTTTGAACTACAACTTCCAGAATACCCCAGACAGAATGGCCAGTTACAAGCTAATAAAGTAAGGTGTGTGTTTTTTTACTTCAGAGTGGATCACACTGGAAGAAACAAAGAGTATCAAATAATGTCAACCATTTTATTTTATTTTTAAGCCTTTTCAAGGCAGTTTACAATATTTTCAAGCTATAAATTAAACTACAGGTGACATAAACCATAGTATTAAACATTTTAAAAGGAGGCCCATACATATTTTCATCTCTGAAGGCCAAATCCCCAGGAGGGTGAGAAACTAAAAATTTTAGATATGTGAGCATATAGATACACTTTCCCTACCCATCTAGACACCTGTGCAGACATCTCTGTTGCACATTTCACCCCACAGATGCACTTTTCCGCTGCCTCCACTCCACCTCCATAGAGAACAGACAAACACACATACTGTGTGCTTTTCCCCAATACACACCAATACAATCCCCTAGAAGGACACTTTTAGACACTCTCCTCCCTCCCTTGCTTGCCGTTGACTGAGATGTTTGCACAGAGGTCATGGGAAGGAAATGTACAAATATGGAAAACTCCATGTATAACCATATAATTATTTGCTTTGTAAGTTCATATTCATGTGTTTCCTTAATAATCATTTTCCCACTATGTACACTTCACACAGATATATAGATACATATGATTTGATGTTACTTAATACAACATGTAGCATTCTATGACAAATGCTCTTGCAACTCACTTCTTTATAATCATTAACACTTCTTATTGTAGTACAATCATAAAGTGTTGTTATCAGCCGCAATGCGGTTTTCCATGGTTCATACGATTCATAAATCCATTGTTTTCCATATATTTCCAAAGGCACCAATGGTTTGTGTCTGACGAGCCTTGGGCTGCTGGTATGCCTTGAGCAATCCTGCCCATTTCACAATCTTTCTTCAGAAACAAATTTTCAGTGCTTACATCTTCCCATTGGAATCCATGTCTTTTTCTAAAATGCACTCCAGTCCTTTACAGCGTGGCAAAGCCCTCTGAGATTCTCTTCACTGGAAATGGGGCAGAATGTAGTTGGTGGGGGAAGGGAGCCTCTCAGCCTGCCTCTAATTGCTACAGCTTTTGCACGCTTGATTGAACAAACAAACAAACAAAAAAATAAATAGTAAGAAACTTAAAATAAAAATTGACATCTATTCAATTAAAAGTACACAGCAGCATATTGCCCACTGCAGGGCGTTTCACTAGTATGGGACCACCACAGAAAAGACTATCTCTTGTGCTTGCCAACATAATTAGATCTTACTGAGGGTCACATGATTCAGGTCTCCATAGTCTATCCTGTGGCCCAGAAAGATACTTCTGGCATCAGGCAGCCCAACTGTTACCTCTTCTTTTCCTATGCCTTCAACTTCACAGGGAAGTCGATAAGCATTCTATTTGGGCCACAGAGGCTTTGTTAATTGCTACAATTCTGACAGTTTTCAAAAAGCCATGGCATTTCACCTTATGTACAGTAGGCTTGTAGATGATACAGCCCACTGAAACAAATTGCCATCCTGCCATATGAAGGAAATAACATCTTTAAAATAACACTATAAACTGGTATTGATCATCATTTGATATATTAGTTCATTTGGAATTATAATACCATGGATATAAAAGACTACAGTAGTGAAATATGGTTAAAATATACTGTATTATTGAATCTGCATATATTATAACAGGATGTGTTTTATAGAAAGTTCATTGACCTTATTGTCTCAGCAACTAAGTGGCTTTGAAAATTTAATAATTCTTTTCTCCCCCCACCCCCTTTTCTGTAACATCTTAGGAGAAGTCGTAGACAAGATGTGAGGCATGGAAACCCTATGACTCAATGCCGAGGATTTAACCTAAAAGGTACTTTGAACTGAAAGAGGGTTGGGTTATAAAAACATGTGGCTGTTCTTAAATGAATCATAATGTCCGTGTGGTTTACTGGTAAAGACAATAGAGCTCCCATGCATTTTAAGCATTTTCTTCTTCTTTTTGTGTGTGTTATGTTTGTTTGGAGGAATTTATAGATTTTTTTCCTCCCTTGAGTCTAAAAATAAATGGTCTGTATGTAAGACAAGCCTACCATGTGCACCAAATAATTTCTCCTTCTCCCTTAAAGGAAAGACCATCTGATTCTTTAAGCTAATTGACCTGTGCAGCCAAATGTTGGCCACTTTGACTTTAGAAGAATGGTTCAAGGGTGCCATGGACTTATGTTTTCAGTATTAGGGTAGCTTGAGATAAATAGAAAATCAGACCTTCACAGAAGCTGCTACAGTGGTGCTGTTCTCAACAGACCTTCTTTGGACTACGACTTCCAGAATCCCCCAACCAATATAGTCAGAGGGATTCTGGGAGTTGTAGTCCAAGCAAAATAACTCTTCTAAGTTGTAGAGCTCAGTATGAATGCCGTTGAAGAAACTTTACTTAGGATTCCTGTCTGAGGGTCACCTAAAATCCTGGAGTGGCCATTGCTCAAAATCCGAGGTATAAACCTGTTTAGTAACAAAAGAGTGTAACTAAAATAAATGGACAAATACAAAATCTGAAATAGTTATACTCTTTTATTTTTTTAAATGTAGAATTTCTTCCCTGCCCCCCTAATTTACCAGGTGCTCACTTTGTATTTGATTCTAGCATTTAAGGTCATATGAGGGCACATGTTTTGAATTTATTGATAGGATTTTTACTTCAGTGAAATTCTAGTTTCTAGAAAATGGAATGTCAGACACTATTAGGTTCCTACAAACATTCTGTTCACAAAGATATTAAGATTATAAAATTACCATTGGCTTCCAAAATAATATAGTTGTGGAACACACCCATCAAGTTTTTTAATAGGTGTGCCGAATGTTATCTCTGAAACATTCAGAGCAAAATTCAAAATGCCTTCCCCTCTTAAGCCCTTCAGCCTGTTGTAGCTCCTACTTCTTGGGCATTTGTTTTAGGTATTTCTCTTCTTTAGAGTGATTACAGCCCATCAGGAATAGTGTAATGAGATGACGTCACAATACCATACAGCCAATCACATTTGGAGAAATGGGGTAATTGCTCTTGTGTTACCTTCATGCTGGCTGCCAGTCCTGTTACTGCGACAACTCCACACTTCCCTGTGCCCCAACAGTGGCCTCTGGAACGCACTGATGAAAATTTCTGTTCCCTTTTAAAGGCACCACCGAGAAATCACCAAGTTAGGAAGTGGGTTGTTGTTTTTTCTGATGATGAAGGTCCCACCCCCAAAACCAATAATTTCAACTGTTTAAAGAATTTAGGTGTATCACTATAATTTTACATACAACACTTCCACACACACACACACACCATGTCTTGCTCACTATAATTCATGAGAAGCGGTTGGCTCAGTGGTTAAGGTATCTGACTGCAAAGCCAGAGTTTGGAAGTTTGATTCTCCACTGTGCCTCTTTGACAGGAGCTGGACTTGATGATCCATAGGATCCTTTCCATCTTTGCAGTTCTAGGATGATAAACTGGAGCATGACTACATCTGTAAGAGACTATAGTCTTAAGTGACCTAACTGTTCATAAAGTAAAGCTGTACCTTCCTGAAACTTCTCCTGTTTGGTCTAAATGAGATCATCCTGATTTCAAGCATGATCATTCACTTGCCAGTTTAGTAAAGACTCTAATCCATTTCCAAGTCAGAAGGAACGGAGGCATCATTCTAATCTGGGCTCCCTCACATTATAGGTTACCGAAATGCAGCCGAGGTCATTCAGTATGGAGTCAAGAATAACACCACCTTCCTTGAATGTACTCCTAAATCTCCACAGGCCTCTGTGAAGTGGCTCTTACAGAAGGACAATGACAGAAGAAAAGAGGTGAGCATACTGATTACAAGCACTGAAGGTTCAAAGGAGAACAGACCCACTCAATCAGGAGCCACTCCTTCAGGAGCCTAGTTATAGTAGTGAACTCTGCTGCTCCTATACAACATGATCAGTAAAGTTACACCTGCATTGGAACCACATGTGACAATGTATGGTTTGACTGCTACAATACAGTGCTGAGAACTCTTATGAGCAGTCAAGACTGTAGACAAACCAAAACTCCAGAGATCTTTAACTACCTACATTGATTAACAGTCAGGGTGAGGAATAGGAAATAAATTTATTGGATTTGCATTCCTCTATTTTTTCTTGTGGCAATGCTAGCAGTTGAATGATGTGTGTCCTGCTTTGGAAATCTCTTCATTCCAACACTTGTGATGCATCTTCATAAAGAAATAAGGCACATAAAACAATGCATACACTTGAGAAGTGTGCATAGTTGAACATGCATTCATTTGAAAAATGTGCACAAATGCTTCGGTCAGTTGATAAAATGCCTTAATGTATGTTTGTGTATTCTGTGCTGTCAAGCTGGAACTGACTTAGAATGACCCTAATAGGGCTTTCAAGGTAAGTGAAATATTTAAGGAGTGGTTTTCCAGTTCTTCTCCCCCAAGTGAGGTTCCATGGCCAAGTGGGGATTCGAATCCTGTTCTCCAGAGTCTTAGTCTGTCATTTTATCCACTATACCACACTGGGAATCCTTTAAAGTATGTACATTAGGGAAAATCAATACTCACATATACATAAATTTCCTTATGGAAAAGTTGCTGGACAGGCTTCACAACTTGATAGGAAACTGAAACAGAATGAGAATGCCAGTGTGGTCTTGAGAAATGCAACAAAAATGAAACTAGGAGATTTTCACATCCCTAAGTAGTTTTTAAAAACTGCTTGAGTAGGCTGGGATCCTAACATGCATTAGTGATTCCATATGGAACCAGATAAAAGTAGTTCATCCTAATGAGGAAACATAAATCTGCATACTGGAGTGAACCCTATGTACATTGGGGGAGCATTAATGTTTGCCATAATGTAATGTGAGCCATAAGCCCACACAATCTGTATGGTCCTTCCCCTTGAGAAAAATGAGGAGCAGTTGTGTGAATGGACACAGATGCCCCTCATCTTGAAAATGCAGTTGGGGGCTACGGTCTGAAGACTCCTGCTTTCCCTGCCACTGTTGCGTATGTAGGATACATTTTGGTTAGCATGTGAATTGGCTCAACTGTGAAGACATAGCTTTGTGCTACTTGTGTATAAACGGCAGTGGAATGAACCAATCCTCTTGAAACTTTCAGTGCTCTCTACATATATCATAGTTCAATGTTTTCTTGGTGTTGGATTCTTAATTCTCTTAGGTTTTATAGTTTTGGCCCACAGCTGAAGCTGATTCATGGATATGATGCAAGCGGTTGTAACTTAATTGATTTGATTCATGTGGATGCCACATCTAGGGTGCTGGACATATTCTCGTGACAATGAACATCTTCTGCAAGACCCAGATTAAGCCTTTTAAAGGCCACATAAATTTTGGGACATGGGATTTAAGCATGTGCCTCTTCCACTGAAAACACTGAGGACTGAAAAGTGATGAATTTGGCATTGCACCCTCTATGTGCAGGCCTAACATTCAGGAGTCCAGCAAAGAAATGATATCTGAGAAGTTGGGGGAGGAAGATGATACAGAAAGTTTCTGTAGGCAAGGAATTAGTCTGAACTAAAAATACTTGCCGCAACAAGAATGTTCCTGACTGTGATGCAATCACATTTTCCATTACTGTCCTCTCCAAAGCTCTCAGGTTTCAGCTTTCTAAAATACAGTGTAATTCTTTATCAGGACCCAACCTACTTTTGGTGAAACAAAAGGCGAAATTATTTCTGTTTTCCTACCTCAGGCAGTTCCCCTGTAGGGGGAAAATGCTCCTCTTGTAATACCATTGGCCATGGATGAATAATAGAATGCAGTGTATTTGTCAAGCTCTGCCCTCTGTATTTACACAAAGAGGAGGAGTAAAATGCATTGCTTTACTTGTTTCAACCTTCCCTTGCCCATTGAGAAACACAGTAGCCTTTGGAAATTAAAAGCTCATGCTGGATGATGGATTCCTGTTGAAGTCAGCTAGCATTACAGCTGCTTCAGGTATATTTACTTGGGACCAGATCCAGTCATATTTTGAGCAGTCCTTTTTAAATTGATGGGGCTTAAGTTAGTCATATTTAGGCATTCTGATCAGATCTGGAACCAAGCTTGTCCTTATGTAAGACATTTCAGGTAGATTTCCCTCTTCTAATTGCAACAATAGCAATTAAAATTAATAAGGAAGTGAATTAAGCAACTGTATGTATAAGCCACACACGTTTGAGGATAACCAGGTGTTTCACTACACTGAAGAAATCAAATGAGGAGTCTTTGCATATAGAAAAGATCATCTTCTCCCTGGCAATGCAAAAGCAGTAAGCAAATTGTGTAAACAAGCCATGAGTAAAGATGATTGAATGAGTAAAAGTGGAAAGCAAGTACTGTAAATGAGTGGGAGAGATGCATTTGGGGGGTGATGTCTTTCCTCTGTTTTCTGTTTGCTTAGCTGAGAGATCAGAAGATCACTTAAAGCCTCCCAGAGAGTGTGGCTTTGGGTTCAATTTAGGGATGGGCACAAACCACCGATTTGGTAGTCTGTGCCGGTTCATTTCTCAGCCAAACAGTTGTTTGGCACTTCCCAGCCCTGCTTTCTCTGTCGGGCACCCACCCAGAGGCAGTGCCTGGCTTCCCTGCCCCGCCTCCTCTGGAAGCTGCCTCTGAGTGGGAACCAGAGGAGGCAGGGCTGGGAAGCGGCGAACACCTGTTCAGCCAAGAAATAAACTGGCAGCAACCACCAAAATGTAGATTTGTGCCTATCTCTAGCTCGATTCTGTCTCTCTCTTCACAAGGATTGTTCCAGTGGGACAGAGTACCAAAGGGTTGGGGGTTCATGCTTCCTGTCTGAGGAGGATGTAAGCCCTATGGGGTAGTCCCCCCACATTTCTTCTGCAAAGCACAACAGTGTGTCCACATGAAATAAGTGTGTCCCAGCATTTACATGTAATGGTTGGTGCATAAAAGAGGCCAGCATGTTAAATTTAGAATGTTAAACATGTTTCTGCAAAGCTCTAAAGCTTCCGGGTGCATCCTAAGCCAGATGTTTGTGACTGGTGGAAGAAAAACACCATGCTTATAATGAATCTATTTTTGAAAACTAAATCTTAGTCTTGCTGTATTCATTGTTCCCAACCATGCCATTAAGAACACATGTTGTCTGTGTTGCTCCTTTAGGTCAAACTTAATGAGAGAATCATCGCCACTGCGCAAGGGCTCTTAATTCGTTCCGTTCAGGAGGCAGACCGGGGGCTTTACCATTGCATTGCAACAGAGAACAACTTCAAACAGACGATAGCGAAGGTGAACTTCAAGGTGTTAGATTCAGATATGGTGGCTTTCATGACTGAAAAATGGTCCCCGTGGACCTGGGCCAGCTCACTCCAGGCTTTGCAGTTTCATCCCAAGGACTTGGCTGGATCCATCAGCCATTCAGAACTGCAGTTGATTAATCAATACTGCAAAGACACGAGGCAGCTTGGGCAGCAGGCGGAAGAGGCCCAGAAGATGAGGGGGGATTATGGCAAATTAAAGGCCCTCATCAACAGCAGGAAAAGTCGGAACCGAAGAAATCAGTTGCCTGGATCCTAAGGTTATGTCTTGGAGCATCACACACACACACCCTTTTTAGTACCCTCTCTCAAGGGTACCAAATACTTTGTGTTTTGTTTATTTGCTTGTTTTCCTGCTGAGAGCATTGAAAAAAACAACAATAGTCAGGCAGGTCTGGTACAAGACTTTTTTTAAAAAATCATAAAGTGCAACCTACCTAAGCTAAAGAGGGAAAATTAAACATCAAATCCAAAGAGATTTCATTGGTGAAGTGCCCACTGACACATCCTTCCTTTTAACTGTATAAAGCCAGTGATTTGCCTTAACCCAGATTCTCACGTGATGCACTGACCCTCCATCTTGGAATTAAGCAAGAGGAGACGTACAAGACAGAGTTTGGGTTAGGAGGAAATGTGAGTTCAGGCTATGTTCACACACATATTTTCTATCAACTTTTGTATATGTTATATATATGGTTTTCTCTGTTTACGGTACATTACATTGAGGGGGAAACCCAGCTGATGCCGGTGTTCAATCATTTCTGAAATTGTGCTCATGAGTATATCGTGGGAGTGATAATCTTATTTGCAACCCCACACATAATTTCCTGCAGAACTTGGAAAAGTTACTTCTGCAAACCCCAACTCTTCGAATGTTTGGGAGAATAATTTCTAATGATAGACCTGCTGAGGTGGAGTCCCAGGAAGATATGGTCCAACAAAAGTAATTTATTCCAAAGTAACTGCTTTCCTGGAAGTAAGTTCCAGTAGGTTCAAGGGGTGAAATTCTGAGTAAAGATGCACAGAACTGTACTGGATATATAGTTAGTTCAGAGTGAGGTTAATTGAGTATAATCATCCTTCCCAACCCCTTTGACCTGATAAAGTCTCTGTGTAAAAGAAGAAAGCCAAGATAAAATCATTACAGCCAAAAAAAAAAAAAAAAAGGGAAAGATTCAGATGCTGCTAAACAGCTGCAGATGTCCCTGTGTCCCTTGGTGTAACCTTTCAAAGATGGGAATCATCTTTAGAAAAGTTAACAAACATTGAGTGCGGGAGCAAAATGAGAGCATGAACTAGCCAAATTTTGACTTTTTAAAGTTTCATTGGTTTCAGTTGGAAGGAACGTAAGGATGTTTTGAAGACTTCAGCTGAGATCAGTGGGACTTTAAAAAAAATGTTTCACTTCAGCTGTAATGTGTTTTATATTTGTGTAGAATAAGGAAAACAGGCCAGAGGGGGGCAGCTTTCTGGGTCAAAACGAAGGGCAGAACTAGCGTGAAAATCTAGATTAGCTTAAAGTCATCCTAACTAATAAAAGGAAATTGTAACTACTGTGAGTAGATAGATTTCAACCTATATGATCGAATTTGCAAATATAAACAATGATAAAAGAAAGCCTAAGAACATATGTGGAGGAAAATCCCCACTACAAACCGAGGCTCAACTGCTGGAGGAATTATCAGTATGGATTCTCACAGAAAGAATTATACAGACCCAGAATACATTCTGAATGCAACATTCAGAATGCAGAGAAGCATGCGTTACCCATACCTTCTGCATCCAGTGTTCAAAATGTGCTATTTATCCATTTATAGAATGCATATGGGGAGTGTATGGAAGTGCATACACCAGCCTCAGTGTCCCCTTTCATTTGAAGGTGTGAAGGAAGATACTGCTTAGCCCTTCAGTGAAACATGCTTTAGGCTGCCTGTCTGTATGATGAGTTACTCTTGGGTGCCTGAAGATCTGCCTCCATCTTTCCCCACTCAAGGTGGGATGGCAGGGGTATAGCCAGCAGGAATGTTTGGGGACAGAAGTGGCATCTGTAGGCCTGTACCCCCTCATACTTTGTATCCACTGAACTTAATTAACATTGTAAAATGAGGGCAAAGGAATGGTGCTCTAAACCATGTGTGACTAGTACCTAGTAGTAAATTACTTTGGTATGCATGTAGCCACTCAGGAAGATTACCAGGGTTCCCCATCATTATCTCTTGCTACACCTTCTACCATAGAGTCACAAGAAACAGCTAGGCCAAAGAAGTTATAAAGCCACTTAGTTACTGGGTGAACCTCCTGGAAACTATCAGCTGTCCAGAAGGCATTTCAGTCAGGCTGAATCTGTGGCTTTGGGGGCAGCCTGTAGGATTCCTTTCCAGTGTGCTTCGGTAAATGTGGTTACCGTTTCTTTTTTGCTTGGTCCCACCTTAGATCAGGTCTTCTGCTCATTTGGTTCCTCTAAGAGACTATTTGGCACACCACGCAAACCACTCCTGACCCTGACCTAATTGTAATGAAACAGGTTTTGGGAGCCTAACAGGCACGATGTGAAAAAGCAACACTTCCAAGTCACATTCCCATTGCCTGTATTATTTGAAGTGATATTTCTGAAAATGAAAGTTTGTGTAGGGAAGCTTATTTTAAGACGTAACCAGATTTCATATTTATCTTGTCTCATTGGCAGCCTCCATAAGGTAAATGTTCTATAGGAGTAATTGCTTCCTGCCACAATTTTAACCCTTTTGTTCTGCCTCCAGGTAACTTCTGTCTTTGAGAGATTTTGCCCTCTCATTTGTAAACCTACCACTGACTGGTGTTTTTTTTCCAAGGAATAACTCTGCTGAAGTGCATGGCTATCAAAGAGCTTGGAAAAGTTACTTTTATTGGACTATAATGCTCAAGTTAGCATGGGCACTTGCTATGCTGGTGGGAGGATTTCAGGGCTGGCTGGATAGCTGAGTGAAGTTGGGCATTTGATTTCCCGCTGTGCCTTCATGGAGAAGAGCCAACCTGTGTAGGTTTGAGCAAGCTGCACAGTCCCAGGGCACACCCAGAAGAAGGGAATGGCAAACCACTTCTCAGTATTCTCTACCTAGAAAACCCTGAAAAGGGTTGCCATAGGGTCGCTGATGTTATTATTAATATTACAAAAGAAGTTGTAAGGCATGATCCACAAAAGTAGCACTTCCAGAGTCACAGTGTCCTCCTGGTCTGATATTTGATAGTGCAGTCCTTAGATAAAGATTGTCGCAGGCATGACAGAACAATACATGGAATGGCAAAGCACAGCAGTTGAAGTATGTGCATGAAGCTGCCTTCCATTCCTTGGCCACTTTGAACAACAGCACGCACTGAAGCATGTGATGTCATCATTCTCTGAATGATTTGTTTCCATCATAATAAGTATGTAGGTTAAGAAGTCAATAGCCCTCTTTTGGCGCTTGCCTAAACAAGCAGGTAGATTTGTAACTGCAGAGGGGCCTAAGGGAGCATCTAAGCCCTGTCCTTACATTCCGTGCCATCTGGAAGGCAGCCGTACTTTTCCATATTCCGTATGAATGCCTGAAAACTCACACGGAAGTGTGTTTAACTAAACATGCTTACAGAGCTCCCATGACCAGGAACCTTATTATATTGGGGCTTATGTCCCCATTACAATTAAAGCCCTATCCAGTCATTCAAGGTTTTTTTAAACAATTCATTGAATGTCTGAATAAAGCTAATAAGATCAGTAGGCTGGGGTAGAGAGCATATAGTCCTGGTGACAAGGTGAGAGCAATGCTTAGCTATCACAAATACAGCTTGCCAGTGGAATGCTAATGAAAAACTTCCCAAACCAGTACACATGTGACGTCACAAAGCCATCCAAGTTTTCAAATGCCAAAAATCTATTTTGGGCTTTACAGAATAAAACTACCTCCTGTAGTCTTAATATTTGTTCTCCAATATTCGGGAATGTTGTGGTTCCTCATTGTGTGTGTTGTAAAAAATAAATAAAAATTAAACACATTCACAGTGCAGTTGACATTACATTAAATATCATTTATAAGTGTTCTAATTGCTTCCAGATGAACTAGGGTAGTCGATAAGCATTCAAGGACACAATTTATTCTTCTAACAGCCAAATGTGGTTTTATCTGAGTAGGCGCCTATTAGGCCTGGGGAATGATGATAATGAATATAGTTTGTTAAAAGGAAAATATTGGCAATACATGCAGGTCAGCTAACATCAGCAGAGCCCCAAGCTTCAAAATAATATTTTTAAAGCTGCTTTATATATGGTTATGATGGTTTGACTGTTTAAGGGATTAAACTTAAACTAACATTTTTTTTCTTCTGCATAGCAAGATTTATATATCTAGATAACAAACTTTTGCTGATTCATGGCCTCGCTGGCCTTCCATGTTGTAGCAGATCTCCATCATATGAGAGATGAAGCTCTTCAGTGTAATCGTTATAGATCAATGTGAAACAGTTTACGCTCAATGTTCTTGTTTATGATGGTAATGGTTTGAAGGCTTTGTTCATCCATTATGCTTAGAGCAGCTTGTGGAGCAGAGCAGCCACAGGATAATGGAGGTCCAGACCAACCATGAAGAATAGGAGCAGGTTTTTGGCATTGGCCTGCCTCCTACCACATACTGAGCATAACGCACAATGAAAACGCTGCATGTTTAGTCCAAATCTAGTAAAGTACCTGTCTTTTATTTTGGCAGGGATGCATGGCACGTATCTCTGGCAGTTCTATGTGTGAACCTGAATGCCACCTATTATATTTTATGCATGGCAGAAAACAAGTCAGGTGCTCTCCTATGATTCATAGATAGGGATGGGCCTGGCTTACAGTAGTTGAAACTGGTGGAATGTAAGTTCGTCATCTAAACCCTAGACCACACGTATGAAATGTAGGTGTGTGAGAGACTCAGTTCTTTTATATCCCCAATTAAATGGACCATTGAGAAATGCATGGTTCTGTCACCTGGGGACAGCATCTCCACAGGATTTTAAAAGAACATCCATACAAATAAAGGATCATTGTTGCATGATGAAGACCTTACACTGGTTGCCACCACAACTGACCCAGTCAAAGGCTGTTTCCTATATGGGCCCAGAGTTGCTGATTCAGAGGAGCTGACTCTTTAGGAATGCCTCTTAGCTTTTCTGTTGCTACTTGTGAAAGAGATAGATAGATAGCTGTCCCAAGGCCATCAGCTTTTGACCTCTGCTTCAGCACATGAGGGCCATTCTGAACCAGACAAAATGCCTATCTAGTCCAGAACTCCTGCTCAGCAAACTATACACTTCCTGCACTTGTTTATCAGAAACTATTCATAGCATGCTCATGCTACTTACAAGAGCGAAGGTAGTGTGTGAATATATGAATATGACTAGTAGCCATTGATAGCCTTATTGTCCATAAATCAGTGTAAGCTTTCTTGGTTGATGGCCATCACCAAATGTTGGGATAAAGGTGTTCGCATAAGGTGGGAGTAATGTGCAATGGCAAATTGCAGCTGATGGATGAGTTACCAGAGTGCATCTCAACTGCACAGTTGGGTAAATGACTGACATGTACCCTGGCACTGCCTCACAACAAGTTGTGCAAACCTTTTATGAAGGCCAGTAATTTTCCATATTCTTCTAATATCCCCCCATTTATGCATCATTTTTCTAAGCTAAGAAACCCCAAACTTTATGTCTTTTTTGTTATCAAAGGCTTTCACGGCCGGGATCTGATGGTTGTTGTGGATTTTTCAGGCTGTTTGGCTGTGTTCTCGAGGTTTTTCTTCCTAATGCTAACACCCATGAATCACAGTGACAGATAATCTGCCCCCCTTATCACAACAAAACACCCATAACAAAAAACACCCTGATCACAGAAAACACCCCATCTCCTGAAAAAAACACCTGATCCCACATCTACAAATACTCAACAATCCCACACACTACACCAGAACACAGACAGAGTTCTAGCTCCTGTCCTCTGAAGAGGCCAGCCACAGAGACTGGCGAAACGTTAGGAAGAAAAACCTTCAGAACATGGCCAAACAGCCCGAAAAATCCACAACAACCATTTATATCTTTTCCTAGTAAGGGAGTTGCACCAGTTCCCTGATTTTTTGTTTGGCCAGTCATGCCTTTTCTTGTTCACTGATGCCATGGGAGAATGGAACTGCCTATACCTGATATTGATTCACATTTCGTCATTTTATTGCCCATTCATCCAATTTGGACAGATCCCTTTTGTAACACTTTATTTTTATAACCCTGAGTACATTGGAGTCATTGGTAAGCTGTACCAATTCAGTTCCCATCCCAATGCCAGATGATTTATGAACAAGTTAAAAATACAGACCCTGGAAAAGTGAACATGTCATTCATTTTTACCCTATCATGTGAATGTGTCATTCATTTTTCTCTTCTTCTTTAACCTTTTATTGATCTTTAAGCCACTTACAACAGACCAGTTGGAAGTAAACCCACATTTTTTGTCCAAGAGCCAAATTACACGTTACAGATAGCATGTTATTAGAGAAGGAAATTCCTTGGTGCTAAAAGTTGTGTGATTGTAACAGGAGGAGCTTTTCATATCTTCTGTAGTCTGCATATGAGTCCGTTTTGTTTTGTGATGGGCCATTGTGAGGTAAACCAGACTATTTGTAATTACAATTGTTCCAGGTCTGTTGGAAGGACATCTCTAGAATGCGAACATTATTTCAAATTCTAGTGACATGCTATCTGTAGCATATAGTGTGACCCCTAGCCGGATGAGTTTGGGTATAATAATCCTGGAATGATGAGTAAAGAGAGAGTCCCACTGAAAGCAAAGTAATTTAATTTAACTGAGTTTGTCACTACTTTCATAGGAGTCTTATGTCTCCTTCACCCTTTCAGAATGAGATCACCTCTGTTCAGACCATAGCTGCCACTGACTGTTTTCATTTGAACATAACTGCAACTTTGGAAGAGGTGGGCCTTCCTCAGGACCAACCTTAAGTATTAGGCAGAATGTCATGGCTACCTCAGGCAGCAGATCCTCAGGGCAGTAGCAAAATGTTGGAGGACAGAGTTGTGCATGACATGAGAGCAATCCTGCACCCCATATCCTACCTGCTGCCCTCTGGTGCATTGGCGAGCACTGTCTCGTTACCAATGTTGAAGTATGAATTATCTGCCAGTCCAGTTGTCTCCAGTATAGCTGGAATTGGAAACACAGCATCTTGTTCTTTCCTTGTGCTACAGCATGTTTTTGGCTGGTTCTAGCTATCCTGTGACCTCCAAATTTTACCTCTCTCACCACACAGTTGCAAAAAATGCAATGAACAAAGTTCACTGAACCTGTACAGGGTAGTTTCCATTACAGTCTTTTTAGAGTTTTACATGTTCAGAGTCTATCTCCATGTAGGTAATATGAACTGTTAAGTTTATTATTCCTATTTTTGTTCATTTGTTTGTTACTATTTAATATCTTCCTATTTTGAGGATACTGAATAATGTATATAGTTGTATTCCTTTAAAAAAATTCTTCAAGACATAAATTTGCCAAATGTAAAGATAAATTCAATACTAAACTTTTTCATTGGTGTGTATTAAATATATTTTGTGACTGCCTTTGTTGTCATTTGTAAAGTTCGATGAAATCTTAATTCAACCATGTGTTTTTTGTGCTCATTGGTACTGTAGATACATGTATTTCCTCTTTTGGAAAACACTCTCCTTTTCACCAAATGTGATAGATATGTATAGTTTTAGCATGATGAAACCCATGACGGTGAATATTCACTAGACCTTGATTAAAAAATAAAAATAAAAGCATTAACATAATACTATTTAAATGGATACCCCAAATGTTTGCCTGAAGAATAAAGGGATCTGAAGCTGTTTCATGAGTTATGTTGCTTTTTTGTTTTGTTAAACTCTATTAGGCTAGATTTCCTGTGGCTTTTTTGGTGTGTGTGTGTGTATGTATAAGCTAAACGAGAAGCATTAATACATGAGAAAGACTTCTGTGTTGAAGCACCCTTCCATACACAGTGATTGATTGATTTTCTCTCCCAACTGTGCATCTTGAGTTTATTTATTATTTATTTAACTTATATGCCGCCCACACTACCCAAAGGTCTCTGGGCGGCTTACGACAATTTAAATACAGTAAAAAGATAAAACAATTAAAATACAATTAAAATATATACTCTAAAATTGCCATCAGGACCCACAGTTGATATTATTTCAATTAAAAGCCTTCTGGAACAGGAAGGTTTTGACCTGGTGCCGAAATGTCATCAGCATCGGCGCCAGACGAATCTAAGCTGGGATGGTGTTCCATAGTCTGGGGGCAGCTGCCAAAAAGGCCCTTTGTCTACAAGCCATCTCTCTTACCTCCTTGAGGGATGGCTCTTTCAAAAGGGCCCCCTGGCTAGATCTTAACTGCTGGGTAGGTTCATATGGAAGGAGGCAGTCCTTCAGGTATCCAGGGCCCAAGCTGTTTAGGGCTTTATATGTCAAAACAAACATTTTTAATTGGGGCCGGGCAGCAACTGGTAGCCAATGTAATTTAAACAGAATCGGCTTGATGTGTCCCCTAGCGGCCCCACCACTCACCAGCCGTGCAGCTCAATTCTGGACCAGTTGTAGTCACCAGATCGTCTTCACAGGCAGCCCCACGTAGAGCGCATTGCAGTAATCTATGCGAGATGTTACCAGTGCATGTGTAACTGTCATGAGACTCCACTCGTCCAGGTAGGGCCATAGCTGGTATAATTTCCTCAGCTGAAGGAAAGTGCCCCTGGCCACCGAGTCCACCTGGGCTTCCAGAGTTAGACTGGGGTCCAGGAGCACCCCCAGGCCGCGAACCCTGTCCCTTAGGGGGAGTGCAACCCCATTCGGGGCAGGGAAATGGCCCTCCAGTCTGTCCGGCGAAGAACCCACTAACAGCACTTCCATCTTGTCTGGATTGAGTTTCAATTTATTAACCCTCATCCAGTCCATTATCAGGTCCAGACACGAGTTCAGCACAGAAACCGCCTCACCTGGATTGGTGGAAAACGAGAGGTAGAGCTGAGTGTCGTCAGCATATTGCTGACTCCTCAGCCCAAACCTCCTGATGACCTCTCCCAGCGGTTCCATGTAGAAGTTAAACAGCATGGGGGACAGTATCGAGCCCTGAGGAACCCCATGACATAAATGCCATGGGACAGAGCAACTGTCCCCCAGCACCACCCTCTGGACACGGTCAGCCAGGAAGGAGCAGAACCACCATAAAGCGGTGCCCCCAACGCCCAACCCAGCCAGCCTATCCAGAAAGACACCATGGTCGATGGTGTCGAAAGCCGCTGAGAGGTCCAGGAGTATCAACAGGGTCACACTCCCGCTGTCTCTCTCCCAGCAAAGGTCATTGTACAGGGCGACCATGGCAGTATCAAAGCCCGGCCTGAAACCCGATTGAAATGGATCCAGAAAATCTGTTTCATCTAGCAGGGCCTGGAGTTGCCCAGCCACAACCCGCTCCAACACCTTGCCCAAATAAGGGAGGTTCGCCACTGGTCGGTAGTTAACCACCAGTCCGGGGTCCAGGTTAGGCTTTTTAAGGAGTGGCCGAATTACCGCCTCTTTCAAGGTGGTAGGGACTACTCCCTCTCTCAAAGAGGCGTTCACGGCCTCCTATACCCAGGTGCGAACCCCCCTGGCAGATCTTCCAATTAGCCAAGATGGGCAAGGGTCGAGCAGAGTGGTGGTAAACCGGACAGATCCAAGTACCCTGTCCACATCCTCAGGTCTCAACAATTGAAACTCATCCATTAATACTTGACCTAAGCATGGCACACTGGACACATCCTCTGATTCTGCAGTAATGGTGGAGTCCAAACCACTGCGAATCTGAGCAATTTTTCCCTCAAAATGAATGGCAAACTCATCACAGCAAGCTGATGAGCAGTCCGGGACCTCCACCGGATTTCCTGGTTGAAGATGATCCCGGACCACCCGAAACAGCTCTGCTGGAGGAAGCAATACGGCTGGAGAAATATTGCCGTTTCACCAACCGTATTGCCATGAAATAGGCCCAATAATGGGCTCCCAGCGGGATTTCCTCCATCTGCGCTCCAGCCGTCTCCCCTCTCACTTCATCACCCGCAGTTCAGATGTATACCAATGAGCTGTCTGGGCTCTAAGTGCAGGGAGAGGGCGCTTAGGCGCAATTGTGTCAACCGCCCGGGTCATCTCCCTATTCCATAGGGTGACCTGAGCTTCGACAGGACCGCCGACTATATCAGACAGATAATCCCCCGGAGCATTCAGGAAACCATCCGGATCCATTAGTCTCCAAGGGCGGATCATCTTAATAGATCCCCCACCCTTGCAGAGGGGAGAAGAAGCTAATTAGACTAAACTTGACCAGGAAGTGGTCTGACCATGACAATGGGGTCACAACCAGCCCCTCCACATCCAAACCACCATCTTCCACTCTCGTTGAGAAAACCAGGTCCAAGGTATGGGCCTTCTCATGTGTCGGGCCGATGACACATTGAGACAGCCCCATGGTTGTCATGGTGGCCATGAAGTCCTGAGCCGCGCCAGTCAAGGCAGCCTCGGCATGGATGTTGAGGTCCCCCAGCAATAACAGCCTGGGAGTCCTCAACACCAAGTCTGAGACTACCTCTGTCAGCTCAGGCAGGGAGACTGTTGGTACGCAGCAGGGTGGGCAGTACACCAACAGAATCCCCAATCTGTCTCGTAAACCCAACATACAATACAGGCCCTCAAGACCTCCTCTCAAAGGGATAGGAAGCCTGGTCAAGGAGATAGAACTCCTATAGACTATAGCCACTCCCCTCCCCAACCCTCCAAGCGACATTGGTGCTGGACCGAGTAGCCAGGCAGACACAGCTGGAAGAGGGGAACACCACCCTCCTCTCCCACCCAGGTCTCAGTAATGCACGCCAGGTCAGCACCCTCTTCCAGAATTACATCATGGATGAAGGCAGTCTTATTTTGTACCAACCTGGCGTTCATCAACAGCATTGTGTGGCTCAAGGGTTTGCTGATATGGTCACCTGATACCATCTGGTTGTGGGTAGGACTAGAAGAGGGGATAGATGTAAGACATCTAACCTCTCTTCTCCTACGTGGGCATGTTCTACCCCCACCCCTATTCCTTCCCCTACCCAGCACCACCTCAATGGCTGCCCCCTCCAATGCCCTCCCCTCTTCCTGTTCCCTCAGATCCACTGTGGGTCTCTACTTACGTAACCTGATGGCAACTGATAATCCAATCACAATGAAAACCCCTTCTAAAGCCCCTTCTCCCACTGAGCCAGGTGGCTGATGTTGAGGAGGGGGTGGGGCAGCCAGAAGCAGCGAGGGCGCAGTCCTGCAAGGCTGAGGGAGTCCAAGCCAAACTCCTCCAGGAAGGCTGGTAACCAGCAGCAGCACAGCCACACTGTCTCTCACTCAGTGCCTGAGGGACGACAGATGATGGAGACTCCCCCAAAGGCAGGAATGTTGGTCTGGCAGGGCCCTGGCACAGGTTCTGGCTTATAAAGCCCCTTCTCCCCCCGAGCCAGGTGGCTGGTGTTGAGGAGGGGGTGGGGCAGCCAGTTCCATCAATATTAATTAATTAATTCATTCATTCATTCATTCATTTAGTGCATTTATATGGCTCTGGCTTGGTGCAAAACAGTACTTTAAGTGGTTTACAGCAATACGCTGTAACAGTGACCCAACCACCTAACAGTAAATGTCTTAAAAAACAAACAATAAACACAAAACCCACAATGATAACGACACCAAGAGAACAGGCAGTGTAGCTCAGGAGAGGATGCTTTTGAATGTCCCTTTAAACAGGACAATCTTTGGCATCCTCTTGAAGGATGGGAGGGAGGGGGCCCTGACATACTTCTGCCAGGAGCACATTCCATAAGGATGGGGCCACCACCGAGAAGGCACAATTTCTGCTGACAGTCTTTTTTTTTGCCTTTCTCAGTGTGGCCACCGGGAGAAGGGAGAAGTAGGATCTGAGAAGAGGGAGAGGCGCTCCGACATATAATGGGTCTCTAAACATTAAGGTCTTTGTATACTAGAACCAGAACCTTGAACTTGGCCTGGAAAGCAAATGTTCATCTAGGCCGAATTGAACTGACAGCCTCCCATAAAATGAGTTTTTCTCAAGTAAAGTTGGATTAGAGGCTTTGGGGAAAGTATATTGAAATGTGAAATATCCTCATAAAATCTATGTAGTATCAAGATTATGAATTGAGAAAGATGGGTGAACCCAAATAACTCATTCACCTGAATTAAGGGCATCTGGTACAACTCATCCTTATAATACATACAAGCACAATCCATATTGGTTGTTGTGGGTTTTTCGGGCTCTTTGGCCGTGTTCTGAAGGTTGTTCTTCCTAACGTTTCACCAGTCTCTGTGGCCGGCATCTTCAGAGGACAGGACTCAGAACTCTGTCTGTGCTCACCAGAAAAACCCACAACAACCATCAGATCCCGGCCGTGAAAGCCTTCGAGAATACAATCCATATTATTCCTCCAAATTAGCTTTCTCTGATCAACAATTCCTATCAACAACTCCCATCATCCTCTGCCATCATGGACATACTTCATTGGGGATAATGGGAGTTTTAGTCCGACATACCCAAAGGGCCCCAGGTTGCAGAAGGCTGAACTAAGCTCCTGCTGATCAATGAACACAGCAACCCCAATGCTCTTTTCATCTTTGTAACATGAGTGGCAAAGGTCCTCTGAAAGCTACTCCCAGCATTCCTTGCCATTGACTATTCTACTTAGGGCTGCTGGGAACTGGAGTTCAATAACATCTGAAGGGCTACACACAGACCACCACATCTAGGTCAGAGGTGAGGAATCCAGATATTAGATGACAAATTAGTACTGTTATTCCTCATCTTTGAACACTGTATGCCATGCTGTTGCCCTATCCCAGTGACTTAGACTCAAAAACATACAGTGCAACAATCATGGGTGCTGTGTGTCCTTGAAACCAGCCGTGATGTATCTCATTTCAGAACTCTCCTTCACATAACTAGGGAAGGTTACTGGAGAAACAGGATACCCAATAGATGAGGTATGGAGACACATAAGAGTGTTTAGCTTAGAAGGAGTGTGTTAATTGTACTTTGGACAAGACACATAGTTCAGATCAGGGAACACAGAAGAGTATTTTTCCCCTTATGTTTCAAGGAAGGGGTTTGGATTTTTTCCAGACATCAATTAATTTTGTAAAATGGAACCTTTCTTCAGGACACACAGAACAAGAAGTCCTTGTCTACCTTGTTATCTTCATCTGATCATGGCTGTTATGTTCTTTCTAATTTCAGCGCAGCTGTGTTTCAGGGCAATTTGAGAAGCAGACATTGCATGTTAAGTGCAATAGACAGAGAGGAGCCAAATTCAGCACCAGAATATGCAAGGGCTTGATACTTTTTCTCCAATGAGGGATCTGCTACAACTCCCATCAGCCTTAAGCAGCATAATCAGTGGTGATGAGCCCTGGAACTAGCAGACCAAGAACATCAAGAGGGCCAAATGTTCATCATCCTCAGACCAAGTGATGAATGAGTTCAGTAGGATGAGTTTTTCCAGGATGATGACAATGATGGTGATAATTTCCTTCTTTTCTTCCCCTCCTTTCTCCTCTTTTATAATTCTGCATGGAACCAAATATCCCAGCTTACCTTTTATTTGGAATTTGTTCAGGAGTCATCTGGTTATGTTATGTGTTCATTTTATCTATTACAGTGTTTTCAGCTAGCCAGTATCAACAGCTCTCAAATGGGGGATGCTATCAATGAAATCATAATAAAAGAATCTAATACAATTTTAAGAACTAAAACATTTAAAAAATACTTTGAAACAGTATAAGAGACAAAAAACAGTGCACTGAAGGGCTGAAGACTGAGCCCAAATCCCTCTAATTACCACACAGTCAGGTTTTAACTTGCTAGTAAAGTAAAGGCAATGTTGGTGCCAGTTGGTCCTCCAACAGTAAGACACTTATGATAGGAGTGAGCAACCAAAGACATAATATCATACAGCCCTCAGGCCTAATTTCAAAATCCCTTTGTAAGTGATTGGATCAAGTCTATACAAGATCGATGGATATGTCTGGACAGAAGCCTTTCAGAGGGGCAAGAAGAGGGACTGAGAAAGGGAGAGAAGGAGAAGGCAGAAATGGCAGAAACAGAGAGACAAAGTTGAGATTTCAATTCTGCCTACTGCTGGTGTGGGACCCTGAGAGACCACCTTGAGGCAATGTGGGCCTTGACAAGAAAAAGGTTTGCCCACTCTTAATGTAGGGCACATCCTATACCCATTTAAGACTATGAGGGTAGTTGTATAAGTCTCTGTGGCAACTGAATCAAGTACTATGTAGGTCCGAGATTCCTTGGTGAGGTGAATGTTGTATATTGAAATATTGACATAACTAAACAGTATCTTATATCCTGAGTTGGATTTAGTTAAAGTGGACACATATTTATGATTAACTTAAGTCAATACAATTCTATGGGCCTACTCTAAACATTGCTTAAATCTGGATCCAGCAAGCTTTCACCTCTTGCATCTACATTAAACAGACATAATCAGTTGACTTCTAAAGGGAATTTTTCACCAGCTATAAATCTATATACTAAACTGAAGTCTGTGTGTTGCTTAAAAAATGTTTTTAATGAATAATTAAAGGCTTGAATGGAAGGCCTGACTCCAGGTCAAAATTCAAATGAAAATTCATTACAAAAATTCATTATGGTCAAACAGGTAATTGCTTTGCAGTGAGTGATGGATACTTTTTAATCATAAGAATGGCTACTAGAGCCAGTGTTCAAAGGAAACAGTGTTCCATGAGCTCTTAACACTGTGCCTGCTTCATTAAATACAATCTGAATGCCACATGTATATATGAACCAGAAGATGCCTTAAAGAGAATATAGGCCTAATGTGTACAGCCAAGGGGATTTCAAGCAAGATTTTACATTGCTAAATACCCCAGAAGTACAAAAAAACAGCCAACTGGCACAGATCAACAGATGCTTGAACTTCAGCAAATATTTGCCAGAAGCAACTAACAAGGGAATCAGGAAGAATCTGGCAATCTGAAGAAATGGAGAGAAAAGCAAATGAAAGTATGTTGATTTAACCTAAGCTTCAAGCCTAGGGTTGGCTGCCTTCCAAGCTTCTTGAGATTTGTTCTGTTTTCCTCTTTATCCATACTTTGTCCTCTGTATGTCCCCTGATTTTGGAAATTTCTCTGTTTCAAAGATTCATCTCCATCTTGGTCTTCCTACTGATAGGCAAACTGTGGGGGGAAAAGGGAGGGTTAAAGAAAATACAGCATCTTTTAAACAAGAGAAATTTCTATCTTCTGTTTCTATATTTTTAATATGGGGGGATTACAATACTGCCATCTACTGCATGTTGTTTCTTTAAAATATGTCACTCAGGGCCAAATAGTACACAAGACCTAGAGTGTATCTGTGCAAAACAGCTATAGCAGTTTGATATCACTTAAGTGACATGGTTCCATTCTATGGAATGCTGGGATTTGTAGTTTTGTGGGTTATTTGCTCTGATTGAGCAATCTAGTGTTACAGTTCAGGAAATTCTCTCTATCAGACATTTCCAGAGTATCCTGTTCTTCGAAAAATCTAATTTTAGGTAAGTGCTCTGCAAAGGAACTTGAAACTGATTTTGGTATGTGTTGCACTACCAAAATTTTAATTGGGGGGGCTGCATTTGTCTATCAAGAACTGGCATGGTATAATGGCTAGAGCAGTGGTTCCCAACCTTGGGCCTCCAGATGTTCTTGGACTTCAACTCCCAGAAATCCTAGTCAGCAGAGGTGGTGGTGAAGGGTTCTGGGAGTTGTAGTCCAAGAACATCTGGAGGCCCAAGGATGGGGACCACTGGGCTAGAATGTTGAACTAACTCTGTCAACCTTGGCTCTAATACTTGCTCTGCCATGGGCAGGGGCAGTGTGTAGCAATCCCATGTTGAACTTCTCACAATCCTTGGAAGCTTTATTATGGGCATTGTAAGTTGGGAACAATATGGCCGAACATAACAATAGTAACTATTAGCTAACATTACTTTGAAGCACTGCAAAAAATAATCTCTCTCTCTCTCTCTCTCTCTCTCTCTCTCCAACTGGGATGGAAGAATCACAATTAAAAACACCTAAAGATACAACATTTTAAAAAATTAAACACAACAAAATTAAAAACCATTATTAAAAACACTTCTTAAAGCCACCACTTATCACTTAAAAGCCTGCCTGAAAAGGAAGGTCCTTGCCTGATGACAGAAGGACACTCCTGTGAGTTTGTTGGACCCTGGAGAGCCCCCCCCCCAGAAGATCTTAAAAACCGTGAGGGCTTATATGGAGTTATAGGATCCTTCTGACAGGCTATATTAATTAAAATAGGTCAACCGTGTATCTTAAAATAAACCATTCTTTGGTGGAAATTTTTTCACTTTGCTAACAGACTGCAAGTTATGTGTAGAATGAAATGGCAGGAACCCGCTCCTCACATCTATGAAAGTTCTTCAATAGTCTGGTTGGTTTTAAAAAAGAGATTAATTACAAATACTCTGAGCAGATTCCTGAAAGACTGAAAAGCTGAATATACCAGTCAGTGCATTTTTAAGATGCCACTATAGCTGCACTCTCTCATTTTGCATGAAGGTTTCTCTAGGAATACTCAGTTATCTTAACTTTTAGAGTTAGTGTTTCTAATCATGCACAGCTGTAGGAAATGAAAATGAGCAAGAGAGGAGGCGGATGTAGAAAATCTCACCCACTTCTCAAAATGAATTTTGCTCAGGGATCAATCAATCAGATATGGTCTACTCAGATCCATGTAAAATGTCCACTTTTGTCCATTCATTCTTTAATCTTCTGGACCAAAAGACCACTACTAATCCTTATTTTTCACAGATGACCATCTGCTTTCCTCATGACCAACTTGCAAATTAGCAGCTGCTCAGCCTCAAGAAAATCAGCATTCTTTATGAACTGCAAGCTCTCTCATGCAGCTGTTCTCCACCTTGGCTGGACCTGTGCTGCCAACAGTAAAAAAAACATGCACCGTACTCAGGATCCAAGCTGAGTACAGCTACATTTGGCTTTGCATAGGGTCCTTGAGCACAACTGAGGGGCAATTCACTGTTTATATCTATGACCTTCCAGAGGTTGTTGCATCGCCCTAAGTCTCATCATTCCTGTCCTGCAGACAAGCTGGCTGGGACCTTTGGGAGTCAGAGCCTAACAACCTATGGAAGAACGTAAGTGCATCCGGTAATACACAAGATGGCCTCTGGTGTAGCCAAGTGCAAAACTTGAGTTTCACTGCTGGAAGAAAGACAGCTTAGAAATGTAACCAATCGATCAACACACAGCATATATTGAATGTAACAAAATACTTCAGGGCCAGCTGAGAAGTTTGGCCTGTTGACTCATAACCACAAAACAATCTGAGATATTTTGAGGAACAAAAAAGCAATTGAAATTTCTGAATTTCCTCTTTCAGGTGGTATGATATTTTTCAATATAATCAAAACCAGTTTCTTCCTTCTGTCAGCCAGGAATGGCGAGTCTCTGTCCCTTGCTTCATTGGTGCCTGGCCTTAGTTATCTTTGTAACTGTGCCCTTTCACATCTCTCTTCAATATATGAAGATGTACAATTTTCAAGGTGCAAGATCAAGGCTATCAGGAGGGTTGAGTTGGGGCCAGACAGGAATGCATTTTTGGGTCCCAGTAGGATCACTTTGAAGCATGTCATTCACAAGCCCAGCAAGGACTGTTTTCTATAGTTAAAAACTCCGAAACAGTCCACTACTTAACATGTACTAACACACTTCCTAAAGAAGCACTTATTGTAATGGCTTGAGGTGTGCACATTTCTATTTCTGGACTTCAAATCCCAGAATTCAACAGAAGCATAGTCGATAAACATTAAGCTGCACATCTCTCAAAATGGTTATTAATGTAGTTTGTACTGTGATATCACAGTGAGATGCCACTTGGGTGCTGAGCAGGTAATGACTGCCAAACAATAATACACCATGAAATACATTAAAAGCCTGAAAGGGTTTCCTTTCAAAGGTAAGGATCCTACGTAAAGCCATGTCACACATTTATTTATTTATTTATTTATTTATTTATTTATTTATTTATTTATTTATTTACTTATTTATTTACTTATTTATTTATTTATTTATAATATGTTTACCCTGCTCCTTGAAAAGGACCCAAGGTGGCTTATAACAGTAAAAAAAACCCATAAAATTGAAGGCAATGAGCATACAATGGTGGTTAACATCAATAAAATATAATATTTAAAGCTAAGAACAAGGAGCAAAGAGGCATCTTACATCATTAAAGGCAATATTAAAATTGAGAACAGTAAGTATACAATTAAAAAAAAGAAAAACCAATGCCACTCTGAGAACTGGAAAACATAAAAATGGAAAACACAAGTAGTAGTAGAAATCCAGTCAAAGCAGTAATGCATAACAATCCATCTTTAAAAAATCATACATCTTATCTCATACAGCTTTGTAATGTCACAGACACACACACACACATTCCATATGTGTTTAGTCACAAACCTGTTCCATTTTGGTTTTTGCCATAAAGAAACAAACAAACAAGGGATTTTTTAAAATTTTCTCTTTAAAATATGCATTTTGAATGTCCTTCTTGAAGTGGGCAGTGCATCTCTGCTGGTGTACATGACCAGCAGACCAGCAGAGTAGAACTTTCAATAGCAAGTGAGGAGTTATAGGTACAAATACATCCTCATTAAAAAAGAGAGAGAGAGACCATAGAAAAATAATATCTCAGATATAATGCTCCATGACATTCTAACGTTCTACACTATGGTGTGTGTGTTTGTGAGTGACATTCACACATGTATCAGCTCACATCAATAACCAGCCCAAGAGTTGTTGCACCTTGATTCAGAGCAGCAAACAGCACTCCCTTCACAACCCAAGATTGAAGTAGCTAATACTCTAGGCCAGTGAAGTTATTTTAGCACCTGAGGCAGAAAATCTCATGAGCGAATAGCGAAAAAAGAACTATAAGAAAATAAAAGAGTAACAATTTGCTGTCCCTTCATGATAGTCAAAAATCTGCTGCCTGAGGCCACTAATGTAACTCTACCTAAAGAGTTACATTATTTATGTATATATATACATTTAGGCTGGCTCTGCCTTACCTAGAGGCTGATGAAAACAGTTCAGCAAGTGTACAATACCCTGCAGGTATGTTCTTGTTCCAACTTGGTGTGGACAAAGTTAACATACAGTTCTTCCTGATACTTTTGAGAGGGAGGCGGAAGGAGTTGGAAATAAACAAAACTGACAGATTTTCTGTCTTCCACACCCAGTTTTTAACAATCTTTCTACAGAAAAATTTATCAGGAAAATGTGAGGTTTATTACCAGCCCTTCCAAATTCTCAGGCATCTGCAGTGGCCAAATTGAATAGGGAAAATATTTACAGCAGGGACAGGACTTAGGTGTATCTGCCTGTTATGTTGTGAACAAAGATAAAGAGCTTATCTGGGGGGGGGGGGCGGAGTGGCACTCCAAATATGGTTGAATAGAGAAGGATTGAAAGTGAGGCTTTCAAGAAAACACATAGACAGAGTGCTTCTAGGGGCCTTGAGGTTCTGTGGACCAGTAGATGATCTGAGCTCCAGGACCATAAGGGTGAAAAATACCAATGTTCCCTGTAGGAGAGCTTGGAAAAGTTTCTGTTTTAGACTACAAGTCCCAGAACCCCACTGTAGCCCCAAGAATCCATATTGTCAAACTCCGATCCAAAAAACTAATAAAGGAGAACCTCTGCTTTTCTAGTTAATTCTTCACTGTCAATGAAGCAAGTTGTCCTTTCAAGAAGAGCTAAACCACAGGATGTTGTGGCAGGTGGATGGGCGGGTTGCGAGGACGGGGGAGAATGTTTTAGAAAGCAGTACAGAATTTTTATCTTGATCCTTCCAGACAAATTCAAAGTTCACCAGGAAAGCTCTTGGAAATTAAACAAGTCATGTTTCATGAGACATTTCAGATTATGATGCTAAGAGGGGTTTTTTTTAAATGCCTTAACCCAACAAAAATATTTACATTAATTATTCCCAACCCAGCTGGTCCTTTTTCTTGAAAGTAAGTCTATGATAGGTTCTGCCCATGAAACACACACACATTATAAGCAGTTACTTCCCCTCCAATATCAATTCCCTGAAGAAGAAAGTGTTACCTGGCTCTAAACAACTACATTTTGACAGGAGATGCTGGACCACTGCCAGTGCACACCACCAGGTGCTTTCATCCTGCTTCAGTGATGCAAAACTGCCCAACAACATCTGGAGAGCCTTGAAAAGTCACTTTGTCCAGCCCTGTTTGAAAATCTGCAACTATACCCACCACTTCCTCCTCACTACTTTTGCTCAAGGTCCTTACAAATCAGGTCTGCTGAACATGGGCCATGACACAGGAGGACAGGGGACTGCTACATTTTGGGATGTTTTTTTAAAGACACTCCATAAGAACTGAGCAAAGAAGGGCCTGTCATAGCTGTGACACAGCTGCTAAGTCAAAACTCATACTGAAAGGTGGTACAGTTGGGGGAAGAAGGAGAGCTCTTTCTTTGGGCCTGCGGGACATGTCTCATGCGACAGTGTTCACTTCAGTGCTTAGTTTCTCTCTTTCCCTCTGTCTGAGGGAGGAGAGTTCTTCAGCAGCCTCTTGGCTACCCAGTAGCCTCCATGTGGCAACTGGGCAAGCTAGAAATTCCATATCTGTGATGCCAAATGGGTTCCCATGTACATGCACAATGCATATGTTGCCCATTACTTTTCCCTCAAAGAGACACAAGAATCCAGTGTTTAGGACCACTACTGATTTTGCTTCATAAATTGCAGATATATTATAATTATGGCACTAACGCCGGGCAGTCAGGAGAATTGCAATAATATTTTGTTGCAGTAACAAAATACATTTTTAAAGTTTATTTTCCCGCACCACACTGTACACTGTCATCTCAGTTGTCTTCCAGTGATATTTTTGATTAGGGCCATACCTTCTTATTTTCAGCCACACTGAGTCCACGGGCAGGAAAATAAGCAAACAGGCTTTATAGATGCTTCTGGCATGAGTCTTTGAGATTCTTGTGTATCAAGACATGTGATACTAGAAGCAGTCTCTAGATGGCAGTGAAGCCAAATGCTTTATAACTGCCGCTGCTCAAAATTAGCTCCAAAAACTGAATCAGTGTCTCTGCGAAAGAGTTATAACACCATAAAACCCATTTTAAGAGAGTCCAGCACATATAGTTGAGTATTTAATTAGGATTATTCACACAAAAACAGCAGAAATATTCCTAAAACCAAATGCCAACTTACCAGCATAAAGATCTTTGTGTCAAACTGTACTTTTTATTAACCTAAAGAGGAAGGAAAGAAAGGTTATTACTAGAGATGGGGGTATTCGTATACGAATACGAATATCCCCACACAGGTGGAAATAACGAGGGTCCAGCCCCATGGGGCCAGACTGTCCACTCATGATTTCGCCGCTGCCACCGGCTCTGCGTAGGCTTCCTATAGCGCCATTGTCCGCAATCAATTACCCACTCCTGGCAGGAGGCGGGATGACAAGCCTCTCTGCTAGGTCGGAGAGTGGCTAATCCATTGCAGAGAACAGTGCAATAGGAAGCCGCTGCGGAGCCGGCAGCAGCGGCGAAATCGTGAGTGGGGCCGGCCCCTCGTTATTTCCACCTGTGCGGGGATATTCGTATACGAATACCCCCATCTCTAGGTATTACTACCAGAATTAACATACTCTAACTCCAGTCTTTTTAAATTTGCCATAATTTTGTTTTGCTTCTCCTCTTTGTTTAGTTGTTACCCTCATTCACTACTGGATAAAACAGGGCTGGGGAACATGTGTCCTTCCCTGAATTCTTCAATGACAACTTTCATCAATCGAAGCAGCCTCGGCAATGATGAGCGAGAGTAGGAGTGGATGTCCCCCAATATCTGGGGGGCGCACATTCCTGAACCCTGGAATTAACTAATTTTGTTGTTGTTAAGTCGTGTCCGACTCTTCATAACCCCATGGACCAGAGCACGCCAGGCCCTCCTGTCTTCCACTGCCTCCCGGAGTTTGGTCAAATTCATGCTGGTAGCTTCGGTGACACTGTCCAACCATCTGGTCCTCTGTCGTCCCCTTCTCCTCTTGCCTTCACACTTTCCCAACATCAGGGTCTTTTCCAGGGAGTCTTCTCTTCTCATGAGATGGCCAAAGAATTGGAGCCTCAGCTTCAGGATCTGTCTTTCCAGTGAGCACTCAGGGTTGATTTCCTTCAAAATGGATAGGTTTGTTCTCTTTGCAGTCCAGGGGACTCTCAAGAGTCTCCTCCAGCACCACAATTCAAAAGCATCAATTCTTCGGCGGTCAGCCTTCTTTATGGTCCAGCTCTCACTTCCATACATTGCTACTGGAAAAACCATAGCTTGGACTATGCGGACCTTTGTCGGCAAGGTGATGTCTCTGCTTTTTAAGATGCTGTCTAGGTTTCTCATCGCTTTCCTCCCAAGAAGCAGGTGTCTTTTAATTTTGTGGCTGCTGTCACCATCTGCAGTGATCATGGAGCCCAAGAAAGTAAAATCTGTCACTGCCTCCATATCTTCCCCTTCTATTTGCCAGGAGGTGATGGGACCAGTGGCCATGATCTTAGTTTTTTTTGATGTTGAGCTTCAGACCATTTTTTGCACTCTCCTCTTGCACCCTCATTAAGAGGTTCTTTAATTCCTCCTCACTTTCTGCCATCAGAGTGGTATCATCTGCATATCTGAGGTTGTTGATATTTCTTCCAGCAATCTTAATTCCGTCTTGGGATTCATCCAGTCCTACCTTTCGCATGATGTATTCTGCATATAAGTTAAATAAGCAGGGAGACAATATACAACCTTGTCGTTGTTAGCCATGCTTTCTAAGGCCCACTTGACTTCACTCTCCAGGATGTCTGGCTCAAGGTCAGCAACCACACTATCTGGATTTTCCGGGACATCCAGATCTTTCTGGTATAATTCCTCTGTGTATTCTTGCCACCTCTTCTTGCTATCTTCTGCTTCTGTGAGGTCCCTTCCATTTTTGTCCTTTATCATGTCCATCTTTGCACAAAAGGTTCCTTTAATATCTCCAATTTCTTGAACAGATCTCTGGTTTTTCCCTTTCTATTATTTTCCTCTATTTCTTTGCACTGTTCATTTAAGAAGGCCCTCTTGTCTCTCCTTGCTATTCTTTGGAAGTCCGCATTCAATTTTCTGTAACCTTCCCGATCTCCCTTGCATTTTGTTTCCCTTCTCTTCTCTGCTATTTGTAAGGCCTCGTTTGACAGCCACTTTGCTTTCTTGCATTTTCTTTTCTTTGGGATGGTTTTTGTTGCTGCCTCCTGTACAATGTTACGAGCCTCCATCCATAGTTCTTCAGGCACTCTGTCCACCAAATCGAGTTCCTTAAATCTGTTCTTCACTTCCACTGTGTATTCATAAGGGATTTGGTTTAGATTATACCTGACTAGCCCAGTGGTTTTTCCTACTTTCTTCAGTTTGAGCTTGAGTTTTGCTATAAGAAGCTGATGATCAGAGCCACAATCAGCTCCAGGTTTTGTTTTTGCTGACTGTATAGAGCTTCTAATTAATTAATTAACTAAGTAAATAAGAGAGAGATGCACTTAAAAGGCATGGAAGATCTTCAGTGAGGGATTTTGTGAGTTCCAAAATCCAACTGCCACTGCTCCAAGAGGAACCTTTACATTTCACAGGAAAAAGTTGCCTGGTAAATAACAAAGAAGACCTCCCACAACCTCAGCTGTTTAAACATCCCGCTGCTTAAAGAAAATTGAGCAAATATTGTTTACAAGCCTCAAAGAAGGAAAGAAAAGGCCCTTAACAACATTTTCAATGTAGATTGACACTTTTGAGTTTGTTTTCTTAGCACAGCTAAAAAGGACTCTCCAGATTGCTGGTCACTGCCTTCTTCCTGATAGTTCTAAGAGGAAAACCCTGGCATTAGCTCATGAAGGGAAAGACCACTTCAAGGACCAGGTGATAAACAAGATGGAATCAGAATTCAGTTTTCCAGATGTTAGTCCAGAATTCTCATTAGAAAAGTTCTGCCCAGGTGATAATACATTGAGGTGCTGTGTGTCAGCTGTGAGGAACAATCTACCTCTTTGGAAACATGGGATTCATCAAGAGGTTCAGCCAAGATGTTGGATGAGCAATCCTCTGTATCGTAGAGCTTATAAGAAATTAACATCTCATGACTTTTTGCACCTGGTTCTGCCTCTCTTTGGCACAAATCCAGTTGCTGGTCCCAATTAGAGAAGATCTACTGAATCAATTCTGAATGGGAGATCAGCATGTGGCCAAGACAAGACAGGCATTCCATCCTGAAAGACCAAAGCTAAGTCTGGGGGCATAGTTTGGATATGGCTTTCCCAAAGTTTAGGTAAATTGTAATTGAGCAGAGTTTCTGACACTCCAGAGCACCACTATTGGTCATTAGGAGCACATCTTAATGCATCTGCTTTAGTCTTCAGTTTCCTTCCTATTGTAATGTTTGAGCAAACATGAGATAGACTTCATTCTGGTTCTATACCTGGCAGGGGTATATTTATCATTGTATAGACTGTGGGCAAAAGTGTATATTATGTAATTGAAATTACATTAGTATTGCAGACCTTTCACTGAAGCTGAAAACAATGTTAGTGTTCCAGAGTCATGATTCCAGTGCTGACCTTCAAACCTGAGAAATCAGATTTGCAAATAAAGTCCATGTTTAGTACCCAAGACCAAGCACAAAACAATCACCAGTCATGAGAGGTGCAAAAATTTATCTCTTTCTCTCACAGATAGACACTAGCATGTTGACCAGGACTCAAGAGATCTGGGTTCAAATATCTACTCCACCATGAAAACTCAATTGAGTGGTGTCAATAGTAAAACCTCTTCTTAAATGTCTAACTTACATTGAAAGCCCTGTTAGTTCCATTATAAATCAGATGCAGCTTGATGTGAAGTAACAAAAACAACCAACTCCTATCTGTTGTCTCCATCGCTATCAGTGAGATCTGCAGGGTTGCAAAACTGGCCCTTCCTTTGGGTATGGTGAGGCAGTGCAGACAGAAATTTCTCGTATGGCAAGAAAAGGAAGAATTTATTTTATCTTTATGATTTTTTACTGAAAAAATGGCTTGTAGGATTTTCTGACCCATCTGCCAAAATAGCTTTGGGTACTATACACCTTGGGGGGGGGGGGGGGACAAGGGAGGCACCATATACTGCTCTGATACAGGCAGTACCATGTCCTGTGCCACCCCTGATGGGTGGTCAAACTACATAATGGTCAAACTACATAATGCTGGGCAGCCTGCGTACATCCAACAAGACCATTATTCTGAACCTTGTGTTAATTACTTGAAAATACTGCCCAAGTCATTCTGTCATAACCAGAAGCTCAGAAGTCAGAAAGATTCAGTGTCTATTTGAGCCAGAGACACAGCCTTATGAAAGGGTGGCTCGGAGCCCAGAAATCAATTGCACTTGTCCCAAAAACTGGATCGTGTTCTTCTGTTTTCAGACTGCTAGTCCTGCTGGCCCATTTTGGTCTGTGTTGAAAAGGCATGCATGTTCCTAAGCATGAATCCAGCTGTGAATACAGCAGCCGGGTTTTCCTCCTTGTTTTGTTGGCTTAACACACCCTGCAGCTGGTGTTTGCTAGACAGCAGTTCTGAGGGGTTAAGAGTTTGTTCTACGAATGCTGAATGTGTTCATTTCTCAGGAATCAAATGACCACACCAGAGCTAAACAATATGTGAAGCATACAATTTGTTTTGGACTCCCGCTACTCCAGATGCAGAAAGCTGGTGTTTTATAAATTCCCGACTAAACATACACACTGCTCTCTGGAGGAACACCTCCCCCTCCCCCACCCAGCATGTTGTTTCGAGTTTTAGCAAATGCCAACAACATATAACATTTTAGCCTCTTAGTGCCACATATTTTAGCCATCAAAAAGTAAAGCAGAACAAGAACACTGTATTAATTTTTCCCCATGAAAACCAATTTGGCTAATATCAAACTGTTAACTGCATAGAATTTGTTCCTGGAGGGGATTCAAAGCCTATCTAATCATTGCTGGGAGCAGTATAATCCATCCAGTAGCTCTGCCCTCAATCCAAACCACACAATGTACCACAGATAGGATTCAGAGTTATGTCATATCGGGATGAGTGAGAATGTTCTTACTTTTGGCATTTGAAACCTTCACATGTGACCTTTCTTTCAAAACCTTAATAGAGTCCACACATTTCTTCATAAATGAAGTAGAACGAACTTGCAATCAAACCATTTAAATGGGGGAGACGGCAAAACAGATTCCTTTACCCAGAGGCAGAACGCCTACCTCAGGAGTGGGCCAAATAGTGAGCCAAATTAGGAGCTTCTGCTCAGCTTTGTGGCTGAGCAGAAGCTCCTCAACACTGCTTCTTCAAACCAGCCATGTAGGATTGGTATCTTTAGAACATGGTGTGACCCCTCAGGGATGGGCAAAGCGTGGACCTGGGTTGAATGCAGCCCATAGGTGCCGAAACGTTTTCTCAGGCTCCCTTACCCCCAATGAAAAAAGTATCAAAATGTCTCTTTGTGGCTTCTAGGGGGTGCAATTTCATCATGGTTGCCCCCTCCTCAGTTGTTTTAAACTTTAGTCAAAACTTGGAATTATTTAGAAGCAGCAGAGAAAAACGACAAAATTTGTTAAAAATGTTTTGGAGTGAATGCGCATAGGATTGGGTGTGCCAATGAACAGCCTCTGGACTCCTGGATGTTTCCTACCCTTGCCCCTAAACCCTGCCCAGTCAAGCTACCCAGAAGGATGCCATTGTTGATAAGTATCAAAAGTTACCCAGAGGTTTAGAAGAACCAACAGTGTCAGACTTAGGGACATTTCCCCAAACCAGGATATTCATCACCAAGGGTACTGATTGAAAGAAAAGTGTACACTAATTCATATTTACAGATGCAGAATTACAAATGAATTCAGACAATGCTTTCTCCATATTGGAGGGGGAGGGGGAGGTGAGCAAACATGCCCATATTTGAATGTCGCTAAAGATGAAGTGCCACAAATAGGTATCATTTGTTATGGTATGTATTTCAAAGTCAAGAGGCAAGTTGGAAGGCATGTCTGATAGAAATTTGGCTGAGCAGATGTGTAAATTAATTGCAGACAGTGATCCTCATGTAACCAAGAAAATGGCTGCCAAAAAGGTTTTTAAAAGCTGTTACTGTAAGCTGTGCATATGATGAACTGATTTGATTAGTACATTCAGACTTCTATCTTTTGGGCTTTGGTAAAACTATAAACACTTACAATTGATAGTACACTTCTCCCTTGAATTGCACAGGTCTAAACAGGACAGTTTTTGTTATACGTGGATGTTTTAAATCAATAAATCAATATTCCAATAAACAAACAAACATTCAATAAATATTGTGTCCCTGGCCACCCAGAACCCCATGTATTCAACACTGAAAGTGCTGAAGTGGTCTATTTGCCCCAAACACAGCATATCTAATTCAGCCTCTAAATCTGGGGTCATAACGATCTTCAAGGTTCATTAGACATGGCACTGTATGGAAAGAATTGTCAACAGAGATGGGCATGGACTGCAGTGAGGCAGTGCTGCAAGCTTCCCAGCCCTACCTCCTCTGAGTGGGTGGCTGCTGGAGGAGGCGGAGGAGGGATGTGCATGCTGCGATCGGTGAATGGGCAGTTACACGGAGGAGGCAGAGAGGGGAGTGTGCACTGCCTGGGGAATGGGCAAGCATGCAGAGGAGGCGGGAGAGGAGAGTGCAGTTCATGCTCCACTCTATTTGTCAACACTATGGAAGAGAAGCCTAATAGAGAAAAGTGTGTGTATGTGTTTGTATGTGTGTGAATCAACTGTTTATGCTTTGTAGTTATGCTTATGTAGTTATGGGAGCAGAAGATTAATACAAGGATTTTGAACTACATGGGGGTACAAGTGCCCCTACCCCCAGCACTGTTGAAGTGAGAAGTGTAATTGGCTTGGATTTGAGAAGCCACCAACCACTCCTCAAATTTGCTCAGAAATGAAAATTGAGTCATAATTTATTCCTCTAATTATCAAAGACTGGAACAACCAGCTTTTTTAAAAATATATTTTCTGGAGGGCCTGACCAGTACTTTCTGGTAGGCATTATTCCTTGCCCCAAGGAAGCACTCACTATGTCTGAAAGCCAAAGTCCTGGAAAACTATAAAAGCCGGGAAGTGATATGGTCCTGAATACAAGAAGGGAGCCAAAGGTCACCAAAAAATCTGTCAACATCACCAGGTTGTAAAAACTTTAAAAGGATTTTGCAAAAATACAACAGGACAACATGCTTTCTTAGCCACATCTCTGACTGTGAGAAATGTGGCATTACAGTCAGTGTGGATGTGAGATTTTTATCTTGAAAATATATCACAAATTGGTCCAAGGAACCCCTGAGGATTCTGTTTTGAGCCCCATTAAGCAGGTCTCTTTCACTCAAAATAGTTCTGAAGGCCAGCATTGTGTAGACTGGAGATGGGACTTTGATAAATTTTTTGGACTACAAATTCCATAATTTCCCATTCTAGAAAGTCTGTCTGACAGATAGACACCTTACATGCACCTAAATGTGGCTCACCTGGGAGAAAGGCCCAAACGGAAAAGCTAGGCCTAGCTCCCTCTTCCAAAAAAAAACCTCCCACCTAGCACCAGGGTAGGAACAGGAAACTTGAGCAGAACTAGGCCTCGAACTCTTCCAGTGTAGACCTTTCTCCCAGATATGCCACATATTGGAAGCATATGTGAAAAATTGCTGGTTTAAAACCTCTAGCTACACAGGAGAGAAAAACCCAGATACAAACAAACATATTTACTATTGACTAGTTTAAGGTCTTAACTGGTTAACTTCATTATTTTGACTGACACCTCACTCAGACTCCAACTGCAGACTCCGTGACTGACTCTGACACTCATAGAACACAGACACTAACATAGAACTGACTGAGCAAAAAAAGACCAAAAAAAGGGAATCTGAGGGGAAATGAGGGAACAATTGACTGCTGCTAAGTGATTGACATCCATCCCAAAGTACCTCCCATCCAAACTTTCCTACAGGCTTAATGTTTAGGTTGCTATAATTCCAACACCACAATTGTGTCTATAAGGTATCTGCCTGGTTGAACTCCCAGAATGGAGAATTATTGGATCTGTAGTCCAAAAATCAACAGAAAATCACATCATGTTGATGCAATGATGTAAACAAAAACAAAAAGTTTTCTTCACTGTGATCAGCACTTAAAAGCAGGCCCAGTCATCAGCTCTCCTTTGCCTAGTTTATATTTACTGCAAACTTTCCATTACTTGTCCACCAATGTGTTTCATAGCCTTGTGTTACTCACAATAACAAGGCTGTATGACTGAGTCAAGGATAGCTGGAAGCAGCTGTATGGATGACTGAGCTCACCCATTCATTCTGAGTAGAGATGGGGATGACTCACCATTTTGGAGAGTCGTCCTGGTTCTTGAGTCATCAAAAGTTGACAACTCATGAAGCACGAAGCTGCCCCCATGAACTGACAAAGCATGAATTTATTCGTCGATTCGTGGGGGAGTTACTAAAAAACATTGACACCCCACCACCCCTCGTGCCCCCCCATGCTGCCCCGCCCCCCGCCACCCCCGACGCCACCCCATAATCACCATTGCCATTGTCGCTGTCTGGCCTCCACAGCCGCAGCCTGTAGAAAGGGACACTGGCTGCCCTTTGCAAAGATGGTGGCTGCGGCTTCATTTAGGGTAGGGAAGCTGCACCTGCCATCTTTGCA